>OZ019971.1:23876656-25296656 GCA_963970395.1 Ephialtes manifestator
ACACTTAGCGTCGAGACACTGCCGCGTCTCTTGATACGATGAAATCATTGGTAGCGATCAAAACGACGAGGATCAAGGTCGGTCAGTCAGACGCGCATTGATCGAGCGATCCAGCGCGCCTACCACTGTCGAGGCCGGAAATGCTGAAAGACAAATTTGTCCTCGTGTAGAAACACCCCCGACTGCTAAAAGAAATACCGAATGATCTTTGTCCCAATGATGATGAAACGCCGAGACCTCAACGAGACGACGATTCATTACGACCTTGAAATAAAAAATAAAAAACGTCATGCAGCTCGATCGTCCCGGTTACAGTAGTAATGACTCGTGCAAACGTGACTGATCTTTGAGCGATCTTACTTATCGCGAATGAACTTCCGGGTTTATTTTCTGCGAACGTTTAACAGCGATTCCTTTGAAACTTATGCACGTATATAAAACGTCGAAAGCAATTTCTGAGCTGTAATTTTTACACTGAAGCTATTTTATAAATATTCAATAATTTAATTCGATTCATGAATATTTTGAGCCACTTCAAATAATCTCCACTAGCTATAATAAGAGAAATCGTTGGAGTTCATAATCACATAAAAAAGGCTTGATTGGAACAACCAAAGTTTTTCATTTTATAGGGTTATTTTTCATTTTATACGCTAACCCATTGTGGTCGTGTCGTATATAATTTCTGATAAACGTCGAAAGAAAATAAGTTCAGGTGAATATATGCACAACAGTGTTTATGAGTTGTTGGATGTTGAATAAAACTTTTTTCCGAAAAATAACACTTTCCATCTGGCGAAGAAAAAGGAAACTTGTGAAAAAGGAGGATAAAAAAATCGTGACAGGTGAGAGCGTCGTGGCGCTCGACCTACGACTTTTTAACGTCTTTCCGTGACCGCAATTTATGATCCGCCATTTTGTCTTACTCAATTCAAGTATTGGAATTTTTTTAAAAAGAAATTCAATTTTAAAAAAATTGTTCTGCTTCCAAGTCGAAAATCACCTATTTTTATCTTATCAAAAAATTTGCATTTTTGGAGCAGATTGTAATGACGTATTTTTAAAAAAATAAAGTATAATTTAATTACTTTACATTGTTGTATATATAAGGTGTCGGGACTTTAAAAAAAAGACGGAGTTTTAAATTGGTTTCGATTCGTTCTTTCAGTAAAATTGAAGACACGTGTGTTTTTCAAGTTCATCTTGAAAGGAAGTTTTTTTTCTTTACTATGGAAAAATGATTTCTTAAGCATTGTATTACGGTCCACGTGTGCTCTCTTATATATCTCGCTGGCGTCAAGCACGTGCCTTGCAAAATTGCGATAGTATACAATGATTGCGCTATGATATTTTTCTCCTTTTTTCAGTCCTCATCGACTTCAACTTTATCTTTTATTATGTATTGTGTGTCGTCATCAATACTATTTGCGGAAGTGAATCGTTCGCGCATGACAAAAAGACTCTCATACATTACATACACACAAAGCACGTGCGAACGTTCCGAATAGATTGGTCACTCTTCACCCAAGCTGCATTCTATATGTTTCGCGCCAACAGTCAAGTACTCAATTGCTTCATTGCACCGACAACTTCGATAATCCCGATAATCAAACATATATAAAAATATAGCATTAGAACCACATTGTATGAAGAAGTTGCAGCACGTAACGAGATAATTGGCTTATCATTTTTCACTCGCCGAACTGACTTTGTCATTCAGAGATTAAGTAATCAACTTTTTACAAATCTTAAGGTGAAACTATAGCGACCTTTGAAATGTATGATTTTTTTCAAGCATTTTTTTTAGCAAACTTACAGTTTTTTTATTTTCTTTTTCTCTTCAAATTTCTGAATGCATTTTTGTATTTTTTTAGGTATCTAAGAGTAAGTTACAAAATGATAAGAGTGAAACAGTTTAGATTGAATTTTTATGTATAATTCTAAAAGGCATATTTTTATATTTGATCTGGTAATATTTTTTTTCATTTCGAAATGTTGAATAGCTTTTTATTGATCAACATTACTTAGATGTCAATTTGGTACTTTACTGAATGTGAAAAATTTGATTGTGAACATCTGTGAAATATTAGACGTTTTTATGATCACGGTTATTTTTATGTAAAATAACCGTGCTTATTTACTCATTAGGGAACCTAATGGGTTTTTCAATAAAATTTATTTCGTACCAGTTTATTTTACGTTCTGTGTATGATGGCGCCGCTTTGACCAGGTGTGCCATTATGCCCCGTTGCCATTATGACCCGCCCTCCCCTACTATTACATATAGTAGAGAATCGTATGAATTTATAACATGTTGAACCGGGTGAGGGTAAAAATAGCGAATGGCTAAAATGGCTAAAGTGAATTTCAAAAATAATAAACGTCTGAATCTAGAATGGCCATCATTTTAAAATTCGCTATTTTGATTGCATTTTAATAGGATAGGGGTCAAAATAGTGAATGGCTGAAATAGCGAATCTAAATATACCTAATGAACGTCTGAGAATGGCCATTATTATGGAATTGGCTATTTGACCCATTCGCTATTTTGATCTTTCGCTAGCAACAAATTTATCAAATCGTCCATACGAAATACCCGAATTATAATATACTTTAATATACAGTTGGCACTATGTTCATGCAGTTACTTTTCAACTTGCATGCAAACAAAAAAGGATGCAAAGTAGAACCTTTCATATTGCTTCCTGATTATTTTTCGCATTTTACAAAGTTATCTCTATGAGGAAGTATGTTAATCAATTTTGGCTTCCTCATAGAAGAAGCTCTGTAAAGAGCGAAAAATGATGAGGAAACAATGTGACAGGTTCTACTTTGCATCCTCGTTTTAATTATATAAATAAACATGTTGTGAATTCGCTTTTTTATTTCGTTATTCCGTTATTTCGTTATTATTACAGCGTTTCCGAAAGTAAATGTGATAACGTGTATTTTTTAAAATAATTCAACATTCCATACACGGAAAAAAATGTTTGGTTGTGGCAACTACGTTTTCGATTTGCTGTACACAATGTCTAAAAAATTAGTTGCCTCACCATATCGAATAGTAACCTCAACTATTCACGATTAGTTCTCGATTGGATTAGTTAGGTTAACTAATTCGAATCGTCGATATTATCATTCGAATCGTCGGTATTACCATTCGAATCGTTGATATTACCATTTGAGTTGCTAGGGAAATAGAATAATCGATTGGGTGTGTCAACTCATTTCTTGGTTATGGCAACTAATCTTTTTTTTCCGTGTAGAATCAAAAATGAATATTGTTTCATTTACATAAAAAAATTGAGCTCGCTATCTCAAGTTTAGCAAAAGTTACAATAGAGCGATAATATCAATTTTTTGAAAAATTCAAAATTCCATAAAATCTGAACCACTTTACCGATTTGAGCTAAATCCAATACCAAACAACATAGATTGCACCTGCTCTTATAAACAACTATTTAGCAAAATAGACTAAATTTTACGAAAGTTAAAGTGCCCACGAGCTTTTTTAAAAAAAATCAAAACAGCATAAAATCGAAATTTGTGTATATAATTTGTCAAAACCTGCAACAATTAAAAAGGGAATGGTGCTTCACTTGTGTACCATATTTCAGCTCGATAGCTAAAATCATTCTTCAGTTATAGACGATTAAATTTTCGAGGTTGTATACTACACACACATACATACATACGGACATTATTTCCAGACCACGTTTCTCGCCCTTTTGGACTATTCTGAATATCCTGACATGAAGATCTCGACAAAAAAAAATTCATGAAAACTTCCTCTATGAGGAAGCAAAAATAGTTTCACTAAACTCACGTGATGCAAGATTCCTCTTAACTACCTTAAGAGGAAGCTGCAAAAATGTTGCCTATCACAGACGTGTCACAGAGCATTACACGCGTGGAAAGAACCACACCGTGCGTATATACATACATATGTACGATAGTTTATACGATAATAGGCGCCGGGGATGGCTCGCCGGTGAGTGCATGAAAACACGAGGATGCCGAGAGTCCAAGGCGTATAATTTTATCGAGTTGCACTCGCACGAGCATTGAGCTATACGGTCTATACAAACACAGAATGGTAGACAGGTATGCGAGTGTATTATCCTCACATATATATTGTATATATCCAGGTGTAGATAGATATATATATATATATATCGTCGCGACGCGGTCGCGGTAGGGTTCGAAGTCTCACGGGCAACGCGAAGCTGATGCCGTGAAGCCTCAGTGGCCTTACTCGCGAGCGCGCAGCAAAGTGCACTCGCGCGGCCGCAATGTCAGCCGCGAGAACGGCCTTGTCCTTGCCCGGAGGAGCAGCCTTGGCGGCCGATCGATGCGGCGACAGCGGCAGCCTACGAGTACATCACAGTATGTATAGAACGCGCGCACACATTTCCGAGCTTGCAGCACAACGGGGGATCTGTTTGTCGCTATCAACCGATTGCGGATTCGAACATGTCGTGCTTTGAACTCCCGCTATACTATAATACCGGAGGAACCATTGTATTGGGCTTTTACTGCACTGTCAAAAAAATTTGGAATGAAAATTAATACAGGGGAGAACGGGCCCACATGGAAATAAAGTATATTTTAAATGTATTGAAAAATATATTAAAAATATATAAAATATATTTTGTTCGAAAAATTGTATGTGTCGAATATATTTTTGAATGTACGTTGAATTATATGCAAAGTATATAAATAAATATATTCGATATCTGTAATAAGTACAGTCGACGTGTACAACGAATATAGTTTCCATGTATTTTTAAATGTAGCTAGAAATATATTCGAAAGTATACTGCTAATTACATTCCAAATATATAACAAATACATTCTACATACATTTTGAATATGAGTTTCATGTCATCAAAGTATACCTGGTATGTATCTGAAATATATGTACTTTACATTCCGGAATACATTTCGAATATATGTTCAACTTACTAGAATATATACTCGGAATTCATGTTTCATATACTTCAGAGTACATCTGGAATATATGTTTGATATACTTCGGAGTATACCTAAAATATATGAGGTATTCTTGGCCAAGTCACTAAGCCTTCAACGCTGACCCTTTCCAATTTACTCAATAATTAAGTCATATAATCGGCATTTATTGTGGATATTATTTCTATATCATATCTTGTAGATCTGCCATAATATGTTTTTATTACATTCGGAATCACATGTGTCGTATACAGCGGACAAACGACACATGTATCTAACTTATGTATTAATTGCATTCCGAGTTACATCTGACGTATACGATGAATATACTACATATATATCTTAAATATACAATGAATACATTCGGAACTACATCTGACGTATACATTGTATATACGACACATATATCTAACTTATGTATTGAATGCATTTCGAGTTACATCTGACGTGTACGAAGAATATACTACATATATATCTTAAATATACAATGAATACATTCGGAACTGCATCTGACGTATACATGGAATATACTCCATATATATCTGAAACATACATTGAATACATTCGGAGCTACATCTGATGCATAGGTCGAATATCCGACATATATATCTGAAATATACATTAAATATATTTTTCGAGTATACTTTCTGTTCGAAAACTTAGGTGTGGCGAATACATTTTGAATATATTTCCTGTACAAGTAGTGTACAGTTCGAATATATTCGAAGTATATATACATATACCAAAAATATATTCGACATATATTTTTTATACATACAAAAATATATTTTTCAATATACTTTATTTCCATGTGGGGGGTATCGCGGTCACCTTATTTTTGCATCAACTAGTGAATATATCAAACTTTTTTTTTGCTCAATCAGCTTACGTATGTACTAATTAACTAATTTAATACTCCGTGCCAATTATACTACGAAAAAATAAACAAATGAAATGATTTTTAGGTTATGCACTCTTTTTTTATAAGAAAAGCAGTATTTTAAATAAGGGTTTTGCGTAACTTATTGACATTAAAATCACATCTAACCTTTTTTCATGTATTTTTCGGACTAGTAGCTTTAATTTCCCCATGTTAAAATGTTGATTCCGTAAATAAATATATTGAAATTTGATATAAAAAGTCTTCGCGGTTGTCGGGGTAACGACGATCACGTGCTCGGGGCAATGGTAGTCGAGGGACGCCAGTGAGTTACCGGCACAATTCGCCGGCGCACGTCAAATGAATTTTTCGCCGTAAACATCACGGTATGTATACATTAATAATAGAAATTCAGTTCAACTAATGACTTAGTAATAACTTAGAAACGAATAAGAATTGACGAATTGAAAAATATACGTAGAAATGTGTTCAATTTGATGACGATTTTGGTGTTGACATGAGGCTAGAATTTTTGAGGTGAGATTTTTCATTTTCTTGTAAACCGTAGATTAAAATTTGTACGTGCAATTACAGATGCCTCGCTGTAAAAAAAGGACGACAGAAAATGGAAAATGGTCCTCAGAAGAACTGACAGCGGCGATTGGGGCTGTGGAAGCTGGAATTCCCATAAGAAACATAACAAACGAAAAAGAAACTGATAGTATAGTAAAGTTGCGATGAGAAAATTAATCTCAGGTTTTGTTATACTTTAAAAGAGACTGTTATATTATTAAATGTTTACGTAAGACAGTATAAAATGAGTTATATCAATATATTTTAAGAGAGGATAGATAACTGTACCAAAAGACTGTGATTTATAATAGCTATATTGATAAGCGTTATATTTTCACGAGGAAATTTAAAAAAAATTAAAAACAATTATATTTTCCGTAATATGGTATTGGTTTCTATAAAATCGCCTTCTATAAAACATAGTTGTCAGCTAAACAACAAAAGCTAATGACCGGATGGTATTGCCCCAAAGGTGGCTGTAGATACCCCGTAATTGACCGCAGTTCCCCAAAAGGCGACCGTGATTACTCAAATCGTCGGATAATGGCAGTCGTTGCACATGTTTTGAAAAATAATGAAAAATCCATTTATACGATTGCTTTTGTGATTTTCATGCTGTTCATTTTCAATAATAGTTAATGAAGTATCCAACAACCATAACTTTTTGGCAGAAACGACGTTTTATTTCCAGAAAAAAAGCAAATATTCCTTAGTGACTGCGATTCCCCCGTTCTCTCCTACCGGTACTTATTTGAAACTCGGATTCTATTATCTGCTTTATATTGTTGTATGTACAGAAATCATACATACCAATTAAACTTTTGGTACATTGTAAATATGCACAGGTCTTCGATATTAATTTAAAAATGTGCTTTTTCATTGTACCAAATTTTTACCATTATTGGAAAAAAAACGTGCTTTAATATTTATAGATTCGCAAATTGGTTTTTTATGTACTGTATATTAATTTTAGTATGGATAAAATTCAATATGCATGTGTACTAAGAATTGGCGGATTTTTTACAGTGTGAAGGTTTGTCGATGAATTTGATTTCAATACATTCTGAGTTTGTGATTATTATCACTTAGGGATGACAATTATTTTTACCTCACGGAATGGCTAAAGTCCGGAAATATTTCACCATAAATAATTTTTTTTATAATGCATTAAACATGGATTGTTTTTCGGAGACTTGATAGTAACCGTCAAAGGGTTAATCGCTGAACGAGTATTGCGGATTTTTTTTAGCACACGGAGAAAAGGGTGTAGTTGTAGGAACTACGGAATTGATACGTGCCAACAAACAGGCATGGTAAAATATGGCACTAGCAAGTTATTGCGTGGCAGAACCAACCGATTGGTAATGCCAACTAACCGATTGATGTCAACCAACCGATTGGTAACGCCCACCAACCGATTGGTGGCGCCAATCAACCGATTGGTAGTGCCAACCAACCGATTGGTAATGCCAACCAAACACGGAAAAAAATGTTTGGTTGTGGCAACTACGTTTTCGATTTGCTGTACACAATGTCTAAAAAATTAGTTGCCTCAACCATATCGAATAGTAACCTCAACTATTCACGATTAGTTCTCGATTGGATTAGTTAGGTTAACTATTTGGATTAGTTAGGTTAACTAATTGGACTAGTTAGGTTAACTAATTGGATTAGTTAGGTTAACTAATTGGATTAGTTAGGTTAACTAATCCAATCGTTGGGACTACTATTCGAATCGTCGGTATTATCATTCGAATCGTCGGTATTACCATTCGTATCGTTGGTGTTACCATTTGAGTTGCTATGAAAATAGAATAATCGATTGATTGTTTTAACTCATTTCTTGATTATGGCAACTAATCTTTTTTTTCCGTGAACTACATCTAACGCTCCAAGCATTTAAAGGTTAGCTTTCTCAACTAACCCGTTTTCTCCGTGCAGCATTTCTGTAATTATTATTCATATGTAATAATGTTGTAATTATATTATGACACATCCGGTGGTTTGATTGTTTAAGGAATATTCATACGATTTATACTTGTAATAATTAATATTTTATACAGAATTCATTATTTGAATGATGTTATATTGGCAGTTGAAGGGTGGTTGAAAAAATTACCTTATTTGTAATGGGGCTTAAAAAAATATATATTATGAGTAGTTAAATCTGCGCTAGCCATGTATTGACATAAATTCTCGTTGAGGTAATAAATAAATAAAAAATTGTATCTGATATCTTCTTTAGTATATTTGTTTATGATAAATTTCACTATAAACACAATTTCAAATTTGTTTAAAATTTCAAAAATCATACTTAAGACTATTTACATATTAAAACAGATTATTATTGTTTCAAATGTTTAAAAAAATCCACATGTATGCACCAAACTGCATCAACAAATAATGCATACAAATCATAATATCTCTCCCTAATATTAATTCATTATTTATAAACTCGCGGATTATAATGATGAGGGTGTTTACAATTCTTTGCACCGTCGCATAACAATTTGAGAATTCACAATCACTCACACAGCACTATAATATTTTCACACAAACACTGACATCCATTAAACATAGTTATTAACAAACATTCCTACAAACATTTAGTCCTTTACATTACATTAAGTCCTTTTTTTTAATCACGGTGTGAGTGTTTGCACGATGATTGAATATATTCTCAGAAGTGCATTTGCTTTGTTATTATGTAGATTGCTTATCTAAAAGTGAATAACTTTGTCAATACATTACTCGTCATTTGTATGAATAATGATTAATTTTTTTTTCTATTATTTATGATTGAAAGGGGTGGTCGTTGTATTTTTTAAATAAATATTCTATTGTTTGCACGTGCAATGCTGCAAAAGGCTGTAACTTGTGGTTATACGATTTCACATTGTTCTTCATATCGGCAGAAATATGATAGAGTGGATGCTCGGAGGGGCAAAGCGTGCGATCCGCGTCATGGATCTTCACTGCAACGACGACATAAAGATTCTCAAGAATCTCAGAGACCTGTCCGTCGTCCTTGACGAGTGATATGAAACAACAGCGACGTGCCTGCTACATCTACTTCGCTACTGTTCGTTGAGTTCCGACGTAGTGTAACGCCGCGCAAGGAAACATCTTAGCAGCTCAAAAGCAGATTGCATAATGTTACGAGAGTGAGACGATACGACGCTTTTGAATTTTTTTTTCTTCTTTTTTTTTTAACGCTTATTCTATCCCTTCTCTGCAAACGTGACGCGGCGACTCTTCACATATGCGACGTACAAATTTGTACGACGCACAATAAATTTGCCCGTTTACCCTCAAACACATTTCCATACGTGTTATGCCTCTCATCAGCTAATCAGTCGCGACGGTGAAACAATAAAAATAAAAAAAATTGCTGTTCCGTGATAATGGACGGCACAAGGTCGCATTACTTACTATTATATTCATACGTTCGTTCGGGTGATCATCGCAGAAAGAGTGTTGAGATGAGAGAAAAAGTATGGATGAAAATTCAGATGCTGTTTTCCGATTTTAAAAAAAACGGAATAAGGAATGATATGCGGTTTAAGGGGAGGGAGTCAGGACAAAAAAATTGATTTTGGAAATTCAATATCATCCAAATCCTATTGCATATAAAAATACCCAATGCACTATATTGTTAGTGCTCGATGAAAGAATTTTTTACTGTCATCTGACTTGCATGTGCTTTTCTATATTATCTTAAGCAAAGTTCTTAGGTTTTCCATTCTGCGCATGATTCAGATCAAACTACTGGGCAGATTGGAATCATTGACGTCTCATTTTCTTCTTCTTAAAAAGATACACCGGCTAAATGGAGCAAACTATTTTTTTTTTCATTCTGAAAGCAAAGTTAATCAGTGATTTAGAAAATAGCATAAAATTTAATTATTAATAATTATGTTACTTAAAAAATATTACATTTTATTAACATTTGCTCCATTTAGCCGGTGTATCTTTTCATGAAGAAGAAAATGAGACATCAACCATTCCAATCTGCCTAGTAGTTTGATCTGAATCATGCGCAGAATGGAAAACCTAAGATCTTTGTTTAAGATAATATTTAAAAGCATATGCAAATCAGACGACAGTAAAAAATTCTTTAATCGAGTACCAACAATATAGTACATTGGACATTTTTATATGCAATAGGATTTGGATGACATTGAATTTCCAAAATCAATTTTTTTTATCTTACTCCCTCCCCTTAAGGGCATGGTAAACATTTTTTTGCACCACTACAAAACAAAAGTGATTTTGAGAATGGTAAAAAAATATTAAAGTTATATAGAGTTTTTGTGAATGTCTTAATGAATCTGAATCAAAGTACAAAAAAAAAACTCGGAATAATAACACTTTTTTGGATAGTTTCATACAAATTTTTTATTTAGCGGTAAAATTAGTAGTTTATTTGTATTCAGCGGAGTAAAATTCATCGATGTAGCATTGAACGGATTATAATCAAATAAAATTTAAAAAATGTTTATATGCGAATAATGCAGGTTTTCACTGGAATTGCTATAATTTAAAAAACGAAGTAAGAAAATAGAAAATCGGTCGAACCGAAATTAAATAGTAGTCAGTTTAAAATTCCGCATTTTCGAAAAAAATTGTCGAATTTTACTAAATAAAAAATGACTGTTTGGAATTTTCCAACTGATTACAGAACTGTCAATTTTCAATCGACAATTTAAAAATGGCTAGTTAAAACCTAATACAGATCCTTATTTTGATGGAATTTTTTATTTTCAATTAAAAAGAACTTTTTATTTAGCAACGGAAAAATTAAGTTTTTATTTAGCGATTAAAAGAAGAATTTTTTATGTGTCAATATAAAATTTGTCTCGTTCGAAAATGGATTTTATTTCACTCGGTGTGAGAAACTAGAAACTAGAAATTAGAAACGCTTTCACGTGCATAAATCCCCGTTTTCACACCTTGTGTTCACCTCTCATCACAATTTACTATTGAAATAGCAAAATCAAATGCAAGTTTGGTTTTTTTGTTACAGAAATCAACGTACATACACGAAAAAAAAACGGGTTAGTTGCACCGAGAGAAAAATATAGTACTCATTCCTAGATTCGTATAGTAATCGGGATCCAAAGTGGAAAAATGGCATTTTTTTCCAGACAAATACAAAGATTTACTAGGCGTCGTCCGCTGCACTATTTACGCTGCTGTACAACGCAATACAACGCATCTCATACTTCTCTATATTTTGCGCCCACAAATGTTCGGAATAATCTTCATACTCATACAGGTTAAAGTAATTCACGTTACGAAAAATAACGCAAAATCTATTGACAGCCTGCAAAATGTCTGTAGTTTAGTACGACAGGAGATTTACGAAAGATATACAGCTCCCGTGTCGCGTCGATCGTTCAACGTTTGCCGTCATAACCTCAAAGTTGCCCGAAAATGCCCAGACGTTTCGCAAGCGTCCCTCCGCGTGCATCGCGTTTCTATTCACGGTATAAGTAACCATTTCCAAACTTCCAAGATTGATCCTATTTACTATGTTGTCTGGGTTTTTTTACCAAACTATTTTAGATGTCTTAACTATATTTTTCTCTCGGTGTGGGAAAACCAAGTTACTGGTTAAATATGTGCCAGATCAATGACTCGGAAGTTTTCTGCATCTGCAAAATTTACACTTTGACCAGCTGTAACTAAGTAACGCCGCGGACAAAAATTAGGTAGGTTTTTGCGTCTCATCATTATCTACAAGCACGTTTCTTAGTTCCTCTTTCCTGCTAATATTGAAGAATTGGCGGCCATTTTCGACGAAAAATTTGCGTCTTTTTCGGTTAGCCAGTTTTACCGGCTCACCGGTTGGTACAATAATTTTTTGTCCAAGGCATATTTATTCGTTTTGCGAATATCTCCAGGCACTTTTTTACTTTTATTTTTTTTATATTTCGATTTTCAAAAATTGACAAAGTATTAGTTACAACTACCAAATCCATGATTGATATAACCAATTAATCGATTGACATATATTTAAGCAGTAACTTGGTTATCCCAACTAACCTGTTTTTTTCCGTGTGGTAACACGTTGGCCAGTTCCTCACTTATCGGAAGGTTCCGCTGTCAGCCGGTGACCGTCAAGTTGCGCGACGATGCGTCGTATAGTGCAAGAAGGACAAGGCTACGTGGTCACGGGCAATCGGAAGAAAATCGTATCAGCCACCAGTCACGTTTTCCTCTCTCACCTCGCCTTCACAAAATCTTGCTTCTCATCCTTCACTACATATATTGTCAAAAATTCGGAACGTTAGACACCATTGGTTACGGTGCTAATTAGGGCTAAATCGGTAACAACTTTTAGCGTTAAATTTATGCAGCGTGTCTGTTAAAATTATTTGGTTCCTCCCTCAAAATTTGCAACGTATTTTCGTATTGTTCGGATTAAGTAGATAAAAAAAGCTGTTGCACTGTAAAAATACATTATACGTTATAATGAGCAATGCAACATATTATTTTTAATTTTTGATAAATCAAACTTGCAATTTTAGTTTGATCTTGACAAGTGACTGCTTATTTTATTTATTGATAGATACTGTATAAGTCTACCGGTAAATATTTGTGATAATATTTATCGTTTATAAATAACAGCCATTTGTTTATAAAAAATAGAGTTACAAGGTTAACAACATTTTTTTTCCTAATTGAGAAGTAAAATGATTCGAATTATGCGGTGAATCTGTAAAACGTATTTCAAAAAAATAAAATGAGTTAGCGCTAGTCAAGATCGCACTATAATTACAGGTCGTCGCAGATATTATTCGAACTGTGATTAATATCTTTGGAGATATTACTCGCAATAATAAGTAAAAATAATAATTAATTAGTAATAAGCAAAAACAGAGTTACACCCAGAGAAATCGGTTTCATGGATTTATTTACATTAAATATGGTATTTATTTCAAATAAATGAAATTCTGGTTGAATTAAATAAATTTTGTTAAAAATTAATGCAATAAATTCTATTTGTTCGAAATAAAATCCTATTATATATATAAATAAATTTCTTCTTCAAATGCTAGCATAATAGGATTATGTTTTAATCAAATAGAATTTATTTCATTCAAATGAATCGTATTGATTTCAAGTATGTTTTATTTTATCGAAAGAATATTTCATAAATTTGAAATGCATCCCATATTTGACTCAAATACACCCATCAAACTGATTTCTCTGGGTGTATTTTTCAGTAAATCAACAGCTCTACATTTTTTCTACATTGTAAAAAAAAATCTATTCGATTCAGCGTCATCGTCATTTTTAATAGTTTCCCTTTCAAAATGTATATAAACATTTTTTGAAATCTTAAGGTGATGTGTTATACAGACCAAGTGAGAGTAAGAAAGCGCCATTGGCGATCGCAGTACAAAAACGTGTATCACATTATGTTAACACACTCAGCGTAAAATATACACTGTTAAAAATATTTTGAAAATTAATATATGTATTGGAAGTTCTTTTGCAGATACGGCGTATTAAATTTCATTTAATATACAGATATGTTGTAAAATTCCAATAGATATATTATAAACACAAGTTTTATGAAGTATTTAGTATACTGTGTATTAATTTTACAACAATATTTTATATATTAATTAATATTAGTGTATTAAATTTAATATACGTGTTCCCGCAAAAAAACTTCCAATAATTTATATTAATTTTTATACAAAAATTTCTAACAGTGTAGTAGAATAGTAGGTCGAACTATACCGATATAATTCCCAGGAGGGACGATCATATCGATTGTTACTGGAAACTATGTATTTGATTAGTTGAGCTATTATCATATTTGCAGCTATTATTTTTATCATTGTCGTAAACTATAAAGTATAATCGTCCCTCTTGGGAACTGTACTGTATAGTAAAAGTATGGTTAAAATATAGTATTGTTGTTTTGAATCATGTACACTCAGAGAAATCGTAATAGTACAGTCAACTATAAAGTGACAACTATTCATTTTTAGTACATGCAACTATTTTTATAGTTACGATAACTACGAAAATAGTTATGGTAACTATTTGCTAGTTATAGTAATTATTTGATAGTTGTGTCAACTATAAAAAAATTGTTGTACCAACCATAAATGAATAGTTGTCACTTTATGGTTACTAATACCATCATTTTCTCTCAGTGCAGTATATAGCATTATATTCCCTTTGTTGGTTTTACGATCCCAGGAAGCAGAAGCTCATCTCCGTCGATATTAATAAAAACAGCGCCGTTTGACCCTGGTTTGCCTCAAAATCTTGCTTGTGATATCAGGGACAGAGAGATATACTTCGTAACGTGATCAACGGCGCAGTAGAAGAGCTCGTCTTTCGCTTATACCGTCGACGCGAAAACTTCAACCACTCGTATTTCACGGTGGGAAGAACCTCGACCTTCGCAGCAGCTTCTTCTTCCACTTGGTATTCCATATATACACATTACATTTTTAATGTCGCGTTGGACTTTGAATTTCCGTGTTTCGTCGTCGTGTACCAAGACTTGGACACGTGCATTCGTCGAATCGAATCGACTAACTTAATTTCATATTTTTTGCGGCAATTATGTTTGCCAGTGCTCGTTGTAATTAATCGTTTGGCGCAGCCTCGATCCAAGGAAACAAACATATAGAAATGTATGTGGCACTGATGAAGGAGTGGCCGAGAGGCACCAATTAGAAAATAGAGGAAAATAAACCGAACAAGGACAGGCACAAGGATGCTATTTAGGTCAATTGATAACGCGGCGATATATATGTGTGTATTCGTGCGAAAAAGCAAATGCCAATGCCGCGTACTCTTATATATATATATATATATATATAAGTACAGGATCGTGTGTACGAGTATTTGCCGAGTATAATATTGCGGTACGAATTGTATAAGCTCAAACGTGGCTAGTATGTACATAATATTAGCACATATCCGCGTGTTTTTGATTTCTCAAAGTGCACTTATTTTTTTTATAATTACACAGAGAGAAAATGATGGTATTAGTAACTATAAAGTGACAACTATTCATTTTTAGTTCGTACGATCAATTTTTTAATAGTTGCCACAACTATCAAATAATTACTATAACTACCAAATGGTTACCATAACTATTTTCATGATTACCGTAACTATGAAAATAGTTGTATGGACTAAAAATTAATAGTTGTCACTTTATAGTTGACTGTACTATTACGATTTCTCTGAGTGTATATATTTTTATATAGATTAGTAGCTTTTAGTGTCACAAGAATTTAAGTGTCGAGCTAATTCTTTAAATCTCTTGAACTTTATTAATTGTTAGGGATCTTGATTAAATTGAATTTACGCATTTTTTCAAATTTTGTATGCTTCAAAAAGTGTACTTTTATTATTTATGTTGGAAGTTTAAAAAATAATGCTTTGGCTCTCATACAACGTACACGTTTAAAAATGTTGAATAAAATGAAAACATTTTTGAAGCAGGAAGATATAATCACTTTTGCATTAAATTTTACCTTGCGTAGAAATTTTTTAACAAAATTTCCTTGTAACTTCTGTGATAGATCTTGACATGGAAATCCCTATATTCAGGTCAGATCGAGTTTATCTAAAAAATGAATTCTCCCTTATAAAACCAATTTGGTCTAGCGTTGCAACTAAAACTCCTCAAGTACAAAATATAAACAATATTTGCACCAAGAAACTTTCCTACGAAAATGAAATTCCAATTATGAAAGTATTTCACATTTAGTATTTGTGCACTTGTATTTTTTATCAGTGTAAAAAATTATACACGCACAATTACAGCAGTATTTAATTTTTATGATTTGTAAGTGATTCAGTGCCATTAACATTGTGAAAAATAGTTTTTTTTTACCGAGGTTAAATATGTGTATTCATGCGGAAACGCAAATGCCGATGACGTGTTCACTGTGTACAGGATCGTGTGTACGAGTATTAGTCCAGTATAATATCGGGGTACAGGTTGTATAAGCTCAAACATTGCGAGTACATAACACATATACACGTGTTTTAGGCTTCTCAAAGTACATTTGTTCTATACATAAATAGGAAATTCAATGTCAAGTTGCGACTTGTGCGTGATTTTCACCAACAATTGTTGTTGCACTGAGAGAAATTGAGATGGTCCTGATAACTATTCAGTGATAATTATATTTTATTAGTCCAGGTGACTATTTTCGTAGTTACATCAATAGTAACGTAGTTAATGTAACTACAAAAATAGTCACATTAACAATAACGTAGTTAATGTAACTACAAAAATAGTCACCTGGACTAAGAAAATATAATTATCACTGATTAGTTACCAGTACCCGTGCAAAAATTAGTTCGGGCAGCCGCGATTAAATAAGGGGCCTTTTTAGGCATAAACGTGGCATCCACAATAGGGAATCCACTCTAGAACCCTACTAGGCTCAACAGAGGCGGCCACGACAAACTTCGGGGCCTAATCAGGCTTAAATGTGGAACCCTCACTAGGGTCGCCCATATTGAGCCTCTAAAGGCACGTACTTTCAAGCGTGACTAGCCTAGTAGGGCCCCTACTACAATTAGGGCCATGTAGAAAGGGCCAAGTTGGAGCCTCAACTATATTTCTGCACGGGTACCATCAAGAGTCGCGGTAGCGACTCGACGCCAAGTTAAAAAAGAAATTAATGTTGCCTTCACACTACGATTTGTCTGTCTGACTGGACGGGTTGTTACTCCTGGTCTTAATTTCTCTCAGTGTGGATTTTAAAAAACGTCAGTTTTATTAAAAATAAGTCGCTTCTGGCAACACAAGAATCGAGCTGTCGTCATCTTTAAATGTCTTGAACATAAAATGTTTAGGTAGTTCGATTAGATTGAATTTACGCATTTATTAACATTCTTCGATGCTTCAAAAATGGGTCATTTTTATGTGACTCCTGAAGCTTTTTTAATTGTGAAACAGTTCAATGTTTAAGTTGAAAAATTTATATTTCAATTCTTTTACAATATACACATTTAAAAGTGTTAAATAAAATAAAATCATTTTTAAAGCAGAAGACACACTTTTACATTAAATTTTCCTATACGTAGTAATTTCTTATCAAAATTTTTTTGTAACTTCTTCGATAGACCTTGACATGGAAATTCCTATACTCAGACGAAATAGAGTTCTTCTAAAAAGTCAATTTCGCCTTAAAAAAACAAATTTGCTCCGAGGTGCAACTTAAACTCCTCAAGTGCAAAATAAAATCAATATTTGCACCAAGAAACTTCACCACGAATATCAAATTCCAATTACGAAAATGTTTTACATTTTGTGTTTGTGCAATTTTTATATCAATATAAAAAATAACACATGCGTGATTGTTGCAGCACCATTAAATTTTTATGATTTGTAAGTGACTCAGTGCCATCAACACCGTAAAAATCTTTTTTTTTTTGCACTCAGGTTACATATGTGTATTTATGCGGAAATGCCAATGACGCGTACACTATATGCTTAAGTACAGGATCGTGTGTACGAGTATTAGCTGCGTCTTTAAATATCTTGAACATAAAAATGTTTAGGTAGTTTGATTAGATTGAATTTACGCATTTATTAACATTCTTTGATGCTTCAAAAATGGTTCATTTTTATGTGACTCCTGAAGCTTTTTTAATTGTGAAACAGTTTAATGTTTAAGTTAAAAAATTAATATTTCAACTCTTTTACAATATACACATTTAAAAGTGTTAAATAAAATAAAACCATTTTTAAAGCAGAAGACACACTTTTACATTAAATTTTCCCATACGTAGTAATTTTTAATCAAAATTTCTTTGTAACTTCTTCGATAGACCTTGACATGGAAATTCCTATATTCAGACCAAATAGAGTTCTCCTAAAAAATCAATTTCACCTTAAAAAAACAAATTTGCTCCGAGGTGCAACTTAAACTTTTCAAGTGCAAAATAAAATCAATATTTGCACCAAGAAACTTCACCACGAATATCAAATTGCAATTACGAAAATGTTAAAAATATAAAAAATAACACATGCGTGATTGTTGCAGTACCATTAAATTTTTATGATTTGTAAGTGACTCAGTGACACCGTAAAATTTTTTTTTTTTTTTTTTTTTTTTTTGCACTCAGGTTACATATGTGTAGTATTTATGCGGAAATGCCAATGACGCGTACACTATATGCTTAAGTACAGGATCGTGTGTACGAGTATTAGCTGCGTATAATATCGTGGTACGAGTTGTATAAGCTCAAACGTTATGCTACGTATATGGCATATATACACGAGTGAGCAAAACTCATGACGAAGTAGCGTCGCGACGATTACGTAAAACGTCTTTGCCCTTGTCCTCCCACAGAGTGATCGATTAGTCGTTCGATTCTTGTCAGCGGATTATTATACTCAGCTTGCCTCTAGGGGTCAGAGGTCTTAAGTGTTATATATAGTCTTTTCTTCCCACGGCGTGGTCTTCCGCTGTCAATGTAACTGAGGAAAAATCCGGAGCTATGTGTAACACTCGGAGATTATGATGTTTTTTTTCCTCATAAGTTGGTCAGCTTTCCGTGGTAAACAAAAAGCAGCGCTGCGATTAACGTCAATGTCATAATATCGTTGGGTAATCTGATCTTCAATATAGTTTCTTCTCCGTAAGTTACATCATTAATTATTAATCCATTTACCACGAATTAATCTATAATTCATCATTTCACACATTAATCTATTCGACACATTGACATCATTTTGACAGCTCATTAATTAGCAACTGATTAACAGATATAATGTAATTATGAAATCGAAAAAAAATCTATGCATATCGCGAGCAAAAAATCTTCATAATGAATATGACGATTTTTTTTTTCAATTAGTGTTATTGTGAAAAAATATATTAACCTTTTAAAGACTGAGCATCTTTACGAAAAAAAAAATTCTTAAACCTTGAAGATTTTTCTGAATCTAAATAGTAGTGACACTTCGGAAAAACCACTTTTTTTTCAAATTATTATTCGTAAATGAGTTTTTTTTTATTATAAAATTTTTTTTTTTTTTCATTTTTCAACAATTTTTTTCCGTATTAAAAAAGATGTTTTAAAAAATGTTTATATAGTAAATGTGCTACTTTTTTCGTTTTATATTAAACATATTTACGTGGTAAAGTGGACATGAAAAAAAATTGTGTAACCATGTAAAGTTAATAAAAGCAATCCATCAAACTAAAACTTTGTTCTTATAAGAATATCAAAATTGAAAAACCAAAAATTTTTTATGTACTTTTATTTTGGGAAAATTAAAAACTGTCGAAACTTCGTATGTGAAATGAACTAAACCCAACATTTGCATTTTACACAAAATCAATAAAAAATTCAATTTCAATTTTACCGTGCAATTTGCTGGAAAGTTTATTGACATGCAATAAGCTTTTAATGTGTGGAAAATAAAATGTTATCGTTTAGATTATTGAAGGGTGATTTATCGCCGCCCTCGTGCGGAACTAATCCAATCCAATCGAGCTTCACGACTCGACATTGTACTTCACCGTGTGAAGGCCGTCGTGAACTAGTTCCGCAAAGTCAAACGTAGAGCTTCGTATGACGAGTCATCATCATCAGTAGCAGCAGCAGTAGCAGCAGCGCAGCGTCAGTGGCAGCACAGTAAGCGAGTTAAACGCTTTGGCCGTGTCCTTGCGATAATTTTAGTTATACACTGGAACATAGTCGACCGGTGGTGGTTAGTCAGTGTCGGAAGGGTTACACGTTACGTGTTATACGTCCGATACTTATCCGCGTGTGTCACAATGTCACAAAGTGGCAAAGCGCGTTTAGTTCGATTTGTCCGAGCCTGAGTCATTTTCGCTCTTCCCGATAGCACGCTGATCTATATACCGAGATATTGCATAGACAATTTTAGTTTAGTACGGTCATTAGGTCGTCGCGTGATAGTGAGAACAAAGATTTGCTTAAAATCGATACGGTAAATTTTGACGTAACGAGAGCGAGACATACTATTGCCGAACAGTGGGAGACCTATGAATATATATGTAGAGAGAGTGTTGCTGCAGTGTATAACGGAGCTTTCCTGCCGACCAAACCGTCCGTGAAACGAGGAAGCATCCCTATAAATACCGCGCGGGGTCGCGGGTTTAAAGTCAAGGATGTATCAATTTGTTAGCGGCGAAAATAACACTCGGTCTCGTATCTGCTGTAGCTCTGTATAGCTGAGCAAAAGTATAGTCGAAGAGTTGCGGTAACCAGTACACGTATAGGTTTTATATACCAGGATTGTAGAGGGGGTATCGTTAGAATTGTGACGTTTTTCGTTTATTTACCCACCCACTGTTTAGACGGATACCGAGAAACGCTTTCAACACAATTTTCGACTTCTCGAAATGCCATTATTCTTGTTTCAAGTCAAGTTTTCAGAGGCGAATTTTAATTTGCTTATTAAAATTTGTGGGATCTGATTTATTTAAAAATTAGCGGTGTTTACTTTTGGTAATACGACTTTTTATATGTTTTACTGGATCTTAAGTGTCTGGAAATTTATTATTTTGAAGCTTCAAATTTAAGCAGTTCGAGGTTTTTATTTTTGACGCATCAAATATATTTTTGTTTTTATTTAGCTGATTGGAATTAAAAGCTTTTTCAGAATTCGGAAAATCTGACAATTCATAAAACTAATTCGAATACATATTTTTGACCGACAAAAAATTATAAATAAATATGAATTATATTGACTATTGACTATCCGATATACATAGCTCGGTTCCCTTCTGTGCTGCTAATTATAATTCGACTGACAAAAAATTGCACTATTCTTGTTACAAGTCAAGTTTTGAGGGGAATCTTAGTTTGCTTATTAGTGCGATTTGTTTTATTAAAAGTATGTTAATTGATTTTGGCTTTCTCATAGAGGAAGCTTTGTAAAAAGCGAAAAATAAAAGTTCTACTTTGCAGGCTTGTTTATGCTCTAGATGTTTTTCTAAAAATTCAAAATGTCGAAGAATTTTAACCGTGTAACCGATTTTTCTCAAATTTGTACTAAAACATTATACTATAGTAGTCTGTACGTGGACCAAATTAGAGTCTCGTAATTTGCACGAGCCAACGCGAGAATGAGATTTTTCGAAAAATTCAAAATGCCATAAAATTTGAACGGCTGGACAGATCTGCGCCAAATTTGTGCTCAAATATTTTTCGATGATAGTCCATATGTGAACAAAATTTAAGATAAATCTGTGAAAAATAAAAAAAGAAAAATTTCGTGACGGCATTTTTTTTGTTTTCTTATTCACTAAAATCGAAATTTACCGACATATCGTTAGTTCCTTTGACTCAATTCATCTTTAACAATCAATAATCGTGAAATCATGTCGAAAATTGCAGTCAGATATCTCAGAATTTACAGGAGATGACGTTTTTGAAAACATTTTTTTAAAAATTGAAATGGCAATAAAATTATAACCACCCTATAGATTCTCGCTAAATTTGGTACACATTATGTTTTGATGGTAGTCCTTTCGTGTACAGAATTTCACCCCGATATCTCTCAATTTACGAAAGTTATAGCGTGAAAACGATTTTTTCAAAATTTTCAAAATGCTGTAAAATCTAAATTTTCGAACCGATTCGCGTCAACTACAATCCCAAACAGTATTCTATGATAGCCCACTTACGTACCAAATTTGAAGCGCATTCATCGAAAATTGCGACAGTTATCGTGTAAACAAGAAAATGTTCACGAAAACAAAGCTTCCTCTATGAGGAAGCAAAAATTAGCGGTATTTAAGTTTATTAATACGACATTTTACATGTTTAACGGGATCTTAAGTCTCTTGAGATTTATGATTATTGAAGCTTCAAATTTGCACGGTTCGATGTTTTTATTTTTAATGCCTCAAATATTTTTTTGTTTTAAAATTTGAAGCTTTTTGAGAATTTTGAAAATCGTTCAACTTTTAAAACATAAAAAAGAGCTCCATTTCATTTAATGCATACGTCAAACTTATACTTTAAAAATTGAGTATAAATAAAAATTAATAAATATATAAATTAAATGATAATAAATAAAAATCGAACTCTGCTATAATTAATCTACATTTCAAAATAATATTTAAAAAACCATAGCACAAAATTACAATTTTTAATGTTACACAGTAAAAAAAATGTGACCCTCTCAAAACGTAAACATTTCAAAGTTGTCAATAAAACAAAAACTTAATTCAACAATAAAAATTGTTTCATTAATTTTTTTAGATATTCGAAGCAGGTTAACATCTTGAATTTTTTTCTTGGTACTTAAAATCAAGTGAAGGTCAGATCGACTTGGCCAAGAATGTCTCGTTTGTTCTTGAATTCCGTTGTACGTATTAGAATTCATCGAGATTTAACTAAGAAAGGGAGGCGACTAATGTGACGTCAATGCTGCCTCACGTGGCAAATACATTGCAGGAGCAGCGGACGGTAATTTCACACGCGCCTTTATTTCAATATATTCATCATATCAAACCTCCCCCACCTTATGAACGCCCTCTGAAATGACGAGGACACTGCTAAAGAACAAATTTAGCTCTTTCGTCGAGTCTCCACAACAAGCCGACCGCTGTGGGATACATAAATCTTCGAGTCGAGCCAACAGGCCAGCAGCACACACGAGTTGCGCTAACTTTCATTGACTTCCGCCTCTATCGCGTGCATAGCTCGTGGAGTTCGACCGCGCGATCGTTCGGTCATTGCGAGAGTTAGCGCCAGCTAGTGCACCACGTGCTACTATCACGATTCCCGATTCTCTCGCTCGCACTACTTTTCCGTCTCGCCGATGAATTCACGCTTTCTCTTGCAATGTATTCGCGCGGCTGAATCTCCCAATACACGAGATTTCTGCACGCACGAATAAGATGTAAGCGATAAGTCGAGGGAATTGTATTACAAAATCAGAATAACTTGTATATATGGGGTATTCCTGGCCAATTTAGTAAGCATTCAATTCTGATCTCTTCCTATTCGCTCCATAATTTTTTATACTATTCTGAATGCACAAAAAAAAATGTTTTTAATTTTTGTAGATTTTTCTATTACAAAATCAGAATAACTTGTATATATGGGGTATTCCTGGCCAATTTAGTAAGCATTCAATCCTGATCTCTTCCTATTCGCTCCATAATTTTTATACTATTCTAAATTCACGAAAAAAAAATGTTTTTAATTTTTGTAGATTTTTCTTACTGAAGCTTTTTTTCATGAATTTTTTAAATAAATACATTTATTGAGTACTAAAGTAAATATTAATTTTTTTTGGAAAATCAAAAGGTTTTTCGTTTGTCGTTGATTGGTTGTATATTTTACTACGCAAAGCGATAAGTCGAGGGAATTGCATTACAAAATCAGAATAACTTGTATATATGGGGCTTTCCTGGCCAACTCAGTAAGCGTTCAACCCTGATCTCTTCTAATTCGCTCCATAATTTTTTATACTATTCTATATGCACGAAAAAAATACATTTAATTTTTTTTAGATTTTTTTTACTGAAGATTTTTTTTCATGAATTTCTTAAATAAATAAATTTATTGAGCACTAAAGTAAATATTTATTTTCGGAAAATCAAAGGATTGAACGTTTGCCAAAGCGATAAGTCGAGGGAATTGTATTACAAAATCTGAATAACTTGGATATATGGGGTATTCCTGGCCAACTTAGTAAGCGTTCAATCCTGATCCCTTCTAATTCACTCCGTAATTTTTTATACTATTCTAAATGCACAAAAAAAATGTTTTTAATTTTCGTAGATTTTTCTTACTGACGCTTTTTTTCATGAATTTTTTAAATAAATAATATATTTATTGAGCACTAAAGTAAATATTTATTTTCGGAAAATCAAAAGGTTTAACGTTTGCCATTGATTGGTTTTATATTTTATTACGCAAAGCGATAAGTCGAGGGAATTCTATTACAAAATCAGAATAACTTGTATATATATGGGGCTTTCGTGGCCAATTCAGTAAGCGTTCAATCCTGATCCCGTCTAATTCGCTCCATAATTTTTTATACTATTCTATATGCACGAAAAAGAAAATACTTTAAATCTTTTTAGATTTTTTTTACTGAAGCTTTTTTCTTTCATGAAGTTTTTAAATAAATAAATTTATTGAGTACTAACGGAAATATTTATTTTTTTGGAAAATCAAAAGGTTTTTCGTTTGCCGTTGATTGGTTGTATATTTTACTACGCAAAGCGAAAAGTCGAGGGAATTGTATTACAAAATCAGAATAACTTGTATATGGGGCTTTCCTGGCCAACTCAGTAAGCGTTCAACCTAATCTCTTCTATTTCGCTCCATAATTTTTAATACTATTCTATATGCACGAAAAAAAATACTTTTAATTTTTTTAGATTTTTTTTAGTCAAGCTTTTTTCTTTCATGAATTTTTTAAATAAATAAATTTATTGAGCCTTAAAGTAAATATTTATTTTCGGAAAATCAAAAGGCTTTACATTTGTCTTTAAATGCTGCTATAATTAAAGCAAATAGCAACTAGCTCACCAGATACTATTCATTTTTTTCATCAATTTTATTAAATTTTATGAACAATAAAAAAAATTATATATCTAATTTGCTTATACCTGAATATCTATCACAAATAAAATATCTATTACCTATCTTTATACTCAATTTATATTCTACAAAGTACTCAATCACTGACAATGCATAAACATATTCAAATACATATTTTTATGCGACAAAAATGGTGAAGAAATTATAAATAAATACCGATAGGTATTGTATAAAAATTATATTGACTGTTGACTATTCGATATAGTTCACTTCTCCTCTGCACTGCCCATTAGATTCCGACTGAAAAAAAATATCAGCTCTCAATGGCAACTTATTTTACCATTAACTCGAATTTACTTGAATTAAATAAAATTAAATAAAATTTATAATAAAATAATTATTATAATTAATTATTATAATAATAATTATAATAAAATAATGAAAATTCTGTGAAATTTTGAGAGAAATCGGAGTTTTTCTCAAAGAAAAAAAAATGATTACTTTATTTTTTCACAAAATGGCAGACATTTTTTTTTGTGCAGCTACGGAAATTTTCTTATTAAAAAGTGCATTCAACAGCTTAAATTTCATACAGGAACAAATTTTTTGTGCGATCGATAATTTTGAATATACACTGGATTGAAAAAAAAAATGAAATAAAATCATCGTTATTAAATTTTGGGCAAACCATAGGTGCTAAAATTCTGAAACAATTTATGAATATTCGCGATACTCTAAACAACTTTTGAAAAAATTGATGAACAATTTTTGCAACCGTGTTAAATTTCGTTGGCCCACTTGGTATGAAATGACCCACGTGTAGGACTAATCGCGAACCCGCGAGCGCAGAGACATAGTCCGACGCTGACCGCAACGGCAGCAACAGCGGCAGCTATGCATATAGCCTCGACGTCGTCCGATAACGAGGAAAGATTAATCTCAAGGACAAGGTCAATAGCGCTCTTCGCTCCGCGCCTTGCCGCGCTTCCACATTTCTACAGTGCACACACATTTATATATACATACATGCATATATGTCGTACATATACACACATTGCAACGAGAGGCTCGGAACTGCAGCATGCGCGAGCCAGAACAGCACCGAGATTGCACTTGCATCGACAAATATGTGTGAACGCACTGCTCTCCCTAGTGAAAATATTTTTCTGACAATTTCCCTGAAAAACTCTAACCGAACGATTTCCGTGATTTTCAGAGATTCTCCGACATTATTTTCTGCGTTTCTGTGCATTTTGATAAATATCTCTGAAATTTTCTCCGCACACACCGAGAGAAAAAGTTTGATTGACTCACGGAAATGTTTGACAATGAAATGAAATACTTGAATTTCAATACTATCTTTTCTTTGAATGATCTCAAACTCAATGAAAAGTAATGACATTGATTCGAAGAAACATTTCTTTAAACCAAAGAACCTTTTTCATTGATTTTAAAGATATCGTCTCTGATTCAATGAAACCTTCTTCTTACCGGCTCAAAATTTCGAAACCTGTTTTTTCCTGAAGTACGCGGCAGATAAAGCTCAAATTTTGTGAGTGTGTAAGGAAGTACGGCAGAAATAGGCTAAGCTTCTGGCTCCTCGAAACTCGAAGCCATTCGGTCGGGAGAACCGAAAAACAAAAAAGTGAGGTTAGGTGCGAGAGAGAGATCAATGAAAACGTTTCTTTGAACCAATTAAAACGTCTCTGTAAAACAATGAAACTGTTTCTTTATTATATACTCACTAAGTAAATCTTTATTTACAGGCAATGAAATGTTCTCTTTGAAATTCAAATGCACTGTTTTATTGAAATCAAAGAAATATTTCGTTGAAATCAATGAAAAAAAAAATCAATCCACCCATTTCTTTGGCGCCAATGAAATCTTTTCTCTCGGTGCAATCTCTAGCAGTCGAAATACTTGAATTTCAATTCTATCTTTTCTTTGAATGATCTCAAACTCAATAAAAAGTAATGACATTGATTCGAAGAAACATTTCTTTAAACCAAAGAACCTTTTTCATTGATTTTAAAAATATCGTGTCTGATTCAATGAAACCTTCTTCTTACCGGCTCAAAATTTCGAATCCTATTTTTTCCTGAAGTACGCGGCAGATAAAGCTCAAATTTTGTGAGTATGTAAGGAAGCACGGCAGAAATGGGCTAAGCTTCTGGCTCCTCGAAACTCGAAGCCATTCGGTCGGGAGAACCGAAAAACAAAAAAAGGGAGGTTAGGTGCGAGAGAGAGATCAATGAAATCGTTTCTTTGAACCAATTAAAACGTCTCTTTAAAACAATGAAACTGTTTCTTTATTATATGCTCACTAAGTAAATCTTCATTTACAGGCAATGAAATGTTCTCTTTGAAATTCAAATGCACTGTTTTATTGAAATCAAAGAAATATTTCGTTGAAATGAATGAAAAAAAAAATCAATCCACCCATTTCTTTGGCGTCAATGAAATCTTTTCTCTCGGTGCAATCTCTAGCAGTCACCATTTCTCAGAGAAATTCGGAGAATTCTACGAAAAATTCTGAAAAACTCTGATATTTTCTGATAATATACTTTAAGATAAAATACGAATTGTCTCTACACCGAGAGAAGGAATATAGTAAATCTCTAAAGTGGAAACATGGCATTTTTTTCAGACACATACAAAGATATACTAGGCGTCACCCGCTAACGTATTTAGCGTAAATAGTACAGCAGGCGACGCCTAGTAAATCTTTGTATGTGTCTGGAAAAAAATGCCATGCTTCCACTTTGGATCCCGATTACTATACGAATCTGGGAATGACTACTATATTCCTTCTCTCGGTGTGTTACTCGAACAAACAGAACAGTTATTCCGTGAAAATACGACTTATTTTCTGAAAAACACCGATTTTCTCGGATAAGCTGGATTCGGAGAATTTCAGAGAACGTTTTCAGGGAAAGTCAGAGATTTTCAGAACGATCAGAAATATTTGAATTCAGAAAAATCTTTGACTTTCTCTGAAAAGAGCGAAAAGTGAGAGAAATTCAGAGGACTTTTCAGAGAAACTCAGAAAAATTTTCCACGAGCAGCTTCGGTAAGTGCTGCACGGAAAGAAATGTTTGGTTGTGACAACTACGTTTCCAATTAGCTGTACACAATATTTCAAAAATTAGTTGCCTCAACCATATCCAATAGTAACCTCAACAATTCACGATTAGTTCTCGCGAGATTAGTGAGCTTAACCAATCCAATCGTTGGGACTACCACTCGAATAGTTGGGACTACCATTCGAATCGTTGGTATTACCATTTGAGTTGTAAGCGAAATAGAATAATCGATTGATTGTGTCAACTCATTTCTTGGTTATGGCAACTAATCTTTTTTTTCCGTCCAGGATTTTTATCCTAGGTATGAGACATTCCACCGGTTATCGACAGGGTCGCGACCCTCATATCTTTTGTTTTCTTTCAAGATGTTGTACAGCAATATAAAAAATAGTGATGCCCTCAAGAAAGTCGAGACAAGTCGAGGCGCATGAAGTCAATAAACCTCGTATTGAACAATTGAACTTCAATCTATCTCGATATGTGTGAATGCAATCACGAAATACGAGATATTCAGATTGCATCGTAAAATGTGTCGAGATCTTGGGTGACATCACGAGAATTTGACAGTATCGATAGGATACAAGATTATTTGATTCGATAATGAAGGGAAACAAGAAACACATAGACGGCACTCAAAAGCGAAAAAAAAGTAAAATTATGATTTTTATTTGAATCAAAACTCGGAAAAAAACTGTTTGCAAAATGTGCTTCGAAGAATCGAAGGCTCAAAAAATAATCGAAATGAAGAACAGCAACACGACTGCAGTGAGAGATCATGTGCAAAAAGTACATCCTCAACATTTTGAAGAACTCAGTGCGACAAACGCGAGCAAGTCCTTTCAGAAACCTCAATTTCAAATAAAAATAAACTTTGATTCTTTGCAAGCTTGTTTATATATTGTATACATCAGCAATATAATAGACACGCAATACAATCGACTATGAGACGAACCTCGAGTCAATTCTCGAGACGAGGCAAGGCGATTTTAACAAAAGGTAAACGCAATATATACGATTCAAGAAAGTATCTTGATTGAGCTCTGTCAAACGAGGAAGCGAGAATTTTAACCTCGTGCGGTATCACTAATAAAAAAACACCCCGAAATTTTTTTTCGATTTTTCAAAAGATTTGTGTTTTTTTAATTACCTAAAATCTGATTATCTCAAAAAGTACGTCGACGATGTTTTATTTTATTTTTATAGTAAATTCTGTGTCCAAAAACCCAATTTTTGAGACTAGAACGAAAATGGGGGCAGTCTAAAAAATTTCGTTTATGGACACAGAATTTACTATCAAAATTTTTAATACCATGTGTATTTATGCCGTGCACACATATTGCAACGAGAGGCTCGGAACTGCAGCATGCGAAAGCCAGAACAGAACAGAACAGATTGCATATGCATCGACAAATATGTGTGAACGCACTGCTCTGCAACCACGAGCAGCTTCGGTAAGTGCTGTGTTCGATGCTACCACGAGGCAGCAACGAGACTACAGAAACGTCACGTATTCGTTCAATATTACCGAGAAAATCAACGTCGTGCATTGTCCAAGATAAAACAAACAGTCTCGTCGACGTCAACTTTGATATACAGATGTATATGAGACATTCTACGTCAGATCAGTCACTTGTGAAACTTTTCATGTATTATGAAAATAATCTTCTATGGAAATAGGAGGATTACGCAATGATTTTTTATTAATTTTTTATCGTCAATTCCGGTAATTTTTTCCGAAAAATAAATAAAAATTGCGCGCACATTCGAGTTGAAGTACAAAGTTTCGTAATTTTACTTAGATTCTAAGTTTTCGACTGAATTTGACTGGACATTTTATCGAAATTAGAAATATCCAGTCAAATTGGGTAAAAAAAATAAATACACAAAATTGACGACAAAATTTAACATCAATCACAAATTCTGAACTAATTTACGAACTTGCTACAAAATTTTAGTTAATCCACAAAAATTTCGACTAAAATTCTGAATTTTCGAGTAAACGTGAAGTTGACTTATCTCACAAAATTTAATTTAAATCATATTTTTGAATAACTTTAATCTGCAACGCAAATTCTGTCGAAATATTTGTGATTTAACTTAAATTTATTTCTGAAATTTCATTTGTTTTTTTTTTACAAAAATTTTCCAGAATTCTCAATTTTTGACAATTTTGTTAATCAAACTTCAAGACCGGTTCCATCTCAATTTACTACCTCAAATAAACTACGTTAATTAACATTTTTTTATAATATTTTTTTCGCTCAGTTAGAAACTGTTTATTTTTCTCCTAATTTGATATCTTTACCAAAGAAATATACAAAACTTATAGAAAAATTGGTAGCTTGGTTAAAAAATATTTGAAGGGCATAAAAAATGTTAAAAAGTTGTGAATTAACGTAGAATGCCTTATATGTGGGCGAGCCTGTGTGAAATGTAGTTTTAACATGACTGAAGTATGTGTTGGCCGATGAGGGCATAACCGAAGAAGGATCACCGAGATTTATCGTCTCGATGATTTTCCTCAAGGATTTTTGAGACGAAAACGCATTTCGTAACGCGGAAGAGACCGCAGATCGGACACTTTGATTATGTACTCACGAAATCTTGTGATATTTCATGGGTGGAATCTGGTACAGAATAGTGCGCAGTCGGAGTAGAGATTGACGGAGCAAGGCTCTTGAACAGACTCGGTAGTTCCGAGCTCGAGGGAAGCAAGGCCTATACTCGCTTTTATCTGTTTATTAATTTATCAAAGCCTCTGACGTCGAACGCTCGTTAATTTCTCGTGTCTTTCAGAACCTTCGAGCGAGATCGAAGGGCAGCTGGATTTTTCATTCCAAGAAATAATATTCTGCGAATTCTTAAATTTATTAGTCGACCAAATAAAATTTGTAACATATATCTTCAGCATATTCAAGGATAGAGACTGGTTATGTGATTATAATAGTTTTATAATAATAAAGTTTTTCGTTGAACATAAGAGAAGACGATGTCCAAGGATGGACATCAATGATTATTGAAATCAAACAATGTGGATAAAAATAAAGATTTCAATTTTTTTAAAATATTTTGGTACCATTACTGCTTTATTCTTATTATTTGGAATTTATTACAATCATAATTATTGTGTCAGAATATAAATTCGAAATAGCACGACAATTTTATGCATATAATATACGAAGTTCAAAGAGTGATACTTTGACTTTGATATGCAATTTAATACTGTATTTTATAATCGTAGCAGCAGGAAAAATAATGAGGCAAATTAAATTTTGGTCGTTTTTACCTAAATCCTGCAAATCTTCAGAAAAAGAAACTTAAAAAAAATCACTTATTGAGGATATTTCGGTGTAATAATTTTATTATTAGAAATGAAAAAAATTTACAAATATTATGTCAGAAAGCTAACTCATTAACAGCCTGTATGACAAATTTTCTACATAAAAGGAATATTCATTCTTCAAAATATATTTATAGATGTCACTTATTAAACTGAGAAATTTTATTAAAAATGTCTTTACACGTAAGAATTTTTTTAATTCATTTTTTAAAAGAGCCATTTTTTCACAATTTTGCCTCAGTTTTATGCATGTAAGATTTCATGTTCGGAAATAGAAAATTGAATTTTGAAATGCAATTAATTACGTTCTATAGACGCAGCAGCAAGCAAAATGATGTGTCAAATTAAATTTAGGTGGATTTCACTCGATTCGTGTGAAACGGTGACGAAAATCGTCGGATCGTTCCCTTTGCTTGACTGAATTCACTATCGAGGCCAAATCTGTCGACGACCGGAGGAACCCCGAAATTATGCCGGAAGTTACGAAATGTTGATACAGTATAGAGCCAATATATCACAGAAGCAACGTATATGTGATGTGCGAGCATCACGGGACCGTCAAGGTTCCTTCCGAATATTCCGGGCTCTATTCTGCTGTGCGACAATAATCGAGACCATTATTCCCGTGTGTCCTGTATGTCACTGTACACTCTAGTGTATACACGTGAATATATCTATGTCTCTCGTTCATATCTGAGCAGCGAATGTACAGATATGTCGGCTCATACACGAGAGTTGCCAATCGCTGTATGTATAACCAACGATGCTTCTCTTAAGCAGGCAAGCAACGCGACCGTGAGACCTAATTCTGGAAATTGCTCAGATTTCGGTTCTCCCAACTTCGTCCAACAGTTAACACGTGGCCACGTGAAACTTGTGCTGGCACTTCTCTTTATAGTCAATGTATATGTGGTTATGCACTGTAATCACGGATGGGCAATAAGTGAATTAAAAAGCATTGCAAGTACTTCTTAGAATAAAAAATTACGCAGCAAAAGATAAATTTACAAATCCACAGAAAGATTCATGTAATTTTAAATTGAATTTTTTAGGCCGTTTCTTGTTTTACAGAAATTTATGGAAATAATTTATTAAACTTGAAAAAAAAATACATAGAAATTTAACAAAATTAAGTTAGTGTTGGAACTTCTCTTCATAGTCAACGTATATATAAATTATATGAATTAAGGGGAGGGAGTCAGGTCAAAAAAATTGTTTTTGGAAATTCAATATCCTCCAAATCCTATTGTATATAAAAATGCCCAACGCACTATATTGTTGGTACTCGATGTAAGGATTTTTTACTGTCGTCTAAGTTGCATATGATTTTCAATATTTTCTTAAGCAAAGTTCTTAGGTTTTCCATTCTGTGCATGATTCAGATCAAACTACTAGGCAGATTGGAATGGTTGACGTCTCATTTTCTTCTTCATGAAAAAATACACCGGCTAAATGGAGCAAAATATTTTTTTTTCATTCTGAAAGCAAAGTTAATAACTGATTTAGAAAATAGCATAACATTGATTTATTAATAATTATGTCACTTAAAAAATATTACCTTTTATTAACATTTGCTCCATTTAGCAGGTGTATCTTTTCATGAAGAAGAAAATGAGACGTCAACCATTTCAATCTGCCTAATAGTTTGATCTGAATCATGCGCAGAATGGAAAACCTAAGAACTTTGCTTAAGATAATATTGAAAAGCATATGCAAGTCAGAAGACAGTAAAAAATCCTTTCATCGATTACCGACAATATAGTGCGTTGGCCATTTTTATATGCAATAGGATTTGGATGATATTGAATTCCCAAAATCAATTTTTTTTTACCTGACTTCCTCCCCTTAAAAAGCATTACAAGTACTTCTTAGAATTAAAAATTACGCAGCAAAAGATAAATTTATAAATCCACAGAAAGATTCGTGTAATTCTAAATTAAATTTTTTAGGTCGTTTCTTGTTTTACAGAAAATTATGGAAATAATTTGTCAAACTTGAAAAGAATACATATAAATTTACCAAAATTAAGTTAGTGGAACTTCTCCTTATATTCAATGCATATGTCGTTATGTACTGTAATTAGGAGTGAGTAATAATCGAATGGAAAACAATTATAAACATTTCTTGCAATTTGTAATTACACAACAAAAGATAAATTTACATTTAGACCTTTGAAAAAATAAAATTGTCACTTGTAATACCACAAGAGCTTTGAAATTATCGGATATTTCCTGACAGGTTCGTTGCAAACAAATGAACGAGTCAAGTTTTCCAGGTTAAAAAATCACGAGCGCGTAGCGCGAGTGATTTTTCTGGAAAACTTGACGAGTTTATTTGTTTGCAGGGAACCTGGAGGGAAATATCAGATTAATTTCGAAGCTCGAGTGGTATTCGGGGGATTATTTTTTCTATTCAAATTGCGACAAATGGAATTGCACCATGAGACAAAAATTATCATTCTGACAAGGAAATTTCATAATCAGAACAAAAACCTATGTTGCATCCAACACATATTTTCTCTCTGCACAAAATGCAGTGAATTGCGCCCAAATCGATTTTTTACTCTTTTCTGTATTTGCCGGGACATTTTGTTTTATTTTTTTAGCGATGTTCTGAAGCGATTCATCACCAAATCGCTTTTTTGACTCACTCATATTGACGACCGTTAATAGTACCTTGACGTTTTAAAGATTCGCAGAGGTTACAAGTGTCAAAAAAATTATTGTTTATCGCTTAGCAACCGAGCCGGGAAATTTTCGAAAAATTATCGATATAATTTTACCCTAGCTGTACCACGTGATGTTGAATACCGCGCTCTGATTGGTCGAAATTGGAGTTGAAAAAATAATCAGTAGTAATACCCCAAGAGCTTCAAAATTATCGGGTATTTCCCGATAACTTCGTTGCATACAAACAAGAGTGTCAAGTTTTGCAGGTTAAAAAATCGCGAGCGCTTGCGCGAGGGAATTTTCTGCAAAACTTGACACGACTGTTTGTATGCAGGGAAGTTTGAGGGAAATACACGATTAATTTTGAAGCTCGAGGGGTATTTGTCGGATTATTTTTTCCATCGGAATTCCAGCTCATTCTTCAGATCACGTTCCAGTTCTCGTTAGAAGTTTGACAGATGTGAAGAATTCTCAGGTTAAAAGTTGTTCAGAAATTGTTTTTATTGCTTAGCAACTTGTTAGGAAATATCCGAAAAATATCCGAAATAAAATCGCCTAGGTTCCCCCACATGAGGCCAAATGCGTCGTTTCTATTGGCCGAAATTCCGATCAGAAAAATAATCCACAATAATCCACAGAAAGATTCAGGTAATGGTAAATAAATTTTTCAGTCAATCTCTTTTTTACATAAAATTACGAAAATAATCTGTTTAACTTGAAACGAATATCTAGAAATTTGCCAAAATTAAACTCGTGCTGGCACTACTCTTTATAGTCAATGTATATGCGATTATGAACTGTAATCGTGGATGGGCAATGTTCCAAAGGAAAGGCATTATAAGCATTTCTTGCGATTTATAATTACACAGCAGAAGAAAAATAAAAAATGTTGTAATCTTAACAAAAAAATGCCGTTTACAAAAATCCACAGAATCATTCGGTTTCTGAATGAATAAAAATATTTTACGAAATTTGTAGTTTTACAGGCAAGTGCAGAAATAATTTATTAGACTAGAAATGTGAAACAAGAAATTTACCGAAGTTCGTCTGTAAAATGAAGAACATTTTTTGTCAAAAGTACAACAATTTTTCTTCCTCAAAGAGGACGCTTTGTTTTCGTAAAAAAAAATGTTTTCGAGATTTTCATGTCAGTACAATTAGAATGGTCCAAAACGTCGAAAAAAGTAGTTTAGAAAAAATATCCGGATGTATGTATGTATGTATTTATGTATGTGTGTATATGTGTGTGGCACGCTTGCAAAATTCAAACCGCTGTATCTCGAAAACGAGAGCTGAAATTTGGCACGCTGGTTGAGGAGCAACGCCCCTTCCTATGTATACATTTTCGAAAAAATTGAAAAAGAAATTCAAATTTTATAAGCTTTTCAATTTTTCGAAAAATGTCTTTATGTTATCTAGCTTCCGCAATTTTTCAGCTAATGAGCTAAATAGTTCTGGACAAAGAGAGAAATGAAAAATGAAGGTCGGTATTGAATATGAGCGAAATCCATATAGCGGTTTAGATTTTATAAAAATATGAATTTCTGAGAAAATTTTGTTTTCATTCTTATTCAAATTAAGTTCAACCAAACCTGCTCAAATCTTTTGCAAGGTAAAATTAACATCCAGTTGTAGTAGATATCAAATTTGGTGAAGATTGGTAAAGTGGTTCAGATTTTATAAGACATTGAATTTTTCAAAAATTCTCGGTATGTTCTCTAGCTGCCACAATTTTTTAGATAATGAGCTTAAACAGTTTTTGACGAATAGAGCAATGAAAAATGACGATCTGTATTGAATTTAAGCTAAACACATAAAGTGGTTTAGATTTTATAGAATTTTGAATTTATAAAAAATTTAGTTTTCGCACTTCTTTAATTTGTATTTAAAATAAGGATGCAAAGTGGAACTTTGCACATTGCTTCGTCATTAATTTTCATCTTTCGCAAAGCTTCCTCTATGAGGAAGCCAAAAATAAAATAAAGAAACTTCCTCATAGAGACGGCGTTGCGAAAGATGAAAATCCTCATTAATTTTCATCTTTCGCAACGCCGTCTCTATGAGGAAGTTTCTTTATTTTATTTTTGGCTTCCTCATAGAGGAAGCTTTGCGAAAGATGAAAATTAATGACGAAGCAATGTGCAAAGTTCCACTTTGCATCCTTTTTATTTTTATTTATTCCTTATTATGCGAAAATAACTATTATTATGCTGCTGCAACAATTATGTACGATTTCGAGTTGTTATTTTTTTTATAGTGAATAAAAATGGTGCATAAGGGTAACAATTTATAATAATTTAAACCACATAGTATACAAAAATCTTTTTCTTTGAATAGTAGACATCTCTAGATTAGCATGATACTCATGCTACTTGACAAGAAGTATGTAAGTGATTATACAATATACATGTACATCAGGTATATACTCGAAATAGCTGGTGGAAATAACCTTGAAAACGAAATGATGAAATTGCTTAATATCATCCACTTCATACTTGATTTAATCTGAAACAAAAGAAAAACCCGGTGCCTTGATAGTAATCACTATTTGAACAAACATTGACGTACAACGTTAACCACTATTGTAAATTAATTACGTTATTTGAAATACAAGTGAATTGTTTCGAAAGTTACGTATTTTCGTGATCGATCTTATTTCAGTGGACTTTATCGCCGGAACCTCTTGAAATCTCAGTGATTAAGTTTTGATCGTATTAGCTGCGAAATTAGTACGAGACCTTATCGTACATTGACTTTTGTGGTAGAGACGAGTTGTTGTTGGAAGTTCTACTATCGAAGTTCGCTCAATTGCAATCAGTGATGATGGCTACTTATTGATAGTGTCGATATTGTGATAGCGAATCTCAAATAGAGAAGCGATTTTATAATAACCGGAAAACTCACACTTCAAGATCGGACAGACAAAAATAAGTCGAAAAATGAGCGAAGTCACATATGAACGCAAAATTGTGTGAAACGATTTGGAAAATCTTAGAATAAATAGGATCGACACATTCGAATAAACAAATATTTAAATACACCATTTAAATATTGAATGATTTTTCACACATTATTTATTTTCGATTAATATAATGAGTGCTTGTCCACTTCTCATTATCTTTCGGAATTCAAATCATGAGTGGAAAAACACTTGTTATTTAAACTCGAAATAAATGATGAATGGAAAACCACTCGTTATTTAAACTCAAGATAAATATTGAGTGGAAAACCACTCGTTATTTAAATTCGAAATAAATAATGAGTGGAAATCTACTCGTTATTTAAATTCGAAATAAATAATGAGTGGAAATCTACTGGTTATTTAAATTCGAAATAAATAATGAGTGAAAATGTACTCGTTATTTAAACTCGGAATAAATTATGAATGGTTTTTAACTCATCATTTAAACTCAAAATGAATGATGAGGGCATAAAAAATCATGATTTAGAATCAAAATAAATTGGGCGTGAAAAACCATTCTTAATTGATTTCGAGTTTAAATGATGAGTGGCAATCGATTCATTATTTACACTCGAAAAAATAGTGAGCTGAAATGAATTCATTGTCTGCCCTCGAAAAGATAATGAATGGAATTCCATTCATCATTTAAACTTGAAATAAGTTATGAGTGAAAAAAAAATCATTATTTAAAGTCAAAATAAAGTGAAAAACCACTCATGATTTATATCCAGAATTGTAAACCAGTTAATTATATCCAGAATTGAAACATTAATTCATAGTTTACAGTAAAATTTGTTTTATAATTATGATTTCATAATAATAATATGTAGTGATTATAAAATAGAGTGTAAACATTTGAATAGCTGAAAAAAATACTAATTTTCGCTTTAATATTGCAAGAAATAGTGGAAAAAATGGAAGAAATAAGTAATGTATTACTTAATTTTTTCCATTTTTTCAAAAGGATTACCGTGAGTTTTTATTGAAAAATAATAATTTTTGCAGCCATTCCAAAGTTTAAGCATCGTATTACAATCGCTACATGTTATTATTGTAAAATCATAATTATAGAGCTGATCGTATCATCATCATTATTTCTATAAGTATTAGGCATTTAGACCTCTGTTTGTATTTGAAAGGATAATGAAAGAAAAACCACTCATTACATTAAGCGAAAATAGATAATTGGTGAACAAACATTAATTATTATTATTTTTTTTATTACATTTTACACATCCTTGATACGGAGACAGAATATTCGTGGCCTAAATTAATCTCACGAGGGACATGATGTTTTTTTATATCGATAAAAAAGCTTCAGCAAGATTCTAAAATAATCTTGTGTTATATATAAAATGTTTACGCAACAACCGACCTTGAACTACCATCTTTTTTCAGTTCTTTCCATTTTTAACGGCTTTTTTCGAATTTTTCGAAAAAATGTCTTATAAAACAGACGCAAAAATTTGTCCACTCTGGGTCGTAGGTCAAAAATTTTTATATCTAAGGGGCCATTCATAAATGACGTCACCCGCAAGGGGGAGGAGGGTCCCAAAAACGTTAGTGACGATAGCAAAGGGGGAAGGGGGGGGAGGGGAGTCACAATTGTGACGTCACGCATTTTTCTTTTTTTTTTCAAACTTCACGCAAAATTTCACAATCTCTTGGGGAAATTTTTTTAATTTCGATTTCCCTATACCAAAATGATCTCTTCCGATTATTTCATTTGTATTCTTGGCTTTTACTAGTCTTGGAGCATTTTTAGTCAACGAACAGAGTATTTACGTTTTTGTTAAACAGGTGTATGAAAAGTTACATTATTGCTCCTACTATTCATAAATAATATAAAAATATTTATTATCGTTCGACTATGTATGATATCTCTCTATATTATAAAAAGATCTCGCCGCCGCCGCCGCCGCCGTGTCAAGAATCGAGGGACTTAGAATAATTCGGGCGCAGGGCTTGGCGGAAGGGGGGGGGGGGGGTCATCCTTCGGGGGGGGGGCACCCTTCGGAGGTGGCACCCTTGGGTGGGGGGCGATTGCGAGCGCGCGCGCGAGCCACAATAAAATCCTAGTATATATATATATATATAAAACGTTAATTGATAATACAAAAATTGAAATTGTTTTTAATTTAGGGGGGGGGGGGGGGGGGTCAGACGAGATCGCGTGATGTCACGTTTGGGGGAAGAGCTATGCAATTGTGGCGATACGTGACCATGGAGGCAGGGGGGAGGTCCAAAAACATAAAATCCGTGGTGACGTCATTTATGGACGACCCCTAATACAGAATTTTTGAGAATAATTGCAATTTTTTTTATTGGGGCGCAAAATTTTTATTTAAAAAATAAATAAATAAAGTTTTAGTAAAAAAAAGTCTAAAAAAAACAAAAGTATTTTTTTCGAGCATATAGAATATTATAAAAAATTATGGAGCGAACTGGAAGGGGTCAGGCTTAAATACTTACTGAGTTGGCCAGGAATACCCCATGTATATATATATAGAAGATACATGATACTCCTGGTGTTTATCTATACTATCACTGCCATGAAACTCTAATTTAGTTTTACCACTGGTTATGCTCTAAAGATTCTCATGCTTCGTATACATGCCGACAATTTTCGCGATGGTACGGGCAACACGCACGTGCCGCGTGTGTTCGGTGACTCGAGTCAAGGATAACGATAGCGAGTTGAGCACGTTGCTCAGACTGACTTCCTAGAAAATCGCGAGCATCCAGATAATGAGTAAGCTTTGCTAACGTATGTTGACTAGCTTACTCGCACACGGATCGGGATGCGATGATGATGAAGCACGATGTGCGTCTCATAGTTCTTCTCAGTTTACGCTTAGATCGACGAAATTCAACGAATATACTGTAAAATGCACTCGGGCTTTAAAACAAAAAAAATTATAAAATGATAAATGTTTGTCCTTGATAACCTCCCACTTATAAATGGTATAAATGTCAGAGTGTCTCGAGTGGTACCACAGCTGAAATCACGGCCTGGCACGCACAGGACATTCCGGATAAATTAAACTGTACGTCGAGATCCTACACCCAGAAAAATGATTTAGTAATATTGACTAAAATTATCTATTCAACATTGAATTATTTCAATCAACGGAAATTTACTTTCCCTGGAACAGATATGTATTTCATTCAATTTTTCAGTTTTTTAATTTCCAACATATTTATTTATTTGAATCAACTTTCACTGTGCAACGGACATTGAAAAAATGTTTTATTTTTTGCTACTAAAAACTTTTTTACTCCGAAAAAAGATCTAGTTAAAACGACTAAATACATGTATTGGAATTTTTGCTTCCTCATAAAGGAAGCTTTGTTTTCGTGAAAATTTTTTTTTTCGAGATTTTCATGTCAGTACACTCAGAATGGGCCAAAACGTCGAGAAAAGTGATTTAGAAAAAATGTCTGTATGTTTGTGTGCGTGCGTGCGTGCGTGAGTGCGTGCGTGCGTGAGGCGTGCGTGCGTGCGTGCGTGCGTGCGTGCGTGCGTGCGTGCGTGCGTGCGTGCGTGCGTGCGTGCGTGCGTGCGTGCGTGCGTGCGTGCGTGCGTGCGTGCGTGCGTGCGTGCGTGCGTGCGTGCGTGCGTGCGTGCGTGCGTGCGTGCGTGCGTGCGTGCGTGCGTGCGTGCGTGCGTGCGTGCGTGCGTGCGTGCGTGTGTGTGTGTCTGTGTGTGTGTGTGTGTGTGTGTGTGTATGTGTGCGTGTGTGTGTGTGTGTGTGTGTGTATGTGTGTGTGTATGTGTGTATGTTACACGATCGAAAAATATAAACCTTTATAATTCGGGAATGCCTTGAGATATCAAGCTGAAATTTGGACCATAGATAGAGGGATCAAGTCTCATCGTTCATACAGATTTTTGTTAAAATCCACTTCATCGTTAAATTATTACGCATTTTTTCATTTTTTGAAAAATGTCTGTTTACGCGATAACTCTTTCAATTTTCGAGATATTGATCTTAAAATTGGTATGAATGTGAGCTTTCATACGCCGGTAATCGCTATTGAATTTGGTTAAGATCGGTTGAACCGTTAAAATTTGATGATGTTTTGAATTTTTCAAAAAATTGACATTATCGCTCTATAGTAACTTTTGCAAAACTTAAAATAGCGAGCTCAAATTTTGTATATAAATGAAACAATATTCAGCCATTATATATGTATAATTTAGTGACGAACGATATGAAATTTTTGATTTTATGGAATGTTGAATTATTTTTAAAAATATACATTATCACATTCACTTTCGGAAACGCTCTAATAATCACGAAATAACGTAATAATGCAATAGAAAAAACGAATCCACAACATGTATATTTATCTAATTAAAACAAGGATGCAAAGTAGAACCTTGCACATTGCTTCCTCATTATTTTTCGCGATTTACAAAGCTTCCTCTATGAGGAAGCGAAAAATTGAATAACATACTTCCTCATACAGGTAGCTTTGTAAATTGCGAAAAATAATGAGGAAGCAATGTGCAAGGTTCTACTTTGCATCCTTGTTTTAAAATAAATTAGAACTTTTTTTCAATCCAATATATTTTTATTTCCGTCAATCATTGGACCTTATTATATCTAATGATCAAAAATTAAACTTAACTCTAATACACGTTTTTGTTCATCCACAGGAAATTACAATCGACTAAATGTATATGCGTAATGCATTTTATTTGATAAACTACGAATGACTCAAAATGCACATTTATCGATTTGATTTAATATTTGTCGTATATAAAAATTATATATTCTTCAAATCGACAGCAGCGGACGCGCGGTCGGTGCACCCAGAAAAAAGATTTGGTAATATTAACTAAAATTATCTATTCAATATTTAATTATTTCAATCAACGAAAATATACTTTCCCTCCAACAAATATGAATTTCATTCAATTTTTCAGTTTCTTTATTTCCAACATATTTATTGATTTGAATCAACTTTCACTGTGCAGCGGATACTAAAAAAAATATTATTTATTGCTACTAAATACTTTCTTCATCCGGAAAAAAGATCTAGTTAAAACGACCAAATACATGTATTAGATATTTTTAAATAAAATCAATTAGAACTATCTTATAATCCAATATATATTTATTTCCGTTCATCATTGGAGTTTATTATTATCAACATGCAGCTGTCAATTTGATTTAATTCTTGTCGTATATTTATATAAAAATTTTATATTCTTTAAATCGTCAGCAGTGGACGCGCGGTCGGTATGTGGCTCGGCGGTTCTCAGAGTTAAATAGCATAATTTGCGGTCATAACTTGGATGGATGACCGCTTAGCCGCGCACTGGTTTGTGCGCCAACTGCTGAGCGGAAGATTGTTTCTGAGATTCTAAGGCATAGCTAGGAATATCCGAATAAGTTTTTTTTTTTTCAATCAACATTTATATAACTGCCGACCCAAATAAATATTTCATAGCTTTGAATATATTTACTATTTAATAAGTATATTAATTACAAATAAAAAAATTTGTTTGAGGTGAATGGAACTCTAGTAGGTCGGCATCCAAATAAAAAATTTCATTTCCTATGCGTAGATTCTAGTCCCGTTAACAATATTTTTTTTCTGGGTGTAACATCCAATTTTGACCGGATATTCGCAAGAAATTGGTTGTATATTGCATAAATTTTGAAAAAAATATTAGTCACATTAGCAGCTAAGCTAAAAATTAGAGCCATTAGCTTCAAACTCACCGAGTATGTTTATTTATTTTATAAATAATTGTACAGCGAGTATTTTTTATAGATCATCCGACCATACCAGTTAAAAAAAAGTGTAATCATTTTATTAAACACAATAAAGATGATAAATATAAATATTTAATTATAAATTGCCACGAAAATCGTAGCAATGAAGAAAACGCATTATTTTTCGTATTATTTATAATAATTATTTTTATACTAAGAATTAAGAATTAAATATTTATATATCAATTTGCTGATGCATCAGAATATTTAAAAAAATGAATATCAAATGATTTATGGCTTCAAAAATAATCAGCGCAAGTTCGATAGATATTTCGCAAATTTCAATCAAGTATTGGTAAGATATTGCGTCAATATATTGAAACAATATTTTTCAGATATTCCGGACATATATTAAAGAAATATTTTCCAGTGCAAAACACTGAAGTATAGTGAAGAAAGCGATTTATGAAATTATCGTGCATCCTTGTTGACCCAGAGAATTATAGACAAACACGGAGTAGAGAAAACAATTAATTATCTAACGAGGATAACCGAGAAGCACTTCGATCTGAGTTTTCCACGTGAACTGGCCGTGACCGCGGGTGAACTGCCCTTGAACCGCCTCTTCTCTTCTCGAGCATCCACGACAGTAATATACCAATACATTCATGTATTTACATGTATATGTGCACACGACACGACGACCTACGGCCAGAAGAGCAACGAGATGAGAGAGTACGTGCTCGGCGAACATCAAGATTCTCATTCTCTGCGCGCCAGCCCCGGTGCCGGGGATTTAATTTCACGGCACCAGCAGCTCATGACCAGAGATAAACTTACTGAGTTTTGCAAGAGACTTTCTGTACGCGACTTTCCGAGAAGTAATATTTTCCAAAAGAATAAATATGATACATTTTCCAAGAGGAATGTACCAAGATGTGTAAATCTTGTTGAATCACTGCTCTGTATTCCACTCGGGAATATAAACCTCCGCAATTTTATTTTAGAAACATTTATCGTATGAAGACGTTAATATTTATTGTTTTGTAATAATTAAACGCAGCTTTTGTGAAAAGAAGTTCAAATTTTGTGTTGCGTAAATTTTACGACAATTTTATTGAAAAAATAAGTACATCTACTTAACGTATCGAAAAAAAAATGGCGCTTTATTTCTTCAGACAAATTTTTGCAAATTTCTTTCTGAAAATTACTTTTCTTTGCTGATATTCAAATTAATTATTAAATCTATACTGAGTTTTGAAAGAGACTTTCTGTACGCAACTTTCCAAAAAGTAATATTTTCCAAAAGAATAAATAGGACACATTTTCCAAGAGGAATGTACCAAGATGTGTAAATCTTGTTGAATCACTGCTCAGTATTCCACTCGGGAATATAAACCTCCGCAATTTTATTTTAGAAACATTTATCGTATGAAGACGTTAATATTTATTGTTTTGTAATAATTAAACGCAGCTTTTGTGAAAAGAAGTTCAAATTTTGTGTTACGTAAATTTTACGACAATTTTATTGAAAAAACTAAGTACATGTACTTAACGTATTGAAAAAAAATGTCGCTTTATTTCTTCAGATAAATTTTTGAAAATTTCTTTCTGAAAATTACTTTTCTTTGCTGCTATTCAAATTAATTATTAAATCAATACTGAGTTTTGAAAGGGACTTTCTGTACCCAACTTTCCAAGAAGTAATATTTTCCAAAAAATAAATAGGATACATTTTCCAAGAGGAATGTACCAAGATGTGCATATCTTGTTGAATCACTGCTTTGTATTCCCCTCAGGATTGTAAACCTCCGCAATTTTATTTTAGAAACATTTATCGTATGAAGACGTTAATATTTATTGTTTTGTAATAATTAAACGCAGCTTTTGTGAAAAGAAGTTCAAATTTTGTGTTACGTAAATTGTACGAGAATTTTATTGAAAAAAGTAAGTACATGTACTTAACGCATCGAAAAAAAATAGCGCTTTATTTCTGCAGACAAATTTTTGCAAATTTCTTTCTGAAAATTACTTTTCTTTGCTGCTATTCAAATTAATTATTAAATCAATACTGAGTTTTGAAAGAGACTTTTTGTACGCAACTTTCCAAGAAGTAATATTTTTCAAAAGGGAAATAGGATACATTTTCCAAGAGGAATGTACCAAGATGTGTAAATCTTGTTGAATCACTGCTCAGTATTCCACTCAGGATTGTAAACCTCCGCAATTTTATTTTAGAAACATTTATCGTATGAAGACATTAATATTTATTGTTTTGTAATAATTAAACGCAGCTTTTGTGAAAAGAAGTTCAAATTTTGTGTTGCGTAAATTTTACGACAATTTTATTGAAAAAATAAGTACATGTACTTAACGTATCGAAAAAAAATGGCGCTTTATTTCTTCAGACAAATTTTTGCAAATTTCTTTCTGAAAGTTACTTTTCTTTGCTGCTATTTAAATTAATTATTAAATCAATACTGAGTTTTGAAAGAGACTTTCTGTACACAACTTTCCAAAAAGTAATATTTTCCAAAAGAATAAATAGGACACATTTTCCAAGAGGAATGTACCAAGATGTGTAAATCTTGTTGAATCACTGCTCAGTATTCCACTCAGGATTATAAACCTCCGCAATTTTATTTTAGAAACATTTATCGTATGAAGACGTTAAAATTTATTGTTTTGTAATAATTAAACGCAGCTTTTGTGAAAAGAAGTTCAAATTTTGTGTTACGTAAATTTTACGACAATTTTATTGAAAAAATAAGTACATGTACTTAACGTATCGAAAAAAAATGGCGCTTTTTTCTTCAGACAAATTTTTGAAAATTACTTTTCTTTGCTGCTATTCAAATTAATTATTAAATCAATACTGAGTTTTGAAAGAGATTTTCTGTACGCAACTTTCCGAGAAGTAATATTTTCCAAAAGAATAAATATGATACATTTTCCAAGAGGAATGTACCAAGATGTGTAAATCTTGTTGAATCACTGCTCTGTATTCCACTCGGGAATATAAACCTCCGCAATTTTATTTTAGAAACATTTATCGTATGAAGACGTTAATATTTATTGTTTTGTAATAATTAAACGCAGCTTTTGTGAAAAGAAGTTCAAATTTTGTGTTGCGTAAATTTTACGACAATTTTATTGAAAAAATAAGTACATGTACTTAACGTATAGACGAAATTTTTGCAAATTTCTTTTTGAAAATTACTTTTCTTTGCTGATATTCAAATTAATTATTACATCAATACTGAGTTTTGAAAGAGACTTTTTGTACGCAACTTTCCAAGAAGTAATATTTTTCAAAAGGGAAATAGGATACATTTTCCAAGAGGAATGTACCAAGATGTGTAAATCTCGTTGAATCACTACTCTGTATTCCACTCAGGATTGTAAATCTCCGCAATTTTATTTTAGAAACATTTATCGTATGAAGACATTAATATTTATTGTTTTGTAATAATTAAACGCAGCTTTTGTGAATAGAAGTTGAAATTTTGTATGTTCAATAAAACTGAATTGAAAAAATAAGCACATGTACTTAACGTATCGAAAAAAATGAAGATTCACTTCTTCAGACAAATTTTTGTAAATTTCTTTCGGAAAATTACTTTTTTTTGCTGGTATACAAATTAATGAATAGTTATGAATACAATTCTATCACAAACTGTTATTTTAGAAGATATTAAAAAAACTTCATTTTTCACACAAAATTTTCTTAAAATAGTCTTCAAAATTATTTTTTCTTATGGCTATTCATAAATTTAAATATCTTCGTACATAAGCACTACAGATTACTATTATTATCAGACGATAATAAAAAATACAATATAATCTTAAATTTTTATTTCAAAAGTAGCTTATAGCTCTAGTTTGCTTCATCATTTTCCATCACATCAGTTGGCCCGTAGATTACCGCACTTTCCGAGCAATTTCGACATATTCTTCAGAGGCTTTCAGGTGCACAGCAGCATTTCAGCTACTTTTCGAAATCGAAAGTCATTTTCACGGAACAGAGAGCACGATTGTCGTGGAAAAATTCGTAAAGCCGGAAGCAATTCCCGCGGGGCATGTCGAGAGAAAAAGAAAACGGTGAGATAGAGAGGGAAAGAGTGAAAGAGGCGATAGACCTGGAAGGAAGGAAGGAAAAATTTCTATCTCGCTTTGCCCAGGCGCGGAAAGAGGGGACGAACACTCGATCGAGGGATGGAAGGGGAGGCTGGCCTTGACCGAGCGCGCTGCCCTTGAACCGGACCAGGGAGCAACGCTGAACTCCCACCAACACTGATAATAGTGCACGTGTGTGTGTTGGATTTGTACCTACACTTGTACTCACACTATACTCGAGGGCGTACGTGCGCAGTGGATGGAGCGAAGTGGCAAACCTCTCTCGACTACTGCTGCTCGACTACTCTCCTACCCTCGCTCTGACAGACTGTTCGGTATAATATCACATGCCAGCGGGAATCTACGTCCACTTTTGCCGTGGAGGCTTTTAAATGCCCTTCTAGCTGTCACACAACTCTTCTCGGTTTGATAGTAGAGCGCTAATACGCTATTCATTCGTATTCAAAAGACAGTTTAATCTTGTTTTTGAATGTGGATTCATTATTAGTTATAAACTAATAAATCTCGCGAGTCTTTGATGTTTTCGTGCTCTTTTAATCTTGTATCATTTGAAGACTTAACATGTGTCACATTTTTTGTGCGAATATAGCACGAAGCTTTCAGGAAGTTCTGAAGATAATGATATCACTCTGCTTCAACAATCTACTTAAAATACCGCAACAGCATATTTCGTGTATCATTGGAGTCTCATACACTTTTGATTTCATTCATTCTTGACGTTAAGCAATTTTACTATTTTTCAGCATTAACCACGAATTTAGTTTTGAAATAAAAATACATGTTTGTAATAGAAATAAAAAATCTATTATTAATAAGGAACCATTTCCACAAATGTATTTGGATGACCTGCATTATCATAATTGTATTTGTATGATTGTCAATGTCAGTGCCTCTAATAAAAATGGTCAGTGCCGCTTAATATTAATAGAGAATCATTTTTACAGACGAATTTTGTTTAAATGCCCCGCTAGCTGTAATACAACTCTTCTCGGTTTGATAGTAGAGCGCTAATACGCTATTCATTCGTATTCAAAAGACAGTTTAATCTTGTTTTTGAATGTAGATTCATTATTAGTTATAAACTAATAAATCTCGCGAGTCTTTGATGTTTTAGTGCTCTTTTAATCTTTTATCATATGAAGACTTAAGATGTGTCACATTTTTTGTGCGAATATAGCACGAAGCTTTCAGGAAGTTCTGAAGATAATGATATCACTCTGCTTCAACAATCTTCTTTGATACCGCAGCAGCATATTTCGTGTATCATTGGAGTCTCATACACTTTTGATTTCATTCATTCTTGACGTTAAGCAATTATACTATTTTTCAGCATTAACCACGAATTTGGATTTGAAATAAAAATACATGTTTGTAATAGAAATTAAAAATCTGTTATTAATAAGGAACCATTTCCACAAATGAATTTGGATGAGTTGCATTATCATAATTGTATGTGTGTGATTGTCAATGTTAGTGCCGCTTAATATTAATAGAGAAACATTTTTACAAACGAATTTTATTTAAATACCCTTCTAGCTGTAACAACTCTTCTCAGTTTGATAGTAGAGCGCTAATACGCTATTCATTCGTATTCAAAAGACAGTTTAATCTTGTTTTTGAATGTGGATTCATTATTAGTTATAAACTAATAAATCTCGCGATTCTTTGATGTTTTAGTGCTCTTTTAATCTTGTATCATTTGAAGACTTAACATGTGTCACATTTTTTGTGCGAATATAGCACGAAGCTTTCAGGAAGTTCTGAAGATAATGATATCACTCTAGTTCAACAATCTACTTAAAATACCGCAACAGCATATTTCGTGTATCATTGGAGTCTCATACACTTTTGATTTCATTCATTCTTGACGTTAAGCAATTATACTATTTTTCAGCATTAACCACGAATTTAGTTTTGAAATAAAAATACATGTTTGTAATAGAAATAAAAAATCTATTATTAATAATAATAATATATCTAATTATCAATAATAATCTATCATTAATAATTAAATAAATATTAATTTGTGAAATGGTTCCTTAGAACCATTTCCACAAATGAATTTTAATGACCTGCATTATCATAATTGTATTTGTGTGATTGTCAATGTCAGTGCCTCTAATAAAAATGGTCAGTGCCGCTGAATATTAATAGAGAATCATTTTTACAGGCGAATTTTGTTTAAATGCCCTTCTAGCTGTACACAACTCTTCTCGGTTTGATAGTAGAGCGCTAATACGCTATTCATTCGTATTCAAAAGATAGTTTAATCTTGTATTTGAATGTGGATTCATTATTAGTTATAAACTAATAAATCTCGCGAGTCTTTGATGTCTTCGTGCTTCTTTTAATCTTTTATCATCTGAAGACTTAACATGTGTCACATTTTTTGTGCGAATATAGCACGAAGCTTTCAGGAAGTTCTGAAGATAATGATATCACTCTGCTTCAACAATCTACTTAAAATACAGCAACAGCATATTTCATGTATCAGTGGAGTCTCATACACTTTTGATTTCATTCATTCTTGAAGTTAAGCAATTATACTATTTTTCAGCATTAACCACGAATTTAGTTTTGAAATAAAAATACATGTTTGTAATAGAAATAAAAAAATCTATTATTAATAAGGAACCATTTCCACAAATGAATTTAGATGAGTTGCATTATCATAATTGTATTTGTTTGATTGTCAATGTCAGTGTTTATAATTAAGGGGAGGGAGTCAGGTCAAAAAAATTGATTTTGGAAATTCAATATCATCCAAATTCTATTGCATATAAAAATGCCCAATGCACTATATTGTTGGTACTCGATGAAAGGATTTTTTACTATCATCTGACTTGCATATGCTTTTCAATATTATCTTATGCAAAGTTCTTAGGTTTTCCATTCTGCGCATGATTCAGATCAAACTACTAGGCAGATTGGAATGGTTGACGTCTCATCTTCTTCTTCATGAAAAGATACACCGGCTAAATGGAGCAAACTATTTTTTTTCATTCTGAAAGCAAAGTTAATCACTGATTTAGAAAATAGCATAAAATTTATTTATTAATAATTATGTCACTTAAAAAATATTACATTTTATTAATATTTGCTCCATTTAGACGGTGTATCATTTTATGAAGAAGAAAATGAGACGTCAACCATTCCAATCTGCCTAGTAGTTTGATCTGAATCATGCGCAGAATGGAAAACCTAAGAACTTTGCTTAAGATAATATTGAAAAGCATATGCAAGTCAGATGACAGTAAAAAATCCTTTAATCGAGTACCAACAATATAGTGCGTTGGGCATTTTTATATGCTATAGGATTTGAATGATATTGAATTTCCAAAATCAATTTTTTGACCTGACTCCCTCCCCTTAAAATAGTCAGTGCCGATTAATATTAATAAAGAATCATTTTTGCAGACGAATTTTGTTTAAATGGCATTCTAGCTGTACACAACTCTTCTCGGTTTGATAGTAGAGCGCTAATACGCTATTCATTCGTATTCAAAAGACAGTTTAATCTTGTTTTTGAATGTGGATTCATTATTTGTTATAAACTGATAAATCTCGCGTGTCTTTGATGTTTTCGTGCTTCTTTTAATCTTTTATCATCTGAAGACTTAACATGTGTCGCAATTTTGATGCGAATATAACTCGAAGCTTTAGTCAGGAAGTTCTAAAGATAATGATGTCACTCTGCTTCAACAATCTACTTTATTGCCGCAGCAGCATATTTCCTGTTTTGAAGGATAAATTCATTCTTCACGTTAACTTAGTCATTTAAAAATTAAAAATGCGTGGCTAGCTGTGTACATTGATTAGGGAAGTGATTATACTATTTTTCACGAAGCATTAATCACGAATTTGACGTTAAAATGAAAATAAATTTTCTGTGATTGTAATAGAAAAAATCTATTAATAATAAGGAATAATTTTCACTAAAAAATTTAGTTGAATTGCATTATTATAATTCTATTTGCGTAAGTGTTTGCATAAGTGTTTATGTGTTATCGTTTTTACAGACTAATTTAGTTGATCTCAATTAGACGAACGAAACCTAATTGAATAATCCGAATAAAATATTTCGCGATATTTATACATTGATTATGGACTTAATTATACCTACTATGTTTCATCATTAACCCGAATTTGGTACTCGTATGATAATATGAAATTGACATTTTATATAAAAATAAATTATTATAAATTAAAAAAATTTATTATTAATAATAAATATTTTCCACAAACGAACTTAGAAGAGTTACATTATGATATTATCATTATCATAATTTTATTTGTGCGAGTGTTTATATGATTCTTAATGTGAGTGTATATAATTAAAATAATCAGTGTCCCTTAATATTAATAAAGAGTCATTTTTACAGACAAATTTTGGTGACTTGAATTAGGCGAATGGAAACCTAATTGAATCGTCCAAGTAAAATATTTCGCCAATGGTGCACTAAATATATCGGATTAAGCCAAAAATAGTCAGAGCCCGAGGTGAGATGTGTGGGAGAACGTCCGAGAGCCCTCGTGCGGACATTTATTGGCTCTCAATCGAAAGGGGCTCTCCACAGGAATCTTTCGGGAGGTACTTTGCGAGCTGGATTTATCGATGGCGAGACGGGAGGCGACGGGAAGCCGGCACGGGGTGAACGCTCTCTTTCGTCCTCCAACTCGCCGAATTAACTCAGCGTATATCTGGCATGGGTAGTGTCACCGAAAATCACGAAGTATACGAGGGACAGATCCGCCATCAACTTCCGGCGATGATACTCACGTATACGGCGAAAATGGATTTACGGAAAATGGAAACCGCCAGTCTGATTTCTCAGAAGCTGAAAGTGATATCTAAACCACTGTTTCTCTATTTTTATTAGCATCATGAATAGAAATATTTATATATTACACTGTTAAAAATATTTTGAAAATTAATATATGTATTGGAAGTTCTTTTCCAGATACGGTATATTAAATTTCATTTAATATACAGATATATTGTAAAGTTCCAATAATTATATTATAAACCCAATTTTTATGAAGTGTTTAGTATACTGTATATTAATTTTATAACCATTTTTTTATATATTAATTAATATTTGTATATTAAATTTAATATACCCGTATCCGCAAAAAAAACTTCCAATACTTTACATTCATTTTTATACAAAAATTGCTAACAGTGTATATATAAAAAACTGGATGTTCAAAGGAATAATATTTTTTTCTTTATTAAAAAATGAATGAGACTTTTTGAAAAATGTTTCCACTTTTTTTTTACACACGCTCCTTCAAATGTTCATGTTTCTTTCTTATATTTTTTGAATTTAAGACTTTAATATATCAAAATTATTTGCTAAATTGAAAAAAAAATGATTTGAGATAAACTGTAAAATCAGATTTGTCCAAGTTATGATCGAAATTCTCCCGTGGAAGAATTGCAAAAGTTTCTGTTGAGACGGTTGCAAATATTTTGGCAAACATTCGCAATGTTTCATGTATATGAATAAATAAATTGTACTAGTATAGTGCAATTCATATAACCAACACCCCCCCCCCCCCTTCCCACGTACTTTCCAAGTCGTCGGAGAATTCTTGCCAATTCAATATATATTTCAAGATCACCGATCCAACCTTTCGAAAAGTAATGTTGCAGCACGATAATAGCCTCAATATTGTTTGTAAAAAACTGCTATCAGTTTTTCAATAATTATATTACTTATAATGATTTGCCCTTAGACATACTAACATTATAATTATAGTGCAATCACTTTAAATGGAACCCGCGAAAATAGTATAAGCATTAAATCGACGGCTCCTGATAAAACTCACCGAAATTATTCAAACTGGAGTATTTCAGCATTCAATTCCAAACTAACTTATGTCACGATCCAGAAACAAACTAACGTATTTCAAATATTATTATTGACTTGATGTAACTCGGAAGGCATTCTATAAAAGCCTAACTCAATTCAAGCATTGAGAATTAATATTTATTATGACAGCAGTCAGCTTCTGGGGTAAGCGAAGTTTGCTGCATTAATTGAGAGACAAAAACATATCGATCACAAAACCGTGATTGAACCGATTATAATTAATTGGGATTAGACTGTAGTTAATCACCTTCATCTAGTTAGGCCTTTTCAGAATGCCTTCCGAGTTACGTCAGTTCAATAATGATACTTGAGATAAGTTAGTTTGTTTCTGAATCTTGAAATGAGTCAGTTTGGAATTGAACTCTGAGATACTTCAGTTTGAATAATTTTCGTGAGTTACTTCAGTTTCATTAGGAGCCGTCGAAATATTAATTTCATTCGTGCACGGAAAGAAAAACGTAGTTGTCAAAACTGATTTATCGGTACCGACAGCCAATCTTAATAGTTAGCATAGCGCCAACTACTCGGTCGGTTGAAGAAACTATAACCTCGTTCGTAGAGTATCGATAGTAACAATGACCAGCTGAGATCATAACCTCAACTCACCGGTTGGTTGGCGTAACGAATCATTTCGATGGGATAGCACCCGTGATAGTTGCAGGAACCAAGTCGTTGGTTATACGTACTATTTTTGCTACCAATCGAAAAAAGTAAAGACTACGATTCCTATTTAGCTTCAGTACCCGCGAGAAAAAAATAGTTCAGAATGGAGTCCCGGATGGAATCCGAGCAGTCCGGGACGGAGTCCAGATGGACTCTCATATGGACTTCGGCTTTTAATCCGATCCCGAAGTCCATCCTGAAGTCCATCACTCCATCCGGGACTCCCGAAAGGACTCAATTTGGATTCCATCCTGGACACAACAAACTTTCCTGGACTCCATCCGGAACTCCATCTGGAATGCCAAATACTCTCCTGGACTCCACCCTGGACGATCGGTAAATCAATCGCAGAGTCCATCCTGCTGTCCATTTTGAATTCTCGTCTGGACTGTTTTGGTCTTCATCCCACACTCTACCCTGGTCTTCATCCTGGATAGAGTCCATCCCGATACCAGGACCAGACGGTATCGACCTTGGACACCTTGGTGTCCAGACGGTCGATTTTGGATCGTCAACGAAGGGTAGGCCCCTCGTGTGTTGTTGAACTCAGGACAGCTTTGCAGTCTTATATATGCTGAGGCTTCAAGTCACTTGCGAGAAACGCATCGACCGCTCGCCATCTAGCGGAACATTGTGTATCTGTATTTTATATGATGCCACTAGATCGCGAACGGACGGAGCGTTTCTCGCAAGTATTTTGAAGCCCTAGCGTATATAAGACTGTGTTAAGTTGTCCTGAGTTCGACTACACACGCGGGGTCTACCCTTCGTTGACAGTCCAAAATAGACCGTCTGGACACCGAGGGGTCCAAGGTGGATACCGTCTGGTCCTGGTGTCCACCAGGATGGACTATGTCCAGGATGGAGTCCAGGGTAGAGTCCAGGATGGAGTCCAGGGTAGAGTCCAGGATGGAGACCAAAAAAGTCCAGGCGAGAATCCAAAATGAACACCAGGATGGACTCTGCAATTGATTCGCCGAGATTCGCTGATAGTCCAGGGTGGAGTCCACGAGAGTATTTGGCATCCCAGATGGAGTCCTGAATGGAGTCCGGGAAAGTTTTTTGAGTCCGGGATGGAATCCAGATTGAGTCCTTTCGGGAGACCCGTATGGAGTGATGGACTGCAGGATGAACTTCGGGATCGGATTAAAAGCCGAAGTCCATATGAGAGTCCACCTGGACTCCATCTCGGACTGCCCAGATTCCATCCGGGACTCCATTCTGGACATTATCCTGGACTCTGCCCCAGACTCCATCCCGGACTATTTTTTTCTGCGCGGGCAACTATCACGCGGCACAGCATATGCTGGAATTGGTAGTTTAACGTGCATAAATAATGTTTTTTTTTTGTGCCGGGAAATGAGCCAAATTGAGTTTCAGTCTACGTGAAAAAAGAATGATCAAGTGTTATGAATATTTATTAAAAAATAAAATAGGTTTGGACCCTTCAAAACTAAATTTTTTGACTGTCAGTAAAAATGTAATACCTCAGTTTTTTCTCCAAGCCTGCTCGAGTTTTCAATCGTAAATGATAGTCCAATTATCGCTGCGTTACTCAGTGACCATGTTTTGTTAAATTTAGTTCGATAAATGATTATTTTTCGTTAAAAACTTTGTTGATGCCTAATGGGGTACAATGTGTCACCTGGATCTTGGGGTACAATGAACCACCGAGCATTAGACAGAATGTAGGGTGGAACATAATCTGTCACGTATTCCGGCGATGGCCCGTGAAGGAAAATCAAAAATACTTATTGATTTGTACCTCTGGAACAGAAATTTTTCGCGTTTTGGAAAAATGTGAAAGCTAACCTCACCTTTCTGAGCAGCCCACATATTCGGTCATGATGGGTGGTATTATTGCTCGCGCGGCACTCTGTGCGCATGTTTTCTATTTATCAGAATTATGAATAACCGGTTTTCAAAGCAAAAGTATTATGAACTCACCTTGCACCATTTTTTACATTATATGACACACTATACCCCACAAGTGGGGCACAATAAGTCATTCCGGAAATTATTTTCGATTGAATTATTTTTATATCCTCGACTCTTTTTAACTGCTGATTGCAGTTTTTTTTATGCCCAAAGGTTCAAAGAAACCAATTATGATTGGTTTTTAGTCGTAACTCTATTCTAATAAGTATAAAAAATTATAAGGAAAATTTCTGTGCGAAAAAAAAACAAATCATGTTTTGTAGAAATATGCTCGTTTTTCTTAACGTTGATCTCTCGCTCCGCTCGAAATCTACTCTGATTTCTTCTTACCTTCTTCTTACTTTCCCTTTCTTCTACATCGCCTTTGCATACTCCAAGGCGTTGTAGAAGAAGGTTCAATGGAATTTTCTAAAAATAGCTTCAAGGAAAACGACTAAAGGACGTGTGGGTTTACGCCCAGCTGTATATTCAACGCACAATATGGACAATCCACTCATGTTCTCTGTTTCCTGCCTGTCTTCCTCGCACAGCCAGTTGGCTCATCGCTTTGAGTTGACTCACGTCTCGAATGTCGTCGTTCATCGTGCGTATATACGTTGTGGTGTCAAGCGGTGACAGGTCTGCTCTAAATAACAGGAAATCAGACACGCCGACGTAGCCACGATCGCGATATCGGCTCGCGAAGAACGCTCCTCGGGACTTTATAGTTTGTTAATTGTGACACCATATATCGCACGCAATGTCTAAGGAGTAAACGCGAGGGCCTCCCAAGGCGGTCATGAGCTCTGGCACTCGATTCTCGGACTCTACTCCTCTTCGCTCATGACTTCATGTATGTATGAATGTTGACAGATGAGACAAGTTGCTAATATCGCGTTCTGTTACACATCCGCTGTTTGGAAATTCTCGGCACTGAAAGCCATGATTATGATACTCATTATTCGTTATCCACTCGTATATAAGTAATTCTCTGTCAGCTCGTAAGGTGTATATTTTGAAAAACATTTTTTTAACCCTTCTATTATTTTTTTCCCAAACTGCTAAATTTTTGTATCGGTTCTGTAAGTAGCACTTTAGGTTATATAAAAGTAAGAGAAGAATAAAAATATCCCGAAGGGGTAAAAAAAAATTTAATAGAAAAAATGACTGATATATCGCAAAACTTTTTTAATTCCAAGAAATATTTTTAGCCCATTCTGTTCATTTTTCTATAGATTCCGTAAATACTACTGCAGATTATATAAAATGAAGAGCAAAATAAAAAGTCACCGAAAGAGTGAAAATGCTGTAATAGAAGAAATTGATGATATTTTGTGAAACTTATTTTATCACCAGAAATATTATTTTTCAACGCTACCAACTTTTATATAGGTTCTGTGTTAATATCACTGTAGCTTAAATAAAATTAGGGGGAAAAAAAGAGAACCCGAATGAAGAAAAAAAAAAATTGAAGGGCTTTCCCTTTGAAAAAAAAGTTTATCGCTACGAATATTTCTATAGGTTTTCTAAATAGTACTGTAGGTTATATAAAATGAAGAACAAAATAACAACTATTCGAATGGAAATAAATTTGTTTAAAATGTAATTTTAAAATAAGTGGCTGAACTGACAGAGAATGCCTCATATGTATGACACGTATGAGTGAGTTTTGAGTTTCACGAGCAGGCAATATGAACACTAGATCAAAACGGCTGAAAAGCAAGTCAATACATATATGTATACATAAAGAGCGACAACTGTCACCGGAGTGTTGCTGCTACTGGTCATATACCTCCGCGCCAGCAGAGCGGGAAAGATTAACGCGATTACGACGCTCGTTAAAAGCTCCTTCACTCAAGGACGATTCTACGCTCATCCGCGCGCAAGATTCAGGATCGTAAAGTTAAAATCGTTTTATGTAATGCACTCATATATCACATGTATATGAGAGTCTGCGATGCCGTTTTAACATTTAGAGCGTCTCAATCTTCCCTCATGGTCGACGGCCTCGACATGTTATACAGTTAACCTTTCCGAGTTGTAAACTGTTACGTCTCTGCTTTTCAAATCATAATTTTTCATAAGTGTCGCGCATTTGGTAACATTGAAGCGAAATAAAAATAGTTTGATCTTCTTTATCCACGTTCTTTAGAAGGAGATAGAAATGTTTTGCATAAGTCATTTATTATATTTCAAGCCTCGTTCTTCGAGATCACAAATGTAGTACGCAGTTGCTACTAGATGTCGCCACAACTTTCAGAGAGTAAAAAACGAACTGAGCGCTGCCTTTGGATGCGCCAGCCCGCCGAATCACGCGTATTTCCTCATATTGTTTTTTGTGCTTGATCAAGCAACAACGAAAGAGAGTTTTTCAGTTATTTTAGATTTTTTACAAGTGAGTTTAACACGAAGAAAGAAGGTTTTTCATCAGACATCATGGACAGGAAGAAGAGGAAGGAGAAGAAGTTTCAGAAATTGCTCAGGAAACTAAAGAAATACCAAAAGAATGGAAACGTACCTAACCTCGCAGGTGAGTGTCTATATTCTTGGATAGTGAACGCTAGAAGTCCTTATAATTCTTCAGAATTTACGGACAGCCTCTTGTGGGCAATGTTGGCGGCGTGCTTGTACTTCGGGTATGAGTCGAGTCCGTTCTTTTTGGGGCGAGTCATATTTGCTCATGTGGCAAAAGGACTCTGTTCTTTTTACTGGTGGTGCTTGCACATAGTGGCAAAGCTAACCTGTTCTTTTTTACTGGTGGTGCTTGCACATAGTGGCAAAGCTAACCTGTTCTTTTTACTGGTGGTGCTTGCACATAGTGGCAAAGCTAACCTGCTTTTTCTTTTTCTTTTTTGTTTGTGACAGATGTGTTTGTTGGTAAGAAAAATATTTCTTCTCCTGCAACACAAGTTATCATTGACTGTACAGCTGACTGAGAGGATTTTCAAAGTGTTGCTTCAATTGAAGAGTGCAAGGGAGAGCCTACGCAGGAGGTGTCAATTTCAAACCTGTGTCCTTCGGCTTTGACTAAGAATTCTGACAGTACACAGACTGCGATGAATTCAAATGTAGAAGAAGAGGTTCAATTTGTCCTGGATGAAGGAACTTTGGAACTATTCGGAGAAGACCCATCTGTGAATCAGGAACAGAGTGTCGATTTGCCTCCTCAGGTTGTATCAAGGTGGTCAACTTGGTTAACTGCAGGACTTCCACAGGAGATGAACGATGTCATGGGAAAATATCCTCGTGTTGGAAATCTTTTTCTAGCTGCTCCTCAGTTAAATCCCGAAGTAGCGGCAGGTATGAACGAAACAGCATTCAAAAGAGATAATAATTTCGTAGAAGGGCAAAATTATGCAGGTACAGCTTTTTCTGCTTTGGGCAAAGGTATTGCAATGATTTTTAAGGACGCAGAAGAGCACGTCGATCATCTCAAATTGCTCGAATGTCTTTTAGACGCTGGCAAACTTATGGTACAATTGCATCATAAGGTTTCTACCGCCAGAAAATCTTTTATTAATCCTGAGATGAGTAAACCAGTCAGGACACTGCTGGAATAGACGAAAACTGGTGCTTTCTTATACAGAGAAGGCTTAACCGATAAAATCAAGGAAGCAAATTCTCTGGAAAAGTTTGCGAAGGAAATCAAACAACCTGCTGTTATCCCACAACCGAATACAACCTCATCTGGAAAAGGCTCATCTGGAAAACAAGGAAACTCCCAGATGGGCAAGAAGTTGCTTCAGCAACAAAAACAAACGTTTCCAAAACGAACCAATCTACAATCAAGGACAACAGAGCAAGCAGAACAATCAGACACCTTCTCAGGGTCATCGTCACGAGAAGCGCTATTAGGTCCAGATGTGAGAAAAACTGCTGGACGTCTTAAGAAATTTTACTGCAACTGGGAAAATCTCACGTGCGATAGTTTCGTTTGTGGGTGTATATCCGGATATAAGATTCCTCTTTTTAAACACAGTTATTCAAGAACGACCTCTAAATAACACGATGTGTTCTTTATTAGAGATAGAGGAAATGCGAGAAGCTTTAGAGAAACTTATGGACTCTGGAGCTGTCAGGGTTTGTTCACCAACAGTTGGACAATTTATTTCTCAATTTTTTTATTTTTGGTTCCAGAGCTTAATGGATCAAAACAGTTCATATTAAATCTCAAGATTTTTAATGAATCCGTAATTACTTCACATTTTAAGATTGAAGATATAAGAACAGCTGTTAAATTAATTTCTCGTAAAGGCTTCATGTACAGTTTAGATTTAAATGATGCCTACTTCTTAATTTCGGTTCATTAAGATAGCAGAAAATTATTACGTTTCACTTTTGAGAATATTCTTTATGAATTCACGTGTTTGCCGTTTGGCTTATGTTCCAGTCCTTTTGTTTTTACTAAAGTTCTCAAACCTGTCATGAACACATTAAGGGAACAAGGTTTTCTTTCATCAATATATCTCGATGACATTTTATGCGTGGGTGAAAGTTTCGATGAGTGCTCACGAAATCTTAAAAAGACCATAGAATTACTCGAATCTCTCGGTTTTATTATCAACAGAGAGAAGAGCATATGTGTACCTAGGACAGAGTGCTAGTACTTGGGTTTTGTTATTAACTCCAATGATATGACGTTGGAGTTGACACAAAAGAAGAAAATCTCGTTACTGTTGTTAATTGAAGAATTGTTACATAGACGTTCATGTAAAATTAGAGAATTAGCTCATTTGATTGGCAAGCTCATTGCAGCGTGTAGAGCAGTAAAATATGGCTGGCTCTATTGTAAGTTACTGGAGAGAGAACGATACTTGGCTCTTATATTTCATGACCAAGACTATGAAAGGACGATGGCAATAGATAAGATTTTATTACCCGAACTTAAATGGTGGAAAGAAAACATTCCTATTGGTACGAGTCTGATCAGACAGTTTCATATAGAAATTTTTTCGGTCGCTTCCCTTACAGGATGGGGTGCACATTGTGGGGGAAAAAATTCGCACGGTTTATGGGATGGTTAAAAAAGAAAACTTCATATCAACCATTTTGAATTGATCGCAGTTTTACTTTCATTGCAATGTTTCGCCTCAAATTGTCGCAATTGTGAGATCTTGTTACGAGTGGATAATACCACTGCCGTGCCGTATATAAACACGATGGGGGGTATACAATACCCGGAATTAAATCAATTAGCGCGAAATTTCTGGCATTAGTGTGAAGAACGTAGAATCTGGGTCTTTGCATCTTACATAGCGTCTAAAGAGAATGCTGATGCTGATAGAGAATCGCGAATTCATAATATCGATACCGAGTGGGAACTCTGTAATACAGCTTTCGATAAGATTAAAAATAGATGGGGGCTACCGGAGATCGATCTCTTTGCTTCAAGGATAAATGCAAAAGTAGAGGCGTATTGTTCGTGGAAGAGAGATCCGAAGACAGTAGTTTTTGACGCCTTTACTATACAGTGGAAACCTTTTTCTTTTACGCTTTCCCCTTTTTCAGTCATTTTGAGAGTCTTGCGTAAAATTAAAATCGACTTATCCTGGTTGCAGGGAAGCTATCAGGATCGCGTATAGGAGAAGGATAATACCGGAGGAGGCCATTCATATTATGTTAGCGTCACTGTCCAATTCAACTATCAAACAGTGTAACACGGCTTTGAAAAGTTGGTGGACGTTTTGTGTAGATTTCGGTTACGATCCTTTCGGTGCTAAAGTTGACGAGGTACTTTTGTTCTTGTCCAAACGATTCAGTGGCGGTGCTTCTCACGGCACATTGAATACCGATAGATCTGCGATATCGTTAATAAATTCAGGAAGCATATCACAAGACGGTTTGATAAATCGCTTTTTTTTTTAAAGGAACGTTTAAACTCCGTCCGCCAAAACCAAAGTACTTTACAATTTGGAATACCGAAATAGTACTCAAGAAAGCCGCAAGTTTAGAACCTCTGGAATCGTTAGATTTACAGAATCTTACCAACAAATTGGTAATTCTTTTTTTTAGCTATTGGAACAGCTCATCGCGTCCAAACTTTGTCGCTCATCGTCTTAAATAACATTCTTTTTTCTGCGTCGGGTGTTCAGATTAGAATCACCGATTCTATCAAAACTACCGCTGCAGGGACAGCTCAACCCGTTTTCTTTCTTCCCGTTTTTACTTCACAACCAGAAGTTTGTTTGCTTGGAGTTATTAAGTTTTATGTTGAAAAACTAAAGATTTAAGAGGGAATGTCAAGGAACGATTCGTCACAGTTAAGAAACCACATCGTGCAGCCTCTTCCCAGACATTAAGTCGTTGGATTAAAGCCTTTTTAATTCAATTGGGGATTGATAAGCGTTTCTCAGCGCACAGCACTAGACACGCTTCATCATCAATAGCTAAAGCCAAAGGCCTCGATATTAGTATAATTAAAAATACAGCTGGTTGGTCACCAGAATCTCAAGTTTTCGCACGACAATATAATCGACCAATAATGCCAATAATCGAATTTTACATCAACCGTATTAAGTTTGAACACTTAAGAGTTTTGTGTTTGCGATCAGTTGATCACTTTTTTCGCTTTATTCTTTTTGTATGTTCTTATATTTTTTCGGTGGTCGGATACAAATTAAAAATAATAATAATAGAGGAATATTATCTGTTTCATAAACAGATACTCTGAACATCTACATTTGTGATCTCGAAGAACGAGGCTTGAAATATAATTAAAAATCAAACGAACTTACCTGTAAGTGAAGTTCGATTGTAATTATATGAGAGCCTCGTTCGAGAGATCAAGGTCCCACCCAATTATTAACCCTACCCACTATTATTATTTTTTGTAATCAGCTCTGAATTTTTATGAGGAAATACGCGTGATTCGGCGGGCTGGCGCATCCAAAGGCAGCGCTCAGTTCGTTTTTTACTCTCTGAAAGTTGTGGCGACATCTAGTAGCAACTGCGTACTACATTTGTGATCTCTCGAACGAGGCTCTCATATAATTACAATCGAACTTCACTTACAGGTAAGTTCGTTTGATTTTTAATTTTTCGACAAAACGAGGCACATTTTTATTTTCGCTACTACAGTGATTGAAAGAGAATATATTCCGATCGATTTTTCATTGGTATTACAAGCTTGCAAGCTTACATTTTTTATTGGTATTACAATTGAGACGCTTTCACAAAAATCATAACTTAGAAGTAATTGAATAAAACTTATTAATTTTTGCTTGCTACCTTTGAGTTTAACACTCACAGACACACACACCGACACTCATAGACATGAACACATATGTTCGCAGAAATTTCATAAATCTGATAACAGAATGTTTGTGTGAATGTTTGTGTGAATGTTTGTGTGAATGTTTGTGTGAATGTTTGTGTGAATGTTTGTGTGAATGTTTGTGTGAATGTTTGTGTGAATGTTTGTGTGAATGTTTGTGTGAATGTTTGTGTGAACGTTTGTGTGAACGTTTGTGTGAACGTTTGTGTGAATGTTTGTGTGAATGTTTGTGTGAATGTTTGTGTGAATGTTTGTGTGAATGTTTGTGTGGACGTTTGTGTGAATGTTTGTGTGAATGTTTGTGTGAATGTTTGTGTGAATGTTTGTGTGAATGTTTGTGTGAATGTTTGTGTGAATGTTTGTGTGAATGTTTGTGTGAATGTTTGTGTGAATGTTTGTGTGAATGTTTGTGTGAATGTTTGTGTGAATGTTTGTGTGAATGTTTGTGTGAATGTTTGTGTGAATGTTTGTGTGAATGTTTGTGTGAATGTTTGTGTGAATGTTTGTGTGAATGTTTGTGTGAATGTTTGTGTGAATGTTTGTGTGAATGTTTGTGTGAATGTTTGTGTGAATGTTTGTGTGAATGTTTGTGTGAATGTTTGTGTGAATGTTTGTGTGAATGTTTGTGTGAATGTTTGTGTGAATGTTTGTGTGAATGTTTGTGTGAATGTTTGTGTGAATGTTTGTGTGAATGTTTGTGTGAATGTTTGTGTGAATGTTTGTGTGAATGTTTGTGTGAATGTTTGTGTGAATGTTTGTGTGAATGTTTGTGTGAATGTTTGTGTGAATGTTTGTGTGAATGTTTGTGTGAATGTTTGTGTGAATGTTTGTGTGAATGTTTGTGTGAATGTTTGTGTGAATGTTTGTGTGAATGTTTGTGTGAATGTTTGTGTGAATGTTTGTGTGAATGTTTGTGTGAATGTTTGTGTGAATGTTTGTGTGAATGTTTGTGTGAATGTTTGTGTGAATGTTTGTGTGAATGTTTGTGTGAATGTTTGTGTGAATGTTTGTGTGAATGTTTGTGTGAATGTTTGTGTGAATGTTTGTGTGAATGTTTGTGTGAATGTTTGTGTGAATGTTTGTGTGAATGTTTGTGTGAATGTTTGTGTGAATGTTTGTGTGAATGTTTGTGTGAATGTTTGTGTGAATGTTTGTGTGAATGTTTGTGTGAATGTTTGTGTGAATGTTTGTGTGAATGTTTGTGTGAATGTTTGTGTGAATGTTTGTGTGAATGTTTGTGTGAATGTTTGTGTGAATGTTTGTGTGAATGTTTGTGTGAATGTTTGTGTGAATGTTTGTGTGAATGTTTGTGTGAATGTTTGTGTGAATGTTTGTGTGAATGTTTGTGTGAATGTTTGTGTGAATGTTTGTGTGAATGTTTGTGTGAATGTTTGTGTGAATGTTTGTGTGAATGTTTGTGTGAATGTTTGTGTGAATGTTTGTGTGAATGTTTGTGTGAATGTTTGTGTGAATGTTTGTGTGAATGTTTGTGTGAATGTTTGTGTGAATGTTTGTGTGAATGTTTGTGTGAATGTTTGTGTGAATGTTTGTGTGAATGTTTGTGTGAATGTTTGTGTGAATGTTTGTGTGAATGTTTGTGTGAATGTTTGTGTGAATGTTTGTGTGAATGTTTGTGTGAACGTTTGTGTGAATGTTTGTGTGAAAGTTTATGTGAGTTACTGTGTGTGTTACTATGTAAACGTTTATAAAAGACCATGTAGAAAGAATATTACGAGACAAGTCACCGAAATAGTAAACTTTGCAGTCCGAACCTAAAAAGCATTAATATTTGGCTCTTCCGAAACATTCAAGTACAATATTATATGTTCATACTGCAAGTGAATATTAATTGTGTGTGCACAACATAAACACAATCATCAAATTACGTTTCATCCAACCTCAATAAACCAAAAATTACTAGTACGATCCATAAATCGTGAGTCATAACTATATGAAATAGATCCGATAATTTGAACCACATATAGTATTAATAAAGCTACGAATAACAAATGAACGCAGTTAATACTGATCGGAATAATTCCCTCCATTCGTCGCTCCATACACGAGTAATATAATTGATACTATTATAATGAGCGGATAATACCCAAGTACATCAGAGCACATGGGGTCGGCGTGTCAACGGCCTGTTCACTATTCAGCGCAAGTGCGCGGCGCGCGGATCGGGTGGCCATCCGCGGGGGCGTCGCGCCGAGAGTGCCAGGGGTCGTTGCCACGGCGCCCGGACGGTTCGAGAGCTCTGCTAGCAAGCACCAGCAGCAGCAGCAACAGCATCATCTCGTCGCTGATGCGTGTGCTTCGCTCTTATTTGTTTCGTTTCATTTCTCGTCGTCCTTCCACCCGAGAGTTCTTCAAAGATTACTCGCATGTATCCGCTGCTGTGACTTCAACACACCGAGAGAAAATATTTCCTTGAATTCATAGAAGATTCATAAAAATCCCAACCTGTGAAACATTTCTATGAAATCAATGAAACAATGTACTTAAGCTAATACTATATTTTTTTCGAATGATTCAATAAAATGTCGTGACATTAAATTAATGAAAATTTTCCTTCAATCAAGAAACCGTTTTTCATTGATTTCAAAGAAATCGACTTCGAGACACTAAAAGAAAAACGTAACCTATAAAATAACATGTCGCTAAATGAATCCAAGCCCGTCAAAGGTTGCTTTAAAAAAACATTTTTCCATGGCGTTCTTGATGCAAAAAGATTGGGGAAATAATTTATTTCAATAAAAACCAATACCTATACATTTTTGTCGACTTTTCGCGACTAATTACTTAACGCGACTCATGCGATCGCGGTATTTGTTAGCGGATCGGGTGACATAAACGAAACTGTTTCCTTGAATCAATGTAACCCTTTCTTTGAAATTAAAGCAAAAAAAAAAAGCTTTGAAAAAAAGCAAAAAAACCATTTACGTAAAGTCAATGAAAAAATTAAATCCATCCATTTCTTTGTAATCAATAGAAACTTTTCTCTCAGTGCACGAAGAATTGAGCCGCTGCATATTCTTCCGTTGCACCGTCAAGTAACAAGCATGTCTGGTAGAACGAAAAAGAAGACGGAAAGAGAATACCGTAAGGACCGGTGCTCACCTAATGTCTCTAATTATTCTTAGACACCGCGTAGCTTGTACCCATGTACGAATTCAGGTATACTGCCAGAGTTACCAATACGGTCCAGTACTGGAACGGGATCGGCCGCCAAGTGTCGTTGAGCAGTGCTGTTACAGTACTGATCAACCTCTGGCTCCGTACCGCGCCAGTAGTGGTGGCCAGTACTTCCAAGACAAAATATACGGCACTCAGCCAGCGGTCGTCCAAGTACTGGGCACGGACTTGGACGAAACTCGTCTTATTGTTGGCAAGCAAACTGCGCCAGTACTAACCTGGTATGCGTCTGAGTACTGGGGCAGTACTGTCCCGACAGTTGTGCTTTGTACTGGCTGACAATATTGCCGGGACACCGCCGATAGTCGTCTGAGTACTGGGCGCGGACTGGGACAAAACTCGTCTTATTGTCGGTGAGCAAATTTTGCCAGTACCAGTCTGGCTGGCAACTCAATATTGGAGTAATACTGTCCCAACAGTTGTCCTTTGTGCTGGCTGAAAATGTTGCCGGAGCACTGGTGAAAGTCGTCGGAGTACTGGGCGCGGACTTCCCCAAAACTCGTCTTATTGTCGGTGAGCAAACTTTGCCAATACTAGCCTGGCATGCGTCTGAGTACTGGGGCAGTACTGTCCCGACAGTTGTGCTTTGTGCTGGCTGACAATATTGCCGGCACATCGCCGATAGTCGTCTGAGTACTGGGCGCGGATTAGGACAAAACTCGTCTTATTGTCGGTGAGCAAATTTTGCCAGTACCAGTCTGGCTTACGACTCAATATTGGGGTAATACTATCCCAGCAGTTGTCCTTTGTGCTGGCTGAAAATGTTGCCGGAGCACCGGTGAAAGTCGTCGCAGTACTGGGCGCGGACTTGGCCAAAACTCGTCTTATTGTCGGTGAGCAAACTTTGCCAATACTAGCCTGGCATGCGTCTGAGTACTGGGGCAGTACTGTCCCGACAGTTGTGCTTTGTGCTGGCTGACAATATTGCCGGCACATCGCCGATAGTCGTCTGAGTACTGGGCGCGGACTAGGACAAAACTCATCTTATTGTCGGTGAGCAAATTTTGCCAGTACCAGTCTGGCTTAGGACTCAATATTGGGGTAATTCTGTCCCAACAGTTGTCCTTTGTGCTGGCTGAAAATGTTGCCGGAGCACCGGTGAAAGTCGTCGGAGTACTGGGCGCGGACTTGGCCAAATCTCGTCTTATTGTCGGTGAGCAAACTTTGCCAATACTAGCCTGGCATGCGTCTGAGTACTGGGGCAGTACTGTCCCGACAGTTGTGCTTTGCACTGGCTGAAAAAATTGCCGGACCACCGACGAATGCCGTCCAAGTACGGGGCACGGACTTGACCAAAACTCGTCTTATTGTCGGCGAACAAACTTTGCCAGTACTAGCTTGACATGCGACTGAGTACGGGAATAATACTGTTTCGACAGTTGTCCTTCGTACTGACTGAATATATTTCCAGACCGCCGGCGAAAGTCGTCCAAGTACTGGGAGCGGACTTCGCCGAAGCTTGTTTTTTTGTCGGCAAGCAAACTTTGCCAATACTAGCCTCGCATTCGACGGAGTACTGGGGCAGTACTGTCCCGACAGTTGTGCTTTGCACTGGCTGAAAAAATTGCCGGACCACCGACGAATGCCGTCCAAGTACGGGGCACGGACTTGACCAAAACTCGTCTTATTGTCGGCGAACAAACTTTGCCAGTACTAGCTTGACATGCGACTGAGTACGGGAATAATACTGTTCCGACAGTTGTCCTTCGTACTGGCTGAATATATTTCCAGACCACCGGCGAAAGTCGTCCAAGTACTGGGAGCCCACTTCGCCGAAACTCGTCTTTTTGTCGGCAAGCAAATTTTGCCAATACTAACCTGGCATTCGACTGAGTACTGGGGTAATACTGTCCCAACAGGTGTGCGTTGTACTGGTTGAATATATTGCCGGAACACCGCCGAGAGCTGTCCGAGTGCTGGGCCCGGACTAGGCCGAAACTTATTTTATTGTTATAGAGCAAACTTTGCTAGTATCAGCCTGACATACAACTAAGTACTGGCATTATACTGCACCGAAATTTATGTTTTATACAGACTTTATAATATTGTCGACGGATATCCAAGACTCGTTAGAGTACTGGAGTTACACTGTCCCAACGCTGGCCGAAAATTGTATTCATATTCGTATAAAGTAACATCGAAATCCTTTACGTATCCAGTCTCTGATTGAAATTTAGTTACGGTTTACATTTTGGTCTGCCATTTTGAAATTCTGCATTTCGATACGCCATCTTGGACCCGTGACTTAATTCGTGAATTCCGTATTCAGATTCGTTATCAGGGACTGCGAAAACCTATGGGTGTTGAGTTTCATCTAAATCGAAACGGTTTTTAATATCTGGTCCGCCATATTGGATTCGCCATTTCGAATTTCCTAATGTGCAGTTAAGGTTCGTAGTCAACGACATAAATAGCTTTCGGGTACGGAGTCTTATTCACACCACGTTACTTTTAGCATTTTCGGTCCGCCATATTGGCTCCGCCATTTTGAATCTCTCAATTTTGAGATCAGATTCGTAATCAGCGACCTCGAAAATACCGGGTGGCATATTTTTACTCAAATCCGTCTATATTTCTGTGATTGTTATACTCGAAGCAACCTTTATGAAAGTCTAGTATCAGAAATCCATATAGTCGGTTTGGTCTAGTGGTTAGCGTGTACGTTCTTAGGTAGATAGGTAGTTAGGTAGGTCGATAGGTCTTAGGTTCAAATCCCCACACATCACTTCTCAGGGAGCATCACGGAAAAATTGTAATTGTAAAGGAATCACTTTTTTTCTTTTTTTAATATTACTAAAATAATATTACCAATATAATTAATATCATAACATATTTTTATTATGTAATATATAAATTTAATAATAATATGAATATTAATATTCGGTTCTGGTTCGGTACTGGCTCGCTTCTGAAACTGGACCTCGGCCCAACGGCTCACACTCAGTGTCGGCGCAATACCGTGAGGTAAGCGTTGGACCGGTATGATCATCCCGGAGTTGTGCCATCGTTCAGTCAATACCTCTTCAGTATCGGTTGTACCTTACCAGAATTAGTTGCCAGCACCGGCATCGTTAGAAAAACCTTACTGGCACTGTACAGACTGAAGATTCTCCTCGGGACTACGGTTCAACTCTGGTCCAGTACTGGCCCAACGTACTTCACCAGTACCGCTAGCCAGTACCATGCCAATACCAAGGGGCAAACATAGGACCGGTATGATCATCCCAACGTTGCGCCAGCGTTGAGTCTGTAATGTTACAATACCTCCCCAGTATTACTCGCCAGTACCGTCAACGTTGGCAACGGTACTGCGCCAAGACCCAGCCGGTTTGAGATTCGTACATGGGTATCTAGTCTGCTATACATATACGCACAGTATACATTTATCGAAGCTACATTAGGCATTCCCTGTCAGTTCGGCTACTTTCTGTATTAAGAAGGTTGGAGCTAAAAATTATTCATATCATTACTAAATTTTTACTGTTCTGAAGAGTTACTGACACAGCAAAATTAGTTTTTAATATATTAATACGTTCAGTGCTGCGATTTGAAAAAAAAAATAATAAAACCGATATATGCAAATATATAAAGAAATTTGCAAAGGGTGCCACAAATATTCTGAAGTGAATGAAAATATTTTCAAAAGTTCAGCCACATTTTTCACTAAACATTTCTTTTATTCAATCAAACATTTTTTAATTTTCTCTTAATTAAATACAATCTGAAGTGGTACGTACGGAGCCCGAAGAAAAATTGGCAGTGAGAATGAAAATAGTTGATGAAGTGACCTGGAATGCCCCATATACGCAACCACGTCTCGTACGATATCTCTAACTGAACGGAACCCACTCCGCTAATTGATTTCGATAACTCACAGAATCTTCTTCTAGAGGACATTGAGCTCGTTGCTTTGTTCGTCACGAGGTGCGCGATATCATTCGAGATTCGAGGTCGCCCGATTGATGAGTCATACGTGATGCTCACCCTGAGCGTCTTCGGTCGAACGCGCGTGGCAGAATATGACCGCTGGGTGATCGTTTACCACCAACTCATCATCTCTCAACTCAGCTCTATGCTTCACTCTGTCTTATTTCTCACTCCACTAATATATTAGCTCTGCCTTGAAAATACACGGCATGTGCTCCACGTGTGCCACTCCTGCGGAGCTTCAGAAGGCTCTATCGATTCAGCATTAGCCGTCTCGCCGAGCAAGAGAGAAGGAGTCTCATTGCCGCCCACGTTTATACCTACTTGATGTGCTCACGCACATTGGCAAAAGAATATTGCGATTCTCAGCAGCGGGAGATTAGCAGTCCCATTTTTGTGTGTGCGTGTATTCGTTTGTGTTTTTGTGCGTTTGTGTGTTTGTGCGTTTGTGTGTTTGTGTGTTTGTGTGTTTTTGCGTTTGTGCGTTTGTGCGTTTGTGTGTTTGTGCGTTTGTGTGTTTGTGTGTTTGTATGCTTGTGTGCTTGTGTGTTTGTGTGTTTGTGTGCTTGTTTGTTTGGGTGTTCGTGTGTGCGTGTGTGTGTGTGTGGGTGTTTCTGTGCTTGTGTGTTGTGGGCATGTATGCGTGGGTGTTTTTTTTGCGTGCATTTGTGTATGTGTGAATTTGTGTGTTTGTATATTTGTGTGTTTGTGCATTTGTGCGTTTTTGAGTTTTTCCGTTTGTGTGTTTGTGTGTTCTTTTGATTGTGTGTTTGTGTATTTGTGCGTTTGTGTGTTTGTTTGATTGTGTGTTTGTGTGTTTGTGTGTTTGTGTGTTTGTGTGTTTGTGTGTTTGTGTGTTTGTGTGTTTGTGTGCTTGTATGTTTGGGTGTTTGTGTGTGCGTGTGTGTGTGTGTGTGTGGGTGTTTCTGTGTTTGTGTGTTGTGGGCATGTATGGGTGGGTGTTTTGTTTGCGTGTGTCTGTGTGATTATGTGTGTGTGTGTGAATGTATGTTTGTTTGTGTGTGTGTGTGTGTGATTATGTGTGTGTGTGTGAATGTATGTTTGTTTGTGTGTGTGTGTGTGTGCTTGTGTACATGTGTGAATGTGTGTGTGTTTGTGTACATGTGTGAATGTGTGTGTGTATGTCGAGCGGCACTTCTTTGAGTCCCTTCTGCCGTTATCTATTCTCTGCTTTAGCAAACACTCGTGCCCACGGCTCGTGATAGATTTTAATTGCTTTCCATTCACGCGGCAGCAACTCATGCGGGTCTACGTTGCAATCCTCATTTTTGATTAGATAACAGCGGTTGTAAATCTCGCTAGGATCCATATTATGGTTATATTCGTGTCGCTGATATACCCGACTTTATCGATGGCTACCAGACGTAGGACGCTCGTCAATTATTATCAAGACCTTGAAGGGGGATTTTGCTTGTGGTTATACACGCGAAACTGTGACAGTGGCCGGAATCCACGATGAACCGGTTTTGTTTGCGATCGGCGCCGAGATTCGAGCTGCTTTGGTTTTGGGATCAATGAGCATTCGGTGGACCAGGAATAGATTGCACGTCAAGCGAAAAGGATTTTTTGTCGAGAGGGATACTTACGTCCATTCCAATAGCCAATTTGAGCTAATTTGCGATATTAGTGATAAAATCTGCTCAATTTAGATGTAGAGGAAAATGTACACCTATATAAATTGGATTAATGAGATTTAACGATAAGACATGAAAATTACAGAAATTCCACTAAAATTTTTATCAGTAAGAACATGTTTTATTATGAAATTTGCGCCTTTTTTATTTTTTCACTATACACGCAAGGTTAGTTATTTTATGATATACGCAAAGATGCAGCTTCGAAAGTGTGATGCAATGAATTAGATAAATTGTTTTTACGAAATTTGAAACACAGTAACAATTCAGAAATGGAGAAAGTACAGTTTGTTTTATATATTACCATATTATTTCAATCTATGAAATGCAGTATAAAAAGATCATGCTATAAAAAGATAACGCGTTTATTTGTAGATACTGCAAGTTATTTTTATAAAATATTTTATATCAATATAATTCTTGAATAAATAAATAAAAAATAACAATTTTAAATTAGCAACAGGTGCTTATCTCTGTATAACACCACCGCGTTAGATCACAATATTGTAGATAAGGGTTCAACGTAAACGTTATCAGGACGAACTTTTTTATTTTTATTTTTTTAGTTCCACCGGATTCACGGAAAAAGCGATATTTACAATGTGTGATAAATCATATGGAAGATCTCATACCATTCCAATCTCAAATCTAAATATAACACGTTGTGGAGAGAATTACATTTTTTTCTTAATAACATAGTTATATTTTATATATTTAAAAAAATGGCACGCCTCTTACATTTTTTTTTGTATTTGGATCTCCACCAGTTTTTAAACACGATCAAAACACCATTACAAAAAATCAATTTTTTTTAGCGATAACAAATCCCGTCATGGGAAAAAATAACCACACATCCAGAAACACGGATTTCATGGGTTTTTTAAGATCAAAATTTAGATATATTTCAAATAAATAAAATTTCATTTGGTTCAAATAAATTATATTTAAATTTAATACGATATATTTTAATGAAACAAATTCCATTTGATCGTGATCAAATTCTATTAAGTCGACCATTAAATAAATTTCTTCTTAAGTAGCCAGCATAACAGAATTTTATTTTAATAAAATATAACTTATTTTATTCAAATAAATCGCATACATTTCAAATAAAATGTTTTTGATCGAAACAAAATTTTATTTATTCCAAATGGTACCCATATTTGGCTAAAACGAATCATCAAACTGAGTTCTATGGGTGTGATCCCTTCCTTAAGGGGAGGTAGTCAGGTCAAAAACATTGATTTTGGAAATTCAATATCATCCAAATCCTATTGCATATAAAAATGCCCAATGCACTATTGTTGGTGCTCGATGAAAGAATTTATTACTGTCGTCTGACTTACATATGCTTTTCAATATTATCTTAAGCAAAGTTCTTAGGTTTTCCATTCTGCGCATGATTCAGATGAAACTACTAGGCAGATTGGAATCATTGACGTCTCATTTTCTTCTTTATGAAAAGATACACCGGCTAAATGGCGCAAACTATTTTTTTTTCATTCTGAAAGCAAAGTTAATCACTGATTTAGAAAATAGCATAAAATTTATTTATTAATAATTATATTACTTAAAAAATATTACATTTTATTAACATTTGCTCCATTTAGCCGGTGTATCTGTTCATGAAGAATAAAATGAGACGTCAACCATTCCAATCTGCCTAGTAGTTTGATCTGAATCATGCGCAGAATAGAAAACCTAGGATCTTTGCTTAAGACAATATTTAAAAGCATATGCAAGTCAGACGACAGTAAAAAATCCTTTAATCGAGTACCAACAATATAGGGCGTTGGGCATTTTTATATGCAATAGGATTTGGATGATATTGAATTTCCAAAATCAATTTTTTTGACCTGACTCCCTCCCTTAATTATTCATCATTTGATTCACTAAATGGTCCATAAATGAAAAATATATATAGATACATTAGAGCGTTTCTGAAAGTAAATGTGATAACGTATATTTTTAAAAATAATTCAATATTCCATAAAATCAAAAAAAATTTCATTTTTTTTCATTTACATACATAATTTGAGCTCGGTATCTCAAATTTTGCAAAAATTACAATAGAGCGATAATGTCAATTTTTTGATAAATTCGAAATTCCATAAAATCTGAACCACTTTACCAATTCGAGCCAAATTCAATACCAAACAACATTGAGTGCACTTGCTCTTATAAACAACTATTTAGCAAAGTAGACTAAATTTTACGAAAGTTAGAGCGCCCACGCCCTGTTTTCAAAAAATTAAAAACGGCAAAAAATCGAAATTTGTGTATATAATTTCTTAAAAACTGCAGAAATTAAAGAGGGGATGGTGCTTCACTTGCGTACCAAATTTCAGCTCGATAGCTAAAACTATTCTTCAGCTATAGGCGATTGAATTTTCGAATTTGTATACATACATACACACACACACACATGCATACGGACTTTTTTTCTAATCACTTTTGTGGACGTTTTAGACAATTCTAAGTTTTTTTCATGAAAACAAAGCTTCGTTTATAAGGAAGCAAAAAATCATCCAAACTTTCAGGAAGTTGAAATTTCGTGGTGCTCTCCTTAATAAGGCGCGATCTGAGAGACGAGATGAGGTCGAGAGCTCTAAATTCGTGTCGCTGCTCTCGTCGTCGCGTGCGTGTACGAATAGAGCTATATCTACATCTAGGTAGGGTATAGCTGAACGCGGTAGCCGTTCGGAAGTAACGAGATACAAATAGAACCTAGGGATTGCGGTGATGACGATGGTGGTGTGGTGTGCCGGCTGATGTCGTGGCTGTCTATATGATACACACGTCTACGTGTACGTTGCTGTGCGGAACGAGGTGACTGGCCCCGTATTAGGTCACATTTGCGCGAGCTCTCGTGAGAGAGCTCTGTCTATGTGCCGTTCGTATAGCAAGCAGCAAGAGCCGCAGCAGCAGCAGCAGCAGCTCAGCACACCGCGTCTATAAGTGTGTATATATCTCGCACGGCACATTGGAACGTGTAATACACTATATAGCTACAACTGGCTACCGGTATTTCGCGCGAGCGTTCGCCTATACACTTTGACCTCGCTCCCAAGCTGCGGCATAACTCGCAGCTGGCCCGTATTGACTGTCACGACGAAAGAAAGAAAGAAACGGTTGCAAAGTCGAGCCTTGCACTTAACTTCCTCATTTTTCACCATTTTTGGAGCTTTATCTACAAGGAAGTGTGTTTACCAAATTTGGATTCATAATAGAGGCTTTGAGGAAGAAAAAAAATGGGGAAGAAATTAGCAAGGAACTTTAAAGAAATTAATGAGTCATCAACTTTAAGCTCTATAAAATTCTAACGCCTTTGTTTTTTTTTAATTAAATTTGGTCCGAAAATTTTACCTCTTGATCAACCTTTGTCAAATTCGCTATCAAGCACTGCCGAATATTAAATCGATCCAAATTGACTGCCACAACGAAAGAAAGAAAGAAAAGATTGCAAAGTCCAGCCTTGCACATAGCTTCCTTATTTTTCACAATTTTTGGAGTTTTATCTGCGAGGAAGTATGTTTACCCAATTTGGATTCATAATAGAGGCTTTGAGGAAGAAAAAAAATGGGGAAGAAATTAGCAAGGACTTTTAAACAAAATAATGAGTGATGAATTTTAAGTTCTATAAAATTTGAACGCCTCTGTTGTTTTTTACTAAATTGGGTGCGGAAATTTTACCTCTTGATCAACCTTCGCCAAATTCGTTATCACACACTACCGAATATTAAATCGATCCAAATTGACTGCCACAACGAAAGAAATAAAGAAAAGATTGCAAAGTCCAGCCTTGCACATAGCTTCCTTATTTTTCACAATTTTTGGAGTTTTATCTGCGAGGAAGTATGTTTACCCAATTTGGATTCATAATAGAGGCTTTAAAGAAGAAAAAAAATTGGGAAGAAATTAGCAAGAACCTTTAAACAAAATAATGAGTGATAAATTTTAAGTTCTATAAAATTTGAACGCCTCTGTTGTTTTTTACTAAATTGGGTGCGGAAATTTTACCTCTTGATCAACCTTTGCCAAATTCGTTATCACACACTGCCGAATATTAAATCGATCCAAATTGACTGCCACAACGAAAGAAAGAAAGAAAAGATTGCAAAGTCCAGCCTTGCACATAGCTTCCTTATTTTTCACAATTTTTGGAGTTTTATCTGCGAGGAAGTATGTTTACCCAATTTGGATTCATAATAGAGGCTTTAAAGAAGAAAAAAAATGGGGAAGAAATTAGCAAGGAACTTTAAAGAAAATAATGAGTGATAAATTTTAAGTTCTATAAAATTTGAACGCCTCTGTTGTTTTATACTAAATTGGGTGCGGAAATTTTACCTCTTGATCAACCTTTGCCAAATTCGTTACCAAGCACTGCCGAATATTAAATCCATCCAAATTGACTGCCACAACGAAACAAAGAAAGAAAAAAAAGATTGCAAAGTCCAGCCTTGCACATAACTTCTTCATTTTTCACTATTTTTGGAGCTTTATCTGCGAGGAAGTATGTTTACCTAATGTAGATTCGTGATAGAGGTTTTGAGGAAGAAAAAAAATGGAGGAGAAATTAGCAAGGACCTTTAAAGAAAATAATGAGTGATAAATGTTCAGTTCTATAAAATTCGAACACCTCTGTTGATTTTTTATTAAATTTGGTGCGAAATTTTAACCCTTTGATCAACCTTTACCAAATTCGTTATTGAGCACTGCCGAATATTAGATCGTTCCTGTAGAACAATTGAGCTATACTGATTTTAGTTGCCGCGAATTAGAACGACAATCCTAATTTGGAAAAAATTCAAAATCGTCTCCAATCTGAACCGCTTTATAGATTTAACTCAAATTCAATACCGACTGTCCTTCATCGTTACTTTATTTATAAATAGTAATTTAGCTCATTAGCTAAATAAAAAAAATGGTGTCAGCTGAAAAGCATACAGACGTTTTTTTCAAAAAATTCAAAGTCTCATAAAATCGGACCAGATGTTTCAATTATTGCGTTCATTAGTACAAGCAAAGGAGCATAATTGCTCTACGTGTGTGCCAAATTTAAACTTGACTGGTAAACCCTTTTTTGAGATAAACATGTTTCAATTTTAGAAACCTGTTACACATACGGATTCAGTCTTTTTTTCTGAACCAATTTTCTCGATATTTTAGACTATTTTAAATATTCTGACCTGAATATATCAAAAAGAAAAAATGAAATAATAAAAATATAAATAATAATGTAAGAAACAATGGTAAACATAATTATGTCTCTCATGAATAAGGTATTTTCATTACCATTCATTTTCAGTAGCGCAAGTTATACTCTCTCGCTCGACAATCACTCACGCACGCAGTTCGTTGACCTCTCAACGCTTGGCAACTTCATTTTTTTATTCTTTTACGTCCCCTATATATTCTTTCCTCCTTGATTCTTTCTTTCTTTCCTTATTTCTTTGTACTCCTTTTATTTCCGATAAGAGCTCGCGGAAACTGAATCCAGCATTCCGGAGGTATTTCCACTAACAGGCGTTCCATAAACCAGCCGGGCGTAAGAACCCGCCAATATATCGGAAACAAAGGAGGTCACGCGGACCTGTGCGACTGCCGGGGATGAAGCGAACCAGCGGCGCGGCCCTTTCAGCTTGCCGAGGCTCAACTCGCCCGGCAAAACGAGCTGTGATGCGCTCTTCAACGCCAACAGCACAACGCCAACAGCAGAGCAAGCGAGAACGATGAACTCGATCGCTCGAGCAATACCACGAGAGTGTTCGCTCGAGAGGGAAAAAGAGAGAACGAGCGAGAGTAAAATGCGGGAGTGCGAGTTGCTGCTGCAGCGGTGGTAGTGATGGTAGTGGTGGTGGTGGTGGTGATGATGATGTGGTGGTGGTGGTGCTGCTACTACTGTAGCGTTCGCGAACTAAACCAGCGAGAGGAGAGAGGAGGCGAGAGTGTATACTATGCTGTGTGTCTCGGGGGCAACGACCGTAGACTCGCGGATTCCCGAGCAGGGAACTCCGAGCGTCGAGCGATTCTCTCAGCCGTCGCTTTTGCGGTTACGGTGTAAGAAGTGCATCACGCCTATACAGTAATGCACCAGCGCAGTACTGTAAATATTTCACTTGATCATTATTCTATTCACAATTTATTCAGCTTAATATTTGTATCTATGCTATCGGTCATTAAACTTATAATATTTGTACAGTCAATAAATTATCATTAAGCGTGTGTGACAAGGTCGGAGGATTTTTCTTTTAGACTAATTAGAATTATTCTAAGTCAATTATTATTGTTGAATTCGTATATTGATACATGAGCTTTCAACCTCACAAAAAATATGGTTCACAACATTGAAAACATTTAATTGAAATATAATTTATATAAAAAAAATTCAGAGAATAACATTTTTTTAGTGTTTATGAGGTAAGAAGTGCATCACGCCTATGCAGTGATGTACCAGCGCAGTACTGTAAATATTTCACTTGATCATTATTCTATTCACAATTTATTTATCTTATTATTTATGTCTATGCTATCGGTCATTAAACTTCTAATATTTGTACGGTCAATAAATTATCATTAAGCGTGTGTGACAAGGTCGTAGAATTTTTTTTTAGACTAATTAGAATTATTCTAAGTCAATTATTATTGTTGAATTCGTATATTGATAAATGAGCTTTTTTGCCCGGATTTGGAATCTGGTACATATTGAATTAAGCTCACCAAAAAATATGGAACACAACATTGAAAACATTTAATTGAAATATAATTTATATTAAAAAAATTCAGAGAATAACATTTTTTTTAGTGTTTATGAGGTAAGAAGTGCATCACGCCTATACAGTAATGCACCAGCGCAGTACTGTAAATATTTCACTTGATTATTATTCTATTCACAATTTATTCAGCTTATTATTTGTATCTATGCTATCGGTCATTAAACTTATAATATTTGTACAGCCAATAAATTGTCATTAAGCGTGTGTGACAAGGTCATAGGATTTTTTTTAGGCTAATTAGAATTATTTTAAGTCAATTATTATTGTTGAATTCGTATTTTGATACATGAGCTTTTTTGGCCCGGATTTGGAATCTGGTGCAAATTGAATGAACCTCACAAAAAATATGGTTCACAACATTGAAAATATTTAATTGAAATCTAATTTATAAAAAACAAAATTCAGAGAATAACATTTTTTTTAGTATTTACGAGGTAAGAAGTGCATCACGCCTATGCAGTAATTCACCAGCGCACTATTGTAAATATTTCACTTGATCATTATTCTATTCACAATTTATTTATCTTATTATTTATATCTATGCTATCGGTCATTAAACTTCTAATATTTGTACAGTCAATAAATTATGATTAAGCGTGTGTGACAAGGTCGTAGGATTTTTTTAGACTAATTAGAATTATTTTAAGTCAATTATTATTGTTGAATTGGTATATTGATACATGAGCTTTTTTTGGCCCGGATTTGGAAGCTGGTACACATTGAATTAAACTCACAAAAAAATATGGATCACAACATTGAAAACATTTAATCGAAATCTGATTTATAAAAAAATCTAATTTATAAAAAAACCTATTGAGAGAATAACATTTGTTTAGCGTTTACGAGGTAAGAAGTTACACAGTAATGCACCAGCGTAGGTAGTACTGTAAATATTTCACTTGATCATTATTCTATTTACCATTTACTCCATTTATCTCATTAATTGTATCTATGCTATCGGTCATTAAACTTCTAATATTTGTACAATAAAGGAATTATTAATTAAGCGTGTGAGACAAGATAATGGGATTTTAAAAAAATCTAATTAGAAATATTTTAAATTAAAAATTATTGTTGAATTCATAAATGAACACATGATCATTTTTTTGGCCCGCATTTGGAAGCCGATTCATATTGAATGAATCTCTCAAAAAAATATGAGTCACAACATTGAAAACATTAAGTACTTCACCAATTTAATCGCAATTTAATTTATAAAAAAAAATCTATTGAAATAATAAAATTTTTTGTGCATTACGCCTAGACAGTAATGCAGCAGCACAGCACTATAAATATTTCACTTGATTATTATTCTATTCACAATTTATTTCACGCTACTCATTATTCAAATCTACGCTATCGGTCATTAAACTTCTAATATTTGTACACTCAAAGAATGATTAATTAAGCGTATGATCCAAGGTCGTAAGATTTATATATTACTTTAATTAGAATGATTTATTCAACACGTTCTTCACCTTACAGTATTACATCATCTTAGTGAATCTCATTGCCCTCGTTTTTTTTATGATGGCCCTAAACAAACACTATAATCCCACGAACTTTATCTTCGCTTATTTTTAGAGATCGGTAAACAAAAACGAATTCGAAATATTATATACCTATGTAACTTATACTTGGCGTTGAGGAATTCAATGAAGAAAGTGATATTTTTGGTTAAATGGATAATGAATGTATACGTGTTTGGGAAAAAGTAGAACGAAACTTATAGCATAGCGACGTGGCGTGGGACAACACCGGGAAAATTGAGCGACTCATCGGGATCGACGAACCAACAAGATTCACAACGATCAGTTTGGTGACGACGATGAGGGGGCGCGGAAAGCGGAGCGTTCGGTGCCCCGTAAAGATCTCGGTCGTCGATCGTCGATGAAGTATAATATACCGGTTACGGCGAGGCCGTAGTACCTACTATGTACATTATATATATATATATATATATACATAGTATATATAGTACAGCCAACTCGACGCGGTCAACGACCGATGCGAAGCAGGCGCCACCGTACGTCGTCCTCGAAGTGGAACGACAAATGCTTCTGGTCCGTGTGTGACGATGCCGATTCCCCCGAAATCGCAACCCTGCCTCGGTCGTTGCTCCTTGCTGCGGTCTCTAGGTACTAATTGCCACTAGTATGCACGCACAGTCATCTCAGTGAGTCACAGCAAAAAACCTATGAGCCAACCACAGGCTCTACATATCGACTATTATAATTCGCTATGCCCCCAATATCAGGTTTTAATATCATCAAATCTGAGAACCTGATGTTTTTTTGTTTGTTTACTCTCATTTCCAATCAGTTGCTAAACTGTTTTTTTTATCAGCATTAATACATTATTGCTTCCTCATAGAGGAAGCTTTGTTTTCATGAAAAATTTTTTTTCAACATTTTCATGTCAGTACACTCAGAATGGGCCAAAACGTCGAAAAAAGTGATTTAGAAAAATTGTCTGTATGTATGTGTGTGTGTGTGTGTGTGTGTATGTTACACGATCGAAAAATGTAAACCTTTATAACTCGGGAATGCCTTGAGATATCAAACTGAAATTTGGACCATAGATAGAGGGATCAAGCCTCATCGTTCATACAGATTTTTGTTAAAATCCACTTCATCGTTAAATTATTACGCGTTTTTTAATTTTTTGAAAAATGTCTGTTTACGCGATAACTCTTTCAATTTTCGAGATATTGATCTTAAAATTGGTATGAATTTGAGCTTTCATACGCCGATGATCGCTATTGAATTTGGTTCAGATCGGTTGAACCGTTAAAATATTATGACGTTTTGAATTTTTCAAAAAATTGATATTATCGCTCTATTGTAACTTTTGTAAAACTTAAAATAGCGAGCTCAAATTTTGTATATAAATGAAACAATATTCAGCCATTATATATGTATAATTTAGTGACGAACGGTATAAAATTTTTGATTTTATGGAATGTTGAATTATTTTTAAAAATATACATTATCACATTCACTTTCGGAAACGCTCTAATAACCACGAAATAACGTAATAACGAAATAGAAAAAGCGAATCCACAACATGTATATTTATCTAATTAAAACATGGATGCAAAGTAGAACCTTGCACATTGCTTTCTCATTATTTTTCGCGTTTAAGGGGAGGAAGTCAGGTAAAAAAAATTGATTTTGGAAATTCAATATCATCCAAATCCTACCGCATACATAAATGCCTAATGCACTATATTGTTGGTACTCGATGAAAGGATTTTTTACTGTCGTCTGACTTGCATATGCTTTTCAATATTATCTTAAGCAAAGTTCTTAGGTTTTCCATTCTGCGCATGATTCAGATCAAACTACTAGGCAGATTGGAGTGGTTGACGTCTTATTTTCTTCTTCATGAAAAGATACACCGGCTAAATGGAGCAAACTATTTTTTTTCATTCTGAAAGCAAAGTTAATCACTGATTTAGAAAGTAGCATGAAATTTATTTATTAATAATTATGTCACTTAAAAAATATTACCTTTTATTAACATTTTCTCCATTTAGCCGGTGTATCTTTTCATGAAGAAGAAAATGAGACGTCAACCATTCCAATCTGCCGAGTAGATTGATCTGAATCATGCGCAGAATGAAAAACCTAAGAACTTTGCTTAAGATAATATTGAAAAGCATATGCAAGTCAGACAACAGTAAAAAATCCTTTCATCGAGTACCAACAATATATTGCGTTGGGCATTTTTATATGCAATAGGATTTGGATGATATTGAATTTCCAAAATCAATCTTTTTTACCTGACTCCCTCTCCTTAAGGGGGGGGAGTCAGGTCAAAAATTTAAAAAAATCGATTATTTTTTTTTTTCTGTGAAAACATTCATTTCCATGTAATCTATCTATTAGTAAAGTTATAAGCCGGAATTCGCAAAAATGGCTAAGTTTCTACGGTACCATTCATATTTAATTTTCTCAAAAGTCGTAAAAATTACCAGAATATTATATTTGAATTTTTAATTATTTTATTTATTTATTTTTGTTATATGCAGACATTAAGGCCGATTTTTTGTTCACACAAAATAATTAAGGGTGTTGAAGAAAAAAAAAATCAAATATTTTTTTTTTTTTTTTTTCTCTTCGGCAGTTTCGTTTAGTTAAGTATACCCTCTGAACCTGCAAAATCTTAGACCTGAATGCGAAAAAATGGCCGATTTCTGCAATATACCTGTTTTTTAATGATTTTTTTCTATATAATAAAAAGTTTATTACGTATTTGTAAATAAATTTTTATTTGTTTACCATTTTTTAAATCAGTTATCGAAACGCGATACAAATTCCGCGATGAGTGTGATGTCTTCAACGCAACACGTAACACTTACATTATATTCGAATTCGCGCGAATAATGGGACATGCGCTGTGATATCTTAGCACGTATCGCATGCGCAGCGTGTTACTGCCTCGAGAAGTTACTTCTGCTACATGCGAGACGCATAACCTCGAATTGACGTTTTTATTTTTCGTTCATATTATGTTATTAGTTTGATTCCGTTGGCCATTTACGGTTTTTTTTCAATCAATAGTGTTTAAAACAGAATCAACAATCATTAGAAGTGATCAGATATGTAAATTTGTTATGAAGTGATGATTTAATGTTTGTGCAGCACATTTGTGAATGTGTCAACACTGGATAAATTTTCAGTGATGTTGTCAATAAAAGTGATCATCCCCATATTATTTACAGGTTTTTTTCAAATTATGCATTCATTTACTTATTTATTTGTAAAAAAAAAAACATTTATTAATAACATTATTAATAATATTCTGTAATCTGACTTGCAAATAATATTTTTATTTTGTTCATTAAAGGTACTAAGGTGCCCCAAAGGTGAAAACAGCATAAACATTTTTATTTGAGTGGTAAGCTTTAGATGCCATTTGCCGAAACTTGGTTTTAAACCTATTCTGCGCGTGATTCAGACCAAACTGCTAGGCAGATTGGGCTGGTTGACGTCTCATTTTCTTCTTCATGAAAAGATACACCGGCTAAATGGAGCAAAAGTTAATAAAAGGTAATATTTTTCAAGTGACATAATTATTACTAAATAAATTTTATGCTATTTTCTAAATCAGTTATTAATTTTGCTTTCAGAATGAAAAAAAAATATTTTGCTCCATTTAGCCGGTGTATCTTTTTATGAAGAAGAAAATGAGATATCAACTAGCCCAATCTGCCTAGCAGTTTGGTCTGAATCACGCGCAGAGTGGAAAACCTAAGACCTTTGCTTAAGATAATATGGAAAGGCATACGCAAGTCAGATGGCAATAAAAAATCCTTTCATCGAGTACCAACAATATAGTTCATTGATCATTTTTATATGCAAGAGAATTTGGATGATATTGAATTTACAAATTTAATTATTTTGACCTGACTCCCTCCCCTTAACAAAGCTTCCTCTATGAGGAAGCCAAAAATTGAATAACATACTTCCTCATAGAGGTAGCTTTGTAAGAAGCGAAAAATAATGAGGAAGCAATGTGCAAGGCTCTACTTTGCATCCTTGTTAATATATGTTTTAGTGAAACTTTAACTTCTAATTTATTTTTCATGCTGGTTGTATAAATCTTGTATTGACAAATTTTTTCAGTAACTACGTTAAGAATAATTCATCACAGTTCTCAATTAATTTCAAGCTCACTGTAAATAAGATTTTTCATAATGTTTCACTCAATTGTTAACTGTTGTGATCTTTTGAGATCATAAAAAGTTAATAACACAAAATTGTTTTTAATTTCAGTATACATTATTATTATATTTTATATATTACAGTTTAAGTGAACCAAAACTAATAATGATGATGTTGCTGTAGTATTAAAAAATTGCTAAAAGTTGTGATGTCACCCAAAAAAACACAATGTGTAAAAATGTGAATACAAAAATTTGATGTGCTATTGATTTCAAATACCTCGACGAATTATCTCGAAATTTTATACCCAGTACGGTTGAATATTAATTCATTTCTGTTCAAAAGCGAACTATTCCACTTTTCTCGCTCGAAGTTGACGTGAGGTAGAGTGACATCGACAATTTTTCGAAAAATTCAAAATCCTATAAAATACGAATCTTTTTGTTGATTTGGCACAAATGAAATACCGATCGTTATTCAGCATAATTTTATTTGCCGAGCTGTATCGAGACACGCGCTAGTGTCTCGAAGAATTTTTTAAAATGAACTATCAAAATTTTCAATTTTTAAACAATTTTTTCCAATGTAACATCTGTATTGTCGAATCGATAGAATCTTTTGATAAATGTAACACGTTACAAAAAATTGAACAGTAGGCCAATGCCATATAAACAAACATGGGGTGATATATATAATACAATTTTCTTAATAATATAATGTAGGCTTCTATTTTTTATATTTTAAAAATATTTTATTTTATTTTACATTTTATATTCGAAGAATTAATATACTTTAGGTGAATTTTTTTGCAGGTATCGCTTTTCATATACAATTTAATATATTCAAAAATTAATATGTTCAAAATAAGAGCTTCTAAAATAATCCTATACGGGATATTTATTTTTTTAAATTTTTAACGGCTAACAAGCGTACGTACGATGTGCTATTGATTTCAAATGCCTCGACGAATTTTCTCGACATTTTATATCCAGTACGGTTGTATATTAATTAATTTCTGCTCGAATGCGAACTATTTCACTTTTCTCGCTCAAAGTTGACGTGAGCTTGAGTGACATCGATAATATTTTCGAAAAATTCAAAATCCTATAAAACACGTACGATGTGCTATTGATTTCAAATGCCTCGACGAATTTTCTCGAAATTTTATATCCAGTACGGTTGTATATTAATTAATTTCTGCTCGAATGCGAACTATTTCACTTTTCTCGCTCAAAGTTGACGTGAGCTTGAGTGACATCGATGATATTTTCGAAAAATTCAAAATCCTATAAAACATGAATCTTTTTGTTGATTCGGCACAAATGAAATACCGACTGTTATTCAGCATAATTTTGTTTGCCCAAAATTATTTAGCTCAGTAGCTAAAAAATTGCCGCAGCCGATGCCCACATTATTAGAAAAATTCTGAGTCTAATCAAATCTGAACAGATGGCTTGATCACTGTGTAAATTATTACAATCAAAGGAGTATAACTACTCCATCTGCGTGCCAAATTCCAGGCCGATTGATAAATCCGTTTTTCAGATATGACTGTTTGAATTTTATAAAACTGCTACACAGACATCAAGACAGACATTTTTTTTTCTCAACGTTTTAGATAATTTGCCCGTCACCCCAAACCGATCCCCCGAAGTTAATATCGATAATGATTGTCACTGCCTCTTATTTAGTCATAAAAATCAATTGGCCCATTATCGTCCAAACTGAGGGCCGACCATGACGCAGCGGTTTTCATCGACAGCAGCAGATAATCGTCTGACAATGGACTACACGTAAGCACAGCAACGTGTTATCAATATCCACACTTGTAGAGGCTAAATATATTATAATAGTGTTTATATTTCCGGCTTATAAATCCGAAGCTCATAAATACATATTTGTGCAACGTCTCTTCAAAGTGAAATACAACATATAATTTATTTCTTAATTTGCATATAGAAAAATAATCTGAAAAGTTTTCTAAGTTGCTACTTCCGAATTTTTGGTAAACTATTTCTCCTTTATACTACTTTATTTTATATTCTATTATATATTACAACAGATTTTTAATCTGATGCACATTGATTGATATTCACAAAAAAAAAATGGATCACAACATTGAAAACATTAAATCACCACTTTAATTCAAATTTAATCTAAAATGGATCTACTAAAACAATAACATTTTTTTTCTACCATAAATCGTTATGAGTAGAGACAAAAAATACATATTTATTATATATAATTGATATACGAACCCAAAAAATCGAGGTCTTCCTCAGTAGCTACTTCCGAATTTTCGGTAAACAATTTCTAATTGTTATTTTTTTAGTAAATTCACAGATTCTGAATTTAATGCAAATCGACTGATATTCGGTGAAAAAAAAATAGGTCCCAACATTGAAAACATTAAATCATTCACCACTTCAATCGAAATCTGATAAAAATAAACACCTATATTTCTACATTGTTTTTTTCTACGTTGAATATTTATGCATGGAGGAAAAAAAGAAGGTAAACAACTTGTGCTGACCTATTTTTCAAATGCAAATGTTGTCTCGTTTTATCTTTATGAAAATTTCGATAATGCTGCAACTACGCTAGCTCCATTTTCCAGTCGATCTCTTGTTGTGATAAAACTTTAGTAGGTTCTCGAACCTTTACGAGGTCAGGAAGATTAGAACTGTACTAAACCATCGTGAATCTCTCGTTGTTGTTTCGTTGTTTTCCTTCGTGAGCGACGAGCAATGAACTCTAGTGGCTGGCGGACTGGGGAAAAATAACGACGAAGAGGATGAACCGTTAGCACGGAACACAGAGAAGAGACGGACGAGCGCTGACTCTCGTTCTCCCTCGTAGACCGCGCGCCGCGAGCTACACCACACTAGTGTAATAATACCTACACTTTGCTATAGATGAACGAGGAAGCATTGCGAAGGGGCAACGACTCTATCGAGCGCAACACACTCTAGTCGCTTGAGCCCCGCGTGATATTGTCTCAGACCCCGAAGGAGTTCCGCTCGATCGATAAGATCGTTGACTGTCTTATGATATCGCAAAATTAATTAGATCTTAGTATATATTTAATTCCCAAAACAAAAATGGTACGCCAAGTTAAAAAAATTGCTTTCAAAAAAATTGCTGACAAACAAAATTCCTTGCAAAAATATTAAACCAAATCCAATATATTAGCCAAGTTAAACTCGCTACAAAAAAAAACTTGGTGTGCCAGGGACTAGCTCCCGTACATAGTCCATTAGCCAACATAAACTCGCTACAAAAAAAACTTGGCGTCCCAGCGACTAGCTCCCGTACATAGTCCATTGAACTAAGTGCGGGAGAAAACAATTCCTAATGATATTTAGTGTTTCGTATTACCGAACCTGCAGAGTGAGCTCAAGTTGCATATCGTACCTTATTCATTACTTTTATCTAATTTATCAGTTTGTATCCCTACTTTCTTTTGACCTCATTTAATCTAATAATATCTTAATATATATAAATCTTTGAAAGATTATTATTCTTCGAACTGTCGGTGCGGTGGGGGTCAAAATAGCGAATGGCTAAAGTAACGAATTTCTGAATTTCAGAATAATGCCCTGGCAAACAGTGTCACCGACTTTTTAACCGGTGTTTTAACCAGTCTCGATTAACCCTCGTTTTCACCCAGTTTAACTGACCTTTTAACCGAAATTGTTATTTTTTAAGCGATTTTTACTGGTGAATTAACCGATTGTAACCGACATTCTTACCGAATTAATAAAACTCAATTTTGCTTGGTGAATTTAACCGATTTTAACTGACAATTAAACCGAACGAAACGTTTTTAATCGGTTAAAACTGCTGAAACAGTGGGCTAATCGAGACTTATCTTTCCTCGGTTAAAATGTCGGTTACCTTCAGTTATTTCCGGTTAACCCTACGGTGACACAAATTGCCAGGGTGAACATCTGAATCTAGAATGGCTTTCATTATGAAATTCGCTATTTTGATTGCTTTGAATAGAATGAGGGTCAAAACAGCGAATGATCCCCCCCTCTGCCCAGGCGGTACCCTTAAAAACACGAATAGCGAATTTCAGGATAATAATCATGGCCGCCTTCGGAAGAAATAGAGTAGCAGTAGGGATCGTCGCGTCAGGAGAAAGCCCGTCCAGTCAAGATCAGACAGACAAATCGTAGTGTGAAGGCAACATTAATTTCTTTTTAGCATAGTGTGCGTAAAATTCGTTTTTACACACCCATATGAGTGCGTAAAATGCAACTTTATGAAACAGTGTGCGTAAAATAAAAAAATTATTTTTACTTTTCTTTCATCTATGCTATAATTAATAATTATATTACCAAATAAAGTAATTATAATTATAAACAAAGTTTACTCACAATTAAACACGTTCTGTCTTTTTTGCGAATGCATAATAAATCTATTTCTGTCTTCAGTGGGGGGGCTTCGCCCCCCCAACCCCCCACCGGGGCTTCGCCCCTGGACCCCAGCAGGGGCTTCACCCCTGCACCCGACCAGGGCTTCGCCCCTGGACCCCAGCAGGGGCTTCACCCCTGCACCCGACCAGGGCTTCGCCCCTGGACCCCAGCAGGGGCTTCACCCCTGCACCCGACCAGGGCTTCGCCCCTGGACCCCAGCAGGGGCTTCACCCCTGCACCCCACCGGGGCTTCGCCCCTGGACCCCCGCGTTGTATTCCCCTAAACACAATGCGAATTTTACGCACGTCAAGCTAAAAAATGTCGTATGCGACTCGGGCGTACGTTTTACCCACTCGCGTGATCGCGCTCGTGTGTAAAATCGCGTGATGCGATTTTACACGACGATCACTGCTCGTGTGTAAAATCGCATTTTACGCCCTTGTTGCATAATATACTATTTTTAACTTGGCGTCGAGTCGCTACCGCGACTCTTGACTGAATCTAGAATGGTCATCATTATGAAATTCGCTATTTTGATTGCTGTGAATAGAATGAGAGTCAAAATAGCGAATGATCATCCCCCCCCCCCGCACGCCTCGCGGCTTCGCCCCTCGGCCCCGCCCACGTGGTACCCTTAAAAACATGAATAGCGAATTTTAGAATAATGAACATCGGAATCTAGAATGGCCATCATTATGAAATTCGCTATTTTAGCCATTCGCTATTTTGATTGTTTTGAATAGAACGAGAGTCAAAATAGCAAATGACCCCCCCCCCCATCCGCCCTGGCCAAGGGGCGAGCCATTTTTAGAGGGTCATTTTTAGAGGTCCGTTGGCCTCCCGTCCTTACTTCAATGGACTATGTACGGGAGCTAGTCGCTGGGACGCCAAGTTTTTTTTGTAGCGAGTTTATGTTGGCTAATGGACTATGTACGGGAGCTAGTCCCTGGCACACCAAGTTTTTTTTTGTAGCGAGTTTAACTTGGCTAATATATTGGATTTGGTTTAATATTTTTGCAAGGAATTTTGTTTGTCAGCAATTTTTTTGAAAGCAATTTTTTTAACTTGGCGTACCATTTTTGTTTTGGGAAAACATTTTTGGTGTTATTTGCTCTCTTTTTGAAAGTCAAAACGTAATTTAAAAAAATAATGAGAACACATGTTTTAGTTATATCTGTGTATTGATTAAAAAGTTCATGTACAATGAACAGTAAATGAAGGTAAGTAGACACTACTAAATGTATCCTGCATGTTTACAAAGAACAGAGGCAGCAATAAGAATTCTACAAGAATTCTTGTCTAACTTTGCAAACTCAAAACATTCAATGAAACCAAAATTTCTATAGACTCGAAATCTCGTCGGAGGTGAGGCATTCCATTATATATATACAGACAGAAAAATTGTCGTGTGACAGCAACATTAATTTCGTTTTTAACTTGGCGTCGAGTCGCTACCGCAACTCTTGATGATATCAGACTTAGGATGATACCATCATCCAACATCGACGGATGCAATGCTCTCATTGCAAATGGAAGAAATGCGTAGTTGGCACAAGCGAGCTCCAGTTGTAGTACAACCGAAAGGGCATCCTGGGTCAGAGAGAAAAGTGGTTCCGAAAGTAAAGAAAGTGCCACTCCATCTGGTACCATTATCAAACCACCGTCTAAATCGTTGACAATCACGTCCATCCATCTAGAAAAAACATAAACATCTGACTCATCGAAATTTCTTATACTTCATTCCTCCAAAATCTAGTCATTCAGCTAATTTTTTGCACGTATTCAGTAGAACTATTCAGTAGTTCTTCAATTGTAAACTATTGTATAGTTCTAGACGCAACAGTTCCTTCTAATAGTGTACTTTTATCTCAATAGTGTAGTTCAATAGTTTCTCCCAATAGTCTGCCAATTTAACAATGGTTTATAGTTTAAGGGGAGGGAGTCAGGTAAAAAAAATTGATTTTGGAAATTCAATATCATCCAAATCCTATTGCATATAAAAATGCCCAATGCACTATATTGTTGGTGCTCGATGAAAGGATTTTTTACTGTCGTCTGACTTGCATATGCTTTTCAATATTATCTTAAGCAAAGTTCTTAGGTTTTCCATTCTGCGCATGATTCAGATGAAACTACTAGGCAGATTGGAATGGTTGACATCTCATTTTCTTCTTCATGAAAAGATACACCGGCTAAATGGAGCAAACTGTTTTTTTTTTCATTCTGAAAGCAAAGTTAATCACTGATTTAGAAAATAGCATAACATTTATTTATTAATAATTGTGTCACTGAAAAAATATCACCTTTTAATAACATTTGCTTTATTTAGCCGGTGTATCTTTACATGAAGAAGAAAATGAGATGTCAACCATTCCAATCTGCCTAGTAGTTTGATCTGAATTAGAGTTGTGAAATTTTTAATGTGAAAATAATGCATTATTTTTTACGAAAAAAATGGAGTATGGAATTCGGATCCACTATCCATTACTTTATTAATGAGTAATGGAATTCGGATCCATTACCCATCACTTTATTAATGAGTAATGGAACACACATCCATTACCCATTACTTTATTAATGAGTAAGCTACCTCTATGAGGAAGTATGTTATTCCATTTTTAGCTTCCTCATAGAGGAAGCTTTGTAAAACGCGAAAAATAATGAGGAAGCAATGTGCAAGGTTCTACATTGCATCCTTGTTTTAATTAGATAAATATACATGTTGTGGATTCGTTTTTCTATTTCGTTATTATTAGAGCGTTGCCGAAAGTGAATGTGATAATGTATATTTTTAAAAATAATTCAACATTCCATAAAATCAAAAATTTCATACCGTTCGTCACTAAATTATACATATATAATGGCTGAATATTGTTTCATTTTTATTCAAAATTTGAGCTCGCTATCTGAAGTTTTGCAAAAGTTACAATAGAGCGATAATGTCAATTTGTTGAAAAATTCAAAACATCATAAAATTTTAATGGTTCAACCGATCTTAACCAAATTCAATAGCGATCACCGGCGTATGAAAGCTCACATTCATACCAATTTTAAGATCAAAATCTCGAAAATTGAAAGAGTTATCGAGTAAACAGACATTTTTCAAAAAATTAAAAAACGCGTAATAATTTAACGATGAAGTGGACTTTAACAAACATCTGTATGAACGATGAGGCTTGATCCCTCTATCTATTGTCCAAATTTCAGCTTGATATCTCAATGCATTCCCGAGTTATAAAGGTTTCCATTTTTCGATCGTGTAACATACACACACACACAGACAATACATACAGACATTTTTTTCTAAATCACTTTTCTCGACGTTTTGGCCCATTCTGAGTGTACTGACATGAAAATCTCGAAAAAAAAATTTCATGAAAAAGCTTCTTCTATGGGGAAGCAAAAAGTAATGGGTGATGGACCTCTGCTCCATTACTCACTAATAAAGTAATGGGTGATGGACCTCTGCTCCGTTGCTCATTAATAAAGTAATGAGTAGTGGATTCGAGTTCCATTATCAATTTTTTTCATAAAAAATTATGCATTATTTTCACATTAAAAATTTCACAACTCTGCTTTCAACTAACTTCTAGCTTTTGACTGACTACTAACTTTTCACCAACTGATGACTACCTACTAACTAACTTTTAACATTTAAAAGTCAGAAGTTAGTCAAAAGTTAAAAGTAACTGAAAAGTTAGTCAAAAGTTGGAAATTAGTATAAAGTTAGAAGTTAGTTGAAAGTTAGTCAAATGTTAGAAATTAATAAAAAGTTAGAAGTTAGTCAACAGTTTGTCAAAAGAAGTTAGTAGTTAGACAAAAGTTAGTCAAAGGTCAAAAGTTAGAAGTTAGTTGAAAGTTAGTCAAATGTTAGAAATTAGTGAAAAGTTAGAAGTTAGTCAAAAGTTAGAAGTTAGTAAAATGTTAGAAATTAGTCAAATGTTAGAAATTAGTCAAATGTTAGAAATTAGTCAAAAGTTAGAAGTTTGTCAAAAGTTAGAAATTAGTCAAAAGTTAGAAGTTAGTTGAAAGTTAGTCAAATGTTAGAAATTAGTCAAAAGTTAGAAATTAGTCAAAAGTTAGAAGTTAGTCAAAAGTTAGAAGTTAGTCAAAAGTTAGAAGTTAGTCAAAAGTTAGAAGTTAGTCAAAAGTTAGAAGTTAGTCAAAAGTTAGAAGTTAGTCAAAAGTTAGAAGTTAGTCAAAAGTTAGAAGTTAGTCAAGTTAGTCAAAAGTTAGTCAAATGTTCGAAATTAGTCAAAGGTTCGAAATTAGTCAAAGGTTTGAAATTAGTCAAAGGTTAGAAGTTAGTCAAAAGTTAGTGAAATGTTCGAAATTAGTCAAAGGTTAGAAGTTAATTAAAAGTTAGTCAAAAGTTAGAAGTTAGTCAAAAGTTAGTCAAAAGCTAGAAGTTAGTTAAAAGTTAGTCAAAAGTTAGAAGTTAGTTAAAAGTTAGAAGTTAGTCAAAAGTTAGAAGTTAGTCAAAAGTTAGAAATTAGTCAAGTTAGTCAAATGTTCGAAATTAGTCAAAGGTTTGAAATTAGTCAAAGGTTAGAAGTTAGTCAAAAGTTAGTGAAATGTTCGAAATTAGTCAAAAGTTAGATGTTAGTCAAAAGTTAGAAGTTAGTTGAAAGATAGTCAAATGTTAGAAATTAGTCAAAAGTTAGAAGTTAGTCAAAAGTTAGAAATTAGTCAAGAGTTAGAAGTTAGTCAAAAGTTAGAAGTTAGTCAAAAGTTAGAAGTTAGTCAAAAGTTAGAAGTTGGTCAAGTTAGTCAAAAGTTAGTCAAATGTTCGAAATTAGTCAAAGGTTCGAAATTAGTCAAAGGTTAGAAGTTAGTCAAAAGTTAGTCAAATGTTCGAAATTAGTCAAAGGTTAGAAGTTAGTCAAAAGTTAGTCAAAAGTTAGAAGTTAGTCAAAAGTTAATCAAAATCTAGAAGTTAGTTAAAAGTTAGTCAAAAGTGAGAAGTTAGTTAAAAGTTAGTCAAAAGTTAGAAATGCAACATGTCGCAAATGACTATTGCTAAGATTTTCAGGTATCCGGATAGTTCGTCTCTGAGAAATCGCCCGTCTATCGCGACCTGTTTTAACCGCAGACTTCTAATGATATTATATTTATTCATTTATTTTTCAATTTTTCGAACGATTTTGCTATTCATCTACTTATTTATTAACTTTTTGAACGATTTTCCGATTTATTTATTTATATATTTATTTATTAAGCAAATTTTTCTAAAGTAATGGGACTATCATATATCCATTAGCACGTTCATTACCCATTAATTTAAAAAACGGTGATGGATGTGAGTTCCATTACTCATTAAAAAAGTAATGGGTGATGCATGTGAGTTCTATTACTCATTAAAAATGTACACTTCGCGTCGAGTCGCTACCGCGACTCTTGATGATGTCGGCTGTGCAACACGCGCTGACTGACTGAACCGCTGCCGACTGTGTGACGTCACACACTGGTTTCTCGCGAGCCGCCACTCGCGCCTGCGCGCGGCGCTTCTATATAATGTGTGTACGTGAATACGTGAATCGAGATTGTGTGAGTGCGTTAAAAATGAAAAACTTTGAAAAGACCAGATATCAGCGGTAAATGAACCGATTTTCTTGTGACTGGTCTCATTCGAAAGAAAAAAAAAAATAGAAAATATTGATCATGATACATTTTTCGTTCGCGACATGTGGTCAGAGATAATACGTCGGCAAATATAGGTTGGGACATTTAAAGTTGTGTGAGTGCGGCCGTACGGGAGGAACATAAAGTCGCTCGGCGAGAATTACTAAGATGCCAGATATCAGCATTAAAGAAACAGATTTCCTTGCCGCAGGTCTCATTTGAAAGAGAAAAAAAAATAAAAAATATTGAACCTGACACATCTTCCGTTCTCGACGTGTGGTCAAATATAATTCGAGTTATAATTTGAAAACGGCCGGTGAGTGGCCGCCTTCCGAATAAATAGAGTAGCAGTAGCGACCGTCGCGCCAGGAGTAACAGCCCGTCCAGTCAGACAGACAAATCGTAGTGTGAAGGCAACATTAATTTCTTTTTTAACTTGGCGTCGAGTCGCTACCGCGACTCTTGATAACAAATTTCAATTAACCAAACTCCAAAAAATCTCCGTTTTCAACTCGACACCCGGTCACCGAAAATTCAATTGAGACCTACAGGCATACGACAAAAAATAACATGACATATGTAGAAAAATTAACATGTCATTATTTTATGAGAGATTTTATTTTAATGTTATTAATTTCTATATTAGTATTTATCATAAAATATATTGTAAATGATTGACGCAATAAGTAAGGTTATTAAGTGAAATAATATTTTTTAAATAATAGATACATGCTGCAAATTATATTATATACTGGTTTTTATAAGTTTCATGACAAATGGTAAATAATAATTTTTAAAAAATTTAACTGCTAATAGTAAAAAAAATATTATGAAATAAATTAAGCAATTAATTATGTTCAATAAGCAGCTTAATTTTTTTATTTTTTTTATTTTATAGTATTTTATAATATTTATAATATTACTGCTAAAAGCAAAAAATATATATAAAATATTATAAATTTATAATATTTTATAATATTTTTTTTTACATTTAGCAGTAATATTATAAATATTATAAAATAGTATAAAATTTAAAAAATCAAAAAAATTAAGCTGCCTATTGAACATTATTAATTGCTTAATTTATTTTATATTTTTTTTACTATTTGCAGTTAATTTTTTTTAAATTATTGATTACTATTTGTCATAAAAGTTATAAATTACTGCTAAAAGTAAAAAAAAAGATATAAAATATTATAAATGTATAATATTGTATAATATTTTTTTTACGTTTAGCAGTAATATTATAAATATTATAAAATAGTATAAAATTCAAAAAATAAAAAAAATTAAGCTGCTTATTGAACATAATTAATTGTTTAATTTATTTTATATGAGTAACTTCTTATGTATAATTTTGTACTAATCGTAACAAGGAAGATGTCTGTTATTTTAGGTGTTATGTAGGTACCAAATGCAACAATTGATTCATCAGTGTGTGGTTTTCGTCGAGGCTTGGCAGTGAGACACGGAAGCGCGTAATAGATTATTTTTTTTTCTTCCGAGGGGAAAGACCTCGGTTGGGGAAGTGATAGAGAAACGAGGTCAACGCGCCGGGGGACCGAGGGTGACGTCAGCGCGTTTTGTTAATCGAACACGCTATCTCGTTAACGAATCTACCTTGCGTCACATATATAGTTGAGTACTGGTGGTTGTATGCCGGATGGCACTGCGTACTACGGTTCAAGAGCCTTTTAGTCAAAGCCAGGCCCACTGATGAGCATGTGTGAGGTTCACGTAATATGAAGGTCTCCCTGTTTCTCGTCTCTAGCTGTTCCGCTGAGTAGTCGGCATTGAGACTGTTTCTTGAACTCCCGGAAGTTTAAACATTTTTGAAAACATACATCACGTGAATTGCAAATATTTTCGTCACAAAGCCATATTTTCACACACATGATAATCCAACAGAGAGTTTTATGACATCGGGTAAATACAGTCGCACGGAAAGAAATGTTTGGTTGTGGCAACTACGTTTTCGATTTGCTGTAAGCAATGTCTAAAAAATTAGTTGCCTCAACTATATCGAATAGTAACCTCAACTATTCACGATTAGTTCTCGCGAGATTAGTTAGGTCGAATCGTTGATATTACCATTTGAGTTGTAAGGGAAATAGAATAATCGATTGGTTGTGTCAACTCATTTCTTGGTTATGACAACTAATCTTTTTTTTTCCGCGCGCTTTTAAGAATGACTGACCACTTCGCAACATCTTTACGCATTCACTTGTGTACATAATAATTAAGTAACAACTTCTGAAAGAGATTGGACAATTATAAAAACACTCAGCAACATACAGACCCTCAGGAAAAAGGAATTCAGTATCTGTGTGAGTGTCTGTGTGAGAGTCTGTATGAGCGTCTGTGTGAGTTCCTGTGCGAGTGACTATGCGAGTGTCTGTGCAACACTGAGAGAAAAGATTTCATTGACGCCAAAGAAATGGGTGGATTGATTTTTTTTTCATTGCTTTCAACGAAATATTTCTTTGATTTCATTGAAATAGTGCATTTGAATTTCAAAGAGAACATTTCATTGCCTGTAAATAAAGATTTACTTAGTGAGCATATAATAAAGAAACAGTTTAATTGTTTTAAAGAGAAGTTTTCATTGGTTTAAAGAAACGTTTTCATTGGTTCAAAGAAACGTTTTCATTGATCTGTCTCTCGCACCTAACCTTACTTTTTTGTTTTCCGGTTCTCCCGAACGATCGGCTTCAAGTTTCGAGGAGCCAGAAACTTAGCTTATTTCTGCCGTACTTCCTTACATACTCACAAAATTTGAGCTTTATCTGCCGCGTACTTCAGGAAAAAATAGCATTCGAAATTTTGAGCTGGTAAGAAGAAGATTTCATTGAATCAGAGACGATATCTTTGAAATCAATGAAGAAGGTTCTTTGGTTTAAAGAAATGTTTCTTCGAATCAATGTCATTACTTTTCATTGAGTTTGAGATCATTCAAAGAAAAGATAGTATTGAAATTCAAGTATTTCATTTCATTGGCAAAGATTTCCGTGAGTCAATGAAACTTTTTCTCTCGGTGAAGTGTCTGTGTCAGTATTTATGTGAGAGTCTGTGCGAGTGTCTGTGCGAGTGTCTGTGCGAATGTCCGTGCGAGTGTCCGTGCGAGTGTCTCTGCGAGTGTCTGTGCGAGTGTCTGTGCGAGCGTCTGTGCGAGTGTCCGTGCGAGTGTCTCTGCGAGTGTCTGTGCGAGTGTCCGTGCGAGTGTCCGTGCGAGTGTCCGTGCGAGTGTCTATGCGAGTGTCTATGCGAGTGTCCGTGCGAGTGTCCGTGCGAGTGTCTGTGCGAGTGTCTGTGCGAGTGTCTGTGCGAGTGTCTGTGCGAGTGTCTGTGTAAGTGTCTGTGTGAGTATGTGTGTGAGTATCTGTGTCAGTATTTATGTGAATGTCTGTGTGAGAGTCTGACTCATGTAAGTGTCTGTGTGAATGGCTGTGTAAGCGTCTGTGAGTTAGTTTAAAAGACTGATAATGATTATATATGCGACTGTTCGTATAATTACATACAGTTTTTCCAACTATTCCATTGTTACATTTTCTAAAATCTACACAAGTTTTTTTGTTACTTTGCATAGTTATCAACATCAAATTTTTCTCCCAGTATAACTTTATTTCATATAGGATATGTTTTACCCACTGAAGAATCGAAGTGGACTATATCTCAGTCTATAGCCCATGCAGTTGTGGGGTTCGCATTTCCATGTACGCCTCTGGGTGTAAAACTATCTGGGCTATCATCCCCATTCTTGTCTTTTGTCTTTATGAATATTAAATGCAAAATGAGTGCCACAGGTTGTAAAATTGGCGCGTACTGGATATAGACCAACTCACATTATGTTATTCTATTTTTTATGAAATATACATCAAAGCATATCGACACACTGACCATTGATTGCAAGATTCTATTTGCAACCATTGCAAAGATAACTCTCGATGAAACGAGCTAACTCGATTGAATTTCTCATCGAGAGTGTTTATGGAGAAGCGGAGACAGACGCAAAGGGAGTAGAATGGTTTCACGGTGTATGGTTAGCCGCGGAAGACGACAATTTCAACTCTAGCCAAGACCTTGCGGTCTTGACACTGGAATTTATTGATAGGACCTCGTAGTCCGTGAGTGACGTAGTTTGTTGAGCTGCACCGAGACACGCGCTAGTGCCTCGAAGCCAAGAATTTTTTAAAATGAAGTATGAAAACTTTCAATATTTAAACAATTTTTTGCAATTTAAACATCTGTATGGTCGAACGATAGAATCTTTTGATAAATGTGACACGTTACAAAAAATTCAACAGTAGGCCAATGCCATATAAACAAACATGGGGTAATATATATAATACAATTTTCTTAATAATAATGTAGGCTTCTATTTTTTTATATTTTAAAAATATTTTATTTTATTTTACATTTTATATTTGAAGAATTAATATACTTTAAGTGAATTTTTTTGCAGGTATCGCTTTTCATATACAATTATGTTCAAAATAAGAACTTCTAAAATAATCCTATACGGGATATTTATTTTTTTAAATTTTTAACGGGTAACAAGCGTACGTAGACGAAAGAACCTTGGACGATCGTACGAAACACTAGCTCATCGCTTACACGTGTCGAGCCGAGCGTCCAATAGGAAAACGTCTTTTATTTGTGAAGTACGAGCCCGTCCGAGAACCTCGACAGACACGTGATAGCTCGGAAAGCGAAATATACGTGATAGCTCGGAAAGCGAAGCGTTCGTCGTTTACTGTCTATGAATGTTACACGTATCATTACGTGCCCACTCGTCACGCGTATAGTTTTCGAGTTAACGACGCTCTGACACTTGACAGTCAAGGCCGGAAGACGCGCACGAACCGAGACTTGATAAAAATTCGAAGCAGCCATGATCGACATTCATTGAGGCAATTACATGACACACATACGAGCGTATTGAGTCTATTATCGAATGAACGAAAAATATTCTATTGACATAAAAACTGCACACTGAGAAAAAAAATTTGGGTTAAAGGCCTAACGCTGGCGTTTAAATAGGGGAAAAGGGGGCAAAATGGCACAGCACACAGAAAGAAATGCTTGGTTGTGGCAACTACGTTTTCGATTTGCTGTACACAATGTCTAAAAAAATAGTTGGCTCAACCATATCGAATAGTAACCTCAACTATTCGCGATTAGTTCTCACGAGATTAGTTAGGTTAACTAGTCCAATCGTTGGGACTACCATTCGAATCGTCGGTACACGGAAATAAAAGCTTGGTTGAAACAGCCAAGTGCTATGGTTATATATGCGCCAGACAATTAATTGGTTAGACCGACCAATTTCTTGGTTAGGCTACCAATGTCTTGGTTAGACTAACCAAGTGACTTGGTAAGCTAACCAAGTGACTTGGTTAGACCAACCAAGTGACTTGGTTAGACCAACCAAGTGACTTGGTTGGACCAACCAAGAAATTGGTGACCTAACAAATTACTTGGTTGGTCTAACCAATTAATTGTCTGGCGCATATATAACCATAGCACTTGGTAGTTTCAACCAAGCCTTTTTTCCGTGTATTACCATTCGAATCGTTGGTATTACCATTCGAATCGTTGGTATTACCATTCGAATCGTTGGTATTACCATTTGAGTTGTAAGGGAAATAGAATAATCGATTGGTTGTGTCAACTCATTTCTTGGTTATGGCAACTATTCTTTTTTTTCCGTGCAGTACGAACGAAACGGGCCATGCCAAAAATGGGGTAAAATGAGACGCATGAAAACACAAATTCGTACATTGACACGCGACATTCCGCAGTCTTATTAATTTGCACAAATATTTTTCAAATTTAAAAAGGATGCAAAGTAGAACTTTGCACATTGCTTCCTCATTAATTTTCATCTTTCGCAACGTCGTCTCTATGAGGAAGTTTCTTTATTTTTATTTTGGCTTCCTCATAGAGGAAGCTTTGCGAAAGATGAAAATTATTGACGAAGCAATGTGCAAAATTCTACTCTGCATCCTTATTTTAAATGCAAATTAAAGAAGTACGAAAACAAAAATTTTCATAAATTCAAAATTCTATAAAATCTAAACCGCTTTGTATATTTCACTTCAATTCAATACCGATCGTCATTTTTCATTGCTTTATTCATCAAAAACTGTTTAAGCTCATTATCTAAAAAATTGTGGCAGCTCGAGAACAGATTTTTTGAAAAATTCAATATCTTATAAAATCTGAACCACTTTACCAATCTTCACCAAATTCGATATCTACTACAACTGGATGTTAATTTTACCTTGCAAAAGATTTGAGCAGGTTTGGTCGAACTTAACTTGAATAAGAACGAAAATAATTTTTTTTCGAAATTTCAAAATTTTATTAAATCTAAACCGCTTTCATCGATCTTCATTTTTCATTTCTCTATTTGTCCAGAACTATTTAGCTCATTACCTGAAAAATTGCGGAAGCTAGAGAGCATGCAGACATTTTTCAAAAAATTGAAAGGCTTATAAAATCTGAATTTTTTTTCAATTTTTTCGAAAATGTATACATAGGAAGGGGCGTTCAAATTTTGCAAGCGTGCCCCACACACACACACCTGCACACATACATACATCCATCCGGACATCTCGAAAAAATTTTTTTTTACGAAAACAAAGCTACCTCTATGAGGAAGCAAAATGCCAAGGTTTTCATATTTTTACTCGACTCAATGTGCACGATGAAAAAAAATAGCACTTCGACACACAGCATGAGATTTGTTAATTTACACAAATGTTCTTCATAACATAACGAACAATATAAACAATGACAAAGTCCCAAACTATTGACAAAAAAAGTCAAACTCATCTGCGAATGCGGAAGAGTTTGCCTCTTTTTGAATGACTTGTATTCACAATCAAAAATGGGCACAGTTTTCAAACGAATCTTTCATTAATACAATTAAAAAAATTATTTGCGCGAAGCATATTATGTTCGACTGCACCCAGAAAAAATTTCTAGTTAATGTGACTAAATTCAAATATTTAATTCGTCTTTATTTGCATTAACTAAAATTTGCTTCGCATGAAACATATATGTATTTCATTGAAATGTGCAATCAACCGTCATAAAATAACGATCACTAAAGAAAAAATTCTATTTGTTGCTACTAAATTCATTATTTACCCAGCAAAAACATCTACTTAAATTGACGAAATTCCTGTATGCAATTCTTCTCATTTAATCAAACTAAAATTTTCATTCAATCCAGTATACATTTATTTTCTTTAATTATAGTAATACACATGCCTGAAATAGATTAATTTATTCAAATCAATGTTTACTTGGTAACATTTATCTAATATTAATAAAATAATATTATCAATATTATTGCATAATGATCCATTGTAAAAGACAGTTCTCTAATTAATCGTTAATTTCTACATTATTTATACTGAGTATGATGAAGGAAATTTATTTACAATGAAACCATATTTATTTCATATTAATTACTCAACTGAAATAAAATAATTTACTTAAACTAAATACAGTACTTTTAGACCAGCATTCAAATAAGAAAATTTATTTGCATCAATTAGAATTTAGTTAGATCTACTAGATATTTTTTTCTAGTGCATAATTGTTGAATAAATTAAATTGTTTATCGAACTAAATGACAAATATATGTTTGAATTTATTTAAACGCCAGCGTTAGGCACCCAAGGAATTTTTTTCGCAGAGCAGAGTCTCTGTCCAATGTATCTTTCGATATATAAGCCTGATTATTATATCCCCTGAGTGTCACTTGGAGCTATCAAAACGAATATAATCGAGGGTACGCGGGTGTGCACGCGGGTGAATTCACTTAAGCTCGAGCGCTTGGTCATTCACCCGACTGTGTGTGCTCTTGAACCTTCAGGGTCATCGCTTTCATAAGAGCCTCCGGGCTCACTGACGCCCTGCCTGTTCTCTTATCACTTCGGCTAACTAGCTTTATCGAATTACGTGTAGTGTCTTAATATTCGTTATCGCATGTTCTGGCTTCCCCTGACGAGATAGCGCTCGCCAATAGTGCTTAGATAAAAAATAAAGTATGTCTAGATAGGAAAAGAAAAAAAAACTGGGTTTATAAAAATATGTATTGTAATACATACTGCAGCCAAATCAAAGTATATTTAGGTTAATATGTATTTTCTGTGATCATACGGATTTGATTCGAAACAAATAAAAAAAATTTGAAGGGCGTTGGTAAATTAAAATTTTCTCAACCTGGAGAACAATTGCACCAAAACTGCACTGGTTTTTTTTTCCATTTCATGAAATGTGTGTAGGTTTTGAATGTCTAGATAGGAAAAGAAAAAAAACTGGGTTTATAAAAATATGTATTTTAATACATACTTCAGCCAAATCAAAGTATATTTAGGTTAATATGTATTTTCTATGATCATACGGATTTGATTCGAAAATTTTTTTTTAAATTTTCAGGGCGTTGGTAAATTAAAATTTTCTCAACCTGGAGAAGCATGGCACCAAAAATGCACTGGTTTTTTTTCCATTTCATGAAATGTGTGTAGGTTTCGAATGTCTAGATAAGAAAAGAAAAAAAACTGGGTTTATAAAAATATGTATTGTAATACATACTGTAGCCAAATCAAAGTATAGTTAGGTTAATATGTATTTTCTGTGATCATACGGATTTTATTCGAAACAAATAAAAAAAATGTTAAGGGCGTTGGTAAATTAAAATTTTCTCAACCTGGAGAAGAATTGCACCAAAACTGCACTGGTTTCTTTTTTCATTTCATGAAATGTGTTTAGGTTTCGGGAGAATGTGATATTAACCTTCCAACTTCACTTGTGACTCTTGTAATATGGTCTCCATAAATTATTTTTCAACCTGTTGAATTAAGATAGCTATTTAAATTTAATCATTATTTTTCAAACGTAATTAATCCTTTTTTTATAATAACTAGAGCAAGACAGTTACGTGATTTAAAAATATTGTATATGCATGAATTATCTTCAAATTAGATTGGAATAGGAATAAAAATCAGAAGAAAAATTTCCATTTCCCAATAATGTCGCTTCAAAATATTCTTTTCTATAATAAAAATTATGGTAATAGAACTGGATTCTGTTGATTTCGTTATTATTTTTCCCAATTCATCAGTATCATCGATCATTTACAAAGCATCAGTGACTTTTTTTTAAACTTTTTAAAACTGAACCACGCAAGTAATATTTATTTAAAAAATTATTTGTCCATAACTTATCTTCAAATGAAAACGAAAGTAGAAAAAAATGAAAATAAATCAACGATTTTGGTAATTGTCGCCATTTGTAAAATAACAAATATTCAATTACAACACAACGTCTCCCGTTAAAAAGCCTCGGGATTGTTAATGTTTCTTTCTTTTTCAATATTTCACAATCATCTTCATTGTTTGAACAATATTCCCATTAAATTCATTAAGTACATAATACTTTAAACGAAATTTTTAAAAACTATTTAACTGAAGCGCGCAAGTAATATTTATAAAAAAATTATTTGTCCATAACTTATCATCAAATGAAAATGAAAGTGGAAAAAAAATGAAAATAAATCAACGATTTTGGTAATTGTAGCTATTTCTAATATAACAAATGTTCAATTACAACACAACGTCTCCCGTTAAAAAGCCCCGGGATTCTTAATAATTCTTTCTTCTTCAAGATTTCACTATCATTTTCATTATCTGAAAAATATTTCCATTAAATTCATTGAGTACATAATACTTTAAACAAAATTTTTAAAAACTATTTAACTGAAGCGCGCAAGTAATATTTATTTAAAAAATTATTTCTCCATAACTTATCTTCAAACGAAAACGAAAGTGAAAAAAAAAATGAAAATAATTCAACGATTTTGGTAATTGTAGCTATTTGTAGTATAACAAATGTTCAATTACGACACAACGCCTTCCATTAAAATGTCCTCAAATTATTAATGTTTCTTTCTTCCTCACAATTTCACTATCATTTTCATTGTCTAACAAAAGTAATTCCATTACATTAATCGAGTATATAATACGTTAAACGAAATTAGTACAATAATCCAACGAAATAAGTCGTGACCCTCAAGTCGTATTCCCAAGGGACCAATTTGTCTTCCCCACATAGAGTCACATATACTTTCCCGTATGTGGAGCAACGACCTTCGAATACATTTGTCGGTCGTAGCCGAGTGCACGGGGTTCATGAACTTTTCAAAGGTATACAAAGTCTCGTGTATTCGAGTGAGAGACGAACCGAATGCGGGCAAATCGAGAGCCCGAGGATAGAGATGGTACAGTTATGTCCTCCACCTCCGCCACTTCCTTCTTCCCAACTTGTTCACAATGAGCGCGAAGCTGCTTCGACTCTCTCAGTAACGTATATGTATATACAGTATATACGTTACTAAGTATATACATCAGCCACATTCTCTCGTCCGCACTGTCCTCGTCTCCCTCTCATCACCCTCTTTATCCCTTCCCATTCGCGTCGAACCTTCGCGACGTTGTAAAGGAAATACCGTATGGTCACCTCGCGGTCTGCTCTCTTGTCTTGACCGTCCGCGACGTTAGTCTACGTGGAAGGCAAACCAAGAAAATCCCCGGATCCGACGAACCGTGACTCCGGCCTTATTTTTCCCCTGTTCGAAGCTCTGCACTTCGACCATCGAGCATCAGTCCCGGTGAAACGTGGAACGGAAATGCGCTCGGTTTATATATACACATACGTGTATTATATAGTACATGTATATCTATATGGCCGGGCGGTCACCATCTTCATCGAGAGTTCGTACGAGAAACGTGAAACGCGTGGGTACCGATCGACACGAAGAATCTCTGCATATATAGGAAGTTTTATATATGGGGCATTATACACAGATTGGACCACGAATTTTACCACGACTGTCGTCGATGTAGTTGATTATTTTTTTATTCACTCACCCCATTGGATGGAGCCTACTCCATTTTTTATCGCATTTTTCTCGTTTTCTTCTCATTTTTCTCATGTTTCTCATTTTAATCTTAAATTTTTCATCGCATTTTTCGCGCACTTGTGAATTTCTAATTACGTTTAAAAACTTTCGAATGGATATAAGTCGTATCGTAAAAAAAATTCCATAAAAGTTTGTCATTTTGAAGTGTACTTTTATGTAAATTTATATAAAAAATTCTTTAACTCCTCTGAAGTATTGATTTTTAATTGATAAACATAAAAATCGATTTTTCAAAAACTTGGACATATTTTATTTTTTTCTGAAATATCTCTAAAATACTACTCATAAAGACGAACATCTTAAGCATAGACGACAAGTGGGACAATGTTTGTTCTATTTTTTAATGAGAGTTTGAAAAATTAGAAAAAATTTAAACTCTCGTAGAAGAACATAAAAAACAAGCCTGCAAAGTGGAACTTTGCAAATTGCTTCCTCATTATTTTTCGCTTTTTACAAAGCTTCGTATGAGGACGCCAAATTCGATTAACATACTTCCTCATAGAGGTAGCTTTGTAAAAAGCGAAAATTAATGAGGAAGCAGTTTGTTTAAATTACAATACTTTTTGGGATTATCGCGATATCACCAAACCAAACAAAATATAAGCAAAAGGTTTATCTCGTAAATAAAACAACGCACGCTCTTGGTATTTGATACATTTTCTGAATTAAAATAATGTTACAATACCGGAAAATTACATACTTTTTTAAGATGTATTTTTAAGATGATTTTTGGCTTAAGATGTAGACCAATAGTCACAGGATTCCTGGTTCAAATCCTGTCAATGACAAAACAATGTACGTCCTGTGTTCGGGCAAAAATATATACCAAATTGTCGAATAAAAATTCAAAAGAGTAAAAAACCCGTTAAATTAAACGCGAAAAAAATAATTTTTTTCTTTTATAAATGTATATCTGTAATTTTGCGGTGACAGAATCCATTATGAAAAATTGTCGGTTAAAGTCGATTAAAGTCACCAGCAATGTTTGTATTAAAAGTCGGTTAAAGTTGGTGGCATATGGGCTAACCTAGATTTTTTTTCGATTAAAAACTCGGTTAATTTGGGTGATTTCCGGTTAAAATGACGGTGACGGAGATTGCCAGGGAGATAAAACCACGTGTATGTATCATGCACCTCTTATTTTACATCTATTGCCATTAAATAATATCTAAAATTATTACTAAACATTATTATAAGTCAACATGAATGAATTGCGAATTTCTCAGGATATATTTTTTTTAATTTCATTCATCCGAATAATTGCATTATTCTGCAATATTAGCAATTCAAATGAACCGCGTTAAAATAATGGTGAAGCGACGCATGCGTCACGTATATCCTACCACCGCACCAATCCGCACGGATATCAAAGCAAGAATTCCAATCTTCCATAGAAATGGACACTCCGAATAAATAAAAAATTGCCTCGGATCAAACGAATTTCATTAATTTTTCCAATATTTTACCGGAATTGTTTCGACATTTGTCGTTAAACATATTCCTTGAGCGATCGAGCCTTATGCTCGATCGATACGAAAATTACTTTTTATTTTCCCTTATGATAGATGATTAAACATCAATATCACAGGGTTGCAATACTCAGTAATATATCCATATATACACAATTTTCGAACAGCTAAGCCAATTGTCAAGTGACGAACGACGCGGGTCTTATATTACCAGCACCTTGCTTATTCACCTGTGAGAAACAATTTGATGCGTAGCCATCTAGTGGCAGAATCCGTTAACTCCGCCTCGTTCGGGCCACGGTCTTCTACTCAGGTCTGGAAACTTGAGTGATGGGAGTAGTCCCACTTTTCGATGATAAAACGCATAGTTCCTGAATCGACCAATAGAGGCGCATTTTAAAGAGGATCATATGTTTAAAAAATGGCAGAACACGTTTGATCCTTGCATTTTTTACTAATCGGCGATGTCAGGTCCATAAAGTATGCTAGCGAAGTATTTCGAATTTCGCTTTAAAAATTCGAGAGGACGTTTTTGACCGTATATACTAATGGATAAGACGAAAAAAAATCGATGTTTTTTATTTTCATACTGCAAAGATCCCGTAATAAAAAAAATACTTTGCAGGCTTGTTTATGCGCTAGACATTTTTCTAAGCAATTTGCAAAGTTCTCCTTTGCAGGCTTGTTTATGCTAAACATTTTTCTAAGTGTCGTAGAATTTTAACCGTGTAACCGATTTTTCTCAAATTTGTACTAAAACCTTGTACCATAGTAGTCCACATGTGGACCAAATTAAAACCCGGTATCTCGTAATTTGCACGAGTCAGCTCGAGAAGGAGATTTTTCGAAAAATTAAAAAAGCCATAAAATTTGAACGGCTGGACAGATCTGCGTCAAATTTGTACTCAAATGTTTTTCGATGATAGTCCACATGTGAACAAAATTTAAGATAAATCTGTGAAAAATTTAAAAAAAAAAAAAAATTTCGTGACGGCATTTTTAAAATTTTTCTCATTCACCAAAATCGAAATTTACCGACATATCGATAGTTTCTTTGACTAAATTCGTCATTAACAATCAATAATCGTGAAATCATATCGACAATTGCAGCCGGATATCTCAGAATTTACATGAGACTAATCTTTCAAGATATTTTTTAAAAAATTGAAATTGCAATAAAATTATAACCACATTACCGATTCTCGCCAAAGTTGGTACACATTATGTTTTGATTGTAGTCCTTTTGTGTACAAAATTTTAGCCCGATATCTCTTAAATTGCGAAAGATATGGCGTGAAAACTATATTTTCAAAATTTTTAAAATGCTGTAAAATTTGAATTTTCCATCCCATTCGCGTCAACTACCATCCCAAGCGTCGTTGTGTGACAGCCCACTTGCATGCCAAATTTGACGAAGATATACACACACACACTCACATACACATACACTTTTTCTAAACCACTTTTCTCGACGTTCTAGATCATTCTGTGTATTCTGACATGAAAATATCGAAAACAAATTTCACGAAAGCTTCTACTTTTGCTTCCTCTAGGAGGAAGCGAAATTGTCCCACTTCCAATTTTTTGTGGAAAAGTGGGACAATTTTTTCCGAAATTTTATGAGAATTTTCAGTTTTCATTTATTTCTTAAACTCTCATTACAATTCGAAAACAAAGATTGTCCCACTTCCCATCTAGGCTTAAAATGTTCGTCTTTATGAGAAATATTTTCAGGATTTTTTCGGAAAAATAAAAAATGTCAAATTTTTTAAATTTATTTTATAGTTTATTTTTTAAATTTTTTTTAAATTTTTATTTATTTTAGTTTATTAATTAAAAATCAACTTCGGAGGAGTTAAAGAATTCTCAAAATAAATTTGCATAAAAGTATACTTCAAGATGAAAAACTTTTATATACAGTTTTTTACCATACGACTTATATCCAAGAAGATACGTACATTAAAAATTTTCTAAACGCAATTTCCAGAGCAATATTTAGAAATTCAAAAGTGTGCGAAATATGCGTTGAAAAATTTGAAAAAAAAAATGGAGCATGCTCCATCCATTGGGATAAATGACTAAAAAAATAATCAACTATATAGACAATGGCCGTGGTAAATGTGGCCCGATCGGTATATAGTGCCCCATATGCTTTACAACACTGGCTCGATTGCCCCTGAGGGTATAAAGTGGGTCAGTGCAGGCGTTGTTTCTCCTTTCGAACTTGGTGAGCCCGAGACTCGAGCCACTCACGAGTTACGTATTCGTTCTGCTTACCAGCGGTAGCAATACGAGGAGCAAGGATAAAAAAGAGAGAGGATATATATATCTAACGGGATCGTGAGTAATCGTTGGCGCGATGATGACGCTCATCTTAGTCGAAGCCAATGTGAAGCTGCAGTCACGCACAGGAGAATCCTTCGAAGAGGCTCAGACACACGAGAGTGTTTTACAAGTATAACGGGGAACGATATTCCGAGCTATCTGTTCTCGTTCGTCTCGCTTTATGAATACATAATTATCACACTAATGCTTTAATCAGGCTGAACCGATCGTTAGGCAAGGAGATCGCTCACGATTTCGTCATGATGATTCGAAGAACTCGACGTTGCGTAATTCACGTTATACGATATACGGTCGTTGAACCCGTTCATTTCTATTTTGACTAGGCAACGAACTATGTAGAAATGGAATTTTCTGGTTTTTCGGTGTTTTTACTCGCAGGAGTTAAGGCCGAATAATAGTTTTACTTACTGAAAGTTTGAGGCCCGATGGGGGAGATAGTGTCACCGATAAGCCTCGACTTAACTATCCTGCTTTTGTGCCCCAATATCGAATAAGGCTATGTAAAGTTAGATAAAACGTTTATCTATTGATTTACTTCCCGTCACTCTGTACTATTATAATTATTAAGCAACGCATGTTTTATTTATCATGGTAATACTTATTTTCGTTGTTCTTTTTTTTTTGCTACGTTTAATAAATCAAAAGAAAGGATTTTTAAAATATATATTAATTTATTTTACTTAGTTATATTTTTAATCTATTATTTAAAATGCTCATTTCCGTTGTTGTTATTTTTGCTACTTCGTTGATTCATAAGAAATAGATTCATTAATATTCGTATTTCTTTTATTTAGATGCTTATTTTTGTTGTTATTATCTTAAAAGAAAACAACTTTATTTCTCAATACTTTTTTTTTTTTTTTTTTTTGGAAAGTGAAACTGAAAGATAGATGAATGGAAGAATTGAATAAAATGGAATTTCTGTTGTTTGAAAGCGCAATTGGAAACCATGACCTATCTCGACTCGTCAAACAGAAAAATCGTGCGGCGAATGTAGGGACAATATTTGTGCACGTCTCAGGGTCTCTTCTCTGGGTCAGGTCGATAGCAGAGAAGAGTATTGGTGCCAAAGTCAAAGTAATAGAAAATTTTTAAAGTACATATGGGAGATTCCAAGCCAACTCGATGAATATCTGACCTTTCATATTTTCAATTGTACACTGAGACAAAAAGTTTCATTGATTCACGGAAATCTTTGCCAATGAAATGAAATACTTGAATTTCAATACTATCTTTTCTTTGAATGATCTCAAACTCAATGAAAAGTAGTGAAATTGATTCGAAGAAACATTTCATTAAACCAATGTACCTTTTTCATTGATTACAAAGATATCGTCTCTGATTCAATGAAACCTTCTTCTTACCAGCTCAAAATTTCGAAACCTATTTTTTTCTGAAGTACGCGGCAGATAAAGCTCAAATTTTGTGAGTATGTAAAGAAGTATGGCAGAAATAGGCTAAGCTTCTGGCTCCTCAAAACTCGAAGCCGTTCGTTCGGGAGAACCGGAAAACAAAAAAGTGAGGTTAGGTGCGAGAGAGAGAGATCAATGAAAACGTTTCTTTGAACCAATGAAATGACGTCTCTATAAAACAATGAAACTGCTTCTTTATTATATGCTCACTAAGTAAATCTTTATTTACAGGCAATGAAATGTTCTCTTTGAAATTGAAATGCACTCCCGCGTAAAAAATACAGTATGGGGAAAGTCTGGCTAAGAGGATGGTTTGGAAGTGTGGCTCGTGAATATTGAAATAGTTTGGCTACAGATCGTATCCCATTCTCTGTATCCGCTGTATTGTTGTATAGTAATATTATCGATATATTAATATATGGATAATAATATCAAAGGCAAGAATTTGCATTGTTTCAAAAAACTTTTCAAGAACAATTTGTTGTACACTTCTCAGTTATATAATCGAGTGAAGAAAACCCAGTCATTTTGCGCTAAATATATTGTTAATGACGAAATTTATTTTGACCTTATATAATATTTCATCCGAGAAACCGATTGCTTTTGCATCAATATTTGCGATTGCCAGGCGAGGTACTATGCAGCGATCAAACGGTGCAATAGCGAATTCGTTTTCCAAATGCCCGGAAGAGTTCGATCGCTTATTCGTAAAATTAGAGATGTATCACCTGACATTACTCTAGTGAACATTAATCATCTTAAATGCGTCTGTTTTCTTATAAAAATTATAGATTCAAATAACATTTACATAATCGAACCTGTAAACTGTATAGAAGAAGAATTAAAAAAATTACAGCTGGAATAAATGTACTTGGATTTGACTTATTTATTACGAAAAATAAAAATGTATTTATTTGCCATACTCGTAGCAACACTATGGCTAAAGATTTTGAGTACGATATTTAAGTAAACTCTCCCAATATCCATGAGCCACACTTCTAAACCACCTCTCAGCCCAACTCTTTTCATTTTTTAAATATTTTAAATTATTTATGTGTGCAATACTATACAACAATATTATGGATACAGAGAGTAGGATACGATCTGTAGCCAAACTATTTCAATATTCAAGAGCCACACTTTCAAACCATCCTCTTAGCCAGACTTTCCCCATACTGTATTTTTTACGCGGGCTATTTCATTGAAATCAAAAAAATATTTCGTTGAAATCAATGAAAAAGAAATCAATCCACCCATTTCTTTAGCGTCAATGAAATCTTTTCTCTCGGTGCACTTATTCCTATTCCACTAAATTGTACCGCCCCAAAAACGGTCAAAATCAATTTTATTTTTTTTAAATACCTTGGAGTCGGGCTCTGCCAATGTTGAAAGTGGGAAAAAACTTATTCTCGATTCATTGTAGAATAATTTTTTCTTCCACATTTTAATGAATAGTGAAACTGTATACAATTCGAATAAAAGAAAAATAATTTTTTTGAATTGTTTTACTGGCAATTGAGCGATTTAATCATTAATAATATTATGTTAAGCATTATGAAAATTCTATTTTCTTTTTCAAGTTAAGCATATAGTTTCAGTATGCATTAAAATGTGGAAGAACAAATTGTTCTACAATGAACCGAGAATAAAACCTCCTGTAAGACTAATCTAATAACGTCTTTTTAAATTAAAATCGTCGAGAAAATAGAACGTCAAAGGATACCACTTTGATTTTTTTGCTTTTGAGATTGAAAAAGAACAATTTGAGGTTGTTTTCAACTTTTTTGTAATGAAGTATTTTTTTATCACTTTTAACATTGACAGAGCTTGATAGCAGAGTATTTAACAAAAATTAATTAATTCTTGGCCATTTTTGAGGTGGTACAATTCAGCGAATTAGGAATAAGCCCAATTGAAAATATGAAGGATTAGGTCGACTCGATGGCTTATAATCCCTCATATATTTCGTATTGCTTATCAGAGAATAAACTGTGCGACAGCGAAGCGATATTGTCGACCTACGGAAAGCTGATATTCACGTTCACTTTCCTTCGTGGATTCGAATTTAGCGCTTGCAAACACGTTTGCCTTCCCTCCCCAATAATTTCGTGCCAAGAACTTTCCAATTCACAGAGCATCGTGCGTTTACTACGTTACATCCCGCCACAAGTAGATTCTGCAACGATCACGTATTTCCTTTCGAACCTGATGACGACGAAACGTCGAGCGATATTTTACGTGGTGTCCCGTTTCCGCGACGAAGCGTGTTACAAAATACAGTACATCGTTAAGATAAAAGATCGCGGTGATGTAATTATATATTTTCCGCGCTAACTATAACGCTACGCTCGCACCGAGAGAGGAAATAACAGCGTCTGTGAAAACGCGGGTATACGGAATCAATAGACCGATACTAATCGTCCACGATTTCCCAATTTGCAATAAAAAATTAATAAATACAAATTTTTTAAATCGATTTTTGGAATCAATATTTATCGATAATTCAACTTAAAGACATTCTTTTTGACGAAATTTTACCGAGAATTCAACCCAAACTTTTTTTTTTGGTAGTTCGATGCAACGAAATTATTTAGTTTCATCTATCAGGTCAAGAGTATTCAGGTTGAACTGTTGGCAAATGATTTCCGGTTGAACTGTCAGAGAAAGTGATGGGGTTAAACTGTCGAAAAATGTTTTTAGTTTCAACTGTCACAACAAGTTTTTAAAGTCGAACGTTTAACAAGGGTCTTTCGGTTGATATATCAGAAGAAGTCTTTAGATTGAAGTATGGATTTTTTTGTGTAAAATGTTAATTTCTATTAGAAAGTTAACAAATTAATCCCAATTAAGAATTTCGTTAAAATGGTTTTTAGTTATTAATTTGTTTTTTTAATTCGTGATACAAGATTTCGTTTATTATATTATTTAAAGGGTCTTTCGGTTGATATATCAGAAGAAGTCTTTAGATTGAGGTATGGATTTTTTTGTGTAAAATGTTAATTTCTATTAGAAAATTAACAAATTAATCCCAATTAAGAATTTCGTCAAAATGGTTTTTGGTTATTAATTTTTTTTTTGAATTCGTGATACAAGATTTCGTTTATTATATTATTTAAAGGGTCTTTCGGTTGATATATCAGAAGAAGTCTTTAGATTGAGGTATGGATTTTTTTGTGTAAAATGTTAATTTCTATTAAAAAATTAACAAATTAATCCCAATTAAGAATTTCGTCAAAATGGTTTTTAGTTATTGTTATTATGTTTTTAATTCGTGACACAAGCTTTCGTTTATTATATTATTTAAAAATCAATCTTTAAAACATCCGTAGCAAATTAGGATTCATTTAGTTTTCAATCACTTACAATTTCTTTTAAGTTGTCGCAAGCGAAACATTTTTTTTGCCTATTTACCCTTTCCGTTATTTACATTCATTTTTCAAGCCAATCTCATGGCCGCCAAAATTGAGAGTCCGTGATGATTTTGACTCAATTCTCTTCGTCTTGGCGAGTTACGTTCGAATGAAAAAATAAAAACCGAAAAATCGAAATTCCAAATTTTCGTCATTCTGCCTTTCCAGGGAATCGGGGTCGAAAAAAAAAATCGATTTCAAACAAATTTGATAAGCATATCTTTCCGAATATTTTCCATCGATCGTAATCTGTTAATTCGCCTGTTTCGTAAAACTGCCAATTATAAAAAGTATAAAAATCACAAACAAAAAAACCCCGTTTACCGATTTTTCACATTTTCCTATGAAATTTTTCTCCATATATTCGACAAAAAGGTAATGTGCGATTATCTGTCAAATATATAGGACATTCCACCGTTTATCGACAGGGTCGCGATCCACTTTTTTTCTGTTGAGATGTTATAGAGTAATTTAAAAAAAACACTAGCATTTTTTAAAAATTTTTCAAAAAATTTGTGTTTTTTTAATTACCTAAAATTTGATTTTCTCAAAAAGTACGGCGCCGATATTTTTTTTACAGTAAATTCTATGTTCAAAAACACAATTTTTTAGCCTAGTCCCAGAGTGGGGCGAGGCCTAGATCAGCAGCTAAAAATAAAACAAAATTTCAGAAAATGTAAAATAATACCCCAAACTTGAATCTCTCTAATAGTACGGCGATGATTTTTTTTTTAAATTTTATAGTAAATTCTGTGTCCAAAAACGAAATTTTTGAGACTAGGCTGCCCCCCATTTTCGTTCTAGTCTAAAAAATTTCGTTTTTAGACACAGAATTAACTACAAAATTTTTTTAAAAATCATCGACGTATTTTTAGAGTGATTCAAGATTGGAGTATTATTTTTTATTTTTAAAATTTTTTGAATGTTTATAGCTGCTAAACGAGACCTCGCCCCACTCTAGGCCTAGGCCCAAAAATTTTGTTTTTGGACACAGAATCTACTGTAAAAAAAAAAAAACATCGTCGACGTACGTTTTGAGAAAATCAAAATTTTCGGCAATTAAAAGAACAAATTTTTGTTTCATCTAAAAAAAATTCTAGTCCTTTTTTGTTGTGTCTAGTGTATTGTTGTAGAGCAATATATTGCTCTACAACATCTCAAAAGGAAAAAGAAACAAATATGAGGGTCGCGATATGCAAAATAAATTTTTTGCTAATACATAATATATGTTCATTGCGTCAGCTCTTCGTGCCTCCACCGACGCATCTAGTGCGTTCGCGTTTTCAATCTGATGGGTATAAAAGCAGTGAATTTTTATAGAGCCCCTTGCAGACCCCGCGTTCCACAACTCGCAACGTAATAATGGGCTTTTGTATAGAACGTTAGACCTCGTTCGCGTTCCGCTCGAGCGGCGACACATCGATCCCGTCTGGTTGGTGGAAAGAGGACGGCATTCACTCGATTGATTCGTCCACGGATCTTTCAATTCATTCGACGTTAATCGGAGGCAGCAGGGCTTGTTGCGAAGTCCCTCGTGCGGAACGTCCGGGGGCTCGAACCTCGAATAAACAGTAAGTATACACAAAACGCAGATTCACGTTTTCGCGTCACGTGCACCGCAAACTTTGTTTTAGTTCAAAGACAATAAGCGGAACCCAATATTACATTAATGAACGAAACATATATAATCTATTTCACGATTTCTATACGATTATGTAGGTCATACATATGAATTACGTCAATTCAATATCACACGTAGAATAAATTATTAGATCAAAATGATATTGGATATAAGGAATTAAGTGGCGACAAACTGGTGCCACTGAGTTAGAATGTAATATGTTAATGTAAATATGGTTAAAAGAAAAATCATTTGCGTAACATCGTCGGTGGCGTGATTCTAGGCAACTCTAAATTGTCTCATTACTTACGGATCAGTGCACTTATATGTCTCATATTTTAGCGTATATATATTCCTTGAAAAAAAAAACTAGTTTAATAAAATTAAGTCATCAAAGTATCAGTTTATTAACATGTTTTATTTTAAAACAATAATTTTCAGTTAAGTAATAATTATTACTTTGTGACAATTTACCTGCAAATTTCGTAAAGGGAGCTTCAATTTTTCAAGAGCTGGAAAAACAAGGTCCAAACAAATTTTGCACAGCAAAACTAATGGACATTATTTTTCTTACAATTTATTTGTGGCTTCTAATCGAAAATTAATTTTCTGCCCTATTCAAAAGATTAAACTTATTTTTATATATATTGTAGGTTACTATAATAATGCACTGAGAGAAAATTTTGATATTAGTAACTATAAAGTGGCAACTATTCGTTTATGGTTGGTGCAACAATTTTTTTATAGTTGACACAACTATCAAATAGTTACTATAACTAGCAAATAATTACCATAACTATTTTCGTAGTTATCGTAACTATAAAAATATATTTCAGAAGAAGTCTTTAGATTGAAGTATGGATTTTTTGTGTAAAATTTTAATTTCTATTAGAAAATTAACAAATTAATCCCATTTAAGAATTTCGTCAAAATGGTTTTTAGTTATTAATTTTTTTTAAATTCGTAACACAAGCTTTCGTTAAGTATAATGTTTAAAAATCAATCTTTAAAACATTCGTAGCAAATTAGGATTCATTTAGTTTTCAATCACTTACAATTTCTTTTAAGTTGACGCAGGCGAAAAAAAATATTTTTGCCCATTTACCCTTTCCGTTATTTACATTCATTTTTCAAGGCAATCTCATGGCCGCCAAAATTGAGAGTTCGTGATGATTTTGACTCAATTCTCTTCGTCTTGGCGAGTTACGTTCGAATGAAAAAATAAAAACCAAAAAATCGAAATTCCAAATTTTCGTCATTTTGCCTTTCCAGGGAATCGAGGTCGAAAAAAAATCGATTTCAAACAAATTTGATAAGCATATCTTTCCGAATATTTTCCATCGATCGTAATCTGCTAATTCGCCTATTTCGTAAAACTGCCAATTCTAAAAAGTATAAAAATCACAAACCAAAAAACCCTTTTTACCGATTTTTCACATTTTACTATGGAATTTTTCTCCATATATTCGACAAAAAGGTAATGTGCAATTATCGCACATTACCTAGCAAATAATTACCATAACTATTTTCGTAGTTATCGTAACTATAAAAATAGTTGCATGTAATAAAAATGAATACACTGAGAGAAAAAGTTTCGTTGATTCACAGAAATCTTTGCTAATGAAATTAAATACTTGAATTTCAATACTATCTTTTCTTTGAATGATCTCAAACTCAATGAAAAGTAGTGACATTGATTCGAAGAAACATTTCTTTAAACCAATGAACCTTTTTCATTTATTTCGAAGACATCGTCTCAGATTCAATGAAACCTTCTTCTTACCATCTCAAAATTTCGTAACCTTTTTTTTCCTGAAGTACACGGCAGATAAAGCTCAAATTTTGTGAGTATGTAGGGAAGTATGGCAGAAATAGGCTAAGCTTCTGGCTCCTCGAAACTCGAAGCCGTTAGTTCGGGACAACCGGAAAACAAATAAGTGAGGTTAGGTGCGAGAGAGAGAGCGATAAAAAAGTTTTTTAACCCAATGAAAACGTTTCTTTAAAACAATGAAACTGTTTCTTTATTATATGCTCACTAAGTAAATCTTTATTTACAGGCAATGAAATGTTCTCTTTGAAATTCAAATGCACTATTTCATTGAAATCAAAGAAATATTTCGTTGAAATCAATGAAAAAAAAAATCAATCCACCCATTTCTTTGGCATCAATGAAATCTTTTCTCTCGGTGTAGTTGTCACTTTATCGTTGACTGTACTATTACGATTTCTCTGAGTGTGAGATAATGATTATGGTTTTAAGTCCATGATACATTTTGATATCACAAAGTAATGAGGCCTTGCAGGTTTACGGTAATACATCGATTCTCGAGGACTAAAAATTATATGGACGCGATATGGATGTTCATAAAAAGGCCACTGGTCTCGTAGACTTACCCCACGATTTCTTCTCCTTGTCTTCCTTATGCTGAACACACCTTACCGGCTGGATATTAGCCACAGCTTCCCTCGTCACCTTGTCTCATTCGCCATGAGCTCGCCCTGAACAACGAGACGATCCAGCAACCCTGAACTCGATATTCCATTCCGGCTCACCTCAACATTCTATCCGGTAGAGGTTCTAAACGAACGAGGCAGCGAGGGAGTCGTGACGACCTCGACGCTTCCGTTCGTCCAACTTCGGCCAGAGTCTCGAGACTCAAGGCGAAAGCCGATTGAACACGATGTATTATTCTTGCTTGTCTTAAAATTTAGTAGGTATAGCGAATAAACTATGAAATGGTATGTCTTATATGTGAAGCATTATACACCGATCGGACCACCTTTTACCACGACCGTCATTGATATGGTTGATAATTTTTTTTAGTCATTCACCCCAATGGATGGCGCGTGCACCATTTTTTTTTTTTTTTCAAATTTTTCATCACATATATCGCGCACTTCTGAATTTCTAAAAATTGCTCTAAAAATTGTGTTTCAAAATTTTCGAACGCACGTATCTTCTTGGATATAAGTCGTATCGTAAAAAAACGTATATAAAAGTTTTTCATCTTGAAGATGCTTTTTGTGCAAATTTATTTAAAAAATTCTTTAACTCCTCCGAAGCATTGATTTTTAATTGATAAACATAACAATCGATTTTTTAAATAATTTGACATTTTTTATTTTTTTTTAAAGCATATGGGGCACTATACACCGGTCGGACCTCTTTTACCATGACCATCGTCGATACAGTTGATTATATTTTTAGTTACTCACCCCAATGGATGGAGCATACTCCATTTTTTTTCAAATTTTTCATCGCATATTCCGCGCACTTCCGAATTTCTAAAAATTGCGTTTAAATGCTTTCGAATGCACGTATCTTCTTGGATATAAGTCGTATCGAAAAAAAACGTATATAAAAGTTTTTCATTTTAAAGTATATTTTTATATACTTTAAATATATATGTTATATATATATTTTTATGCAAATTTATTTAAAAAATTCTTTAACTCCTTCGAAGCATTGATTTTTAATTAATAAACATAAAAATCGGTTTTTCAAAAACTTGGACATTTTTTATTTTTTCCGAAAAAATCTCTAAAATACTACACATAAACACGAACATTTTAAGCCTAGATGGCAAGTGGGACAATCTTTTTTTTCGAATTTTTATGAGAGTTTGAAAAATAAATAAATAATGAAAACTCTTATAAACTTTCGGAAATTTTTTTTCAACTTTGGGACAAAAAATTGGGTGCGGGACAATCTTTTTAATGTTCATTTACGAGTTTTAATTTTTTCTAATTTTTTAAACTTTCATTAAAAAATTTTAAGTCAAAATCCTCTATCGTTTTTTTTTTTTTTACTAAATTCAAGATCAAATACCCCTGGTCATTATTATGTACGGGTCTAAAGTTTCAACTCATTTTGGCGAATGTGTCGAAAACAGAAGCGGAATAAACCCGTAAAATTCAAATTGCTATAAAATCTAAAACCTTTTTATCGTTCTTTACCAAAATTGATTTCTAGTACTGCTGAATATTAGTTCGTGAAAAATTTGTACAAAGTAGTTAAAATATATAATAAATTAGAGAGACAATTTTTTAAAAATTGTTTCCATTTTTTTTTAAATTTAATTTTAAATAAAAATCAAAATTGTCTAAAACCCGAACCACTTTATCGATTTAACTCAGATTCAGCACCGACCGACCTTCATCGTTATTTTATTTATAAATAGCTATTTAGTTCATCAGCTAAAAAATGGTGGCAGCTACAGAGCGTAAAGACTTTTTTCGAAAAATTCAAAGTCTTTAAAAATCTGATCTGGTGGTTACATTAGTAAAATCAAAGAAACATAAAAATTCTACTTGTGTATCAAAATTAAGCTCGGTTGGCTTCTGTTATACAATTTTCAATTCCATTTCACGCATCAAGACATTTCTTTCTAAACAACTTATTTCGATTTTTTAGTCCATTTTGAATATACAAATATGAAAACCTCGAAACAAAAAATTTCACGAAACCAAAGCTTCCTCTGTGAGTAAACAAAAAGCAAAAAGTATGTACAAATAATGTAAAATTCTATTGTACATTTCCTGAAAACAATTTATTTCTGTACTTACGCAATATTACTGTACTTACGCCTAATTAATAATTGTAAATTATTGATCTTTAACAATTGAAATATAAAATTTCAATCATCCGATCTTGATGACGCTGCAATACTGTGCTTGCGTTAGCGCAAATTAAAAAAAAAGGGATCCAGTTGCCAGTAAGCAACGATGTTTTTCCGGAGAATTCGTCGAAAACAAGAGATTATAACTGTACCACATAACACAATCACATCCCAAAAAAGCCGTCCGGAGAATTCAGTGAGATGCACGTAAGCACACAGTCGGCAGTCGATTGTAGGTGGCGTGCATAAATCACAATGAAGATAAAGTTTAAGGTCATTTATTTTTACATATCCAACATATATGCGTATAAAAGCATATAAAATATGTATATTCCCGAGTGGTCCAAAAGCAAATCTAGAAAAATGAGAGTGCAGCACGGCCTCTAATTCTCAAAGTGAAAACACACAAAAAACCACCCAAGAATTATGGTGCTATAGAAATGAAAATAAATAGAATAAAAAAAAGCGTCCAATAACATTTGGACTATTTCCAAAATAAAGGAACAGGAAATCTGTTAGCGACAAAACGTTTACAGAAAAAAAAAGATACAAGGAGAGTAAAGCCGTTTAACTTTCCTCCAAGTTCACAATAATACTTTTTTTCAATGTGACCGTTACGCTGTATATATTTACATCCGGATGATCCCTCGCCGCACACTAACACCACGAAAACAAACACTCATACAGAAATACATATATTCACGGGTTCTTTTATGCTCTGATTGTCTCCCCCCTCCTCATTGTTGATAGCTTCGTTGATATCGATATAAAACCGACGAACACGACGCAGAGGATTCACGATGTCAGCGTCGATGTCTGTCTTTGCATATCGTCGTAATAGACATGCAGATGTCTGGGTATGCTGAGACCATAAGCCTCTGCGAACGATATACTACATATATACATATATATATGTATATATATCGCTGAGCGAAGCGCTCTGTTGGAACGTCCATCGACGAAGGTCGTGGCGGCCTTGAAAATTTGCCGGCGACAGCGCGGTATCGGCACAGTGTAAACACCGTCTGGTTTGGAATTGCGCACGCCTCGTCGTTGTCGTCGTTGTCGTCGTCGTCGGCATCGACGGCGTCGTCATCGTTGGGTACGGTCCAGTGTTACGATGCACTCACGATGTGTGATACCGCCGCCGAAAATTTTGCCGTCTGATCGAGACGCACTCATACGACCGCTGAACGACCCCCACGTCTATATCTCCCGCGCCAATGAAGAACCGTTCCAGGAATCCCCGACCTGGGTTAATTTTCTACTGTCTGAACGTTGCGTTTGGCTGCAGCAAACCGCGAAACGTTGTTTCGTGATATATCATCTATACACCGAGAGAAAAGATTTCATTGACGCCAAAGAAATGGGTGGATTGATTTTTTTTTCATTGATTTCAATGAAATAGTGCATTTGAATTTCAAAGCGAACATTTCATTACATGTAAGTGAAGATTTACTTAGTGAGCATATAATACGGAAATAGTTTCATTGTTTTAAAGAGACGTTTTAATTGATCTCTCTCTCGCACCTAACCTCACTTTTTTGTTTTCCGTTCTCCCGAACGAACGGCCTCGAATTTCGAGGAGCCAGAACCTTAGCCTATTTCTGCCGTACTTCCTTACATACTCACAAAATTTGAGCTTTATCTGCCACGTACTTCAGAAAAAAATAGGTTTCAAAATTTTGAAGTGGTAAGAAGGTTTCATTGAATCAGAGATGATATCTTTGAAATCAATGAAAAAGGGTCATTGGTTTAAAGAAATGTTTCTTCGGATCAATGTCACTACTTTTCATTGAGTTTGAGATCATTAAAAGAAAAGATAGTATTGAGATTTAAGTATTTCATTTCATTGGCAAAGATTTGCGTGAATCAATGAAACTTTTTCTCTCGGTGTACACGGAAATTAGAAGTAAAATTGAGGAGGGGGGTTTAAACCCGAGTTAAAATTTAAACCCTTCCAACACCCACATAGAAAAATATATATGTAACATATACGTTAAATATATGGCGCCAAAAAGTTCTATATGCTGCATATATTCTGCATATAGGTGTGCAAAAATATATTCAAAATATATGGGATATATGTATGGAATATATGTAAAATATATTTCATATACGTTTAGCGCCAAAAAGTTCTATACGTCGAATATATCGTGCATATATTTCTATTTCCATGTGGGCACCCTTCGTTGAATTAAAATGGGTAAAATATGCCACATTTGGAGATTTTTACAAGGGTCTAAGAACCTCATCTCACTCTGTACAACCTAATTGGAGGTCCAAATACAACTGCTACATTTAGGTTTTGAAGAGGATCTAGCATTCAACTCGGGAAGCATCTGCTACACGGAAAGAAATGTTTGGTTGTGGCAACTACGTTTTCGATTTGCTGTACACGATGTCTAAAAAATTAGTTGCCTTAACCATATCGTATAGCAACCTCAACTATTCACGATTAGTTCTCGCGAGATTAGTTAGGTTAACTAATCCAATCGTTCGTATTCTAATTCGAATCGTCGGTATTATCATTCGAATCGTCGATATTACCATTTGAATCGTTGGTACTACCATTTGAGTTGTAAGATAAATAGAATAATCGATTGATTGTGTCAACTCATTTCTTGGTTATGGAAACTAATCTTTTTTTTCCGTGTAATGTGACACCAGAAAGTCATGATGAGTGGAGGTAGTTATTGTGGGACTTGACCTTCCTCACGTACTCTTCGGTCTGGGAATAAAGAATAACAAACGCGGAAATTAAAACAAATAAAATAACGGCTCTGACGAAAATAACTACCTATGTTGGGTTTTGTAATGTTTAGTCGGTGCTTCGTTCCAACACTTGGAATTATGCGGAGAAAAATGCTTTCAGAATAGCTACCTAGCACTCGGATTAAATTGCGGTGTTACTGATAACTTTTAATGGTTAGTTCGTGATTATATTTTTAGGGACGCAGCACAAAAAGTAAATGGAATTTCGTGGACTTTTGATATAACAGTTTTTGTCCACGAAGGTTCGTAGAAAATTTTGTTAATTCAATGGACATATGTTGGTCAATTATTAGTTTACACAAAAAGTAGAAAAATAATTTTTTTAAAACTATTGATTGATCTAAATATGTATGGCAATTTAGTTAAAAGCTTAGGTGGATGTCTGTCGACTACATTTCTTTTTGTTAAAATCACAAAAATAAAAAATGCATACTATATGGGTACATCAAATTTTTACAACGATTCAATAGTTACGTTAATTCGAAAAATATACAAAATAATTTGAGGTTATTCCAGATTTGAAATAAGACTCGAGGTCTTTTTAATTCCAATGACGGATGTGAAATAAAAATTGAGGTTTTTTTGATTCCAATACCAGATTTGAAATAATGCTTGAGTTTTTTAAAATTCCAATACCAGATCTGAAATTAGACTTGAGGTTTTTTGATTTACATAATACCAGATTTGAAATAAATCTTGAGGTTTTTAAAACTCAATACCAAATATTTCTCTTGGTGCAATGATTCGATGAGTAACTACGTTTTCTCAAATTTGACATACAAATTATAAATTGTCATTCATCTACATGTATTAAATTATTTTCGTTATTCGCGTTTATGGCGATATGAGAATACTCATCGGCTTATGGACAAAATGGGATGGGACTTTGGCACGACGAGTTAGCACGAAATTCGAGGTCGAGTTCTGGTATGACGCACTGAAAAATATTCCATTTTCGTTGGTGGGCCATGATGAGCGAGAAGTAACGATAAAAGCGTGTTTTTGTTTGTCCAAAATTCACGATATGAATGCGTTTATATGTATATGTTGCATCGATAATAAATATTTTATTTTTGTCTGTGAGTGGCGCACAAAAGTCGCGGAAGTCGAATTCCAAGACTTGAATTATCGGAGAGGTCAACAAGTATATCCCGATATAATGTTGTGATCTTAGGTTAAGATTGTGACGAGTACCGAATTATATTGTTAAGATTGTTATCCAACATTCAGCGAATAATTCGACAGTTCTGATACACACGGAGATTGGCAGTGACGCCAATTGATAACGTAAGCCGAGGCACCTTCAAATTGAAAGGCGGATACTTAAATGCTTACGTCGAGTACTTACATTTATTGACAGATAAACATAAAATTCAATAAAACCTATTCCTCGTATTTCCTATTTATATTTTCCACTCGCGGAAATAAGCAACTGACTGTGTTAATATTTATACGAAGCTATAAACTGATATCGAATATTACATAGATGCTGCAAGTAGTTTTATTGCAGTGAATCAAAGTAAATACAACTTCAATGTGAGCTGGTTAAATGTACACATATTATTATCATAGACTGAAATTGCGTTATCATTTCCGCTGAGAAGGTGCGGCATTTATTTCCTGATTACGATGCACTGGAATATTACGAACTGACCTATTTATAAGATGCATATTACGGTTTAGCCAATATTTATTTATCAGGAAATTCTAATTATGATAAATACGGCTATTAAAAATATTATGTAAAGTAAATATTGACTTCACGCTATATTAATTAATATACAAATGTGCTGATTATTTTATCGACATTTAAACCGCAAGAAACTATTGCTTAACTGTTAATAGTTACAGAATTTGTATATAATTATATGGACCTATCGTTTGTCACTTGATGATGTTCAAGCTGGTCGAATAATTGGGCAATTTGTCTGGAAAATTATATCCATATTCTTTAATTGTACTTTATATTCTGCCTCAATTAAACATTTTTATTTATTTTTACTAATTAAGCGCTGAATAACAGAACATTTAAGCCTATTAGAAAACACTTTTTTTCCTTCAGTTTTAAAAAACTCCAAATTGTTCATAATTTTATAAAACTAACATCAAATATGGCGAATTTTTCAGAAATGTTTAAAGGAATTTAAGTTACATGAGATTCAGAATTCCGCTCATTTTTCAAAAACTATTAAACCTCCATGATAAATCTTGAGCACGGTCTTACATACAGGCCTGGAAACTCCCACAGATTTTAAGTGGTGGGGCGGTACTTCCTAACGAACATGTTTTTCATACTTCACCTAGCTACCGCTCGGGTCACTGCGATCGAGGGATATTCGGCGCGCATGCGCAATTGTCCATTTTGTGGCGCGCGTATTTTTTAAGCATTTCACATGAAAAAAATAAGGAACATGAATATGTAATTACATTTAAAAGTGATACATGATGATACGAAATTAAATAAATTTAAGGTAGTATGAACGGTACACTCCCGCCAAACGTGATTTTCAGATTAAATTTCGAGTTTATTGCTAGCTAGATGCTAATGATTCAGCATTCTATACGCATAACCAACAATTTGCAAATGCATAATTTTATAACTATACTCACTTCAGCAATCAATTTCCCGTTTGCGTCGTGTTTCAAATATTTTCGGATGATGAAACTTGGGTCAAAATGTCTTTCACAGACAAATTGACTCGATTTTAAAGCACTTTGTTTCGGAAAAAGCGGCAGTAATCGCAGCTTGCCATTTTTTGGCGTAAGATATGATCCACCGGCACTTTGAACACTGATCGTTTCTCAGTTAGACTCTTGTTGTCGGTTTTACAAGTCGAAATTAGACACGATTTCGTCATTTTGTTTAATACAATTCGGCATAGAATTGCAAAAATACTGTTTCGAAAGTTCTGGGAAGGTTAATTACTCAACGTATCGAGCTGTAACGTAAACAACATCCCTTACGTGTAGCGCACCTAGTAGCCACCATGAGAACTATGCGAAACGTCTTCGCTAAGGGTGACACCCCCACTACCAAAGTTTCCAGACCTGTATGTAAGACCGTGATCTTGAGTTACCTACTAATACTTACTCACTTGTTTGTTAATACACCGTATCACCCGAAACCTTAAAAAAAATGTCAATGTGTGTTTTTTTAGAAGTGATAATAATATACTTATACAAGGAATCTCAAGGGCCAAACATTTGTCGACTTTTCCCATGGATAATTAAAAAACATTTTTCTTCTATGTAAACTCTGTAAATATTCATCTCATAATGTAAAAATAAATCGCTTTTTCTTTTAAAGCGCCCCGGCGTTTACCTCTTTTCCTCACACACAGTTTCCTAACGTGTAAACTCTGTAAATATTGATCTCATAACATTCAAATAATTTTTTTTTCTTTTTCTCGTATTTCATACCAACTTTGGTGGTATAGGTACTTTGAAGCGGAAGTTTTTATAGGGCTAAAGAAAACCTTCCATGAAAAGGGGTGCGGTATCCATGGGTACCAGGAACGGAGCACGTGGCACACACTCGAGGTCGATTCAGCGAGAATTTCTTCGGGTCCCGTGAACCTGTGGTATACACGATATACATATATATATATGTATGTGATACCTCGAAGTTGGATGGTTCAAAGTTCGCTGTGAGTGGCGGGCGATACGGAAGTGGAAGTGCGCTTCAGGTTGGAAGCGTCGTTTTATTCGGAAATTTTTCCCAGGGGCATACATCTGGCCGGGTCTACGTCAACGAATAGAGTGATCGACGGACTGCGAGCGAATTGCTAAAAAAAAATGTCCAAGGTAGCAGCTCTACTATGAATGAGGATGGTCGAGTATCAGGACTTTTGGTACCATTTGAAAAAAAAAATGATCCAAAAGGGTGCGAATTAGAACGCGTTGGTCGCGTGCCGTGAAAGAGGGTTCAATTATATATGAGGCAATTTTCTGTCAATTCAGCCAGTATAACTTTTGAAAAACATGTTTTACACCATCGAATATTTCTTTCCTGCTTCATTAACTTTTCTAATGATTCTGTAGATTACATATATATTGATCCAAAGTTTCACTTTTGAAATTCTCGAGTACACGGAATAAAAAGATTAGTTGCCATATCCAAGAAATGAGTTGACACAACCAATCGATTATTCTATTTCCCTTACAACTCAAATGGTAATACCAACGATTCGGATGGTAATACCGACGATTCGAATAGTAATACCAACGATTCGAATGGTAGTCCCAACGGTTGGATTAGTTAACCTAACTAATCTCGCGGGAACTAATCGTGAATAGTTGTGGTTACTATTCGATATGGTTGAGGCAACTAATTTTTTAGACATTGTGTACAGCAAATCGAAAACGTAGTTGCCACAACCAAACATTTCTTTCCGTGTAGCAAAACTGATTTGTCAGCCTAACGTAACGATTTTTGTTATCATCGTTTTATGTTGTCATGACACATCAATTTCTCTCCGTGGGGTGAACGGTATTATAGCAGAATTCAGAATAATCCAGTTCAGGGGGCGGTCATTGAGGTACTTGAAATAATCTGATACAGGAAATTGCGCTCACAGAGGGTAGGAAGTGGGAGGGGGGAGGGGGAGGGGGAGTCGGGACAAACAACTTTCTTAAATAAATATATGTATTAAGAGCAAAATTAAAAGTACCCGAATCAATCAATTGACAAAGAATGTCGGATGATGTTCATGAAGAGCATAAGTAACAGGTGGATAATTATAGTCTCAATGATTTTCAATTGGTTAGTAAAAAATAGTAGGTGCGTTTGAGTTCCTGCAACTATCGAGGTATTCTCCAATCCAAATGATTTATTTTGTCAACTAATCAAATGATGAGCTGCGTTTATGATCGCAGTTCGTTACTGTCACACTGAGATAATAATATAGTAGAATAGTAGGTCGAACTATACCGAATAATTCCCAGGAGGGACGATCATATGGATTAGTACTGGAAACTATGTATTTGATTAGTTTAGATATTATTATATTTGCAGCTATTATTTTTATCATTGTCATAACTATAAAGTATAATCGTCCCTCCTGGGAACTATACAGTATGGTAAAAGTATGGTAAAAGTGTAGTATTGTTGTTTCAACCATGTATTTTTCTCTCAGTGCACTGTCTGTATTTCTCTCAATCATGTTATAGTCCATTTTAATCAACTTTGTAGATGGCACTTTGACAATTATTACAATTGGTTGACGGAACCGATTAGTAATTTTCTTTGCAACTAGTTTTTTTCTTCCAGTATTTGTCAATATCATTCTACTGTTCTATCTGTAATTAATATTTTGTTAGTCATTCAAATTGTGACTCAAGAAGTCGTTCTCTAAATTCCTAGAATGTGAAAGCCAGTTTCAATAAGTATGAATATGATCATCGGTTTTTTGTACCATTGGAAAAAAGAGGTACAAGGGGCTTCGAGAGAGAACGTATCGCACGCGTGCCAAGAAATTCGGAAGGGTGGTTGATTCATATATCGTGCATGAAGAGCATAAGAAGTATGTGAATAAATGGAGAAAGGCGAAGAAGTGGCGGAAAAAAAAATTGTGGAAGGAAGGTGAATATCTGGAGGTGGCTCACGCGTGGCACCCTCTCTTCTCGAAGGGCGCTCGAAGGCCATGTAGCTCGTAAATTTTCTTGCGTTGGGGTAGGAAACCCTCTCGCTACTATTTTCCATCCTTTTTTATTCCCCTCTCTCTCTCTCTCTCTTATCGTCTTAGGACTCATCGTTGTCCCCATTCCTACTATGCTCTCTCTCATTCGAGGTCGCTTGCCTCTCTCCACCCTTCGCGCCCCTTCGCGCGATTTCCAGAGAACCTCAGCCTATACTACGCATCGCGGCATTACCTAGTGGGTAGAGAGAAACGCGCACTCGTCGAAGGGTCGTGACCTTGCCACGTGGAATCTCTTTGGAGGCGGAGGACGAAGGCCGCGAGGACAACTCCAGGGGTTGGTGTGCTACGTGTTAGCTACGTGTCCTTGTCCCGAGTCGTTTATACCAACCAGCCAACGAGTCACGAGGCCCACACACTTGCCCTTTCCATTTTCCTCTCCTTTTCCTCTTTATTGCTTTCCCAGGCGCGAATATATCCCCATGCGCGCGTCGACCAGGAAGTGGCTTTCTCAGATGAGAACGGTCCGACCAAAGTATAAGAGATTTGTCATCATCCTCGAAACCCTAGTAGACACCCTTTGGAGGGTGCGTGGGCTGATGGTTGCCCTTATGTCAGCTGCAGTTTGCCAGCTCGTGAAGCACTCTGAATTCGACGAAACCTTTTCCATCTATTGTATCTACCTTATAGGGGAGATCGGGGCAAAATGGCACACCACATGGAAAGAAATGTTTGTGGCAACTACGTTTTCGATTTGCTGTGCACAATGTCTAAAAAATTAGTTGCCTCAACCATATCGAATAGTAACCTCAACTATTCACGATTAATTCTCGCGAGATTAGTTAGGTCAACTAATCCAATTGTTGGGACTACCACTCGAATAGTTGGGACTACCATTCGAAGCGTCGGTATTATCATTCGAATCGTCCGTATTACCATTCGAATCGTTGGTATTACCATTTGAGTTGTAAGATAAATAGAATAATCGATTGGTTGTGTCAACTCATTTCTTGGTTATGGCAACTAATCTTTTTTTTCCGTGCAGCACGAACGAAACGGGGTAAAATGTTGACACATGAAAACAAAAATTCGTACATTGACACGCGACAACCCGCAGTGTTATTAACTTGCACAAATATTTTTCAAATTAATAAACGCCAAGTCTTTCACACACTGAGAGAAAAGCATATCGTTAATTTAACGATTTCACATGATAAAACGAATATAGGTAGGCTTGCAATGTTTTATGGTTGAAGCGATGACAATATGGTTCAATAAACAATACTTGCAAGGTTATTGGAAACAAACTTCGAAATCGTATATGCAACGAAACGGCATATTTGAAACGATTAGAATAGTTTTTGAAACTATTATCATTTTGATGATTGCTACTATAATTTTTCTGCTAAAACCATAAAATATAGACGTTCCTCCTGGGAATTTTATTAATGGTTCATCCAGCTATTTTCTTATATTTGCTACAACCATAAAATATAGACGTTCCTCCTGGGAATTATAGTTTATAGTTAGATTATCGTCGGTCTAACTATATTTTTATTTAAGTTACCAGATTTTTCTCTCAGTGCATTTTGACTCGACTCAATGCGTGTGACGGAAAAAATATAGTACTTCGACAAACAACATGACAGTTGTTAATTTACACAAATGTTCTTCATATTATAACGAAAAATATTAACAATGACAAAGCGCAATTAAAAAAAGAAATTTCGACGTATTTTTAGAGAGATTCCAGTTTGGGGTATTATTTAACATTTTTTTAAATTTTGTTTTATTTCTAGCTGCTAATCTAGGCCTCAACCCACTTTGGGCCTAGGCTCAACAATTTTGTTTTTGGGCACAGAATTTACTGAAAACAGAAAATCGTCAACGTACTTTTTGAGAAAATCAAATTTTAGGTAATTAAAAAAAAATCTGAAAAAAATTCTGGAGTGTTTTTTTATATTACTCTATAACATCTCAAAAAGAAAAAAATAAATAAAAAGAATGCCCCTTATATTCTATTAAATTTAATTTAAAAAATATCGTGAGATTAATATCATTGCAATTAAACCATAAAAAAAATCTTTTACGATTTCAGCATACGCAGGTGCCATTTTGATGAGGTGTGTCATTATGCCCCGCTCTCGTCTGTACCATCTCTCATCCACATTGACACTATATATAACAGTCAGTTATACTTGGGTAAAGTGTAGCCCCTCCTTTTTGCTGAGTGAAAAATGAGTTAGGCTCCAGATCTCGAACTGGAGTAAAACTGTATTTACGATTTCGACACGAGGGTTGGAATTTTTTTTATAGAAATGTTTACGATTCCGGACACGTAGGACGAAAAGTATCGACGAAGCTGGGTCATTATTAAAAACAGGAATAAGACCAGACTCAAAAAAATAAAAAATATAAAATATAAAATTAAATTAAATTTATTGTGGAAAAATATATTATTAATAAAATTAATATTATGTTTATTAAATTAATATATAAATAATATCTATCTCTTAATAAAATCTTATTTCTAGTAATAATTATTAATGATATAATATAAATTCTTAATAAAATTTGTACACCCAAGCCAATACATCCTTGAATTTTCCGACGACTGTTTACGGTAGTTCTTGTTTTAAATAAATAATGTTTAACCTATTTAACAATAAAATGAGAATTAAATAAAACAATGAGCACGATTTTTTTATAGTGTGGTGTAATCCTGAGACGTTTAGATTGAGGGTCCTTTTTTAATATTCAGTGTAGAAGTTTCATTAAAGAATTGGTAAAATTTGTTCATACTTATTACATTACAGACACATAGCCTTATTTTTTATATAATTCAATGTAATGCATAGCCTAAAACTATGCTGGTAAAATGCTACATTTAATTTCATAATTATTATTTAAAAATAATTATTCATAGATTGAAAAAAAAATTCAAAAAGCGACTATTTTTCTTCTAAAAATAAAGATATATTTAATATGTATTGAAAAATAAATAGGAGGCCCGACGCTGCAATTGAAGATAAATTTTCTTTGCAATAATTCAAAAGTTTCTAAATCTTTTCACAAGCACGGTACATAATAATAATAATAATAATAACTCATAACGAACATTAAATGTCAATGAGAGTTAGCCACAGTAATTAATTGGTGGGAAAAAAAAATTATTCGTATCACCGAATACGTCGAAAAAAAACCGTAATATCTTTGGAGCTTACGAACTTTTGGCATTAGACACATGATATATCATGCTACACTCGAAGGAAAAGGAAACGAGGGTCAACTGCCGGATACCCTGGGGAAGATGAGAGGATTTTCTTGCGAAACCCGTGTCAAACACGAATTTCGAAGGTTCCACAATTCGACCCGATGTCCTCGGTATCATGGCCCCTTTTTTTATTTATGCTAATAACCGACCTTCGACAAGATCATATTTTCGGTGAGCAGTGTTCCACCCTGAATCGGTTCTTCTCTTTGTCGTGAGACATTTTTGCCGGTAGACGAGCCAGTATAACGTCCTCATCCCCTCAATGTATAAGCTAACATGTTTTTTTTTTTTACTTCCTCTTTCTTCCACCTTTGCCTCGACTCATCACATTCGTTTCTCTCTCATGCTGAATCTTGATACCTCGAATTGTCCCAACTTTTTTGGTTATATTAGTCGCGCTGCACGTATACACGAAAACATTTGCCTCGATATTCTTTTTCTACTTTGGTCTCTTCTTCCTCTCACTCTTAATTCTCGTGGGCCTTGATGTCTGGGTATTAGCCTGAAGATAAAACGATTAATCCGTCGATGATCGGCTGATACAGGGATCGAATTAATTAGCAGGGATAATCAACAGCAAACCGTACAACATATGAGTATTTTGTCGCAACACAAGTGCACGCATAATTTAGAAGAAAAATTGGACCAACAAATATTTCCATAGAAAATAAAGAAAAATATCCTGCGAATAGAGATGGGAAAGAGAAGAATCCAATTTGCTGCACAGCAGCGAGCACTCAGACACTTTTTTTTTGTTTCTATTTTTAGGTACACAAAACTGGAATAGCGAGAAGTTTCGCCGACAGACAGTGGCCTCGAACGAGTTGACCCACGACGAAAACAAGGACTACCTAATATCCTTCTACATTTTCGTCCTTCTGGGACAATTTTTTTTTTCCATATATTTCGACCAATTGCCAAGTAATTTGTTTTCTTTATATTCCCTGTGTTATTGTTGCATGATTGTAGCTTTTTTCAACCAACTGAGTCTCTGCTTTCACTAACTGTAATCTGCAACAAATTTATAAAAATTGGAAAAACGAAATTAATTTTTTTTAATCATAAGATTGAATATGCGACTTGAGAATGATAGTGAAGACCAAAATTCGATATCTTGAAGAAAAAATAAATGTAAGTTAGATTTTCCGATGAAAAGTAGGATCTGTAAGTTCTGAAATCCGAACCGACCAAAGTGACTTTTTCAAAAATCGTCGTAAAAACCCGCGTAGAAGAAAATAATCTGGCCGAGATTCTTAAGAAGCTGAGAATCTCGGCGAGAATCACGGTTGCGCGCCGAACCGAGATAGTTTTAAAATCTATCTACGAATCTCGGTCAGCTTCTTACCGAGATTCGTTAGTGGGTAGTTGAAAATAAAAAGAATCTCCATCAGAATCTCGCCGAAAATAAACAGAATCTTTATTAAAATCCCACCGAGATTCTAGAGAATCTCGGCCAGCTTCTTACTGAAATTCTTTAGTGGGTAGCTGGAAATAAAAAGAATCTCTATCAGAATCTCACTGAAATTCTAGAGAATCTCGCCCAGCGAGATTCTTTTCATTTTCATTGAAAATGAAATGAGATTCTTTTCATTTTCATTGAAAATGAAATGAGATTCTTTTCATTTTCATTAAAAATGAAATGAGATTCTTTTCATTTTCATTAAAAATGAAATGAGATTCTTTTCATTTTCATTGAAAATGAAATGAGTTTCTTTTCATTTTCATTAAAAATGAAATGAGATTCTTTTCATTTTCATTGAAAATAAAATGAATCTATATCAAAAAAGATCTTTACGAATATTGAAGGACTGCTACCACTAATTAGTTGGTACATCAACGAAGGTTCAACCCCTCGTGTGTAGTCGAACTCAGAAAAGCTTTGCAGTCTTATATATACGCTGAGGCTTCAAGTCACTTGCGAGAAACGCTCTGTCCGTTCGCCACCTAGTGACATCATACGAAACACTGGTGGACAATACTCCGCTAGATGGCGAAGGAACGAAGCGTTTCTCGCAAGTGACTTGAAGCCCCAGCGTATATATAAGACTGGAAAGCTTTTCTGAGTTCGACTACACACGAGGGGTCTAACCTTCGTTGATGTACTAACAAATTAGTGTTAGCAATATTAAAATATTCGTAAAGATCTTTTTTATATAGATTTTTTTCATTTTGAATGAAAATGAGAATGAGAAGAATCCCGCTAAAAAACTGGCCGAGATTCTGATAGAGATTCTTTTTATTTTCGGCGAACCTCTAAACAATCTCGGTAAGAAGCTGGCCGAAATTCTCTAGAATCTCAGCGAGATTCTCAGATAAATTTAAAATGAATTTCGGTTCGGCGCGCAACCGTGATTCTCGCCGAGATTCTCAGCTTCTTAAAAATCTCGGCCAGATTCTTTTTTCCTACGCGGGAAGACATGTAACCGGTACTTTCCGAAGTAGAATATGCGACTTGGGAACGACAGAGAAGGCCAAAATTCGATATCTTGAAGAAAATAATAAGTTAAACAAGCAAAATTTATTTCTAAAAAACATAAGATTGTAGTTTCTGCCTGTAGAAAAGTCTATATTGAAGTACATCTTTGCACGACTCATGCCACTTTGTCTGGGGAGTAAAGCAATGGTGCGCGAGTTGCCGCAAAAAAAAAAGAATAAACAGTGAAGTGCGCTGGTCAGTACCTTATAATACTCTTCTCGTTTTGCAGCACTCGCTCGCTCAGCAAAGCAAACAACGATTTTCTCAAAGACGCGCTCGTCCGGCTGCACTTACTCGAGAAGTTGTTGTCAAAGTGGAAAAGAGATAGAGAACGTTAGACGCGAGAGGCAAAACGATGCAGTAGCAGAATCGCCAGCCGAAGAAGAAGAAGAAGAAGAAAATGGTAAGAAAGCAAGAAAGAAATAAACGTGGAAGAGAAGCTCTCTCGCGATGCACAAGGAGGCGTGCAATTCCGTGCGAAGGTCACAACGTGAGTCGAGAGATGATGGAGAAAGAGAAAGAGAGGAGAGAAATAAAGAGAAACAGCAGGAAAGGAGGTTCGAGGATTGCCCTGAGATGAGCAAAGTGTGCACCACCGATAGGCTTTAACCATCCTCGCTTTCAATTTTATTATTTTATTTTTTCCCCTTATACCATAAATAATTGAATAATAGCATTATTTTTAAAATATTTCAGATTCTGCTAAAGCAATCTAAAAAATATCTTCTCGTTGGTTTTTCATGTTTATTTAATTTTTATATTTATACCACAAATAATTAGATATTAACTGTGTTTTTAAAGAATATTTTCCAATCCGGGAAAATCATTTTAAAAAATATGATTGAATACAAAAGAAAATTATATTCTTCCAGATAGATTAGTTCGAAAATGCGATAAAAGAAAAGATAACGATTATTGGCTAATGAAAAACGGCTATGGAAAAAAAATTACAAAATTTCGTGTCAACATATTCAGAATGATCTACAACGATCAGAGTGATCCAAAAAATATTGTATTCAAACAAAATAATATTTAGTGTTGCTGGATGTATAATTTGGTGGAAATCGGTAGACGGGTTCAAAATTCATAATTATTCGAATTTTTCAATTGTAGTTTCTTAATGACGAAAATTTGGGTATACTTCAGTTTTTAAATTTATTCAAAATAAGGAAGCAATGTAGAACATTCAATATTGCTTCAGCGTGGAGGTAACATTATAAAAAGTTTAAAATAATGAGAAAGCAATATGCAAGGTCCTACTTTGCATCTTTTTTACATTTATTTTAATGGATATTAATTTTTATCAATTACATTGATTAAAATCATAATAGTTGAGAGTTCGAAAGAACTAATGGTTTGCAAAATGTTCATAAAAATTAGTGCAACGCTATATATTATATTTTTCTTTCCCTGTCTCCTCCTTTCATTGATAGAACTGGTGGCGACGCTTGAATCGCACACGTTCGAGTGGCAAAGCCGAAGCTCTGAACGTCTTACCATCATTACCATTTATATTACCATTATTCTTAGAGTCCCTTATTCTTTTTCCCATTTTTGCCGCCACGACCTCTACTGTCTGCAGTGAAAAGAACGTATAGTGTGATCACACACACACACACACACACACACACATATATATGGGGCATTCCACCGGTTATCGACAGGTCGCGACCCTCATATTTTTATTTTCTTTTGAGATGTTGTAGAGCAATATTAAAAAAACACTCGACATTCTTTTAGATTTTTTTAAAAATTTGTTTTTTTTTCAATTACCTAGAATATAATTTTCTTAAAAATTAAATTCTGCCGTAAAAGAATTTTATTTTTAGTTGCTATTCTAAAATTCTTTTAGCGGACAATTTTATTTTTCGTTGCTATTCTAGAGTGCTTCCCATTTTTCTTCTAGTCTACGAAATTTCGTTTTTGGACACAGAATTTACTGTAAAAAAAAATCGTCGCCGTACTTTTTGAGAAAATCAAATTTTAGGTAATGAAAAAATTTTTTTTTTTTTTTAATCTAAAAAAAATTCTAGTGTTTTTTTTTTTATATTGCTCTACATCTCAAAAGAACAAAAAATATGAGAGTCGCGACCCTGTCGATATCCGGTGGAGTGCTCCATAGACAAATATACAGAATTGTAAATGCTTAATACTTATAGAAATAAAGATGATACAATAATAAGCTCTATAATTATGATTTCATAATAATAATATGTAGTGATTATAATATGATGACTATAAATTTCATGGTAATCTTTTTGAAAAAATGAAGAAACATAATTAATGCATTGAGAAAGTAATGCATTACTCATCTCTTCCATTTCTCCACTATCTCTTTCAATAATTAAGCGAAATTTAGTATTTTTTTGCAGCTATTCAAATATTTACACTCTATTTTATAATCACTACATATTATTATTATAAAATCATAGTTACAAAACAAACTGTATTGTAAACTATATTTCATGAATTAATGGGGATTTACAACGCTGCATATATATATATATATATCAGCGCTTATACGCACGTGAGTGAACGAGAAAGTGTGGAGGGCTCGCGCTTGGGGTGAGGGTAGTCCGATGGGTCTGCGACCTCGGGGCTGGACCTTGAACGAATGCGAGAGCTCTTTAGCCAAGCGCGGATGGCATTATGCGTGGCGCGCGCGCGTTCGTTCGTCGGGGTCCGACGATGAGACGCGACCACGTCGACGACCGCACGACCACGGGGAAATAAAGCGAACAAGCGCGAAGAGGACGAACGAGTGAGATCGCACGAGGGAGAGAAGTCCCGAGGGCTCCCTCTTTTTGTCTATCCCTCTCTTTCTCGCCGAGCCCTCGGTCTATCCCACTAGTCTGGGAATGCTCGAGGATTCCAGGGATAAGACGCAGTAGCAAGCAACAGCTACGATCACGCTGCTGCACTCCATTTCAAAGCTGCGGGGAATGTAGAAACAGGATGCATCTACGCAAAAAGGGCGACAACCAATGTAATAAATTATACCAATACGCAAATACAAAAAAAATATATGTCGTCGCTAACGAAACTTGTTTATTTTTCACTCTCGACTACACGCAGGGTAAAAATACGGGAGTATGTTTTTCACTGGCATGACGCGAATATGACTATTATATTATTAACTATATTTAATAATATTATTATATATACATACACAAATTTTATGACGCTGTTCCCAAGAACAATGAGACATTAATAATACTACTTAGATATAATAATCAAAAGTGTAATGCTGCAAGGAAAATAAGAGTGACCAAATTTTAAAAAAAATTGTCTAATAAATGAATCATTATTCCCGAAAACTATAATTACCAATATTCACATTTTTTTTACAGATCTTAATTATCGTATCACATACGATCTGTATTAACAGATTATTTCTATTCAATAAAAGACTATAATCTCATCGAGTTATTAATTTTTTTTTTCATTTTGATATTTAGCCGTTCATTAGTTAATATTTTTATTAGCAGCTTGCAATAGCAAACTGTTAAAAAATTATCTCAAAACCCATAAGCCAATATTGATATCTACAATAAAACCCTAATCAATATTGGCTTGTGGGTTTTAAGATAATTTTTTTTTTTCTTTGAGATTCATCGAGTCATTAATTATATATTTTTTTAATTTTGCCATTTAGCCGTTAATTTATTAATATTTTTATTAACAGTTTGCTATTATCAATTTTGGCTTATGGGTTTTAAGATAATTTTTTTTTCTTCACGTGACGAAAGATCTAAACTATTTTTGACGTCCTTCCTCTAGAGGTCTGCAGAGTCGAGACCAAGGATCTTTTTCCCTGGAAGGACACGGCGGCTCGCCGATGGTTCTTCGTCGTATTCTTTGGTTTCGATGCTTTTATGTTTAAGCTTGTGCATGCGCGTCTGTGTTTGACCGTGGTGCCTAGCCACCGGGATTGAAAAGAAAGGAAATGGGAAGACAACGGTTTTGCTTGGGACCTTCCACATATCGAGAGGACGAAGACGACGACGGAGAAGTAGGCGTGTCGTGTATAGAACAGAGATCAAGTTCGCCGGAACGACGATTCTCTTTTTTTTGCTTCCTTTTTCAGTCGCGATGGCAAGGACGCGCGACGGACAGAAATTTCCATAATGTTGTATTGAAATATCAGCGAGTTCGGGAATTCTGACCTTCTCGATATATTCGAAGATAACTATAGAATCGAATTATTCGATCCGGACGATTATTTCGCGGTCAAACGTTGACTCGATATATTATCGATACGGTACTGATTATTATTTTTTTATATAATTTTCAAAATATCCTAGCACATTTTACTTAATTAAATTTTTATTTTCTATTTTATTGAAACTGATTTATATCTCCGAGAAGATTGCTATACATTTTTAAGCCGATAAAAAAACGAGATTTGTCATTACTTGAATGCTACTGTATCGCATTAATATTACTATTATTATTTGTTTAAATATTATTATTATCATTATCATTATTATTTTAAATATCTCTATATAATACATTTAATAATACTTTTCAATATTTAGCTACAGTTTAATTAGTTGATTTACATTAAGGGGAGAGAGTCAGGTAAAAAAAATTGATTTTGGAAATTCAATATCATCTAAATTCTATTCCATATAAAAATGCCCAATGCACTATATTGTTGGTGCACGATGAAAGGATTTTTGACTGTCGTCTGACTTGCATATGCCTTTCAATATTATCTTAAGCAAAGTTCTTAGGTTTTCCATTCTGCGCATGATTCAGATCAAACTACTAGGCAGATTGGAATGATTGACGTCTCATTTTCTTCTTCATGAAAAGATACACCGGCTAAATGGAGCAAACTATTTTTTTTCATTCTGAAAGCAAAGTTAATCACTCATTTAGAAAATAGCATAAAATTTATTTACTAATAATTATGTCACTTAAAAAATATTACCTTTTATTAACATTTGCTCCATTTAGCCGGTGTATCTTTTCATGAAGAAGAAAATGAGACGTCAACCACTCCATTCTGCCTAGTAGTTTGATCTGAATCATGCGCAGAATGGAAAACCTAAGAACTTTGCTTAAGATAATATTGAAAAGCATATGCAAGTCAGAGGACAGTAAAAAATCCTTTCATTGAGTACCAACAATATAGTGCGTTGGCCATTTTTATATGCAATAGGATTTTCATGATATTGAATTCCCAAAATCAATTTTTTTTACCTGACTCCCTCCCCTTAATGTTTTATTCAATAAATTAACATTTTCCAGAGATGGAAAATAAATCAACTAATTAAACTGTAGCTGTATATTGAAAAATATTATTATATATATTATATAGAGATGTTAAAAATAATAATGACCATAATAATAATAATATTTTTTTAATAATATAATAGTAATATTAATGCGATACAGTAGCATTTAAGAAATGCCGCATCTCATTTTTTGTATTGACTTAAAAATGTATAGTAGTCTGCTGTTATAAATTTCGTACTCGATTAAAAAAAACGACGCGGCTTTTTTTTTTAAGTTACTATGTATCGTATTACGTCAGTTGTGCGTGAATCTTTGGTACGTGAGAGAAAAAGGCTCCCGTAAGTATAGCTTTTTATTAGCCCGGTAGGAATACGCGTCGAGGTTTAACTCTCAACGACGAGCGAAGACGCGTGAAATTCTCCTACCGTTCGCCATGGCAACCCAGGAGTTCCAGTTACACGCAACAAATACCTACCGAGCCTCGTGATTTTCCGCAGGCGAGCAACACCCTCGAAAAACGAGCGAGTATACATCTCTCGGTCATATACACACGCAATTTTTCGTGGTAAATCGAATTACCAACGGCGTGGCAAGAATAAACCGCAGTCCCCGAGGGCACCGAACATTTCTAAGGGGCTGTTCAAAGTTTCATCGTTTTTTTTTTTTTTATCACCGGTAAGTCGTCACTCGACTTTCCCTATGCCTCCCACGGCTCGTCAACGGATTTTTGAACCTTGAAAAGTCAACGCGACCAGACGAGAGGCTTAACGTGGTAAATAAATCATTTTTTAAAGAGATTTGTAAAAATTCCGGACAGCAGAAATTTTGAGCTTTACATCAAACATAAATCAATTCCTGACTAGAATCTGACCTGGACTTACACGGAAAAAAATGTTTGGTTGTGGCAACTACGTTTTCGATTCGCTGTACACAGTGTCTAAAAAATGAGTTGCCTCAACCATATCGAATAGTAACCTCAACTATTCATGATTAGTTCTCGATTAGATTAGTTAGGTTAACTAATCGAATCGTTGGGACTACCACTCGAATAGTTGGGTCTACCATTCGAATCGTCGATATTACCATTCGAATCGTTGGTATTACCATTTGAGTTGCTAGGGAAATAGAATAATCGATTGGTTGTGTCAACTCATTTCTTGGTTATGGCAACTAATCTTTTTTTTCCGTGTAGCAACGTCAAATTTTCTGAAATTTAGATCGGATAGCTTATTGAATTTTTTCAAAAAACGAGATGAATGGTCTGGCGTTCGTAAAGTTTAGGATATTTTGGTACATAGTTCTTCATAAGTGCAGGTACATTTAATGTTATTTGGGATTGTATTTAGCACGAATCGATTGGGAGGTTCAAATTTTACAGCATGTTGGAAATTTTTTAAAAAGTCCTTTTTCGTTATAACTTTTGTAAATTACGGAAGATCAAGCTGAAATTTTGTACACAAATGGACTAGCATTAAATCATGGTAAGTGCTAAATTTGGCGTGAATCGATAGATTGGTTCTAATTTTATTACTATTTCCATTTTTTTTAAGTATCTGTAAATAATTCAGCTCGTATCAGTTCTGGAATATCTCGCTGCAATTTTCCACGTGAATCACGATAAATAATTATCAATGATTAATTTAGTCGAGGGAATGGTCGTTATCTTGTAAATTTTCGATTATGATTCATGAAATCAAATGATTGCTGTCATAAAAAAAATAATTGGACATTTTTTATAGGTTTAGCTGAAATTTGGTTCACATATAGACCATGGCAAAAGGTTTAAGTACAAATTTGAGAAAAATCAATCAAACGGTTAAAATTTTACGACACTTTGATTTTTTTAGAAAAATACCTTTAGAGCATAAACCAGCCTGCAAAGCAGAACTTTGCAAATTACTTCCTAATTATTTTCAACTTTTTACAAAGTTTTTTCAATGAGGAAGCCAAAATTGATTAACATATGACCTCAATGAGGTAAATTTGCGAAAAGTTCAACATAATAAAAAAGCAATTTGTAAAGTTCTACTTTGTTTTTTTTTGTGATTATCACTACGCTACTGCCTTAACTCAGTGGGTCACTAAGTAACCCACTTGTTTTCGCTCAGATTTAAATGGCTTCAACTAATTTCTGACAATAATTAATGAATTTTTCCATTTCGGAAACGACAAATGTATGGCTCAAAAGGTTAACCTATGTAAAAATAATTATATCAAATTGAGATCACAAATCGACATATGTCAAAAAGTGCAATTTTTGAGATGCGTTAAGATGAAATATCTAACAAAATTTCAAAGCGATTTTGAGATCGATTTGATATCCCGTTTACTGATATTAAATTATAATTGATTTTGATCTTTCAAATGTACAATGGAATTTCCGTGCAATAATTGTAAATTAGTAAAAAAAACTTGGTATCGAATCGATCTCCAAATCGCTTTGAACTTTTGTAAGATTTTTCGTCTTAACGCGTCTCAAAAATGGCACTTCTTGAGATATATCAATTGGGTGGGGGTAAAAATAGCGAAAGACCAAAATAGCGAATGGTTAAAATAGCGAATTTCAAAATAACGAACGTCTGAATCTACAATGGAATTTCATTATGAAATTCGCTATTTCAGCCATTCACTATTTTAATCATTCGCTATTTTGACCCTCATCTTATTAAAATGCAATCAAGACAGCATACAATGAGAGAAAAATCTGGTAATTAAAAAAAATGAAAGTTAGACCGATGATAATCTAACTATAAAGTTCCCAGGAGGAACATCTATATTTTATGGTTATAGCAAATATAAGAAAAGAGTTGGATGAACCATTAATATAATTCCCAGAAGGAACGTCTCTATTTTATGGTTATAGCAAATATAATTATAGTAGCAATCATCAAAATGATAATAGTTTCAAAAACTATTCTAATAGTTACAAATATGCCGTTTCGTTGCATATACGATTTCAACGTTTGTTTCCAATAACCTTGCAAGTATCGTTTATTGAACCATATTATCATCGCTTCAACCATAAAACATTGCAACCCTTCCTATAGTCGTTTTATCATGTGAAATCGTTAAATCAAGGATATGTTTTTTTCTCAGTGTATGGTCAAAATAGCGGATGGCTAAAATAGCGAATTTCATGATGATGGCCATTCTATATTTAGACGTTCTTTATTTTGAAATTCGCTATTAGAGCCATTCGCCATTTTGACCCCCACCTTATTAAGGTAGTTCTGTCGTGAAGGTAATCCAAACTCATATGTATCAATTTTTGACATGTTGTAATTTAGCTATTCAGTTTTACTTGCACAAAATCTTGAAGGCTTTTACCGAATATTTGAATGAACAATTAAAACTTGAAAGTCGATCTTTTTACACCATTCTATATTTAGACGTTCTTTATTTTGAAATTCGCTATTTGAGCCATTCTCCATTTTGACCCCCACCCTATTAAGGTAGTTCTGTCGTGAAGGCAATCCAAACTCATATGTATGAATTTTTGACATGTTGTAATTTAGCTATTCAGTTTTACTTGCACAAAATCTTGAAAGCTTTTACCGAGTATTTGAATGAACAATTAAAACTTGAAAATCGATCTGTTTACACGACGCTCACGGAACGGCTGGAAAAATTGATCTTTAAATCGAAAATTAACATACTTAGATCAAAGATAGAGAAAAAATAAAAAGTACTACGGATTCGCAAATCATTCAGGAATTGATGCATCATGAAAAAAGGTGAAGTCTCCGGAATAATGTTTAAATGAACCAAGGTCAAAGTGCACGATACCGCCCAAATGACGTTTCCTAACCTAATTATTGTAAAAATGAAGTCAAATCCGCACTAAACATATCAACTATTTACAAATAATCGTTTTAATCTGATTACGATAATTTCAAAGGATTCTCTATTATTTTTTATATTATTATTGAGACAGTCAAAGTGATGCGTATGATTATTTTTTAATGTCATATAGACTCTGAGATTTATGACTTCGGCGTACCGACAGAACTACCTTAATTTGCGATCAAAATTTGACATATTTAATTATTTTTACGCGGGAAAGCACAGAAGTCTTTCGACGCGCGAGGAATTATATGAAACAAGGACAAATCTCGAGATGCCCGATACGCGATCGAAGCTGCACGTCCGAGACCTCCACAGAGGATGCAAGGACGTACAATCTGCATTCTTTGAACGATATCGATAAAATTCTTGTTATTGACAAACCGCTTGTGGCGCGCCAGAAGCGAGAACAATCGCGAGTCACGATCGTTCGTAAATATTATGCAGCGAAGACACATCGCGTCCGGGTCGCGTTATTATTTCCCTATGACTAATTTTCTGCCGGGCTTTCGTTTGGCGATAACGATTTCACGACATGTAGATACGCGATTGTTTATAGCTTTTGTGTATATGCATATATATATATTTACAGGCGCATCTCTGATTATATCTGATAATCAGTTCGTGACGCGATTGGGGGATGAAGAGTCACGGCTTCCTGAGCCGATAAGTCCCACGAGGTCATATACAATGTTTCCCATAACACTGTTCAATGCTTTTTTGTAATAAAAATTTATAACTTTATAAAATCAACAAAGATACTGAAACAAAAAACATTTTTATAACAAAAGAATCCGAAGCAAATCGACGTTTATGCGGAAGCAAAATTGTTATTTGAAACAATAATTCCAGGAATATAAGTTTGGGCTTTTGTTAAGTGGTGCCGTGCATTTTTATTTTATCGCAACAAACGGATGATAAGACGACATAACATAATATTTAATACCGGCAATAATAACAACAGACGAGACAATCGTGCATTGCACAAAATATGATGACATTGAAAATTAAACTGTGGGTCATATTATACGAATTCGTGAGACTTTTTTCTTTTGACAATTTTGTTACACAAAAAAGAAATGGTATTCATTATCTATGAATATAATTTTATTCTCAATTTTCTCTCCGCCAAAACTGGAATTTTGGATTTAAGTTTTTTACTTTTAAACCATGAAGTTGAGCCAGTTTGTCTGCATTACATTTTTATGTATTAATTTGAAAACATTTAGGGTTTAGTGATGCCGACTCGTTGAATAAAGCATCTTTAGTTTTCTAACCTTGGGAACACTTTTGAAATTTTTCAGAGCGAAATTTAAAGCAAAATACAATATCTTTTGCAAATCCTTTTTTTTTTGCATGACAGAATACACATAAAGTGTCGCCTATTTCGTCAATCGCAATTTGAATAGTGAATTATTTAAGACAACAAAAATAACAAAAATTGTTGGTATTTATTTTTAGTCTCTACATCGTTGCAAATTGTCCAGCTCATAAAATTTCCAACATTTTTCCAACACATTTTGTTATTTTTGACTTTTTCTTTAACGACGATTTAATGATATTTTCACGTATTTTCAGATTGTTAATCACCAAAAAAATTTCCACAAAGCAGTTCACAACATAAACTCATTCGAGTGTCAGCACGATCAGAAAATCACAAAGTCAACTTAATTAAGCAATGAAGAATGATTCTCTTCAAGAATGAATACCTATAAAAAAAAACCTTCAGAATATGATACCAATGAGTCTAAAACTGAATGTTGAAAAATCGCTCCGTCATCGCTCACTGTTTTATTTTTTCAAGTGTACGTAAGAAAATCCTTAACAAACTCCACGTACAGTTATTCAAGGCTATTTATCATACGAAATTCTCAACAACCAGTACAAAGACCTGTCGAGTCTCGGTTTGCCCGACCTCGAGAGTCTTGGTGTCGGTCCACACGTGCGCTCTCAGTCGTTTCTTCTTCCTCGGAGCTTCATGAATGAAAATGCTCGGCCGCGAGGCGAACGAGACGGAGGACGGCGCGCGCGTTGCTTTCGAGTTAGTCGTGCGTTCGTTGCTCGTTTATCAAGTCGTCGTCCCTCCGTCGAGCAAGTGAGATGGAGATATATAGAAGGGGTTTGCTCTGTTGGCGAGTGAGAAGAATCGTGCAAGGTCTTCGCGTCGACACCTCGTCGTTAGCGAGTCCATTTCATGTGGACTATCACCTCATCGTTCGTCCCAAAGCCAGTTAATATATCCAGAGCGCAAAGAATTAATAAAAAAAAAGAATGCAAAGAAGAACCTTGCACATTGCTTCCTCATTATTTTTCGCTTTTTACAAAGCTACATCTATGAGGAAGTATGTTAATCAATTTTGGCTTCCTCATAGAGGAAGCTTTGTAAAAAGCGAAAAATAATGAGAAAGCAATGTGCAAGGTTCTACTTTGCATCCTTGTTTTAATTAGATAAATAAACATGTTGTGAATTCGCTTTTTCTATTTCGTTATTCCGTTATTTCGTTGTTATTAGAGCGTTTCCGAAAGTAAATGTGATAACGTATATTTTTTAAAATAATTCAACATTCCATAAAATCAAAAATTTCATACCGTTCGTCACTAAATTATACATATATAATGGCTGAATATTGTTTCATTTATATACTAAATTTGAGCTTGCTATCTCAAGTTTTGCAAAAGTTAGAATAGAGCGATAATGTCAATTTTTTGAAAAATTCAAAATTCCATAAAATTTGAACCGCTTTGCCGATTCGAGCCACATTCAATACCAAACAACATTGAGTGCACCTGCTCTTATAATCAACTATTTAGCAAAATAGACTAAATTTTACGAAAGTTAGAGCGACCACCTCCTTTTTTCAAAAAATTGAAAACGGCATAAAATCGAAATTTTCGCACAAATTTTGTCAAAAATTGCTACAGTTGAAGAGGGTCTGCTCCTACATTAGTGTGCCAAATTTGAGCGCGATATACAAAACTGTTCTTGAGTTATCGGTGTTCGAATTTTCGGAGTTGTATACACATACACACACACACACATACATACGGACATTTTTTTTAGATCCCTTTTCTGGACGTTTTGGACAATTCTAAGTGTCCTGACATGAAAATCTCGAAAAAAATAAATTTCATGAAAAGAAAACTTCCTCCATGCGGAAGCAATAAAAAAAAAGCTTGCAAAATAAAAACTTTCACACTTCCTCATTGTTTTCCAGATTTCAAAAAGCTTAAACTATGCACCCAGAAAAATAGTAATATTAACTAGAATTATCGATTCAATATTTAATTATTTCGATCAACGGAACTTTAATTTCCCTGGAACAAATATGTATTTTATTCAATTTTTCAGTTTTTTAATTTCCAACATATTTATTTATTTGAACTTTGAACATTCACTGTGCAGCGGACACTGAACAAATATTTGATTTCTTGCTACTAAAAACTTTTTTTAATAAGAAAAAAAGATTGAGTTAAAACGACTAAATACATGTATTGGATATTTAAAATTGAAATCAATTAGAACTTTCTTTCAATCCAATATATATTTCTTTCCTTTAATCATTGGACATTATTTCTCTGTAATAGATTTAGTTATTTAAATCAACGATTCTTTTATAACATCTAATAATCAAAAACTAAACTTAAATCTAATACCCGTTTTTGTTCATCCAAAGGAAAGTATAATGAGCAAATGTGTATGCGTAATACATTTTATATGATGGACTACTTTATTTGATGGCAGCATGATTTGCGGTCCTAACTTGGATGGGTGACCGCTTAGCCTCGTGAGTTTCTAAGGGATAGCGAGGAATATCGCAATTAAATTTTTTTTTTAATCGACATTTATATAACTGCCGAATTAAATAAATATTTCTTATATTTAGATATATTTACTGTTCAATCAGTATATTGCTTACAAATAAAAAAATGTATTTGAGGTGATCAGAAGTCTAGTAGGTCGGCATCCAAATAAGAAATTTTATGTCCGATGCATAGATTCTAGTCCCGTTAATAATATCTTTTTTCTGGGTTTGTCCATCAATTCTTCTCATAGAGAAAATGTTGTGACCTTCATAAAATTAATAAAAATATATAGTAACCGATTCTACAATAGAGCAACTTGAACACTAACCAATTCTAATTGTACCTTCATTTATATGTAGAAATATCCACACGGAAAGAAATGTTTGGTTGTGGCAACTACGTTTTCGATTTGCTGTACACAATGTCTAAAAAATTAGTTGCCTCAACCATATCGAATAGTAACCTCAACTTTTAAGTTAGGTTAACTAATCCAATCGTTGGGACTACCACTCGAATAGTTGGAACTGCCACTCGAATAGTTGGGACTACCATTCGAATCGTCAATATTATCATTCGAATCGTCGGTATTACCATTCGAATCGTTGGTATTACCATTTGAGTTGCTAGGGAAATAGAATAATCGATAGGTTGTGTCAACTCATTTTTTGGTTATGACAACTAATCTTTTTTTCCGTGCACTGCGAAGCTATTCCTTTTTAAAAAGAAAAATATAATCTTATTTTTAAAAAAATTATATGGATAAAATTGAAGGGAGCATATTTTGGAAAAAAATTCATAACTTTTGAACGGTATTGTCGGTTTTTGCCCAGATGGAATGTCTGGGCAAACAAACAATCGTGGTTGTAAGTGCAAGTATGGAAAAATATGCAGTTCAATAGCAAGAAATATACAGGAGTTAGTTCATGTACGTAATTTTGCATTTTTTTGCAGAAAACCAAAAATATAAAATATGAAGGTCTCAATAAATTTCAATAAAAATTCCATGATCTACGATTAAAGAGTAGCATCAACCTCATCGGTGTGCCAATTTTCAACAAGTTTCCCTAACCCGTACTTTAGTTATAAGGGTTTATTATTTTTGCTCGTGATATAAACACACATACTCATAAAAACCAGACATTTTTTTCCTGATACTTTTTCTCACCGTTTCAGATAATTTTAAGTATACTGACATGGAAATCTAGAAGAGACTAAAATATTCACGAAAAAAAAGCTTCCTTTGTAAGGAAGCAAAGAAAAAAGTCCTCCTTGACGATATAGCAATTTGTCTTTTGTTAGAACAAAAGGGGCTCTCGTTACAATCGAGCTCCTGAGAAACGTCAGCGAATCTACGCTTATTGTTTGGACGCTCATAACGAGTAGCTTGAGATATTATATATACTTAAGCTACGTGAAGCAGTGCATTGGATACAATCGAGCCGTTTGGTCGAATCGTTTCTACTCTCGTGTTACGTCTCGCTTTACGCATAGTTACTTAATTCTCGCACGTGTTGAAAATAATGGTTCGTACAATAAAGCAAAAATACCTTTTGAAATAATAAGGTCGAAGATGTAACGATTCTATTACTTTCAAATTTATGTAATTTACTTCTTTATGCCATAAATAATATGATTTTAATTTTGTTAGCATATTTTACACGTTAGTAATAAAGTTTACTAGATTTGTATTGAATACAAGCAAAATATATTATTTCGCGTAGATTACTCATTTTTTAAAAGTGATAAAAAATAAAGATAATAGCTAATAGCTAATGAGTAAAGTGAACCCCTATTACTTCTCCATTAATTTGAATTTCATGGCTTTTTTCCAGTAATTTTCATGGAAAAAGCTTCACTTGTACTTTAATAAAATACCTATGAATTTTCAACCAACATGATTCGAATCAATTCGAAAACTCCTTGCAATTTACAAACATACCTTTTAAAATAATAAAAGCGGAGATGTAACGATCCTATTACTTTCAAATTTATGTAATTTGCTTCTTTATGCCATAAATAATAAAATTCTAATTTTTTTAGTATACTTTATATTTTGTTAAGAAAGTTTACAACATTTTTATTGAATACAAGCAAAAAATATTATTTCGCATAGATTACTTAAAAAAAAATCGATAAAAAAAATAATATCTTGCCATTAATTTCCATTTCATGGATTTTATTCTTCATTAAAATACTTATGGATTTTCAACCAAAATGATTCAAATAAATTCGAAAATGCCTCGCAATTTGCAGAATTTATGAGCGAATAGAGTAAGTACAAAAGTAATGGGATGATTAAATCGCTGAAATCGGGTAAGAAAGGGCAGGCACGAGTTGCGTCTGATATTTATCCGTCTGATTAAACCTCGTTTAATCAGATGGATAAATACTTATTTCACGAATGGCGTACAGTATAAACTTTTTAACGGTCAAGGAGGGTATAAAAGTAACTCGATCTGTGTGTTCCCGTGAGGTAACAGACATTCCTACAGGAGCTCACAACTTCGCACTCAAGAGGTCAGAGGTTCTTCCTCGTCCATACGAATGCAATCTCCACAGTTTACCGAGGAGCGGTAGGTGGAAGAGTAACCACAAGCTCCCTCCCGCCCTTTCGTTGCTTCCCGGTATTCTGGCCATACGGGAAATGCAATATAAACTCAGCGACGCAGTTCGCTGCGCCCGGGGAAGATCAGAGTTCACCTCTACGAATCCCATGGCGACGAGGGCGACTCGCGCGTGCTGCTGCTGCTGTTGCTGCTATGTCGAGACCGAGCCAGGGAGTGATGGCCAGGTTGCTCGGCAACGGACGCCCACTTCGCGGCACGCGCTTCCTGCCTGTTTACGTAAACACATGAAAATCCCGTCTGAGTAGTTTGCTCTTGTTGCTCACTGAGGAAAGTGCATAAATTCATAGTGGGTGGATACCCCAGGTGCAATAAACGGTAGCGAATGACATGAAGGATTGAGCACATACAATTCCGGGAAAAAAAAATTTGATATACTTAAGGAGACTTCGGCACTTCCCACTAATAAAATCAGCGATACATTTTTTTTAAATCGTTTTTCTCTTTTTGGTGGTTTCTTTTGACAATTTTGTTACACAAAAAAGAAATGGTATTCATTATCTATGAATATAATTTTATTCTCAATTTTTTCTCCGCCAAAACTGGAATTTTGGATTTAAGTTTTTTACTTTTAAACCATGAAGTTGAGCCAGTTTGTCTGCATTACATTTTTATGTATTAATTTGAAAACATTTAGGGTTTAGTGATGCCGACTCGTTGAATAAAGCATCTTTAGTTTTCTAACCTTGGGAGCACTTTTGAAATTTTTCAGAGCGAAATTTAAAGCAAAATACAATATCTTTTGCAAATCCTTTTTTTCTTTGCATGACAGAATACATATAAAGTGTCGCCTATTTCGTCAATCGCAATTTGAATAGTGAATTATTTAAGACAACAAAAATAACAAAAATTGTTGGTATTTATTTTTAGTCTCTACATCGTTGCAAATTGTCCAGCTCATAAAATTTCCAACATTTTTCCAACACATGTTGAAAATGGAAATGCACGCGCTTCCTGCCTGTTTACGTAAACACATGAAAATCCCGTCTGAGCAGTTTGCTCTTGTTGCTCACTGAGGAAAGTGCATAAATTCATAGTGGGTGGATACCCCAGGTGCAATAAACGGTAGCCAATGACATGAAGGATTGAGCATATACAATTCCGGGAAAAAAAAATTTGATATGCTTAAGGGACTTCGGCACTTCCCACTAATAAAATCAGCGATACATTTTTTTAAAATCGTTTTTCTATTTTTGATGGTTTAAAGTAAACGGGACCAATGGTGAGACAGGTCCCAATTGAGGGACACTAAAGGGATATTTGTAGATACTAAGAGTTTAATGGATAAAATATTAAGAAATAACTCTTACAATTGTATCTGTTTTATATAATTAATATATGCGAAAAAAAAATTGTTTTTCATCGTAAATTGAAAATTTAAATAATAAGTATATTGGCGGACCTATGGTGTTTGAGCTTTTTTCAGCAAACCCCTAAACCTAAATTATCTAAGGAGAGTTCGTGGTGCTGTGGCCGAATTTTGTGATCGGTGAGGATGGATAATTGGCTATTGGCGGCCAAATTGGATGTTATTCCATTATTTTTATGTATTTTTTTTACTTACAAAAGAAAACTTAAATTTTTTTATTTTTTATTTTTTTATTTATTTTTTTGCTCGCCGGCTTCTCTGGCTTAATAAACAGTCAAAATGTAGTGACTTAATAAGAGGATTAATTGACAACAAAATAAGGTAACCTCAAACACAAATAAACAACCATAACAGACGCAAGGTACACATAAGCCAGAGAAACCGCAGACCAGAGATTCACTTAGTTATAAGTAAAAATGAATACAGTCATATGTATATATTGAAAAGGACCCACACCAAGGGTCGAAACGTATAATAAATAGTAGTTTTCGATACGAGTGTGACGAAACATTTTTTCAACGAGCACGAGCCGAAGGCGAGTGCTGCAATCACACGAGTTGAGAAAAAGTTTCTCGCACGAGTTCCGAACAAAATTTTATGCTAGAACGATTTCGCGCACGCTCCGCTTCGCGTCGTGTGTGCGAAATCGCACTTCGCACACGGGTATGGCATAAAAATTGTTTCGTCGCACTCGTATCGAAAACTACTATTAACATAATGAAATAACATCATCCAATTTGGCCGCCAATAGCCGATTATCCATCCTCACTTATCTAAGGAGAGCCGAATAATCATTAATATGATATCCCGGAGATTATAGTTCGTTCGAGACACTCCATAGGAATTTCAAATGTAGAAATTCTTAAGGTTTAAGATTACACTGTCAAATATCACGTACAATATCTTAAAACCCGTAATTTTTGTGTCCCGTTATTGGAGCCGACCGAATATACGTTGGCTCCACTGTCCAACGTGTGTTCCGCGACTGGGGCAAGTAAACAATCTCGCTGCGACCCAGAGCCGGGACACAATCGCACGATTGACATTTTAACGCGGATGTTGGGTTACGCGGTAGGAAGAACTTCATTGATAATTTATTCAAATATATAGACATATATATTTTATAAATATGTGTACCGCACATTTTTTGACATTTTCTTTCAAGCAGATGCATTAAAATTTGTAGATGTCCACCGATACGCACATTTCATGTCCCGACAGCGGGACATGGACAAAAATACCCGTCCTGGCACTGGTGCATCTGCATTTTTCAGCGTTTTAATCAATAACTATTTATCAAACAATCAGAAATATTTTTATTGTATAGTTTTTGGAAACTAGAAACCCTAACCTTACAATTTGTTATCACCATTTACTAAAATAATTAATATATGCATGCGAAAATTGGCATACAAAACAGACATCGCCTTAAACGTCCGGCGATTGGTACGTTTACCTTAATTAACAGTTATCAGTGTGACCAGTCGCCTGGAGTAGATTAATTTTTTTTTTCTATTTTTTAATTCCGGGAAAAAAATTTGATATGTTTAACGAGGCTTCTGCACTTCACACTAGTAGAATTAGCGATAAATTTTCAAAAAAAAGTTTTATCTATTTTTGGTGGTTTAATTGACAGTTATCAGGGGTTTAATCTCGGAGCAGAATCAGTTCTTAATATATTTATATTTATATTTATATTTGGGCATTCCATCCCAATTCGACCTGAGTCTGACCGTCGACCTCTCCGATTTGACTCGTAATTTTTTGAAGAATCGTTTAGACTCTCAAATGCACCGGATTTTTTTATTTATGTTTTCTATGTAAATTCCCTTTTTTACATTCTTTTAAAGTGAAATAGCGAATGCCATAATTTAAAAATCTGAAAAAATTATTGAATATCAAAAGTTTCTAGTTTACAGCCAAAATGGGAAAGATTTTTCGTCTTATAGCTTTTAAGCTTTTTTGATTTAAAAAAATTATTAAAAAATAGAAAAAAAAATTAATGTATTAGAGGCGATTGGTCAAACGTTTATTTATGCAAACACGGATTTTTTAGAATTTTTTCAGATTTGTAGGAATTCATCAAATTTTTCTGAACTAAGATTATTCCGGCACCATACAAGCCACATTTTAGCACCAGCACGCCATAATTTTAAAATCTGAAAAAACTCTGACAAATACAGTTTCATATACAGAAATGTTTGACAAGTCGTCCATAGTAGATTGATTTTTTTTCCATTTTTTAATAATTTCAAAAATCAAAAAGCTTAAAAACTATAAGAAGAAAAATCATGCCCGCTTTGGCTATAAGCTAGAACATTTTGATATTCAACAATGTATTTTTCAGATTTTTTCCAGATTTTTAAATTATGGCATTTGATATGTCACTTTAAAAAAATATTTAAAAAAAATTTGCATAGAAAAACTAAAAAAATAAAATCTGGTATATTTGAGGGTCTAACCAATCCTTGAAAAAATTATGTGCCAAATCAGAGCGGTCGAGGGTCAGATTCAGGTCGAATCGAGATGGATTGCCCCTTATACATTGTTAATGGCTCCCTTCACAACCTTCTGGACTAATTCCATCTCATTCACGATATGAAACATCGAAATAACTGGAGAAGCGAATGAGCTATTTCTGGATAGCAAGTCCGGCTAATCACCTATCTACTTAAATATATTATATACCTGGAATAGGTGAAGGAAAGTACAAGCCCGGAGGGCTTCGGTCATTGGGCACGTGCCACACATCATATCCATAAAAATCCTATAAATGAAACTTCATCAGCCTCTCTCGTATTTCAAGAACCAGTTACTATTTTTATGAACAGATATGTTAAATCTTTTTTTTTCAATTCTAATAGATTCCACAACTTTAAGAAATTTTAATAAAAACAATATTTATTACGAGGAGAAAGAATTCTTATTATTTTCAATGGTTATTGCTTTGATTTGTATATTTCGAAATATTTCAATGTCTGACAATGAGGAGTGCATATCAGTAATATGAAATTTTGGCACGTACTTTTTTCTGACGTTCATAAATATTTAATATTTAATATTCAGTAAAGATTTTTAACGTACCGCCAACAGAAATCAATTTTAATGCATCCTTCGTCCGTGCAGCCACTATTTTATTTATTTATATTTATTTCTTTTCAGTGACATTTACAAAACCTACAGAAAAATTGTCTGTATGGTAAAAATATATTTTGCTTCGTAAAAATTTTTTCAAAGTTATATACAATATACAGAATGGAAATAAAAAAATTGTATTTATTTCGAATACCGTTTTGAGCAGCCAAAGGAAACTAATTTGTTCAAGCTAATTTTATACGTGACTTTTTTTCCGATTTTATGATTTCGTTTAATGTTACAATTACCGGGATGTCTACTTCAGTAATTCGATGTTCAGAAACGCTAAGAACTCTTATCCCCCTAATTATTGACGACTGAATGCTTTTATATATCCCTTGGAGTAACAAAATATAGTAATACTTCTCTGTGTTCTCGTTGACGCAACTTCTTAACGTCTTTTCAATGTGTTCGACCTCGTCCTCGTAGTCCCCAAAGCCAAGCGAAGATTCAACGTTCCTCGAGCGAAAGAGATAAGGCGAAAGCGAGCGATATCGTCGCTCAACGATTGAGACGACCTCGTCCCTGGAGGCGCACACCAGGCGTTCACGATGCCGTGGCCTATCGATACTTCGGCAATGACAGACATTCCAAGAGTTCAAGGCGTCGAGAAACTCTCTGGTTTCATATATTCCAAAGAATTTTAAACCAGTATATAATATATAAGATTAGGGAATGATGAGGATTTAAGGTACGTTGAAATAACGAGAACGTATAGTTTTTATGTATAATTCACCAGACAATGTTTATTCAGACGACCTCACAACTCCCAAGCGTACAAAATGACGTGCTCACTGGGCAATATGCGGGGCTGCTTTGTATTTCATGCGTAGTACTTATTATTTTGTTTGTCACCAGAAACAACAACTGCGTTTGTATTTCCTTTTTTTTCTTAATGGATAGAGAAATATATCATACTTTATGTATCGTTTACTATAATAATCATTATGTGTAGTTTATGCATAACAGTATTACGAATATCAACGCTAGGGTTTCTTTTGCTTTTTGCTGCGGGCTCTGGGTATTGCGGGATTAAAATCATCATTATCATCATCATCACCATCATCATCAGCATAATAGTCGTTCGATTCATTGGATTAAAAATGAGTAGTGTGGTCAATCGTGTTTTTACGTTTTTTTTTAAGGGAAGATATGAGCTAAAACGTGATTTGTTTTACTCTCCCATCACGAGAATCTCTGATCCGATAATACGTTAACACGTGGATTACAACTGGCTGGACAATACGAATGTAACATCGTGTGTGGATGATTTTCACGTGTAATCGACGTATGTTTTTTTTTACGCTGTGTGCTGAATGACAAATACGCGCGACACAAAAAAAAATAATAAGTTGAACGAATTCTTGGGAATGACTCTGAGTTTCTTGTTTAAACAATAAAAATAGGCATGCGTCAAAGCAAAAAACAGCGAAAGCTGCATGATCGCGCGAGAGACGCGAGATAATTGGAAGGCATCGATTTCTCGATTTTCCACTCATCTCATATCCAATATATATTCAATCCTTAGCGATTTCATTGTTTTTTTTTTCACTAGGATTCTTTTGTTGCGTGTTTAGTTATTTTTCTTTCTCTTCATTTTTGTCCCCTTTTCTCTCTAAACGCGATACTGTGTATGTGTGTGTGTGTGTATGTCTCGATGCTGGGAGTATATCATTTTTAAAAGGGGGCGGGGCGGGCGTCTCAACAACACGTCGGCGGCGGCCCGCCGCGTATTCTTCACCACATGTGTCTCTCTCTCCTTTTCCTTTCTTCTCCACCACGGAAAAAGACAAAAAAAAAATGACGATCGTACTTTTTTTTTCTCTTTTTTGCTTCCGTTTCCACTAACGCAAAACTAATCCTCTAGTCCTTACGATCATACTATTTACAAGTGTTTTGTCGATCCATCCAGGGTTCGCTCTGCACACATTTCCGCGTGGATCTCCAGAGAGGAGAAGCCGCGGACTTTATCGCGCCTCTGCCTCAAACTCCAAAGACTATGAGTCCTAAAAACTATTTCTTCTTCTTTTTTCTCCATCTACTCGACCCATTAAGGGCCTAATTTCTTTGTTCTAATCGTTTCTTTGCTTGCGTCTCTCTCTCTCTTTCTCTCTCTCTGCAGTACAGACACGACGACACATGGTATAAAGGTACGGTAATTGCAAACTGGAGGCCGCGGCGGGCCGTTCAGTCTCATAACAAAACTTCTTAAATCTTTAAAATCGTTTTTTTTGTTTTCATTCGTTTTTATTTATCATTTTATTTTATCTTCCCCACAATCGTAAGCCGAAAAAACAACAGATTTCGATTGCCCCGACTCGCTCGTTACTTTCGCTCAAAACACATTTCTCTCCCGCTCTCACACATTCGTTCTGCACTTGCGCTCGTTTCTCAGCCGTTCACAATAATCTCTTTCACACGCGCACAGTCACATCCACACACGAGATGATAACGTTTACGATTATATTATACCTTAGAGATATTACAATAATATTAATTACCTTCATAATATTTAATTAATAATATAGTAGAGTAAATGATTGATGAATGAGGTGGAGACTGTACAGGATGCGCGATGTCCATGATTATCACATGTAATAGATTATTAATTTTTTTTTCTGTAACATTTAACCATTCTTTCTTACGGGTGCTGTACGCTATCTTCTAAGTTTTTACCTATGACAATGGTAGGTAGGTAGGTAGATAGGTAGTTTTTTTCTCCATTTAGGTAGGTATTTTTAGGTAAATTCTACACGGCACTGCATATAGAATGCGGCACTTCCGGAGAAAGTGCTGTTGCTCCTTTTCCCCGAGAATCATCTCAGCCCTTTCTCGCGGTCTGCCTTCGTTTATACCTCGTACTCGCACTTCGTAGACCCATTTCTCGTATCTCTATCTCTTCTTCAGCACAGCTCGCTCATAAATACGTCGTCGGGGAGTTGATATATTGATTCACCCTCCCTCGGTAAAATTTTCTCCGTCCGCTGCACTTTCTCTCGTTAAAACCTCCTCCGCGCCCAATTATTATCGGTTATCGGTTAGTTTTTAAATAATAAATTATTTGGTTTGTCACGCGCTCAGAGCGTCCTGGCACTTTTTTTTTATTTTTTATTTCCAAGGGTCGAATTCGCGGGGCGCGGCTCGCGATTTTTCCACCCTTCGTTCATAGGAATTTCAACTTCATTTAATTCATTTACATTTCTATATACCGCCCATGAAACGAGATGCATTCAGCGTGTGTTTTGTCGCACGACGAATAATTATAACAACATAATGAAAAAAAAAGAAAAAAAAACAATAATAAGATCACTCGTTTACGCGCGAAGGTGGGGTACTCGTATTCTCGTCGTAATCACGATAGTCCGTAGTAGTAGTGATGGCGATATCGTCGCAACAGAGCGGCGAAAGCCGATCGTGGAAGTTCCGTCGGCACTACGCCTCAAGTGATAGGGCTTTGCACGGTCCGACGAGTGGCCTGGGCGATGGGGACGGCGACTTTTTCGAGAGGTTCAACGGTTGTTGACTGTCGGCGATGTCGACCTGAAGTTCCATCATATTGCTTGGACAGCCGGAAAGTACGAGTGTCGCTGCTGTGCTTGATGTTGGCCTTGGACTCGAGCTACTCGTGCTACTCGTCGCAACGGCGGATAAATACCTCGGCGAAGAGGCAGGTGAGTGATTCCCCACGACGAGGTAATTCGAGGAAGACTGCTGCTGCTGCTGTAGGTGTTGATGTTGTTGTTGCTGCTGCATCTGTTGTTGTTGCTGTTGTCGTGCGCCAGTCGTGGTGGTAATAACGGAGGTAGCTGGCCATCTCGACGCTGAGTAGCCGGAGGTCGCGCACTGCAAAAGCCCTTGAGATCCTTGAGGAGATCGTAGGGTTATCGTCGTCGTAGACGCGCATTGTTCCGCAGGTGAAGGCGACGCAACCGGTGACCTCGGACTGGCCTCGCCACGCATAATATAATTGTGAATAATGTCCGTACGCTTGAGCTGTTCCGCCGTCATTCTCGGTCCCTCCATGAGGCTCTTAGCGAGCGTCGAGTGCGTGCTGCTTAGTAGACTAGCGGTTTGCGGACACTGTGACTGAGACTGAGCGGACGGGCTTCTCGATGGCGGCGAGGTTAGATGAAGATGTAGCTGTGACTGAGCGTGTTGCTGAACGATAACCGGCTCGGCTTCCGCGCTGTCCTTCTGTCTCAACGCTCGGAATTTTTTGTGCGGCTTGTAAGCCTCGTCCATCAATGAATTCGTGTCGTAAAGCGGTGGCGCTTGGAGTACTCTCTTCAGAACCGGCATATCCTCGACTTCCTTGTCCTCTGATCGCGGACTCGAACACACTGAGGTCGGTGCACTGCTCGCGCTGCTGCTCGCTGGTTTATCAGGCTTTTCCGTGCCGGATTCTATTCCACTGTCGCTCGGCGAATCGAGCTTACGGAAACGCGGACACTGCGGTGGTTGTGGGGTTTTTGCCATTGACGCGCGGTGCAACTCGTCGTCACCGGAACTCGTACTACCGGAATTAGCACGGCGCCTATGGGGACAAAGACCTCCGGCGAGGGTCGCCGCGAGTAGAGGCGCGCTCGACGCGTGATGACCACCCGGTTGGGCTATCACGTGGTGATACTCCGTCAACGAGGCTACTTCACCGCTGCAAGTGCTTTCCGTGCTGGAAACACTACCCAGTGGACTCTTCACGGCTTCGTCGAGGGCAACGTCCGACGACGAACCCCACGATGCTGCTGGTTCCTCCTCCATAGGCCAATGTTGTTGCTGCTGATGATGATGCTGCTGTTGCTGAGCCGCGTGCTGTTGCGCCTGTTGCTGTTGCTGCTGTTGAGCCTGAAGCTGTTGCTGTTGTTCGGTCATCTTGAAAGCCAAAAGCTTCTCAGAATGTAAGGTGTTTAGTGTTCTCAGGTCTGGTATCTTCTTGAGCAATTCCCGAAGAATGTCCGGATGCTGAGGATGATTTTGAGCGAGAACCGTTTGAAGAGCGTTGCGAAGTTTGTTGTGCATACGCTCAACGAGATCTGTGTTACGAAGTCCAGGCCTGTCTGCCGCGATCACAACAACCGAACAGAAAAGACCAAGTTCAGCGTCTGAGAGTCTCAATGAATTAACTCTCTCGGCAAAGTCGAACATCGAGTCCATCAGGAAACGCGCGTTGCTGCTGTTGTGAATTGACTCTCTCTTGAGCACCTGACCGTTCAGGCATATCATGCTGTTGGTCTGAGCGTCGAACATACAGGCAAGACGCACGAGTAGTACCTCGAATACACCGGCTTTCAATAGCGTAACCTGGTCGTCCTGTGCCAGCAGGCTAAAACCAGGAATGCGCTTTGCAAATTCAACGACACCGCGTATCGCCGGTGAAAACCTCTTCGAGAAGTCTTGGAGTAATTCTTGCTGGCCGGTCAACGGCTGCGGGTTGGGATTAAGGGGGCATGCCTGTAACACATCAAGAAAAAGAAGCTGAGGTTAATAAAGAGTCGAGTGCTCATTGAATTTCCGCGATATTAAGAACGAGATAATCGCGTAGAAAAAAAAATGAATAATAAGCTATTCCCAAAGTGGAAGGTCGGATTCTAAGATACCGCGTATATGAAGACGTGCGCACATAAATTCATCTCTACATCCACCAGACGTCCTCGAATCTCACAAGACCGCTACTGTCGTCGTTCCGCTGCGACTTTCAAAGCACCCGAGCACTTCCTTCTCTCGCTCGAGGACGCCTGGTTTCCACGACGTTTCCGCGTTATTCTATACGCATAGCGCGCGACAAACGACTGCTCATTTGTCCTCCAGGCCCCGGGGTCGGTGACGCCACACTCGCCCATTAAACTTTTCGCGACATTCTCCCGCGCGTTTCTTACGAGACACGCTCACTAAAATACTCCGGCTGTTATTGTAGTTACCGCAGTGAAATATTTTTTTTTTACAAACGAACAGCACGTTGAATGGACTTTGTGTAATCGAAACTTTCAATAGCCACGAAAAAAATTGTAAACTCATTAAATTCTTCACACTCACACGAACAGATTTTAATGCTACACAAAATTTCTAGCAGTCTTTAATGAATTTATACTAAAATAATACTTTTGATGTTTTACACTTATACGAACAAATTTTTAAACTATCCAAAATTGTTAATAGTAACGAATTTATACTGAAATTATAGCTAACTACGAAAATTTACGACCAAACTACCGACGTGTGAATGAATTTTGTCTAATCGAAACTTTCAATAGCCACGAAAAAATAAGTTCATAAAATGCTTTACACTTATACGAAGAGGTTTTAAAGCTATACAAAATTTCTACCAGTTTTTAATGAATTTATAATAAAATTATAGCTGACTGAAACTTTTTGACCAAACTACTTGCGCATGAATGAATTTAGTGCAATCGCTGTTTTTGATTTTACACGGTTGTAAAATGATTTGAAGCTTCAAAATTTTTTGCGAAATGCTTTAAAAAAATGAATACTAACCAAGGTTGGTGGACACGCGGTGTAATTTGGTGTCTCTCGCGCCCTGGCGAGGACTGGTGCGACCTTGTCCCTGGTGAAGTCACAAGTGTCAAGGTGAGCTCGCACTACGGTGGCGAGAAGACGTTGCTCGTCCTCCAATTCGGCGGCTACAGCCTTCTCCTGGGAACGGCTGTGGGAGCTCTGCTGCATAGCAGCCAGGATCCTTGCCTTTTCGCGTTTTGGCACACGGCCGAATCGTACCGCTGTAACAATAAAGAAAAAAACAGCCCGTTAATAAAATGCTCATATATATAATTAATATAAAACTCAATAGTGCATCAATATCTACATAGTATCTCACTACGAATAATGAATAGTCGTAGTAATGTCAATCAATGAGATGAATCATGCGTTGGAAACTCAGTGCGCGAGGCGTTATACGATAGAGCTTGACGGCCTTGCTCGAAAACACGAGTTCGTCATCGCTGTTGATGGCAGAGAAATATAGTACCTGCGCTAGATGGTATAGCGATGACCATCGGTTATCGCGTGACGACTCTACGATACGACTTCGAAGCTAATTTGTAAGAACGCGTTACAATAGGCAAGCGAGGTTTCCGTGACCGAGGCAAGGTCGACCACCCACTACTGTTAGTGTGTTTGTCAGAATCGTTGCTACATTCCACATGCCTTTTTTTTTTTATTAAGTCAGAATTCTGTTAACACAATGAAAAAGTAAAAAGGCTAGTAGACAAAAACGAAACTGAGAATCTGACTCGTAAGTTCCTTTTCTACTTAGTAGGTTTTCCCTCTCTTAACAATCGGGGGGGAAAGCGAACGAGTGAACGAGCGCGACCGAGCAACACTCCTTTTGACTTTCTCGCGAGCCGAGTCAAGATGAAAGTGCCCCGGAGCACGCACTAAGAATCTCGGGTACGAGTAGAAAGTGGCCGAGCGCTTTGCTCTCTGTGGTTTTCGAACGCCCGCGACCTCCTACCACACTGCCCTCCAAATGGTAAAAAAAAACTTTTCGAAAAAAAAAAAAAATCATTTATTTGAAATAAATAATTTTTTTTTATCGAAAAGATTTTTGTGTTTAAAATTTTTTTTTTGTTTTTCTTCGAAAGTTCAAAAATCACAGCAAGACACCTACGTGCGTTGTGATAGTTGACTACTCCATTGAGGATCCCTTTCAGGATCGGTAGCTCGTCTCCCATAACGATATCGTTGCAATAATCCTCACGATAACGATTATATTTATATCCTTTTTGTGTTAATATCCCAAATTGATGTAGCATATAATACTGTAAACACTGCACTTTAATGACGACGAACACGCGTTATTCCCGCGTTATTTCAATTCCATCGGAGCACACAATCACTACCGTGAATATATCATCGACAAATATCGACTATAAATAATCAGTTGTTATTAAAACGATTTATTTCGTTTATTATAATAAAAACACGTACGATTTAATTATAATCTTTGTCGAATGATTTTTTCTTAGTCTGATTGAATTTTTCGCGGCTGACTCGTGCCAGAGACGTACAAGTCACTCCGAAGATGTGTACACGCGCGGGCTATGGCACAACTGGGCTGACTCTCGGCGTTTCACGTATAAACTCACGTTTCCAATTATATATATATATATACATATACACATATATAGATTTTGTATTATTCTCTCATTCGTTTAAGAACGAAGAGCGACGGGAAAACGCGTGCAAGCGCGAGACAGCATCACCGCCGACTGAGTGACGTTCCGCGAGTTGCGTTCAACAGCCCCCCCACTTATTCAGCCATCAACGACCCCCACTCTCCTCCGCGGGGAGATTGTGGCCTTTGCCGAGCCTTTGGCCTTGAACTTGGTTTCAGCGACAGCCGCGCGAGGCGTACCGCCGACCTATATTACTATATAGCAACCGCGAGCGCTATAGTTCTCATTCTCGCCGTCCTTCTCTCTCTCTGTCTTCCTTTCTATACGTGCGATACCGATGCGCGCGCTAACCGAAGCAACGAACGGTAGGAGTTGAGCCCCCGCGACCCGTCGCCGCACTTCTGCTGCTACATTTCCCTCCTGCGCAGATGCCGACTCAATCCTGTCTAGGGGTAACCTACCCCCAGTGACCTTGAACGATTCCCAGTGCCGATCAACACCCACATTCATCCACCTTTTTCTCCACGCTCATTACTAGGTACACATGCACCCGACACTATTCTTAGCCACTTATCAATACTAAACAGCAAAATATCAACCATTTTCACTACCATATCGTTATTTCGTGTCATCATAATCCTACAAGCTTTTTCTTTTTTTTCTGAAAATAATTTTCATCCCGCTATTTCCGTTATCCAAGATTTAGTGCCAATTTGTGGTGATAACTCAAGTTAAAAAATTGTATATAGTGTATATATAGGTTTAAAATAAAAAATTATTTATTATTTAAATTTAAAATATATTTTTATTTATATTTAAAATAAAAAATATATATTATTTCTTATTTAAATTTAAAATATATTTTTATTTACATTTAAAATAAAAAATATATATAGGTTGAAATTTATATAGTCTACATACGCTCTGTATATAATTTATATACAATTTATACATAAACTCAACTTCACAGGTGATTTGATATATAAATTGCTTATAGAGTTTATATAGACTATATATATTCAATTTCATATGTAGAACTGTATATAATTTTTTTTTACTTCGGGAGAATTTTCAACGATCATGCCTCGTCGACAGCGCTTGGCTGAGTGCGCGACTCGCTGCTCGTTCCAAGTGAGTTTGGCGGTACATTGGCCGCGGAGCATGCGCTTCGTCAGGTGGGAAGAGGAGTGGGTGGCTGCGCGAGAGTGTAACGCGTGGAAGGGGCTGAATAGTGGTGGGATTGGAGGTTCAAGAGAGGGGGAAAAACGAGGCAGTGTAGTTATGTGAAAAGCGAAGTTCGCGAGGTCTCCGTGAGGCTTGTAGCGCCACGCGACGGCGCAACGTTCGCAGCTAAGGGAAACTAAGTGGGGGAATATAAAGAACGGCCGTCGCCGTCGCTTAAGCGAAGAACGGGAGAGAGGGAAAGGCAGCAGCACACGCGACTATACGAACCATTGGAAGGGGGAACACATTTCTACTACTATACACTCTCGAGCCTGAGAGAGGACGTGTAGCGGCTGTGTATAGCGGTACTCTTTCCACTGCGGGAACAGCCGCCACTTTGCAAAGCCGAGCAACGGCCGACTATTGACCCCAAGGCAAGCGCGCGCAAGTAGCCACACTCCACGCGATACTCCCGTATCAAAAGGGAACGTCCGAACAGAACGTGCTTTCCGTCGCGGTTTATTTATTTATACAGCCACGGGAGGCGCGCTTCTTTCACCAAAATCTTGGCAAACAAACGAACCTTTGACTATTCGTCATTCATGATTTGTATGTCAAAACGGAAAATAGTATGGAAAATTTTTGTATATTTTGAGAAACTGTTTGTTTAGGCTTTTTTTTCGTCACGGATTTTTATTTTAGGACAGAGTTGATTGTATTGTAAGACTCGAGATTAAAAGACGCGGTGTGTGGTTACTGAGGTCATTGAACTCGGGAGATCTTGTTGTAAATGAGAGTGAAGGTGTAGGATGATTTTTTTTCTTCTTTTTTCTTTTGTAACTCTCTTCTGAGCAATTTCTAATTTCTCACAACTATCGCTGAGGTGTGTTATATGGCTGTTACTTTCTCGCGACTCGAATCCGGCCACTTTCGCCCGGCGATATTGCAACACTCGGTATAACAACTCGTCGAGTGCCTTCGGAGAGAACGAAATTGCGTAAATGGTCAATGCCCCGGCAACCCAAATTTCTAAAACTTCTCGAAGCCTTCGCGTGCGTCGCGGCGCTGTAATCATGACGGGCCTCTGAAAACTCGGCGATAATCGCTGTGACAAAATTTGTTATTTTTTTTTCAATGACGTCACCGTGTTTGTTCAATAGCAGGTTAAGTAGGCTAATACAGTCGACGCGACAAGATCCGTAATCCGAGCATTTAAGCGTTCCGTAATTCGTGCCGTCTTATTCAATTAAAATAACCTTCGAAAATTATAAAACGTTACGACATCAATGTGCAGCGCATGATTCATCCCATTGAATTATTTAATCACCTATTGAATACTATACACTCACAGAAGAAAATTCTAGTATTAGTGACTAAATAGCAGATTTAAATAATCTTCATTTTTTAAGTTATCAAGTTATTACCATAACTAGTTAAAAATTTGACATTGTAGAAAATTTTTTCCTTTTTTTTAGTGACTAAATAGCAGATTTTAAATAATCTCCAAGTTAAAAAATTGACAATTTTTTGTCCGCAAGATTATAAGTCACGAATACTATAATTTTTCAGTGTGTATTTGAATGATGTTAGAAAATATATGTGATGTACTCACCATCTCGACTCATGCCGACGGCGATGCACTTCTTGAGCCTGCAGTACTGGCAGCGATTTCTGTTGATTCGCAATATGCTGCACTGTTGATTTTTGGTGCAGGGCCGATACTGTATCTTCTGTTGAATGCTCCGGCGAAAGAAACCCTGCGAATCACCAGCGAATCCTTCGTCAGTTTGACCGTCGCTATCGGACGATGACCCGGAGGAACAAGCGTTCCCCGTGCTCGGGCTGGCCAGATCACACTCGCACAAGCACCCCATTAATTCCTTATTTTCAATATTCGTAACTACAACGATAACGTTCTTTACTAAATCGCGACGAAATTTCTTTTTCGTCGCACACCTCAAACCGCACGCTTTCAACAAAAATAAAATGCGCAAAAATCCAAAAACCGAATCGCGTAAGAGCTTAAATCCTGGGCTCTCGTGAGAATAATTCGAGATACAAGATAGGCGATTGAAAAAAAATTCAACACAGTATCCACACAGTAGTCTAATATCCTTTTACCAGATTGTCTGGCTGCTGTCACTCTTTCGCTGATAAAACACCGCGATGATTATCACGTATTTCGACGTATACCATCACAAAATAATTTCGCGTCTTTTGGAATGACGCAAAAAGAAAAAATTAAATAAATCTGTTTAACGCGAATATTATCACGATGCGTAAATGCGTTTAATTGGTAACTGTTGCGTGTGTTTATTTATTATCTTCGGAAAAACTCGAAATTTCGTGTGAGTTTTCGTGAGTCTCGTGAAAGAAGCGACCGTTTGTATCGAAGCTTGGCTGTCGACTGGCTCACTCTAGCACAGAGAGCATAGAGCCTCGACGGCACATTGCCTGTGGCAGCTCGCGGTGGCTGAGCAGGGTGGGGGCCCTCTGACCCAATTCCCGGACGTTCACCCGCAGTTCACCGCGTGAAAGTGAGAGTCCCTGCGCGGCGCGCGCGGACCGTTGGGGTCTCGTCCTGTCTCGCTTCGTTGTACTCTAGTCGAACCGTTCTCGCGCCTCCGCCCGATGGTATATCGCGCTTTTCGAGCTCGCTCTCTCTCTCTCTCTTTCTCTTTCTCTCTCTCTGACTCTCACATATATTCGTGTATATATATATACATGTTCGGGGTATATAGCAAAAGCGCGAGGCGCGCGCGTTAAGCCCCCGACCGAGCACCATAAGCGCGCTCGGTGCGGCGCTCTAGTAACGGGTTCCCTCCCCCTAACCGCCCCCTACTCCACCTTCTCTGTTTCTCTACACCCGATCTACTCGGTGCGAGCCACGCTCTCCCGTTGCTTATGCTACTGTGTCTGCCACTCTTCTTCTCGTCCCGCCCTTCTACCTCGAATATGTATATATATATATATATACATGTGTGTGTATGTGTAAGTTGGTTCTCGTTACTCGTATCGTTTTGTATCTACCTCCAGAGACACCCGGGCGACCACCCACAACCGATTTCGCACGTGATCATAAATGACAGCACGAAGATATCATTTTTTAAATTCTATTCTGGGATTGGGATTAAATGGGCTTCATAAAAAAATGTTAAATGAAATTTTAATGTAAATTCACGAATTCTTGAATTTGAAAAACAAAATGAGACACTGAGTATCGAAATTCAGATTTGATTTTTTTATTATTTTTTTTAATGCATGTCGCCTTAATTGCTGAGGTCATTGGCGGCTTATATACATATACATAGGTGCGTTTACATATGGGATATATTTATTTATACATTTTGATTTTTGCTTTATATTTTTTTATATATATTTATGACTTTGGCAAATTCCAGTATTTTTGTGGCGGATTTGAGCTTCTTTATTATACTTTGATTCATAAATATTTTCGAAAGTCACACGATTTAAAATTTATTTTTTTGTTTTTTCGGAATTGAATTTTTTTGATGTTAAGAAAATCATCGACGCTTTTCTTGAAAATAAAATTTGCAATGTTTTAATTTCGATAAAACAGTACTAAAAAAGAGTCTCACCGTCTTGGGTTTCCTAATGAACAATGAGCTTTTTAAAAATCGCGAATTTTGGCAATTTTTTTTTTTACTTTCGTGCAACGGGAGCTGAATACTTTTCTTTTCCATCAAATTTCAAAATCTAATAATAAGCAAAAAAAATTAAAAAATATTTGGCTCTTTTGAACAGATCTACTCACAAATGTTTCCAGAAAGCATCTATTTTGAGAAAGCGATATATTTCTATTTTTTCGCAAAATTTTTAATCAGTATATCTGTGTGCATACTGCATAGTTAGTGGCTATAATCAGTCACAGCTGCGCGAATGCATAGTGCAGAGCGAAAGAGGACCCTGGGAAGGGAAGTCCCTGGCCGGCTATCGGTCAACGACCTCGTGAGTAGAACTCCGGGGCTGTGCGCGGACCGAGAGGAGAGAGAGAGAGAGAGAGAGAGAGATAGAAAGAGAGTGGAGGAGGAGGAGGAGAAGGGGAAGGGGGGTTAGGTAGATGGGGTTACGTAACTATACCTAACGTACGCGTACGGGCCGAACGTCGAGTAGGAACGGATTTCGGGCGATTCCGTCCCTCCACGATGTTTAGCTTGAGCGCAAGCGCGCTATTTTCCCCCTTCGTCGAGTCGCGCGCGGTATCTGCATGTGTATATGTGCATCGGCACGATATGTTGAGAAGGGAACACGACGATGACACCAAACGACTAGCGACGACAACGAGGAAGAGTATAGATGAGAGAAAGAGAGAGAGAGAGAGAGAGAGAAAGATATATATATATATATATATATATAGTCGTGGCGAGTGAGTGACTCGTCGCGTGACGTCAGAACCCGCGACCTCGCCTACCTCAACTTCGTGGAGCAGCAGCAGCAGCAGCAGCAACGGCGACGGGAGCGCAGCGCGCAACGGGGCGAATGAACGAACGAGCGAGAGCGAAGTACCGTTGCATCTCCGCTGCAGCGGGCCTCGTGCACTCCTCATGCTCCTCTCCCGCTAGTACGACCGCTCCCGATTGACTCTTATATATTTTAGCTTCCACTAGAAGTGATCGTCACTTCTCGATTTTATACACGGTGGAAATTTCTGGAGATATTCTATAGTCTAGATTCAAATAACACGCTTATCGAAAAAATGATAAATTAACTAATTTGTTTAATTCATAATTATGAAAATTTTGAATTTATCTACCGAAAAAATAAGAAATATTTTATTTATAAACTAAGAACTTTTCCTTCTCAATATCTTTTTTCTAAATAAACTGACTAAAAAATACAGACAAAAAATTTGCTACTAATCCATGATGGATAATTATACACAATGATAAAAAAAGTCGTTTTATTAAATGACAATGTAACTGATATAATGGAAATAGAGTTGTATGAAGAAAATAGCAATTGCATGAATAAGAGACTTTCGGATGCTCGCAATCTGGTTGAATTGGGGCAGGGTAGGTGGAAGGACGTTGTGACCTGCGGATAGTGGAGTATCTGGTGCGCGCTGGCTGTATAGATGCCCGGACGAGGGCACCAACCCCGGGTGAACCCCTCAGCGGTCGCGAGAGAGAGAAAGATACACATATATATATATATATACATACATATATAGGTGAGTGGGAGGTAGGGTGACGGCGCAGGCCGTGTGGTGGTGCATCGATCTCTCGAAGCATGCATTCCCCAAGCGGGTCAGGGGGCGACCACCTTCTCTCGTCCTCGGGTTCTCTGCCTCAAGTCGCGAACCTTCCATCCTATATATCTCTTTCTCTCTCTCTCCGAAACACCTCCGCGCTTGCCTGACACAGTCGAGGTTTCCGCCACCCTCCGAGCTCGTCCTCCACAGCCTCCCACACAATCCGTGTCACTCGTCGGAAAACTAGGGGGTTGCCATGGCGCTCTTCCGCTACTGTAGAGCATTTCATCCAAGATGCCATCCTTCCTATCGAAACCCATTTTTTTTCTTTTTCACCCTCCTCTTCCAATAAATCACTCGATACTGCCCCGAAACAAAGACCCATTTAACTGGATGAATCGTAAGAACAAGTCAAACTGTATCAGTCATTTATTTACCATAAATGTATTTTCTTGTTTAACATTTTATAATTTGTAAAAATAATTTTTTATTTCAGTATTCACCCTCCTCTTCCAATAAATCATTCGATACTGCCCCGAAACAAAGACCCATTTAACTGGATGAATCGTAAGAATAAGTCAAACTGTATCAGCCATTTATTTTCCATAAATGTATTTTTTTATTTAACATTGTATCATTTCAGAAATAATTTTTTATTTCAGTATTAATTTTTTTTAATTGAAAATAATTTTTCATAGTTATAGTAACTATTTGATAGTATTATTAAAAAAATTGGTCATAGGAACTAAAAATTTCTAGTTGTTACTTTATAGTTACTAATACCATAATTTTCTCTGAGTGTACTGATGTCATGGTAAATATAATTGTATTGAGAAAGAAGTGAATTTCTTTTGCTGTCCTTTTTTTTTTTGGGGCCAGGATGATCGAGAGGAATGAGTAAAAAAAAAAAAGAAAAATAAGAGGTCGCACGACAAATTGCTTTTATTTTCCTCAAAGCTTATGACCGAGCAAAATGCATACACACATAATAGTGTATAAGAAAAGATCCCAACATTAGAAGGCTATATACTGTTACTATAAAGACTTTTGCATATACATAACGTAAGCTAGAGAAGTGCATCGCGGCTCGGTCATGACGGCACGAGATCGGAGAGTGTGGGATACGACTATAGGAGTGCATATCTATCTATATATATATATTATATATATGTATATATAGCGAAACGACGTGGCGGCCGCGAGCGAGAGGCCAACGACCGGAGCGAGCCGCGTGCGACCGCCGTTGGTGAGAGTGGAAGGGGTTGCTGCTGCTGCTGCTGCTGCTGCTGTGGTACTGCTCGGTGTTCCCTGACGGAATTAGGGTAGGGGAAGGCGCGTGGCGAGGGTTTGGGGGGTGAAGGTGGGCGCCAGCAGCATGAGAGACGAGACCGAGCTCAAGAATCCAAGTGCGAGTGAGAAAAGGGATTACCCCGCGAAACGGAGTAACGGTGACGTACGTAACTGGCGCGCATGCGCACAAATGACGACGACGACGACGACGACGACGACGACGACGGCGACGACGGCGATGTTTCGCGCTCGGGGGCATTAACCGCGCTAGCGCTTACGTTCCCCAGCCCTCAAGAATTTGCGGATCGTCCGCCGGGCTGATCTTCCAACTTCCCCTCCCACACACTATACTCTCTCAAGATACCCTGACTTTGTATGCACATCGTCATGCACTCGGTCAATCGGTTCTTCGATTCGGAGAAAAAATTCTTAGGCCTTTCTACACTGTTAAAAAATCTACTTTGTATTTAATGCACTTTTGCTGGGAGTTTTTATGCATAAACTAGTATATTATGTTTAATGTACAAGAGTAATGTTACATTAATGTATGGTACAGTACATTCAATAATTTACTTTATTTTACTGGAAAAGTGCATAAATTTTATACCACAATAAACAAACTAGTATATTATATTTAATATACAAGGGTAATGTTAAATTAATGTATGGTACAGCACATTTAATAATTTACTTTAATTTTACTGGGAAAGTACATGAATTTTGTACCACTATTGTATATTTAATTTTGATTACGAGTTTATGCTTAAAAACTTCCAGTCTTTTGTAACAGTGTAAGCCTTCAAGGAATTCACTGTTAAAAATATTTTGAAAATTAATATATGTATTGGAAGTTCTTTTTCAGATACAGTATATTAAATGAAATTTAATATAATGTATCTGAAAAAGAACATATCAGTATATTAAATGAAATTTAATATACTGATATGTCGTAAAATTCCAATAATTATATTATAAACACAAGTTTTATGAAGTATTTAGTATACTGTATATTAATTTTACAACAATTTCTTTGTATATTAATTAACATTTGTGTATTAAATTTAATATACGCGTATGCGCAAAAAAACTTCCAATTCTTTAGATTAATTTTCATACAAAAATTTCTAACAGTGTTGATATAAAAAAAGTAAATGATTTAACAGATTTGTATTTTGAGTGGTTATTGATCTTTCTATAAATTTGATTCTGGTGGGGGACTATCGACGGGTATATTTGCGAAACTTAACTATTTCCTGCACTCGGTCATTCGGTTTTTCGATACGGAGAAAAAATTCTTAGGCTTCTAAGGCTTTAAAAAATTAATATAAATAAAAACGGAATTGATTTAACAGATTTGTATTTTAGGTCGTTATTGATGTTTCTATAAATGCGTCAAATTATTTTATTAATGTTTCACACGAGAATAATTAATAAATCGCGGATTTTATTCACGGTGAGGATTCTGGAGTGCGACTCTATCGATGGGTATATTTCCGAAGCTTGACTATTTCAGTGCTTCAACTATAGCACACAGCGTGTGTATAGTCCTTTACTCGTTGGAGAGATAGATATGCAGAACGCGAATAAGTATAACATGGCGGTGAGTATGTATATACACATATACATGCATACATGTACACATACCACAATAATAAGCGGTTGACCCGATTCTAAAGTAGATGCACCGCGACGCGAGAGGTCAGTAACCCCCAAGTCGAGAGCGCGTCGAGTGCACCGAAATAACCGAGCGCGCGAGCGCGTTCGCGAGAGCGCAATCAAATGAAAATGAGATCACGACTCGTTACGACATCAAAAGTGATGGTGGTGGCGGAGAGAAGCTCAGGGAGGAGAGGAAAAAGGGAGAGGGGGGAGATGATACGCGAGAGGGTACACGAATGGAGGGGTTAGGGGGAGGAAGGGCAAAGGGGGAGGGGGGAGGGGAGCAGCGGTAGCAAAACGTGAGGACGTGCGCCCCGAGTGATGTAACTGGTTCGCGGACGAGGTCGACGACCGGAGGGGTTAATGCACCCCTTCGCCTCGATTTCAACCCCTCCGGAAAAAAGCTATCTCGCTCTCTCTCTCTCTCTCACACTTCTCCCTTCCTTATCGCAACGGGCGGCCGACAAACTAGCTACGTGCCGGGGCTCGCGTGGGTGATACACACCCCCGCAATCCTCCCCACGACTCCCTCAATTTTGCGTCTACGTGTCGAAGCACCCGCCGATCGATCGTTGTGGCCTATTTATTTTCCCTTCCGCTTCGCTTACTAATCTTACGCTTCTCTACTACGCACTTACGAAAAGAAAAAACAAAAAAATTGTATTTCGATAAATTTTTATTTAATCAAGTTCTGTACGAAAATATTTTGTATTGTTCTTTAATCGAAATTAATTCATAACTCGTTAAAATTTAATCATTTAATATGCTTTATATTATTTTGTATTATTTTATTTTATTATTATTATTATTTTTGCAATTTTATAAAATCACACCAAATGGTTATTTATTTTACTTGAATAATATTGGAATTTAAATTACAACCATTGCGCTTTTTCATTACAAAAGAGAAATTATTATTTAATTAATAAAATTGGTTCGAAATACTTCGTGATGTTTAATTGAATATAATAAAATGTTTTCACTGTGCTTTTTTTTACAGAAGATAAATTTTTCTCCAATTAATAATGTATCAAAAATACTTGGTAACGTTATTTCAAAATTGCAAATCATTAAGATGCACGTCTGTTGAGCGATTGCTGTAAAGGAGATCGCAAAAAAGAAAAATAGAAAAAAAGTAGTTGGAAGCGAGTCTGATAAAGTAGTAAGTAGCGTATGTCGAGCTGTTTGCACCTCTCGGAGGTGCAATGGTATAACGATCGCCATAGTAGTGCAACAGTAGTGCGACCGAGCGACCTAGTCTTCAAAGATACCCAACACTCTTCCGCGTTCTCTTCCCTTTCCACTGCAACGAGGAAGGCTCGCTTGCTGATTCCTATGTACAGCAGCGAGCTTCCACGTCGCTGTAACGAGATGTGTGCGCTCTTCCAGCAGAAGTAGAAGCAGAAAGAGCAGATAGCTCGCACCATAAGACGCTCTACCGCTAGCGGCTAGGTCACTCTTCGAAGAGAGAGAGAAAGAAAGAAAGAGAAAAAGAGAGAGAAAGATAGAAAGAGAAAGAGAGACAGAGAGAAGTCACAACGAGCCCTGCCCGTCGTGTACGCCTCTTACGGGCGCCACCAGCATCAGAAGAACTCTCCGCGCGCTCGCCAAGACCACGTAAGTAACTGACCTAGTCAACGTAAGCCAGTCAGCCGCGCCGCGCGTATGTTCATCGCTGTCTATCCTCGGCATTTCGTACTTAACTTTTCTCGCTAGGGACTCGTATACCAAAATACCAAGTCTTGCATTTCTCAAGGAGGACTATATATATTTTTTTTGTAAACCTGCAACTAGTGAAAAAAAGCTTCGAGCTTGTTGCGCATAACTTTTTCAGGCCAGGTGTTCAAAGCAAAAGTTGACTGATCCACCCACATTAGTAGTTGAAAAACTTTTATTTTTTTTCCTCTTCGCTCGATTTTCTCGAACTCTGTCGTTCTTTTTTTTCTCGTACAATAGAATTTCAAGGCATCTCGGCCTCGGGACTTTGGGATACAATTTTCCGGTGGCCGAGTTACCTGCTCTTTGGAAAAGAGCGAGAAGATATGTCGACGAGAAGAGAGATGCTTTCCCTTCTGTGGCTGGGACATTATTTACCGGTCAGAAGCAGCAACACTGCTAAGGAAATCTGCGATTCTATGCGTTTGGTCCTTCCTTATTTCTCTGTTGAACTCAGCGGGAAAGAATCTCTCTAGTTTTGACTCGGAGGACGCGAGAATAGGAGCCACATCGTCGTTTGCACCGGTCACGATATAATGTATAGTACATCAGTCTTTGCCCTACGGTTAAAAGGTCAGTGGACGAACAATTGAACTTTGCGTGAGGATTCCTGGGGAGGTGAGACCGGAATTCTGACCAATTTGAAAGACCACCGGATGATCGGTGCGGACAGCCACGGGAGGTCCTTAAGGCCTCCCGGAAAAATATCTAACTTCCTTGTTCCCTTTTACTCATGTTACGTATTATTATTCATTTTTTCAATAGAATTTAAAGCAATTTTTTGCCCGCTTGTTTTGAAAAATAAAATATTTTACTCCTGTTTTAAATGACAATATTTAAGCCTTGTTTCAAATCGGAATTTTCTGCCTCAATTTTTAATAATTTAATGAATTTTCTTACGTTTATTGTAAAGAAAATTTTCAATTTAAGTTTACGAGAAATTATGGCTCCTTAAGGCCTCCCGGAAAAATATCTAACTTCCTTGTTCCCTTTTACTCATGTTACGTATTATTATTCATTTTTTCAATAGAATTTAAAGCAATTTTTTGCCCGCTTGTTTTGAAAAATAAAATATTTTACTCCTGTTTTAAATAACAATATTTAAGCCTTGTTCCAAATCGAAATGCCCTGTCCCCATTTTCAATAATTTAATGAATTTTCTTACGTTTATTGTAAAGAAAATTTTCAATTTAAGTTTACGAGAAATTATGGCTCTTAAGGCCTCCCGGAAAAATATCTAACTTCCTTGTTCCCTTTTACTCATGTTACGTATTATTATTCATTTTTTCAATAGAATTTAAAGCAATTTTTTGCCCGCTTGTTTTAAAAAAAATATATTTTACTCCTGTTTACGACAATATTTAAGCCTTGTTCCAAATCGAAATTTCCTGCCCCAATTTTTAATAATTTGATAAATTTTTTTACGTTTATTGTAAAAAAAATTTCAGTCAAAGTTTACGAGAAATGATGAATGAACATAAGGTGAAAATGCTTCTGATAAGATGAGCTGATGCGCTCAGCACGAAAGCCGAGACAGATCTGCGCGCCGACACCGGAGTTCGTCGATCCGAGTGGCACCTGGTGCGCTGCGATCGGGTTGAGGTGGGAGATCGCGCGAGTAAACGAACCGCGAGTGGGGAGTACCAGTGGGTTTGCGACTCTGCCACTTCCACAAGTGCAATCGGCGACGATGGCTTCCACCTCTTATATACCAACTTCCCCCGCACAACTTCTTACCTTCCGCCCTCGCGCGAAGAGCACGAGGACGTTGACTCGACGGCCTTCGCTCGGCGCTTCTATATTGTCGCACGAATTTATTAGCAAAAAAAAAATCCCACTTTGAGGATGGTACTTTATTAATAAGCATGTAATAATTTTTTTAATGATTGCCATTGCGTTAAAATGCATTAATTTATTATGATAAATAATATAATGTTCAATTGATAATTTGAGGCTCATGACTGTATAAATAAATAAATTAGCATATAATAATTTGAAAACTATTGCCATCTAAAGTGCACGATATTTTATTACTTTTTTTCTGACAATATAAGACGAATTCTTTGGAGTAAAGAATGGACCGCAGACTTTGCTCCAAAACTACCTGCTGCCCTGCACCGGACCCTTCTCACGTGATTCTATTACCACACCACGCAAAAGGAGAACCTAAGTGTCCGAAACACGGAGGATGAAAAGAAGAGACGAGAGGAAAGGAATTTGCTACATTTTCCGCTTCTTTTGCGCAACAACCACCGTCGGGATTCTATGCATTGTGACCATCTATATACATATATATACGAGAAAAGAAGGGACGGGAATTCGAGGTCGGACGTCCACCTCAACCTCACCACTACAGCCAAAAACGATTATTGTAATATACAAAACGCGGTGTTCAAAGTTTCCTGAGATCGCATGACCGGTTTCCGATTTCATTTTTACGCCGAATGTCCTCGCTGCATTGTCGAGGAACCAGCCGACTCAGTATTTAATATTTCGCTCCGTATATTAACTATACATATATATATAATATATATGTATGATTTTCCTATCTGTGTATTTAACCGCGAGGACGAAATCCCACGCGAAGAAAACGAAGGCTCTGATTACCGCCCTCCCCCTTCCCCCCTTTACTCCTTTCGGTTGATGGCCGGGCGTTAAACCCTCGAATGACACAGTGGCCATGATTTTTTTTTTTTAGTTTCTCGCTCTGTCCGAGGTGAGCAGCAAATATTCGCTAATGAAACTCCTTCACTACCGGGTTAACGATTATACTCATGGTCGAAAGATGAGCGATTTGAGGCTGCTGGCCTTGTCGTATATAGAATGTGCGCGAGTACGCGAAGCGAACGGTCGATAACTTTAGCCTCACTCACAGAGGACCGTGAAACACTGATATACCCTACCACACATTCACACGCCATTCACTTCCTGGCCTCGGTTTGGCACCCGCAATCAAAAAGTCACGTAGACACACGCGAATAAAATGGTACGTTGACTTTGTAACAAGATATATATTCACCGTCGTATACATATTATATTCTTTAGTATTCCCATTGTGCGCATTGTAATGCGATTTTTATGTCCATGCGAAATTTCGATAACGACGATCGGATGTCATTTATCAAAGCGTCTCAAACGTGTGTCTTTTTCGTGAGTTTTTTTTAATTACGAGAAACAAAGTGATACTGCAATGGTAAAAATCAATTTATACAGACTCTTGCTCATACTTTTAATGAAATACATTTTCTAGTCCGTTAAACAGTCACGGATCAATTTGGACATTAAAGAAGAAAAAAAATCACATCAACGTGCTGGAAAAAGCGCAACGAACTATCGAGAGCAAAATCCGAGTGCTTTCACTGATCTCCCCGGAGAAGTGAACGAACGCTAAGGCACTTTCGCCACGAGAGAGAGATTGATATCGGATTGTGAACGAGAGCGAATTGTATACATATAGAATTTCGCATTGCAGCATCAGATATCCCAGTATTTTTTTATCTTTCTTTTTTATCAATCTTTTTTTTTCTTACCTTGCATCCTTCGCAGGAGTGGACACCATAATGAAAACCGGAAGCTTTGTCACCGCATACACGGCATAGTACTGTCGTCCCGTCAAATTCTGCAAAGAAAAAAAGAGAATTCCATCAGTCACTAATTTTTTTTCACTTTTTATAGAGATATTGAGGAAAAAACGTTTGATGCGATATATATAGTATCTTCACCACGTGGCGTAGCATGCGCGGTTGCAGCAGCAGCAGCAGCAGCAGTAACAGCAGCCCGCGCAGCTAGAGTGCACGGGAGAACGGAGGGAGGAGAGAAAGAACACTTTCTCCAAGCGCGCAGTACGCTCGCGCTGTGGTGTTACAGCATCGCTCTGTATTACAACTTTCTGCTTTCACTTGACGCTGTCAGGCCTGCGGTTTGTTTCGAACTCACCGATTAATGAAAACCTCGGTATTATAATGCAAAGAATGCATTCAGAAACTTTCAATTTCTTTTCACAACAAAAACTCTTGCAAAGAAAATGTTTTTTTTTTTCAAATTCTTTATATACCTTATTACATACATAATAAAATCTGTATCAAATTCTGGTTCAAATTATCTTGGAAAGAGTAATTATTTTTTTATAGATTATTATATAAATAATAATCTTACCGGTATCGAAATCCGGTTCAGATTCTCTTGAAATAAGTAATTATTTTTTTATAGATTATTATGTAAATAATAATTATACCAATTTCGAATTACATTTCAGGTCATTTTGGAAAAAGTAATTATTTTTTTATAGATTATTATGTAAATAATAATTATACCAATTTCGAATTACGTTTCAGGTCCTTTTGGAAAAAGTAATTATTTTTTTACTTTTTTTATATATAGATTATTGTATAAATAATAATTGTACCGATATAAAATTCCGTTTCAGATTCTCTTGGAAAAAGTAATTTATTTTTTTATTTTTTTTATGTAGATTATTATATAAATAATAATTATACCTATATTGAGTTCGGGTTCGGGTCTAGCTGAGGACACAGTCGAGTCCATAGTTGGCATGCTAGGCGCAATGTGAGGAACCTGAGCGACGTGATACGGGCTCGACATACCAGAGATGCAAGATCTCGCGACACTGGATGGTCGAGATCCATGCGAGGAGATGCTCGACATGGGTGATTCCGGTGCGGAAGGTGACATCAAGCTGCCGTGTTGCATGCTACTGTCTGGCGTTAGAATCATGTTGAAATGTGTTGTGTGTTTATAAATATATTAACGTAAAAGATCACGAAGATCTTCACGAAAAAAAAAGAGTCTCGAGAAATCGGGACTTGTCCGACGAACAATATTTCCAAATACGTCGTTAAAAAAATACTCTCGTTATCCAGAGAGTGTAGGTCCACTATTCTCACTGCACTGAGCGTCGACAACAGGGAGCAGCATTTGCTCGCCGTGTCACTGTCACCAAAAATAAAAATATCAATATTCAAATAACAACCCACTTTACGTCACTTCAATTTAAAAAATCACTCACTAAAATTCAAATAATTTTTAAAAATCGTTTAAACGAAGGTCCGAAGAAAATCCAATTCTCGTGTATATTACGATTTATAATTTCCGAACTTCCGAAACACACACGAAAAAACGTATATAAAAGAGTTAGTATAACAACTCTTAAGCGCACGTACGTATAATCCTCCCTGTGCGAAGGGCAGGTGCGTTCTGTGCTCGTGCGAGGATCGTCCACGAGTGTTATATCGGTTCGCCGCGTGTACCTCGTGTTGCTTCGACTATATATACATACATATATATATATATATATATATCCCGTGTGAGCGCGGGGCCCGTCGAACTTAGCCGCCACACCGAAGGAGAGTGAAAGTGAGTCTTCGCTCGAGGGAGGTTCGCGTTGGTCTGACTCGAGTTTGGCGCTGCCGAGTGTTGGTTACCTGGCTGCTCTGCTGCTTGCTGCTGCTGCTGCAGCCCTTACTTGCCCACGAGCGCTGGTTGGTGATGGTGGGGAGGGTAGGCGAATGTTGTAGTGTGGTTGTATACACGCTTGGGCTTTGCCAGCATGCCAGCCAACCGTCTCTACCACAGTCTACGCCCTGGCTACTAAAGTACACGTATATACACAGTAGAGGGACACTCGAGAGCTTGAGGAGCCGCCGTCGCCGAGTTCATCGTATTTTCAATGTTGGAGGTCACTGACAACCGAGCCGGGCCGGCACAATGCCGATCTCGGGGCCCCGCCAATAGCAGTTGGGCCCGGCGAGCGGAGCGCGTCTCTGATTGGCGCGGCGGTTGCCCCACCATACCGAGCGCCTCCTTCCTACGACGGAGGAAGTTCATCGGCCGAAACCTTGACTGAATTACCCCGCAGCAGCGGCCAAGGCCATGCGTCCTCTCGCTCTCCCGCCAGCCGCAAGTTCCCCGCGAGTTCTCTCGACTCCGCGTTTATTCTCACTCGGTTCTTTCTCTCCTCATCTTCTTCTTCGGCTGAGCTTGTTCTATAGCTCGTTCTTACTCAGACTCGCTGTCGACGCTGTATTATATATATATGTATATATGGTATCTTTCTTACTCGCATTATTCTATATGTCGCGATATATCTTTTTCACTCGCACATGGTTGAAATAGATTTTGCCGCGTATTACGATAGAACTTCGTATCTGTATATGCTCGTTTTCCTCAGCATCTACAATGTCCATGAGTTTGGTTTCGTTTTTTTGTTTTTTTTTTTGTTTGTTTTGCGTCTCGTTCTTTCTCACTTGTTTCTTTGTGGTTTCTCGATTCTTTAGCAGGAGTAGCAGATTGTTTGGCTCTGTTGGACTTGGAGTGTTTTTGTTTTTTTTTTCTATTTAAGAGTGCGTGTGTGTGTGTTCGTGTGCGTTATGTATGAGCATCTCTCGCGGGTCGCGTGCTATCCTTTCACTCGCATGCGAAGCATCATTCGAGCATCTCGTCGCTCCTCCTCCCACTCAAGTGTCTATAGGTTGTCCCCCACATGCAGCTTCATGGTCGCGAAAAAAAAAAGCAGAGTACTGGGTGCAACTATGGATGAGGATGCTGCGTCTGGACGCCGGCGCCCCGCAACCGGTATTGTGTAGATGATATTTACTGCTGTATCTACATGCTTCGATATCGATACAACGATCTTGCAGTTTATATTCGTAGCGTAGTATAAGATTTCTATCGTCTATTTATTGTAACGAGAGTCTAAGTGGCGCTATCGTAATTGTGCTGACACTATTAATCAATGCAGTTTATAGCATCTAATTACACTCTGTAGATTATATTCGCAACCAGCGGAGACAATTTTTCAAATTTAGAACGGAGACTTAAGTTCTTTTTTTTTTGTTAAAAAAATGATGCTATGTTTAGGGTCAAGTTATTTTTTTATTATGGTTAATTAATACTGTTTACGGTTTATCTTTAGTACTTAAAAACATGCAGTGGAGATTTTTAATTTTGTTGTATAAAAATTATTGTCTATATGATGTATATATATTTTTTTTATTGAAAAATTGCAACTGGTTCAATGTCCGCAAACAGTGCATCAACCCCATCTTTACAGAACGAAGCAGCAACGGCTCATCGCCGGAAACGTCGTTAATTGAAACCGCATACTTGTGCGAAGTTTTAGACGATTTTTTTTTCTTTTTTCTTTTTCTTTCGAATTGGAGACGCTGACGTTTTCGAAACCGCACACAGACAACGAGTTCGGCGAACTCTCGACAACGCCAAGTTTAATGCCACTGATCCTCTTCGAATACTATATATGAGGCGATTCACACGGGCAAAACACACCTGCCTTTTCGTTTCTGCTTCGAGCCCGCAGCTACTGCGTCTTTTTTTTTCTTTTTCTGCTGATACATATACTTTTTGGTTTCCCAGTCGGTGAGACTTGTTTCAAGCTGTATTATCATTATTTTTATCGCTCAAGTTTAGTTAATACGCAGCAATTAACTCTCAGTGCTGCATAAAAGGTGCTACGATTGAGTTATTTCAGTCAAAAGCCTGTTATTTCGATCAATGAATATTTAGCATCCATTTACTTTTGTTTCAAAGGGGGTGACACACGATTTATATAATAAATAAATTTCTTATGAACAATTTATAAATTGTTAATAAACAAAAGTATAAATTTTCGAATACAAACAATATAAAAATAGCATAAACAAACAATAATGATTTACTTTGATTTTTGTGATATTTTGCAACTTTGTGGACAATTTTTCTTTTTCGTTCTAATAAAATATTTTTTTGTCAAAAATGCGCAAAAATATTCAGAAAAATATATTTCGAATTAACCACGCAATAAATAAATATATTTTTAAGTAACAGATCGTTACAACATTGCTTCCGATATAAATAAATATATTTTCAAGAAATAGATCTTTACAATATTGTTTCCAATATAAATATATATATGTATTCATATATACTAGAACGTATCGCACAGCAACAGGACGTTTAACGAGGATCACGGCCCCGTCGGCAAACCCGCCGATCGACGATCGTGTGAGTCGGTATAATGCGAAGGCTTGCGCAGAAGCCGAGCGCGTCGAAGGACGTACGTTGGCTCTGTACAGGAAGAGAGGTCCTTGAATCGGACACCGAACCTTCCGTATATAATATCTCGACGAGAGCCTCAACGACCTCCCAGCAACCAAACTAGACAAGAAAACGATCCTTCACCGGCAGCAATGAAATTCCTTAATTTCCGAGGACAAGCGGAATGCCAAGGACCTATGCATAACGAAAGAAAAAAAAAAAAAAAAAAAAGATTGCGTCGTTACGTACCCGCGGCAGATGGGACGAAAATGGTCGACCTCATAGCGTAAAACTCGATTTTCTTAGGTAAAAACATATATTTCCCTGCTCACGCGACTATTATTATTATTACTCTACTAAAATGCTTCAGCACTATAAATGTGCTTCAAAGTGCTCTAAAAACTTGTAGTCGTTTCCCTCGTTTATTGGATTACTGTAATAATATATTTTCTAGTATTGTGCAAAGGGCAATAAAATCAAAGTGACAGGAGTCTCAGGGTCCGAGCGAGCAAAGCACGCGCCAAAGTAAAACGAAGCACCAAACGCCCTTTTCTCCCTTATTCTTGTGACGCAAATTTTTGGCGACAATAAAAATACCAATATAAAAACAGACCCCGAAGAAAATGTATTTCGAGGCATTATTATTATTATTGAGTGCATTTCAGGAAACTATTTCACCTTCCTAAACCAGTTTTTCGGAAGTTCCATTCTCTCCTCTTCGTAATACAGGTATAAAATAGGAGAGAGAAAAAAAAAATGGAAAAGAAAAAATTGAACGTATGTGAAAGTGATACGAACCGGAAGCAGCCGCGAATCCTTTTTATTTTTTCCAGAAAACGTAATCCTTCCGGCGCTCCAATACGAAACACGATATTTTCCCTCGAAACCACCACGTGAATCCTTTTACCACCTTCAGGGAAAAATTTTTCAAGGGTTATGCGACCCTAAGAATTACCTGAGGCCCTGTTGGGACTGCAGGTCATTCGGGGAAGGGTAGAGTCGGTCTCGAGACTCAACCCTTCTCGCACGAGGCAACCCTTTAACCCCGAGACCATTTGCACCGGTCCCGTGGCCTCCCCCACTCCTTCCATCACCTCCGTCGATAACAGCGCCGTAAACTGCGAACCATGTTTGTTTTTTTTTACATCTACTTGCCCAACGACCTTTACTGCTCCATAAACGCATAAACTAGTAAACTTTCTCCGTTTTGCTTAAGAGAGTGCCACTCACGAGGAGTCCTTAAGGATCGACGAAGATGCTGAATTTTTCAAGCTGTAGGGCCCAGAATAATTTGGGACCTGGGACAACTTCGGAGTTAACGTTCGACCATTATCGACGAAATAATTTATTTTCATGATTTTATGATTCGACCATTACGAGCTGAGACTCGACCTTCTGTCACCCGTGAAAATACGGTGAGAGATATTTTTGTCTCTGTTCCTCTTCATTGTTTTCCATCACTTTTCCTAACTGTCGATGGGCTCGTGCATGTGCAGAGGGATTTTTGTTTGGGCGTAAACGAGTCAGTGGCAACAGCCGTAGGACTTTGTGTATACATGCGTTTCCTTGAAATCGTCTTACGACTTGTAAACGTGACCATTTATATGCAACCCAGAGGCGAATGGCCCTCGCGTGGCCCAAGCTTCACAGCCCCTGTCTATTTTTAATCGAACGGGACGTAAATCGGTCGTACTCGCACGTGCTGAGCTTTAAGACGTATACACGAGGTTGTAAATTTTGGTAAAGTGACGAATGGGTTTGCGTGCCGAGTTAAATCAATGCACAAAACGCAATGGATATATTTATCAACATTTCCTGTTACATATAATTTTCCTTGTTTAATATAAATCCTCTTGGCTGAATTATTTATCAATTAAAAAAAAAAAACAATTTTAAGTTTAATTGCAGTAACTATAAAAATATAGATTCAATGATTTAAAAATAAAAATTAAAAAATTTTGCGAATGGAATTGGAAAACGATTTTTCCAATTTCATTCGCTGTACATTTTAATATCACCATTAAGTAAAAATATTATATACAATCCGATAAGAATGATAACAGAATAGAGAACACAAATACAATGCTATATAAAAAAAGAAACATACTATAAAACTAATATCAATCTAGCGAATTTTTTTTTTAATAAGTTTTAATGATCGTTATTTTTTTTTTAACTTACGCGTTTCATGGAATTCATATTTTACATAAGAATTCCTGATGAAGTCGAGGGATTTCCGGCGTCTTTTCGTAAGAGTATCGAACGCAGAGTTCTCGTTTGCTTACTCATTCGCTCATCGCTCCCATGTCAGAGTTAAAAATCTCAAGTGGCTGATGTGCATTGGTGTAGTAGGAAGAAACACGACTCATAGTACAACATCAAAAAAAGAGCTCGTACACAAACCGTGTGTTTTATAATGCGTCAACGATGCGTCACAGCTATATGCATATATATATACTACGAATCGAGAGTCGGCCTCGTTTCGTGTCACCGACTTGCTGTTCACGACGAACGTACAGAGAGCATTAGGCGACCGGTTTGCTTATATACGCGTCTCGATAAATTGTCACGTTTGACTGCGTGTGACCGGTACGTGTATCACGAATTCGATTATGCATCTCTCGATGTCGCTTGAGGTAAAATTATACAGACAAAGCGGGGAACGTCAACGATCTTTAAACATTTATTTACGAGAGCTCATTCACCCTTTTCAAATAAACTCAAGTTTTATTATCACAACATGCACTACTAAAATCCCCCGAGACATGAATGGGATTTTTTTTAAGGGTAAAATATACACACACAATTCTCGAATAATTAGCATTGGAGCATTAGCATAAAATTAATTCAATCGATTATATAAAAACTCGTGCGCGCCGAGTGGTGAACGACCTTTTAAATTAATTCAACTCCGCAAAGGTTTAACCTTTTTCATGATAGTTCAGTGCGATTTACGACATCCAGACGCTAATTGATCTATACGATTAGGATAATCGATTCCACGCGTTTATGAGCTGGAAGTATCGTATACTTGCATGTCTTGGATCACTAATTCTAAGAAACCGCGATTTTTACGTGCCACAAGCTTTGGCCTCATCGTCACCTATGACTCATCGTTGTTTCGTGAATTATGCAGGTAAAAAATGTACAATACTTGCACAGATAGATTTTTCATTCTCTATTTTTTTACACTGAGAAAAATGATAAATTGCTAAATATAGTGAATTCTGATACAAAAATAACGACTTGTGCCATAATTTTGTTGCTGTTTACATTATTTATTGTTACATTATTATATTTTTCTGGGCTTGTTCAGTAGAAAATTCGAATACCAATCTAAATTTTTAAAAACCTCCTTAACCTTTAACCCCAGGTCCATTCCCGAAAAAGAATGTCTTAAATATTATATTTTTCTGATAAAAATTGCAAATTTTAAAATGCCCATTTTCAATTATTACGTGTAAACGTTTTTTCGTTTCATAAAATGAAAACGTAAGATTCTTTTCTAATGGAATTCTGTTTTTTTCGGAATTCTTGGCCCAGGAATTAGAAAATAGTCTTAAAAAAAATAGCTAATTCCCTAATGTACTGAATATGCTATTTTGGCAGTAAAATGAATAGAAAAGCTATTCAATTTGAAAAATCGATATTTTTCCGCGTTAATGTAACAAATTCCTTCTCCCAGCCTCTTTAAAGCATTAAAGCTCGTTGAATCTTTTTTCATAAATAGCTAATTCCTTTAACCCTTTGTGCCATACATTTTTAGTTTCTGAAATGAAAAATCTCATTAATTATGATCAGAAATTAGTTTAAAACATTTAAATCTGAGCGAAAACAGATGAGTCACTAAGTGACCCACTGTGACGCAAAGGGTTAAAGGACCAAGCTATTTAATCAAGAAAAGAAAATGAATATTGTTTTACATTAATCCAATAATCTCTTGCTCCACCTTCTCTAAACCAGTAAATCTCATTGAACCTTCTTCACAAATAGCTAATCCCCTAACATACCAAACATGCTACTTTGGCCCTTAAACAACCAATTTACACGGAAAAAAAAAATTGGTTCTCCAGCCATTCGCGTGGCTAAATACGCTCCAACCGATAAAGCTAGCTAGGCTAACCAATTTTTTGATTGGACTGACAAACTAATTGGTTCTGACACCACATTGTTAGTTGCCAACCCATTAATTTGCTGACTCAATCAACTTGTTTTGTCGCCCCAACTAACTTTCTCGTTTCTGTAACCAACTAGTTTATTGTCTCAACAAATTTTTTCGCTTGAAGCCTATTCAACCAATTATTTCTTTCCGTGTATTTAATTTAAAAAAAGAAATCAATTTTTTTTTTGCATTAATCCAATAAATCCCTTCATCCACCCTCCGCAAAACCATTAAAGCTCATTGAACCAACTTCTCCACGCCTGGCGTAACCTCGGAACAAGATGAAAAACGGTTGATGCGCGAGCGTGGAGCAAAGTTTTTCGCGAAACAAAGGGTAACAAAGCGTTCGTTGTACCGGGGGGAAGGGGAGTGAGAGACCGGGAACCGAGTCCAAGTATGCAGGCCTCGAGGAGTCGTCTCTCTTGTGGAGTCCTTGGCACGGTACGACCGGTCGGCGACCCGCGAGAGCTCGACTCCTGTTCTCGACTCTACGCTTTGCGATTTTCTACAGGCGACGCGATTAGTCGACCGAGTTATACGTACGACGAGTGTCAACGACGATGCTGAAGAACACCGAAGGGTATAGTAAAGCTACGGTAGTAACGACAACGTACGCGTCACTTTATTGTCATTATTATTATTATTATCATTATTGCTCGAACTGCAGCGGTGCAATCCACGTAGAAACTTCACGATTCCTATGTCGTCTTCGTCGTCGACGACGTTGACTACAATATACTTCCGCAGTGGGCGCTATGGCTAGCTATGGGCATAACGGTGCGCCCGGCGCGTCACGCACGTGCGTGTGTGATGTCACTGAACCTGCAGCAACAGCACCACTAGCAGCAAAACGTGGTGACTCCCGCGCGTATTCGACGTGCAGCACTTCTCTACATAAATACATTCAACGAGTTACTCTGCTTATGTGTTGGTGTTTAACGTACGAGAGTCTCAAAGGAACGCGCTGTACCGTTTTTGGTTTTCTTCGTGTCAACGAAACTTCGAGAAACTAGTTTGTTTGGTATATACGAGGTGGAATTAAAGAGGAATTTTTTATGTATGTGTAAGGCTTTTTATTTAACCTTTTTATTACCAATGTGGGATATTTAAAGAAAAGGTTCTCTTAATACTACTATTTCAATTTTAGTAAAAAAAAATACATCTAGATGGAAAAAATTATTTTATTAAATTTGATAAATTCACTCGTTTCGGCAGTGTAACTAATATATTATTTGATAAAATAAAACATGAAGGGCTGAAGAACTACGACCGACGACCTTAATTGGCAATACGGATATTATTAATAAATTGTCAAACAAAAAGTAACATGTAAAAAAAACCTGTGTCATGTTTTGTTAATAAATAACACTTACTGCTACTAAAACATGAATATACCAATATTTACCGATTATGTCTTTTATTTTCAATGAATTTTATTTCTCAATTATGTAATTCAAATACTACTATTTCAATTTTAATTAAACAAATTTTAAAAACATTTAGATGGAAGAAATATTTTTTTTTAATTTCATAAAAACACTTTTTTCGGTAGTGTAACTAATATATTATTTGATAAAATAAAACATGAAGTGCTGAAGAACTACAGTCGATGGCCTTAATTGGCAATACGGCTATTATTAATAAATTGTGAAGCAAAAATTAATATGTAAAAAAAAACCTATGTCATGTATTGTTAATAAATGCACTTGCTGCTATTAAAACCTGAAAATATCGATATTTACCAATTATATCTTTTATTTACAGTGAATTTTATTTCTCAATTATGTAATCCAGTATCTTACGATTTTACGAACTAACCTATAGGCAGAAATTGAGGCGTCTGGGTGGAAGCCTTGATTTTTTAAAAATTCGAATATGATGCGGGCTGACAGAGTGGTACAGTGATGGCATGAAAGAAAAATATATACAGATGTTACATAACGCGCGGAGACACTGAAAAAGAGAGAGGCTTTTCGTTGTTTGACTCGGAAGAGTTGGCCAACGAGAGGAGAAGACGAGAGCTCTCGATTTCGGAGGCATTCGGGTCGTTGGACCACTGAAAACTCGGGACCGACTGCCGCGCTGACACAGATCCAATGCTGATGGTTGCTTCGTGTGCATACGCGACGCGGCGACTCGCGCGAGCTCTCATGGTTATTAATGCCGGCCGAATGTAACAAGAAAGAGCGAGCGAGGAAGACAGATATGATCGGGGGCACGCGTGTTGCATAAAAGAATTACGAGGAGGCGCGATCGACTCGTACGTGGCTCGTAGTGAGAGAGAGAATGAGAGAAAGAACGAGGGAAAGCACCTAACGAAGAATGAAATGGGATGGAAGTTCCGGATGCGCGTACACACGTCGACGTCTCTCACAATACATTTTGTGAGCTGCAGCTGCATTTCCCTGCCCGCATACACCCTCAAATCCTGCACCCTTTTTGTTCGTGACTAGATACAGAGATCCCAAAGAGATGAGCAATGGAAAACCTTTTCTGAATTACAAAAAAAAATCTTAGACGGTAAAATACAAAATTTTGAATTGTTTTTAGGAAACTGAATACTAAATAATCTCACGTTGATATAAATAATTACTGGATACAGAGTTTCGAAGGAGATGAGGAAAGAAGAGAATTTGCTGAGATATTAATTTTTTTAAACTAAGACTGAGTGAAATAAAAATGGTTATTGTTTTTGGGGGATTTATTACTAAATAATTTTACAGTTGTAGTGAACGATATCGGATACAGGAATCCTAAAGAGACGAGGAATAAAGAAATTTTTCTGAATACTTAAAAAAATGTCTGAGACTGTATTAAAGCGAAAATTGATATCGGAGGTTGATAAATAATTTGACGCTGTAATAAATAAAAATGATAATATAAAAAAGTTTTTAATATATTTTAGTTAACCTGCATTATCTTAGGATCCGATTCAATGTTATATACAGTGAAAAAAAATTGTATTGCGGGCTGCCAAAAAGAAGTATTTTTGAATAAACTCTAGTTCTTATTCCTTCAATCCCATTTAACATTGAAATAATAAAATATTATTTTGCTTATTTTAGAGTTATTGTTTCGATCTCGTATGGAATTGGAGGAATTCAAATTAAGTTGATAACGCTTGTTTTTGGCAGCTCGCAAACGATCGATTTATTGAATCAATGACTTTTTTTTCAGTGTATATTTTTTACGCGTCAATTCGAATTTCAGTAATAAATTATCGAGCACAGAGTAAGATTTAGAAAAAACATTTGTAATTCTAACAAAAAATATTTCTGACCCAATATATTTTCCAATAAATGAATACAATAAAATGTCTAATTATTTTCGATACCCTCTTGGTTGACCTGCATTACCCGATCATTATATTCCATTGTTGCAATCTTTTTACACGACGGACGCTGTTAACGATTTCTCCGGTCGTTGCGCTGTGACGGCATTGAACCAAGAGAGCGCTAGACTCTCGGAACATTCGCTGCACCGTAGTGCGGTTCAAGACTAGAGTCCATCGGGGAGCAAGTAGGAAGAAGAAGAAACGTGGGAAGCGATAGTAGAACGAGGAGAGTGCGCGAGATCGGGAAAAGATGGTAGCATCAACTTCGCGTTCTCTGGTTGTGTAAAACACTTCGAGTGAAGCAAATAAAAAGAAAGAAGGAAACGAGCGGGGAAAGAGGTGGGAGAGGACGAGAAGGAAGAGGAACGTGTGCCACTAGCCGCGGCCCCGTGATGCCCTGCTCCGCATTGCCACTTTGAGAGATTCAAGTCGATTACATAGCGAGTTCTCGTTCCCGTTCGCTCACCGCTTTCGTACTATAACACTCACGTGTACAGCGCTTGTTCTCCCTGCGTGAATATACATACTGCGCTTACTAGCCCGCGATATACACACTCTTCTTCATTCCTCTCTCCGTTAACCGCAAGCGTGTACAACCGATGACAAAGTATGTGCGAATCTTAGCGATAGTTGACTCTATTTTCTTTCACTCTTGATTAATCGCACACGGAGAGAAATGGATCCGCGAATATTTCGTCCGTGCAAGCCTTTGGAAGGGATAAACGAATCGACGTGCACGCGCTGAGTGGCGAAAATGAGAATCAAATTTATAAACTTCGATACATGAGATCGCGTTATTTAATAAAATGGGACATTCTACTTGTTGCACATCGAATTCTAAAAATAATAGTGTAAATAGCGAATGCAAATTCTACCGGTTTTCAACAGCGAAATCCATACGTAACCTCAAAATGCATCGAACAATCATGCAAATATGCGTAATTTACTTAAGTGCTTCATTAGATTATATTATAACAAAGAATGCTGTACACAATTATGTGAAGTTCATCCCGCAATACGTCTTTAATTTCATTTTATCACATTTTTTAACGCTTTTGTAAACCCATTTATGGCCATAGTCTCCAAGTTTTTCGCATTTTCGAGCCAACAGATGGCGCCGCGGCTGACTTGCATGGAGCGAATAGCTGCCACTCGCAGAAAATATTGTATGGCGGTGACACATGGGCTCTATTGTAAAAGCTCATATAAACAACTTATAGCTTACAATACGTATAGTAATCGTTCCACATTTGCTTGATTATAACAATGACTTGTTCCTTAACAGTATAGTAATCCGTTGTTCATGGGACTTATTACCGTCGATTAGTATTAATTTCCTATTCTGCTTTGGGATTATCAACATGTAGGGATTTTTTTAGATTCACAAATAAGAACATGGTTAATGATGACGTCGCGAATTTATTCATCCACTACATATGTAAAATTTTCCTAACAGCATACGTTTGTTCTTTGAGGTTTTTTTTAAGTCTTTCTTTTCTCCAAAAGCGCTGGGTCGTTACTATTTTAGAACGACCCACAGGACGAATCGGCATGAAACCTCCCCGATTATATGCGCCTCCGTAGTGTAGGATGCATAGCATTTCCGGTCTCCGACCAATGGCAAGCGAGCGCTACTGGTCGTGTGGTCGAGCGTCGAACTACGACTTGTAACCGCCAGTCTGTTGCCAAGCGTCGTATTGACAAGACCTGTTAAGGCGAGCTAAGACGAAACAAAGAGAACGACGAAAAACAAAACGCGAGTAAAATATATCGCGGACTCTATTTTTACTTTTAAATAAACGCCATCTTTCACTTTTCCCGAGTGCATCATTTCTCAGACCCGATAAATAAATAATTACTACAGTGGTCACTTCCATTTACGAGAATCGGTACACGAATTCGCCATCTAGCGACATCACAAATAACTAGAACTGTGAATCTAGAGTGTATAAGAATAGTTGTAATTACTATACACCATAAGAAACATTGACTTGTCATATTTATATAGTAAACAAACCCAGAGAACATTTAGTGAGTTTTCAGCCGCTAGATGGCGAATAACTACGGCTTTTCTCGTAAACGAAAAGATCTACGGCGGTGCATATAAAGAGCAGTCTTGTCGCCCAAAAGTGTCTTTCGTGAGACATTGAAGACATGGCAGTGAAGCCGCCCAATATTTGTATTTTTGGTTGAATTGTCATATGATAAGTTACATCTCTGACTTATCGACCTACTTTGGCTAGCGTGTTGCAGTTTCAACACAACAGTCAGAGAAACAAAATTTAATTACAAAATATGATGGCGTCTTTAAAAATGTACACATTTTTATTCACTAACTTGCAAAGCATATTAAATACATTTCCCCTTTCTTAAATGTATTTAAGGAAACGCATAGAAAATTCAAATAGGTCCAAAATTAAAAACGCAATGCTTTGCTTTGCTTTTTTATTATCCAATATCGATACAATAATATTATCAATATTAATCTGAATAATGATCTATTTTATAAGACAGTCCTGCAATCAATTTCTATATTGTTTATACGGAGCATGATGAAAAAAATGATTTAATTCGAAGATATATTTATTATACGTTAAATACTCAACTTAAAGAAAATAATGAACTCAAAATAATTACAGCCGGCATTCAAATGAGAAAATTTATTTACGTTAACTAAAATCTAGTTCGGTGTACTGAATCTTTTTTCTGAGTGTAGGGCTATGTATATATAAAAAGTATTTGTTTTTATATAGTTCTTTAAAAATTAATTTTATAAGTTTATATGCCTTACCGTGTTTTACATTACTTTGCCATACTTTGCTGTACTTTTCTATACTTTGCTGTACTTTCCTACAATGAACGTCATAAAACGGCGATGCAATAAATTGAAGAGAAATATCCAAAAAGCCTCATTTTCGCCACCGTGAAATCGTCTCCGATGGTCGTAGAACGTCTTGCACTTATAGTATTCGGCTACTGGCTCTATTAATTTACGACATTGAAAGTCCTAGAACCCCAAGTGTGTCAGAGCGCTACCAGAGAGAGAGAGAGAGAGAGAGAGAGAGAGAGAGAGAGAGGTTATAACCCCACTCATCCTCACAACCCTTTCGCCTCAGGCATTCCGGGTATAAGTACTATAGAGAGTTTCGCTGTTGGATGAAATAACGAAGGGTTGCGACACGCCCAGAAGTGGTAGACCACGGGTACGCCGCAATGTAACGACTCGGCTATTGTCTTCTCGATTACGACGAAACCACCGCCACTGTTGGTCCGAAATAACTCTTTACACCATTCTCTACTTAGTTCACTGCTATATTGTCATATTTCAACAATTTAGGTACGTGTTGATGTTAGCCGTGGTTCATTTAAAGGGTTAAGAAAGTTTGTGGTGAACAACAGTAAGGAAATGACTTGAGGAAAGGATTATATTCGGAAAGGCTTATAAGGGCTATACTATGCATCTTTCTCACTCTCTCTCTCTCTTTCGAGAGTCCTCTTAACCCTTTCAATACTTTCTACGGTCGTTTGTTTTGGATTATCCTTCCGGAGACTCCAAACAAGTCAGTCAAGCCATCGCATAATCTCCCAGTCAAATCTTCGGCTCTACGTCGTTTTGATGACAAACAGTGCCATCGTAATCGCATTAAGACCATATATTTTGCGGAGAGCAGGTACCGAGACATAATTAGTCGGCGTATAGCTGTGCGGGAAGGCGGAGACTACAGTTTTTCTGTACAACGATTCCACACCGATAGATTGACTTCAACCGGAGATAATGAATACACAAATACAATGAGAAAATTTTGTAGACAAAGTTGATGGCAAAAGAGCCACAAAATATACGATCGATCTTTCCATTGGAAATTCCCATCAGTGGTTTATTGAAACTCTAGCGCGAGACAATGGAAACATTTTCTATTGTTACTTACAGAACACCTGAAGTATTTCACTCGTCTTCTTTGTCCGCAACCCCAAGCTCAGAAATCGTCACGGTTCTGATAACGATCAAATAGGAACTATCAATTGGTAGGTCATATAGTCGATGTCACTATTATTATATGCACCAAAAATTAATAATTATCGTCTAGTATTTCTCAGATGCAAAGCACAAGCTTGACAACTGCTCAGTTGAAATTCCTGACCTACGATAGCATCCGTCGAAGATTACTTATATTAAGCCGAGAAAAAGACAAATGTGACTTTGCCAAATAGGTCGAATTTAGCTTATAGCTAATCATAGTAGCAAAACGAACATGCATTAAAAAATAAAATTAACTGCGGTTAATTATAAACAGTAGGAAATAAATTTATCCATAAAGTCGACGCCCCAAAGAAATGTTTTTTTCCAATGTCACTGTCTTCGTTCACTCTTAAGCCCTTCCACTTCCATTCCCTCTTTCTTTCTTTCTTTTATTTCAATGGCATACTCATGCGAGTGCGATGACTCCGAGAAATTCGAGCGTGACGAGATACGGGAGAGAATCGACGTCGTCGCGATATATTTATAACATCAGCAAAAGCGAAGCGCGACTGGATCGTAAGAGACCCAAGAGAGAGGGAGCGCATACGCTATATGTACTGTATAGGTACGCCGGGCGCTCGTTGTGCTGCCCCGGGCCTTGAGCGGAACGCGCCAGCGCGCGGGTTCGACGCTCCGCGGAATACCGCGAGGGTGATCGTCCTCCCTCGAGGTTCACCTCGCGAGAGATCCTTGCGGCTCTCTCTCGTCTCGTAGTTGGACGACTGGCTTCCAGGACTCTTTATCGTGAGACAGCAACGAGGATGTATATAAGAAAAGTAAGCGACGACGAGAGGAGAAGAAGAAGGCAGTCAGCAGTGACTGTCCTTCAAACGGTCTCTTCCATTAGTCTCGCTGGCAGCCCGCATTCAAAGACTACCTACTTCTCAAATATATAACATGTATTCTATATATAAAACGTTTATTTAATGGAATCGAATCACCTGAAAAATAAGAAAATTCAAATGATGCTGCAATTACAAAAATAATTTATTTGCACCGTGATAAAAAAAGACCACTGGACAAGCACGGAGAGCTGAACATTTTCATAAAAGGATTTTTTTTTTGGAGAAAATTTCATCGGTGCAAATATTCATTTTCTATTTTGTACTTGGGGAGTTAAAGCTGCACCACTTCACTAAATTGATTTCGCAAGGCCTAATTCTTTAACTTAAAAGAAAATGTAGTAAAAAAAGTTGCACGTTAGGAAAAATTGATTATAAACTGAAAGATCTTCATATAGAAGATCTTCATATACTCGAACTGGTCGGAGTCTGAACGCTATGACGGAAGCAAAATAGAAATAATATTTGCACCGACGAATTTTGCTCCAAAAAAAAAATCCCCTTATGAACAGTTTCACCTCCTCTTGTGTGTTCAGTGGTAATTTTTTACCTCGGTGCAAATTTTCATATGTGCAATTCCAGCACCATTTCATAGCTGTGTATTTTTCGCCCCTCGATATCCTTAACACGGCTTTCATTGCTAGGTCAAAATCAAGCCGAGGATAATTTAGAAGAAAATTTAGTAAAAAAAAGTTGCATGCTAGGAAAAATTGATTATAAAATGAAGGATCTTCATATACTCGAACTGGTCGGAGTCTGAACGCTATAACGGAAGCAAAATAGAAATAATATTTGCACCGACGAATTTTCCTCCAAAAAAAAAAATCCCCTTATGAAAAGTTTCACCTCCTCTTGTGTGTTCAGTGGTAATTTTTTACCTCGGTGCAAATTTTCATATGTGTAATTCCAGCACCATTTTATAGCTCTTTTATATTTAGCCCCTCGATGTCCTTAACACGGCTTTCGTTGCTAGGTCAAAATCAAGCCGAGGATGATCCACGCAAAAAAATCCAATTATATATAGCGCGGCGCGAGGCTCTTCGGCCCAGCGGGAGGACACGAAGTAGAAAAGCGATAAAAGACAGAGAGCGCAGAAGAGAACGAAGAATCGACTTGGAATCGTGCGAGCTTCTGACGAGGACGGTGCATCGGACTAAGCGCGCTGGCAGAGAGAGGGCGTAACGAGGGGGACCCACGGTTCCGCGAATGTTACGGGACCACATAGCGACGTGGGAGTGCAACAACTGCATCGCGTTCATGCACCGGGCGCGGATCCATGGCACGGCACAGCAGGCGCACAGCATGCATACACGCACGTGTCTTCTCGCTCACGTACATACGTACATATTCACATATATATATATATGTGATGTTCCCTATATACTGTAATAGTACGGCTGTGATGTGCCGGCCGCTTGACTCTGTGTTACTGCTGCTGCTGCTGCTGCCTGTTGCACATGCACATGCGGCTGACTCGCACTCGCGGGATCGCGGAGAGCCGATGGGAGTGCGCCGACCTCTGCCGCCTCGCAAACGGTCGACGACCTCGCCCGACGCGCGAGCTCACAGTGGCAAAGTGAGCCTCTATCTGGCTCTGAGCGTGATTCGCGCTCGTCGCGCCTTCCCTAACCGATCCCGAACCTCCCCCTATACACGATCGAGGGAAAAGTACACGACCAACGTCAAACCATCCGGATGATCCACTGCCACGATGCGATTTTCAGTGTACCACTTGTGCGACCATTCGTGGAGCCATATATCGAACTCCACTCGGTTGCGGATTACCCGGTGACGTCAGCCGCAACGTCACATCAACACCTCATCGATTATTCCATCGGGATTTATTTCTATGCGGATTAACGACTTTTGGTATGTCTGAATGATTTATAATCATCGTGGCATAGTTTCTACAAGCAAAGCGAATAAAAAGTGCTTTGCATAATTTTTATGAACGATTGTGGCGAGGAATAATGATAAATATGAATATATCATAATAATTACAGTTACGTTTTTTTGCGCTCTTTGTAAGAGAACAAATATTGTATTGTCATAAATTGATTTTTTTTTGTAAAGTAAAGTAAAGTAAAGTAAAGTAAAGTAAAGTAAAGTTCTTTTTAAAGGTAATGCAAATGTTTATGTTTGAAATATTGTATTACAATTTATGTAAAGTGTTCTGTGTTCCTGTGCAAAATATTTGACAGAAATGGACAAACAGTGTCAAGACCGTGGGACCATCGGTGAAAGGGTTAAGCCGATTAACATAGACAATTGAGGATTTAAGTCGATTGTAAATTGTTTTGGTTGTGATTTTGATGGGGGGAGGGGGATATTCTTCGAAAGGGTGGATTGACCCAGTGCCCTAACTCTAACTAGCCGCTGGCCGAGCCAACTCCACAAATCCCCACTTTCTTCCATATCGTCCGTTTGTTGGCTGACTCGGTCGATTGTTAATATCCGGAAAATATCAACAAAGATCGTTTTAGGTTTCCACTTCACACGGGAGAGGAGAATGGATTCGATTGGATCTTCGTTGACCTGCGGTGCAAGAGAGCGACTCGGTCGAGGGCACATTTTGTCGGTAATTGGATTAGCGGGAAAGTATTACTCGTCGTAGTCGTGTTGTGAACCTCGGGAAAGTACCGCATGCACTTGGACAATGGTGGACAGGGGTCGTTGTACCGAGAATAAGGACTTAACCGCAGGCGAAAGCATCCAACCCTCTTTTCTTCCATGCTATGCGTACCGTACTGCATTTATACCTTGTAAGTACTGCGAGTCGAATTCCCTCTGTAATTTATTTAGTCTCCCACATGAAATATTAAGGTACAAAACTATATATGCACCCAGAGTTGGAAGTCCTTATTATATGTATGGTTAAATTATTTTTATCATAATAACCTACAGCTTATGAAAAGATATAAAAATTTTAAACGGATGCATAAAAATAAACCTTCTATTCATTTTTTGATGTATTACATTCTTCTCCATTTTGTCATGAATAAACTGCAGTAAAATTTCATATTTCTTTTCTCGTTCTGTTGAAAATTTGAACATTTCTTTTCAAAACCTATTAAGTTGATGTTACAAATCTATATACCCCTATATTAACGGTTAAAGGTGGAAAAAATTAATTTAATCGGTCGAATGAAAAGAATTATAATGGTTAATTTAGAAGAAAAAAAACTCTTGATTCATTTTCACAGGGTCTTAATTTCTTGGTAGACAAAAGATTTGTGTCGCACCCGTTAGATCGAATTTCGATCGAGTCACGGATTCCTCGGCGTACGTGCGGCTAACGTATACGAGGAATATACACGTACGGATTAGAGGGGCAGAGGATGATACGGGGCGTCAGCCTGGCGTTCAGAAGTCTCAGCATATCGAGGGAGAGAGGTCAGTCGCACTTCTCCAGTTCATTGTATGCATGCACTTTGGAGAACGAATATAGAAAGAAAAAAAGATAAATAAAATGAAGACATAATAAAAAAGGATATATAGCTACTTTTCGCATGGAAAGGAGAAAGAGTAGGGAGAAAAGTTTACTCTCTGCTTCTCTTTCAGTTAGGTCGATCGACGGACTTCCCGGTGCATGGGAGAACGTTCGATGGAGTGAGAACCAAGAGAAGCGTCATTGAACGCAAGCGAAAAAGGAACGACGAAGAGGTTCGCTCACCACAGTAAAGACGACGAAGAAGGAGGAGAAGAAGAAGCAACAGAAGTGGAGAATGATGAAGAGAAACTTGATCGATAAGACAGAGAAAGAGTGATTGGAATGAAGTGGCGAAGAAGCCACTGAGCAGACTATAGATACACGAACGGTTCTTCACCTTTTTGAGCCCACAAGCCCACATTCTAAAAAAAAATATCATGATGACTTATACATAAACGTACAACAAAATAATGTATTTTTGAAGTGTTATACAAAGTGTCATAACCCAAATCAATCTAATACACTCATAAATGCATTTTTAAAAAGGATTGATTATCACACAATTAATTAACGGAAAAAATCATAGCAAATAATATCCGGGTTCTAATGAAGCCCAAAATAAAAATAGATTAATTTAATTAATACAATTAATTTAATTAAACATTGTCGTCAGAAGTGTCAAAATCCAAATCAATCTAATAACACTCATAAATGCATTTTTAAAAAGGATTATTTATCACACTATTAATTATCTTAAATATCATAGAAAATAGTGTACGGGTTCTAATGAACCGCAAAATAATGAAGTTGAAAAAACATAGGAGCCTAATACACTTACATAGATTAATTTTTTTTTTATTGATGACACAATAAATTTAGTTAAACAATTTTTAGAAAGGATTTTTGATCACACAATTATTTATCTTAAATATCATAGCAAATAGTGTCCGGATTCTAATGAACCCCAATATTACAATACTTGAAAAAACGTGTGAGTCTAATACATTCACAAAGATTAATATTTTTTTGATTGATGGCACAATTAATTAAATTTAATAAATATTGTACAATACAAGTGTCAGGGGTCTAATGGACCCCAGGTTAAGAACCTCTGGTACAGTGACTCGGAGTGAAGGCAGAAGGCAGGTAGGCGAAAAGAGGGGAACGCATCCTCGGGGCCGTCCTAACGGTAGGGCGGGTCACTGGACGCGGCGCGCCGCCGCCGCCGCCGAGCGATGCAACTCTTCTTTGAGCGCGAAGCGAAGTTGCAAGCGCGCTTTTGCACGACGCGAGCGCAGCGATAGCCCGGCCAAAGACTCTTTGCCTTCCACGTCCGTACGTCGACTCTTGAACGAACGCTCGGTATCACGGTGCAATGCCCTACCTAGGTGTAACGCTCCTCCTCGTTGCCCTTATACACGACGATGAGCGCGAGCCAGGAATCGGCGAGTCGTCGAGGCTCCCGCGTGCACCGGGAATTATGCTGCCGTTGTGCTGTTGCTGCTGCTGCTGTTGCTCACTTCGAGCTGCTGATACGGGCCTGTTGCACTCGAGGGGCGCGCGCCCGGAATTATTGTCTTCCTCCTCGCCTTCCGCTGTCCTTTTCCTTCGGTTGAAGACCGCGAGAGTCCTTGAACTCCATGGTAGCTCGATCGCGAACCAGCGAGATTGTTCTCATCGCGCCTCTGCACTTCCTCCGCAACTCTTTCCTGCTGCTGCTGCTGCTGATGTTGCTGCTGCTGCTGCTGGCTGATTAGGCGGGATGTCCGGACTCCTTTTTTTTGGCTTTTTAAAATTAAAACAATGGTTTTGTCGTTTTGGGTTACACGGAAAGAAAAGATTAGTTGCCATAACCAAGAAATGAGTTGAAACAACCAATCGATTATTCTATTTCCCTAGCAACTCAAATGGTAATACCGACGATTCGAATGATAATACCGGCGATTCGAATGGTAGTCCCAACTATTCGAGTGGTAGTCCCAACGATTGGATCAGTTAACCTAACAAATCCAATCGAGAATTAAACGTGAATAGTTGAGTTTACTATTCGATATGGTTGAGGCAACTAATTTTTTAGACATTGTGTATAGCAAATCGAAAACGTAATTGCCACAACCAAACATTTCTTTCAGTGTAGCTTCACTTATTGGGAAAGTATGGTGATGGAAATGTAGTGTTAAGGAAGAGTTATGACCCTGAACGTATCTGGACACGGAGAAAAAGGCTTCGTTAGATCAGGCAAGGCGCTTGGTTATATATGCGCCAACTAAGTTATTGGTTAGACCAACCAAGTTATTGGTTACACCAACTAAATCATCTTGGTTAGTCAATCAATAACTTGGTTAGTTAACAAATAACTTGATTGGTCTAACCAATAACTTGGTGCATAAATAACTAAGCGCTTAGTTGTTCTAACCAAGCCTTTTTTTGCGTGCACTGAGAAAAAAATATAGTTGAATGGACTAATTTAGCGTACACCCTCGTTCAAATGGATTTTTCGTTAGGACAACCAAATGTTTAGTTTCTTCAATAATCGTTAGATTAGTTGTCTAAAATTTATTTGCGGTAACCAAAATATTCGTTCTGCCAACAAAAAATTCATTTGAATGAGGGTGTACGCTAAATTAGTCCATTCAACTATATTTTTTTTCTCAGTGTGCATCTGACAATTTCTTTTTAATCTTTGGTTATTTGGTATTTTTCGTTTTACAGACATCACTCCAAAAGCGGTTTTCTTAGTTTTGACATTCTATAGATGAACATGTATTTTGCTTTTTTTTGTATTCCTTAAGGGGGTGCATTCAAAAGAAATCTTTGGCACGCTATAACGGCAGTATTTTTTGTTGTACAGAGTTCACTTCAAAATTTTCACTTCAAAAGTTCACTTTTGTTAGTTAATGGGTAGACTAAAAATTGCTAAATTATTATCAGAAGTGCGTAAAATAAATTGTAGTAAATTATTAAATATATGAAGATTTCACTATAAATTTTAATGATCTTAAAATTTAATGAAGGATTTTTTTAGTAAATTTTTTAAATCCATGACCTTTTGGTGGCCTCGATTTTTAAAAATGTAACGGTCGCGTTATTTTATTTTCTTCTACGATAAACTTTCTGCAGAATAATTTTGTGAAGCTGCAGCTTCTTTTTAGAAACTGCAATAAAGACAAAAGAAAAAAAACGCCTCCACTTGTCTGAGGACGATGACCCTATCCTTCGTTCTTCATTCGATATCCTTAGCGATACGACGTGAAGTAACCGCGCTCAACGGGCGTACCCTAAGTGTACACATGTTTGCACGACATATTATTATATCCGAAGTCTCCTGAAAAGAATTCATTTTTTTTTTTTTTACAAAACTGGAATATCGTTGACTTCCAAGAACTTGTAATGCACATCGCGTATGTGCGATACAAGTATATCGTGAGTGTACATGACGCGGGCTGTTCGAGGCAACTCAGCGATTTGTCCGGGTACTACGATATATCCATAACGGATATAGTCGGAGTGACGAGTCTAAAGAAAAATTTTCGTCTCGACATGCGAAAACATTTTCATGACGCAAATTCACCTCCTGCGTCATCATCAAAATAATCAACAGAAAAAAAACGTTAAGCTGACAACGTCATGACCCGATTGAGTTGTTCTTACAAACAACTGATTAATCCAGGAATTTCTGTCGTATTTCCTACTCTGGCAATATTGATGAGTCTTCAGTCAACATTATCATCAAGTATCCTACTTAGTATACAAATTTCTTTTGACACCATATGCAAAAATATTTTGAAGCAAGATCATTACATGCATCATTATCATCATGGGTGGAAAAAAAATGTACGCTGTAAATGTAAAACAACGTCATGACCTGAATAAGTTGTTTTTCCAAACTGCTGATGATTCTAACAAATTTTGTCGTATGTCCTAATCCGGTAATATTTAAGAGTCTTCATTCAACAGTATCATGAAATCCTTACTTAGTTTTAAAAATTTCTTTTGACACCATATGCAAAAATATTTTGAGGCAAGTTCATTACATGCATCATTATCATCATGGGTTGAAAAAAATGTAAGCTGTAAATGTAAGACAACGCCATGGCCTGAATAAGTTGTTTTTCCAAACTGCTGATGATTCTAACAAATTTTGTCGTATGTCCTAATCCGGTAATATTTAAGAGTCTTCATTCAACAGTATCATGAAAGCCTTACTTAGTTTGAAAAATTTCTTTTGACACCATATGCAAAAATATTTTGAGGCAAGTTCATTACATGCATCATTATCATCATGGGTTGAAAAAAAATGTAAGCTGTAAATGTAAAACAACGCCATGGCCTGAATAAGTTGTTTTTCCAAACTGCTGATGATTCTAACAAATTTTGTCGTATGTCCTAATCCGGTAATATTTAAGAGTCTTCATTCAACAGTATCATGAAATCCTTACTTAGTTTGAAAATTTTCTTTTGACACCATATGCAAAAATATTTTGAGGCAAGTTCATTACATGCTTCATTATCATCATGGGTTGAAAAAAATGTAAGCTGTAAATGTAAAATAACGTCATGACCTGAATTAGTTGTTTTTCCAAACTGCTGATGATTCTAACAAATTTTGTCGTATGTCCTAATCCGGTAATATTTAAGAGTCTTCATTCAACAGTATCATGAAATCCTTACTTAGTTTTAAAAATTTCGTTTGACACCATATGCAAAAATATTTTGTGGCAAATTCATTACATGCATCATTATCATGATGGGTTGAAAAAATGTAAGCTGTAAATGTAAGACAACGTCATGGCCTGAATAAGTTGTTTTTCCAAACAGCTGATGATTTCAACAAATTTTATCGTGTTTTCTACTGCAGTAATATTTAAGAGTCTTCATTCAAGAGTTTCATGATCCTTACTTAGTTTGAAAAATTTTGTTTGCCACCATATGCAAAAATATTTTGAGGCAAGTTCACTACCTGCATCATCATCATCATGGGTTGAAAAAAATGTAAGATAACGTCATGACCTGAATAAGTTGTTTTTCCATATAACTGATTATTCCAAAAAATTCTGTCGTATTTCCTACTCTTGAAATATTCAAGAGTCTTCATTCAACAGTATCATCAAGTATCCTACTTAGTGTGAAGAAAAAAATGTGTCACCGTGTGCGAAAATATTTTGATGTTATGCGTCATGATCAGAATGAGATTGGAAAAATGTAAGATAACAACGTCATGACCTGATTGAGTTGTTCTTTCAAACAACTGATTAATCCAGGACTTTCAGTCGTATTTCTTACATTGATAATATCGATGAGTCTTCGTTCGATTGTATCATGAAATATCCTACTTACTATATTTTCGTGGAACGATGAATCGCGCCCAGTCATTCCCTGAAAACTATTCCTCGAGTTCATCGATTCCTCAGCGAATGTGGACAAAAAACTAAGGGACAAGACACGGATGTTTTTGACAGTCGGGCATTTCCCCATGACTTGGTCTACGACCATAACACACTACGTCATATCCTACGAATCTGTTTGTTTCATTGTCATGGTCAATGACTCTGTAGATCGCTGACCTTGGAATCTCGATACTGCGACTGGAATCTCACGTAACAATGTAGAAGAAGGGGTAACAGACACAGCATACCGACGTCTTTTTTTTTACCGCGAATCGTAGCATAGGACGAACCCATAGACGCGAGAAATGTTCACAACAAGTTTTATACCGAGAATTACGTGTGCGGCAGCTCCTGTGTAGTACATATCCTATAGTAATAATAACACGCTCGGCTATTCAGTGTCGACGAACCCGCTTGACGCGCGTGTATCTTTCCCATTCGTTTTATGCAAAAGTTACTGAATATATTGCTTCGATTTTCCACGAAAAAAAAAACAGTTGGTCCGAAGTGCGACATTGTGTGTAAAAAAAATGACATCATTCAAGTCTACACGGAAAAAAAAATTAGTTGCCATAACCAAGAAATGAGTTGACGCAACCAATCGATTATTCTATCTCCCTAGCAACTCAAATGGTAATACCAACGATTCGAATGATAATACCGACGATTCGAATGGTAGTCCCAACCATTCGAGTGGTAGTCCCAATAATTGGATTAATTAACCTAACTAATCTCGCGAGAACTAATCGTGAATAGTTCAGGTTACTATTCGATATGGTTGAGGCAACTAATTTTTTAGACATTGTGTACAGCAAATCGAAAACGTAGTTGCCACAACCAAACATTTATTTCCGTGTAGAAAGGCAATCCACTGAAACTATTCAAAAGACTATTCAAAAAAACTATTCAAAAATCCTATCGAATTTGTCAATGAAATATTGTTTTACTTATTTATTGATACCTTTTTCGTATTGATATTATTCTGGACCAATATTTTTAATATCTACAAAGGCGTCGATTTTTTAATCAGACTTTTCACTTGCTGAGAGATGAAGCAATGAACAGAACGTAAAGATAAAGAGCGACGGAAACAATTTGCAAAGTTCTACTTAGCAGCTTTAATTACTCAAATCGTAGCTTTTCAATATAAATATAACTCAATGCCGAATATTCTTATAATACTTATCTATATGTATTGGTTTTTTTAGCCAAAAGTGTTGATTATAAAATGTCGACAATATCAATCTTTCATTCTCCTCATTAGCTATTTCATGTTTCGCAAAAGTTAATGGAATAAAATAATTTTTTGTAAAACATAAAATTCTGATAAATTTGAACAACATTACAGATTATGACGAAACTATGTACTGATAATCGTAGAATAGTATCGATTTCATGTACAAAATTTAAATTCGTTGTCTCACGTTTTGATAAAATTAAAGCAACAATATAAATTTTTCCGAAAATTTCAAAAAACTATAAAATTCGAACCGCATTTCCGATTTCGGTCAATTCAATACCAAACAACATTAAGAGTATCTCTACTTATAGAGAATAATTGAGTTAGAATAAGTTACTTTTTTAATAAACTTTCAACGAGGCTGACGAAACTTGAACAATCTGAAAGCATAACTGATTAAATTATTCACCGTTCTACGCCTCCTCACCTTTCTCAGAGTTTTTCAAATGTATATAGCAGTGCGTACTATACGTGCGCTTAATATGCATATGACGATACTACGTTGCACTCACACATGTATATGTTATATGTGTTTAAGTCTCGAGCATACAAGAGCTGATGAATGACATAACGACAGTGAGTGCTATAAGCGAGGGAACGAGGGACTGTTAAGTCTCTCGGGCGTCGACCTCCTCGTACGATGCTGCAGCATCGTCATGTATATATATCGTATATATGTATGTTCTATGCGTTGTCCACCACCTGAAGCCCCGTATTTTCCGCGACGGCACGAGGCGAATTGACATGAGCTAACCGCGCGCATCTAACCAATCGTAGACGCGAGCGTGCGTTCGATTGACCGCACGTTTCGCCATATAATCACTATGCGAGATAAAGTGGCAAACATCATGCCAGTTTGGTTTGTTTGAGCGAGAGAGAAAATCATGACTAAAGCCGGGCCATCGAGCGAATGTTACGTCTTGTTTACTGGCCACGTGACACTCGTGCGTAGTACGAGAACAGAAGAGTCTACATACACTCTTACAATATACGACATCGCAATAGCGACTCTACTACGTGGTAATAATACCCGTGACACCGGCACTGATTATTTTTCTGACCCACATTACCAAAAGTTCGTTGCCATGCATTTCGCACTATTGTTGATGTACTTCGGGCCTTATGGAATAAAATATATGGGGCATTCTTCGTCATTCAGACACTCTTCAAAATTTGTTTATTTATTTTTTATTATCTGCAATGTTTTTATTATGCTCTTAATTTTTCAGATAATAAAGTGGTGTGAATAGAAGCTATATAAAAATTTACGAACAGGGGCAAAGAAAATTGGGAGGATGAAAAATGATTTTCTGAAGAAATTATTTTTTTATTATATATTTTTTAACCGATTTGGACTTTGTTAATTTTTCTCTTAACCTGCAGTATAACATCTTGTACACTGAAAAAAAATGTCATTGATTCAATAAATCCATAGTTTGCGCGCTGCCATAAACAAGCGCTATCGACTTAATTTGAATTCTAATTTATCCAATTCCATACGAGATCGAAATAATAACTCCAAAATAATATTCTATTATTTCAAAGTTAAATGGGATTGAACGAATAAGAACTAGAGTTAATTCAAAAATACTTCTTTTTGGCAGCCCGAAATAGAATCTTTTTTCAGTGTATAATCTTTAATGTTGTGGACAAAATTCTGTAGAAAAATTGACGAGCTGGACAAAAAATATTTGAAGTAATGAAAAAAAAAATTGAAACGTTTTTTTATTTTTTATATATGGGATTATGGCTCGGTTGAAGTTATTTGCCTCTTGCATGTCTATTTATTACTATGATGAAAGGCATCGATTGGTTTTGAGGAGAGAAAATGTTATTGTGGTCGTTGAAATGTAATTTTCATTTTTTTGATGCTTGTTTGTTTTGAGATGTTAAGGGAGATACGGGCTTTGAGTAAATGCTTGGAATTTAACGGATAAGTTGTAACAGGTGCGTGTGGCTCGGATATTTCATCGTCTGTAAGAAGAAAAATAGTAAGAGCGTAAGCGTTGGACGTCAGAAGAGTATGAGTCAACGATCGGTGAATGGCTCTGCTGGATTGGAGGACGCCATTTGGGATAACCCAAAAAAACACAGCGTCGTTTGTGTGAGAATTCGAACAACTCTTCGCGGGGAGCAATGTGCCTGGATTTCTTATCGATTATGACACGAGAACAAATAGATAGCAGACAGCATTACACAAATGATTCCTACCAGGAAATCCCATTCAATATTATGTAATGATCACTGGAAAATCAATCTTGCTGGACATTAAAAAAAGATTCGAAAGTAAAATCAAATTAAGATTATTCCAATGACTTAATTAACCCTTTTAGAGGAACAAAAAAAAATCCTAAATGTTTGACAATTCTCCAACTCAAAATAATTGAATAAACAGTAGTATTGAAAAATACAAAATTTATAAATTATTTATCAAATAAAAATGGATTAATTAATAATAGAATTCCACTGGTTGTCAAATTTTTTTCAGCCCTTTTGGATTAAAATTCGATAAAATTGTTTTAAAAATTGCTAGTGTGCTATATTCTCAGTTAAACGGTTAATTAACTGATAAAAATTATGTTGACTCAATGATATATTGGCAGCAGGCTACTTTTATCTTGCCAACTATTATTAAATAAAAAATTGCTAGTGTGCTATATTCTCAGTTAAAGGGTTAATTAACTGATAAAAATTATGTTGACTCAATGAAATATTTGCAGCAGGCTTCTTTTACCTTGCCAACTATTATTGGCTGTCTTATCTGCGTCATCTGTTACAATAATACTGAATTCTGATTAATAATAGAATTCCACTGATTGTCAAATTTTTTTCAGACCATTTGGATTAAAATTCGATAAAATTGTTTTAAAAATTGGTAGTGTGCTATATTCTCAGTTAAAGGGTTAATTAACTGATAACAATTATATTGACTCAATAAAATATTGGCAGCAGGCTACTTTTATCTTGCCAACTATTATTAGCTGTCTTATCTGCGTCATCTGTTACAATAATACTGAAAAAAAATCAAGAAAGCAAGAAAATATGCTGAACTATCAGTATCGCGATCTTGGCGAGTTCGCTCTTGGGCGACTGATCGCGTGCGGGAAATTACGGCGAAAGCACTTTCGCGCTGCTGCTGCTTGCAGGCTCGAGTTCTCCGTACGAGAAGACCGAGTCAGGCAACGACCTCACCTTTTACGGGGGCTGCTGACGGCCGCGATTCAAGCAATGGTCTCAAGACTTATTCCCTGGATTTTCCACGACGAATCACGAGTGAATTAGTAGAGAAGAAGGAAAGAGAACGTCAGGAAAACGACTGTATGACACGCTCTTGAACGCGTGGAACGGTTTCGTTTCGACAGTCGACAATAATAATACCACTAATGCTGCTCTTATCTCAAATTGATTCGGGTTCAATGCCTGTTTACAGTCATATAATAACATCAATTAAGGAATACAGTGTTACTCTTATTAGGAACTTTTCATAGATATTAAAATTAACCTTTTACCTTTCGCGTGTTAGTAGAAGAAAATTGCCAAGGCAATAAGAAGTTTTTTTTTAAATCTAGTATCGGAAATTGTAAAGTGACAGCTGGTCACTTTAATCTTTTAATAGCCAAGACTTGACTTGAATGTTGGACACACTGAATTAAAATAGTGGTAATATTGCAGTTTTTAAAAATTCCTTTGATTTATTATGTGCAAATGTGTTTATTTTTTTTCATAAAATAAAAATGTCGGATGCATTCATAATGCAATTCCACTGTGTGTCAATTTTTTTCTAGAATTTTGGAATTAATATTGACAAAGATGTTTTCAAAAATACCCATATGGAAAAATGACCATTTGAATTCATTTTTTCAATTCCAACGTGAAAATGCGTTTATTTTTCATAGGATTAAAAAAAGACATAGTTTGCATGTCTAACATAATGCCACTGTGTATTAAAAATTCTCAGAATTACCGGATGATAATTTTTTCAAATGTCTTTAAAAACATCAATTCCGTAATTAATATTTGAAGTCCACGCAACTACAACAAAACATTATCATGGTCTAAAAATGAATTCTTATCGCATAAAATAGGCAGTATTTCCCCGAATTTCTTCAGGATGAGTTCGCTCCTCAAAAGCTCATCGAAGATACGAAGCAAAGCGAAGAGAACCCAAAGAACGATAAAGAGCGGAGGAAAAAAGAAGCCTCAAACTTTATGCTGAATTACTCTCTTTCTCATCCACTTGTATTCTTAATAGTACTATAATGTAGAAACTAATATACTGAAATGTACGATGGACCAAAATGTGGAGTAACGGCCTCCGTATATACTTCACAAAATAAAATTTAAAAAACATAGTTTGCATGTCTAACAGAATTCCACTGCTTATTAAAAATTCTCAGAATTTCCGGCTGATCATTTTATCATATCTCTTCAAAAACATCCACGCAACTACAACAAAACATTAGCAAGGTCCTAAAATAAATATGGATTCTTATTACATAAAATTGGCAGTACTTTCTCGAATTTTTTCAAGATGAGTTTGCCCCTCAAATGCTCATCGAAGAGACGAAACAATCCTCTGGCTCAACAAGTGTAAAAATGTAGTGGGCAAACATAATGGATAATAACACCAAAAGAAAAATAGATAACCTCAAATAGAACACATGGGCCAGAGAATCCGATGACCAATGTCTAATGAGGAATACACTGAGAAAAAAAATGTTAGAATGAACTAAATCGGCGTTTACCCTCGTTGAAATGAATTTTTAGTTGGTATAACAAATATTTTGGTTACCACAAATATATTTTAGTCAACTGAATCAAATAATTATTGAAGAAACTAAACATTTGGTTGTCCTAAACGAGAAATTCGTTTGAACGAGGGCAAACGCCGATTTAGTTAATTTATACATTTTTTTTCTCAGTGTAAGAAAGGAGCCCACATAAAAAAATATATATGTAACATATACGTTAAATATATGGCGCCAAAAAGTTCTATATGCTGCATATATTCTGTATATATGTGTGCAAAAATATATTCATAATATATGGGATATGTGAATGGAATATATGTAAAATATATTTCATATACGTTTAGCGCCAAAAAGTTCTATACGTCGAATATATCGTGCATATATTTCTATTTCCATGTGGGAGTAGAATCACACCACGAACATTTCAACATACAGACAAATACGATATAAACACGCACAAGTAATTACTTAATAAAATATTACTGAAGAGGATCTAGACCAGGGTCGAAACGTCTAAATAAAGGAAATTTCTTTAAGATGATGTGTGTTAGCGGCTACGGTCGACCAACAACGCAACAGTTGTTAGAAAATCATTAGGAGTAAATACCTGATCATGTAAATTGTGAATTCTAAGTTGCAGTCTAAGAGATTGAAGTTTTTTCCTGTGATTAAGAAACAATATTTTTGAAACCTTATTTAATTTTTTCTATTCAAATTCAAGAATTTTTTTATTAATTTGTGTAGGCGTCCTACACAATGATGATCACTGTTATGTGTTGTCTTAACTGAATGTCCAACCCTTTGATGTGATAGTTTAAGTCGTTGATTTCCAAACTAAAAATTTGTTAGTTGGTTCTTTTTTGGAAATATTTTAGTTTGTGGTAACAGTTTTGGTTCCAAAAAATGATGGAATGATTCTTCGCGTTCTGTATATGTTTAGGTATCAAATAAAAAATTGTTGAAAATATCGAGTCTATGTGGAGTACCATTTTTTGCTTTTTGCCGTAGCCGCTAACACACATACATCTTGTAAAACTCTCGACCGCCTATCTACAAATTATTGGAAATTTATTTATTTAACCGGGCCGCCAATGGCCGACAAACCATCAAACTATCAAACTAAAGAGAGCCCAAACGATAAAGAGCGGAGGAAAAATGAAACCTCAAACTTTATGCTCACTTACTCTCTTTCTTATCCACTTGTAGTAGTAGTAGTAGTAGTAGTACGATTAATGTAGATACTAATGTACTGAAATGTACTATAGAGCAAAGTGTGGAGTAAATTCCCCCACCCTGTAACCCTTTGGTTATACCCAGCCGTCGTCGTCGTCGTCGTACCCGTGAGTCGTTCGCGTCGCGAGATTAGCCAACCTGGAAGAGGGCCGATGCCAGTGAACTCGGTTGGCCGGTCACTAACCAGGTAACCCACACTAGCGTTGCTGACTCGCTCGCTCGAGCATCCTTCGCTCACTCGCGCTCCCTCGACGTCAACGTGCTATGCAGCAACGGCAACGGTTACGCTACGGGCTTTTTCACCGTTTGCCCACAGCAGCAGCAGCAGCAGCAGCAGACAAGCGCGTAGTTATACGTTCTCTCTTTCTCTCTCTCTCTCCTTCGCCTCCCCTTACGAGCCTTAGCAGCAGTTCTGCTCTCAGCAAACTCTCGGGGTAATTGCGCGCTCGGAATTCTTCCTCTTGTGATTCTCCTCGTCGAGGGGCCACTTCCCTTCGCGTCTTCTTCTTCTGCCTTCCTTCTTCCTCTTGTTTTATCGTTATCTCTCCTCTCCTCCATTCTGATGCCCCTCTTCACGGGTTATGGATTGTCGTGTATGCACTTTGTACGTTCTCAGGCTTCGCATCACCCTTGTCTTTTGATTGCTACTTTATAGAAGTTAGCGATCTTTCGAGAAGAGGAAAGACATAGTACAGGCACATACTCAGTGATCTTCCGGGTTTAGATCATTTTTTTATTGCTTCATTATGCGGCTGAGGTCTTTTATTATTTACACAATACGATACATTTTCACAATTGCAAATAGTGCACTGAGAGAAAATTGTGGTATTTGTAACTATAAAGTGACAACTATTCACTTTTAGTTCAAACAAGCAATTTTTTTATAGTTGCCACAACTATCAAATAGTTGCTATAACTACCAAATAGTTGCTATAACTACCAAATAGTTGCCATAACTATTTTCACAGCTATCGTAATTATGAAAATAGTTGGATGAACTAAAACTTAATAGTTGTCACTTTATAGTTGACTGTACTACTACGATTTCTCTGAGTGTGGCAACTATTTATTTCATGACTTTTTAATCATTTTATATGCACTTAAAATCAATAGTTGCTAAAACCAGATTTTTTTGTAAAAAATAAAAATCCTGAGAAACTTCAGGAGCATTTTTGGCTGGGCTTTTTTAGACAACTTCCACTTAATTATTCGATGAATGAATCCACTTGATTATATTTGTTTTTGTGACCTCGATGACGATCTGGATTTTTCCGCGAGATTTTGACGTGATCTTGAACTGTGAGAAATAAAATTTTGCGTTGGCCACTTGTTTCCAGTCGGACGGACAATAAAGTCGTAATGCTTGGGCAATTAGGTTGTTTTTTTTGTTGTTTTTTTCGTTTTGCGAAATCAGATGTAGGAGGTCAGCCAGCGAATCAAAACACGGCCTGATTATTTAAAGGGGACTGGATGTGGCGAGCTTGGAATGTGCACAACTATATACACACTCGCTACTTTGTGTTAGCTCGCTTCGTGCTTTCCGCGTGCGCTCACGCCTGATGCTCGCTCCTGGGCCAACGACCTCACTAGGTAGAGAATCGAGTTAATGAATTGTTGTTTACGACGAACGTTCCAGAGAGCGACGACCACGATGTGAGAAAGAAGGGAAAAGACAGAGTGACCCGCTATTCATGTTGGCACGAGATTCAAAGAGAATTCACGTAACACTATGCAATAGTACTACGAATTGCAACACATTTAAATTTCAGTCACCTCTTCAAAATCGAACCAGAAATCGCACCACAAAAAAGATCATTTTATTTACATAATTAAAATATTTTCACCTAAATAAATTTAAATTTACTTTCTCCGACAATTACAAAATATTATAACAGTGTTTAATAACTGATACAATTTTAAGAAAATTAATGTTCAAAGATATTTCGAAAAATATTCGTTCGATGCAACGATGCTATTTGAGGAGATTTGAGGCCGTTAAAGGGTTAATTATAAGAATATTAAAAAAGAATTAGGATTTTTTTATATAATTAAATGACTTTAATTCAAATGAATTTGAATTTTTAACTATTACTGGAAATTTACGAGATCGGATTAGAAGTTTTTATTCGCCGAGTGTTGTTTTACATAAAAATGCAAGTGTGATGAAAAATCGACCATATTTGGAAGACGATTATTGAATATTAATTAAAATGTTAAAACAGGTCTCGAGAAATTCTAAAACAAACGGGATTTGACGAGATTCGCCTTTGAAGGCGAGAGGTATCGAAAGGCTTCGAAGCTTCGAGAAAATCTGAGAGGACCCACATGCATCCATCAGGCATTCGCGAGCGGAGAGGCCCAGAAGTGGTTGCTCGACTGCTTCTGCAGCAACTTATACGAGGGATTCTACGTCAGATCAGCCACTATAAGTTTCAGGAAATTTTTTTTATCCCTTTAAATATTTGTTATCCTCCCTGCCAATTTTTCTACAGGGTTTCCACATACCACTCTACAATATATAAATTCAAGAGCCAGACAGAAAGTCTCCGAATTTTTTACCCCTTAAAATATTTTTTGTCCTCACTGCAAATTTTTCTATAGGCTTTCAACATACCACTCGACAACATATAAAATCAAGAGCCAGCCTAAAATTCTCCAAATGCATGAAAAAATAAATAAATAAATAAAAAATATTCTGACGATATTTAAAAAAAAAAGCATTTTTTAACTCTTAAAATATTTTTCGTCCTCCCTGCAAATTTTTCTATAGGTTTTCAACATATCACTCGACAACATATAAAATCAAGAGCCAACCAAAAAGTCTCCGAATGCATGAAAAAATAAATAAATAAATAAAAAATATTCTAAAAAAAACATTTTTTTAACCCTTAAAATATTTTTCGTCCTCCCTGCCAATTTTTCTATAGGTTCGCCCCAAACCACTCTACTATATATAAAATTACGGCAAAAATGAAAATTCTCAAAATGAGTGAAAAAAATATAATTAAAAAAAATTACAGCTCAACTGGCGAAGAATGCCTTATACGTCGATCCAATGTACGTGCAAGTGCTTCGCGTGCATACAGAGTATAGCAGTAGTAGAAGTTTGCAAGGTATGCGTGAGGAGAACCTCCTCCTCTGACAGGGTGATGGTGGGGTTGCCCGGCAGTTTGTTGCCCGGTGACCGAGTTCATCGCCTCCTCGCTGCCGTCTCGAAATCGAGAATCTTCGAGCCAACAGCAGCAGCAACAGCAGCAGCAGCAGCAGCAGTGGCGTTGTTCGGTGAAGCACAGCTCTACGTACAACTTCCAGGCTGTAGTGTAAGTCACTCCGCCCGGAGGAGACTCGCTTTTTCATCGAAAGCCGCTCTGGCACCGTGACCGCCAAATAACACCGCGATTTTATCGTCGTATATATCTGAATGATGTATGAGCATCCAGAGCGTAAAATTGTAAAAAAAAAGAAAATTAGAATTTATTCCAATGACCTGATAGATTTTTGTTTTCTCCTCTAATTGGCGTTAGAATCAGTAGCTCAAACAGTTTAAAATGGAAACAGCTTAATATACAACCGAATATCTTATTTTGAGATGAGAATCAAAGTCAATGATCTTCGAGACTTTGGACCAATGCAGGAAGAAGTTATATGTAAGAGTTCAAGTTGCGTTGGCGTTGTCTCTCCATAATCGCAGTCGTTCGATGAGTCGCTCGTTGCCGAGGAAGAATTACGTGGGTTGGTCGAGTCCATGAACCTTTATTTCTTTTCGTCTCTCCTGGCCATTATGATCTTTCGTTCCCTCCGCAGATTTCGTGCTTCTTTTAATTGTTGATGGCCTCGTCTAACTTTTGGATCGAAGATCAATCATCCAATTTTGTGAGAGATGACCTCGGTTGCCGGACGCGGATTATCCAACAATAGCCAAGGACATGTTCAGACAGTTGTTTTATAATATGGCTATATTAACGTCTTTCTGTCTGACGTTTAGGAGCCTCTAAAAGTGCTTCTGGTTGAACCAGTCTCAATGGTATCATCCACTCGGTTAATTGCGTCGTATCTTCCGTATTCCCAGAATATTTTCCGGCAATTCGCTTTCACAATAGCTTCAAGAAAGCGTTACAGTTACCGTTTTTCTGGATAATATACGATACTCCCATAAATATTAGCAAGGCAAAGTTGCGAAATCCGTTACAGCGGCATTTTACAGTGTTGTAATTTTCACGCAACCCTTCGACTAAATTTTTCAAAGAGTTATATTGACCGGTTGTGCCGTTATATGTTTGTATATTGACAGTGGCAAGCAGAGGGACGAGGTTCGGTACGCTCCAGTATTGCCGTGTCCAATGCTATGGAACAAGAGGGCCGAAGGCGACGCTCCAGATTTCGAATTTATGGGATCGACCGATTTCAATGCCACTGCGCTAAGGTTAGGTGAAAATGGTACCACGTGACCTTCCGAGTGCGAGTGAGAGAGAGCTCATTAAGGCTCGCGCCTCGTGTAATCCTATTGTCCACAATAGTAAAGCTTTGACGAGGGTCAAAAGGACGCGCAGCCCTTTCGTTACCTTACGGTTATTTAAGAATCTACGGCACTTTGCGCAAAACCCTTTGGCTATGCTCGCCATTTGCGAATAAATTTTTCTCGCTATTCTGCGAATATCTCCCGTGGAGAATTTCCAAGTTGCAAATTTCGAGCAACGTTCGGGTTGTAAGATGGAAGTTACGTACCTCCTGGTGAGTTGCAATGAAGGACAATGCTTTTGGTAACTGCACAGTTTCGTCGCGTTCAATTCAGTACGTGAGACATTTTTCTTCAGTTAAGCTACGATAAGTTTTAAAGTTTTAAAAAAATGGATTACACTTTAAATATTTTTTGCAGACTGCAGAAATTTTTGTATAGTTTTTTGGACATGATATTTATGATATATAAAATTAAGAGCAAAATATAGAGTCTCCGAATGTGTGGAAAAAATATACGAATATCTCCCGTGGAGAATTTCCAAGTTGCAAATTTCAAGCAACGTTCGGGTTGTAAGATGGAAGTTACGTACCTCCTGGTGAGCTGCAATGAAGGACAATGCTTTCGGTGACTGCACAGTTTCGTCGCGTTCAATTCAATACGTGAGGCATTTTTCTGCAGTTAAGTTACGATAAGTTTTAAAGTTTAAAAAAATGGATTACCCTTTAAATATTTTTCGAGCGCTGCAGAAATTTTTGTATAGTTTTTTGGACATGATATTTATGATATATAAAATTTGGAGCAAAATATAGAGTCTCCGAATGTGTGGAAAAAATATAATGAACAATAGTGACGATTCTGAAGATAACTTTTGGAAACATTTTTTTACCACTTAAGATATGTTGTACACACTTTGCTACTTTTTTAATATGTTCTGTAAATAGCTCTATATGATATACAAAATTAAGAGCAAAATAAAAAGAGTGCGAGTTTGTGAAATAAATGTAATTAAAAAAAATAATGTCTGTTCTGATGAAAACTTTTGGAATCATTTGTTCCACCTTAAAATATTTTCTACTCATTCTCCTACTTTGTTAATTTGTCCTGTACATACCACTATATGAGACACAAAATGAAGGGTGAAATAAATAGGGACCGAATGAGTGAAAAAAAACTAACAAACTTTTGAAATCACTTTTAACCCTTTAAAAAATGTGTTACGCATTCTGCTATTTTTCTAATATGTCCTGTACATGCCACTATACGAGACGCAAAATTAAGGGCAAAATAAAAAGGGACTAAATGAGTGAAAAAAAAAATAGAAAAAATAAAAAATAGGGGATGATCTAACGAAGAATGTTCACCGGGGGTCGATTTTTTAATTCTGTTTTTCAAGTTTCAAGATTATTTGCCAATATACGACATTACGCAAAACCCTTTGGTTGTGTTCACCAATTTGCGAATAAATTCTTCTCGCTCTTCTGCGAATATCTCCCGTGAAGAATTTCGAAATAGCAAATTTCGCGCAACGTTCATGTTGTAAGCAAAAAAAAAAAAATAAGTTACGACTCTCGTCGCAACGGCGAATAATGCTCAACATAGTCTCATGACGACAGGAGAACGTATATCTGTTTCTCTCTCTCGAAATGGCGCGGTCATCGGCCGTGTGCAGAGCAGTTCTCCGGACGGTTACGTATCGTATATTCACGACGCGAACTTCTCTTTGATCGGTCATCGGCACGACCCTCGTGGCAACTTCACTGGCCAAGCGCACGCGCAACGTTTCCGTGAACATGGCACGCACGAGGACTGACACGCGGCCGCCTATAACACGACCGCATCCTCGGCTCCGATTGACCATGAGTAACATTTTTGTATTACTTTGTATGTGGCTTCCTGTTTGAGTGTCCGACTGGCTGTTAGTGACGACTTACAAGGTGAAGAACTCCAGCAGGTTCACCTTTTTTCCATATGCTATGTGGACCCAGCAGATAATCGAAGGAAGTCCGCATTGTATGCTTGAATTAAAGAAGAAATAAAAGAAGAAACGATTGTTCACAATTTCGAGACCCATTGTGTCCGATCAAAGGGACAATTTGTTATGAGAAAAAAAAAACGAAATAGAAATAACAGACGTTAAAGGGAAACGTGATTTTATATAATGTCACCGCTTCCTGCCTTCGGAAGAATTGGTCAACGGCTTTATTGAAATTAGATAAAATCACATTTGAGCTTTAACTGTTGCTTTAAAAAAAATTATTGTGTAGTGGATATAATGATTTCTAAAGACTCGTTTCATTTTGATTCTAAGACTCTGCAAAAATTTTGCAAATATTCAAATCTCATTAGGAATGCATTCAACAATTTTATTTTATTTTATTAAAACGCATTAAAATGTAATAATTGGAAATGTGAATTTTTCAAAACGTTTATTTTTCGATTACTGACTATTTTTAGAGACGTATTTTTAAATTGTATTTAAAAAATTCTGAAAAAAATGTACAAACATTGAAACTCTATTAGAAATGTATCCTACATGGCAATTTAAAAACGTAAAATAGCACTTACAGGTACAAATTGTAAAGGTGATTCTTTTTTATTTCGAAATGCTGATTTTTCCACTGATTTCGATTTAAAAAGTGTCCAATATTTAAGAATTTTTTTTTTTACAACGAAAAAAGGTTAATGACATGTTTCGAGTAAATTCATCATTTTTATTCGACAATTATAATTCGTGACTGAGCGGTGAGGACCGCAAGACCGAAAGTACGCTGCATCGTCGCGGCTCTTGCTTGTCCGGAGGAAAGTGCGAGTCGACGTGATTATCTGGAGCGAAGGAGAGACGCTCGGCGATCGAGATGAAGAGCAGCAACAAGCAGCAGGCGTGTGTAATTATCCGTTGTGGACGACAGGGACGATCTGCTGGGTGCAAGTCTCTGGTTGGACGGAAATGCTCAACACGAGCTCGCTCCCCCATCGACATTCTTCCGCGGCAACCTAATTGTTCCCATTAGGTTAACTGTGAAACGGGCCCTGTTGAACACCAATTGAAACTAACGCGTCGAGCAGCCAACCCATATATGTTTTTTACATCGATAGTCAAGCTAGAAAATTAGTGGCATTAGTCAACAGTTTGAAGTTCAGACCTTGATTATATGCCCGTCGCCTTTTTTACTCCTCATGTACAGTTAAAGCCTGAACTATACATTAACCTGTTGTAAGATCTTTATCTTGCAATCCTGTGTTTTTAACCTGAACCAAAAAACCCTAAAATTTCCACACATTTAATCGTCCACAAATTAAATAATTTATATTTTCTTTTCAATCTCGGATGTCTGTTTTGATCTGTAGATCAGTAATATTACTGTTGGAGAACTTGATTATAGATCTGAGGCAAAGAAGCTACTTTTTCAATTTGTTGATGTCAAAAAGTGGAAAAATTTCATTTAGCTACATTGATGCGATATCTACTTTACAAAAAACAGAATTAAAATCGTAAAACACCGAAAAAAATGTATCAATAGTGGAATTCCATTACGAATGTACCCTCCATTTTAATTTTGCGAAATAAAAACACGTTTACATATAAACATTTATCAAAATTAAAAAAATTAATAAAAAATGTGACACACTGTTAAAAATTTGAACATTAATATATGTATTGAAAGTTCTTTCGCAGATACGGTAATTAAATTTCATTTAATATACACATTGTAAATTTACAATAATTATATTATAAACAAAATTTTTATGAAGAGTTTAGTATACTGTATACTAATTTTAAAACAATTTTTTTATATATTAAATTGAATATACAAATATTAACTAATATACAAAAAAGAATTGTTGTAAAGTTAGTATTAAATTTCATTTAACTAAATTATTATTCAATTTAATTAGGATTAAATTTAATATATTATTTCAATAATATATTAAATAAATTTGATAATATATTAATTAATATTTGTATATTAAATTTAATATACGCGTATCCGCAAATTAATATACAAAAAAAAATTGTTGTAAAAGTAGTATTAAATTTAATTTAACTAAATTATTATTCAATTTAATTAGAATTAAATTTAATATATTATATTATATTATATTATATTATATTATATTATATTATATTATATTATATTATATTATATTATATTATATTATATTATATTATATTATATTATATTATATTATATTATATTATATTATATTATATTATATTATATTATATTATATATAATAAATATATTAAATAAATTTAATAATACATTAATTAATATTTGTATATTAAATTTAATATACGCGTATCCGCAAAAAAAAAAAACTTACAATGTTTTGTATCAGTTTTTATACAAAAATTTCTAACAGTGCACTCTCCCCTATTATCAGCTGCAAACACCCCAGCGATCCGTTCGTTAGGAGAAAAAGGACGGGGCTGCGAAGCTGCTGTCAAAAGTCTCGCTTACAGTAAATATATATGTGTATAGTAAAGTGCATACGCAGTGGGGATTGCGAGAACGTGAGCATGCAGCAGCAGTGGCGAACCAGGAGGAAGAAGAGGAGAAGGTGGAGGACGATGTGCAGCGCGGAAGGCGTCGGAGGGAGGGCAGTGAACGCAACTGGACGTCGGTCACTCACCTCGCCAACCATATTGCTCCATATCCACGGAGGAGCGAAAAGGACAGAGCTTAAGGAGAAGAGGGACAGCTGCTGCTCTTGCCTCCGACGAGTTATGCACCGGGAATAAGTATATATACATTCAGCCCATACATTCACCATTCCGAGCCTCACAGACTCTTACGTAATTGTGCAAATTTTCCAGTGAAACTTCTTCATCCATTCGGGACTTGGATCTAATTTCGTAAAATGCAGGTGAAAAATTGGGGTCGTACTGGCAAATATATCAATAGCTATTTTAAGGGGGTAATAATGAGTATTCCATTGATCTCACTATTTTTTTTTAGCTGCTGGGTTTATTGAACTCTTGAACAAAGACATTTTTCATAAGCTACAAAAGCTTCTGGCTATTGTGGGTCACTGAAAATTATTTCTCTTTGGTGTTGAACTTTATCCAGTTTTATGATGGATTCAGTAGGCTAAATACGAAATGTTAAGGTATGAGTTTAACCTTTTAAGACGTAGTTAAAATTGACATGTCCGAAATTGGAATAGTGATTTTTCAAAATTCATAAATAAATTATACGTTCTCCAATTTGCATAATTAAAAAGCTGAGCTTATGCCAATAGGATATCATTTTATGCATGACAGAGAAATATTTGGGATCTTCTGCCTAGTTACAAAAAAAGTATTCAGGGAAAAAAATATATATATATGTGACTCAGAATAGCTAAATGTTTTTGCCTGGAAAAAAAATGATTTTTTCATATAATACTTGCAGCCATATTTTATAGATATAGTTGAAGTTTTAGGAACTGTTTCTGGTCACAAATACAAAAATATTCATTTAGATTACTCAGAAAAATAGTATCTGATAAATACCTCAACTTCGTAACACTTTATTGAGCGAGAATAAATGAACTGGATTTCTCGTGGGAGTTTCACGTTCCAGGGCATCCATAGAGGAGATACCAGTGAGTATAGAAAGAGAAGCTTTTCTCTCTCTATGGCTCGATGACGGAGAAACCTCTGAGAGAGTATTGTAGCATGTTAGTATCGCAAAACAATGAACAATGATGCACGGAGAAAGTATATATCCACGCAAGGGCGAAAGCTGTGACTAGTGTATTCTGTGGATATAATGCACTATTACCCGCTACCAAATAGATACAACACTGTTTCTTTCATATTATCTTGGAGTGATGATCTTATTACGACTGCAAAGCTATATAATTTATGTGTTAGGTACATAAAATAAGATGAGCATGATCCTTCGATATGCAGTGAAGAAAATTATTATTTATGGATCCACTTCACCTTGCAAGGAAAGTAAGATCAAACGACTCAGAATCGTCTTCGTAAAGCGCGCTCGTTATACATTCTAAAAGCTTTCGTTCATGTTGTCCTTTTACATTTAAACTCACTATATTAGTTTATTAATTCCATTATCAAAAAATTGCTTACTAATATTTTTTTCAAATTCCCCAATATATTGATAAAATTCATAAACATTTATTAAAGATAAGAAAAAAAAATGTTCGCATAATATTGTTTAATGGAGTGCAATAAAAATTGTTATGAAAATATTAAATCTTCTGGAAATAATTAATATCCCATTTTTTATGGTATAAATAAATGGAAGCAATTTGAAAGTAATGAGATGGTTACAACTCTGAATACGTCATTCGTTATAAAAGCTTTCGTTCATGTTGTAACCATCCCATTACATTTAAACTCAATGTATTAGTGTAATAATACCATTAAAAAAACTTACAAATAATTTTCTCAAATTCCCCAATGTATGGTTAAAATTCATAAATATTTATTAGAGATAAGAAAAAAAAGTTTTCGCATAAAAATGATTGCAAAAAAATTCACGAAATTCAAAATAATGGCGCATTAATTGCTGATACGCATTTAGCCACTTTCCGTTTTATCTATAGGAATAATATTGTTTAATGGAGTGCAATAAAAATTGTTATGAAAATATTAAATCTTCTGGAAATAATTAATGTCCTATTTTTTATGGTATAAATAAATGGAAGCAATTTGAAAGTAATGGGATGGTTACAACTCTGAATACGTTATTCGTTATAAAAGCTTTCGTTCATGTTGTAACCATCCCATTACATTTAAACTCAATGTATTAGTGTAATAATACCATTGAAAAAAACTTACAAATAATTTTCTCAAATTCCCCAATGTCTGGTTAAAATTCATAAACATTTATTAAAGATAAGAAAAAAAAAGTTTTCCCATAAAAATGATTGCAAAAAAATTCACGAAATTCAAAGTAATGGCGCATTAATTGCTCATAAGCATTTAGCCACTTTCCGTTTTATCTATAGGAATAATATTGTTTAATGGAGTGCAATAAAAATTGTTATGAAAATATTAAATCTTCTGGAAATAATTAATGTCCTATTTTTTATAGTATAAATAAATGTTAGCAATTTGAAAGTAATGGGATGGTTACAACTCTGAATACGTTATTCGTTATAAAAGCTTTCATTCATGTTGTAACCATCCCATTACATTTAAACTCAATGTATTAGTGTAATAATACCATTAAAAAAACTTACAAATAATTTTCCCAAATTCCCCAATGTATGGTTAAAATTCATAAACATTTATTAAAGATAAGAAAAAAAAGTTTTCCCATAAAAATGATTGCAAAAAAATTCACGAAATTCAAAGTAATGTCGCATTAACTGCTCATAAGCATTTAGCCACTTTCCGTTTTATCTATAGGAATAATATTCTTTAATGGAGTGCAATAAAAATTGTTATGAAAATATTAAATCTTCTGAAAATAATTAATGTCCTATTTTTTATGGTATAAATAAATGGAAGCAATTTGAAAGTAATGGGATGGTTACAACTCTGAATACGTTATTCGTTATAAAAGCTTTCATTCATGTTGTAACCATCCCATTACATTTAAACTCAATGTATTAGTGTAATAATACCATTAAAAAAACTTACAAATAATTTTCTCAAATTCCCCAATGTATGGTTAAAATTCATAAACATTTATTAAAGATAAGAAAAAAAAGTTTTCCCATAAAAACGATTGCAAAAAAATTCACGAAATTCAAAGTAATGGCGCATTAATTGCTCATAAGCATTTAGCCACTTTCCGTTTTATCTATAAGAATCATATTGTTTAATGGAGTGTAATAAAAATTGTTATGAAAATATTAAATCTTCTGGAAATAATCAATGTCTTATTTTTTTATGGTATAAATAAATGGAAGCAATTTGAAGGTAATGGGATGGTTACAACTCTGAATACGTTATTCGTTATAAAAGCTTTCATTCATGTTGTAACCATCCCATTACATTTAAACTCAATGTATTAGTGTAATAATACCATTAAAAAAACTTACAAATAATTTTCCCAAATTCCCCAATGTATGGTTAAAATTCATAAATATTTATTAAAGATAAGAAAAAAAAAGTTTTCCCATAAAAATGATTGCAAAAAAATTCACGCAATTCAAAGTAATGGCGTATTAATTGCTCATAAGCATTTAGCCACTTTCCGTTTTATCTACAGGAATAATATTGTTTAATGGAGTGCAATAAAAATGGTTATGAAAATATTAAATCTTCTGGAAATAATTAATATCCTATTTTTTATGGTATATAAATGAATGGAAGCAATTTGTACGTAATGGGATGGTTACAACTCTGCATGCGGGAGCCACGAGACCAGCGAATGCGGTTGCGCAACGAGGAAGAGAAGAAAGTAGGCAAGCACGAATTTGGTTATTCGGTCAGCGGTGCGCCGCACTCGCCCCGGGCCAACGCAGCTCGCGGGACTCGACGACACCACAAGAATCCAGTTTCACCGCCGTATGAATGTGCTCTCGATATAAAACGTCGATTGACATCCGAGAAGATATTGCAGCCTCTCATCGACTCGCGGAGTTTCGAAAGTAATTTTTTTTTTCATGATTTAATTAACCTCCCAAGGCGAAAAGGGAGAAGGGGAAAGGAAATTAAGAGAGGAAGCGTTGCATGTAGAGCGAAAGTTCGTTGAACTCTGTAATCGATCGACCCTCGGCTTCCAGGAATCAGAACAATACTCGGAGCAAATTAATTCAGGCATTTTTATATATAAAACATTTATCTATAAAAAGACACACATTTATTTTTTATGTTTTTAGTTGATTTTTTATGACTATAAATAAATTTTTATGCATAATAATTCACAATTCACGACGAAATTGCGATTAAAATAATTTATTTATTTTTTACATTAACAATATTGATTGTATTAAATTGATTCAATTGTCATTTATTTTTGTAAAAATATAAAAAAATGTCTACACATAGAAATATTTCTGGTAGTATTTTGAAAGCTTCGGGAAGCAATTTTATATTTGTGAATCTTGTATACAGACCTCGCAATTCTTTTTTTCAGTTGTTAGAAAATGGCTATAGGCTATAAAATGAAACTGCGAATAAAACAATCCATATATTTTTTAAATGAACAATATTGATTGTATTAAATTGATTCATTTATTTTTGTAAAAATATAAAAAAGATGTCTGCAAATAGAAATATTTCTCCTAGTAGTCAGAAAGCTTCTAGAAGCAATTTGATATTTGTGAATCTAGAAAATGGCTATAGGTTATAAAACAAAAATGCGATTAAAGCAATCCATATATTTTTCAAATCAACAATATTGATTGTATTAAATTGATTCAATCCTCATTAAGTTTTGTAAAAATTTAAAAAAGATTCTCAAATTTCATATTTGTAGAATCTTATACACAGTGGACGCCACTTCTTTATTTTAGTTGTTAGAAAATTGTTGTAGGCTATAAAATATTCTGGAAGCATTTTGATATTTGAAAATCTTGAAAATGGCTATAGGTTATAAAACGAAAATGCGATGAAAACAACCCATACATTTTTCAAATAAAAAATATTGATTGTATTAAATTGATTCATTTATTTTTGCAAAAATATAAAAAACGATGTCCACACATAGAAACATTTTTGGTAGTACCCCGAGAAGAAAATTTTTAGCGTTACATGAGGCCCTGATCGGGCGATCAGAAGGCCCTGATAGGGCCATAGTAGCACCAGATTAACGCCTGATGTAACACTCCAAATTTCTACTCGGGACATAGTATTCCACGTATAAAAATTATATATAGAGTATATAAAAAAATATATAGTTTTAAACACAGAATTGGGCATATATAGTTTGTATAAAATCTATCTACAATTTATGTACAATTTATACATAAACCCAACTTTACAGATGATCTTATATATAAATTGAAAATAGACTGTATATAGAGTTTATACAGACTACATATGCCCAATTCCATATGTCGGACTATATATAATTTTTTTACTTGGAATGAAATCATCTGGAAGCAAATTGGATATTTGTAGAATCTTGTGTACAGTGCACGCCAATTCTTTATTTTAGTTGTTAGAAAATTGCTATAGGCTATAAAATGAGTGGTTGGCTTGTGAAGTGCGAGAGCGCGCGCTCTAATTATCCAGTTCCATAAAGCCTTGCGGGCCTCGCAGGCTCTTAGAGCTCTAGGCGCGTCGAGGAGCGAGTAGAGTGCAAGGTGGAGTATCCGAGTACGTACGTAGACGTACACCTATAGTGCGAGTACCCACTCAGCCACCCGGTGTAGTTACGGGTTCACTAACCTCCCTATAACCCCGCTATCGATGCTAATGGGAGTAGTGTAGGTATATCCACTATACTATATACATATATATGTATATATATATGGCTGGATATATAGTATGTATAGTAGGTATATGTAGCGGCAAACATCGCAACGCCGACGCACCGTGGGGACCGCCATAGACGATGCCCAGGCCAGTCACCGCACCATAGACGCGTCGCGGGCTGCACAAAACCGCAAACCCTGTTACCTATGCGGCAGGCATGATTTCCGCGTCGGATTTGCGCACCCCGCGCGCGACCGTCTTACTCGTGCACGCCCGACCTGAGCCCATACCAAACCCGGAAGAATTGCAACGACCATCGAGCATTAGACAAACGATGCATCGTGAATTTCAATGCCACTTGGCCATTTGGCTTTCTTTCAAACACAACGTATTAACTTTTTCGAGATTTTAACCTCTCACAGTCGAACCTCTTTTATCGGTGGACAAAATAACACTTTTGTGAATTAACATAGAGGAGTAATGCATTTTTTTTTAATTGTTGCAAGCAAATGTGTGTTTTTTAAAAATTGATTTAGGATTCCATTCCTAATGGAATTGCACTTTTTGGTAAATTTTTCCGGAATTGTTGGGTTTAAAGTTACAAAGATACTTTTTAAAATGTAGTTTAATTAACGATATTTAAATTTTTTTTTTTTGATTCAATGTATTTTTTTTCACTATTTTTATTTTTATGGAAAAATGTCTCTAAAGTTCGGAAAAATTATTGTTCAAAAACAATTGTTATCTCATTGTGGACAATATGCTGTTGTTACGTAGTAGAGAAATAAATAACGTTTTTCATTGTTATTTAATAAGTTAAATAAATACATTTGTGACTTGAAAAATATCACATTTTTAATGGTAAAAATATACCTATTTCAGGTATGACTATTATTTTCCGAAAGATACTAACCGAGTGAGAAAAAACATTTACACGCCTAAACCTAGAGTAGTTGTCGGTCGTTGCACGACCTCTCGGAAGAGACTCAGCGCATCGGCGTCGCAGGACTTAGAGTCCCGGACGGCAAGCGCAGTACACGGGGAATACAGTTAGACGAACCAAATTCGCATGTGCGACAATGAACGAGGAAGCGAAATGTACTCGTCGGATTTTACTGCGCGCGCTTTCTGTCTTCGACCTATTTTTGGCCCTCTCACACGTCTCCGACTAGATAAATTTATTCATTCGCTGCGCTTTAATGCACGTTGGACTATAAATTTTCACCAACTATTTTCGTAACTTGAAGATTTCGCGGAATAAGTGACGGACCCGTAAAAATGACACTTGTCAACGCTGCACTAATATATTTGGCAACCGGAAAGAGACAAATAGATCCTTTATTTCATCCAATTAAATTTATTTGCAGTATTACATTATTATTATTATTATTACGTTAAATAAATCGATATTGATTAAATTGTTGGGCCTATATATAAATAAATAAATATTATTGACTAAAAGAAAAAAAAAAGAAATAAATTTATTTAACGTCCGGCTAAATAGAATTTGATTAATTTAAATATGAAGACGATAAGCAAAGAGTAGCTGGAAATTTTAGCGACGATGCCGTCATCTTTCTTATCCTGGGATTCACTCATGTCCTCTTTATTCTTCTTCGGACACGATTTCTTTCTCGCTTCTCTTGTTTTTTTTTTTTTTTTTCGAGAAATTGAAGAGGTCATCGACCCTGTAGAAAAGTATGTAGCGAATATACTCGCGTTCAAGTTTGTATACGTCGTACTTTGTGCCTCAAGAGCAACAACATGGCCCTCGTGGAGCTTGAGAATTTTCGTCACGAGTCATTATCGAGCTATCTCATGCTCGTGTCATCACCGACAAATACTACTACGCTTTGCTTCCTCGAGGTCTTCGAACCACGAGTACGTCGTCATCAGGGCCCTTCGCGGTCACGGTCGGACGATGATGCCGGTCTTTCGGCCAACAGGGATTATGATGATTCTCACGCGATAATCTTTTCCTATACAACGTCCAATATGTCGAATAAATAAATCTGTGGCCTTCGCGTATTATCTTGAAGCGCGTGGCAAGAATTTCTAATAGTGGATTCCCACAAGGGAATCCACGTGTTTCATACGAGAAAATCGGTTTTGCTTCCGCAATCATGACATTTAATTTCGAAGCTTTTGACACTTACTAGAAATTAACTATTTCATTGTTTACTAATGGAGTCATAGGCGATGCAATCGTCTAGAAACTGACATTAGTTCTTTCTACAATAAATTTTATTCTTCACATGAATTACTTTATCACCAATATAATATCTGTATAAACGGACGAAAAAAAAAATTATTTTTCGTTTGGAATAGGATATACAAAAGTTATTTGTATATCCTATTATTTTTTGTTTCGAATACGATATACAAAAATTATTTTTATATTTATATGAAAAAAAAAAATAGGATGTACAAATCATTTTTGTATATTTTATTCTTGATTTATTTTTTCATATAAAGATAAATTTGTCACAATAAATGGTTTTTTCTTCATTTTTTTGTTAGAGAAAAGAATAGGATATACAAAAATTATTTGTATATCCTATTATTTTTTGTTTACAATATGATATACAAAAAATATTTGTATATCCTATTATTTTTTGTTTAGAATAGGATATAGAAAAATTATTTGTATGTCCTATTATTTTTTGTTTAGAATAGGATATACAAAAATTATTTGTATATCCTATTATTTTTTGTTTAGAATAGGATATACAAAAATTATTTCTATATTTATATGAAAAAAAGGATATACAAATAATTTTTGTATATTTTATTCTTGATTTATTTTTTCATATAAAGATTAATTTGTCGCAATAAATGTTTTTTTCTTCATTTTTTGTTAGAGATCCATTAATCATTTTCAATACAACCATCAATGTTTGATTTGGCGAACCAATTTTTTCTCAAGGTACATAAAATAATTGAAATTTTCGGCTAACAAAATGAAATATTTACAAAAATTAATGTAAGCTTCTATCTATTGTATCAGTGGACAATGAAATAATTCCGCAGTGGAATAAATTTCCGCATGCGTGCGAGTATGTTAGTGGGACGTCAGAGTCATCAACTTCGTAGTTGTGTTAGTTGACGGTCGTGGAGTTGATTTGAAACCGAGTGTTCGCCACGACACAAGACGGCGGGGGCGACCGCATTCCGTATCTTACCGGGGCAGCTCCGCGGTTTACGGCCGAGTTTTTTGGGGTCGGATAGCTGGATCAGCGGGAGCGATAGTTCTCACCTCACGCTATGCCACTTCGCACATCCAAGATCATTCTCGAACTTTTTTCGAGGATCCAAGTCCAGCTAAAAATCATTCGATCATATCACCTGTGTTTGTGCAATTCATCAAGAAGCAAACACACGAAATAGCTGACTTATTAAATTAGCTCACCGCGCACTAACGCTGACCTCGCCAATGGAAAATTACACCGCAAAAAATATTCATAATTCAATATTAAAAAAAATAATATACAGTATTTTGCACATCGATCTCATAAAATTATTAACACGAAATAAAATTGTTATTTATTTTTCATTTTTTAAAATTATTTAAATAAAAAAATTGTTATTATCTAAAAGTATATTTAATTTATTTAAATTACAAACTAGGAATTATAATCATAGATACCAAATTAATTGTACATTGACTTTTAATTGAAAATAAAATGTATTTAACGTAAATTCTTTTTTATATTTAATTTCGATATTTAAAAAGTATATTTAATTTATTTAAATTACAAACTTGCAATTATAATCAAAGGTACCAAATTAATTTTACATTGACTTTTAATTGAAAATAAAATGTATTTAACATAAATTCTTTTTTATATTTAATTTCGATATCTAATTACGATAAAAAATTGAAAATTAAATATAAAAATTGTATTTTAAATACATTTTATTCTGAATTAAAAGTCAACGTAAAATAAATTTGGTAAATCTTGCCTCTTATTAGTAGTAATTTGAATGGTACTTATGATTATAATTCCAAGTTTGTACTAGGACGTTTCTTTCCTGCTTAATCGTAATAGGATTTAAAAAAACTATTATACAAAGAAGAAATAGCGAGTGAACTTCGAATCTCATGGCCGAGGTCTTCCGGATCGATTCAACCTCCACGAAAACGGTTTGCACGAGTGTAGACTTTGACTTCCGGGCTATATCCGCACACTCACGGTCACGAGTTTCATGATCCCTGTATCTCCAGCTCTGTCGCTCTCGTTTGCCAGTATAACTCGTAATACCGCTTATGTGTCCATAAAATAGGCATATATATATTCAGGTTTCATGTCCAATAGCCCTGAAGCACCACGACAAATACGTCAGTTTCGTTGGCCTTGATCGGTCAGTGGCTCTCGTACAGTATATTCGGTTTAAAACGACGATCGCGATTGCTTAATATGCTTAACGTGTGTGTGAGAGTCTCCGGAGAGTTTTGGTGTCCTGTTTCCGTGGCTATAATAAGTACTAATAACAATATTACTAGCATTCATTATTTTTGTATTATAATTTTAATATTCCATGTTATAGAATGTTATAATCAAAATTATAAAAAAACATTAACAAAAATTCTGTATTAAAATACTATTATTTTTAAACTATATTTATTATCATTTATTTTCTATATTCACTATATTATTATTAAGACATTAAAAAAAAATTCTCGTGCTGATTTTGTTCATTTTTTATAAACGCACAAAATTATAATCAGAAATAAAATAACATATATTTTATATTTTTTATATTTATTTATTAGACATTCTTGCCTTTTCGGCTTTAGAATTAAATAAAACAACATGAATTAGCACAAATTCTATATTGAAATAATTCGTAAAAAATATATTTATTATTATTTCTGTTTATTACATTATTATTATTACTTTTTGAAATATAAATAGTCGTGCTTTTTTTGCCTCCTATTATTATAATAAAAATTATAAGAACAAATATAATAGTGCAAATTCTATCTTGAAATAATTCGTAAAAATATATTTATTATTATTTGTGTTTATTACATTATTATTATAATTTCTTTTTGCAATATAAATACTCGAGCTTTTTTTGCCTCCTATTATTATAATAAAAATTATAAGAACAAATAAAATAATACAAATTCTATATTGAAATAATTCGTAAAAAATATATTTATTATTATTTGCGTTTATTACATTATTGTTATAATTTCTTTTTGCAATATAAATACTCGTGCTTTTTTTGTCTCCTATTATTATAATAAAAATTATAAGAACAAATAAAATAATACAAATTCTATATTGAAATAATTCGTAAAAAATATATTTATTATTATTTGTGTTTATTACATTATTATTATAATTTATTTTTTTAATCATTTTATAATAAAAATTATAAGAACAAATATAATAATACAAATTCTATATTAAAATAATTTGTAAAAAATAGATTTATTATTATTTGGGTTTATTACATTATTATTATAATTTCGTTTTGCAATTTAAATACTCGTGTTTTTTTTTTTTTTTTTTTTTGCTTTTTCAGCTGTTTGCCGTCTGTTCGTGTAAGAGGCCATCGTTCCCTCGGGGGGTCGAGGCCCTCGTATGTACAACTCGCACCAGACTCACCGGACCTTTATCCGGAGTCACGGGCCAGCAGATTGTGAACAGCACACACACCGGGAACATTACGAGAGCGCGTAAGCGAACTACTCAGTGCGCGCCAGAACGCACCGAGGTACGATAAACCCGCTGGCCCGGTGCGTGCGTGACGACCGGTGGTCAAGGTCCCTCACCGACAAGGCGTACTGACCCCAGAATGAAGGAGCGAGAGGTAGACCGGAAGTCTGTCAAACCGACACCGAGTCGAGCAAACTTTGTCCAGCTTTTAAAAAAAGAATAATTTATTCTATTTATTTTTACCAATGCTCATTGACACGAGAAATATACAATTCGTTGCATTGTATATTTTCATTACGTTAAAACTCGTTCCATCAGTTTATTCTATAAATAATTGATCTGTTTCAAATAAAGATGATAGTGGAAAAATATAACATTTTTGTAACGAAAATTAAATAAATGTTTTCTATCCAAATTTATTTTGAAATGTGACGAGAATGCAATAGCCCATTTATTTTATTAGGCCATATATTTGGCATTTTTATACGAATTCGTGGGAATCTTTTTTTAGTGTTGAAAAAAAATGATTTTTTGTTATTTATGCAATAAATTTAAAAAATGAGTCTGAAAATCATTGGATCGTTACATGCGGCAGATGTTGATCAAAGAATCAAAATTGGAAACTCCATCTTTGCCGCCATTAAACCACCAAGCTGCCTATTTATTTATTTAAGAAGATCACTCGAATTTGATGACCAACTAACTGACGTACTCATCTAGCTGATCGTCTCCTGTCTACTGTTACTCCAATGTGTACTCAAACTTACACTCAACAGTCTATTACAGTCCAAACTAAATCGGCAGTTCCGTATATAAGAGAGAAAATTAACGCGTCCGTAAAATCCTGCATCACCTCACGATGATAGAACAAATCATCATCATTGTCGGGGAATTTGGCAAATCGGGACAACGTCCTATCAGGAGGCCACGATCTCATCCACGCGGGGCTCCTTTTTTGCTCGTAAACTCCACGTGCACATTCAAAAATGTTTTCGGTCCTTGTTGCTCGCTGGGAATTCCGGCAAAACGCGAAAGGAGACGAGATTCAACATCGAAGCAGCGCGAAAAGGAAGACAGAAGGAAAAGGACAGAAAAAAGGAAGGAGAATCCCGCCAGAGACCGCTGGAGAGGTGTCACTGACTCCCGTACGTAGGTGATCGACCTCCATCGTCCCCACCAGAGAGTACAAAACCAGCACATCGTCCTCTTCGTCGTGGTTGTGCTGCCGACCACCACCACCTCCCTCCTCCAAAGCAATGAGCCTCGCGGACCACGTTTCTGCCCCCCTCGCCCCACCCTCTTCTGCAAACGTGAGCCTCCACAAGTCGCACCAGTGACGTAACGCCGGTTATTCAACCTGGTTGGCCGTCTCAGTGACGAAATGCCAGGTTGTTGTACGCTCGACTCCATAAAAGTTCCTCCATTCTATTGCAAACTTGTTGGGCCTTCGTTACCTCAAATTTTTTGCAAAATTTTCTTATAAGTTAATGATATTTTTGAAATTTTGTTATTTTTTTATTAAGCGTTTTTAGCGGGTTTACTTCACTCTCTCAAAGTTTCTTGATTCTATTGCAAACTGGTTGGGTCTTCGTTACCTCAATTTTTTGCAATATTTTTTTATAAGTTAATGATTTTTTTTAAATTGTGTTATTTTTTTATTAAGCGTTTCTAGTGGGTTTATTTCACTCTCTCAAAGTTTCTTGATTCTATTGCAAACTGGTTGGGCCTTCGGTACCTCAATTTTTTTGCAATATTTTTTTTTTTTTATAAGGTAATGATTTTTTTTTAATTTTGTTATTTTTTTTATTAAGCGTTTTTAGTGGATTTTCTTCACTCTCTCAAAGTTTCTCGATTCTATTGCAAACTGGTTGGGCCTTCGTTATCTCAATTTTTTGCAATATTTTTTTATAAGTGAATGATTTTTTTTAAATTTTCTTTTTTTTTTATGAAGCGTTTTTAGTGGGTTTACTCGACGCTCTCAAAGTTTCATAGTTGCAAACTGATTGGATCTTCAGTACCTCAATTTTTAGCAATATTTTTTTTTCTAATAAGTTAATAAATGTGAATGAAATTTTGTTATTTTTTTTAAAGCGTTTTTAGTCGGTTTCTCGACTCTCTCAAAGTTTCTTGATTCTATTGCAAAATGGTTGGGTCTTCAGAATCTCAATTTTTTGTAATATTTTTATCTAGTAAGATAATAATTTTTTTCTAAATTTTGGGCGTTTTTTAAAGCGTTTTCTTAAAATTTCTTGATTCTATTGTAAATCGTTTAGATTTTCAGTACGTTAATTTTTTGCAAAATTTTTGCTAACGTTTTATTAATTTTTATAATTTTTTTTTTAAAGCATTTATTGAAGAGATTTTTTACTGGACTTTTTTTATCGGAAGGAACGATTATTTGGAAAAAGTTGAAGTCTTGATGCGGAGAGTTTAGTCATGTTTCTTCGAGGTCTAATGCGAATCAAACGGCGTGTATAAATAGGGAGAACTTCTAAGTCTTCTATTGGTGGAAGCGAGACAAACTGACACACTACTTTCGGCGTGGGCTACACGAACTCGCGATAACCGAAAGTGTTTACTGTTTATGCAGAGCGACGGGGGGGCGAGTTTGTCTCGTGTTGTTTTTTTTTTCGTCGCATCACAACTACGCGACTTACGGCCACCTCGTGGCCCCGTTTGAAAAAGTGTTAGACGCTAACCTGGAAGCACGCGAAATTCGGCGCGTATTCAGTCGTGACGTCACACCTCAATGAAGCATCTGCAAATTTACCCGAGAGATAAAGTAAATACATTTTTTTTTGTACTTTCAACAATAATTTTTTGCCCACAAAATTTTGCAAAAACTTTTGCAAAAAAAAAAATACCATTTTTACAAAAACAGAAGAAGAATAATTAGTTAACACTTTGCAATATCAGTTCACAAAATATTTCTCGTCAACTTTGCAAAAAAATAATATTCAAAAAATTAAAAATGATAAATTATAATAAAAATATAAATAATATTATAATATTATAATAAAATAATAAAAATAATAAAATTAAAAACTAAACACGACATTCACCAACTTTACTAAATCTCCTCTGTTATCATTCAAATTCAACGCAACCCAAATAAATTACTAAACCATAACCGCAAATTTTTGCAAGAAAATGTAAATTTTGCAAAACAATGACCGATATTCTTTGTTTGTTTTTTAACATCAGCCAATTTAGTATGTATTAAAGCAGCAGATTGCCATTTTGAGAGATAATGAATTCAAAATGAACGCGAAAACAATGCATGTAACCGTTGGCTTAGAAATTCAATGCCAGTTTTGAAAGGACATGAAAAATCTAAGTTGAACAAAGAATAATGAAACAATGGTGTGGAGTGTTAGATTTGCCAGAACGGTTACGACTTATCAAAATGCGAGCCGACCGCGAATGTAGGTTTAGTGTTATTCATTTTTCGTGTAGCTATCCGTGGATTATCGCTTATAGGTAGCCGCGCGAACGCTTGTTTTACGATCGCAGCGCTCCCGTTTCGCGGGCTGCTGACTCGATCGTTGTATAGTAGTCGTAGCACAGCCCGGGTTACGGTCCATTGAGCTTCGACCGAATCATCGCGCTCCCATTAATCCCTGTATAGCTGTATCGTGTATAAATGTACTATCGAACTCCGCAGGTACTGTTCGACTCTCATCCCATAGGGACAAAGCTCTACAGATCTCTATATAATAGCACGGAACACCAGAGAATCTCCGCAGTGTTTGCACGCGAATTAATCGGTCACCGGCCCCGATAACGCTCCCCCGCGCTCAAAATCGTCCTCTCGCTCAGTTGAGCTTCCTCTTTTTCCGACTCGCTTCCTCATCGCACATTATCATCATATTACGTGATATTAACTACCCTTTATAGATTATTGTTACCGAAATATGGATAATCAAAGCAATTCAATTTTTACAATTTATTACAGAATTATCATTATTGATATTATTTATTTAATAAATTAAGTACCAAAATTAAAATTTTCGATAGCGAAATTAATTATTATTATACTACTTAATTTTCATAATTTATTACAGAATTACTATTATTGATATTATTTATTGTATAAATTAACTACCAAAATTAAAATTTTGATAACGAAATTAATTATTATTATATTATTTTATTTTTATAATTTATTACAGAATTACCGTTATTGATATTAATTATTTAATAAATTAAGTACCAAAATTGGAATATTGATTTTAGAAAGTGAATTATTATTATATTATTTAATTATCGCATCGCACATTATCATCATACTATGTGATATTAACTACCCTTTATAGATTATTATTACCGAAATATGGATAATCAATCAAATTGATATTAAAAGTGTAATAAATTAAGTATCAAAATTAATATTTTGATTTTTAAAAATAGTTATTATATAAATTAATTAATGATTATTATTAATTATTATATTAAGTATTATTTAATTATCAAAATTAGTATTTTGATACTTAAATGAAACCATGGATTTTTCGATTTTTAAAACGTATTTTTTTTTTCGTTTGCTACAATTTTAAAAATAATATTATTTTAAATTACAAAAATTGACATATGGAATAGAATTAATTTTTCCAGAAATAGTTTTTCAGGAAATAATTGTACAAAAGATATTACTAAAATTATTTTCATGACATGTAATACTTCACTTCTCTTTTTTTACTTCTACTTGAAATAAAATACACATAGTATAATTTTTAATCTCTCGAATTAAATTGAAAGAAAAATTTAAAAAATTAGTGAATTCGAAAATGATTATTGAAATGGATTAATTCGATTAAAAATTAATCTGTTATTTGTAAGTATAGTAACGAAAGTATTAATGGCGAAAAGACGCTAAAACCTCGCAATGAACCTCGGGGTCATTGACTGGAGTCATTAATCGCAAGAACCGAAAGATCCTGAACATTCGAAGGATATTCAGGTAATATAGTACGGTGTGTGGTGATGCGAGCTGATCGAGCGACGATAGGAGGAGGATCCTTCTGCACGCGTGTCTACCGAGTGGATTCCGTTATTCCGGCGGACTGCTAGAGGTCCTGCACACTTATACACAAGAACAGTCATGTGTGCTTTGCTTGTGTCTGCTACGACGAAGGATATGCGACGGGACGAATAGACACGAGCCCACGAGATCTGCGTACCAAGTGCTTTGTGGTATATAATAGCAGTAGATGAGTCTACGCATTGGGTTGGAACGCATGAAAGCACGTGTCTCGAACGTTTCCTAGTCTCAACGTCTCTGTGTATCTTCATACACGAATGTAAAACTCGTGAACGTACATTTAAGTATATCTTCACCGAGCTCGTGCGGTTAGTGACCTATGAATTTTCGCACACGTCGAATATCCTTCATTCCTCCACTTATACTATATCCCATGTCAACGTACTTATGAAAAAAACGTGTTGTGAATTTTTGAAAAATAAAAAGCTCAAAAATTTCCACGTTCTCAAATAAATGTAAACCGTTAATCTCCGTTTTTTTTTTTAGAAAATTAATTCTTAAGTGATCAAATTTAGGCATTAGATAATGTTTTCCTTTCATTAAGATATTCCTTATTTTTTATGGACCCAAAAACCATTTTGTAAAAGGCAGTAAAAAATTGCATAAATTTTATTTTTTTTTCAATATATTAACAAATTATTTTCTATTGGCTATTTTTACATACAAATATGTTTTGCTTCATGGATCAAAAATGTAGGATGCATTTCTAATGTGATTTTACATTTAGTCATTTTTTTTGTTTAAAATATTTCGAAATATGGAAAAAAATGTAGGATGCATTTCTAATGGGATCACATTTTGTCATTTTTTTGGTTCAAAATATTTAGACGTAAATAAAACGCGTTGTTTTTAAAAATTAATATTTAGTAACAAATTGGTAAAACACATTAATACATATATTTATTTGTAATAGTATGGAGAATGTGCATGACGTTACACGAGGTTGCACTGTTGCACTATGTCCTGCAAAATGCTTAGGCATCGCTGTTTGTCTCTACGTAATGTGTCTGCAATTACGTGCGTATTACATACGGAGTTATGTGTACATTAACTGAACGAGAGCCTCGAGAAACCCAATTACGAAATGGGGTCTGCGGGCGAGTGAAAGAGAGGCACGAGGCTTGTAAATAGAAGTTACGAGAAACAAGCGAGTGAGTGAGACAGAAATTACTTCTCGATTCCCGAAAAATTGCCCGAGGCCCCAGTCGTCACAACAGTCAACGTTGAGGTGAACCTTCGACGACTAAACAATTATATAATTCTGTAGGCGATGTATAATGGCTCTCGTCTGTTTTAATCGGGTTCGTCTTTTCTTTTTTTTATTTTATAGTAATTCTAAAGATTTTGTAGCATATCTCCAGCTTAAAGTGGACTTAAGGACGAGACTTTGATATGTCATTAAGAACAATTATGTCGCGGGGACGAAGCTGTTTGCCACCGTGAAACAAAAAATCTTTTAAGGTGCTAGAAAAAAATATTATTTTTTATTTCGACGAATTAATGTTTTCTTGAATAAAAAAAAGTAAATTAAGATGAATTAAAAAAATTACTTGCTGCTGCTCGTATTTAAATAATTATTCTGTTATTAAAAAGACAAACAAATTTTATTCGAATAATGCCCAACAATGCGTTAAAATATATTTTTTTATCCATGTTTATTTATTTGATATAATTATAGCTATAATACTTATTTTAATTATATGTTAGATACTTTTCTGAGTCAAACCAGTGGAATAGTAGATCTTTTGAAAATGAACTTTTAAAAAATATGCGTGTAAATATAGGATACATTTATAATAGGATTCTGCTAGTTGTCAAATTTTTCGAAATTTTTTTTATGAAAATGAAGTGTTATATTAAAAAGCAGAATTTTTAAAAAATTTATTTTTTTCATTTCTACGTGTAAATACATTTACTTTTTGTCAATTGTTTCCATTAAATGTATTTACATTGAAAATAAAAAAAGATATTTCGAAAAATCGGTACGTCTAAGTGTAGCAAATATTTAAATAATAGTTAATAAATTGAAAAAAAAAATTTTTAATCCCGTTGTCCTTGTAGTTCAATTCACCCGGTTAGTATTACGACTATAGTCGTAATACTGAACGCACAATAGTATAGGATGTCTATGCTCGCGAGCAAATGGGTCGGAGGGCAATGAACCCGCCACTTTCTGCTCTCAAATTTTATTAAGGACACTTTGTGAAGTATATATCTATGTATTACGGTTTAGTGTTGTATAAGTATATAGTGTAACACTATGACGGCGAACGACTGGTCGTCGGATATTGCGCAAGTGGTTGTACGCTTCAATTTTACGGCGAGGGATTAGGGGCCAACTGCGAGAGCGTAATATACACGGCACGCGCTCTCTACTCGCTCAGGCTATTTGTCCTAATTGACAGATCCACAGTGTACACGAAGAGATCCGGCGGCTCTGATCGTGCGAGACGAGAATCGAGTTCCGAGACTTAACGCCATTTTTATTTCGCCTCTAACTCAACTAACACCAACGCTCAGTGTGACTAATTTCAGGATTCAATAGCCATCATTAACTGTCACAAGATTTGCATCCCAGACACGATGCCTGAAGCCTGATTTGAAAAAATTTCCCGAAAACGTGACGTGAACTTTTACAATAAATTTCTATACTATTTCTAAAGCATTGTAAAGCATTCTCGCAAAAATAGTGACTCAAATTTAACCGCGCTACTAAAGGCAAAAAAGAAAATGTATTATATTCATTATAAAAGTATTTGGTAAAATGAGGTTACTAGTTTTTGTAAGTAACAAACCTTTTTTATTAATTGGTCTAATATCTTTTGGTTTAATTCAATAAGAATAAAATAATTTAAATTGGCAAAATCCTTTTTGCGAAAATGATGAAGACTATTTTGAAAAATGAAAATGACAACTTTTTTTACCAATTAACCGAAACATTCCATTAACTTGCGAACAAACCTCTTTGTTAAATACAACATTCAAGAAAATATTAATATTAATAAATTATAATAAGAAAACTCAAATTCGTATAATCCATAATCGTCGAAAAGTCATGAAATACAATTCTACAAAATGTAAAATTCTGTTGATTGTCAAAGCGCCAAAAAATTCTTTTTTATACAGCATAAAAATACTGCCAATATTTATTTCCAATCATTATATCGAAATGCAATAACCAAATAAAGTCAAATATTTTGAATATTTTGAAAAAAGAAAAAAAAAAAAAAAATTTACGAATTAACCGAAACATTCTATTAACTTGTGAACGAACCTTTTGGTTAAACTACAACATTCAAGAAAATATTAATATTAATAAATTATAATAAGAAAACTCAAATTCGTGTAATTCACAATCGTGTAAAAACCATATGAAATACAATTACATAAAATGTAAAATTCTGTTGATTGTCAAATCGGCAAAAAATTCTTATTTTCTACAGCATAAAAATACTGCCAATATTTATTTCCAATCATTACATCGAAATGCAATAACCAAATAAACTCAAATATTTTGAATATTTAGAAAAATGAAAATAACAATTTTTTTTTTTACCAATTAACCGAAACATTCTATTAACTTGTGAACGAACCTTTTGGTTAAACTACAACATTCAAGAAAATATTAATATTAATAAATTATAATAAGAAAACTCAAATTCCATAAAATGTAAAATTCTCTTGATGAAATACAATTCCATAAAATGTAAAATTCTGTTGATTGTCAAAGCGCCAAAAAATTCTTTTTTATACAGTATAAAAACACTGCCAATATTTATTTCCAATCATTACATCGAAATGCAATAACCGAATAAACTCAAATCTTTTGAATATTTAAAAAAATGAAAATGCCAATTTTTTTTATCAATTAGCCGAAGTATTCTATTAACTTGTGAACGAACCTTTTTGTTAAACTACAACATTCAAAAAAATATTAATATTAATAAATTGTAATTTAAAAAAAACTGAAATTCGTGTAATCCTCAAAAAACCGTATGAAATACAATTCCATAAAATGTAAAATTCTGTTGATTGTCAAAGCGGCAAAAAATTCTTATTCTCAACAGCATAAAAACACTGCCAATATTTATATTCAATCATTACATCGAAATGCAATAACCAAATAAACTCAAATATTTTGAATATTTTAAAAAATGAAAATGACAATATTTTTTACCAATTAACCGAAATATTCAATTAACACTATTAACTATTAATTTAAAAAAACTCAAATTCGTGTAATCCATAATCGTGAAGAAACCATATGAAAAACAATTCCATAAAATGTAAAATTCTGTTGATTGTCAAAGCGGCAAAAAATTCTTATTCTCAACAGCATAAAAACATTGCCAATATTTATTTCCATTCATTACATCGAAATGCAGTAACCAAATAAACTCAAGGAAGAATAACTCGTAAACCCACTAATATATACGATGGTATTGGAACAGCACCGTGTTCCGGAAACTTTCTAACTGTGTCATCGACGGAGTGTAAGTGTGTGTGCCGGTTGTAGGTCTAACGAAACTGTTAGGTCATAGCGAGAGAAGAGAAGGAGTTCTCCAGTGTGTATATAAAACAACGTCAAAGTCATCGTCCGTCTCGCTCGATCGCTCGTTCCTCAACTATTCCGAGTCGCGAGTGAGAAAGGAGATCGAGAATTCAAAAATAATCATCAACCAACGCGCCGACTGTGCGCCGAACGACGATATGTTGGCCGATGTTTCGCAAGACTCTCGCGCGTGCGAGTCGAGCGTCTCGGTCCAGCAAACAGCCAGGCAAGGCCACCAGGTCGTAGGCACAGCCTGGCTGATACTCGGTCGGTTGCGTGAGTACAAGATCCTACGACCGCCGACGACGTACCGTGAGCTCAGACCAAGAGCGATGTGCCACTGAGGCACCAGGAGTATAAGAAATAGTAGGAGAAGGAGGTGAATCGCGTCGTCCTATCGTGATCCTTCGTGGAGTGAGCGAGCGAACTATCGACAGCTCCTTTTATAGACCGCTCTGCTCTTCGGTCGTCGCACTGCATCAGGATCTCGTGTTAAAATGCTATTTAACACCTTCGGTATTATTCCCACACAACCAGAAAAAGATCTATTAGACCGAACAAGATTTTAGTAAGTCAATTTTCTTACTTTAATACCGGATATATATTTATTTTGCGTAAATTATTTTATTTCATTTGAGCAATTAAAATGAAATAAATATGTCGGAAAAATGTAGTATAATAATTGAAGGAAATGAATATATACTGGATTGAAATTTTTTTTAGTTCAATTAAGAAAGCAGAAATGAATACTGGAATTTCGTCAATTTAACTAGATATTTTTTAATAAAAAAAATAGTTACAACAAATAGAATTTTTTTTCAGTGACCGACGTTCTATAAGGGTTCATCAAATAAATAAATATGGTCGAAACAAATATGCAAATTGCATATATGAATTTAGTCACGTTAACTAAACTTTTTTTCTGGGTGCACGTTTGTACAAACGGAATTATGTTTATTTTATTTTATCGATTTTAAGGGGAGCGCGTCACCGATTTTAGGCATAAATTATTTAAAAACGTGTTCTAATCGTGTAAGAAAATATATAGGAATATATACTTTAAAATGTTGGAGATTTGTTTGTGAAAAAAATCGGGCTGAAACAAAAGTAAAAACGCTCGTAATATTTCTTATGGTATGGGATTATGTGATAAACATTCTGCTTAAATTTGCTAGACATTGGAAATTTAATTTCATGAATAAAAAAACGAATTTAAACGTGACAAAAGTATAAACAATCAGGACATTTTATGCAAATCAGCAAATAAACTTGGCGGAAAAAAGTATCAATCATTTTAAATTACCTTAATTTCTCGTAAATCAGAAGTTAGAAACACCGTCATTATTATTCTACGACCAAAAAAAAATTTCATATCACGCTGTTATAAAACCGGAATATTGATTAAATAATCCATACGACAAAACATGACCTAGAAAATCCTCATTCAATTTTTCAACCTATTCGATAACACTTTTCATTGTCATTTTATGTGTTATAGTGTGACGAGGTCCAAAAATTACGAAACTATGTTACCAGTGTTAATAAAGAGCGTGTAATAAAAGGTAAATTTACACCTGCCAATGCCCCGAATACACGATCTTGGTGGCGAACGAGTGTGAGAGAGATATAAGAGAAGAGACAGCAGATCAAAGAGTTTGGGCTGTGCACGATTACGCGAACGAGGCGCGTCTAACGCGCTTCGTGAAAGTAAGAGCCCAGTGCGCGCGCGGCTGTGTCGGTGTGGCGACGGCGACGGCAACGGCGGCGGCATCGGCCTTGATTCGGCTGGGGTTAGCGTCCGACATCCAGGACGGTCGAGCGTTATACACACGCCGCGTGCTCTCGAGACTCTCGAGCGCTTCGTAGTTGCTCAATCGTTTGGACAAGTAGGCCCCCAGTGCCGAGTGCTGCTGGTGTGTATCCGATCCGTATAATACGGACCTCGAAACGCCAGGCGCTGCTCTCTCTCTCTCTCTCTCTCTCTCTCTCTCTCTCTCTCTCTCTCTCTCTCTCTCTCTCTCTCTCTCTCTCTCTCTCTCTCTCTCTCTCTCTCTCTCTCTCTCTCTCTCTCATTCTCCCTCCCTATACAACTCGTGACGAAATTTCTCTGTGTGTCCCAGTAGTAGAACGAGGGCTTAAAAGAAAGGAACAAAAACATAAAAAATAAAAGAAGAAGATAGAGCGCTAGCTTAATGTTTACAATCAGAAATTTGAGTAATAAATCATCGTTGAATCACTATGGATTTTTTTAAAAATATTTTTGAAATTCCAATTCTGACGATTGTCAAAGAAATTTAAACGTTTTTATTGGAAAAAACCAGACATACTTTCTCGCTCTCCGTCTTATAGAACTCGTATCGAAATTTTTGTGTCCCAGTAGAACGAGGGCTTAAAAGAAAGGAAGAAAAAAAAACAGAAGAAGATAGAGCGCTATCTTAATTTTTGCAATCAGAAATTTGAGTAATAATTCATCGTCGAATCACTATGGATTTTTAAAAAATATTTTTGAAATTCAAATTCTGACGATAATCAGAGAAATTTAGATGTTATTGAAAAAACTAGATACTCTTTCTCGCTCTCTGCCTTATAGAACTCGTGCCGAAATTTCTCTGTCCCAGTAGAACGAGGGCTTAAAAGAAAGGAACAAAAAAAAAAAACAGAAGAAGAAGATAGAGCGCTAGCTTAATGTTTACAATCAGAAATTTGAGTAATAAATCATCGTTGAATCACTATGGATTTTTTTAAAAATATTTTTGAAATTCCAATTCTGACGATTGTCAAAGAAATTTAAACGTTTTTATTGGAAAAAACCAGACATACTTTCTCGCTCTCCGTCTTATAGAACTCGTATCGAAATTTTTGTGTCCCAGTAGAACGAGGGCTTAAAAGAAAGGAAGAAAAAAAAAACAGAAGAAGATAGAGCGCTATCTTAATTTTTGCAATCAGAAATTTGAGTAATAATTCATCGTCGAATCACTATGGATTTTTAAAAAATATTTTTGAAATTCAAATTCTGACGATAATCAGAGAAATTTAGATGTTATTGAAAAAACTAGATACTCTTTCTCGCTCTCTGCCTTATAGAACTCGTGCCGAAATTTCTCTGTCCCAGTAGAACGAGGGCTTAAAAGAAAGGAACAAAAAAAAAAAACAGAAGAAGAAGATAGAGCGCTAGCTTAATGTTTACAATCAGAAATTTGAGTAATAAATCATCGTTGAATCACTATGGATTTTTAAAAAATATTTTTGAAATTCAAATTCTAACGATTGTCTAAGAAATTTAAACGTTTTTATTGAAAAAAAATTAGACACTCTTTCTCGCTCTCCGCCTTATAGAACTTGTGCCAAAATTTCTCTGTCCCAGTAGAACGAGGGCTTAAAAGAAAGGAACAAAAAAAATAAAAGAAGAAGAAAATACAGCGCTAGCTTAATGTTTGCAATCAGAAATTTGAGTAATAAATCATCGTTGAATCACTATGGATTTTTTAAAAATATTTTTGAAATTCAAATTCTGACGATTGTCTAAGAAATTTAGACGTTTTTATTGAAAAAAACTAGACACTCTTTCTCGCTCTCCGCCTTATAGAACTCGTGCCGAAATTTCTCTGTCCCAGTAGAACGAGGGCTTAAAAGAAAGGAACAAAAAAAATAAAAGAAGAAGAAGATAGAGCGCTATCTTAATTTTTGCAATCAGAAATTTGAGTAATAATTCATCGTTGAATCACTATGGATTTTTTAAAAATATTTTTGAAATTCAAATTCTGACGATTGACTAAGAAATTTAAACGTTTATATTGAAAAAAAATTAGACACTCTTTCTCGCTCTCCGCCTTATAGAACTTGTGCCAAAATTTCTCTGTCCCAGTAGAACGAGGGCTTAAAAGAAAGGAACAAAAAAAAAGAGAAGAAGAAGATAGAGCGCTATCTTAATTTTTGCAATCAGAAATTTGAGTAATAATTCATCGTTGAATCACTATGGATATTTAAAAAATATTTTTGACATTAAAATTCTGACGATTATCAAAGAAATTTAGACGTTTTTATTGAAAAAAACTAGACACTCTTTCTCGCTCTCCGCCTTATAGAACTCGTGCCGAAATTTCTCTGTCCCAGTAGAACGAGGGCTTAAAAGAAAGGAACAAAAAAAATAAAAGAAGAAGAAGATAGAGCGCTAGCTTAATGTTTGCAATCAGAAATTTGAGTAATAATTTATCGTTAAATCACTATGGATTTTCTAAAAATATTTTTGAAATTCGAATTCTGACGATTATTAAAGAAATTTAAACGTTTTTATTGAAAAAAACTAGACACTCTTTCTCGCTCTCTGCCTTATAGAACTCGTGCCGAAATTTCTCTGCCCAGTAGAACGAGGGCTTAAAAGAAAGGAACAAAAAAAATAAAAGAAGAAGAAGATAGAGCGCTAGCTTAATGTTTGCAATCAGAAATTTGAGTAATAATTTATCGTTGAATCACTATGGATTTTTTAAAAATATTTTTGAAATTCAAATTCTGACGATTGTCTAAGAAATTTAAACGTTTTTATTGAAAAAAAATTAGACACTCTTTCTCGCTCTCCGCCTTATAGAACTCGTGCCGAAATTTCTCTGCCCAGTAGAACGAGGGCTTGAAAGAAAGGAACAAAAAAATAAAAGAAGAAGAAAATAGAGCGCTAGCTTAATGTTTACAATCAGAAATTTGAGTAATAATTCATCGTTGAATTACTATGGATTTTTTAAAAATATTTTTGAAATTCGAATTCTGACGATTATTAAAGAAATTTAAACGTTTTTATTGAAAAAAAACTAGACACTCTTTCTCGCTCTCCGCCTTATAGAACTCGTGCCGAAATTTCTCTGTCCCAGTAGAACGAGGGCTTAAAAGAAAGGAACAAAAAAAATTAGAGAAAAAGAAGATAGAGCGCTAGCTGAATATTTGCAATCACGAATTTGTGAAATAAATCATCGTCGAATCACTATCATTTTTTTTTTTTTTTTTGTTATTTGTAAAAGTTCAGTTCCGACGATTGCCAAAGTAATTTAGTCATTTTTACGGGAAAAACTAGGCACTTTTGTTGATTCCCATGAATTTAAAAAAATGCAGCAAAAAAAACGAACTCTCAATGTAATTCCCAATCTCAAATTTGTCGAATACATTACATTTTTTAAATTACTAGAATGCAAAATCCGTTGATTGTCGAAGCAGCGAAAATATTTAGCCATTTGACGAAAATTCTCGGTGTATTCAAGAACAAAAAAAAACTTTAAAAAATCGAAGGAGAAAAAAAAAAATATATATATATATAGGGATGTGCTGTAACTATAAGTCTGCGTGAGCGACCCAATTTATTCAAGAATGTATTCCGTCGCGCCAACAATTTCCAACTCCTTCCCCCAATCTCCCTGCTACCTGCGAAAGTCTCGACTTTTTTTTAGATATCAGCGCGATGAAAGAATGTATTATAAATCAAAAGAAAAGAAAAAAGCATACGAAATGGAAAGCGAGAAAGAAACTCGAACGAATTACGGAACGCGACTGGCCCGTGACGTACGTCTCGTAATAAAACGTATATGTGTGGCCCGTTACACAATTAACAAGATGCGACCAACTCAAGCGAGAGGCGAGTTTGAGAAATTCAAGAGAGAAAAAAAAACAGGAATAGACGTAGACAAGAAAGTGGGAAATTTCTGTGACGACTGAGTCTCTCGTAACTATGTACTGGTAACTTTGAAAAAGTGTCGCGAGAAGGACGAGTTCTCCAGTTGCTGTTGCTGCTGTTGCTGCTGCTGCTTTCTCCGAGCGCTGACGTCCGTGAGAGCGAGCGACTATCGAGAGTAAAAGCTCTTTCCGAGCGTATACCACGAGGAGAAATGCGAGGAAGCAAGACAGCGCCGCTAAAGTCAGCAACGAGAAAAGAGAGATGCGACGAAAGAGCAGCAGCAACGAGCCGGAGAAAGGTGAAAGCACTCTCGCCTCTCGATGATCCTCGCCACGCTAGACGCTACTATACTGCACACGTACATCACGTTCTATCTTTTTACGCTCGGGCTCGTCGCTCGAGAACGACTCGACCGATTTTTCCTGGTATGACTCGTCGCGCGAGACCACAAATGAAGAAGAAGAGTTCCCGGGCATGGATCGTCGCTTCTCTCGGTCATACAGTGACTTCACTTTTTTTTCATTGCTTCCTGATCTTTCATTATTCGAAATGTAGTCAAAACAATCTATAAAATTAACATACTACGTTTAATAAAACGAAATTTGTTGCCTAAGGAAATAGAATTCAAGATTTAGTTAAAACAATTTTAAAATTAGCATACTGCGTTTAATAAACCGATATTTGTTCAATAAACAACAGGTCCGTTTCATGGCCCAACAAAAATGGCTTTTAGGAATTTATTTTTTAAGTATAATAGTGCAGACATTTTTGTTATAATTTTTACAACTTTTGTTTTTTTTTTTCTATGGACACTTTATCAAATTTTATTATTTTGAGCACTTCTTGAATTTCAGTGGAATTATGAATTACAAATAATAAATAACATGTAAGTTGGTTTTGCTACCTTTTTTTGTAGCGAAAGAATTTGACTTTTAAGATAGTATTTTTTGTAGAATAATTAAATTAGAGAAATGTAGATTTATGAAAAATTTTATTCATGTCCACCTCAGAAATATAAAATCGCACTATATTAGATATGTTTTCATAAATAAATACATATGTGAGAAATTTAAAAAAAAAAAACAGGAAATAAGGAAGAAATAACGGTTTATCGCAGGTGCACAATGATGCCCCACGTTGCTCGATTCCCGAGCACCGAGAGAACGAGGAAGCGGAGGAGAAGCGAAGAATGAAGAGAATAAAAGAAGAATAAGAGGAACCGGGAAGACCCCGATAGCGGGCGTAGACCCGCGTTCTGCTGGATGACTCGTGTTCGCCTTTCGCTGTGCTGGGTGAGTATCATCGCACTGCGAGTGACTCACAAGTTCGGCATATCCGGAATAGCAAAATACCAGTACCATTACAAAACAGGTCTATTACAGTAATCGCAAATATCACAATTGCACGATCATTTACCCATCACCAAAAATCGTCACCTTAAAATATTTAAAAAAAAATCATTTTTGCATTATTCTTCCATTTTCATTAAAAAATCCATATTTACACAGATAATTTTTTTATCCATAGCCTATTCTTCCAACTATTTGGTTAAGTCTAAAAAAGATTTCATTGTTTTTCACAATATTCTGAAAAACAGAAATAATTTTTTTTTTACTTAGTAAAAGAAGAATAAACATTGTTAAAAATGTTTGCAAATTCAAATTAACGGAAATTTTATTCAACAGTTGATATATTAAATTTAATACACTAGTGTAGTAAAATTGCCAATTTTTATATTACATTTCCTAATGTTTATAGAATTTAGTATAAAATATTGTAATTTTATACTTCCACATCGAATTTAATAGCCCAGTTCCCGTAAAAAAATTACATTACCCGTAATGGAAATTTACAAAACAGATATATTACAATAATCGCAAATATCACAATTGCACGATCATTTACCCATCACCAAAAATTACCTTAAAATATTTTAAAAAAATCATTTTTGCATTATTCTTCCATTTTCATTAAAAAGTCCATATTTGCACAGATCATTTTTTTATCCATAGCCTATTCTTCCAACTATTTGGTTAAGTCTAAAAAAAAATGTTCATTGTTTTTCACAATATTCTGAAAAACAGAAATAATTATTTTTCTACTTAGTAACAGAAGAATAAACATTGTTAAAAATGTTTGCAAATTCAAATTAACGGAAATTTAATTCAACAGCTGATATATTAAATTTAATACACCAGTGTAGTAAAATTGCCAATTTTTATATTAAATTACCGAATTTTCATAAACTTTAGTACAAAATATTGTAATTTTACATCTAACTTGCACATCGAATTTAATATCCCAGTTTCTATAAAAGAAATTACATAACCCGTAATGGAAATTTACACTAAATATTTTTAACAGTAATTAAAGAAAATTATTATAAAATAAGATTTTTAGAGTAATGAAATGAGAATTTTTTTTGAGTTATTATATGTCGTCACGTTGTCAATCATTCGCCTCTCGTTTCAATAATTTGTTTACCGAAAGCCTTTTGAGCATAAAATATTGTAATTTTATACTTGCACATCGAATTTAATAGCCCAGTTTCTGTAAAAGAAATTACATTACCCGTAATGGAAATTTACACTAAATATTTTTAACAGTAATCAAAAGAAATTATTATAAAACAAGATTTTTAGAGTAATGAAATGAGCATTTTTTTGTGTTATTATATGTCGTCACGTTGTCAATCATTCGCTTCACGTTTCAATAATTTGTTTACCGAAAGCCTTTTGAGCATTCATTGAATCATCGGCATCTCTGCCTCACCAGCAAACATGTTGCTCGTCCGCGTTCGCTGAAAATAGTTGACTCAACTGCGTTGTACTCAACTCGTCAAAAACAACACGACGTTACGTTGACGGATTACGTCAAGTGGAACGCGAGAGCATTGCTCCTCTTCTTCAGTTTTTAATTTGTATTTTCCAGTACCAACTACTGCGTGGCCGGACGAAAACAAACTGCGACGGGTATTTCCAACTCGCCGTAAAAGTTTCGAGGGTTTAACTGTAACTCCGTGTTTACGAACAGAACCACAACAATAAAGCAACAAATTGCAGAAACGCCTCAGGGTCATCCACGCGCATTTCACGTATAAACACTGCGCAACGAAAATATTTAATACGAAACATCACGCGTCATTTCCGACGCAATAATTTCAAAAAAATGTTACACCTTCAAATATTTTGTGACCAATCTGCCAATTTTTCTACTAGTCCCGTACATATCACTTTACGATATATAAAATTAAAAGCGAAATTAAAAGTTCCCGAATGAATGAAAAAAATGCAATTGCAAAAATAGTGACTGTTCTGACGATAACTTATAAAAACATTTTTTCACTCCTTAAAATATTTATTGCGCAGTATAACAAGATTTTTATAGGAGTTATAAATTCTCCTGTGTGACATATCAAAAGGAAAGAAAGATAAAAAGTGTCCGAATGAGTGATAAAATTTAACGATTTCTCACGATAACTTTTGAATACATTTTTTCCGCATTAAATATTTTTTGTTCGGTCTGCTAATTTTTGTATAGATTCTATATAGACCACTGTATATATATAATTGAGAGCAAAATAAAGTGTCGAAGAGAGTAAAAAAAAAAGAAACAATGGCTTATATGATGCAGAATGCGAAATATATCGGTCACGTGTCCTGGCCAGAATCGCGTAACAGGACCTGACACACCACGGGATCCTGAGTTACGTCGCGTGGTAAATACTTTTTGCGTAATACACACACAGTCGAGTAGCTTTCGTCTCTCTTTTTCTCTCTCCGTGCGGCTTCTAGTCGTGTCTCTGGATAAAAAGAGAGCCGCGGTTCGAACTCGCTCGGCTGTTAGCTCGTGTTGCGTAACAATCGAGCTCTCAAAGCCCGTGGGTCGGCGAGAGCGCTCGTTGAGAAACCCCTACGTTGTGTGCCGTTAAAAATGTGGGCCATCGGGACATTCGCCTCTTGGACGAACGACGAAAACAACTTATGAAAAGTTGCTAAGTAGAACCTTGCTTCCCCATTCATTTGATCCGTTTTCCACACAATTCACTATATGAAGGCTGTTTAAACAACTTTACAGTCAATGTACCATTTAAGTAATATCAACTATTTATCATAATATATTTCGTAATTTTAAACACAACATATTGAAAAATATATTATCGCGTTATTATTAAAAATTTTATACGCATGTTGCTCATTCGTTTGTTGTGTTTCTCACGAATAATGCGAGACTAGTAAAACTAGCTGTAAATCAAACACAAATTAAAAGTCATTAAAATAACGTTGCTGAGAAAATATCTTTTTTACAACAAAAATAACCGTAAAACAACATTTATACCAAATTGTCGTAAATTGTTTTTTTTTTTCTATCGATCATTAGTAATTATTTTCTAACGATAATTAGTAATTACATAAAGGTCATAAAATTAACGTTGCTGAGAAAATATCTTTTCTACAAAAAAATAATCGTAAAACAACATTTATACCAAATTGTCGTAAATTATTGGTTTTTTTCTAGCGATAATTAGTAATTACTTATCGTTACGGTAGTAATTTTACAGCGTGCTCAAAGTCTATTAATTCGTTAGAAAAAATAAATCCGACAATCAAACTCCCATGAACTCTGTTAAACTCAGCTTCACAAAGCAGCTGTGTAAGTGTAAGCGTTAAGCCAATAAGTGGCAGCAAACAGCTCGTTGTCTCAAAGGGTCAGTGCTAAAGTTAGCTCCGTTACACGTACCCTCATCTTTTCGAGCGATCCTTCCGCTTCCTCTTCGCGGGTTGGACGCCGAGAGTAGCTAACGCGAGCTACGAGAGGACAGAACTAGGAAGCGTTTATGCTTTTCCCGTACACTACACAGTATACAGTGCTAGGAGTGCATATATCTACATTGTTAGGTATGCACTCGGACGCATAACAGGACCCGACCTAAGTTAAGACTCGAGACTCCTTCCACACGCTTTTTTTTCAACCTATTTTTCCATCCGACAATCCCGGCTGCCGTGTGTTGAGCACAAGTCGAAGAGCTCTAGGGCTGCAAACCGAGCGCTCGTAAAACGTCGTCATAAATCGACCTAAAAATCTATACCCCGTTCTCCCACGAGAGTTACGGACTGCCCGCCGAGTAAGAAAGAAAAGACAGTGAGACCGGGGCTAGTTGGTTCAGTGATAAGGTGGCTTAAGCTCGTTTTAAAATCGGTAATTGCATGGCCCAGATTGAACAAAAATATAAATGTGATGTTAGTGATGCTGTGGCCGAGTGATATGATTTTAGTGGTTATCAATTTAGTGTTAGCAATTTAGTAATTTGGCGGCTATTAGCCGCCAATAGCCGACCAACCACTATATCATGAAAAAAATAGATGTATTATATATGCTTAATATATGGTGATAGAAAGTTTTATATGCGTGCGAAAATATGTGCAAAATGTATGAGATATATATATATATGGAATAGATGTAAAATATATATATATATATATTTTTAGCGCCAAAATATATTGTGCATATATTTCTATTTCTATGTGATTTGGCCATCAGCGACGAAATCTCAAAGACTTAAACAACGAAAACCGATTCTTGCAATTGAAATTGAAATGTATCGTTCGTAATACAAGAATACCTCAGAGAGTGATTATTAAGCGTGCGTAGTTGAAATTTTTTAATTCGGAGCCTGAATTATTTGCCTACTATTTTAAACCGATTTGCTTAATTAGGTGCGGAGAAATTTTGTATAGTATTGACTACTGGAGTGTGAGGTAAGGGAGTTTACTTTAAACGATGTGAGTTATGTACAAAATTATTTGTCAGTAAGAACCGTATCAAACTTCACTCTGCAACAATTGCATATCTGGCGAGACCACATTTTGTGTTCTCGACGATTTATACCATAAAACACAATAAAAAGCAAATTCATTTTCGATCGTTTATAATTTTTTGAAATATAATAATGAATGATTAATTGGTAAGCTCTATAAAAATATTCGATGAATCAAGATTTATTCCCAAGTTTTAATTCCTATTTTTATGCATTTCCTTGCCGCTCATCTGACCCAAAGTGACCCAATCTGCTACATAACTGCTTATCCTAATTCACGTCCATTTAATCAGGGCTTCAAAAATTCAGATTATATAGTTAAAGATCCATACAACAAAAAAAGCTTTATCTTTAACCCGATCTACACATTCAAGTATAGGAAAAAAAATTTGAAGCAAAAATTGTCCCGTTTAATAAAAACCCGTGGCTTAAAAAAAATAGCTTACATTTAATCCGATCTACACAGCCAAGTGTACAGGGAAAAAAAATTAAATGCAAAAATTGACCCATTTAGCCCCGGTCTCCCTTATAGACGAGAGGCGCATAGAGATAGAGCAACAAAACAGGGGAGGGTATATAGGTACCGCAACGATTCTCACGCAAAGAGAGGACGGCCGCCGGTGCACGCGCACGTTTATAGCAACAATGGCGGACGAACGGGCTCGAATTCGCGCGTAGCCGGCTTCCTGCATAGGCTTGCATGGGAATAACGGGACGCTTGCGTCGTTGCGTCGCCGGTACAAGGCTGAGAGAGGCTCGCGAGGTTCGCGAGGCGCCGTTTTTTAAAATCTCCGATAGGAGGGACGAATGTACGCGCGGGCTTTTCGCAGGCGTCATCCCACGGAGGTATCGCGAACCTCGTCGCCATCGTACATCGACTCAGCGACAAAAGTCGTCGACACGAATACCGTGATAATGCTTCGTGTACAACGTACGTACGTGTTTGCATGAGAGGATTCGCAATGCGAATTCGTATGCTAGATGGCGCTGCGACCGAGAGCTTTCATCCTGGTTCCGCTGGTACTACTGCTGGGTTCACCAGCTAAGCGGTGGAGAGGAGGTGGTGGCTGATGGTGCTGCTGGCCGGTGCCTCTGCGCTCTCAGCTCTCACGGCCAATGTCAATGTCAGCGAGCACGTGAGACCCTCGAGGAAAATCGATACGTTTCGGTGTCAAAGCTTTGCTTCCCCGCTCGCGGTATCCACGTACTCTCTAGGAGCTGAAGGGCATCCCGGATGTCCGAAGGACCTTGTGACTTTTATCCCATCGATCCAAAAACCAATAACATTAGAGCCTGTAAAATCGCCTAAGGCAGCAGAAAACAAACGCCACTTTTCATGATTTTTTTAATGGGAGTTGCGTAAGAAGATTATGAAAAGGTTCTTCAATTAATAGTTGCTGAAGAAGGCCAAAATCCGTAGAATTGGACAAAGTTGCTCGAACCAGCAAAAATCAAACAACATGATTTTTTATGTGGGAATTGCGTTGGTTGGAAGATCATGAAGTAGATAAGGTTCTGATGGATTCTCAGACTGCTGAAGAAGGCAGATTGTAGGCTTAATGCTTGGTGGATGATGACTTGGCAGTCCTTTGCTAAATTGACCCTAAGGACGTCGACAAAACTGCTACACCAGTAAATTGCCATCAGCTTATGGGAATTACAATGCGCAAGGGTTGCAGTTTACTGAAAGACCCTTTTGCCTGGAACTCCCGAGGGGTTCGTTGGGTTGGTCAACGACTGTAATTTCTTTGGTATTTTTTTTTGTTCAGTCATCAGCCAAGGGTCTGAACAGATTCTACAGGACAGCATAAATCACTCAATAAGCTGACATCAAAATACCGTTCATCACTCTTTGACTTCTTAAAAACGTTTAAAAAAAGAGTTTTCATATTTCCGGAGTAAATTTTCGTTGATCAGTGAATGCTCGTTCGATTCGAAACCATTGACAACAAAACAATGAACATCTGGTGACAATGTAGGAGATCATTAAACCCCTTTCGCATAATCGACAACCATTTTCGTTTCGGACCTGCGCGTCATGACTGTATGACGTGTATGATAACATCTGTGAGAGAACATCAATCTATAAACAACCAGAAACAAATGGACCAGACATTGGTCACATTTATGCAACATGAAATTTGTTGTTTATGAAAAAAAAAAAACAACAACAACAAAAAAATCAAACAGAATCATGATCATTTGATTGTTTGATGTAGGTAACTTGGGATGACCTTAATCGATGGGGTCAATTTGCCCGGGGTCACACTGTTGCTGCTGTAAATCACATCATGATGATGAAGAAAGGTGGATACTAGAAAAAAATGCATTCTTCAGGCATGACGACAAATGGTGCAACGACAAAACGACAATTTTTTGTGTTTTAGATTTCTTTCTTTTTTTCGCAGGGTGGGAGGAAAACGCACCTTTGGACCGAGAGGAGGATTTTCCGGGCGCGACCGTCTCCGCAATCGGCTCTGTGATGACGATGGTGACCTCGCAGACCTCGATGGGATCTACGCTCCCGGCTAGGCTCGCCCGAAGAACGACCTTGGGAACTGATTGACGAGTTGTTGAAGAGTGAATTTCCGAGCCGTGACCAATCACGCACAATCGTCCGATCTTGTTATTGTCGATATACTTGCTGTTGTTTTTATTATTATTATTATTATTATTATTATTATTGTTCGCCGGTGACATGTTATCGCGTGACCGCGCAATGACCAGCGTGCGGAGAGATACTGTTGGGACTCGGCAAGAGCAACGAGTATTCGACGACAGGGTTGATCCGTGAATGGAGGGGGTGAGGTGAAACGTTAAGGGCGTTTTTGCGCAAGCGTCAGCTAATGCCCACGCGTTTTCGCATATGCTGGAATTGCTGTTCCAGTTGTTACTAAATTATCAGCTCCCAAGCAAAAAAAATTGTATATAGTGTATATAAAAAATGTATATAATTTTAATCATAGATTTAGGCATAGTCTACATACGCTTTATATATAATCTATGTACAATTTATATATAAACCAAACTTCACAGGTGACTATATACCAAGTAAAAAAATTATATATAGTCCGACATATGGAATTGGACATATATAGTCTGTATAAACTCTATATATAATCTATATGCAATTTATAAAAAAGGACAATTGTGAACCCAAGTAAAAAAATGATATATAGTCCGACATATGGAATTGGGCATATATAGTCTGTATAAATTCTATATACAATCTATATGCAATTTATATATAAGATCACTTGTAAAGTTGGGTTTATGTATAAATTATATATAGAGTGTATATAGACTATATATGCCCAATTTTATGTTTTAAACTATATATATTTTTTATATACTGTATAGATAATTTTTTTAATTGAGTATACCCAATTCCATATCTCACACTATATATATATATTTTTTTTGTTGAATAAGAAATTTTTGAATTTTGTATTTGAAAATTGTCATTTAAATTCTTTTAATATTGCTATCATTAAAGCCGGGATTAAAATGAGCGGTTTATCGAGGGCTAATTTAGTCAAAGTTGGGGCAAACTTATTTAGAAATACGATTTCGGTTGGATTTCCCTTGGCAAACTTTGGTACTTTTTTTTCGCATATTTAGCGATTAAAAGTTTCTTCGTTAAAGAGTCTGAAGTGTCATAAAGGCTCTTGATTCTTAAGGAGGGAGAAAAAAAATTCATTTATAAAAAAATTGAGGGAAAGAAAGAATGAACGAGAGGCGTGTGAGTGTTTGACGTCATTTTCTCGTAGAGAGCGAGGGAAATGTGTGTGTGTGTGTATGTGTTATCGTTAGGAAATTATCCTTCGATGGTTTGTGGGCGTGTAAGCACACAACGAGGCCATTTACGTGGGGTCGGCTAATTGCGGCTTATTCATGAACGGAATCCAAGAGCGTATTACACGATTGATCGACGCAATGTGATGCTGCTGGTCGATTTCCGATTAAGAACATTTGTAGCTTTCACTCACCCTCGAGCATCAACCACGTTACGTCGTCCTCTGGGAGCTATACGAGCCGGATATTTTTAAGCATCATCGTCAACTAACCGGGTCGACGAACTTTCTCGTTTGGCTAATTGACCATTCGATGGGTGCGGTATTACAAGTGCGTCAACGTTGAGTCAATACGTAAATTATTGGACTTACTGTCTTGGGGACGTTCCACGTCATTCGGGGGATGTTCCATGTGTCATACGATAAAGGAACTTTGACTTACCTGTAAAGAGAAAAATGAATACATTAATAAATTGTCATTACGTAAATTGTGGAATATTTATCAAATTTAGTATTTTTTGGATTCGTAATTCAGACTAATTAGATATGCACGGCAATTGATGAGTGGAACTATTTATTGACGCATACAATTATTTTCACAGTTGTAACTACCTAAAATTAGTTTTTGGCCACTTTTCTGAATCAAAATAGTGGAAGTATTAATTTTTTTCCATGTGTGTGTTTCTTTCTTAAAACTAAAATGTAGATAATAAAATGCAGTAGTAAAATTCATTTCTAACAGAATTCCATTGACTGTCAAATTTCTTTTTCTAAAAACAAAGTAGGTGTCTTTAAAAATAGTTATTTCTCCAATATTTGCAAACCCAGTGATCTAAAAAAAGCAATCAGAAAACATTTTTTATTGATGATTCTGTTCTTTCTAAAAATCTTATATAAAAATCTCATAAAGTGCATATCACATACTATAATTGTGCAATTTTGTACAAGAATATCTAACACCAGAATGGTGTAAGGTGAAATGTAAAATTTGTCACTTTGCGGAGCTTTCGAACCAAACCAGTGAATAAATTTGAGCTTCCGATGTTTTATTTTTTTTTTGTGAGGGAGGTAATTCCGTAATGAGTGTAGCGATTTTTATTCTCGCTCTTTATACCAAACTTGTGAACTCAAATATGTACCAACATTTTTATTTATTAGAAACTCACTGAATAATGGAACTGCGATTAATCCAATTTCCACAGCATCTTCAATCGCTATACTCATTACCGAATGATCTCCACGACAAACAAAATAAGACATCAAAACCTCAAATCTGTTCACCGGTTTGATTCGAAATCTACGCAAAGTGACAAATTTCACCTTTCACTATCCTGGTGTTCCATATGTTTGTATCAAATTGCACTATTATAGTACTTGACATGAACTTTATGAAGTTTAAATGTAAGATTATTAGAAATAATAGAATCACCAATAAAAAATGTTTTCCGATCACGTAATATTAGCCAGGTCCACAATAATATTTTGAGGTCACTATACTATTAATGTATATACATAGTAAAGTCAAAATCATTTTCAGTTAATCGTCTTCAACCCCTTTCGCCGAATTAAAACAGAAAATACTGTTGTTAATGCTACTAATCATCACCAACAACGTAAAATCATTAAGATTCAAAAATTCAAACTTTCCCGAGTTGAAAATTAGACCCTCTTCAAAACCTAAATGTAGCAGTCCCGCTTTCCTTTGACACTCGTCAAAACCTCCAACAATGGCAGATATTACCCGAATGGAATAAACGAAGTCTACTGTAGACTGAAATTCTTATGTTTGGACCTTCTGGAAATTAGGTTGTACAGAGTGAGATGAGGTTCTTAGACCTTTGTATAAATTTCCAAAGGTGGCATATTTTACACATTTTAATACAACGAAGGGGGTTTAAATTTTAACTCAGTTTGATCTATCTATCGTTGCGATATCTCACCGCGACTACCACCTCTCGCGAGATTCATCAAGCGCGTTCCCGCGCTCGCTATCGCGTTAGCGGGGGGTAGTAGTAGTGATAGGCTCGTCGTGGTTTTCGCGAATAGCGGATTCTCTCTTCTACCGACGTTCGCGCGAGCCTCCCAAGAACTCCCGCGATATCCGCGATGGTCTGCTGTACCGATACGAGCGAAATATTCGCGAAAGTAGAGTGGCGCCGCGAGGCGGAGATAAGCTGAAACGTGAGAGAAGTCGCGAGGTCGCGAATCAGTGGTGGGGAGTCGATTCGACGAGTGGGGATGAAACTACCGCTGTTGGTGGGGCTATCGAGCGTTTGATGCATCGTGGAGGGGCAAATCATACAGTAGCGCCCGCGATAGTGTTGGTGTCCCGAGGGAACGCGTGTTAGTGCACCTTGGAAACTCACCTACCGGGAGCGAACGACGTCCGTGGGTCGTTGACCGAGCGCGAAGGAAAGTGGGACAGCGTCGTCGCGGCGCGCGCTCGAGGCGAACTCAAAGAGCTAATACGCGAAGGCCTTGAGATGACTGACGCATGCGCTCGCGCGCGCGTTCACTCGCGGGAGCGGACGACGCGAGTTCACTACTTACGCGCGAGGCGCATTCGCGCTCAGAATCGTCCACTTGGACTTCTTATACAGCGTTATATTAGGCATTCTCTGTCACTTCGGTCACGGCTTTTGGAATACATTTTTTTTTCTTTTTTTTTTGTTACTTCTCAAAATACTTTTTGATCACTCTGCCAATTTTTGTGTAGATTTTGTACAGACCACTGCAGCTTATATGTAATTGGGGACGGAATAAAAATGGTTTTTGAAAGCGCAAAAAACTGTAATTTACAAAAAAGGGTTTTTTTATCTCTCCATATATTTTTTGTCCGGTATGTCAATTTTTTTAATAGATTCTGTGTATGTCACCGCAGACTATATGAAATTAGGAAAAAAATAGAAGTGCCCGAATGAGTGAGAAAAATAAATAAAGAAAAGTTTTTTTTTTCGTTTTACGCGAGTTCACTACTTTCCACTTGTATGCTTCCACTTGGGCTTCTTATACAGCGTTATTTGAGGCATTCTCTGTCACTTCGGTCACGGCTTTTGGAATATATTTTTTTTTGTTACTCCTCAAAATACTTTTGATCACTCTGCCAATTTTGTATAGGTTTTGTACAGACCACTGCAGCTTATATATAATTGCGGACGGAATAAAAATGGTTTTTGAGAAAAAATATATAATTTACAAAAAAGGTTTTGTTTATCTCTCCATATATATTTTGTCCGATCTGTCAATTTTTTGATAGATTCTGTATATGTAAACGCAGACTATATGAAATTAGGAAAAAAAATAGAGGTGTCCGGATGAGTAAGAAGAAAAAATAAAGAAAAGTTATTTTTTTTCATTTTACGCGAGTTCACTACTTTCCACTTGTATGCTTCCACTTGGGCTTCTTATACAGCGTTATATGAAGCATTCTCTGCCACTTCGGTCACGGCTTTTGAAATATATTTTTTTTGTTACTTCTCAAAATACTTTTTGATCACTTTGCCAATTTTTGTGTAGGTTTTGTACAGACCACTGCAGCTTATATATAATTGCGGACGGAATAAAAATGGTTTTTGAAAGAGAAAAAAAATATAATTTACAAAAAAAGGTTTTTTTATCTCTCCATATATATTTTGTCCGATCTGTCAATTTTTTGATAGATTCTGTATATGTAAACGCAGACTATATGAAATTAGGCAAAAAATAGAGGTGTCCGGATGAGTAAGAAAAAAAAATAAAGAAAAGTTATTTTTTTCATTTGACGAGAGTTCACTAATTACGGGCGAATTGCATTCGCGCTCAGAATCGTCCGTTTCCACTTGGGCTTCTTATACAGCGTTATATGAGACATTCTCCGTCAGTTTAGTCACGGCTTTTGAAATTTATTTTTTTTTTTACCTCTCAAAATACTTTTTGCTCACTCTGCCAATTTTTGTGTAGGTTCTGTACATACCACCGAAGTTTATATATAATTGTGAATAGAATAAAGAAGGTTTATGAATGAGAAAAAAATATATAATTTCCAAACAAGTTGAATTTGCGAAAAAGTTTATTTTATCCCTCTAAATATATTTTTCCCGGTCTGCCAATTTTTTAATAGATTCTGTAAATGTCGCTGCAGACTATATGAAATTAGGACAAAATATAGAGGTGCTCAAATGAGTAACAAAATAAAAAATAAACAAAAGTTATTTTTTCCTATATCTTATTTTCCCTCTCCAAATACGTTTTGATCTCTTTGCTAATTTATTAATAGGTCCTGTAATACCACTGCAGGTTATATGAAATTAAGAACATAGTAAAAAAGTGTCCGAATGACTGAAAAAAAAAAAAAATTTAATAGTCGCTGAATTGACGGAGAATGTCTCGTATACACAATCCTATACACTTGTCTCTTTAGTATGAAACGTTCCGTAGGTAGGTAATTGCACACACGTGGTTACTGACGTACACTGTGTTTTATGCGCCATGAGGGAGAGAAAGAGAGATGCTGGCCCCCTATTATCGCATTCATCATTCCCGCTATACTTTACACAACAGCTTAGGTACTATTATGTGCAAAGGCGGTAGGATGATTCCATTATTATTTGGGTATTCACTCGTCGCGTACAACTTCCTCTCGGTTTCATAGAGGCACTTGACGAGAGCGTTAATTAGAGAAAGGTGCGAAAGTCTTGTTTCCTCACTTTGTAGAGGCTGTAGAAGGCGTCATACAATATTCTACGGTATTAAATGGCTTTATGGGCCTGTAATCTCTTCCGTACTCGCAAAATTAATAATTCAAAGTTTCATAAAAAATCTACTTTTTTGTTGTTGTTAATTATAGCGACAACCACATCTGGGTAATTTTTTCCCAGTTCAGCTCCTAATTTTTATTATATTTTTTATCACTTATTCGGACACTTTTAATTTTCTTCTTAATGTTATATTATCATACAGTGGTATTTGCAGAAACTATAGCAAAATTAGCAGAGTGGACAGAAAATATTTGAAGGTGCAAACAAATATTTTCAATAATACAATATGTGATATTTTATATAATAATAGAAAAAAATGTCAAGAAAATTTGTTAATGACAATGTTAATGCTGTTCATATGACTATTTTATAATTACACTCCTTTTTTTTAACTATAGCGTCTTGGAAAATATAGTTAAGGTTTTTTTAAAAACTTAATATTTATATTTAAAAATGCTTAGATCTTTTTTTCAGTGTATGTATATGCACTTCAATCTCAAGTTGAATGGGGGTCAGAAGGGCACTAGCTTTTCTAGGTTACTTAACGAAATAAAGAAGCGCGTGGGTGGCAGAAAGAAATTCTGACTCTCCTTTGTATACATATCTAACGATGAAATCTCGTCGAGTGCTCGGTGGGCGAGATGCAGCAGCGCGGACGTCTTCGTTCTATTTTTATTCATCTTACCCTCGACTCTCTTTCCTTCCCGGAAGTTTTTTGGTTTGTCGGCGACCTCGGGTTTATCCCGAGATAAACTTTCGTGAATTCCATGAGGAAAAGTCTTTTCTTTTTCTTTGAAGAAGAATGTACGAAATATTGTCATTGATATGTGAATCAATTTTGTCGATGCAAACTATACAAGAAATTATACACAGGGAAGAAATTTTATTTCGTCATAAAAATACGACTTATAAAAATGAAAACCTATTTATTGATTTAAAAAATTCTATTTTCATTATAAAATCTGTAGTTTAATTCAATATACACTGGAAAGAAATTTTATTTCGACATAAAGATACAACTTATTAAAATGGAAACCAATTTATTGATTTAAAAAACTCTATTTTCATTTTAAAAACTGTAGTTTAATTCAATATACACTGGAAAGAAATTTTATTTCGACATAAAGATACAACTTATTAAATTGAAAACCAACTAAAATGGAAACCAATTTATTGATTTAAAAAACTCTATTTTCATTTTAAAAACTGTAGTTTAATTCAATATACACTGGAAAGAAATTTTATTTCGACATAAAGATACAACTTATTAAATTGAAAACCAATTTATTGTTTTTAAAAACTCTATTTTCATTATAAAAACTAGTTTAATTCAATATAAACTGGAAAGAAATTTTATTTCGACATAAAGTTACAACTTATTAAAATGGAAACTAATTCATTGTTTTTAAAAACTCTATATTCATTATAAAAACCGTAGTTTAATTCAATAAGTTTCCCAGATCAAAGAAAGAATATTAAAAAAGCTGACCAAATATGACATTGATTTAAATTTCTTTTTTTCTCATAATAAAATATAGTTCATAAGAGAAAAAAGTATGGTTCGCCGTTTCGTCACGCGAGTTAAACAAACCTCGTGTCTCGTGACACATAACTCGCGTGATTTTACATAAGTTTTCGAACTTTTACATAAGTTAAATCCATTGCTCGATGCTCGAGCAATTTCCGCAATAGACTTTCGCGGTGTTTCGTGCTGGGACGAATTATTTTTTCCTCACGGAGCTCGTAACACAATCCAATCAGAGTGTGCAATAAATGAAAAGGAAAAAAATGGAGATCGTTCATTCATCTCCAACTTGTACACAGAGAAGATAGAAGGAGAAGCGTACGTTGACTCCTACAAGGAATCCCAGTGGGTCGCTGGCGGGTGACGCTCGTAGAAAACGAGACTCGCTAGAAAGTTTTGTGAAAGTTTCGAGCCAAGTGCAATCCAGGTTGAACAGTTGGTTGGTGCTTGGTTAGCTCTCCTGCTGCTGCTGCTGCTGCTGCTACTGCACCAGCGGGACCGAGCGAGTGGAATAGTAGAGAGATTGCGCAATCGCACGGGATTACATCGTATTATTGGACAGCAGCGTTGCATTTATGCGTCTGGTGGCGTTTATACCCGCGTAACATATGTCACGCCGTAATAGGCCGTCTATTATCATTAATAGTTGCACACTTTATCACTTCTATTTTCTTACTTCATTGATCAAAGAAGCCAGCAAATATTATTTTATTCATAGACATTTTAATTGACAGTAAATTAATTTCTGACTGTTACAACCATTTTTTATGATCAATTATATAAAAGTGTAAGAATTTTCAGCGAATATATTTTTTGTACTAATTATTCGCGGAAATAATAATATTCGCTATCATTTATTTAAGAATATAATTTTTTTTGGAATACCTTGAAGAGTATATAATTTTTTTAATAAGATCAGAATTTTATTTTGTTAATGTTACAGAGAAATTGACAGAAATAAAAAAATATGAAAATCGTATAGATATTAATTTTCATTATCAATAATATTGCCTTCACACGACGATTTTCTGTCTGACTTGACAATCATTTTATTCATATACATTTAAGTTGGCGGTAAATTAATTTCTGGATGTTATAGCCATTTTTTATGATCAATTAAAAAAGTGTAATTATAAGAATTTTTAGCGAATATATTTTTTGTACTAATTAATAGCGGTAATAATTAATTTAATTTTAAAATGATAATTAATTTTATATTTAATTTTAAAGATAATAATATAATAAATATATAATAAATTTTAAAGATAATTAATTTTTAAATGACTAACACAATTTAATTTCATTTAAATTCCAGGGAAAATTGACAGAAATAAAAAAATTATAGAAATCGTAATTCATTTTCATTGTCAATAATACAAATATTGTAACGTCATTCTATAAAATCTGCAAATTGTTGAAAAAACAATAAATACAAAATCGATTACAGATTAAATGTTTATCGAATTACGTAATGCAGGTTTACAAGCCTGAATTCGTATTGCGAAGGTACTCGTTTTAAAACTTTAATGTTCAGTCGTAAATTGTTAAAATCAAGCATTCAAAATGCTATAAATCCACTACTTAAAATTTTTAATTGCGTTTACCGATACTCGTTATTATTATTTTTTTTATTTTACTAACGGAATTTCTTCGATCCAATAGAAGAGAGTAGCGATCGCTTAAGCTTATGTTGAATCTTCCAATAGTGAGCGAGTTTATAGTCGATCCCGGAAAACCAAGAACAGAGGGAAAAGGAGGAGGAGGAGGAGGAGGAGGAGGGGGAATCATAAACACGAACGAGATGGCGGATCTGTGTCGAGGTTGACCGAGTTAAGGGTCGTGGAGCTGGTGCCTCGGGAGCATTGCCCTCGCGCGAGTGTGGGTTATGGGCCGCATTCGGGGGTTGAACCCCGGCCGAGTGGGGTAGGGGGTGAGGGGGTGGAAGCTCTGACGTCAAGCCCGCACAGCGTGCCTCGGAGAGCTCGACTATGTGGCTAAAATTTCCAGAAAGCAAGAAAGAACAAAAGAGCCAGAAACAGTAAAGAATAAATCCAGTCTGTCCTCATCAGAACACAGCGAAGAAGAAGAAGAAGAAGAAGATGAAAAAATATCCTACTTCTCGTCTAAACTTCAGTACAGAGAATATTCTTCGTCCTTTTTTTACAGCACAAAAGAAAATATAATCCGCACTCAGAAAAAATCGCAAAAGTCCTCGAAAGTATTTCGGTAATAATAACTGTCGATTTATGGTCCATGGGAAACTTTTTATAATAGAAACGTTAAATAGTTTCAAAAATTTTCTTAATCAAAACAGAAATTTAGAAATTTTCTACATTTTTATGCGCAAATGTATTTTTCTTTCGGTCAATAAAAAAAAAATAGTATTCCTGGTTGAATTTTACTGCTTGTCAAATTTTCACTCAATTTTTGGTTTACCATTTGAAAAGATAAACTGTAAAAAAAATCTACTTGAAATTTAGTGTCGCTTACTGGAAGTTTTTATTCATAAACTAATATATTAAATTTAGTATACAAGTGTAATGTAAAATTAATGTGTGGTACAGCACATTCAATAATTTACTTTAATTTTACAGTAAAAGTACTCGAATTTTAATAATTTACTTTAATTTTACTGGAAAAGTACATGAATATTATACCACAATTGTATATTAAATTTCGATGACGAGTTTATGAATAAAAACTTCGAATCTTTTCTAACAGTATATGTTGAAAAATTGATTTTTCCTCGAATGCAGCAAATATGAAAATTTGGCTGTTAAAGGGTTAAAATGATATCTAGTAATTACGGCGATTATTATCTCATCTAAATTTAGTCTCCGTACCAAATGCATCTCCGGCAAGAATTAACTTCCGAATGGAGTCTTCGCTTAATTATAATACCAGTAGGTGGAGATTATTTGAGATAACGAGAGTTAAACTCAGCGGGGATGCTGCGAAAAGCGGATATCGAGTGGTTAGCAGCTGCTGCCTCCGCAATGAGTTATAGCGGCTCGATCTTGCTCGCCCTATCAGCTTGAGAAATAGTCGCGAACGTAGGGATCGTCGCGGATCGGCGAACGCGTCCTTCGGAGCCGGAATCGGCGTCGCTGTTTGCTTGCTTGCTGCTTACTTGCTAGTTGCGCTGGTTCATCGACATCGAACGAGGATAATCGTTCCGTATATGATGCATGGGTATACTTCGAGGCCCTCGTGAACACACTGTGCTCGATTCGTTACTGCCTTTCGTTATATACGAGTTATTCCCCGTCAGATTGGCCACTATAATTTTTTACCAAAGTTTTTATTAACCCTCCAAATATTTTTCTATGGATTCTGTACATATTGCATTCTATATAAAATTAAAAACGTACAGAAAAAAATGTCCGGATGAGAAAAAAAAAATTATAGAAAATTGGCTATTGTGAGGATAACTTTGTAAACAATTCTTCATAAGCCGAAATGTTTTTTGTTTACCCTGGGAATTTTATTATCGAGCGTGATTGTAACTTTCTGCATTCTATATAAAATTAAAAACGTATAATAAAAAATGTCCGGATGAGAAAAAAATATATAATTATAGAAAATTGGCTATTCTGAGGATAACTTTGTAAACAATTCTTCATAAGTCGAAATGTTTTTCGTTTACCCTGGGAATTTTATTATAGAGCCTTTAGGTTTATTATAGAGCGTGATTGTAACTTTCTGCATTTTATATAAAATTAAAAACGTATAATAAAAAATGTCCGAATGAGAAAAAAAAAAAATTATAGAAAATTGGTTATTCTGAGGATAAGTTTATAAACAATTCTTCATAAGTCGAAATGTTTTTTGTTTACCCTGGGAATTTTATTATAGAGCCTTTAGGTTTATTATAGAGCGTGATTGTAAATTCATGATATGTCAAATTAAGAGCCAAATAAAAAGAGTCCCAATGAAAAGAAAAAATATTTTTTTAAAGTCGCCGAACCACCGATATATATCTTCTAAACAGAGTTGTAAATGCCTAATACTTATAGAAATAATGATGATGATACGATCAGCTCTATAATTATGATTTTATAATAATAACATGGAGCGATTTTAATACGATGATTAAACTTTGGAATGGCTGCAAAAATTATTATTTTTCAATAAAAATTCACGGTAATCCTTTTGAAAAAATGGAAAAAAAGTAATGTATTAAGAAAGTAATGCATTACTTATTTCTTCCATTTTTTCCACTATTTCTTGCAATAATAAAGCAAAAATTAGTATTTTTTTCAGCTATTCAAATGTTTACACTCTATTTTATAATCACTACATATTATTAGTATGAAATCATAATTACAAAACAAATTGTACTGTAAACTATAGATCATGAATAAAAGGGGATTTACAACTCTGCTTCTAAAATTACTTACTCATCAAATTATGTTGTGCCAATATTACCGATTTTTATATATGATCTGTATATATCACTGCAGGTTATGTTAAATTGAGAGCAAAATTGAGAGTGTGCGCTTGAGTGGAAAAATATAAATAGAGAAGAAGAGTGATTGAACTGACTTAGAATTCCCAGTACATGCTAGCCAATCGTTCTCTATTTCATTTTCATCATCATCAGTGAACGCGTTACATGCGATGCACTCTCCAGTCTAGTTTGAACGGATGTGAATGCACGTTACGTCTCATACCGAATGGTTCTCTATTTTATTTATATATGGATGTGTATATGTGTGTGTATGTACAACCAACAGTAGCTATAAGGGTAAAATTGGTGCCACACGATCCTGTAATTGAATCGAGAACGCATCGCAACTCTCACGTATACTATTAACACAGTGTGCCTTTCTGTTTTGCTATACACTATATAGAAAGTAAAATAATACGAACGCTTGAAAAGATCGAGGACTATAAAGGGGAATGTGAAAGTGCATGCAATTTCGCGCTAGAATGCCATGCCGGGCGCCTCTCGTAATCAGATTTAACGTACTGATGCACACCGTTATAAGGTATCCTCGTATTTTTTATTTGCACTCGTCAAGGATCGGCGCTACTGTTACGAATCGATGCAAACCTAATTTAATTTTTAAACAACACTTTAACCATTTAAAATCGTTTTCCTGATGGAAAAATAATTTTTCATTGATTTTCAACACTTTCTTAAATGAAAATAGCATTTTTCAAATTTTTACGTCCTAAAATATTTCCTTTTCTTGAAATAAAAAATGTAGAATGCATTCCTAACAGGAGTAAACTATTTTCCAGAATTTTTGGGATCGGATTATGAAAGTTTTTTTGCAAAAATTTATACTGATGCACTCCATTATAAGGTATCCTTGTATTTTTTATTTGCACATATCAAGGATCGGCGCTATTGTTACGAATCCATGCAAACCTCATTTTTAAAAAAAGCACTTCAACCATTTAAAGAGCAAATCATTCTCCAACTGCAAAAATAATTTTTCATGGATTTGGAACACTTTCCTAAACCCAAATAGTATGAAATTGGCGCTTTTCAAATTTTCACGTGCTAAAATATTTCCTTTTCTTGAAATAAAAAAATGTAGGATGCATTCCTAACAGGTTCAACTATTGTCCAGAATTTTTGGAATTCTATAAAAAAAACTGTCCATTATAATTCTTGTAAATGTCGCTACGCCTAATTAATTTATTCTCTTCATAATAATAATTCAAACCATAAGCCATTGGACCATCAGAAGCTTTTGTGTAAAGTGTAACGAGATTCTCTACGACGAAAATAAAACTTTTCGTCATAATCTTGGTGCTCCGTTGAACTATCGCATAAAAGACCGAGCGTTAAATGCTTCCAGGGACGAAAGCACGCAGTAGCACTTTGACACGAATACCGAGACTCTTTGGGGTTGAGAAATTAACGAGACGACCATCTACCGAAATATTAAATTTCTCTCTCGTGTGTCACGTCTGTTTATGAAATCACGGGAAGCTTGAAGATAAACGAGACAGCCTGAGACTGTCGAGAATGGCGTGAAATGTGCCACAGTTATGATGTAGTTTACGGTGACAATCTCACGAGGAACTCGAGAAGCACAATCAGGTGTCACCCCCTTAATGCATCTCTTTGAAGCTCACTGTTATGCACCCAGGTGCATAAACCCTCTCGATTTTAAGCTATGACGCAAGTAATCCTGACACAACCACGAATATAGCTGCTGCAGCAACAGCTACTCATCCCCACCACCTTAAAATACGAGGTCGCTCCAGATACAGGTGACCTCGTAACTTGGAGCGCTCCAGAGAGGTGTTGTACAACCAGGTTGCACCCGTCGAGGTTGCGAGGAAGCAGAAACGGGGGATGAATCGGTCATTCTCCTCTGATACTCCGACAACCTACTTATCGTCACATTTAATTGGGTCTTCCCGGGATATTTGCTTATAGAACAACACTCAAGAGAGACATTTATCTCAGCATTAATCGGAATTCACTGTTTAAAATATTTGGAAAATTAATATATGTATTGGAAGTTCTTTTGCAGATACGGTGTATTAAATTTCATTTACAGATATGTTGTAAAATTCCAATAGATATATTATAAACACAAGTTTTATGAAGTGTTTATTATACTGTATATTAATTTTACAATTGTTTTATATATTAATTAATATTAGTGTATTAAATTTAATATACGTGTATCCGCAAAAAAACTTTCAATACTTTATATTAATTTTCATACAAAAATTTCTAACAGTGTAGTTTTCAACATCCTTGGGGATTTCTTTTGACTTTGAAAAAAATATACCCAGTGGTTTGTGAAAAATGCGTTTTTCTTTTATTGTGGATTTTCAGAAAGAGAAAAACTAATTATACATTTTTTTGTTTGTTTGAAAAGCAGGAACAAGAATTGAATTGGTCACTATTAACCTACTTATAGTAACATTTAATTGGATGTTTCCTGAATATTTACTTATAGAATCTGAAGAGAGACATTTATTTCAGCATTAATCAGACATTTTTTAATAACCTCGAGGTTTCCTTTTTTTCCTTAAAAATGTAAACTCATTTTATTTTCAGAAAATAAAACTGCAGGATGCATTCCTAATGGAACCTAAATTGACAATTTTGTTCAGAATTTGTGGACGAAAATAGAAAAACGATGTTTTGAAAAATAGAAGTCCTTCCAATGTATAACAAAATGCTATGATGGGATTAATAATGTCATTCCATTTTTATTCTCTATTAAAGAAATCAAAGAGCCATTTTTTTCGCAACGAAAATTCTGGAGTCTCAGGAATTTTCCTTTATTAAAAAAACATAATTCAGTGCTTCGTGAAAAAATGTTGGAAGTTTTTTTTTATTGTACCTGAGGACGAGAAAAAAAATGGAAAGAGTTGCATCCCCTTAGGACTGCAGAGAGCTTGAATGTTTTCCTGGCAAAACACTTTCGTACCATATACTGTCGTTATTTACGGTGTGTTTGCTAGTTCTCTGTCCATTTTCTTTGCGTTCACGTTAACGGTAAAAAATATAAAAGGCCTTTTTGTCTCGAGCGTGGTGAAAGGTTTGACATCGTCGTTTTTTTTTTCCTGCGTGCTTTTGCACTGTGCCTGAATTGCCATACCAACCAAAACCCTTAACTGTACACTTAAAAAGGAAAAAGGGTAGAAAATTCGACCTGCGAAATACGTGCGTGTCTCTAACCCATTCCAATAAAGAAGAAGGGTACACGAAGTCGAGAAGTTAACCCGATGCGCCCCTTAACGGGTTTAAAAAATTTCTCCTACGCCGTAGGCGTGGAGTCAATTTTTTGTCGCTGGCCTGACTACTCGAGCCCCGCATTTTTCAGTGCCTAACCCTATCGTTAAGCTGTAAACGCTCAAAGGATTAACCGACTGGAAGACGATATTTTTTTTCGCGACGATGGTACACTTTTTTTCCGCCGTGTGCAATATAAACATTACCGAAGGGTATATAAGGGTTAAGCCGGCTTTACGGTTCTTTGGAGGAAGAGAAAAAAAACGGTAAAATAATTCACTGCTTTTTTTACGTAGCTTCAATATGCTTTACACCCTTTTTCGGCGGTAAAGGACAACCAGGCAATTTTAAAGTCAGTGGAACGCGTTCGTTTCGTTGATGAAAAAAAAAGGTAAAGGGTGATGTAGTATTTTGAATTTATAACGCGCTGGAAAAAAATCCTTTCTCTTTTTGGTGGAACAAAACGAAACGTCAGAAAGTCGAAAATATATAACCAGTGACCGGTAGTTTTTTTCATACTTTGTAAGACCCTTTCCCGTTCATAAAAATCATTTAAATGCTAGATGTTATTCTGAATCAAATCTGAACAAAAAAAATAATTTAAATTCTCGTTTTTTTTTTGTAAACAATTTGAATTAAAATTTAAAAAAACATCTGTTTCCCAATGTATAAAATTTGTTATATTGTAATTTACAAAATACTCGTAAAAAGGAAATAAAGGTTTCGTGTTATTTAATTCACACGAGGATACAAATAATCGAGGGCATTTTACGAGCAATTTTCTGGAATTACGAGGGATGAGTCATCGCAGTTTGATTCGTAACAAACAGAGTATATTGCACGAATCGTTTCGGGGAAGCACTTCTGTCGAACGTTACTCTTCACTGTGACGATGATTCAGTACATCGATCGTGTCGGAATACCGATATACGTGCTAACTTTGTGATAGTCACGTGACTCAATCTTCTCACCCTCTGTATCTGCTCACCCGAATCATCGTGTAGGAAAGTATCGTTGACGAAATAGCACACGTCGTACGGGGGTGCGAAGCTAGCACGATAAGCGTTAGGCTGTTCTAATCAGGCCGCGGAAAATGCGCTCGTCAAGTGGTCACAGGCCGACGGTCGGTCGAGGGGGGTGAAATGCAGGAAGAGAACGAACATAGCTAGAGAGTGAGAAAGAAGTAGGGTAGAGCGGGTCAAAATGGCTTCGGGGCACAATGGAACAGGGGCATAATGGCACACCTCGTCAAAATGGCACCACACGGAGAGAAATGTTTGGTTGTGACAACTACGTTTCCAATCTGCTGTACACAATGTCTAAAAAATTAGTTGCCTCAACTATATCGAATAATAACCTCAAGTATTCACGATTAGTTCTCGCGATATTAGTGACGTTAACCAATTCAATCGTTGGGACTTCCACTCGAATACACTCAGAAAAAAGGTTGGTTACAATTACCAAAAAATTGGTTAAAAATGTTATGAAGAAAACGTGGTGGGCACAACCAAGTTATTGACTAACATAACCAAGTTATTAGCTAACGTAACCAAGGATTTGGTAAGACAACCACACTCAAAGAAATCGCAGTAGCACAGTCAACTATAAAGTGACAACTATTAATTTTTACTCCATGCAACTATTTTCATAGTTACGGTAATTATGAAAATAGTTATGATAACAATTTGGTAGTTCTAATAATTATTTGATAGTTGTGGCAACTATTTAAAAATTTGTCGTACGAACTAAAGAAGAATAGTTGTCACTTTATAGTTACTGATACCATAATTTTCTTTCAGTGCAAGTATTTAGTACGCCTAATCAATAACTTGGTTGCGGCTACCAAATTTTTCTTGGTAAAATTTTTAACCAATATCTTAGTAAGACCAACCAAGCGTTTTTGTCCGTGTAGTGGGACTACCATTCAAATCGTCGATATTACCATTCGAATGGTTGGCACTACCATTTGAGTTGTAAGGGAAATAGATTAATCGATTGGTTGTGCCAACTCATTTTTTGATTATGGCAACTAATCTTTTCTTTCAGTACAGCGTACGATGAAATTGTAAGAGAATTATGTTATTGTTTAATTGCCATGATATTAATTTCACGATATCTTTGAAATCAAATTTAATAGAATATCTATTGTTTCTTTTACAGCGAATACTTAACGCATTTTATATTTATTTTGAATTAGATTGTAAATTTACTGTTACAAAATACTAGGAATTTACATTCTGTATTTTTTTTGCATGTCGTTTGTAAATTAGTTTGTAAACTACTGCATATGTTTATTATACAATCAAAATCTACCAACAATGCAAACAATGTTTTTGAATTTCTGAAATTACAGTTGTGGTTGACTGAAAATGTATTATCCACATTCAATATTTTTATTCCCAAGGCGCATGAAAATGAACGCCATAAAAAATTCCATGATGCTGAACTACTGATTTTTTATACAGACATAAGATTTACAAGTCGGTTAACTAATATTAAGAACTTAACTGAGATTTTACAATTTTGTTCACGTAATATCTAAATTACTACAAAAGTTTTGTAATTTTCATTAAAATATTTGAAAATTCAATGTTCACGTACATAAATTTATCAATTTTAAATTTTACACTGAATGTTATAATAATCATTATTTCAAACCATTATTATATTATAATAATTATTACGTGTCACAATAAATTTACAATCGTTTTTTAACTGTCCTCCCAAGTAAAAAAAATATATATAGTCCGACATATGGAATTGGGCATATATAGTCTGTATAAACTCTATATACAATCTATATGCAATTTATATATAAAATCACCTGTAAAGTTGGGTTTATGTATAAATTGTATATAAATGGTATATAGATTTTATAAAAACTATATATGCCCAATTCTATGTTTAAAACTATATATATTTTTTATATACTCTATATATAATTTTTTTACTTGGGCTGTCGTGTCATTATGTCCCCCGTTGCCATTGTGCCCCTGTTCCAATGTGCCCCGTAGTCATTATGCCCCGCTGTCCCATATATAGGACAAGGGGCACGGGGTAAAGGGGTGAGGGGTGAAATGCAGGAAGAGAACCAACATAGCTGGAGAGTGAGAACGAAGTATATAGGATGAGGGGCAAGGGGGAAGGGGGAAGGGGAGGGGGTACGTCGCTCGTTCGCGCGGTTGGCTTTGGTGCGCGCGCCGAGGTCGCGAGTTCGTTGACCGACGAGGGTGCCACTCGGTCGAACTAGGCCAGTTCGCCCTCTCCCACAGGCAAAGAGGCAGGGGTCGCGGCGTTCAGCTATTTCGCGGGCCATATCCCCAAACCCTTCTCTCCTATCACTACACAGTAACCAAGTTACATTACGATTCCGGACATTCGCGAGAATCCTCACATTCGAAATATCTGTAAAAGCTCATTTCGCGACTTTGGTCTTTTAATAGCCAAGCAAGTTCCTTTCCCGTTGGAAAGTTGAGAAATTGTCAGAAAATTTCGAAACTATATATTTCATCTTTATTTATATCGACGTCTTAAGTTTAAGGCTTTTTTTATCCTGTACTTTATTTAACCTTCCTGAATACCAAAAATCTACCGATATGCAATTCGTGAATAGGAGAGTGAAAATCTTTTTTGAATACCATATATCCTTGCTGAAAGTATTTTGAATCCAGGCTCAATAGTCTGAAGTTTAATACTTTTTTGAACCTGAATTTTATTTAATCTACCTGAATACCAAAACTCTAACTACATGAAATTCGCGAATAGGATATTGGAAATCTTTTTTGAATACCATATACTCTTGTTGCTAGTACTTTGAATCCAGGCTCAATAGTCTGAAGATTCGATACTTTTTTGAGCCTGTATTTTTATTTAACCTTACTGAATACCAAAATTCTACCTACATAGAATTCGTGAATAAAATACTAAAAATCTTTTTCGAATACCATTATACTCTTGCTGAAAGTACTTTGAACCCAGGCTTAATAGTCCGAAGATTCATAACATTTTTTATCCTGTATTTTATTTAACCTTCCTGAATACCAAAATTCTACTTGCATAGAATTCGTGAATAAAATACTAAAATTCTTTTTTGAATACCATTATACTCTTGCTGAAAGGACTTTGAATCCAGACTCAATAGTTTGAAGATTCAATACTTTTTCAGCTTGTATTTTATTTAACCTTCGTGAATACCAAAATTCTACCTGCATAGAATTCGTGAATAAAATACTAAAATTCTATTTTGAATACCATTATACCCTTGCTGAAAGTAAATTGAATCCAGGCTCAATAGTTTGAAGATTCAATCCTTTTTTTAGCCTGTATTTTATTTAACCTTCCTGAATAAAAAAATTCTACCTACATAGAATTCGTGAATAAAATACTAAAAATCTTTTTGTAATACCATTATACCCTTGCTGAAAGTACTTTGAATCCAGGCTCAATAGTCTGAAGATTCAATCCTTTTTTTAGCTTGTATTTTATTTAACCTTCCTGAATACCGAAATTCTACCTACATAGAATTCGTGAATAAAATACTAAAAATATTTTTTGAATACCATTATACCCTTGCTGAAAGTACTTTGAATCCAGGCTCAATAGTCTGAAGATTCAATACTTTTTTCAGCCTGTATTGTATTTAACCTTCCTGAATACCAAAAATCTACTTGTATAGAATTCGTGAATACAATACTAAAAAACTTTTTTGAATACCATTATACCCTTGCTGAAAGTACTTTGAATCCAGGCTCAATAGTTTGAAGATTCAATACTTTTTCAGCTTGTATTTTATTTAACCTTCGTGAATACCAAAATTCTACCTACATGGAATTCATGAATAAAATACTACAATTCTTTTTTGAATACCATTATACCCTTGCTGAAAGGACTTCAAATCCAGGCTCAATAGTTTGAAGATTCAATCCTTTTTTTAACCTGTATTTTATTTAACCTTCCGGAATACCAAAATTCTACCTACATAGAATCCGTGAATAAAATACTAAATACCTATTTTTAATATCATTATAATCTTCCTGAAAGTAACTTTGAATCCAGGCTCAATAGTCGAGACGTCAGCCAGCCGAGAGTCAGAGCAGAGTATATATATATATATATATGTATGAAGCTCGGATTGCAGCGGATGACCTGCGTTCGGTGCGACTGCAGAGTGAATATAATTGGTATAGGGTACCCGATAAAGCCGGAGGACAGAATTACCGGGTGACCGAGAGAGGAACGCCAGTTCGGGCGAGTTGGAAGCTCGGTTGGAAAGCCGAACGATATGCCATTACATTATGATGGTAGAACGTTGTCGCGGTGGTGGTGATTGTGTTAGCAATGGGGTATAATAGTATATATGGAGCCGAGATACAGATATAATATCTGACTCACGGGTCGACAGGTTGGTGGAAATCGTATAATACTTAGCAGCTGGGCATGGAAGAGGCGAAGGGGAGGTTGGGATTTGACGATACTAGGTTCTTCTCGTTCGTTCGCTGGGTCAAAGGTCGTTGACCTAGTGCACAAGCTAGTAGGACATTCCCGCACAGCCCCTGCACAGTTCTGGGTTGTAACGAGGGAGTTTTGCGAGCCTCGAGAAGTTCTCTATACTCGTAATCGTTGGGCTCGTTTGACTTCCAGTAAAATCGCACCGCTGACAAACTTTTCTCTGACTCTACATCCCGTTCCACACACGTGACTCTCGCCTCTACGTTGCTCCACTTTGACACGCAACCTCGATTTAATCCATGCGAAAACAAGATGGGAACATTCACGATGTACTTGTTTTTTCAACGAGCACAGATAGTTCCTTTGATTCGCGATACTGACGACACTTTTGTGTGTGTATTTTGCTGGAATTGGAAATGCACTTCGATGCTCTGGTTGTTACAGATTTTTTTACAAAGGACTTTACAAAGTCGTAACCTGTACTTTCTTTTGTACTTTTATCACAATGAACGGAACATTTTCAGGTACTGCGTAATCGTGGCACAGAATTTCTCAAGAGAATAACTTTCTGGATATTCAAGCATTTGGAAATCTACTTCGAGATACGATTAATCTTTTAACCTAATTTTAAATAACCTGCTACAGTTTTTTTTAAATTATTTAATTACTATTTTAAGATTATACTTTACTGGATGAGCGAAAGATTATATTTGGTTCTAATAAAATTAATTCAAATGAAATAGCATAGCAAATTCAACATAAAATCCTGTCACACCGTCATTTGAAGAAATACATAATTAGTTTTTATTAAAATACAAATAAATTCATACCATTAAAATAAATTAATTCAACTCAATCAAACTCATTTGACCATTTTTTCTGCAAGATTTACTAATGAAATCTACCTTCGTATTTCTCTAAGTTTTTATTTCTAATATTAGCTATTTCACACTTTTACAAAATGCGTACATTTAATATACAATTCTGATATAAAATAAAGCATAAATTCTAATATTTTTTAATATACCCTACATTAATTTTTAATTAAATTGATATACAAAATATAATACACCAATTTGCCAAAAATGTGCCAAACAACGTTGAATACCAATAAATAAATTGTTCAAGCGTATTTTTTGACTGTACGATATTCTTATTACATTTTTTCACTTTTTCAGATTATTTCGCAACGTTAATATTTAAAAATACCATATAAGTGTATGTCATCGATTCGCTATCGATTTTATTCTCGAGTTTCGACGTGTAAAAAAAAAAGTCATCTCAGCATCAAGATTTCTGGTCGATGATCTTTTTATACGAAGAGAGATCCCAAGAGCGAAAGTCACGATCGAGAGTGAAAGAAGAAATCGGTCAATCGAAGGAAAGGGGCACGCGTATATAATATACACGTCTATATGTGGTCCCCTCGATGCTGATGCTGAAGAGATACACACAACACACACAGAAGATCCTTCCTCACTCTCTCCCTCATCGTTCTTTCCCTTTCACCGGCATCTGGACTAACCGCCTTCCACGCAATGTGTGTATGTGTGTGTGTGTGTGTGTGTGTAGTGTGTGTTGGACTCTCGATCTGTCCCTCGATCGTTGAGCGACCACTCTCACTTTCTTCTCAGTGAACCGTGACTTGGCGTTGGGTCCCGATAGAAGAAGAAAGTGAGTCAAATGAAAGTGAACCATCGACGAAAGAATTGGCACGCCCACGATTAATGATCCAAGCATGGAGTCTCGATGGTCAGAAAACGGAAGGCGAAGAGATGGAGCGAAGAAAAATATAGTTTCTACGTACACCGAGAGAAAAATTTTCATTGATTCACGGAAATCTTTGCCAATTAAATGAAATACTTGAATTTCAATACTATCTTTTCTTTGAATGATCTCAAACTCAATGAAAAGTAGTGACATTGATTCGAAGAAACATTTCTTTAAACCAATGAACCTTTTTCATTGATTTCAAAGATATCGTCTCTGATTCAATGAAACCTTCTTCTTACCAGCTCAAAATTTCGGAACCTATTTTTTCCTGAAGTACGCGGCAGATAAAGCTCAAATTTTGTGAGTATGTAAGGAAGTATGGCAGAAATATGCTAAGCTTCTGGCTCCTCGAAACTCGAAGCCGTTCGTTCGGGAGAACCGGAAAACAAAAAAGTGAGGTTAGGTGCGAGAGAGAGATCAATGAAAACGTTTCTTTGAACCAATGAAAACGTCTCTTTAAAACAATGAAACTGTTTCTTTATTATATGCTCACTAAGTAATTCTTTATTTACAGGCAATGAAATGTTCTCTTTGAAATTCAAATGCACTATTTCATTGAAATCAAAGAAATATTTCGTTGAAATCAATGAAAAAAAAAAAAAAAATCAATCCACCCATTTCTTTGGCGTCAATGAAATCTTTTCTCTCGGTGTAGTAAGTAGCCGATTGAGCAAAATAATCACGAGCCGGACGCAAGATGTGCAATCTCTTAACAGTCTGTCTGTCCGTCTGTCCATCTATCTATGTTATAGCGACTATCAGAATTTTTGCAACGTGGACATTAATAGAAGTCTCGAGTAGCACGAAGGAACGAGAGAACGCTCCGTTATGCCTGATAAGGGACCAACCTCGGGCGATAAGACCTCCCGACATCGTTCGAGGTTGTTCACCTTGACGGGCTACGCGATGCGCGCTCCTAGTAGTAGGGATCACGCGAACCAGTGGAAAATACAGATTGTGTACGAAATTTTAATTGTGTGAGCAATAATTTCAATTAGAGTAATCATGATAGCCGTATTAACTGTTTTTGTGACAATTATTAGTTCACAGGTGAATATTCTTTTAGGAATAGCAACGATTAAAAAAAAATGGTAACCTGTATGCGAGCTCAATTTTTATTTTACAACTTTAATAATTTAGTACCAATGAAATAACAAAACTAACTTAGTACCAATGAAATAACTAAATTGAAGAAATTGGTAGATAACTATAGAAATGATAAATACTAATTCGTAGGTGAATATTACTATAGCAATATTGGCAAATTTTAAAAAAATTGGAAACCTGTATGCAATCACAATTTTTATTTTACAACTTTAACAATTTAGTAGCATTGAAATAACGAAGAAATTGTTAGTGTAACTATAGAAATGATTGCTTTCATGAAAATTAATTGTTGCCGGTCACCATGATTATTTGCACGTAACAAAAAATACGAAATTTAAATGTTGTGTCTTGGGCGAAGTTTATATTTGAAACAATTATTTAAATTACAACTATCATTCATGGTTAAATATTTCTATAGTCACATTAACTAAAAGATAACAAAAATAATGTCGTAATAATGAAAATGAAATGGTCAATGCAGCTATAGAAATATTTGCATGAAGTTAATAGTGGTCACACTTAATTAAGGACTTATTGCCAGCTCTGTCCTAATTTGCATGTACCTCAAAGTTCTCCTTTTATTTTTTTTCCATTTCCCGTACATTTGTCCTGTTTTAAAAACCACCAAAAATGAAAGCGAAATTGACATTTTTTCTTAAGGGATTTTTGTTCGAAACATCCCTTAAATAGGGGTTGCCATAGAATTCTAAAAGTAATGAGAGTCGACGAACCAGGTTATGATTGGACGATGAGGGCCCGCGAGTCAACGATCGTCCGCGAATCCCGTCATGAAGGGGGCGAATGAGAGGAAGTGAGAGGGGGAGACCGAGAGTATGACGAGAGGGAACGTGAGTGCGCGAGAAGGCTAGAGAGACTCTCAATCGAGGTCATCGGAGACCGGGAGGAGGCCAGGCCATTGCCCGCGCCTCGGTTTTCAGGTTAGCCAGTCGACAGCGTAAGCGTCAGCGCCACGCAATTAGAAAATACCCGAGAAGAGGTCCTGGGTGGTGGGGAGGAGTGAAGGTTTCGACATGATGAGAGCAAAGCAGCAGCAGCAGCTTTGGCTTTGCTATAGTGTACCATATATCGCTATGAGGTTCCACTGACGTAACGAGAAATGTTTTTTTTTTTTTTTTAATGGCAGATTTGAAAGAGTCTCTTACTTCCGTCTACTAAATTTGGCAAATCTTTGTTGAGCCATTAAAAAAGAGGAGCCAACAGTAAATAAATGGTTGGTCAATAAAATAAGTCATCAACTTAAATAATGAAAAGGATTAAACTTTTTTTTTTTTGCTAATGGGTAACTGGAATTTTCTGATATTTGAAAGAGACTCTAACTTCCGTTTCTAAATTTTGCAAATCTTTGCTGAGCGGTTAAAAAAGAGCAAACAACAACAAATAAATGGCTGGTCAATAAACGAAGTCATTTGCTATAGCGTACCATATATCGCTATGAGGTTCCACTGACGTGACGAGAAATGTTTTTTTTTTTTTGAATGGCAGATTTGAAAGAGTCTCTTACTTCCGTCTACTAAATTTGGCAAATCTGTGTTGAGCCATTAAAAAAGCGGAGCCAACAGTAAATAAATGGTTGGTCAATAAAAGAAGTCATCAGCTTAAATAATGAAAAGGATTAAACTTTTTTTTTTTTTTTGCTAATGGATAACTGGAATTTTCTGATATTTGAAAGAGACTAACTTCCGTTTCTAAATTTTGCAAATCTTTGCTGAGCGGTTAAAAAAGAGCAAACAACAACAAATAAATGGCTGGTCAATAAACGAAGTCATTTGCTATAGTGTACCATATATCGCTATGAGGTTCCACTGACGTAACGAGAATTTTTTTTTTTTTTTTGAATGGCAGATTTGAAAGAGTCTCTTACTTCCGTCTACTAAATTTTGCAAATCTTTGTTGAGCCATTAAAAAAGAGAAGCCAACAGTAAATAAATGGTTGGTCAATAAAAAAAAGTCATCAGCTTAAATAATGAAAAGGATTAAACTTTTTTTTTTTTGCTAATGGATAACTGGAATTTTCTGATATTTGAAAGAGACTCTAACTTCCGTTTCTAAATTTTGTAAATCTTTGTTGAGTGGTTAAAAAAGAGCATCAACAACAAATAAATGGCTGGTCAATAAACGAAGTCATCAGCTTAAATGATGAAAAGGGTTAAACTTTTTTTTTGCTAATGGATAACTGGAACTTTCTGATATTTGAAAAAGTTTGGAGGCTTACGAAACTTCCGGTCCGTCTTGCAATTGCAAATCTTTGTTGAGCCGTTAAAAAAAGGATCTAACATAACGAAATAACTGGTCAATAAACGAAGTCATCGGCTTAAAAGGCTTAAACTTTTTTTTTAGTCAAAGATTTACTGGATTCTTTTGGGATAGGATTGAGTAAAGGGTGTAATAATACTGGCGACGAAGGTGACTCCGATGATAGGTCGTAAAGGGTTTGACGGAAGGTTTTAACCTGGCAGCAATTAAATTCGCCTTATTGCCTCATGGATTATTCCTGATTTTTTAAAACCCGTCACAAATACCGAAAATACCAGGTACCTGCGTTTGACAACGTTTACAAATTTTTCTTCAAATTCATTTTATGAAAAATTTATATTCGTAATCTAAAACGAAGCTTAAAAAAAAATCCCAACTTTTTTTTATATTACCATAATTACTGTAATCGTTCACTAGTTTGGATAAGCCAATTTTACTATAAAAATAAACTACAATTAATATTTGCTAGTATTTTTTTAGTATTGCCGTTTCGGAAAATTTAATAAACAGGTAAAAAATAAAGAATTGGAGTAATTTATTTTCTAGAAGAAATATGTAAAATGTGAAAATATGTTCACATTTTCCAATTACTTAATTACGTATAGAAAAAGTCATGTGTAATAGTTTAAATGTCAAACAAGAATAATCGAATCAGTGTGACCGGCTCTGTATAGTAATAAATAAATAAATAAAGAATCGCAGCAATTTATTTTATATCAGAAAATAATATTAAAAATGTGAAAATATGTTCACATTTTCCAATTACTTAATCACGTATAGATAAAGTCGTATGGAATAGCTTACGGGTTAAAAAAACAACTAAACGAATCAGTGTGACCAGTTTTGTATAGCTATTAATAAATAAATAAAGAATTGCAGCCATTTATTTTATATCAGAAAATAATATTTAAAATGTGAAAATATATCCACATTTTCCAATTACTTAATCACATATAGAAAAAGTCATGTGTAATAGTTTACATGTCAAGCAAGTATAATCGAATCAGTGTGACCGGCTCTTTATAGTAATTAATAAATAAATAAAGAATCGCAGCAATTTATTTTATATCAGAAAATAATATTTAAAATGTGAAAATATGTCCACATATTCCAATCACTTAATCACATCTAGAAAAAGTCGTATGTAATAGCTTACGGGTTTAAAAAAAAGAATTAATCGAATCAGTGTGACCAGCTCTGTATAGCAATACAGCAGTGGGGTAGGTCAGTGCACCGAGCGCGTTGCACCGCTATCGCGTGGTGCATATAAGAGACCCCAGCTCGCTGCGGTGGAGTCCGGTGAAAGCATTCCTGGGTGGTGTAAGCGTTGGGATTGAAAGAAGGAGGCGAAGAAGAAAGAGAGAGTGATCGAGCACGGTCCAGTAGTGGCACACGGCGCGGATGTACTTTCTCCAGTTGTGCGAGGTAGTGGAGAGCCAGGTTCGCTGTCTCTCGCTAATTCGCTATCGCTTCTTTGTAACTCAACAGCCACGTTGTAGTCCCACAGTTACGTAAGCACGATGACTGACATATACATGCGGACTTACTTATCTAGGTGCTATGAATTCATACACTAAAAACAAAATTGCCGTTTACCAAAAATATTTTGTATCCAAATGTCAGCATTTCTATGCTAATTTTTTAAAAAATATTTTGGTAATTTTCTAGTTTTATAAAGGTAACAAATAATTATCTGTCACATTAAGTAAATGTAGGATTTGACCGAAATCCTGAAAATTTAACATAAAAAAAAAATCTGTGGACATTTGTTTTGTTAAAAGTACAAAAATTTAGCAAATTTTTACAACAAGCGTCGAGTATAATGATAAAAAATATGTATATAAATCTCTGAAATTATTCCATATAAATTCTTCGATGTCGAATTTAATACAAATTACATAGTATTTACACAAATAAGCATGCAAACAATAATTATATGAGTCTAGAGTAAAATAAGAAAAACACCAAAATTGTTCAAAACTGCACAAAAAATGCTACACTTTTGTGCTACAATTAGAATTTACTTATAACTGCGTTCAAAGCTGGAGAATACCAATAATAATCACGTAACAAACTGTAATCCCAGAAATGATCCTATACCAAATATTGAATATACGTCAAACAATTTTATCCAAGAGCATCGAATTTACAGTGCGTACACAAATGAATATATATGTGTCTGGAGTTACGTTGAGAAGCTTCGCACCAGCGTCAAAGTCGTCTCTATACATACATACATACATATATATTTATATATATATATAAATACATACATACAAAACGCACACTCGACTGGTTCACTCGACGTAAGTGTGGTGACCTTCGCTGTTAGAACGTGGGTGGGGATTTATTCGCGAGTAGGGTATCAGGGTGGTGGTATATAGTGAACGGTTGATTCTCTATACATATATACACACACATATACATATATACATACAACGCGAGAGGCAAAAGCTGAAGCGAGGCGAGCGTCGACGTGGGGGTGGGGACGGGAGGGAAAGTCCCAGTTCGAGTTTGTTGAACCGAACCGTCGGCGATTGGCCACGAGTAGAGTCGCTCGGAGAGTTCAGCCGCACTCTTGGTTACGCGTCTGTATGGGTCATATATATATATAAAGCGAGTATAGCGAGAACGAGAGGTGGAACGCAGAGAGAGAGAGAGATAGAGAGAGAGAGAGAGGGGCATCGGTTAATTTCATCTTGCCCCAGTTACGGGCCGGGCAGGGTGAACGAACTAGCCTCGCGCCAAGGCCCCGTCGACCCACTTTCCTGTGTGGCTGTGAGGCGTGCGCGCGGCGTATAGAACTCTCTGTGTGTGTGTTTGTCTATACATATATAAGCGCTCGAGCCGATCGGGACAAAGAGCGAGCGCAAGAGAGACGGCAAAACGGTGTTCACGGGAAACGCGAAGGATAAACGAAGAAACAACGTGTATGCTACGCTATGTCGAGCTCTACAAACTCGAGAAAAGAGGGGACGAAGGTTTTTAGGAAGGGGTGTCTTTCTTCGTTTGTATATTCATATATCAGGCATTCTCCGTCAGTCGGAATGAACTTTAGAACAGTTTTTTTTATCCCTTTTAATATGTATTGGCCACATTGACCATTTTTTTTTTATGCTCTCGACATTCTATTGCTGATTGTGGAAATTCAGAGCGAAATTGAAAGTTACAGAGCGATGGAAAAAATATTGACAAAAGAGGGGCGAATTGGAGGTGATTTTGTTTTAAATTGTTTTGGACCTCAATTCTCCTTAACTCAATTTTTTTTTTTTTTTTTGATTCGTTACATGTATGGGTAGGTTATGGAAAATTAAGGACTATGTTAAAGGTGCCTAAATGCCTGAGAAAAATATAATTGAAAGAAAAAGTAACTAAACTGACGATAACTTTTGAAAATGATTGTTTATCGCTCAAAATATTTAATCCCCACCCGGTAAACTTGTCTACAGGTTCCGTTCATACCACCATGTATGTTACATAAAATAATCGCAAAATGAATAAAATAATTGCAAAATAAAGAAAAAATAATAGCAAATAAAAAAAATAGCAAAATTTAAAAAATAATAGCAAATTAAAAAAATAATAGCAAAATAAAAAAAAATAATAGCAAAATTAAAAAAATAATAGCAAAATAAAATGCGAAATTAAGTGTCCAAATGGGCAAAAAAAAATAAATTGAAAGCAAAAAGTGACTAAACTGACGGAGAATGCCTCGTATATGTGAGCCTACACTGTGAACGTGTTAACACCTATGCATGAAAGAGATAGAATGAACGAGCATCTAGAGACTGTGTATCGTAACAGACATGAGACTTTACAGCATATATTTAGGTATATATATATGACATGTGCATGTGTGTATAACTGTACGGAGTGGGAGAGCCTTCGTCGAGATGCTCTCTCGCTCTAATGCTATCTAGGCTAGGCACTCGCTGTGAGCAAAAAGACACACGTTAGAGCGAGAAGGAAAAATAGCAGAGAGGGAGAAAAACAGCAGAGACGACGACGGTAACGATGAGGCGGGGAAAAAAAAAAAAAATTGCCAGCGCCGAGTGGAAGGCCGCCGAGGGGCAACGAACTAGCCTCCTCCCGGGCCCCACGACCTACATTCCGCCGCTGGAAAGTGAAACTGCCGCCTCCGCGTACGGCGCGCCCGACGCGAGAGAGACTCTAATACCACCGCGCGCGTCTATCTGTATATACCTCACGCATATACATCACTATACTTGTAACGTGCCGATATACCGTCACGGGATGTTATTCGGTAGTGGCGCTTGTCTATGGTCGTACATTGTTACAAATTTAGCACATTTTTATCGCGTTCGCATGTTTATCGTACGATTGTTTCGAGGTCGTTCACCAAAATTTCCTGCCTCGTGCAAAAAAAAAAGCTTATCGCACAATGCAGGAAATTGACAAGACGGTTATCATTCTTAAAGAGAATCATTCTTAACCACTTCAAATAACAACTATTCAGTATAATTCTTTTTTTAACATCTAAATGTTTATTTCTTTTTATTTTCGTTTGAATGATCATTTGTGGTTTAATATTTCTTACGCTGTTTTGATATCAACATTTTTCTTGCATTTTTGCGAAGACTTTTTTGTTTGTTTTGTTTTGTTTGTCATTCGCTCACCAGCTAAAACACGACCGAGTAGATTCTCGCTGTCCTGAGGTGGATAGGCCGTTGCTCCGGCGCGATGATAACCCGACGATGACGATTCCTTATCATTTTCCAATGCGTCGGAGGCCGGCGACAGGATGTCACTTGCCGGTTGCTCCTCGGCGCTCCCGCGCGGCTTGAACTCCTGCACGGTCATCGCTTGTACACACCAATCTTCTACCCGTCTGTCTATCATGCCCCGGTGTACCTCTAATATCCCGTACCGCGATAAGAATTTTCGTAACTAGACACGAAATATGAGAAAAACAACTCTAATGACGGACGACGTGTAACAACGTCAATATTTAATAATAACAATATTTAGACCAATGTATTGTTTATCTCGTCCAGCAAGAAAAAAAAGGTTTATTTACTTCCTCAGTCGCACTGTGTTCTATCGTTTCTTCGCCCGATAACAGGCATAACAAATGCTTTCTCAAAATCTCACTATTTCATTAATATATTATCCAGAATTCCTAAAGCACGATTTAACGCACAGTTCTGTTGCTAATTGGAGGTTTTTTTAAAAATACGTTTTGTCCTCACGTCACACACGATGCACCGCTGACCAGATAATTGTCCTAATGGGCCATACGTGCCCCAGACAAAAATGCCACGAAATCCAACGTTACAGACATTAGTCTTTTCTTTGTTTATTAATTTGCTTTGTTTTTTATTTATTATTTTTCGCGTGTTTTGGTGTAACCCGCCGTGGGATACAACGTTATGACACTTTGACGCACTCGTCACTCACTGTCAATGTTTTGTTGTTGTTTTGAATTAGGTTTTAGACTTTGTTGACGTATAGACCGACGGATTTTTTTGTTTTGGGTTTGTCCGAAACTAGTGGCGGGATACAAGCAGATATGTATTGTCGCACGATGAGGAGAACCGCGTGGTCTCGCGGAGCGGAGAAAGAACGTGGATAGTGGTTGTGTATGGCGTGCGGTGCGGTGCGCGAGTGAGTTTACCGCGTCTGAGTATATCGCGCGTTCGCGCGCTTGCGCCGCTTCGCCACCGCCGCTGCGCTGCTGCTGATTCTGATGAACGTGTCGCGTGCACCGCGGGCCCCGTTCATCTACTTCTTCCTTATTCACGATTCACTTTGCCCTGATGGTCATCGTAAACGGCAGAAGACATTGCTAACAACTGTACTTATTATCATTTATCGCATCCGGTGGTCTAGTAGTACCAATTCCAATTTTCTGACGCCTAAAGCGAAGATTTTTCGCTCTTTTTTTTATTCACAATAATTGATAATATAGTACAACATCGATTATGCGAACTACTTGGGATCATCAACCGAGCGCATAATCCAAAATTCGAATGATCTAATAGGGAAGAAATACCGATTTTGGCCATATTATGCCGTTATTGGCTGTATGTGGCCTTCAAATTGATTCATATGTGGCTATACTAATTGCACGTGAATGACAAGATGGCCACAAATGGTGCCAACAGGGTTTGAACATAATTTGAAAAACAATTAGGTATTTTGAGCATTGCATATTCAATATAAAGTTTGCTTTGATTCGTGTAAAAAAAATCACATTCCAACGATTTGAAATAATGTCTGAAGAACCTTAGAAGTAAGAAAGTTACGCATTTAAATGTAAACGGTAATACATAAACACGGAAAAAACGACTTGGTTAGGTTAACGAAAAAAGTAGTTGGACCCAACCAAGCGCACGGAGAAAAACGTTTAGTTGGGCTTACTAAGATTTTGGTTAAAAATTTTATCAAGAAAAATTTGGTAGGCGCAACCAAGTTATTGATTAGGCGTACTAAATACTTGGTTGTCTTACCAAATCCTTGGTTATGTTAGCTAATAACTTGGTTATGTTAGTCAATAAATTCGTTGTGCCCACCAAGTTTTCTTGATAACATTTTTAACCAATTTTTTGGTAATTCTAACCAAGCTTTTTTCTGAGTACGACTTAGTGCTCTGAGAAACAGACGATTTCTTGGTTAGGTCAACTATTTTCAGTTGGTTGGCTCTGATCGTTGCTCGAACTAAATAGTTAGTTGGGCCAACTACTATTTTGGCCCCAATTATCTTACTTAGTTGGAACACGAATAAAATTCGCTGTGTGACTTATTTATGTCAACTAAGTCGGAATGGTAAATGTGACTAATACCAGGTCGTTACACCGACCAACCGGATGGTTGTGGTCAGAAATTTTCACTCAACTAATAAATAGTTAGTTGGCTCAACGAAGCTGTTTTTTCCGTGAAGCACTACACGGAAAAAAAGGCTTGGTTGGAACAGCCAAGTGTTATGGTTATATATGCGCCAGACGATTAAATTGGTTAGATCAACCAAGTAATTTGTTAGGCTATCAATTTCTTGGTTGGTCTAACCAAGTCACTTGGTTGGTCTAACCAAGTCACTTGGTTAGCTAACCAAGAAATTGGTAGCCTAATAAATTAATCGGCTGGCGCATATATAACCATAGCACTTGGTTGTTTCAACCAAGCCTTTCTTTCCGTGTACGATAGACAAGGTTGACGGACTCCGGTCTACACGGAAAAAAAGGCTTGGTTGGAACTACCAAGTGCTATGGTTATATATGCGCCAGACAATTAATTGGTTAGACCAACCAAGTAATTTGTTAGGCTACCAATTTGTTGCTTGGTCTAACCAAATCACTTGGTTAGCTTACCAAGTCACTTGGTTGGTCTAACCAAGTCACTTGGTGAGTTTACCAAGTCACTTGGTTAGTCTAACCAAGAAATTGGTCGGTCTAACCAATTAATTGTCTGGCGCACATATAACCATAGCACTTGGTTGTTTCAACCAAGCTTTTCTTTCCGTGTATAGCCTATTGAAAATATGTGGTATGTTGTAAATGATATTTGTATTGTATAAGATCCATGTACTCGAAAAAAAATTCAATGTATTGTCAATAAACTCTTTTACTACTACTACTAATCTCATTCAGTAATTTGAATAGATTGAAGTAATGATGAATTAATATATACATTTTTTGTGCGGCCATTAATGGTTCAGTGGCCACAAATGGTACGTCTACCCTAGCAATTATTTGTGAAGGGGAGAAGGAAGCACTGAAACGCTCAAAATTATAGAATACATACAACGATAATTGATATTTGAAATATATTATTATTTATATATTTTATGGATGGATTCTACTCCATATTCTATTTCCTGGGAAAAAGTCGAGGATTTTCTTCTGTTTTACAACTGAAGCTCGTTATTTGTTTTTCTGTCAAAGCTATTAATTCGGATGCGTGATTTGGCTCTATTCGGATGATTAACGATTCGGATAAACCAAATTATCATTCGGTTCATCGTTCGGATAATCGACGCTCTAATGCAGTGGTATCTTAATCACCGACATGGCGGTTTAGTTGGTGCTGTGATTTCTCGCCAAAAATATTGGGATAACGATTGAAATTTCGGGAAAAACTAATTGCTTACTAAATATGCAGAGTTGAAAATCATGCATTCGTTTTGTAATTATGATTTCGCGATAATATCCTACGGCCATTATAAAATTCTGTTTGAACTTTTAAATAGCTGCAAAAAAAGTATTTTGAATAAAATATTGGAGGAAGCGTAAAAAAAATGGAACATTTCTTCATTATTTTCGCAATGGAATTTTTTTCAAAATTATTGTACTCATATCTATCATATAATTTGAAAAAAAATTGAATTAAAAAGAATTAACATATACCAAATAAGAATATCTTATGTCTCTTATTTGAATTAAATTGTAGCCTTTCACCAAATATCTCCAGAATAAATTTGATGCCAAAACATGCTGAAAATTTAATCCTAGCCCTCTTTAATCTCAGAACAATATTTACAAGGTAAACATGAAGATAGCCAGCGGAATGAAATCGACAAAAAACAGAACGAGCAATTATCGTTCAATTATTATCAAATCTATAGAAAAAGCTCTCAAGTCTCTCGATGTTACGGAGTTATCCAAGTTATTAAAAGTTACGATTAGAAGTACTAAAATATGCGTATTGCTTCAGCGTTACGACATTACAAAGATTAAAAGATGAGAAAACAGCGTGACAAACGGTTATTTTTTTTGCAGACAATAGTCTATTAGAGAATTGTTCACAGTCGGGACGTTTTATTGAGATCGCCATAACGTCTGGATGTGTCGAATCGACAGTGAGATAGTGAATGAGTTTCAATCGGACAAACCGGTGAGAAACGATGCAAACGACGAAGACGAAGTCAAAGACGACCAACTATGACGACGAGTGTCGTTCCGTCCGCCAATTGGCACGGTTGACCCGTCATTAGGATCAAGGATTCTCGTCTCACGGAGCAGCAAAGCAACGCTGCAGTGCCGTTGGGGTTATATTATACGACGCACAGCTTGGGTCTTTGTTACCACCGCAGAAATCAGCGTCTCTCTCTCTTACCCTCTATCGCCCTTGCAATGTATACCCACCCAGAGAAATCAGTCTCATGGATTTATTTAAATCAAACATAGCATCTATTTAAAATAAATGAAATTTTATTTAAAATTAATACGATTTATTAGTATGCAATAAATTCCATTTTATCGTACAAAACATAGCATCTATTTAAAATAAATGAAATTTTATTTGAATCAAATAAATTTTATTAAAAAATTAAAACTTATTAAAAATTTAAATTTATTTTATCGAAATAAAATTCCATTAGGCCAGGCATTAAATAAATTTCGTCTTCAAATGTTAGTAGGATTTTATTTTGATCAAATTAATTTTATTTTATTCAAATAAATCGTATTGATTTCAGATAAGTTTTATTTGATAAAAATAAAATTGTATTCATTTAAAATAGATCTCGTATTTGATTGAAATAAACCGATTATTCTGGATGAAACTCCATTTTTTTTAAAATTGTTTATTAATATATCATACAAATCTTAGCAAAGCTAACATTTTTTGACTTAATAAAATTTAAGAACGAAAGCCACGTAGTTTTTTAAAATTAACATCATGTCCTCGGGTTTGCAGCACTTAAATGTAGTCCGAAGAATTTGGTTTCACAAAATCATTATAAATAAACTGGGTAAACTTTAGCCAACAAGAGGCTAAACAAGAAAAACGCTTGTCATGGTTTGGCATTTATGTAATAGGGTAAAAAAAATTTAGACAATGATAAAAAAAAATTCTTACTGTAGACAATTCTAACGCTCTGATACACAGGGTTATAGTCATAATGTGGGGGGCAAATCCGCCCGCGAAATTTATAGCAGCCTTGGGTCAAACGATATACACAAGCTAATACTATTTGCCGCTCGTTGGTTTGAGCTCTCTCGTGGTCGCGGACTTTACGGGACCGAGCTAAATTTATGGCTGACGGATGGGTCCGAGACGACGTGGACGCGGCATCGTTCGGGCGATTCGGTCTCGCGAATTCGCCAAGGCTGTTCCGTCTGTCTGTGAAAATACCGTACGTAGAAAAAGCACGAAAATTCCATTTTTGGACCATCAATTTCGCAATACTGTCCAACGGCAAAAAAATACATCCTGAGATCAGACAATTTGATGGTAATTAAAAAATTGCCACTTTTGGGTTGCAATGGAAATAATAATAAATAAATAAAATTATTATAGACACTTAATTAACCTTTTCTTTCTTATTGGAAAAAAACTTGTCCGATGTACGATTTTTTTTAGAAAATTGCCACTTTTGAGGTGCACTGGAAATAATAAGCAAATATAATTATTATAACCACCTAACTAACCTTTTCTTTCCTATTGAAAAGAAAAAACTTGGAAGATGTTCGATAATTTTTGAAGCTGTGTGAAAAATGTGACTTTTGTAAAATTCTGGTTTTTTTTTAAAATTACTTTGTTCGCAAAAAATGGATGCAATTGTATTTGAACACATTGCGTTAAGTTAAATTACTATTTGAATTATTTTTTCCAGAATTTTTGTATTGGAAATAAAGAAGAAATATTTCAGAATATCTGTTTTACCAATGTGCCAAATATGGTACACTAAAAGTTACATAAAACATGCCAAATATGGGCTTTAAAGGGTTAAAAATGAAAGGGCATATGCAGCCCAAGTAAAAAAATTATATATAGAGTATATAAAAAATATATATAGTTTTAATCATAGAATTGGGCATATATAGTCTGTATAAAATCTATATACAATTATATAGAGTATATAAAAAATATATATAGTTTTAAACGTAGAATTGGGCATATATAGTCTGTATAAAATCTATATACAATTTATACATAAGCCCAACTTTACAGGTGATCTTATATATAAATTGCATATAGATTGTATATAGAGTTTATACAGATTATATATGCCCAATTCCATATATCGTACTATATGTCATTTTTTTAAACTTGGGAGCTCTCTGCTTGACACATCGCTGAGCAAACGTCAGTGGAGAACAAAATCCGTACGCGAAATATCGAGAACCAACGTGCGGACCTCATTCTCATTCTCATGGTTCGTGTTGCGTAGCTCGTCGTGCTGGTCATAAAGAAAGAAGGAAATTCTTTTATGTCTCCTCCAGCAACGAATGAAAATGACTCATATAACACGTAGTGAACAAATATTTAAAGAATGACGATATGTCTGTTCGCTTAATTGTCTTTTATAAGCTAAGCCGGCTGCATAAATTTGCAATGATGCAAGCAGCAAAAGTTAACGAACTGAGAAAAATGTTTAGTTACCAAACCGAGCTGAATAATTAATTAACAACTCTTCGGAACGAATAAACCTAATTAATAAGGTTAAAGGTGTAAATCAGTTATGTAAAACCATTTTTTCTTTTTTGGCCTCTGATACTCACTATTATGGCACGTTCTACTGTTTGGTTAACTTAACTAATTAGTTATTTATTCAGAACATATCTAAATTCCGAATTAGTCTGCTTAAGAAAAAATAAAAAATTTATAATCTCTAAAATACCGTGGCAACCATCAACTAATGAGAAAAATGATAAGATATACTAACAATATAACAATACTAAAATATAAGTCAAGACAATTAGTAGCCTTATTAATGTCAACAGGTAATCGAAAAAATGCTACCATTTTTCAGGGACGGAAAAATTTAAGTAAAACTTTTCACATTCAATCATACATTGAGAAAAATTGAGATGGTCCTGGCAATTATTCAGTAATAATTCTATTTTATTAGTCCAGGTGACTATTTTCGTCGTTGCATTAACAGTGAAGAGAGTTAATGTAAGGTAAACGCCCCAACAGCCGGCCATCTTAGAGAACAGGAAACTGTAAAGTTATATTTCTTATACTAAAATGACCTTTCTATAATTGTAACCATAACTAATGCAAAGCTTAGCTTTTCTACTTTTCGAAAAGCATCCATTAATTCATGTCAGGGGTATAGTTTTTTGTTAAAGTTAGGAAACAATTGAGAAAATCGATGGACTAGTACCCGACCACCGATTTCAGGTAATGTCTAAATACCCGACCAAGCATGCCCCTATACGCATCCACCCGCCGATACGAGGCTATGCGTTTCGATGACACTTCATTTTATTTCTTAAATTATACGCAACGATTGGGATAATTTATGATAAATAATAACTAATAAAAAGGTTCACCGTGACGTGCAACCGGCATCAACTTGCCATAGAGGTTATGTTTGCTGAGTTTGTGTTGGCCGGGAATAGGCCGCGGTTGGATATCGGTACAGCATACTGCGGATGCGCCCCAATAGCCAACCATGGAAATTGACGACTTAGCAGTGGTTTTTCGCAAATTTTAATGGAAGATTTATAAAGTCTATTTATTCGCGAATACCACAAGCCACGAATTATTGTGGAAAACGTGAAAATAACAGCGTCATAAGCTTAACAACGTTACGCCAATTCTTAACGAACTGGCTAAAAGATAATTGCCGATCCGCTGAGCGGCGTCTGCGGTGCACAATATCTTTAAAAAACGTCAACAAAAAAATTAATGGCTATTTTTATTATTGGCCTATGCAGACATAAAGAATTGCAAAAATGGTAGCACTAGTTATTTATTTATTTCATATTCATAATTTTTTAATTTTAGTCAATATTTGTGTCAGTGGTTGGAGACTGGTACATGGTTGGGTACCGGGGCGTTTACCTTAACTATGAAAATAGTCACCTGGACTAATAAAATATAATTATCACTGAATAGTTACCAGAACCATCTCAATTTCTCTCAGTGTACAAAATATAAATGGGCGATTATTAGATACCAAAAAAACAAAAATGATAATCCATCAAAATGCATAAGTACAGGTGTCATATATGTTGAAGCAGTAATTTCCAATATAAATGAGATATTATTAATTACAAAAAAAAAATGATGAAAATCCATCAAAATGCATAAGTACAGGTGTCATAAATGTTGAAGCAGTAATTTCGAATATGAATGAGAGATTATTAGATAGCACGAAAAAAAAATGATGAAAATCCATCAAAATGCACAGGTCTCATATATGCATGCGGAAGTAGTCATTTTGAATATGAATGAGAGATTATTAGATATCACAAAACAAAAAAATGGAAATCCATCAAAATGCATAAGTACAGGTGTCATATGTGTAAGCAGTCACGCGTCCTATGTGATTGACGTCTAATATCTGTCTAAGCAACACACATGTTATGCGCAACAGCCGAGTAGTCTATACAGTCATAAATAGTGGGGGAAGGCCTCACGGATGTCTGGGCCAGGTTAGCGGTAAAATGTAGGGCCTATCCCAACGTAACCGAAAGCGAGAGTAGACAAAAACCTGCTGAGGTAACAGCGAGCACGAGCGCGCCAGGTATTGGGTGATCTTTTTCACTGCTCCTTCTTCTTCTTCTCTTTCTTTTTTTTTATCTTTTTTTTCCTCTCTGGTGAGAAGCTGTTATACCAAGTCAACTCTGTTAGCTGTTCCCGAAGTCAAAGCGTTTTTTTTTCTTTCACTTTTCTTCCATCTCCTCTTCTGCTTCTTTTTTTCTCGTTTCTTATATACGAATGAACGTGATGGCGAGCCTCTCGTTTTCCTTTGACTTCACTGCAGTCACTAAGAGTCCTGCTCTTCAAAACTGGTTCTTCTATTTAAATTCAACTCGGACGTCCTTCCTTTGTTCTGCTGGAGTCACATGGAAATATATTTAGCGGTCACGTCGTCACTGGACGATGAAAAAACTATCCGGAAGGGTAGATGAAGATGAGGAGATAGGGTGAGTTTTTATATATGTATGTGTGTCACAATCAAACTTACCATCGCATTATATTAAGAGTCTCGTTCTCAAGATTAATATTCGATAGGTTCGTTCCATTTATTTCATTATTTATTTTCTTATTTTTGGTGAACTCTAAAGAATGAATATGGAAAAAGTGACGCTAATGTTGGTGGCGTGATACACTCAGAAAAAAGCTTGGTTCGAATTACCAAAAAATTGGTTAAAAATGTTATCAAGAAAACTTGGTGGGCACAACCAAGTTATTGACTAACATAACCAAGTTATTAGCTAATATAACCAAGGATTTGGTAAGACAACCAAGTATTTCGTACGCCTAAACAATAACTTGGTTGCGCCTACCAAATTTTTCTTGGTAAAATTTTTAACCAAAATCTTAGTAAGCCCAACCAAGCTTTTTTCTCCGTGTATTACAATGAGAGAAGAGTTTGTTAACAGTTAACAAATCTTGGTTAAATATGGCGAAATGAACCATTTAGTTATTCTTATTGAATCTCACTTGAGCCACATAAGATTTGTTAACTATTAACAAATGTCAGCAAGCTTCATTTGCGACAAGCAAATTTTATGTAGCTCAAGTGAGATTCAATAAGAATAAATAAATAGTTCATTTCGCCATATTTAACCAAGATTTGTTAACTGTTAACAAATTTTAACAAACTTTTCTCTCAGTGTACGCCTTTTGTTTTGGACTCTAAAAAACGTGACAACTTCGTGTGGATAGTAACGGTACTACAATAGTCATTATTTTGAACGAGACTCTACATATAATTCCGATCGAACATGAATTACAGGTAAGTTTGTTTGATCGTATCATTTTCATGCTAACCCTCGCATATCACAGTGGACACCTGTTACCAGCGCCAGTTGCGCCTTCCCTGCTCCTTAAATACTTAGGTAGGGTAAATGCACCTGTAATTATAGTCACCAGCGAATGACCAACAGCTTTTTGAGAGTTCATAAAAAATTCTGACGTTTTGGCTGAACGTTAGATTTTTAATTTGTCTATTTTTTAGCTACTACTGTGATAATTTGGTTGCGGAAGTCTATTTTCGACTAAAAGTGTAGGTTAGATTGACCCTGTCACTCACTGGTGTTTTTGGCTTTTTGGTTTTTAGTATTCGTTTTTATATACTTTCTGATATAAAAATATCATTTTTTATTTATTTATGTGTATGTGTATATGTTTTATTTATTTTTCGCACAATTATGTGATGCGATAAAAAAAATGATATTTTTTTATCGCATCACATAATTCGACATTCCGGTCAACAATTAAAATTTTTTTAGACAGTGTGGAAGTATTAAATTTGATAGAAATCCATGATAAACAAATCGTTCTACTTAACTGTTCATTTACTGGTGACTCTACCCTACTACCCTCGACTAGGCTCTAGATTGTGTTTTTATGTTTGCTGAAATTTCGCTGCATCAATTCTTTCTTTCAAGTTTATACCAATAAATTATAGTATTAAGTAGCTACCCTCTACTTCTCAATATTTATATTTATTTATTTGTTCTATACATTATTTAATAATAATGCTTTTTGGTGGATTTCCCCTATTTACACATTTTTGAAAATAGAACCAAAAATATATCTAAAATAAAGGCCATTTTGTTTTTATTCAATTTAGGCATACGTTAAAAAAATTGTTTGCATTTATATTTGGAAAAGGGAAGCGAAATCTTTATTACAATATTTTTGTCTAGTGACATTTTATGATGAATTTTCAAAAATTTATGAAATACACTTAACTAAATATGTCATAAAAGAGAAGTCATGAATAATAAGTAATAGAAAAAGTAAAGACCTTGTTGGTTACAACCAATAACTTGGCTAAGTTATTGGTTGTATTCTAATGACCTCGTCGTCGCTAACCAATTAATTGGCTGGCGCATATATAACCATTTTTTACCCGGTATTAATAGGAAAAAAATGAGATCTATTTCAAATAAATGAAATTTCATTTGAATCAAATATATTTTATTAAAAATTAATACAATTTATTAGTATGCAATAAATTCTATTTGATCGATATAAAATCCTATTAGGCCAGCGATAAAATGCAAGCGCAATAGGATTTTATTGCACACGGATAAATTGTATTAATTAATAACAAAACGTATTTGATACGGACAGAATTTCATTTATTTGAAATAGATTAAATATTTGATTCAAATAAACCGATTAAACCGATTTCTCTGAGTGCGTATTAACGTAAACTGCAATTTCTGCAATGTTAATTTTGGTCTATTTCTGGATTGTCAAAATGTGCTGCGACAAATTTGTATTCACCCAAGCAGCAAAAGTTAACGATCTGAGAAAAATGTTTAGTTGCCAAACCGAGTGTATCAATTATTAATGAAATGTATTTCATTCGAATAAAATTTCATATATTTGAAATAGATCCCATATTTGATTCAAATAAACCGATCAGACAGACAAATCGTCGTGTGCAGGCAACATTAATTTCTTTTTTAACTTGGCGTCGAGTCGCTACCACGACTCTTGATTAAACCGATTTCTCTGCACTGAGAGAAGAGTTTGTTAACAGTCAACAAATCTTGGTTAAATATGGCGAAATGAACCATTTAGTTATTCTTATTAAATTTCACTTGAACTAAATAAAATTTGCTTGTCGCAAATGAAGCTCGCTGACATTTGTTAATAGTTAACAAATCTTATGTGGCTCAAGTGAGATTCAATAAGAATAACTCAATGGTTCATTTCGCCATATTTAACCAAAATTTGTTAACTGTTAAAAAACTCTTCTCTCAGTGTGGGTGCGTATTAACGTAAACTGCAATTTTTGCAATAATATTAATTGCAAAAATTAATATTAATTGCAAAAATTAATATTAATTGCAAAAATTAATATTAATTGCAAAAATTAATATTAATTGCAAAAATTAATATTATTGCAATTATTTTGGTCTATTCCTGGACTGCCAAAATGTGTTGCGAGCTTGTTCAACCAAAACCAAATACGTTACGCTCTCGACACAGACGATTGCTTTTGGCAGGTAACCGACGATTTATGATGGGGGGGTGCGAGCTGAGAAGCGGTCACCGGGTTGCGGCCTGGCGTTTATGGCCTGCGGTTTTCACACTCTCTTCGTGCTCTTCTCGCTGTGTCATAAATTACGAGAGCAACTGCGTTGCAATGAGTTTGCCCGTGTACGGTACACTCGGAACAGAGCGAGAGTGGGAGGAGGAAAGACGTGACCCGTAAATTACTCTTAGAGCCAAGAACAGCGGGAATCGACAGGGAAGTGGCTGACAAACTCGCACTAACGGATTGTTTCTTTAGTCAACTAACCTGCTGCTGCTGCCGCTACTTATACGTCCAGTGCTGTCGAGTCACGAACTTTTCACTGTCAAATAAATTCACCGTTCGAATTTCAATTCAGGAGCGAGAACAAAAAAAAATCGTTTTTCTTTCATTTCACGAGAAAAATATATTTCTAGGTTTTTCAGCATAAAGATGACAAAAAAGTCACTGTTAAAATACAGCTCGCAGCATATCGAACTGCTAATCGAAGAACACTAAAATAAAAGGTAAAATTATGATTGCAACTCGCGAAAATGTGGCACAGACGATGAGTGGAATCTGATTGGACGAAATCGAGGTTTCCAAAACAGAGAAACGTAAACTCTTGTTTGCTCGCCATTGTAGCTCTTGCAATGGTATATAATCAAGTGATCGTGCAAATCGTATCAAAATTAACGATGGTGGCCTTCGTCTCGACGATGACGTACCAAACAACAACAATAATATATATATATAGGTATATAGACGACGAAGGCATCGAACCCGCTGACGCAGCTTTCGACGTGTCAGCACGTAAAAAAGAAGGCGAAAGGTATGGGCAGTTGTGAAATCTTGTCGATGTGTGCCAATGTGCCATTGAAGTTACCCTGAAACTTACGATTTTTCTCTAACGTAAATATTTTTTTATTTAAATTTCATTACGATACTCGTGAAAACTGGAAATTCTATTATATGCCTGATGATAGATTTTCTGGATTCACTCGAGAACAAAAAAAAAACTATTTATATTACTGTTTTAAGAAATGATCAAATATATAAAATTATAATTTTATATATTTATATATATATGCGAAATTATTATTTTTAAATCATTCTTTTTTTCTTTTATTTATAAAAACGCACTTAAAGTTAAGCGTTCATTCTATTTGAATAAATTATTAGTGAATTCATCAATGTTTTATACGTCAAAGTTACATTATTAGAAAAAAGGTTGTAATTTTCGAAACTTCATTGTAAATTTCTCATAAGACTGTATAATTATAGAACCTTTATTGTAAATTTCCATTTTTTTTCTCGTTGCATGTATAATACTAGGTAAGTTTTGTAATTTTCCAATGCATGCTGTTCGATTCATTATTTTGTACACGGATTTTGTAAATTTCCTGTCACTTTGTACTGTACATTTTATAACAGTGCAAAGCTATGATTTCCGAATATTTTTATTTTAATTCCGTTAGCTATTATTGTAATAACAAAGTACTAGTAAATTTATCACTTTTTAATGTGTCAACCATTCGGGCAAATAACTCAGCCCTTTCTCCTAAAGAACGTACCGCCGTAAGGAATATCATTATGAATCTATTATGCAAAACTATTATGTCAAAACAAAGCCATTTTTTTCTCTTTGTAAAAGTGAACTTTAAATAAATCGTTATGCCAATAAAAAGATGCCAGCATTTTTCAATGCGTAAACGGTTGGTATAAGTAACTTAACCCTTTCTTCTAAAAAATGTAGGAAAAATCGGTATGGATTTACTGTAAAAAACTATCATTTTCAAATATTTGAATTTTTATTCCATTAGCCATTATAGCAATAACAAAGTACTAATACATTTATCACTTTTTAATATGTCAACCATTCGGGCAAATAACACAACCCTTTCTCCTGAAGCATCATTATGTATCTATTATGCAAAACTATTATTTCAAAATAAAGCCATTTTTTTTCTTTTTGTAAAAATGAACTTTAAATAAATCGTTATGCCAATAAAAAGATACCAACACTTTTTAATGCGTAAACGGTTGGACAAGTAACTTAACCCTTTCTTCTAAAAAATGTAGGAAAAATCGGCATGGATTTACTGTAAAAACTATTATTTTCAAATATTTGATTTTTTATTCCATTAGCCATTATAGAAATAGCAAAGTACTAATGCATTTATCACTTTTTAATGTGTCAACCATTCAGGCAAATAACTCAACCCTTTCTCCTAAAGAATGTACTGCCATAAGGAATATCGGTATGGATCTACTATACAAAACTATTATTTTCAAATATTTTCATTTTTATTCCATTAGCTATTGCAGCAATAACAAAGTACTAATGCATTTATCCATTTTTAATGTGTCAACCATTCGGGCAAATAACTCAACCCTTTCTACTACTAATCGTACCGCCGTAAGGAATATCAGTATGGATCTATTATGCAAAACTATTATTTTAAAAATAAAGCCATTCTTTTTTCTTTTTGAAACAATGAACTTCAAATAAATCGTTATGCCAATAAAAAGATACCCACACTTTTTTAATGCGTAAACGGTTGGGACAAATAACTTAACCCTTTCTTCTGAAAAATTTAGGAAAAATCGGCATGGATTTACTGTTAAAAACTATTATTTTCAAATATTTTATTTTTTATTCCATTAGCCATTATAGCAATAACAAAGTAAAAATATATTTATCACTTTTTAATGTGTCAACCATTCGGGCAAATAACTCAACCCTTTCTCCCAAAGAACGTACTGTCATAAGAAATATCGGTATGGATCTACTATACAAAACTATTATTTTCAAATATTTCCATTTTTATTCCATTAGCTATTGTAGCAATAACAAACTACTAATACATTTATCACTTTTTAATGTGTCAACCATTCGGGCAAATAACACAACCCTTTCTCCTGGAGCATCATTATGCCTCTATTATGCAAAACTACTATTTCAAAATAAATCCATTTTCTTTCTTTTTGCAAAAACGAACTTTAAATAAATCCTTATGCCAATAAAAAGATACCAACACTTTTTAATGCGTAAACGGTTGGGACAAGTAACTTAACCCTTTCTTCTAAAAAATGTAGAAAAAATCGGTATGGATTTACTGTAAAAAAAACTATTATTTTCAAATATTTGAATTTTTATTCCATTAACCACTATAGCATAACAAAGTACTAATACATTTATCACTTTTTAATGTGTCAGTCATTCAGGCAAATAACTCAACCCTTTCTCCTAAAGAACGTACTGCCATAAGGAATATCGGTATGGATCTACTATACAAAACTATTATTTTCAAATATTTGTATTTTTAATCCGTTAGCTATTGTAGCAATAACAAAGTACTAATACATTTATCACTTTTTAATGTGTCAACCATTCGGGCAAATAACTCAACCCTTTCTCCTAAAGAACGTACCGCCGTATGGAATATCGGTATAGATCTATTATGCAAACTGGTCCCGTTTGCGGACATGGTGGCGAACATGTGTACGCTTTCGCCAGGGCCTTCGTCGTGCCTGACCGTTTGATTACCGACTACCGAACGTCACAAATTATCCTGCGCGTTGAGTGGCGAGGCATGCGTGAGGCCGCCACCGGGTTTTCTGGTTATCCGCCGGGACGATTTATTAGCTAGCCTAGAGAATCGTGTGCCGGTCAGCTATTCGCGTTCCGGGAGCCCGCTCAAGATATTGCGTGGGTCGGCGACAAACCACCGGTGTTCTTATCATTGCATCGCTAAACCCTTTTTATTTTTTTTTTACTTCTCACAGTCCAGAAATAGTTAGAAATCGAAAAGCAATTTTATAGAAAGCCTTGCAATCTTTCAATAAAGAAAGTTTCTATACGTAAAGTCTTGCAATCCTTGAATAAATAAAGGTTCTTTATAGAAAGCTTTCGAATCTTATTTCTAAAGCACAGAGTACGAAATTAGAGGTGCCATCTTGAAAATCGCAAATATCGAAATCTAAGTTGATATATATATATATATTTAGTTTTTAAAGAGATATCTATAGCATTTGCCGAGCACCGACGTTCCTTGGGCGGTGATTTCCGATTTAAATAGATCGACCTGTAGGGGTAAGTATATTTGGATAAAATCGGTCGTTGAACCCGCTCGACCGAATTAGAAACTCTATTTAAATCCCCACCGCAACTGCAACGCTCACTGCAGCGATTTCTATCGTGTACTCTTAGCGAGGGACAAGACTTGCCAAGCACTATCGATAAATTAATCGGGAGAAATCTGTTTCTCGTATTTTTCTCCTCGTCACCCACCCCTTAATTTTTTCATATTACAATCATCAAACTGCATCTAGGTAGGCATATATTTATCGCTAACTTCCGGGATAGTTCCATTTGCCTTCAATATACGACAGAGTCTATGTATCGGTTAATAAATCGGTTTATTTTTTATACCGATTTCACTCACCTCTTTCACTATATGCAGTTATGGGATTTTCCAATTTAGCCCAGAGGGGCTATGGGTGGATTATCTCGCAATATTATCGAGATACGAGAAATATGCACTGGGTGGTATGGTTGTAATACATGTATTATCGCGCAATCCACGTCGGACAACGAACGATCGGTCAAAAATTCATTCTAGCTCTCTGTGGGTTGGCCAGCTGTTGCAAAACTTGCAACTAGAGAGACCCACGCGAGCTGTGCAGCAGAAAAGAGAGATATGTAGGTATATATGGGGTATTCCTTGCCAACTCAACAAGCATTAAACCCTAACTCTTTCCAATTCGCTCCATAATTCTTTATACTATTCTATATGCTCGAAAAAATGTTTTTAATTTTTTTTAGATTTTTTTTACGATAACTTTTTTTATCATGATTTTTGTAAACCACAATTTTGCGTCACAATTTGAAAATTTCTAATTATTTTCAAACATTTTGATATGTAATACAGGATTTTTTAGAATCATTTCAAATTTTCAAATTGGGGCGCAAAAATTTTATTAAAATAATTCATGAAAAAAAAAAGTTTCGGTAAAAATAAATCTATAAAAAATAAAAACTGTTTTTTCGAGCATATAGAATGGTATAAAAAGTTATTGAGCGAATTAGAAGGAGTTGATGACTTGTTGAATTCGCCAGGAATATCCCATATATACTGTATGTATATATGCACGGTTTGAGTCGAGACAGATAGTAGCAAGCTGTGCTATATAGTCCTAATGCAAACGTAGATTTTCTATACATTGTATCATATGGTATTATGTACGTGTAGATCGCTAATACTTTAGCAGTGTATTATGCGCGCGTCCATTGTTTCTCACTCACTCACTTTCGCGGAGCGTTCGAGTCAGGACTCTAAAGGAATGCAATAAAATTGTGTATCTTTCGTGCTGCCTGCTGCTGCAGTTTTACGTGGGCGATCGAGAGGCACGCGTGGATTCCTTCCGCTCATTGACCCGATATTTCAGTCTCGCTTTTCGCTCCTTGGTGCCAACCTTCTCGCATACAAAAGCACAGGAAGTGTTGATGACCTGGTAATTAAGAATTCAACGACCAAAATCCTTTTACGGAGAAAAATAAGAATTTTTTGTTAATTGCGAACCAATTTCCGAAAATAGTGAAGAAGTTGCAGTTAAACATGAACTTTTAACGTTTTTATGTACACCGAGAGAAAAAGGTTCATTGATTCACGGAAATCTTTGCCAATGAAATGAATTACTTGAATTTCAATACTATCTTTTCTTTGAATGATCTCAAACTCAATGAAAAGTAGTGACATTGATTGGAAGAAACATTTCTTTAAACCAATGAACCTTTTTCATTGATTTCAAAGATATCGTCTTTGATTCAATGAAACCTTATTCTTACCACCTCAAAATTTCGAAACCAATTTTTTCCTGAAGTACGCGACAGATAAAGCTCAAATTTTGTGAGTATGTAAGAAAGTACGGCAGAAATAAGCTAAGCTTCTGGCTCCTCGACACTCGAAGCCGTTCGTTCGGGAGAACCGAAAAACAAAAAAGTGAGGTTAGGTGCGAGAGAAAGATCAATGAAAATGTTTATTTGAACCAATGAAAACGTCTCTTTAAAACAATGAAACTGTTTCTTTATTATATGCTCACTAAGTAAATCTCTATTTACAGGCAATGAAATGTTCTCTTCGAAATTCAAATGCACTATTTCATTGAAATCAAAGAAATATTTCGTTGAAATCAATGAAAAAAAAAAAATCAATCCACCCATTTCTTTGGCGTCAATGAAATCTTTTCTCTCGGTGTACCAATTGGTATTTAGTTATACTGAAAAAAAAATGTAAGCGTTCCGCGTGGAATTCCACTGATTGTCCGATTTTTTCAATAATTTATGGATTGAAATTGAAAATAAAAATGTCTTTTATAATGATTTTTACTGTTTAATTTTTTATTTTTTTCATTATACCACAGTTATTTTATTAGAAATGAGAAATTTATCAAAATCAATCCGTAAATGATATTTTCGACTCAGTTAACAAAGTTAATGGACATAAGTCATGTTTAAATGCAAGTCTAAATCACAGAGCATAGCAAAATTTAAATAAAAGAATATAGTATATATTATAAATAAAATAATAATTATGGGCACGTTCATATTGATGGACAATTACTATAAATAAATAACCACACAAATAAGTATTGGCCCAAAAGATTTCAAGTAACTATTTATTTTCATAAAACCACTTGAAATAGAATAGATTGTCATAAGTACAAGTTATAAATGGCTAATAAGATTTTACAGAATAGATTTCAATAAAATAAAATAAATATACACAAGTCAGAAATTTTTTAACTCACAAAATTTTTGTCAGACGTCATCAATAAAAATATCTTTCACTCTCATAATTTCGTTTCTTACAGAAATGAAATAATAATGTCATTATCCAGATTACTTAATATATCGTATTATTTTACTCATCTTTATGGATACCGATGATGGTAGATTTCCACTTGAATACCTGGCCAGAACTTTATAAACGAGTATATGTAATAATAGTGATAATAGAATATTAAGAGGATTTAATTATAACCATATTCCGTTATTCGTGATTCTACGAAATTAATATTGTGAGTAATGTGTGAACGATTGAATTCTTACACTTTAAATATATTCGTCGTTGCAAATTCAATGGATTATTTGTTGAAAATCTGCAATAATTTTTAATTACATCTTAAGGTTTTCTGTAATTATGACATCAGACAATCGTGGAGTAATAAAAAAATCCTATGACATTATTATGCTCGGCCCTAAAATCTTTTGGTAATATGTAGTAACAGCAGAAATATTTATGCTAAGCAAAACAAAATTTTTCCCTAGGCCAACAAATACTTTTTCTAGGGTAATAAATTATTTTGCTAGACTAGTAAATAACGTCTACTGTTAAAATAACGAAAAAATGTTTTCACAACGAACATTTAAGATTCGTTGATTTTTGCTTAAGTTTGTACTTGCAGCTCAATTTAATTTTCTAAATTGAAACAGTAGAAAAATAACACTAGGAAAAAATACACTTTTAAAATTTATTACGTGCAAATAAGTTTTTCATTCATGAAATAAAAATACACCGTGTATTCCTAATCGAAATCCACTGTATGCCCACTTTTTTCACAATTTTCGGGTTCAAATTTAAAAAGATAGATTTAGAAAATATATTTTACACTTTTCAAGGTATATTGTAAATTGCTAATGTGATCGAATTTGTATAATTTGCTTCAGTATAATACAAACAAGTATAGGACAAGAAGCACTTATTTTTTAAATCGCGAATGAACATTTCATTCGTCTGGTTTTTTAGTTTTTAGTTTATTCCATTGAATTTTCCTAAGTCATAAAAACGTTAATTACAAAATATAAGAAATAAAGTATAAAAGTAAGTCGACTGATAAAATTCAGCACTAGAATTGCAACGAAGGAAGTCGCTTGTTGAAGTTTGCAACGACTCTGTCCAACGAGCGTTACCGCAATTCCCGGTCAGTCGAAAGTCTTCGCCTCGACTTTTCTTGCTACATGTTCCAAGCTAAAACCTCAAAGACCCAGAGAGCTAAAACATCGACGTCTCTTGGAAACGTTCAAAATCGCGTCTTTTATGCACCGTTATATTGCGAAAGCAGTTTAAACATTTAAGAGTGCAGCGACAACAGAGCGCGAAATAAGCCTGAGGGGGTCGATGATGCAGCCAATCACGGCTGTCAATATTTCCGATAGCAACAATTTTCTGCTGGACCACAAAGTCGCGGGTGGTGGGCACAAAGGATATTAAAATGGTTGCCTTGCGTGATAAGAGAGTCAGTATTAAATTAGATACCAAGGATAATTGACAAGCAATATGTATATATATGTATATATATTTATATGTATGTGTGTGTGTTGATCAGGCCAACGAAATTCCATATTAATCTGTACCAACGACTAATGTAGCAATTTAGAATTTTAGCTTATCTTGTCCGCAACATTTTTCCTTCGATTATGCACGATATTACGAATTATCCACGGAATGGGTACAAGTAGGCATAATATTGAAGCGTGACGCGTGTTTGTCATACCACCCAATACAAGTTTTACATGTTACCTATACTATATATCGCACGGACAAGAAACTACTACTCCTACTCGAAACAACATAAATAATACTTTATATGCGCAAAGATTTGAACGCAAGCGACGACCGCGACGGCGAGATAATAATTCAGATAAGCCTTATCGCATCGATGCTAATTATATAAGAGTCGTTTCAAGATCGAGTGCAACTAGTGTGCCCAGGTTTTGCTATGTGCTGAGGCAAAGGAGAGCGAGAGGAGGCTAAGAATTATTGAAATTAAAAAAAAACATTATATATTAGATTTAAGTCGACAGGATTTTTTATGAATATTTATGATTCACGCATTTTAAATGACGAAAATTAAATAGAAAAACTGTAATCGTTGGAAAACGTTATCGTCTGGCGATATGTGCAGGTTGCTGTAATCGCGAGACTCGTTCGAATATAAAAATGCCATAAGGTAAATAATGAGTAACGCGAAAAATAATGACCCATTAATTTGATTCACATGACATTTTTTAATGAATTTTCATCGAAAAAACCCTTTTTTTTATTTGACATTGTTAAAAAAGTAAAGCGTTAGAAAAACGAAATGCGTTTTCCACGTATTTTCCACCCACTGCGTTTTCCATTAGTTCGATTTTAGTGGCACTTTCTATTTTATTGAAAACCTTTTTATTTGTTTTCAATTAAATTGTCATAAATTTTTTTAAATCAATACGTTATAAAAATCAGAAGAATTATCACTATCAATTAGTTTACGGAACAAGTAAATAAATAAAGTAAATTTGAAAGTAGAAAAAGTAGCGTTACAGGAGAACAAAAATAAACTAATTAATAGATTTAAAAAAGGATGCAAAGTAGAACCTTGCACATTGCTTCCTCATTATTTTTCGCTTTTTACAAAGCTACCTCTATGAGGAAGTATGTTAATCAATTTTGGCTTCCTCATAGAGGAAGCTTTGTAAGAAGTGAAAAATAATGAGGAAGCAATGTGCAAGGTTCTACTTTGCATCCTTGTTTTATTTTATTCTTATTTTCTGATGTTTTACGAAATGCCGAGCGAAAGCAGTCAATTTTTTTAAAACTCAAATTAACGTAAAATCCGAACCGCTTTACCGATCATCACCAAATTTGGTACGTAGCAGGGCTGAATGTTATTTTTCCTGTGTAGAAAATTTCACTCGTTTATTTGAATTTTTACCTGAATTAGAGCAAAACGAAAATTTTTCGAAAAATTCCAAATTTCATAAAAACCGAACCGCTTTACCGATTTGACCTAAATTCAATAACAAAGGTCGCATCACTTTGTTGAATTTTAATACGAAGTTTCAGCCCGATAGTTAAAAATTCGTTCGAGCTACAGCATTTACGTACTTTTTTCAAAATTAAAAAATTCTTATAAACATGAAATGTGTCAATCGATTTTCCCGAAATTTATACCAATTGAAGATTAGGTAGTACTGCACATGTTGTTTAAATTTGAGCTGGTTCGGTCGAATAGTTTAAAAGTTACAGTTAAATGAATTTTTGGCCTTTCATCACACACACACACACACATACATCCGGACAATTTTTCTAAACCACTTTTCTCGATGTTTTAGACCATTCTGAGTAATCTGACATAAAAATCTCAAAAAAATTTTTTCATGAAAACAAAGCTTCCTCTATGAGGAAGCAAAAAAACGGGAGAATACAAGTTATTGAAATTAGAAAAAATATGTATGTGTCCTGGATCTGGTCGACAGAATTTTTGAATGAATATTTATGATCGCCAAGTTTTAGATGGTGAAAACTAAATAGAAAGAGACGTATAATGGTTGGCCAGAAAGTTTTATCGGGCTGGCGATATCTGCAAGCAGGTTGCCGTAATCGCGAGACTCGTTAGCTATACCTCGAGTACATGTGGCACCTCCAGGTCCCAGAGTTCGCTACTGCTGCGTGTGTTACGTGTGTTCTTGTTACACACGAGTACCAGTTGAAGTTACGAGCGGGCCTATGCCGCGTTCTTACGACGGTTCCCGCACTTTCGGCCTAGTTTCACCGCTGCTAAGATTTTTACTTTCCGCTGCTACTGCTAACTATTGCTGTGGGATGCAGGAGTCGTTCGAGAGTGTTTATGTACCTCTGTTACAAAGTTCGCACGGTTATGACTCCAACAACGAGAACAAACTATAAACCTTATATTGATTCAAATTAAGCTCATACACTTAGGCAATTATCAACGGTTTTTATAAGTTACACAAATAAAAATAAAGTGAACATTTTTCTTTGAACAGAAAAAGACTTCATTTTTATAACCATGTGTAATAATTTTAATTAATATGTTTTGCATATTTTACTATTTGTTTCCTTACGACATTTATACTCAAAATCCCATAAAAAAAGACCTTTTGTAAATTTTTGTGGCCTAATTCTTAACGTTTCCAAATGTTCCACTATTCTTCGTCCATCCAGCCTCGATGCAATTATGCAACGGCAATAACATCGTCAATCAACTTGACTTTTGCTATACAAATTGGAAATTTGTATTCTCAATCGAACTTCTCTCAACAAACAAATTTTTGTCATAAACAGGTCATTCGCGCAAGGTCGATTTCCGACTTTTATATCAAACATTATTCGACCCGATTATTAAGCAACGAGATGCTTTTGTCAACGATAAATTCCGATGGTGGATAAACAAAAATTTAAGTTAGCCGATTGCGTTAGCTTTTTAGATATTTCATCGATCACTGATCCCCGTGTATCAGTGTACAGAGACAAATATTTACTTGCGTGAAAAAAAAATTCAAATTTGTAACTGCAGCTACCTGTAACTACATAATTCGACTATTCTTCATTAGTTGACCATATCAATCGGTTGGCTTGTCAATTGGCTGGTTGACATTACCAATTATTTGGTTGCATCATCAATCCGTTGTGCGGCTTATCAATCAGTTAGTGGGCTTACTAATCGACTGGTTACCATTACCAATCATTTAGTAGGCTCACCAATTGGCTGGTTATCATTACCGATCAGTTGGTTGACTTATTAATTACGTGATAGGCTTAACAATTGGCTGATTAGCAGATCAGTTGGGTGGCTTATCAATTAATTGGTTGACATATAAATCAACTGCTGACTTATCTACCAACTAGTCGTGTTGACAACCAATTGGTTGACATATAAATCAATTGCTTGACTTATCTCCCAACTAGTCGTCTTGACAACCAATTGGTTGACATATAAATCAACTGCTTGACTTATCTCCCAACTAGTCGTCTTGGCAGCCAATTGGTTGACTTTTTAACTAATTTATTTATTTATTAACCAATTGATTGATTTATTAACCAACTTGTTGACTTATTAACCAATTGGTTGCTTTATTAACTAATTGGTTGGCTTATCAATCCGCTGGTTCATTTATCAATCAATTGGCCGTCTTCTTAATCAGTTGAGTGCGAGTATTTGGTAAAAACAACGTCTTTAAAATAAATCAACGGAAACTGGTTCACACACAACTGCACGGGGAGAAAAAATTGGGTGCCAATTAAGTAGGCTCCAACCGAAAATGTTGGCTAGGTTATCAATTTGGTTGAACCGACAAACTAGTTGGTTGTGACACCCAACTTAGATGCCAACCAATTAATTTGCTGGCTCAACCAACTGGTTTGTCGCCTCAACTAGCTGATTTGTTTCTGTAACCAACTAGTTTAATGACCCAACCAATTTTTTCGCTTGGAGCCTATTCAACCAATTATTTATTTCCGTGTCGTACACGGAAAGAAAAAAGTAGTTCTGGCTACCAATTTCAGCACATGCTGTGCCGCGTGTTAGTTACTGAAACTAAATTGGAATCATAGTCTCGACTTTTTTCGATTGGTAGGAAAAATAGTACGTATAACCAACAACTTGGTTCCTGCAACTATCACGGCCGCTATCCAATCCGAATGATTCGTTACGCCAACACGGAAAGAAAGGCTTAGTTGAAACAACCAAGTGCTATGGTTATATATGCGCCAGACAATTAATTGGTTAGACTGACCAATTTCTTGGTTAGACTAACCAACTGACTTGGTAAGCTAACCAAGTGACTTGGTTAGACCAACCAAGTGACTTGGTTAGATCAACCAAGAAATTGGTAGCCTGACAAATTACTTGGTTGGTCTAACCAATTAATTGTCTGGCGCATATATAACCATAGCACTTGGTAGTTCCAACCAAGCCTTTTTTTCCGTGAACCAACCGGTGAGTTGAGGTTATGATCTCAGCTGGTCATTGGTACTATCGATATTCTACCAACGAGGTTATAGTTTCTTCAACCGCCCGAGTAGTTGGCGCTATGCCAACTATTTCGATTGGTTCTCGGGACCGATAAATCAGTTTTTACAACTACTTTTTTCTTTCCGAAATGTACCAAATCATTTCGGTGAATCGCGTAACTGACCCTTTTTCGCAAATGAGAGATGCACAGAACAACATACGTGCGATCCATTGCCGCGTCGGGATTGCCCAACGCGCGTCTCGCTCGCGGAATGCGCTCGCCTCGGCAATTCACTGCATCTGCGGATTCGCTTCGCTGATTTAACTCGCCTGCTGTTGCTGCTACTCCTGCTTTACGGCTGCTGAGAGTTGGGCAACGGGCTCACGTTTGCCGAGAGGTGTAAGTACGCTTACGATTAGACAGTTAATGCCGAGAGTGCAGCGCGCGTGCTGTGTATACTGTATGTACATGATACTTGCGGCAATATACAGAGTATCAAATACTATGAATTACAGTGTAGGTATATGTATATATATATATATTTATCCTACATGCTAAACCAAGTGCGTGCAGCAGACTAATAGCACGAGCTCGCGCGTGGGTACGTAACGCGGTAGCGTGAGTGTCACTCAATCGGCGTTTAACGATCGCCTCTATTCTTTCCTCTCTCTTTCTCTCGCTATGTGCACCACCAACCCGCGTGTTACATTGAACTGCCATTTTATTTTATATTTATATTTGTCTTTTTTATTTATTTCTTTATTTTTTTATTATCTCCCTACACTTAGTGTTGCTGGTGTTGCTGATTTTGCTGCTAAGTCTCCACGCGTTTCCCGTCATTAACAAACGCTGAATAATCAATGTGGTCGCAATTGCAAAATCGATAATTCGCCTTCGTTATAACAACAACACGCCTTTTGAAAGGATCTAACAAAGAGACCTGAGCTAGAAAATTGTCGGAGAATTTTGTTGGGGTACGTATATGAGTTTAAACTGTTTGTGGCTGCGAGGAAAAAAAAAGGGATTATGGCGAAACTGAGAAAACCACTTGGTGGTGGTGATATTTAACGAGAGGTGGAGGAGGAATATTTTTAGAACTGGAAAGCCAATGCAGAACTCCGAGTCTCATTCTCACTCTCGTTGGGCATGTCTCAGTTGTGAGAAATTTTCCTGATGCCATGCAACGAGCGAAGGAGGACAGAACCAACTGCCATAGCTCAGCGGGTCAGCGAGCAATTAGGTCTGTACTGAGAGCGTGTACGTTGATTTGTACTACAGAACATACAACATAGTATTTACGTCCGGCGGCATGAGTGAGTACGTTCACCTCGTTTCGACGTCTGTCAAGCGTGCGTGCGTGTGTATGTATGTATATCTGGCACTTTTGACTAGGTACTTCAATCAACTCGGATGAGTAATATTTAAGTAAAAATCATGTGCCTGAATTATTCTACAGATCGAATGAAATAATTCGGGCAATTATTCGTAACGCAGATTTTAATATTACTCCACTGAAAAAAAGATTGTCATTGATTCAATAAATCCATCGTTTGCGGGCTGCCAAAAGAAGTATTTTTTAATTAACTCTAAGTTCTTATTCGTTCAATCCCATTTAACATTGAAATAATAAAATATTATTTTGCTTATTTTAGAGTTATTGTTTCGATCTGATATGGAATTGGAGGAATTATAATTCAAATTAAGTTGATAATGCTTGTTTTTGCCAGCCCGCAAACGATGGATCTATTAAATCAATGACACCTTTTTTTCAGTATCGACGTTCCACTTATTAAAGTTACGTTTTTTTACCGGTGCAAATAAAATTAAAAAAGTTCCAAGCATTGATAAAGGTAGAGAGAATTTCATTTTGTTTTTGTTATATTTTTATTGGTATTTTTTATCGTTTAAAAATGGAAACACATACAGGTTTATTTTTTCTAAAATAAAACTGCATACAATATTATTTTTTCAAAAATACAATTGCGTACCATTTTATCTTTCAAAAATGGAACTACGCTCATAAGATTTCTATATTCTTTTTTTTCCATAAAAAAATTAATATACGCTTTTCAAACTCAAATCTTTTTGATAATTTGATCGTGCTTGGATAATAATTTGTAGCTATTGGAACCAAAATGTGAATATATTTTTGTTCGAATATTTTTTTTCTTCTGGCATCTCGATTCATCATGATTTGCTTTTCACAATAGCGTTTGTCGATCATCGCTGCAGCGTTGCTTCTTTCATTTGATAGACTTTCCCCTCCTGACCTGATCGTTCCAGGCAACCTACCACACACAACTGGAAGCCAACCTACTCGCGATCTCGAAACAGGGACGAGTCCTGATTACCCACATACTGAGGCTAGACACACACGGTGAAACATACAGAGGAGTGGGTGGAAGTGCTGCTCGCTCGTTTGTACCTGTCCCTCCATTCGGTGAAAGAATATATATACTATCTCACAGTCGCGATGCTCTGTGGCAATACTTCATCCTCAATTGCGAGGCCTAATTAGAATATCGTTCTCATTCGTTTACGTTTACCTGTACATATAGCGTTGGACATTCTTGTTTAACACGATGCTCTAGACTTTTACGTTACTTTACAGCCGTCCACTTACTATCACTCGCGTTTATCGCAAAGGAAACCGTGAGTTTAAGCCCATTCATTTTGAACGTACCCTATTTTTTCTTTCTTTTTTTAAATCATTTTATATGTTTTTAATTTTTTCAATACTTTATTATTTTGGTAAATGAAATTATAGACATTTTATCAAAATCGATAAAAGCAATAATTTCTCATATAGATTCGCATTTAACTGCCACAATAAAAAAATACTGAATATTGATTTATGGAAAAAAATTATAGCCTATTTTGCTGTTACTTTGATTTCTGTCACATTTTTGTAATGGAATTTTCATGGAAAACATTTATTTTGATTTCGAATGAAATTATTATACGTTATTTTTTTTTACCAATATGTTGGAAAAATAAAATGAATTTTGGGAAACAAAATTATAGACATTTTATTAAAATGGAAAAAAGCATTAATTTTCCATATCGATTCGTATTAAATCGCCACAATACAAAAATACTGAATATCGATTTATGGGGAAAAAATGGCCTATTTTGCCGTTACTTTAATTTTTGTGACATTTTGTAATTGAATTTTCATGGAAAACATTCATTTTGATTTCGAATGAAATTATTATACGTTATTTTTTTTACCAATATGTTAGAAACATAAAAAGAATTTTGGTAAACAAAATTATAGATATTTTATCGAAATCGAAAAAAGAAATAATTTTCCATACATAGAAAACATTTCTTTTTATTTTGAATGAAATTATTATACATTGTTTTTTTTTACCAACATGTTACCAAAATAAAAATAACTAATACTAACAAATTATTTGCAAGCCAAATAGAGCGACTGTAAAAGTAATGGGTTACAACCCTGAAGTGAAGTATCGCCGCTTGTCGCGGCAAAGTAATTGAGCCCTCAAGGGATACGTCTCTATCGATACAAAATGTTCGATTTCGATCTGAACGTATTCGAGGACCTGCGTCTAAATTTATATAATTAGCCTCCTGTTGCACTAGAAATCTCGCATGGGAATTACTGTCCACTGGAAAACATAGTTTCTACAATTACTCGAGCAGCGTATGCCTACAAGTGGGAAACGCCGACGATTTATTACCACCAGACTCTGAGACTTATTCACTGCAAACATACACGTTTACATTACCTTTTCGCTGTTTTCAGACGGACATTACTTAGACACCTGGATGACTATACTTCAACTCGTAAGAACTCGTAAGAGAATGACAAAGCTTATGATGGTATGAAGCACTATGTTCTTCATTTCGCATTCAACGAAATCTTGCTAGCGGCTACACCGAAAGAAAAAGTTTCATTGATTCACGGAAATCTTTACCAATGAAATGAAATACTTGAATTTAAATACTATCTTTTCTTTGAATGATCTCAAACTCAATGAAAAGTAGTGACATTGATTCGAAGAAACATTTCTTTAAACCACTGAACCTTTTTCATGGATTTCAAAGATATCGTCTCTGATTCAATGAAACCTTCTTCTTACCACCTCAAAATTTCGAAACCTATTTTTTCCTAAAGTACGCGGCAGATAAAGCTCAAATTTTGTGAGTATGTAAGTAAGTACGGCAGAAATAGGCTACGCTTCTGGCTCCTCGAAACTCGAAGCCGTTCGTTCGAGAGAACCGGAAAACAAAAAAGTGAGGTTAGGTGCGAGAGAAAGATCAATGAAAATGTTTCTTTGAACCAATGAAAACGTCTCTTTAAAACAATGAAACTGTTTATTATATGCTCACTAAGTAAATCTCTATTTACAGGCAATGAAATGTTCTCTTTGAAATTCAAATGCACTATTTCATTGAAATCAAAGAAATATTTCGTTGAAATCAATGAAAAAAAAATCAATCCACCCATTTCTTTGGCGTCAATGAAATCTTTTCTCTCGGTGTACCAATTGGTATTTAGTTGAACTGAAAAAAAATGTAAGCGTTCCGCATGGAATTCCACGGATTGTCCGATTTTTTCAATAATTTATGGATTGAAGTTGAAAATAAAAATGTCTTTTATAATGATTTTTATTGTTTAATTTTTAATTTTTTCATTATACCACAGTTATTTCATTAGAAATGAGAAATTTATCAAAATCAATCCGTAAATGATATTTTCGACTCAATTAACAAAATTAATGGACATAAGTCATGTTTAAATGCAAGTCTAAATCACAGAAAAATTTAAATAGAAGAATACAGTATATATTATAAATAAAATAATAATTATGAGCACGTTCATATTGATGGACACAGGCATATCAATTACTATAAATAAATAACCACACACATCAGATTTGGCCCAAAAGATTTCAAGTAACTATTTATTATCACAAACCACTTGAAATAGAATAGATTGTCATAAATAAGGTATAAATGGCTAATAAGATTTTACAAAATAGATTTCAATAAACTAAATATTCACACAAAGACACACATTCATACACAAGTCAGAAATTATTTAACTCACAAAATTTTTGTCAGACGTCATCAATAAAAATTCGAAGAAACATTTCTTTAAACTACTGAACCTTTTTCATGGATTTCAAAGATATCGTCTCTGATTCAATGAAACCTTCTTCTTACCAGCTCAAAATTTCGAAACCCATTTTTTCCTGAAGTACGCGGTAGATAAAGCTCAAATTTTGTGAGTATGTAAGAAAGTACGGCAGAAATAGGCTACGCTTCTGGCTCCTCGAAACTCGAAGCCGTTCGTTCGAGAGAACCGGAAAACAAAAAAGTGAGGTTAGGTGCGAGAGAGAGACCAATGAAAACGTTTCTTCGAACCAATGAAAACGTCTCTTTAAAACAATGAAACTGTTTCTTTATTATATGCTCACTAAGTAAATCTTTATTTACAGGCAATTAAATGTTTTCTTTGAAATTCAAATGCACTATTTCATTGAAATCAAAGAAATATTTCGTTGAAATCAATGAAAAAAAAATCAATCCACCCATTTCTTTGGCGTCAATGAAATCTTTTCTCTCGGTGTAATACAACAAAACTAATTTTTTTTTAAATCTGAAAAACAAAACTTGTCAATATATTAGACTCTATTAGGAATGCATTCAATATTTTCATTACATGATCGAAGAATGCATTTAGGCGTAATAATAAAACATCATAAAAAATTCAATTTTTCTACTTATTTAATAACAAATTGTGTAAAATTTAAGCAAAATATTTTAGTCATCCGGCAAAGTATTTGGCTGTTAAAGGATTAGAAAGTGGGTTAAAAATATTGCCGCAAATATAATTCTTCCCATAAAGCCTGTTTAAATAATTTTCATCTCTAAATTTAATTCTGGGGTAAAAAAAAAAGTAACTGTGTCAAAAGCGCTCAAGAGTATGACTTTTTTTAAATTACAGAGTTCTTTTCTTTCTGTAAAAGTGGGTAAGTCATGCAAGACGATTTCTTTGAAATCAATGAAAAATGGTTCCTTTGTTCAAGGAAAATTGTCATTAATTGAATGTCACGACAATTCATTGAATATCTGATCATTCAAAGAAAATATAATATTAGCTTAAGAGGCAGTGGTACTTCCCCCACCACACCTCAAAATTTCGAAAGCTGTTTTCTCTCAAGAAACAACACAAATTGGGCTTGCATTTTGAGGGAATACGCGAAAGTATCGTAGAATTGGGCTAAGCTTCTGGCTCGTCAGTCGATTCAGTCGTTTTTTTGTGAGAATTAAAAGAAAGTGCGAGAGAGACAGATCTATGTGCGAGAGAGACAGACCTATAGGCGTTTAACATTGGGCGAAGAAATTCTCACCGGTGTATCATTGTCTCTTAATTATATTATTTCATTGATTTTAAAGAAATGTTAGGTTGGGATTTTAATGAAATTTCTTTGAATCAAGGAAACTTTTTCTCTCTGCTCCGAACGTCGGGTTCAACGAGCCGCATACACTCTAGGGTGAATTACGCAAATTGGGAGCGCGATCATGCGCAGTCAAGTAAATTGGTAGTACCTTTTTTACGACCCCCACCTGTCTATCATAAAACCTCCCTTTTGTGCCCTTCTGCGAATACTGAATTACAATAACGCTTTGACGAGCATGCAACAGAACCATATACGCTCGACCTGATGGTATATTATACGCAAAACAGAGAATACAAATTCTGCTACCGGTGTTATCGATCCCTTCGAACAAGAGTACGTTAACCCCTCATCGTATCGACCAACATGTATATCATAACCGGTATACATAGCAAAAACCGTATCAAACCATTGTAAAAAATGAATAAAATTTTTTGAAATCTGAACACAAAGTTTTGTTCGCAAAACCATACAGAAAAACATTTTTTATTCATTTTACAGAAAACATTTTGTTCATTTTTTAGTATAATTAATAAAGTATACGCAACTTTTGAATTCGAATTAACAACAAAAACATCTGTGGATGTACTTTTTCTTAAGAGTACATCCATAGTATAATTAACAAAGTATACACAACTTTTGAATTCGAATTAACAACAAAAAAATCTGTGGATGTACTTTTTGTTAAGAGTACATAATTTTAGACTTTAGTTTATGCAGAGAGCGATGCAAAATGATTTATCCCCTGAATAAAGATACTTAAACATTTTTGAAAATTCTTTGTAGTTTTTAAATTATAAGCATTATAAATTTGAATAAATGGACCAATCAGCGCAACCTATTTTACCACACTCGTGGAGGTCGAGGTGGAGGGGGACAGCTCAGCGTATTGCGAGCCCGATTCCCCCTCCAGATTCCCAGCGCGGCAAAATACATTGCTCTCATTGGTCTAATCATTGAAATGCTTCTAAGTAAATAACTATTACGAATTTCGACAAACTGCCAAGTAACTTTTCTCCGGATACGCCTGCCTATCACCCATCAAAATGTTAATGTCATTCTGAGTCATCCACCCATATATTTATATTAATATGCATGTGTGTCATATTTCTAGTCATTGGTACAAATAATCGATGACCCGGCACGAAGTCGGGGACTAAATATCGAGAGGTTTCAGTCGATGCTCATCAACGGTCATTCAACTCTGTCGTGAGCGCGAGTCCGACGACTATTGCGCGCGTTACGGCTTTTAATCTCATAAACTCACTCTCGCCCTCTTGTCCCTCCGTTGTAATTACGTCAAACGAGAGGAATATTAATGCTAGCAACGGGCTCGAGTGTGTGAGACGTATACACGATTTCCTCATCCTCCCGAGTCGCTAATAAGTCAGTGGAAACGTGGAGAGTAGCTCGCTTTCTTTCACACACATGGCACAGTGTGTCATAGTAAAAATTGCCGGAAGTTCTCGCTTTACAAACACTGTAATACACCTAAGTTCGGATGAGGAATCATTATAGCTCCAGTTTCGCGTGGCACGATCTCGAATGTATTTGTACTTTCATTTCGAACCCGAGGGCATCGGGAACGCAGAAATTTCGTCGCAAGGATCGCACTGAAGTTAACGCTAAATATATGGCTGTGATATGTTGCTTAACCGACAATTTTTTTTGTAATATTCAACACGGAATCTTGGGTAATAGGCGTGTGAATTATCGACCAGGTTCGTAAATTTTGTACGCGGCATCTTGACACACAAAAGAAGTCGATTGCACCATCAAAAATTATTAAGCTCCATTGAGCGGCAATTCATGGAGATACTGTTTTAAGGTTTGTCTTCTTACTCCGATAGTTGTGAGCAGAGTTGTAAATCCCCATTAATTCATGAGATATAGTTTACAGTACAATTTATTTTGTAATTATGATGTCATAATAATAATATGTGGTGATTATAAAATAGAGTGTAAACATTTGCATAACTGTAACAAATACTAATTTTCGCTTTAATATTGCATGAAATAGTGGAAAAAATGGAAGAAATAAGTAATGCATTACTTTCATAATGCATTACTCATTTCTTTCCATTTTTCCAAAAGGATTACCGTGAATTTTTATTGAAAAATAATAATTTTTGTAGCCATTCCAAAGTTTAATCACCGTATTACAATCGCTACATGTTATTATTATAAAATCATAATTATAGAGCTGATCGTATAATCATCATTATTTCTATGAGTATTAGGCATTTACAACTCTGGTTGTGAGTTACAGTTTCACTTGAGTTCGGTAATGAAGAATAACATTTTTAGTTATTATTTTACTGTTTGGGATTGGTAAGATCATTTGAAAAACAAAAAGTATATAAATGGCAGCGGTGAAATGGTTTATATAAGTAATTAATATGCTACTTTGTGCATTTATATACACATCATCAAAAATGTTGCAGTGAAAATCCAAATTTTTTTTTGTACTTTCACTTATGAATAGTTGCAATTCATTAATAGTTACGGTAATAATAAAATAGTTAATGCAACTATTTTTTCCATAGGCTAAAGAAATTTATTTATTGCCTCAAAACCGATTTCTTTGAAACCAATGAAAAACGGTTCTTAGTTTTAAAGTAAATATTCCTTAATTCAATGTCACTACAATTTCCTCGAATTTCTGATCATTCAAAGAAACTATAATATTAGTTCAAATCCATTATATCAATGATTTCAAAGAAATGTTTCATAGGTTGAGATTTTAATGAAATTTCTTCGAATCAAGGAAACTTTTTCGCTCGGTTCATGAAACTCTTTTAATTATTCATAAAAACCAGATCTCTATATACTTGGAAGAGAGGGAGGCAATAAAAAAAGGAAAGACTCTCGGAAACAAGTGGAGGTTCTGGGGCGTATCGTCGCGGCAATCTTCTTCTCGACTTGGTACGTATTTACCGTGTATCCGGTGCATCGCCGTTCTGAACGAACTAGGAACATAGAGAGATGAGAGGATTGAGAGAAGGGAGACGGCAAAGCAGGGAGGTCAGGTTTTATCGGGAGCATAACCCCAGTAAAAATATCAGAGCGATACGTGCGAGACGGGAGCGAGCTGCGCTACCAGAGCATTAGCTTCGGAGGGCCGAGCGCGGTGTGCTTTTGAGGACTCTCCGTAGCTCTCTGCACCGATTCGCATACATCGCGCGTGCATAGAAGCCCTCTCGGCTATCTTCGCACTGGTTCGTCGAGGCTCGGATGTCCTCGGCCCCGCGGGTGAACGTCCGCTCACTGGGACAAACGGCCGCTGCCTTAAAGTAACCAACATTCGTATACACAGTATAGAATAAATATATCTATATATATATGTGTATATGTATATATATAAATGGGTGTGTATGTATTTGTATTGTGCGTTCGACACGAAACCGTTTTACGTTTGATGGTAAACAACGATGAAACAGATATTCATTTGTGGACGAGACCTTCTTATCCAAAATTGGTTATCTGTGGCGAAAATTCTATCGCAATAAGGTTATTGACGAAGAGATTCAGGGAATTGTTTTGCGGAATTTATTGAGATAAAATAATTTTTTTTTCAACAGCTTTTAATGATTGTCTATTGATGATCTTAAATCATTTTTGATTATCATAATTGTTTGATAGTTTAGTGATTTGGAAAGAAATTTAATATTTTAAATTTCTAAATAAAAAAATTAAATCTCTAAAGAGGTTTAATTTCTTTTGAGCTTCAAAAGCGTATTTCATTTATTCGTTTAATTAATAGAAAATCATAGGAAAAAGATATTCATTTGTGGATGATATCTTCTTATACAAAATTGGTTATCTGGGGCGAAAATTCTATCGCAATAAGGTTATTGACGAAGAGATTCAGGCTATTGTTTTGCGGAAAATATTTTCAAAGGGTATTAGTTAAATTATTGAGATAAAATAATTTTTTTTAATAGCTGTTAATGATTATCTATTGATGATCTAAAATCATTTTTACTTTTGTTAACGCTAGATTATCATAATTGTCTGATAGCTTATTGATTTGGAAAGAGATTTAATTTTTTTGAGCTTCAAAAGCGTTCTTCATTTATTCTTTTAATTAATAGAAAATTGTAGGAAACAGATACATTTGTGGATGAGACCTCCTTATCTAAAATTGGTTATCTGTGGCGAAAATTCTATCGCAATAAGGTTATTGACGAAGAGATTCAAGGAATGGTTTTGCAGAAAATATTCTCAAAGGGTATTAGCTAAATTATTGAGATAAAATCATTTTTTTAATAGCTGTTAATGATTATCTATTGATGATCTAAAATCGTTTGTATTTTTTATTAACGCTAGATTGTCATAATTATCTCATAGTTTATTGATTTGAAAAGATGTTTAATCTTTTTTTGACCTACAAAAGCGTATTTCATTTATTTTTTGAATTAATAGCAAATAATTGTGTCGAAAGTTCTATGCGATTGATTTTTCGGAATATTCTTAATAATGTTTAGCACATTCAAATGTAACAAATTGTGAAAGAAGTTCCATTTATTTAAAAATATGCTCTTCCTACAAAAATTTGTATATTCGGACCTCAAATTTATTTTCCATAATCAGAGATCAATTAATACAAAAAAATTATCTCTATGGATTTTTGTACGACTTTTTTTCCTCACAATCAGAAAAAATACACTTTTTCGTCTAAGGTCGCAGATAAAAAAAACAATTATTGAATGATGTAAAAAAAAACATACGCATAAATTTAATCCTGTATTTTACAAAACAAACCCATATTTTTCTATTCCTTACATTAAATTTTCTAAATCCTTGTTCGCAGAGAAAAGCTTCATTTTTATGAGGTAACATTACCTACCGCATATACATGTGCGCAGATTGAATGAATTAGTTTGGAAGGGCGTTCGACAAGCGGATGGAGACGGGACGTTATAACGTCTACCATACAAGCCGTCTAATAATCCGTATAGATAGACGGGATCCGACCGGGAACCGGATGATCCGTGCCGCTCCCCAACGCCACGTTGACACGCGACACGCGCCTCTCGCTCTTCATTAACTTTTTCCGTTCGTTACCGAACCGTGCATGCGACGACGAGATACGTTACAAAGCATAGAGCGGGTCTGGCAACCTTGACACGGGGCACAAAAGCGTCGAGCGGGCTATTTAACGAACTCTCGTCGGATCCGTAATTTCGCAATCCTTGATAATAGCGAGCCAAATCGAGCGAACTAACGACCCCGAAAACCATCAAACCACCTTTTTTTTTAATCCACCGTCTAGTCGATTAAATTGTCTGTAAGGTAATAATTCCAATTTCGGACCTTTTGATAATTTCCTACATCCTGAGCTACAATGTTATTACTTCTCATGACCCACATAGAAATATATATATGCACAATATATTCGCCATAGAGAATTTTTTTGCGCAAAAAAATATATATGTATTTTACATATCTCTCTATATTATAAAAAGATCTCGCCGCCGCCGCCGTGTCAAGAATCAATATTTCGAAAATTTTTAAAATTTTGGAAATTTTGGAAATTTTTAAAATTTTGGAAATTTTTAAAATTCTGAGCTAAATTTATCTTGAGCTACAATATTATTACTTCTCATGACCCACATAGAAATAGATATATGCGCAATATATTCGCGATAGAGAATTTTTTTGCGCAAAAAAATATATATGTACTTTACATATATTCCATATATATATATGTGTCATATATTGTGCATATATTTTCGCCCACGTATATGTAAAATATATGTAGCATATAGAACTTTTTGGCACCATATATTAAGCATGTACGATATATACATGTATTTTTTTAAATCTGGAAATACCGTTGAATTTTATAATCATCTGTTGACATTTTTTTTCTCATAAGTTGGACACATTGACTGAATCAAAATAGTGGACATACGGTTTGGATATTCGCTTTTGAAATTTGTATAAATATATGAAGATTTTTGAGGACAGAAACTCGCTATTTCTCAAACTTATCCACTATTTTTTTTATTTTACCAAGGTTCGATGGATCAACACAATAAATTATTGTACTTACTGTCTTGCAGACATTCCACATCATTTGAGGGATGTTTCAGACGTTTTACGAGAAAGGAACTTCGACTTACCTGTAAAGAGAAGAAAAAATACATTAATAAATCATTTTTATGTAAATTGTATTTGAAGACTTATTAAATTTACGGATAGAAAATACGGATTTTGTGAAAAAAATATTAAATTTGTTAATTTAACAACACCAAAAAATACAGTGTTCGATAAACAATGTATTTTTGTTGCAAAGATAATTTTTTTAAAATATACACAATGAGAAAACAACATTTTTAGCAAATTATTTTTAACTTTATCTTTTGAAAAACTAAAGCCGGATAAATTACTTTGCAAAATAAAAATTACTTTCTGTGGACGTTTCTGAACAAAAAAGTTGTCAAAAATGTAAAAAAAAATGAGGAAGTAAAATTTAATTAAATTTTTCGCACAATAGTAATTTTTGGTGAAACTAGAAGCTAACTAATTTTATTTTTGAATTAAAGAAAAAGTTTCCGTGGCCCTTTCGAAAAAACTGTTCATTAAAAGAACAAAAATTGCAATTATATTTTCACTGTAAATAACCTCAATACAAAAAAGGTCAATGCCATATAAAAATAGTCCAGGAGCTTACAAAACGAAATTTTTAGATAAATTAAATTCGAGGTGATCCCTAAGCTTGTTGCAACTTCTTTTATACACTGTTAGAAAAGACTGGAAATTTTAATGCATAAACTCATAATCGAAATTTAATATACAATTGTGGTATAAAATTCATGTACTTTTACCATTAAATTAAAGTAAATTATTGAATGTGCTGTGCCATACATTAATTTTACATTACACTTGTTTATTAAATTTAATATACTATGAAGTTTATGCATTAAAACTTCCAGTAAAAGTACATTAAATTTCAAGTAGATTTTTTTACAGTATATATATATACATATCGATCTATCTATCTATATATATATATATCAATATAGAGTCGCAAATGCGAGCGTGAGTGAGCGTACGCGAGCGATGCTGAGGTGGGCAGGAAGGGAAAGATATCTTGGAGCAACGTTCGCTCGGCCTTTCGGATTTGTCACATCGAGCATCGCACCGCTGCAGGCTGATGCGTGCGGGTGCGATGCATGCACCACCGGAGGCGCGGACGTCGCGACGCCAAGAGAGTGGTTGTTACTGCCGCTGATGGTAACGTTGGTCGAGCTGTCGACTGACTTCGTGTGGGTGCATTAAGCCTGCCTCGCGTAGGAATAACGACTAACGACGACGTCGACGACGACGACGACGCGTCGGATCCTGACCTGCACCACGCGCGCTACAGTAATCTTTGAATAACGCTAACGTGGCGCGCGCTCACTCTCTCTCCTTTCATACACGTATATATGGGGCATTCCATACCAAATGGCCCATTCATTTGCGATCACAATTTTTCTGTAGTTTGTAAGCGTAATAATGGAAATTCTATAAAATTTTGAGAAAAATCGGAACAGTGTTTGAACGAAAAAAAGAAATGATTATTTTAGTAGTACAGTAGTACAAGAACTTTATTTGGCAAAACGTATACATACAGAGTGTTGTGTTGGAACATTACCATTTTATTATCTTTGTCGCCAAAAGGGCCATCGACCGGAGTCCTTCAGCCCTGATTATTTTATTTTTTCAAAAAATTGCGGTAATTCTTTTTGGGCGGCAATGGAAATTTTTTTATTAAAATGTATTTTCAAATACTAGTTTTTTGTATGGTTGGTAATTTTGAATATACAGCGAATTGAAAAAAATTAAATAAAAAAAATGTATTATTATATTTTGGGCCAACACTAGGTGATACAATTTTGAAATAATTTATGGATGTTCGTCATACTCTAAACAAATTTTGAGTAAAATTATGAAGAGTTTTTGCGATCATGCTAAATTTGGGTGGCCCATTTGGTAGGGAATGACCCATATATGGGGTATTCCTGGCCAACACAGTAAGTTTTCAACCCTGACCCCTCCCAATTGGTTCCATCATTTTTTTAATACTATTCTATATGCTCGAAAAAAAACTTTTCATTTTTTTTTTAGAATTTTCTCACTCAACCTTTTTTTCTCATGAATTTTTAAAATAAAAATTTAGCGCTCGTTTGCGTCGATTTTTTAAGCAATGTTTAAAAAAAAAGCTGTCGAAAATGGACAGAAATGAAACAAGATGGCAGTTCATGGGCGGTTGTTGCGTAAATATTTTATACATAACGCAAGATTATTTTAGAATTTTACTGAAGCTTTTTTTTATCGATATAAAAAAACTATGTGTAAAGTACGTATATATAGTATGTATAAGAATAGTATAACAAATTATGGAGAGAATTGGAAGAGGTCAGGGTTGAACGCTTACTGAGTTAGCCAGAAATACCCCATGTATAAGGCATTCTCTGTCACTTTATGCACCATAATTTTTGAAAAACATTTAATACTTCTCCAAATATGTTTCGACTCCTCTACTTATTTTTGTATAGGTTCCGCACATACCACTTTAGGTTGTACAAAATTAATAACCGATTTGAATAAAAAGTGTCTGAATTCTAAAAAAAAAATTGAATTAAAAAATGAGTTGGCCTTTGAAAAATATTTTCTTCTTCTCCAAATATGTTTTGCCAACTCTGTCAATTTTTTTATAGGTTTAGTACGTACCATTCTAGTTCATATAAAATTAAGAGCAAAATCAAAAGTGTCCAATTATGTAGAAAAAAAAAAAAAAAAAAAAAATTTGACGTTTGGAAATCATTTTTTACTTCCCTAAATATTTGTTTGCACATACTGCTAATGTTTGTGGCTTATTTTGCGGAGAATTCCCTATATACACTACGTACAGCACGTTGTATGTAATTTTGTAGAGTATGTAATACTGTATTGTATAGGTACGGGCTGATACGCAGTCCTAAACTCTGCGTTATTATTACTATATAGACGATAAACGACGCGATATCGTACATCGTCTCCGGATGTACAGACGCGTTACAATGATGATGATGATGACGATGATGACGATGAATTGTCCCATCAAGTGAGCGCTATATGATCGTTTTATGCGTACAGGTCGTCGAACTTTTGCTCCAACTTTCACGACAGATAAAATATATATGTTTACATATTAAATATCGCAGATTGAATCTTTGATGTTACAATTATACCAATTTAGTACACACAGAGAAAAATATAATTGATTACATTATTTGGAACTATATATGTGGTCAAATAAAAAATATATTGCATTAAATAAAATAAATAATATATTTGAAAATAGCAAAATGAAATACGATTGATTCAATTATATATTGCATTAAAATTATTAAGATGTTTACAAGTAAATTATTTACTTGGAAGATTTGTTGTATTCAATTATATTTTTCTCTCAGTATAGCGAAGAAATGTATTCAACTAATAATAATTAATGTATGAACAGGGTTTAGGTATATAATATACTTTGTAGCACATTGATCAGGCGTTCACTCACCTACCGCAGCATTTGCAACGCAATAACTATTTGTAATAAGTTACAGCATACTTCGAAGTCTGCTAAGCTCTGTAATCAGACGTAATGAGTGATATTGCCTAAACGCGCCGTAATATACATAGTATATGTGTTGCCGTGATCACAGACTGAACTTTGCAGGTTTGTTGTAATTTCTGCAAAGTATTCTGCAGCGATATATGCATGAGTAGTCGGTATAATTGAAATGAAAACTCACATAATGAGATTGTTGAGAATATAACCTGAAACATAAATTTTTACAACAATTGCTGAATTGAAGGAAGTGTTTTCAATTTTTATAGCTTTTGATTTATGGTATGATGATTGTCAGAAATGTCCTGTCTATTGCTTCCTCATAGAGGAAGCTTTGTTTTCATGAAAAAAAAAAAAAATTTCGAGATTTTTATGTCAGGACACTTAGGATTGTCCAAAACGTCCAGAAAAGTGATCTAGAAAAAATGTCCGTATGTACCCAAGTAAAAAAATTATATATAGAGTATATAAAAAATATATATAGTTTTAAACATAGAATTGGGCATATATAGGTTTTATAAAATCTATATACAATTTATATACGATTTATACATAAACCCAACTTTACTGGCGATCTTATATACAAATTGCATATAGATTGTATATAGACTATATATGCCCAATTCCGTATGTCGGACTATATATAATTTTTTTACTTGGGTATGTATGTGTGTGTATGTATGTATACAACTCCGAAAATTGGAACGCCGATAACTCAAGAACGGTTTTGTATATCGCGCTCAAATTTGGCACACTAGTGTAGCAGCAGACCCTCTTCAACTGGAGCAATTTTCGACAAAATCTGGGCGAAAATTTCGATTGTATGCCGATTTGAATTTTTTTTAAAAAGGACGTGGTCGCTCTAACTTTTGTAAAATTCAGTCTATTTTGCTAAATAGTTGGTTATAAGAGTAGGTGCACTCAATGCTGTTTGATATTGAATTTGGCTCGAATCGGTAAAGTGGTTCAGATTTTATGGAATTTTGAATTTTTCAAAAAATTGACATTATCGCTCTATTGTAACTTTTGCAAAACTTGAAATAGCGAGCTCAAATTTTGTATATAAATGAAACAATATTCAGCCATTATACATGTATAATTTAGTGAAAACGGTATGAAATTTGTGATTTTATGGAATTTTGAATTATTTTTAATAATATACGTTATCACATTTACTTTCGAAAACGCTCTAATAATAACGAAATAACGGAATAACGAAACAGAAAAAGCGTATTCACAACATGTTTATTTATGTAATTTAAAAAAGGAAACAAAGTAGAACCTTGCACATCGCTTCCTCATTATTTTTCGCTTTTTACAAAGCTTCCTCTATGAGGAAGCCAAAATTGAATAACATACTTTTTTGCTTCCTCAGTTTTTACAGATATTTTAGGCTCTATAGCTAATTTATAATTATCAAATTTATTGACAATAATTATCTAGAAACAACTAATGGTTGGTTAAAAAGCTGCAAATATATTTTTAAGTTACCATACTAACCATAACTATTTTACAGTTGCTCCATCTATTCAACATCATGAAAAGTCAATGTATTTCCAATAATAGCGACATGGACCAATAATTATCAATTATATCAGTTTAATCCGTACAAAATGGTATGACTATTTCTTATACCAATGTAATAAAAATAATGTATCATGGGCAAAATTGCCACATTGAAATATATTTCCAAAAGAAAAAAATATTATTTTTATTTGTCCAGATGCATTTTGTCTAAGGCATAGATCGCGACATTTCAAAGTTTAATTGGATTGCATGTACGTACATACAGTACGTATAATGTCGTGCACCTCGTACGATGTCGTTGACCCGAAGTATCAGCGTTTAGTGTAAATCAGCATCGATGCCGGAGTCTACAAATTGCTCTGTGGCAATGACTAAACAGGCATTCGATACAGGACGTATTATAGGTATTAACGTCCATGTCGAAATACGGATAGAACGATAGATAGTGCATTATTATGGAAGTGTTTGAGCTGTGGAATTTCTGTACACCGAGAAAAAAGATTTCATTGATTCCAATGAAATAGGTGGGATGAATATTTTTCAATGACTTTAAGGAAATGTTTCTTTGCTTTCAATGCAATGGTGTTTTTTATTTTTCTTCACAAATGGACTAACATTAAATCATGTTCTAATTTTTTTACAATTTCAATTCTTTTACAGTTTCTGTAAATATTTTAACTCGTATAAATTTTGAAATATCTGGCTACAATTTTTCCCGTAAACCACGATGAGTGATTATCAATTATTCATTATAATTAGACCAAGAAAGAGTCGCCATGTTGTAAAATTTCGATTTTGATTCATAAAAAAGAAAACATTGCTATTACGAAATTAATCATTTATTTATTATAGATGTAGCGTAAGTTTGGTCCATATATGGTCCACCATCGTACAAGGTTTACGTACAAAGTTGAAAAAAATCGGTCAAACGGTAAAAAATTTACGACAATTTGAGTTTTTAAGAAAAAAAGCCTTTACCGAATAAACAAGCCTGTAAAGTAGAACCTTACAAATTGCTTCCCAATTTCTTTTTCCTTTTTACATTCCATAATTTTTGAGTTATAGAATATGTATATCGAAGAGTTATAGTTTAAAAAAAATAAGGCATCAATATAGAACGTTGCTAATTACTTCCCAATTTCTTTCTCCATTTTCATTCTATAATTTTTTAATTATAGAATATGTACATATCGACGAGCTATAGTTAGAAAAGATAAAGCTTCAATATAGAACGTTGCAAATTATTTCCTAATTATTTTTAACTTTTAACAGAGTAAATTTTTATTTACACTACAAAATTCAAATTTTCTATGAGGAAGTCAAAATCGGTAATTGACAAAAACCATTTGAAAATAGCGAAATGAAATACGGTTGATTCAATTTCATATTGCGTTAAAATTATTAAGATGAAATTTATTAAGTTAAAAAAAATAAGGCATCAATATAGAACGTTGCTAATGGCTTCCCAATTTCTTTCTCCATTTTCATTCTATAATTTTTGAGTTATAGAATATGTACATATCGAAGAGTTATAGTTAGAAAAAATAAAGCTTCAATATAGAACGTTGCAAATTGTTTCCTAATTATTTTTAACTTTTTACAAAGCAAATTTTCACTTACACATTACAAATTTTAACTTTTCTATCAGGAAGCCAAAATCGGTAATTGATAAAAACGATTTGCAAAGTTCTATTTTTTTTTCATCTCAAACTTCCAGTGACTTATTCATTCTCAACACATGTTGTGTAGCTATTAGCCAGCTGAAGCTGGTCGAGTATCGTACAGTAGCGAAACATATGTGTGGTATTGGTAATACTACTGCTCTAATACTAACCCGTTGCAATAATGCAGCGACGACGACGACGACGACATACCTTTACTTGCTCCAATAATTCTTAATAGGCCATTGTAAAGTGTCGCAACTGAGAGTTCTATGCATGTTGTAGAGGGAGAACTGCCCCCGCGAGAATAAACGACATATACATGTACATTTTTCTCACTTTGTCGGCTGCTACGATCGCCACGCAGGGGATCCGGCGTGTGTCCACGCGTGAAAAGTTTCTCGGTATGTGCCGTACGACAGTCGTAACTTATTCGCTCAACAAAGTAGGCAAACTGTTGTGGCACAGAACTGCAGATCATAAAATGATGCAATAAATATTTTCGATGAACCGGAACGCGATATATAATATTTACGAGCTTTCTTTTTTTGTGTTGGCAAAGATGCTGGAAATTTATGACTTTTCAATCAAAGGTAATTCGATAATGACTATTCAATTTCAAAGTAATTAATTGGATTTCTCTATCATTTTCAAGACGCATATTCTATCCCAAAAAATACTGGTTACAAGCCTTTTCCCATGACTTAAAAAAAAGTGACGTTATTAAGTTTCCGATTCCGGTCGGAAAATTCGACCTACATTTTTTTTTCTTAAAGATATCAAATTTTGGCCTTCACTATCATTTTCAAGACGCATATTGTAACCCAGAAAATAACGGTTACAAGTCTTTTTCCCATGATTTAAAAAAAGTGACTTTTTTCAGTTTCTCATTCCAGAAGTCGCAGTTCCGACTTCCGGCCGGTTCTCAACTCGCATATTCTATCCAGAAAATACCGGTTACAAGTCTTTTTACCATGATTTTACAAAAAATGACTTTTTTCTGTTACTGACTCCAGAATTCATAGATCCCACTTCCAGTCGGAAAATCCAAACTAAACTTTTTTTTTAAGATATCGATTAACCTTCACTATGGTTCTCAAGTCGCATTTTCTATCCCAGAAAATATCGGTTACAAGTTTTTTTTACCATGATTTTATAAAAAGTGTCTTTTTTCCGTTTATGACTCCAGAATTCACAGATCCGACTTCCAGCGGGAAAATCCAAACTAAATTTTTATTTCTTTATGATATCGTATTTTGGCCTTAAGCCGCATATTCTATCCCAGAAAATACCGGTTACAAGCCTTTTTCCTATGATAAAAAAAATTACTTTATTCAATTTCCGATTTCGAAATTTACAGATCCGACTTCCGGTCGGAAAATTCGCCCTACATTTTTTTCTTTAAGATATCGAATTTTGGCATTCACTGTCGCTTTCAAGTCCCATATTTTACCCCACAAAATACCGGTTACAAACTATTTTATCATGATTAAAAAAAGGATGCAAAATAGAATCTTGCACGTCAAAGTCACCCGTGCAGAAATTAGTTCGGGCAGCCGCGATTAAATAAGGGGCCTTTTTAGGTATAAACGTGGCATTCAGAATAGGGAATCCATTCTAGAACCCTACTAGGCTCAACAGAGACGGCCACGACAAACTTCGGGGCCTAATCAGCTTAAATGTGGCCTCTAAAGGCCCGAACTTTCAAGCATGTCTAGCCTAGTAGGGCCCCTACTACAATTAGGGTCATCTAGAAAGGGCCAAGTTGGAGCCCCAACTATATTTCTGCACGGGAAGGGACGTCAAAATTGATGTACATACTTCCTCACAGAGTAATCTTTGTAAAAACTGAAAAATAATGAGGAAGCAAAGTGCAAGATTCTACTTTGCACCCTTTTGTACTTGCCAAGTGGTATTTTCTTATCCAGGTAAAATAGTTCATATGTGCAATATATGCAATGTTCATTTAATTATCATAAATAGTACATGCATCAGTGCCCTTAAACATTGAAAAATTGTTAATCAAAAAACATTTGTGACCTATAAATGCCATTACATACAATGATGACGTTTTCCACATCAATTTAATCTTGTGCATTGTGAGTGCTTCTGATGGCAGTAAGCATCCGTGACCACTTCGCAATGCGATTTTGCACAATTGGCGAAAGGTAATAACAACGAGAAAGGAGGCTACGTTGTTTAGTGTGTAACAGTCGATGGGATTGCAATGCTCGTTAGAGATAGTCGTGTATTATAGAATAGACATAGCCGCGCATCGATCGTGACGCATACGAACAATGAGAATTACCGCAGGAGCTTATTGAACGATCGTAAAACGATCCTGGATGCAGGCCACTCGGTTAATATATAGGCGTGGACCGCGAGCGTCGCTGCAATAACGAAAGTGGTGCGCGCAGGTGCACCCACCTGTGCGCGCATTATTACATACATACATACAGGATAAGACGTCCTCGAGATCGCCTCAGTAGTTTTGCGTCGGGCGTTAATTCTTTGTACAGCTTTTTTTTTTGCAACTTCTTTTTTCTGTCAGCTAAACCTACTTCCTTATCCTTAACTCGATCTCGATGCATGAGCTGTCGCTGCTCGCCACACGCGGCCTTCCCCGCAGGATTATCGAGTGGAACGCCCTTCCTCGTCGTTTTATCTTTCCTATTTCATAAACTAAAACGCCTCTTATCGGTTACGCAGATCTCGAACATTGATTTTTTTCTCTTTTTTTTCTGAAATGTGGTTGCAATAATGCGGCAATAAAATTGCAACGACTTGGAGAACTGACTTGCGCCTTTCGTTGTCTCCGATATCTCTAGTAATATTTAGCTGTTAGACTGAGCCATTTGATGCTGGCAACTTAAACCGAGACAGGCAATTATATTATTAGGCAATAGTATATAGAAAAATAGATATATATTTGAGTACACCGGGAAAATTTGAAATTTCTGCATATTTAATAAGAAGGTTTTGTCCACAAACATGTACAGAACTTTTTGTTAACTGAACCGAAACAAAATTTTCATCATCTAGTTTTTAAAAGATTTTTGGACCTCTTTTTTTTACACTAGAAATTGACCAGAATTTCTGTGTTAATAAACTAAAAGTTTCTGCAGACATTTGTGGACAAAAACTTGCCGAAAATATAAAAAGCTCGAATTGTATTTTACAGTTTCAATAGTTTGAGGTAATTCTTAAGAAAGAGCTTAAATTAAATTGAAGATTGATGATCTCCAATTATTTTTAGACATTCAAAACGGATTAACCATTTATTTGTTATTTTGAATATATTTTGAATTCGAATTTTGCATATTGAGGATGAAGAATGTTCAATATTCGTTTCTTTTTTTTTATTTTAAAGTTTATCAAGTGTAACGTCCTTCCTCTTTGCATTATCTTTCCTATGTGGTAATATACTAAAACTTTAATCAGTTACGCAGATCTCGAATACCGATTTTTTATTCCTGAAATAAGGCTGCAATACGACAATAAAGTTACAACGACAGGACAACTGACTTGCGCCTTTCGTTGTCTTCGATATCTCTATGAAACTAGACATAGACCGGGTGGGCAATTCGATCGAGCAAATAGACCGTATAAACGAAGGTTTATCGCCTGGCGCGCGTTTTACGAAAGTTTTAATGTTACGTCACGAGATAAGAGTCTACGAAGGTTTTCCTCTCTCGTGATCACTTATCCTTTATGTCCTATATCCTCATAGCATAATAATACCTTATGTGTATATATGTATATATTTTTCAAGCAGCACACAACGTGACGCGCAATAAGGCACAGGGACGAGAGATTTTATCGACAGTTATGTTGCCGCGGATCTGAGCATATAAATCGCAGCAGCATATATTTATCTGGTCCATTAGCGACAGCGCGAATTTTTTCTATTTTCCACGTACTCCTCGGTATTCTCTGCAATCGAAGAGATAAAACATTGCCATATGGAGACTATCACGAATCCAATAAAATTGAAGGATTTCGTTATTGTTAAACGAGTGGTAATTATTAGTGATTTTTATTTTTCAATCAGGAATTATTACTTTTGAAAGAGTAGCAAAAATTAATAATTAATAATTTACAAGAAATATAAATGGACTAACAGTACCTACTTATATTTTTTATAGTTATATTATATTTTATTGTTACCATAAATACTGGAGAGAATTAAATAAAGGTAGTTACAGTAGCAATGGAAAAATGTAACTATAACCATAAAAGTGGTTGCGCGAACTAAAAAAATTATGGTTAACAATAGTTACCAGAACTATCACAATTTCTCGGAGTCAAGCATTACGAATACATACACGGAGAGAAGGATCTAACACATTTTACCATATTTCTTGTAAAAAGTATCGTAAATTCCTGGTACAGGGTAGCCATGATGCCACCTATCAAAAAGTACGAGAACTACGAGAATTTTTACCATGAAATGTGGTAAAAAATTCTATGTATATAGTAGAAATTATCATAGTTCTCGTAATTTTCGTCAGGTGGCAGCTATGGCTTCCCAATACCAGGCGCGTTTGATAATTTTTACCACAGCGTCTAGTAAATTTTATCAGATCCTTCTCTCAGTGTAAGATTAAAAAAACGAAAAAAAAAAATTGGATTATAATTAGAATTACATTTATTAGTAACATGTAATTTTTTGTATTGTTGATGAATATTCATCCGAAGAAAAAAAATTATATATAGAGTATATAAAAACTCTATATAATTTTATACATAGAATTGGGCATATATAGTCTGTATAAACTCTATATACAATCTATATATAATTTATGTTTAAACCTACCCAAGTAAAAAAAATATATATAGTCCGACATATGGAATTGGGCATATATAGTCTGTATAGACTCTATATACAATCTATAGGCAATTTATATATAAGATCACCTGTAAAGTTGGGTTTACGTATAAATTGTATATAGATTTTATAAAAACTATATATGTCCAATTCTATGTTTAAAACTATATATATTTTTATATACTGTATATATAACTTTTTTACTTGAGTAACTTCACAGTTGGTCTTATATATAAATTGCATATAGAATTTATACCATTTATTCCATATGTCGGACTATATATCATTTTTTTACTTGAGATTCTACGTCATTATTTTTATCAATACATTTTTTTTTAGAAATTATTCATTTTATAGAAAAAAAAATTATTTCCCAAACATTTCCAGGAATATGATGGATTCGACGAGACATGGAATTTATTAAATGTCCCAGCTGCCGTGTTGCACAATCGTGGCGCGGCACCCGCGGTTCATTTACCCGCAGAAAGATTAATCTGCCGTTGGTCGAATGTGCAAAAAGTTGAAAAAGAATTCGAGCCACACTTTTGGTTTCTTATTTTTCGATACCACTTTTTGTGCATCGAGAATATGTCGAAACATAATATAAATGTAATTTTGTGGCAACAACATTTTCTCTCTTTTTCTCGTTTACGTACATCTATTAAGTCTCTGGAGTACAGAAGTCGGTAATCACTAATCACATACGTATTCACAATGTGCTCCGGGTGCGCTGAACGCGCTGCTTTATCAGCAACTGAGCATCGGGGCGAATGTGCTCGCAATGAATAATGGAAAGGAGCCTAGATAAAAAAATGAGAAACTTCTTGTGTCTCCGCACCCAGAAAAAATATTTACTAATATTAACTAAAATTATTTATTCAACATTTAAGGGATTAGGCCACTCTAGAGGGCCACAAAAAAGGCTTTTTTTGGGAATTTTTTTCAGAAAAACTATTAGAGACATCGATTTTTTGAGAAAGGGTATTTATTGCACATATCATTAACTGTATATAGTAATTTTTCATAGTAATTAATTAAAAAATAGCGGCTGTACAGCGTTGTTGCGATGACATTTCTTTTTTTTTTGGAATCCACGGCCGGACACACAGCTTCAGTAATTTTTTAATTATGATGAGTTTTTTAACGGTTTTCACTTACACATAACAGTAGCTAGAGAAGTACGTAGGATTTTTTCGATACAGGCATTTTTGACAATATGGCGAGCATCTAAAGTGAAAGTTAAAAAATTTGGCTTAAAAATCGTTCGAAAATTATCAATAACAAAAAAACTATGCAACTTAAAAAAAAAATCCTACGTACTTTTGTAGATAATGTATTTTTGAAGATATGTCCAAAATTTCAAATAAATCGGTGGTAAACTTTTTGAGTTATGTTTCCGGCCAACTTGAAAAGAGCAGTTTTGAGATAAACGCGTTTATCTGCCGTATATCTGCTTCGACCCTTCTCAGTACCTTTACGCACACAAGAGAGGTTCCCGGCTAACCGGGCTTCCTCCCGTTAACCCTTTGATGCACACATTTTTATTTTTAAAAAGTTACTTTTATTTAAAATCGAGAAGGAAAACGTTGAAATATTGAAAAAATGATAATAATCTAGGTGGGATGTTAAACATCTCGCTGTGCATCAAAGGGTTAAAATTCAAAAATGGGGTATTTACAAATTTTGACCTGCAATAATCTTTTGGGACAGCATTCTAGAAACCCTAATGAGCCATTTCCAAGGAGAAAAAAAAATCGATTTTTCGAAAATTCTAGAGTGGCCTAACCCTTAATTATTCCAATCAACGAAAATTTACTTTCCCTGGAACAAATATGTATTTCATTCAATTTTACAATTCAATTTCAGACACTGAAAAAATATATTATTTATTGCTACTAAATACTTTTTTAATGCAGAAAAAAAATCTAGTTAAATCGACTAAATACATGTATTGAATATTTTTTATTAAAATCAATTAGAACGATCTTTTAATCCAATATATATTTATTTGATTTAATCATTGGACATTATTATTATTAAAATGCAACATTTATCGATTTGATTTAATTCTTGTCGTATATTTATATAAAAATTATATAATTTTTTTTTGTAAATCAACGTTTATATAACTGCCGACCCAAATATATTATAGAAATCTAATAGGTCGGCATCCAAATAAGAAATTTTATTTCCGATGCGTAGATTCTAGTCTCGTTAACTCGATTTTTTTTCTGGGTGTAACGAAAATGACATCTTTAAAAAAAATAATCCACCTGTAAAAATAATCACGCGCATTGAAAAACGGTATCAACATATATTTGAGGGCCACCAATTTTTTATAATGTATACAAATATTTACTTAGAAAGATCGGTCTAATAGGTTCATCCAAATCAAATATGAGATATATTTAAATCGAATAAATAAATAAAATAAATCCTATTAAACGGAAATTAAATAAATTTGTTTCCTCAAATACTTAATTTTTATCGCCAATCCTTTCAGACCCTATATTATTTTAAATCATGCACAAGTGTAGAAATAAATAAGTATTGAATTTTAATTAGATCAAAACTTACTACGTCGTTAAATTTCTTTTTATTGCTTGACTTCCTAATCCATATACCGATAAAATCGAAATATTTTGCAGTGACATCATTAAGTGTGACAATATTTTGCGCGAGGTTGCGGCCGACCGAGGGGCTCGTGTTTCAAGGCTTAAGTGGAAAGCATCCGGTACAAAGTATATATATAAAAGAATTATCAAGAGCCTGTACATATTTATATCGATTACGTTTCGTGTCTCGATCTTCGATTTATTCATAAACAATATGTTTCTTGCTAGGCGAGTCTCGGAATTCACGCCAAGTTTTTTTTATATATTTATATATAGACAAAACATGTAGGCACATAGACGCGGTAGTCGAGGACGTAACGCGGTACTCTCCGGTATGTGTACCTTTATTATGTTAGCGAGTGCATCAGCTGCATCACAGATTGCACACCGATAGAGTAACGTGTGATGCACTTGACGCAGACGCTTCGGACTCGTGACACGCGGTCGCGCGCTCGTAGAAAACACACGATCGTGTCCCTGTAGCGTTGAATATTGCCGCGACACTCTCGTGCGCAGGGTTCATTGTGGTACGTTGTTCCAGTGGGGCGCCGGACTCGCGCGTACCCCACGTTGTGTCGTATTAGTTGCGAGGAAACCTCGACCCGACCACCTCTACCACTCGGACGACGCACTGATGCATGATCCCAGCAACGGTGATCAGTCCGACTGCCTCATCGTATCGACTTTCGATTCCTTCTCGATTGGACTGAGCAAAGCTCACTCAGCTGATGGATGCCGGCAGCTTAGATCGAGACAGGGTCGGATAATATTCGTAAAGATGGGCAATGTTGGAAAAGTAGACAGTAAAAATTAAATGGGTTTTTATTTTTGACAAAGATTTCTGTTGCAAACGGGCGAGGTAACTTTTTGTCACTTTATAGGAAATATTTTTTTAGTCACTTTTTAGTGTAACAAATTTTTGTGCCTTTTTTGCCATTTTCGTACCATTTTTTGTGCCACTTTTGTACCATTTTCGTACCATTTTTGTACCATTTTTTTTACCGTTTTTGTACCATTTTTTGTGACATTTTTGTACCATTTTTGTACCATTATTATACCATTTTTGTATTTTTGTTCGAATGTCACTCAGCCCTGGATCGAGAATTACCAACATTTATCAAACGTTTTCGTAAACTATTTTTTTCATCTGGAAGATGAGAGAATCAATGATTTGCCATTTAACGGCAAATCTTCTTAACTTAAAAAAAAAACGATGTTCATTATTTTTCTGAAATAAAACAGTGTAAAAATTACACATTTCAGAAATTGTGTTTTTTTTTTTATTTTGTCATAAATGCTACTGTAAATGCATATGTTTTTCATTAAATACAAATTAAGGGATGAGATTCTAATAAAACTCCACGGTTTGACAATTTTTATTTCGAATTTTTGGATAAAAATTTTAAAAAGATGTTTTGAAAAATAGCCGTTCCTCTGAAGTGGCGAGTATACTACATTGACAGTTAAGGGGTTAGAAAAGTGGTCGTAAGTCTATTTTTTACGATTTCTAAATTGGCTGTCATTCGTTGTGGTAATTGTCGCAACATATCTACGAAAGATAAGACCCCAATAGTTGATTGTTTCTTGGAATATTCCGCCACTACATTGATGATTCAGGTACTTATTATTCACGATGAAATTGCTAGTATTAAATAGTAGCCTGCGATAAATTTTTGTAATATAAATTGCCATGTGAAATTCTTATGTGTAAATCGTATATTGGGACACGGGAAAAAAAAGGTTGCCGACTAATAATACGCAGTAAAAAATTGGTTGCTACTGCCAATGTATTGGTCACTTAATACAAAATGATTGGCTCCTTATGCAAAAAAATATTAAATATCAATAATAGTATTAAAAAAATTTGGTACAATTAATTAAAAATTGAACCACCGTAGAGTTGTAATATTGCCGGAATATTTACTAAAAAAAATCGTCTCTAATTATTGTCAGTAAAATTAATAACACAATTCGTGTCTGACAATGTATTGAATGAAATACCAAAAAAGGAATGACAACCATAGATTCGTTGTCAAATTTCGAAAGGAAACGGGATTCGAACAATCGTCGACCTTCAGTGGAAGCCATAGTCAGCGATCTATAGTTAACTGCAACAGTAATAGCAGCTGTGTACTCCGCCTACACGAAGGGACCCAGTCGACCTAGAGCAGTCGTGTAGGATTTCTGTCTCCACTGATCGCAACACATTTATCTATCTATCTCTCTGTCTTTTTCTGACTCTTTCTTTCTATATCAAGTGCAATATCATCCAAGTCTAGTGGTAGCACTATATCGTTCTTCCACCATCGTGTCATCGTCGAGCTCAGCATCGACGACATACGACGACGTCAGTGGCGTCACTATTAGGTGTATCTTAACTATATACGCACACAAATATCTATACAGCATAAAATACCAACTATATTGTACAGACGTAACCCAAGCCAACCTAGAAACGCGACTAGACGAAAAGCGGACTCGGTTCTGCTGCTATTGCCGCTGCTGGGAGTCCGAGGTTTGACCTCGTCAGGCCGTCGGCCCGGCACACGGTGACCTCCCTCGATCTAGGGCGCTGCAACCGTGCGCTCTGACGTCATACCGCGCACTCACACCGTCGCCTCGAGTGCGCTCACTATGTGCTTCACTGACTCCGACTATGTGCTTTGCCTCCTTGCAACTCAGCCTGGTATGTATGTACGTACGTATGTATGTATGTATGTATGTATGTATGCATGCATGCATGTATGTACGTATGTATGTATGTTTGTACGTATGTACGTATGTACGTATGTACGTATGTACGTATGTACGTATGTATGTATGTATCTATGCATGCATGCATGTATGTATTTATTTATGTATGTACGTTTGTATGTATGTTTGTATGTATGTATGTATGTATGTATGTATGTATGTATGTATGTATGTATGTATGTATGTATGTATGTATGTATGTATGTATGTATGTATGTATGTATGTATGTATGTATGTATGTATATATGTATGTATGTACATATGTACGTATGTATGTATATACCTATGTATGTACATATGTATGTACGTATGTATGTATGTATGTACGTACGTACGTACGTACGTATGTATGTATGTATGTATGTATGTATGTATGTATGTATGTATGTATGTATGTGTATGTATGTATGTATGTATGTATGTATGTACCCAAGTTTAAAAAAATGATATATAGAGTATATAAAAAATATATATAGTTTTAAACATAGAATTGGGCATATATAGTTTGTATAAAATCTATATACAATTTATACGTAAACCCAACTTTACAGGTGATCTTATATATAAATTGTATATAGATTGTATATAGAGTTTATACAGACTATATATGCCCAATTCCATATGTCGGACTATATATAATTTTTTTACTTGGGTATGTATGTATGTATGTATGCATGCATGTATGTACGTATGTACGTATGTACCTACGTATATACGTATGTATGTATGTATGTATTTATGTATGTATGTGTGTATGTATGTATGTATGTATGTATCTACGTATGTATGTATGTATGTACGTATGTACATTTGTCTGTTATGTTTGTATGTATATATTTATGTATGCATGTATGTATGTACGTAGCTAAGTAAACCTGTACAATTTCGTCGTGCACAATGCATTCACATAGTTGCACTTTCTCGAGTGCCTCATGCGTATGTATATGGATAGTCCGACTGTTGACTTTTAGAAATAAAATGTGAAAATAAACGAAAGAAAGGCGTTATCGGTTAACCGTAACCGGGGCTGGGTTAGATCGTAACTGGTGAACAGGTGTGGGTATGTAAAGAGAGTGGAAAGACCGGCAGTGATCGAGAAATGCAAAGTGCACGCTCCCACGGGATTGCAGTGCTCCTGAATTCGCTCGCTCGTAGAATCTCGGGCGAGAACATGACTTTGTATGAGCCATTCTCTGTCCATTCTGAAAAGTATTTCTTCTCATCCTCTCGGATGTTCTTGATATTCAACCGGATTGAGTATTTTGTCTGAGTTTTTTCATTTATTTTAGTGTTGTGTTTTCTATATTATTTCTTGTGAAAGAAAAAAAATTGTACTTAGTAAATATTAGGTAAGAACACTGGATTTTTAAATAGAATTGGAAAATAGTTGTTCTACTTCAGCTTCGATTTTGAACTGAGCAATTTTTTTTTTTAGCAAAATAATTAAATAAATTCTTGCATTGAAAAACTTGTAAAGAATATCAAGCTTTCAAGTTCCATTCTGTCATGCGATTTTTGTTTTTATTTTAATATATCTTTAACATTTTTCGAAAACAAAAAAGCGAATAAAATCCACAGAATGTCGCAGTAAAATCGGATTATTTATGAGAAATATTTTGAACAGAACAAAAATTTGCAGATTTGACAGGGAAAACCTCATACGTATGCATATGCTCGTAGAGCGATCGAAAAGGTTCTTGGATTACTTCTGTAGGTATGAAGAATGATAGAGCGTGTGTTCGAATCTCGTTTGGTCCGTTGGGATTTGGAATATTATGATTTATCGCTCAAACGTCTATCGCGGAAGTCAAACTGGCCAATGTATTTTCACGTGACTCGAAAAGAGCGGAGATCATAGTGTATATGTATATACATAAGTTTACTGAATAGACACAGCCACTATGCAATATATCGCAATTTATATTGCCGTGTCGTAGGTACAACGAACGTTTGACTCATATGTGGAGAACAATCGAGAAATCTGACTTTTCTCTTTCCTTCGAATCGCATATATACCAACAGCACAACGTCTCACCTACGGTTTGCTTGCGACACAGCTCTCGCCTCCCAGTTCGGTTGCAATTCACTTTCATCTAAATTATGCAGCAACTCCGAATTGCAATTGCTGGATGCTGGACTAAGAGGGAGAAAGAAAAGTATGCAAGAGTGCGGGACTTGTCTAAAAAAAGAAAAAAATTCCTTTCAACGTGACAGAGTTTTGCGTACACAATTAAATCGAGAATATTTTCTACATACAATGTAATGCGAGCATTCAGCTCATTCAAAATATTCGTAAATTATTTTTTCATAATAATTATGAGATAAATCAGTGAGGTGAGAAGTTTCAATTTTCCATTTGACTATATTATAAAAATATCTTGCCACAGCGTAAAAAAAAACGAGAATAGGTCAAGATTGGTAATGTCGAGTTAGTTAAGGCTGAGTTAATTAAAGTTCAGCTATTTAAAGTTGAGTTACCCAAAGTTGAGTTGCCTAAAGTTGAGTTACCGAAAGTTGAGTTGCCTAAAGTCGATTTAGCTAAAATTGAGTTAGCTGAAGTTGAGTTAGCTAAAGTTGAGTTAGCTAAAGTTGAGTTAGCTAAAGTTGAGTTATCTAAAGTTGAGTCAGCTAAAGTTGAGTTAGCTAAAGTTGAGTTAGCTAAAGTTGAGTTAGCTAAAGTTGAGTTAGCTAAAGTTGAGTTAGCTAAAGTTGAGTTAGCTAAAGTTGAGTTAGCTAAAGTTGAGATAGCTAAAGTTGAGTTAGGTAAAGTTGAGTTAGCTGAAGTTGAGTTAGCTGAAGTTGAGTTAGCTGAAGTTGAGTTAGCTAAAGTTGAATTAGCTATAGTTGAGTTAGCTAAAGGTGAGTTAGCTAAAGTTGAGTTAGCTAAAGTTGAGTTAGCTAAAGTTGAGTTAGCTAAAGTTGAGTTAGCTAAAGTTGAGCTAGCTAAAGTTGAGTTAGCTATAATTGAGTTAGCTAAAGTTGAGTTAGCTAAAGTTGAGTTAGCTAAAGTTGACTCAGTTAGAGTTGACTTAGCTAAAGTCGAGTCAGTTAAGGTTGAATTACCTGAAGTTCAATTAGCTAAAGTTGAGTTAACTAAAGTTGAGTTAGCTAAAGTTAAGTTACCTAAAATTAAGTTACCTAAAGTTGAGTTAGCCAAAGTCAAGTTATTTAAAAATGAATTAGTTAAGTTGAGATAGATCATGTTAAGTCACGTAAGGTTTTTATCTGTTTCAAGAAAAAATTAGGTAAGGTTCGGGTTGACTAAATTAGGTCAGGTTAAGGTAGGCCCGGTTACGTTAGCTTTGACCGATTTAGGTTCTCCGCGCAAGCGTCTCCAGCGATGATCATTGCAAGCTAACAATTTAATGTTAATTTAATTAATGTACTTATAATTATATCGTAATGGAAATAGTAGTAAATATAGTTTTGTAGTAGTTGAGTTATCTCGTTCACTTGTATTCTATTATATGTTACAGTATGACAAGTTCTTCGTGGCAGCGTGTGGCTAAGCCCACACCCACACACTCGCTTCGGGTTTCACGATATATTGTAGTAATACACCGGCCCGCCCCGAATGAATTATGATAAAGAGGCTGATAGGTGCTGTAGTGGTGCGGATAGCTCGGTGAGTCGCGAACGGCCCAGATACGAAGGACAGGCCGATGAACCGTCGAGGACGAAATTCGCTCGCGGATTCCGTGCCTTCGCGCTCGCGCACTTGACGCGCTCTCGGCTCTACGGAGCTTTACCCCTACTTTACCCTCTCTCTCCGTCTGTATTCTAAAAGACTCACTCTCCAGCGACAGCTATCATGTTCTATCTCTTGGGGTATATGAGAATTCCATTTGGCTAGCTGTGTCTTAGAATAATATGATTGGATGCTCGTGGAAAGATTCTAAAGCTTCTTTTCGTTATTTCTTCTCTACCTTAAAAATATCACATCGTAACATTGAATCTAGAATTCTATACATCACTTTTGAAATGACAAAATTGTAGAAAAAGATTGTACAATCGAGATTTCTTTCATTTTTGGACTTGTAATTTTATTGAGTTAGCAAAATTGTCACTAAATTCTCCAATCATTTTTCGATATAAATACTACATCTGTTTCAATGTTTTATATATGTAGTTTTGTAAACAAATTTTTCATTTTTCTTTATCATTTTCCGAAAGATTTCCAACAATCAATAATTCCTCTATGTATGTAGTTAGACTTTCATAAGACTAATCAACTATTAATTAAAAAATGAAGGTAATAAAAAATACCTTGCACCCTTTAAATCCATAGAAGAAATGATATCGTAACATAAAAATCAAAAGTCTAGATGTTTTATAGAGAAAAGAACTAAAGGTCGGGAAAATGAAGTTAAATTCACGTAAATAATTGTTTCGAATCTATTAATAACGCAGCTCGCGACATAACTGCGCCGCGCTGTTAATATGATAATCGTCAGTAATTCTATTTTGTCACGACCGTCTGCGAATGTGCTCGGCAAGTGAGGCATTCGTTCGAACAAAGGAAACAGATCGCTACGCTCGCCCTCTCCGTTGTTGCCCTTTTTTAGCCGCGACCACGGAGGAGAGTTCACAGAGTTACACAGAGAACGAACGAGTCAAGAGAGTGAGAGTTCAACGTACGCGCAGCCTTCGAAATCGAGGGCGCATGCCTCGTGGCGACAAGGGGGTTAGAGGGTCTATCGTGCGAAGCTAAACAGCAGCAGCAGCAGTAGCGAAGCAAGCGATCGTCTCGCTGTCACTGCTAGAATAGGCATAGACGGGGTCGTAAGTATATTTTTTTTTCTCGCTACAAACATATATTTATTATTGTCCGGACAAGACAGGGCCGCGTGTTATTGGCATAACTGTAACAGCGATGATGTCTCGATGTAAAGTTTTGTAAAAGACCTTGTGGCAGCTGATATATATAAAAATAGTCCCTATATCTCGGAAGTTTGAGCGAAGCTGAAGGCGAAAGTATAGTGAGCGAAGGGGCGGACTCTCTGTCTTTATGATATAGATACACACATAGTTAACACGTAGCTATAAAGTAACCCTGTACTTTAACCTATATATAATGTATCGTGTATTGGGAAACACATAGTCTCGAGTTTCCCGCACGGAATCGCGACTTTCGCGGGCTTAAAGCTATGTATATATAGATATAGCGTTAATAAGGTATTGTAAATCGACAGTTCGCGTGCGGCTGAAATGCTGGCCAATTAATAAACGATGAATTATACGCAGATAAATGTATATCCTTTCGAAGATAAATTTTATTTTATATTTACTGACTGGTATGCATGACATATATTGTAGTATGGTTAACATACATGTGAAAAATAATATTCCAAACATTTTCTAGTCGCATTTAGAAACATATATATATATACTCATTTACTTTTTGTACATGATAATGTAAATATGTGAGAAAAATAACATACCAGGCATTTTTGCTTAATAATTTTTTTAAAATTTTTATTGTTGTTGATATTTCATAAATTTTATTTCATATACTAATTGGTATGCTTGACACATAATATCGTATGCTCAACGAAGAATAGTTATTAAATGCAAAGGAAGAATATTATCCCAAAAATTTTACACTTGCATTTTAAAAAAATGTATATTCACTTATTTACTTTTTGTACACTAATTGGTATGCTTGACATATAATATCGTAGAACTCAACGGAGAATAGTTATTAAATTCAAAGGAAAAATATTATCCCAAACATTTTCCACTCGCATTTAAAAAAATGTATGTTCACTCATTTACTTTTTGTATACTAATTGGTATGCTTAACTTGTTATAAAATGAATGAAAAAAAATGTAATTCTGGACGCAAGCGAAATTATGGGAGGGGGTTGGTTGGATGAAGTGGAGGTCGACGTATGTGAATGCACCCTAAGGACGTTGTTGGCCCCTTGCGAGTTCTCAACGCTCCATCACAGCGATGTAGCAGCTATGGAGTACTACTAGAGAGCGCGTAGCAGCAGCTCACCCCGTCCTCGATGGTTCGTCGGCCGCACGGCCTTCGTAAAACGGGGGCGCACCGCGGGACGTACAGCACACAGCGGGGAAGGTTGCTATATACGCTTGTATTAGTTACAATACTGTTGTACATTCGTCGTGGCCCCTCGACAGCGTTTCGCTCGGTACCGTCAAATGTACGTCGGGCAACCTCGAGACGTCGTCCTATTATAATACGAGCCCTACACTTTTAAACATATTTAAGGTAAAATTACTACACATGTACAGGAAGTTCTTTTACAGAAATGGGTATATAAATTTACTACACTAGTATAACGTAGAATTGATGTACAATTCTGCTAAATTGGTCATTAAAATCGTATTAATTGATAGACAGTATAGTAAAATTGATGTACAGTTTGCTAAATTCTTTACAGAAGGCGTATTAATCAATGCACAGTATACTAAATACGCTATACACCGAGAGAAAAAGTTTCATTGATCACGGAAATCTTTGTCAATGAAATGAAATACTTGAATTTCAATACTAACTTTTCTTTGAATGATCTCAAACTCAATGAAAAGTAGTGACATTGATTCGAACAAGCATTTCTTCAAACCAATGAACCTTTTTCATTGATCTCAAAGATAGCGTCTCTGATTCAATGAAACCTTCTTCTTACCAGCTCAAAATTTCAAAACCTTTTTTTTCCTGAAGTACGCGGCAGATAAAGCTCAAATTTTGAGAGTATGTAAGGAAGTATGGCAGAAATAGGCTAAGCTTCTGGCTCCTCGAAACTCGAAGCCGTTCGTTCGGGAGAACCGGAAAACAAAAAAGTGAGGTTAGGTGCGAGAGAGATCAATAAAAACGTCTCTTTGAACCAATGAAAACGTCTCTTTGAAACAATAAAACTGTTTCTTTATTATATTCTCACTAAGTAAATCTTTATTTACACGCAATGAAATGTTCTCTTTCAAATAAAAATGCACTATTTCATTGAAATCAATGAAAAAAAAATCCACCCATTTCTTTGGCGTCAATGAAATCTTTTCTCTCGGTGTACAAGTCGTGTTTTTAATATGAGTTAGCTTTAATTTTCTGAGGTAAAAATATCTGAGGTAAAATTACTACACATGTGCAGAAAGCTCTCTTACAGAAATGGGTATATAAATTTACTACACGAGTATAACGTAAAATTGATGTACAGTTTCCTAAATTTGTTACAGAAGTCGTCTTTTTAATATAAGTTAATTTCAATTTTACCACACGTACATTTCATTTTCATTTTCTTTCGTATATTAAATTGAATGTCCTACACGGGTTCGGTAAAAATATAATACATTAAATTACTATACAATATACGAATTTTCCAAATATTTTTTACAGTGAACACACAATTGTACGACAAGGAACTCACGCAAAAAAATGTTTTTTTTCGGATCTGTTGGCTTTGAGTTTTAGTTAGTGTATCCAAAATATACGGTAAGATACATTTTGATGTATGATTTAGAGATGAATGTAGTTTTCCGCGTGGATGCAGTATTGGTACAGTCGAAACTCGTTAAATGAAACTTTCATCATCTCGTTACGAGGTAATTTGAAAATTTATTGAAAAACTTTTTTCATCCCTCCACATACGTTTTGCCCTCTCTGCTATTAATTTTTATAGGTTCTGAACATATCTTTTTAGGTAATATAAAATGAAGTGCAGAGTAAGAAATGGCAAAGAACGCAGTTGGACAACAAGGAACGCACGCAAACTAAACACGTGAAAAAAGTGTTTTTTTCTTCATATTTCGACGTTAAGTTATATTTAGTATATCCAAATTTACCATAGAATACATTACCATAGAATTATATAATTTAGCTGCGAATGTAAATTCGTCGAAAAAGGCATTTTGAACATTTAGTAAAACACTGTTTATAACCCTTCAAAGCCCATAATGAATCACATTATTATTATTATTATTATTATTATTATAAATTCCATTTTATCTAACTAATTCCCTTTGCACATACAGTTTAATCTGACTTCATTTTATTTATTAGAATATAATTGCAACATAACGTATTCGCTCTCTGTTTAAAAAAATTGCGAAATCGTACTCTGCAGGCGTGCAATAATTGAGAGTCAACTGTACAAACGTGCATTCAAGATCTTCGCTACCCACGTGAAAAGTCTTTTTTTTAAATCTTTTGGCGTTGTGTTATATTTAACATACCCGAAAAATATCGTAAGATATATATTGACGTGAACTTTTTCTTAACCCACGTAATAAATTACTTATTATTATTATTATTAATTCCAATTTTATCTAATTCCTTTTGTATTGGTTAGTTCGACTTGATCTTATTTATTAGAATACAATTGCAACATAATCTATCCACTTTCTGTTTAGAAAATATATTAAGAAATCGTATTTTGCAAGCGTGCAATAATCGAGAGTCAACTGTACGTGTATTGGAGACGATGAGACAATTTTTGCACGCTGTAATGTGGACGGTTGCGAGTGTTTGGTGGATCTCGCGAGGCGTCGGGTGTCCATCGCTTGGTTATGCGTCGACGTGACTCCACTGGATGAAAGAAGAGTACAGAGAAAGACAGAAACGAGGCTAGAAAATAGCGAAGCACAGCTAGAGCGACGAACGAATTGAAATTATTTGAGGAGAATGCGTCGAGGGAGGAAGTGAGAACGAGATAGTTGGCACACATGTGCAAACCAGTGGGTTTCCCCTTTTTCCCCGCCGCTACACTGCATCGACATAAACTACTACGAGCTGTATATTACATTGCTAGTGGAGGAGACTGCGACTGCTCTGCTGTGTGCACTGCTGCACCAGAGCGCATTGCACTCTCCGCGCAAGGCCTTGTACGAGTCAGCGGTACTCAATCGCTCTCGAAGAACTCAATCTCGGCGCTAAACTGTCGAGCTGTTAAAGTAAAGGTACCAATGATCGGACGGTTAAGGCCATCCCCAGATTCAAACATTCATTAAACGGTTGAGGAAAGATTCAATTATACAATGACTGAAACCGAAGTCAAGCTCATACTTAAATGCCGTCGAGTTTAAAAAATCTACGAATTAATCGGCACAATATTGAATCATTTTTTAATTATGAATGAAAATATGAAAATAGGCCTAATGTACCAGTTTTCGGACGCTGTTTTTCATCATGTACGTATTTCCGGACACCTAATGTTCCGATTCTTCGGACAATCGTAAATATCAACTGGTATACAAACACGATTGGTTCGAAATTCACGATTGGTTCAAAGTATCTTGGTTATTTATCGATTATATTAAGGTAAAGGTACCAATGATCGGACAGTTAAGGCTATTCCCAGATTCAAACATCCATTAAACGGTTGAGGAAAGATTCAATTATACAATGACTGAAACCGAAGTCAAGCTCATACTTAAGTGCCGTCGAGTTTAAAAAATCTACGAATTAATCAGCACAATATTGAATCATTTTTTAATTATGAATGAAAATATGAAAATAGGCCTAATGTATCAGTTTTCGGACGCTAATGTTCCGATTCTTCGGACAACCATAAATATCAAGAATTTTTGTATACAAACACGATTGGAGCGGAATAAAAACAAAAGTATCTTGGTTATTTCATTGATTGTATTAAGTAGATGGAAACAAGCATGTATCATCTCGTGATTTATATAATATACGATGAACAGTGCACACAACCCTTCAACCTTCAATGTTTTTTCTTCAAACGTCCTTCTTGTCATCAATGACACTTTTTGAAATATTCACTTTTTTTAAACTTTCGCATCTGAATATATTTTTTCTTTCATGAAACTAAAAAGATTTTTTGGCATGAACATCACACAGCCTCTTAATTTTCGCACACCTTTTCATTCATTTTTACATCCACGTCTTCATTTTGAAATATTTACTTTTCAAATTTCTGCGTGGAAATGCGTTTATCTTTCATGAAATAAAAATGTGGGATATACTGCTAATAAAATATCACTCTTTATTGAATTTTTCCAGAATTTTTGGATCATAATTGAAAAATAGTTGCCACTTTATTCATGCCTGACCTCTCACACGATTATTCTGAATGTTTTTATTATATATAAGTTTCAATATATCTGAGTGCAAAAACAAAAAACGGTTTTACCACGGACTTAACGGAACGTACGATAAACGGTGTAAAATCCCTTAATCCTTCCACACCTTACGAATATTTTGAATCCGACGAAACAATTTTTTTCAAACGCAATTTCACTCGATAATGATGAGCAAATTCGAATATTTACTAATATTTTCAATATTTAGATATTACTAATATTTTGAATATTTAGATATTACTAATATTTTTAAGTAGATAAAACAATTCTTTTTTTTAATGCAAGTTCATTCTACAACCATGAGCACATTAGACTGTAATATATTTTTCACTGCATTAAATTATGTAACGTTTGAGTAAATCCTTTTTACGTGAATGTTGAAATTCTTCAATTAACATAAATTTAAATGTCAATGGCTATTTATTAGAATTCTTTTATCGCTTTTAGTCGAGAATTTTTCATATGTTTGAGAAAAAAAAACATTGTAATTACTAGTAGGTGGCCTACAACTGTTTAGCTAATAATTATGTAAGCGAATATGTAGAACTGTGTAGATGGAGACTTATTGGCGGAATAGTGCAAACGAATGTCTGTTTGATAACTGCGGAAAGGACGTACTGTCACTTGTTTGCACTAGGCGCAACATTGTTTGCGAATAACACGATATCTATCAGAGCAGCAGGTATACGTGTTCACCGAAGCGCATAATTTATCGATGCGCTTTTATCGCATGCTCATACAAATGTATTCTTTATTCTTCTTATGAATACACAGCATAATACTACGATTATTGCATTCTCTTATTGTGACGTGCAAAACGATAAAACGATTGGCTGCGTGAATGCGTAACGAATTTGAATTTCCATATGGTGAAGCAGAGATTTTTAAAAGTGATAAAAAATAAAATCTATTAAAAAGTGATATATATATTTTGTTTCAATCGTTAGTTAATATTATGTAATTGAATGAGCGTAACCAGTCACCTACGCGATTCGTGGCTATGTACACGTTATGTATGAGTTCAGTGATATATAGAACAGCACAGTACTGCGAATATATGGGGCGTGACGGATAGCCAGGTTTCCTCGTCGAATAGTGGTCAGTCGGTCCGCGTCGAATGAAGAGGTGGATGGAGGAGAGCATATAGGACGCAGAGGGGAAATTCGAGTCAATCTCTGGTGAACTGGGAGCTGCTGTTGCTGCTTCCCTATAGCTAACGAGGCCATCGAAGCTCGATATAGGCAATCAGACCCGCGAGAAAGGGCAATAAATATATATATACAGTAGGGGTTATTGTGGCCCGCGCGTTCGCATTGCCTTTTTTTATGGTCTCATAAGGAACTTGGAGAGATTTAGAAAAATCCGGGCTTCGGGGGTCCTTGAGGGATTTTAGAAAAATCTGAGCTTCGGCGGCTCTTGGGGGACTTACAGAATTCCGGGCTTTGGGGGCCCTTCTTGGGAGATTAAAAAAAATTCGGACTTCGGGGCCCTTGGGAAACTTAGAAAAATCCGGGCTTCGGGGATCATTGCGGGACTCAGAAAATTCCGGGCATTGGGGGCCCTTGGGGGACTTAAAAAATTTCGAGCTTTGGGGGCCCTTGGGGAGATTTAGAAAAGTCCGGGCTTCGGGGGAAATTAGGAGACTTAGAAAAATCCGGGCTTCGGGAGCCCTTGAGGGACTTACAAAATTCGGGGCTTTGGGGGCCCTTGGAGAGATTTAGAAAAGTCCGGGCTTCGGGGGCCCTTGGGGGACGTAGAAAAATTCATGCTTCGGGAGCCCTTTAGGGACTTAAAAAAATTCGGGCCTCGGAGGTCCTAGGGGGAGTCTGAAAATTCCGGGCTTTGGGGGCCTTGGGGAAATTTAGAAAAGTCCGGGCTTCGGAGGCTCTTGGGGGACTTAGAAAAATTCATGCTTCGGGAGCCCTTTGGAGATTTAAAAAAATGCGGGCTTCGGAGGCCCTTGGGGAACTTAGAAAAATCCGGACTTTGAGGGTCATTGCGGGACTTGGAAAATTCCGGGCTTTGGGGGTCCTTGGGGGACATAGAAAATTCCGGGCTTCGGGGGTCATTGCGGGACATAGAAAATTCCGGGCTTTGGGGGGTCCTTGGGGGACTTAGAAAATTCCGGGCTTTACGGGCCCTTGGGGAGATTTAGAAAAGTCCGAGCTTCGGGGGACCTTAGGAGACTTAGCAAAATCCGGGCTTCGGGGGCCCTTGGGGACTTAGAAACATTCATGCTTCGGGAGCCTTTTGGGGATTTGAAAAATCCGGGCTTTGGGGGTTATTGCGGGACTTAGAAAAATCCGGACTTCGGGGGCTCTTGAGGGACTTAGAAAAATTCGGGCCAGGTAAACCATACATATTTTTATAATATATAGAGACAAATACAGAGAAATGAATGCAACCTTCAGTGGTGCACTCAGCGAGGCCGGACCTACATTATATCCACAAAGGGTTATGAGAATTGAAGGGTCGATTGAGAGTGTACAAATAATTGAAAACCAAACTGTCAGAATGACGTACTTGTAGTTACTGTAAACACTCGCAGAAGTTGTGGTAATCTCGGAACTAGAAGCAACTATTAATAGTAGCAACTATGAATAGTTACAAGAGACGATTTTTATATGGAAATTTATTAAAATATCGATATAGGCAATCAGACCTGCAGGACAGGGCAATATATATATGGATACAACCCTCTAGTGGTGCCCACGGCAAGGCCGGACCTACATTATATCCACAAAGCGTTATATGAGATGAAGGGTCGATTCAGAGTGGGAAAATAATTGAAACATTGAAGAGTTTGCTTACCAATTAAGATGATTCTGGCAAAGATTAGATTTTGACAAGCCATCAAGCTTATTTCTTTAACAAATTCTTCATCTACCAACGAATTAAATTGTTTCTACAAAAATAAATGGATGATCGCTAACCAATTAAGTTGTTTTCGGCAAATATGTGTCGAATGCACCTACGAATTAAGTTGGTTTAACACAAAAAATAAGTTAGTTGAAAACTAACTAAATCATTGTCGTAACCTACACATTTATTAACCTAAACTATCTTGAATGACACTAATACATTTTATCGCATATTTTTCGACAACAATAATTTAACCGGTTAATCCTTTCGGTACACCAGTAAAAATGTTGTAATAGCAATTATGAATGGTTATTGTTGTCGTAATAACTGGTACCAAATCGAATAGACATCGCCTGTATAAATGTATTCAATGTCTATCTTGCAAATATTTCTCACGAGATTCATATTTTCCCAGAGGCTACTCTCACACTCGAAGGAAAATTCATTATTTTAGTTACTTCTTCAACTAATTCATTAAATGCACGCCCATATGAGATAGTATATGATGACAGATATGGATAGGGGTGCGAAAGTGCTCCGGCCTCACTTGACCTCGTCCAGCACCCGCGAGGCATGAGGGAACGTATGGTTTTTAGTCGTGATCCACGGGCCGAGGGCACCTGCGCTGCTATGTACTCTCTAACTGGAAACAAGGTGTAGTACGAAGGTGTGCGGGAGGATTTCATTCAAGCTCTCGCCTCTTCGCAAAAGATTCAAGATTACAGCAATGAGAAGGTATGCGTTATAATGTTACTTCATCATAAAGTAACCACAATGTTGTAGTATTCGTCTCGTGTTACCTGTCGATTCTTTATTGCATTCAGTACTGAAGAGAATCTTTTCAATCAACTTTCAGCTTTGCAGCACACACGCTAAGATTGCAAGTACGCCAAGGTGCGCGCGATTGCGATTGTATATGCAGTGGTAAAGCCTTCCCCGATTATGTGAAGTTACGAAAATGGCTTCGCTGTGCACGAGGCAATGTGCATTCCCAGAGAAATCCTAGATTTCACCGAGTCGCCGACCGACACACCCCGTCGACCTTGGCTCCGATGGGACCACCTTCATTTGCACGGGCATTAACCCCATTCAATAAAATTATCTTTTTAAAAATGCACTCTCACGTGCTTTTAATTTTTATAAATATGTCGCAGCTAAAATAGATACAAGAGAATTATAATTCAATTATTTACGAATGTTTAATAATCACTATAATATTATAATTATTATAGAGAAATGCATTTTTTATTTCATGCGACTATTTTTTTCGATGAGGACAGTACGGGAATGCAAAAATGTTGTAAAAGAAGAATTATAATTAAATTATTTACGAATATTTAATAATCACTATAATATTGTAAATATTATAGAGAAATGTATTTTTTAAATATATATCATGCGCCTATTTTTTTCCATGAGGACAGTACGGGAATGTAAAAATGTTATAAAAAAAAATTATAATTAAATTATTTACGAATTTTTAATAATCACTATAATATTGTAAATATTATAGAGACTATTATTAGAGAGATTACTTCCCCCATGGAAAAAAATAGACGCATGCGATATATTAAAAAATGCATTTCTCTATAATATTGTAAATATTATAGATAAATGTTCTCTATACAATATATTTACAATATTATAGAGAAATATTCTCTATAATATTGTAAATATTATAATATTTACAATATTATAATATTGTAAATATTATAGAGAAATGCATTTTTTAATATATCGCATGCGTCTATTTTTTTCCATGGGGGAAGTATAGGAATGCAAAAATGTTGTAAAAGAAGAAGTATAATTAAATTATTTATGAATATTTAATAATCACTATAATATTGTAAATATTATAGAGAAATGTATTTTTTAAATATATTTCATGCCTCTACTTTTTTCCATGGTGATAGTACGGGAGTGCAAAAATGTATGCACATATAAATGCATCTATTTGATTGCACTTTTAGCTCAGTGATTATTGATATGAATGCCAGTCAATAATAATTTGAGAAATATAATGTTAGTTGATAAAACTAACAATCCCATGTCGTTATAAGACTGCAAGTGTGGGCATAAAAAAAATGTGGCTCATGTTGAGAATCGCGATTAGCGTTCCATTAGGCAAAGAAAAAAAACAGTTTTACGCCTCACATATTATTTTTTACCGTTTTCACGCGATTTTTATAATTTCAAGATTTTTGTTTGTTTTGCAGAATAACAAAAATGCATTTCACGCATGAAAAAAAAACACATTTGTATTCATTTAAAAAGATTCGCGAGTCAGGAAAGGAAAAGAAAAATTTGAAAAAAAAGTGAACGTTTTTCTATTAGTAACGCATTTCCCGAATGAAAAATAATAATAATGATGATACATTGATAGGAAAAGATCGAACATTTGTTTACATTCAGTTCATTTAATTATTACGTTTATTAAATAATTCGCAATTGCATCAATAAAACTAAAATTTAATAAAACACGATTTTTGTTTTATCAGTTCCGGTTCAGTATTATTATTATAAACTCGAAATAAGCGCAGTTAAAGTAATTATTTAATAATCAATACAAAGGGGGATGGGATTGTTAAAAACCTAAATTCGAACAAAAAATAACCTTTCTGAAATAAAAAATTAATAATAATAATCATAATACATTGATAGGAAAAGATATACGTTTATTCAGTTAATTTCATTATTTGCAATTGGATAAATAAAAATCATTCAACAAAATTTAATAAATCATGATTTTTTGTTTATCCGTCCTAGTTCATTATTATTATTATAATTTTTCAATAAGGTAAGGTGAATGCACCAGTAATTGAACAATCACCAGTGAACGAACAACCGCTTTTTGAGAAGTCATGAAAAATTCTGCCGACTTGGCTGAGCATTAAATTTTTAATTTTTCTATTTTTTTAGCTATCTACAGTGACTATTTTGTCGCAGACGCCTGTTTTCGACTAAAAGTGTAGGTTAGATTGGCCCGTTCATTTACTGGTGTTTTTCGATTTTTGTCTTTCAGTATTTATTTTTATATACTTTGCGATGAAAATTCGTTATTTTTTTAGTTCCATCACATAATTTGACATTCTGGTCATTCGTTAAAATTTTCACAGACACTCTGGAAATATTATATTTTATAGAAACCCATGGTAAACAAACCATTAATTTACTGGTGAATCTACCCTACTTATTAAATAAATTCGAACAAAAAATCATCTTTCTGAAATTAAAAATCAGGTCCTTGTTGAGTTCAATTTTAGCAATAATAAGAACAATGTACACGATATAGTTTAATCAATAATTACACAATAAATTTTGCAGATCTCTTGGTTGTGTGCAGTGGATCGCCTAGTAAACCTGACTCGATCCATAACGCTTGCTAGTTACGCTAACATAAACGGGGGCTAAGCATCGATTTACGAGTTGTCTAGCTCCGACTGAACGGATAGAATTCTAGCGGTGCACGTAAATCGTTTGTCGTTGACGCGCACGGGCCGCGTTGTGCACTCGAGAGACTTTCTCGGTGAGCGCGGGAGATTATATGTGCACCACCAGAACGTGCTTTCGCACCACCGAGATATCATTACCGTAGTCTATAGCAGTTAGGTACTTCTGTAATCTCGCCAACGCGAACTCGAGGGGCAAGAGAGTTGTGCGAGTGCACTTACCTGTAATACACTCTCGGTACTCGCATACGCCAGTTGGGCAATACACTCGTCGGATCGACCTACTCGAAGTCGCGAGAGAGCGAACACTCGAATGTCCCTCAGTGATACGGCAAATCCTTTCGATGTTGGTATGCTATAAAATATTTCGAAATGCCCTGGATCGACAACAGGGACCCAGATTCATGAGTTTTTATTTTTTTTCGAGATTAAATGTTGTTCGATCGCAGCTGGAAATAGGACGGCTCGGGTTACAGTTAAAATGAAAGAGGCAGAAACGAAAAAAAAGACATTCGTATAATTCTTTAATATCCTTCGTCCTCCCTCAACGTAAATAAGTCCTGGCGCATGGCTATCGATTTATTGCTTTTTTTACATCGAAAAAGTTATGTAATTTTTGTAAAATGAAAAAATTAATACGCAGGCAATTTGAGAGTTTATCATCGAATTAATTAATTACGATTATTAATTAAATTAATAGTTAATGTGCAATAAAATTAGCAAAAATTACCAATTAATAATTATCACTTTATAGTTTCTATATTGTTTACGTGAAAATTATGGCTTGTTTATCAATAAAATATAATTTGTTTAAAGAAATTATTTCTTCTACAATAATGCCACTAAAAAAGGAATTTTGATTTTCTGAGCTTCTGAAATTTTGAATTCATTAAATATATGTGTTAAAAACTATATCAAATTTAATATAATACTAAAGAAAAAATATCTTAAGTCATTTCAAAGCTATACTTACGATCAAACGTTCAACAATGCCCATCCTCATAACTCATGCAGATTTATAATATCATAAATTCAAAGGAGTTGGTAGTTATATTAAGTTATGACCCGTATTAGAAAAGAGTCGTGTCGAGACCTTTGCAGGTTCTGAGCTCCTGGTTCACGACGCGAGGTTCTCGCAGTCGCACGCGCGTTTATATTATGAAATTGAGAGTCGTAGTCGTAGTACAGTGACTTCGCGTTGGTGGAGAGGCGCGCCAGTTGAATATCGACAGGAGTCGCAGAAGTTGTGTATGTAATATAGTAGTGGAAACACGGGCCGTCGAACCCGGACTGCTCGCATTACGAAATGAGGAACTTTCGAATCGGAATTTACATTCGTTCTTAACAATTCCTTGCACCCCTCAAAAACCTATCTCAATAATGGATATTATTATCATTCTTATGATTGTTCGTTGTTCATCGCTTTCTGAAGAATTTTAAAAATTATACTTCGCCGCAATCTCAACACTCGGAACTCCGTTTCCATGGTTATTCAACGTAATTTTCTCCTCGCCAAATATTATCAACCGCAAACTTGTTATTATGTATACACTAGGTTGTTTCAGTAATTTTTGAAAGTCCTATTAAAAAATGTTGTTAGGAAAAAAAATAGTATTTTTGCAGTGAAAATAATTTACTATTTACCACTCATCTATCACTTAGTGAGAAGAAATACATCGGTATCAGGAATGAGCAACATTCAATTAAAATTACAATTTGAAGCATTTAAAAATTTTATTGATTATTTTTCCCATCCAAATTTCGACCAATCAGAGCGCGGTATTCAACATCACGTGGTACAGCTAGGGTAAAATTATATCGATAATTTTTCGAAAATTTCCCGGCTCGGTTGCTAAGCGATAAACAATAATTTTTTTGACACTTGTAACCTCTGCGAATCTTTAAAACGTCAAGGTACTATTAACGGTCGTCAATATGAGTGAGTCAAAAAAGCGATTTGGTGATGAATCGCTTCAGAACATCGCTAAAAAAATAAAACAAAATGTCCCGGCAAATACAGAAAAGAGTAAAAAATCGATTTGGGCGCAATTCACTGCATTTTGTGCAGAGAGAAAATATGTGTTGGATGCAACATAGGTTTTTGTTCTGATTATGAAATTTCCTTGTCAGAATGATAATTTTTGTCTCATGGTGCAATTCCATTTGTCGCAATTTGAATAGAAAAAATAATCCCCCGAATACCACTCGAGCTTCGAAATTAATCTGATATTTCCCTCCAGGTTCCCTGCAAACAAATAAACTCGTCAAGTTTTCCAGAAAAATCACTCGCGCTACGCGCTCGTGATTTTTTAACCTGGAAAACTTGACTCGTTCATTTGTTTGCAACGAACCTGTCAGGAAATATCCGATAATTTCAAAGCTCTTGTGGTATTACAAGTGATAATTTTTCCCATCCAAATTTCGACCAATGGAATTGCACCATTCGACGTCACGTGGGGCAAGCTACACGGTATTATACTGATAATTTTTTGATAATTTTGCGTGTTGGTTATATATATAAAACAAAAAATCATTTAGCCACGTCAACCATCTGTCAAACTGACAGATTGAATTTTATTGTGGCAGTCAAAGGATTTTTATTTGATATGAGTAGGTTTGGAGTTGAATCCTTACAAACTATTGATGAAAAAGTAAAGGGAAATGTCCCTGTTAATCCGATTAAATCGAAAACCTCAGTCTGGAATCAATATACAAATGTCTATAACAATTGTGTATTTAACTGCAATACTTTAAACATGAATTAAAAGTTTTTTGTTCTGATTATGAAATTTCCTTGGCAGAACGATAATTTTTGTCTCATGGTGCAATTCCATTTGTCGCAATTTGAATAGAAAAAATAATCCCCCGAATACCACTCGAGCTTCGAAATTAATCTGATATTTCCCTCCAGGTTCCCTGCAAACAAATAAACTCGTCAAGTTTTCCAGAAAAATCACTCGCGCTACGCGCTCGTGATTTTTTAACCTGGAAAACTTGACTCGTTCATTTGTTTGCAACGAACCTGTCAGGAAATATCCGATAATTTCAAAGCTCTTGTGGTATTACATGTGATTATTTTTCCCATCCAAATTTCGACCAATGGAATTGCACAATTCGACGTCACGTGGGGCAAGCTACACGGTATTATACTGATAATTTTTTGATAATTTTGCGTGTTGGTTATATATATAAAACAAAAAATCATTTAGCCGCGTCAACCATCTGTCAAACTGACAGATTGAATTTTATTGTGGCAGTCAAAGGATTTTTATTTGATATGAGTGTTTGGAGTTGAATCCTTGCAAACTATTGATAAAAAAGTAAAGGGAAATGTCTCTGTTAATACGATCGAAAACCTCAGTCTGGAATCAATATACAAATGTCTATAACAATTGTGCATTTAACTGCAATACTTTAAACATGAATTAAAAGGTTTTTGTTCTGATTATGAAATTTCCTTGTCAGAACGATAATTTTTGTCTCATGGTGCAATTCCATTTGTCGCAATTTGAATAGAAAAAATAATCCCCCGAATATCACTCGAGCTTCGAAATTAATCTGATATTTCCCTCCAGGTTCCCTGCAAACAAATAAACTCGTCAAGTTTTCCAGAAAAATCACTCGCGCTACGCGATCGTGATTTTTTAACCTGGAAAACTTGACTCGTTCATTTGTTTGCAACGAACCTGTCAGGAAATATCCGATAATTTCAAAGCTCTTGTGGTATTACAAGTGAAAGCACGATTTACATACTTTTCCAAATGGTTATCCATTCGAAAAAGCATTTGAACCAGAATTAAAATTTAAAAAACCTGGTATAGAATCCAAGAAAGAAAATAATACTATGAAAGATCTGAGCTAAAAGAATGAAGGACTACATTTTTTAGTTAATTGCGGCCTACCTCACATTTAATTGCTAGTGCCATTTATTTGTGTAAAGCAGTGAATTTCTCAACTACATGGGGAGAAGGATCTGATACTTTTTACCATATAGAGAATTATTTGTAGTAAAAAGTATCGTAAATTCCTGGTACAGGGGAGCCATGACGCCACCTATCAAGAAGTACGAGAACTACGAGATTTTTTACTACGAAATATGGTAAAAAATTCTATGTATACGGTAGAAATTCTCATAGTTCTCGTACTTTTCGTCAGGTGGCGGCTATGGCTTCCCAATACCAGGCGGGTTTAATAATTTTTACCATAGCGTCTGGTGAATTTTATTAGATACTTCTCTCCGTGTATATTCGGGAAAAGAAGATAAAATTTTCCAATTTTTTTTAAAATTTAACTTGAAGAATTGGTTTTTTTTAAATATTAGGGTTGTTGAAAAAAAACACCACATTTTTTATACAGCTGATCAATGAGGTTTCTGTTACTTGTCCGAAAAGACACGTTTATCCAAAAGGGCCTCGAATAATTATTTTACAGCTGCTGCGTGAATCAAAGTGAATGAAAAAATCTGCAATTTACGTGATTTTAACCAACTTTTTTATTTTGGAATTACACAAAATCGATAGTTTTTTCATCAGATTTTGTAAATTTGTACATCGCAAGATTTACAAAATTATTCAAAGCCCGTGCAGAAATATAGTTGGGGCTCCAACTTGACCCTTTCTAGATGGCCCTAATTGTAGTAGGGGCCCTACTAGGCTAGTCACGTTTGAAAGTACAGGCCTTTAGATGCTCAATATGGGCGACCCTAGTGAGGGTTCCACATTTCAGCCTGATTAGGCCCCGAAGTTTGTCGTGGCCGCTTCTGTTGAGCCTAGTAGGGTTCTAGAGTGGATTCCCTATTGTGGATGCCACGTTTATACCTGAAAAGGCCCCTTATTTAATCGCGGCTGCCCGAACTAATTCCCGCACGGGAGTCTAGAGGCGTTCAGAGACAAGAAATAAAGCGTTTTCCTTTAACTGCCCTAATGTAATATACTTGCGTGCGAAAATTGATGGCTGATATAATCGCAACGTACTATGTAACTATTATGTGTCTTTAGAGTGTACAAAGCAGTACGTAACAACTGGAAGTTAAGACACAGAGTCGATCACCCCATGCCAGATTATTAGCCGGTGAACTCGCGGTGTTCAAATGTTGGGAAAGCCCAAGGATAAGAGACGCCCACGAGAGGTAAAGAGAGCTAAAGAGCGATGTGATAGCCCGTTAGTTATACCTTTATAGTATAATCTTAAAGGTATCTATAAGCTGGAGCGCAGAACGTGTCTTGTTGCGAAATTCATTAGTGGCACGAGAAAACTATCGCACGAGCCCCTGTATATACAGGGTGATTCAGAATGATTCATTGAATTACACGGTAGTTGATATAGCTGATCATCCTTTTAGAAAAGTTATTTAGCCGTTTTTTAAAATTTGTAACCGTTGTTTTATATAAGCATATTGTTAATTATAAGCATTTATAATTAAATTATAATATATATTATATTTAAATATAATTAACGAATTAATCTACCGACTATAAATTATTTAACCATGTTTCATTTACCCAACTTGTTTATCAATTATATAAGCATATTGTTAATTATAAGCATTTGTAATTATATTATAATATATATTATATTTAAATATAATTAACGAATTAATCTACCGACTATAAATTATTTAACCATGTTTCATTTACCCTATTTGTTTATCAATTATATAAGCATATTGTTCATTATTAGCACTTATAATTAAATTATAATATATATTGTATTTAAATATAATTAACGAATTAATCTACCGACTGTAAATTATTTAACCATGTTTCATTTATCCAATTTGTTTATCAATTATATAAGCATATTGTTAATTATAAGCATTTATAATTAAATTATAATATATATTGTATTTAAATATAATTAACGAATTAATCTACCGACTCTAAATGATTTAACCATGTTTCGTTTACCCAATTTATTTATTAATTACACCTAGAGAAATCGTTCTAATGGGCTTATTTAAATCAAGTATAGAATGTACTTCAAATGAATTTTATTAAAAACTAATACGATGTATTTGTTTGCAATAAATTCTACTTCATGGAAATAAAATTTTATTAGGCCAGCTATTAAATAAATTTATTCTTTAAACGCTGGCTTAACAGAATTTTATATTGATCAAATAAAATTTATTTCATTCAAATAAATCGTATTGATTTCAATTAAGTTTTATTTGATCGAAATAAAGTTTTATTAATTTGAAATAGGTCCTGTATTTGATTCAAATAAACCCATCAAACTGATTTCTCTGGGTGTACACCCATTTTTTCAGTCGAGTTTTTTTTAATTTTTATAATATTACAAAAAAGTAGAACCTTGCATATTACATCCTCATTATTTTTCGCTTTTTATAAAGCTAAAAAAAGATTACTTTTTTTGGCTAATAAAATTACAGAGTATTTTTGCATGACTGTATATATTGCAAAAAAATCATCAGAGTCGCAAGGATCGAGCCTACGGTATTAAAAAAAATTATTCGTATGGAAGTTTCGAAAAACGGGGAAATTTTTTTTTATACCGGAAGCTCGATCCCTATCACTCTGATGATTTTTTTGCAATATCTACAGTCATGCAAGAATACTCTGTAATTTTATTAGCCAAAAAAAAGTAACCTTTTTTTATCAAAAAAATGATAATGCCCTCGTTTTTCGGAACTTTCACACAAATGCATTTTTTAATACCAGAAGATCGACCGGTGTCACTCTGGCGATTTTTTTGTGATATCAACAGTCATGTAGCAATACTCTGTAATTTTTTCAGGAAAAAAAAATATCCTTTTTTTAATAAAAAAATAATTCCTCCATTTTTCGGAAAAAAATCATACTCACAGGAACGTGACAATTATTTGGAATATTCCGCTCGAAAGCTAACAATAAACGATAACTTTTATGTGCTGACATTTTTTTTCAGTAACTTCAAAATTCTGAGATATTTGCACTTGAATAAAAAAGGCCATTTTCTGAAAAATTATTTTTAAAAATCTGAAAAAATCACATAGAGTGTCTTTTTGTGGTACATTCATATCACCAATTACAGCAAATCGGAGAGGGTCGAAAAAAAAGTGGCTGAATTGACAGAGAATGCTACACAAACGGACATTTTTTCTAGATCACTTTTCTGGACGTTTTGGACAATTCTAAGTGTGCTGATATAAGAATCTCAAAAAAAAAAATTTGAACGAAAAAAAAAGTTTCTCTATAAGGAAGCAAAAATTATGAATCACCCTGTATAGTCTGTAAATCTCGATCGCTGGCGTATCCGTCGCGCTCACCCCAGGAGTCCCGTCTTGTTATTAGGTGCTAGAGGGAAACGTGCTATTAAACGAGTGCCTCTATACCCGCAATGTAACGTATATACCGTCGAGAACACCGAAGTGCTTAACTCTCGAGGATCTCGTTGGCGCGCACCGCGACTAGAAGGTAGTGTGTCTATTATTGCCCGCTGATCGGTAATTCGAGCTGCCGAGATAACCTGACTGCAATTGAACTCCGGTGACGCCAGGTGCGCTTGCTCAATTCCTTTGGAGCGTCAACTTTAAGTAGATTAAATTTATTTCCAGGATAGCTGATGAACTCCTCGCCTTTTCACGGTGTATAAAATATATCCCACCGTTAATTAAACAGGTTATTGAGTCTGGGTCTTGAATACAATGACTCGAGGCTCCCTATTATTACGGTTTATAAAATACTTAAGCTGAAACGGCAGCCTATCGATTATGTAAATAAATATGCTTCACCTGGGAATAAAACATTTATTTAATTACTAAAAAAAGCGTCTTTGATTAATGAACCATATAAAAATAAATATACTTGCTACTAGTTGGGTAATAGATTTAATATATTCGCTTAAACGTCGTTAAATGTTGCTTGATGTTTAGCGGCAGTTAAATCAATATTATTTTTAATGAGGATCATAAAAATACTATTTTAGAAATAATAATAATCTTAATTTTACTGTATATAATGTATATAATATTAAATTTGATTTATAAGATGCTATTAATCAAATAATTGTAAGTATAGAACATTTAAACAATTTTTAGATATGATCTGACTGAGAAATTAAAAATGTCACGAACATTGCATGACAATATCAAATTAAACGAGTGTTTCGAATGAACGAGTTTGTCCCTCGATCCGGAAGTGAATTCCAACGACATGGGAGAGAGTGAGAGTGCTGGAGGGAGAATTTAGAGTTGTTAGACAAGCTTTTGACTGACGGGGAGAATGTTGGACGGTGCAACTATTACAGCCGGGTTTCTGTGAAATATTGTTCAATGAGATATTGTTCAGGTATATCAGACTCAGAGCTGTAAATCCCTAATTCTTTTGGAAATTAAATTGATTGTACAAGTCGCATTCTGATTATGTTTTCACAATATTAATTCGCAGCGATTGCAATATATGATGTGTGAACTTTTGAATAGCGCCAAAATATATTAATTTCTCATCATATTTCTTAATAAACTTATTGGAAAAATGAAAAATACGAAAAATGGAGGACCGTGCTTGTTCATTTTTTTTCACAATTTCTCACAATATTTAATGGAAAATTGTGTTGTTTTACAACTATTCAAAAGTTTACACATAATTTTATAATCGCTACTAGTAGCGATTATAAAATCATAAAATTCGTAGGGCGGCACTTCTGACGAGCAAAACTTTAAGGAATAAAGTTTACAGTACAGTTTGTTTTATAGTTATATTTTCGTAATAATTACTAGTAATTATTACCAAAATTCCTTAAAGTTTTTCTCGTTAGAAGTGCCGCCCTACGAATTTTATGTTTTTTTTTTTTTGCACAATGGTTGCAATTTTTTTTTAGCTGTTACCATTCATGTCACTTTGCAATACCGAGTTGAACGTCAGCTTCGGTTGTATTTGCGGTATCTCAAAAGGGACGCGTGCCCAGACGGCACTGAACGTCGCAAGTTCTCCACTGAAGGGCTGTCGATATAAACTTCCGGTATAGTCGCTTGGGGAACGAGAAAAGGGCCGTTAACCTATAATGTTACTCGTCCAGGCAACACGAAGTGCTACACAAAATGAGGCTCAATAAGTACGTATATACATGAATTCAATACCGTGACTATGTAAGGCATTAAATATTCGTGGAAATCGATGCAGCTAAGTGGTTTTGGAACTTAAAAGGACGTATTTACACCCAGTACTATTTTCGAGGGGTTCTTTATTGAATTTTTTAAGCGAAAGTCGAATCTATAAATTCTGAAATAGGAAACGTTGAAATATTGATTTAAAAAAAAATACTGCTAATATATTTGTAACTCGTGTTTTCTGTTGTGATATAAATTACTTGAAAATGATAGTGAAGACCAAAAAACGATATATTGAAGAAATAGAAATTGTGGTATTGTTTTTGACATTTTTCGACCGGAAGTTGGTTCTACGAATTCTACGTCAGAAAACGACTTTTAAAAAAATATCTGTGCAAAGAGTTGGCACAGATATTTTCCGTGGTGAAATATTCGGCTTAAGAATGATAGAAAACGTCAAACGTAAAATAATTTGGGTTGGATTTTCTGACTTGAAGTCGAATCCGTGATTTCTAAAATTAGAAGCGGTCAAAATTCACGTTTTTTTTTAGATCACAGTAAAAAGCTTTGAAACGGATGTTTTTTTTTTGAGGAATATACTTGAGAACGATAGCGAAGACCAAAAATCCACAAAAATTCAATTTCCACCGAATTGCTTATAATTAAATGAATATTATTGCAACAGAAAATGCATTCCACTAGACAATATTATCAAATCATGTGATACCATTAAAAATTATGATATCTAATACAGGATTTTTGAGAATAATTTCAAATTTATAAATTGGCGCGCAAAGTATTTATTTTAAAAATTCATGAAAAAAAAGTTTCAGTTAAAAAAACCCGTGTTTTTTTGAGGATATAGAACAGTATAAAAAATAATAGAGCGAATTGGACGGGGTCAGGGTTGAACTTACTGAGTTGGCCAACCTCATATATAAAATTGTAATTTAATATTGTTAAAGGTAAATAATCAAATACAATCATACAAAAAGATGAAGCAAGCACATTTTTAGGGTGAATGACAGCAAAAGTTTTTTTTACTCCCGGGATAGCTACGGTCAGGGGGTCGAGAAGGTTCACCATGCTGGTTTTTTGAGAATAATTTCAAATTTATAAACTGGGGCGCAAAGTATATATTTTTAAAATTCATGAAAAAAAAGTTTCAGTTAAAAAAACCCGTGTTTTTTTGAGGATATAGAATAGTATAAAAAATAATGGAGGGAATTGGACAGGGTCAGGGTTGAACTTACTGAGTTGGCCAACCTCATATATAAAATTGTAATTTAATATTGTTAAGGGTAAATAATCAAATGCAATCATACAAAAAGATGAAGCAGGCACATTTTTAGCGTGAATGACAGCAAAAGTTTTTTTTACTCCCGGGATAGCTACGTTCAGGGGGTCGAAAACGTTCACCATGCTGGTTTTTTGAGAAAAATTTCGAATTTATAAATTGCGGCGCAAAGTATATATTTTAAAAATTCATGACAAAAAAGTTCCAGTTTAAAAAATCCGTGTTTTTTCGTGGATATAGAATAGTATAAAAAAGAATGGAGCGAATTGGACGGGGTCAGGGCTGAACTTACTGAGTTGGCCAACCTCATATATAAAATTGTAATTTAATATTGTTAAAGGTAAATAATCAAATACAATCATACAAAAAGATGAAGCAAGCACATTTTTGGGGTGAATGACAGCAAAAGTTTTTTTTACTCCCGGGATAGCTACGTTCAGGGGGTCGAAAAGGTTCACCATGCTGGTTTTTTGAGAATAATTTCAAATTTATAAATTGGGGCGCAAAGTATATATTTTAAAAATTCATGAAAAAAAGTTTGAGTTAAAAAAAACCCGTGTTTTTTTTTGAGGATATAGAATAGTATAGAAAATAATGGAGCGAATTGGACGGGGTCAGGGTTGAACTTACTAAGTTGGCCAATCTCATATATAAAATTGTAATTTAATATTGTTAAGGCTAAATAATCAAATACAATCATACAAAAAGATAAAGCAAGCGCATTTTTAGGGTGAATGACAGCAAAAGTTTTTTTTACTCCCGGGATAGCTACGTTCAGGGGGTCGAAAAGGTTCACCATGCTGGTTTTTTGAGAATAATTTCAAATTTATAAATTAGGGCGCAAAGTATATATTTTAAAAATTCATGAAAAGAAAATTTCAGTTAAAAAAACCCGTGTTTTTTTTCGAGGATATAGAATAGTATACAAAATAATGGAGCGAATTGGACGGGGTCAGGGTTGAACTTACTAAGTTGGCCAACCTCATATATAAAATTGTAATTTAATATTGTTAAGGCCAGGGTTCGGAAGTAACGCGTTACTAGTAACGTCGTTAGTGAATTCGTTACTTTTTGGTGGTAACGGTCGGTAACGTCGTTAGATTTTTATTCGTGTAATTCTAAGACAATGCACGTTACAATGTTTTTGTAACAAGTAACGAAATTGCCGTTACTTTATCGTTACTTTTTGAGATACAAAATGTTTGTTAACGAGTAGCTGTTTGAATTCCCTCTAATAGGCGAGATACCAACGAAAATGAACGAAAGCTACTTGCTCAACGTTAATAAACGCTTCCTCTGAATTATTCGTTTTTTCGTTATAGTCCTTCATTCTACTCGTTAATAATGATATACGTCTAAATTTGTTATATGATTAATATGTTTTAAAGTAACGAAAAGTAACGGAAGCGTTACATGACAGTAACGATAACGGTAACGCGTTATTTTTTCACAAGGTGTAACGGTAACGGTAACGCGTTACTTTTTCACAAGAAGTAACTGTAACGGTAACGAATTACTTTTAATAAGTAACGTTCCGGACCCTGGTTAAGGCTAAATAATCAAATACAATCATACAAAAAGATGAAGCAAGCACATTTTTGGGGTGAATGACAGCAAAAGTTTTTTTTACTCCCGGGATAGGTACGTTCAGGGGGTCGAAAACGTTCACCATGCTGGTTTTTTGAGAAAAATTTCAAATTTATAAATTGCGGCGCAAAGTATATATTTTAAAAATTCATGAAAAAAAGTTTCAGTTAAAAAAATCCGTGTTTTTTCGAGGATATAGAATAGTATAAAAAATAATGGAGCGAATTGGACGGGGCCAGGGTTGAACTTACTAAGTTGGCCAACCTCATATATAAAATTGTAATTTAATATTGTTAAAGGTAAATAATCAAATACAATCATACAAAAAGATAAAGCAAGCGCATTTTTAGGGTGAATGACAGCAAAAGTTTTTTTTACTCCCGGGATAGCTACGTTCAGGGGGTCGAAAAGGTTCACCATGCTGGTTTTTTGAGAATAATTATAAAATATATATATATATATATAAAAATATATAAAAAAAAGTTTCAGTTAAAAAAAATCCGTGTTTTTTTGAGGATATAGAATAGTATAAAAAATAATGGAGCGAATTGGACGGGGTCAGGGTTGAAGTTACTAAGTTGGCCAACCTCATATATAAAGTTGTAATTTAATATTGTTAAGGGTAAATAATCAAATACAATCATACAAAAAGATGAAGCAAGCACATTTTTAGGGTGAATGACAGCAAAACTTTTTTTTACTCCCGGGATAGCTACGTTCAGGGGGTCGAGAAGGTTCACCATGCTGGTTTCCAAGATAAATTGAGCAAACCTCGCATTTCCCGGCGGGATCGAGAGCGCGCTAGTTCTTCCGGTATATGTAGAGGGGCGAACGGGCACGGGGTTGTTGGGCGGTCGTAGGAGGAAGGGAAAGAACGATTCTCTCTATATATATATCTGTATATGTGTGTAGGAGGGGTGGTTTTGCTGGCGTACGTGCTTTATGCGAGGGAGTAAAGCGCGCGCGTTCACTCTGACGAAGGACAACGAACCCGGGTCAGGAGTTGTCCGGGCTAACGCGCGCGACCCTCCCCACCATCCCCTCTTTCACCTCCTATTATATCTCCATCCCTCTCTCTCTCTCTCTCTCTCTCTCTCATTCTGTCTTTCTCTCTTCGTCTCTCTCTCTCTCTCGCTCATTCTGTCTTTCTCTCTCTCTCTCTCTCTTTGTGTGTGTGTCACCCTGCGTCCGTTTCACCCTCACGAAATCGATGTAGGCACGAACTCTCTCGTGCTTCAAGGCTGCAACACCGTTTCGTCGAAATAGCAACGATTTATCAAATTCCTAATGCGAAAAAAAAGTCCTCTTCGTGACTACGTAAAATCGGGGAGTAAATACAAAAATTAGAGTGAATTGAAACATAGAATTTTGCCGGTAGGAGAGAGAGTTCATCGTCCTCCGAAGATCTGCAACATATTTTCTGGGTCACGTGAAGTTGGATTTTCATTTTCGTAAAATATAGCATTTGACTGAATTATTTATATTTCTCACTGCATCGCGAATACCGTAAAGATTTCTTGGTGTAGATGTAATCAGTTTGAATATTCCCGCAAATTTATAGAGACTACGAGAATAAACTTTGGTGCCGAGAGACGAAGAGATTCATCGGTGAGGAAAAACGACAAATATCAAATAATAATGACGAATGGTATAAATGGTAACGCGGACATGGGACTGTGAGAGAGATTGTACCGCGGTGCAAGTGCAACGGGTAGAGAGTGACGAAGATACAATGAGAAAGAGAGGTGAACGTGAATGCGAGTGGGAGAATATTACCGCCAAGTGGGAGAGGGTCATCGACATTGCCGATCTCAGAATAACCGCATACAACGAGCGCTCGCGTTCCGATTACAATAAAGATGTCGCTCCATAGACCAGTAAGAAATGCAAGTGCTTTAGAATAGAGCTAAAAATGTAAACATAAAAAAAGCCGTGAAGCAGGGTAATAAATCTGTAATTTCCAATGCAAAACGAAATTATTGGCACATATGCACGGATCTGATTACCATATTATTATACACACTTCAAAAGTGGAAGTCATGATAACTATTAATGGTAACTAGTCGCATGCTAATTATTCCATGCGACTATTTTAATAGTTGCAACTAATTTAAACTCTAAATGTGGAAGTCGTGATAACTATTAAATGGCAACTATTATACCATACGACTATTTTGATAGTTGCAACTAATTTAAACTCCAAATGTGGAAGTCGTGATAACTATTAATTGGTAACTATTATACCATGCGACTATTTTGATAGTTGCAACTAATTTAAACTACAAATGTGGAAGTCGAGATAACTATTAAATGGCAAGTATTATTCTATGCGACTGTTTTAATAGTTGCAACTAATTTAAACTCCAAATGTGGAAGTCGTGATAACTATTAAATGGCAACTATTATACCACGCGACTATTTTGATAGTTGCAACTAATTTAAACTACAAATGTGGAAGTCGTGGTAATTATTAAATGGCAAGTATTATTCCATTCGACTATTTTAATAGTTGCAACTAATTTAAACTCCAAATGTGGAAGTCGTGATAACTGTTAAATGGCAAGTATTATTCCATGCGACTATTTTGATAGTTGCAACTAATTTAAACTCCAAATGTGGAAGTCGTGATAACTATTAAATGGCAAGTATTATCCCATGCGACTATTTCAATAGTTGCAACTAATTTAAACTCCAAATGTGGACGTCGTGATAACTATTAAATGGCAACTATTATACCATGCGACTATTTTGATAGTTGCAACTAATTTAAACTCCAAATGTGGAAGTCGTGATAACTATTAAATGGCAACTATTATACCATGCGACTATTTTGATAGTTGCAACTAATTTAAACTCCAAATGTGGAAGTCGTGATAACTATTATATGGCAAGTATTATTCCATGCGACTATATTAATAGTTGCAACTAATATAAACTCCAAATGTCGAAGTCGTGATAACTGTTAAATGGCAACTATTATTCCATGCGATTGTGTTCATAGTTGCAACTAATTTAAACTCCAAATGTCGAAGTCGTGATAACTATTAAATGGCAACTCTTTGTGAAATTCTCTTTGTGCAATGAGAGAAAATTTAAATATGGGTGACTCCAAATAGTAGATTCAATGAAAATTGCAAATATACTATTTAAGGAACCATAGTTCAAAAAAGTAAATGTTGCTATAAAAATAGTCGTATGGACGAAGTTATAGTTGTCAAATAATTTTATTTTCGCTGCGATCATTCGAGAGTCCTTACAAATTTGATTGCAGGAACTCTAAATAGTAGCTCTAAAGAAATTAGCAACTATACTTTTAAGGACTACTATAATTGCTGCTAACTATAATTGCTGCAAGTACTTAATAGGCCGAAGAAGATAATGTTACTATTAAAATAGTCTAATGGACTAAATTCATCTATTAGGTGGCACAAATAAAAGTTGTCACATGATAGTTGCTTCTTCCACTGCAACTATTTAAACTTATTATTAAATTCATCGTCTGTGCATTGTAAAACAGTTTCCACAGATTGGAAACTGCTCCAATTAGTAAGTCCAAAGAAAATATCAAATATACTTTCCAAGGAACTATAGTTGCCGCAACTATTTAACAGTCCGGAAAAGTTAACGTCACTACAAAAATAGTTATCATTCATAATCGCCACAACTATTCGAGAGTCCAAAAAAATTCCGTAGCATTAACAAAAATAGTCTCATGGACCAAAAATCAATCGTTGCATGAATTTCTAATCATATATAATTAGAATAATCCCAAATGCTCAGGTGCACAAACGAGTCTATTACAAAATAAATCGTCTGTGCATTGACAAAAAAAAGATTTCACATCGGTAACTGCTCTAAATAGTAGTTCCAAAAAAAAACCTCAACTACACCTTTCCTCTAACTATAGTTGCCACAACTATTCAACAGTCCGAAAAAATTAATATCACCAAAAAAACACTTGTCATTTATAATTACCAAATGCATCATCTCGCACTCCGTAACACCGTAAAGCCCAGCATCAACAAAAATACTCTCATGGACCAAAAATTAATCGCTCCATGATTTTCTCAGAATATATTAATTATCATATTCCCGTATGCTCAGGTGCATTAATATATCTATATGTAGCGAATGGCATTGTCAGGATCCTAGAATAACCCCCGAACACACATAGGAAATCAATGAGAGTGATGCCGTTCGCGTGCACAAATACACACGGCACAAAGCGGAGAGCGAAACGCCGCTGATAGTTGTTTGTGCGCTAGTATACTACTATTGCATACATATGTGTAATGTCGGTGTATGTGTCAGCCACAGAAGCAGCAAGGCTTACGTACGTATCCCACGGGGTACGTATGAAGTACAGCATGCATCTGTATGCGTGTATATATGTGTCTGTGCGCCGGCCTAGATTCTCCCGGGTTCAACACTCGCTATCGAGGTGACTGCTGCTGCTGCTGCTGCTGCTGCTTGCCCCGTTCGCTCGTTCTCGCTTGCTCAATGCAAGAGCGAAGCGCGGGGACCGAACGAGACCGTTGCTACTGCTGCTGCTGCTGCTGCTCTCGTACTCCCCGTTTATACAATACGATGTCCCGTACCACGTTTGAGTACCCGTCCAGGGTCTCGCTCTGATACGGCCTGTCCCGAAACCGGGGCGTGCATTTATGTGCGTCCCGGTAGGACTACTAGAGTCGAGAAATCCCTGCAGGAGCCAGGGATTTCACAGTTCAGCGAACAATAAAGCTCTTAATAGCTTCGACGTGGTTAAATTCTGACGCATATTTCAATATTGAGATGAAAACAGACGCATTCAGTCACAGAGCGGAAGGAAATACTTTACGGGAAGTTAGAATGATTAAATGATTCATCGATCATTTTTTAAGTTTGGACTTATAGGACGAGAATTTTGTGGTAGGATTTGGATTTAATTATGAAGATTAAATAGTGGATTGAGCGACTATTTTGTTTTTAATTTTGATTTTATATTTAGACTGTAACTACTAATTAGGTAGAGCGACAATGGAAACATTTTTATATGAATATACATATAAATAGTCGTATATAAAGTATCAATTAATACTTTTTACTTTTATAGATTTAATTATATATCTTTTTTGTATTTGTTTGATGAATTTGGTTTTAAAAATCGTAAAATGATGATGAATTATTGTCAGCTGGAAATTCCAGGCAAACCAAGCAGATGGATGACGAACATTCTGGAAGTTTCAGAGAAGGCGAAAACCTAGTGTTACCGCTTTGACTTCATACGTGTACCGTAAGCTTGTTGCAGTTGTGTGTTACACACAACCGGACCGAGCGTTGTTACTCAACACATCAGCAGCAGCAGCAGCAACGAGAGAGCAACCGATCGAGGTGTACACCTCCTTGGGCGAACACGCGGGGTGCAGCGACCGTTCGAGGACGCGTTCGGTACAGTTCGTGGCCGCGTGTACCTACTTTTACTTTCGTGACGCTTATGTCGTACCACCGAGCGGTGCATGGCAGCGTGCGTGGATGCTGAACGGCGCGAGGTTCTCTGCGCTCGTCCCCGTTCCTTATTTTTTTCACGATGACGAATTTTCGTTTATGACTCAAATTGAGTAAGAAACAGAAATGTAACAAAAATTGGAAAACGCAAAAAATAAACCTTTAATAGCTATTTTCAAAAAAAAAAAAAAAAAATTGTATAGTTATTTTCCAAAAACACCTTCAATAGCTGTTTTCCAAAAGCATCTTTAATGGCTATTTTCCAAAAAACATCTTCTATAGTTATTTTCCAAAAACATCTTTAATAGCTATTTTTCATAAACACCTTCAATAGCTTTTTTCCAAAAGCGTCTGTAATGGCTATTTTCCAAAAACATCTTCAATAGATATTTTCCAAAAAAACATCTTTAATAGCTATTTTCCAAAAACATCTTTTTTGAAAAACAACTATTAGAGGGATCCATAAACAAAATAGACAAAGCGTGGAAAATTGATAAAGTGAATTTTTTAAATATAATTTTTCCACTTATTATTTTTATATTAGGTGCAAATTTGGCGCAGTTAAGGATACACGGAGAGAAGGATCTGATAATTTTTACCTTATTTATAGCAAAAAGTATCGTAAATTCTTGGTACAGGGGAGACGTGACGCCACCTATCAAGAAGTACGAGAACTGCGAGAATTTTTACCACGAAATATGGTAAAAAATTCTATGTATGTGGTAGAAATTTTCATAGTTCTCGTACTTTTCGTCAGGTGGCGGCTATGGCTTCCCAATACCAGGCGCGTTTGATAATTTCTACCATAGCGTCTGGTAAATTTTATCAGATCCTTCTCTCCGTGTATGTCAGAACCTACTAAAAAAAATGTAACACAAAAAATGTCTACTTTTACTCTCTGAAACAAAATATATTTTCACACAGAAAAGTATCTAATAATAGAGAAAAAATGATTTTTCTCAACAGCAAAGTAGTTTGACTGCTAAAGGCATGAAATTTTATCGTTATTATAAATACTTGATTAATCTCGATGAAAGCATTTAATTTGACGTAAGGCAATCGCTCGTAATTACGAGAAAGTTTTCACGTCGCGATTTCACACTCGTAGTACTACATCGTTGTATACATGCTATATAGTATAACTGATGGTAGCATTAGTAGGTAACGATTCACTTTACTACACGTTCCCGAGAACGAAAGTGAAAAACCGGTCGCGACTGAGAGCCACTGGGTAGTGTGTAATAGTTTCGATTGAAAGGAGGTTACGGAGTGAGTGAACTTTGGGCCTCGATTGTGTGCGAGAAACGCGAAACGTCGAGCGGTAATACACGTATTACTTACACTCGCACAAACACTCACACACTCACACGTGAACGCGCTATTCCGGCCGCAGCGAGAGCGAATTTTACGCACACACTCGTACACATATGTTCACGCTGAGCGTTTATACTGATACCTTTACAAAGCTCTCGCTCAGAAGTGCACCAACATATGCGAACCGTATGAAACACGGTATCTGACGCACACACGCGTAAAGCGTTCACAAACTAACGTCACAGCCCGGCCACATCATCCGCCACAGTGCGAATTTCCATAGCTTTGCTGTCCGACCCCGATCAAGAGATATACTCATTACCGTCTGCACATCTCCCCTGGAAGCAAGATAAATGAGCGAGATACCACTTTTTTTTGCAGATTTTGTTTGTTATCTCGAATCTTCCGCAAATTTTGGAAAATTCATTAAAGACATTTTTTTGTTGTCTCAAATGCACGGATCTGATAAGCATATTACTATACACACTTCGAAAGTGGAAGTCATGATAACTATTAAATGGTAACTATTATACCATGCGACTATTTTAATAGTTGCAACTAATTGAAACTCCAAATGTGAAAGTCGTGATAACTATTAAATGGCAAGTATTATTCCATGCGACTATTTTACTAGTTGCAACTAATTTAAGCTCCAAATGTGGAAGTCGTGATAACTATTAAATGGCAAGTATTATTCCATGCGACTTTATTAATAGTTGCAACTAATTTAAACTCCAAATGTGGACGTCGTGATAACTATTAAATGGCAACTATTATACCATGCGACTATTTTAATAGTTGCAACTAATTTAAACTCCAAATGTGGACGTCGTGATAACTATTAAATGGCAACTATTATACCATGCGACTATTTTGATAGTTGCAACTTATTTAAACTCCAAATGTGGAAGTCGTGATAACTATTAAATGGCAGGTATTATACCATGCGACTATTTTAATAGTTGCAACTAATTTAAACTCCAAATGTGGAAGTCGTGATAACTATTAAATGGCAAGTATTATTCCATGCGACTATTTTAATAGTTGCAACTAATTTAAATTCCAAATGTGGACGTCGTGATAACTATTAAATGGCAACTATTATACCATGCGACTATTTTGATAGTTGCAACTAATTTAAACTCCAAATGTGGAAGTCGTGATAACTATTAAATGGCAAGTTTCTATATAGATTTACTTAAGAATGCCTCAAATAAAAAATACTTAGTTTTTTACAAATTATTATGATAAAAGTAATTATTTTGGAAATAATTTGATTATTGTGACGTTTTATAATAAATTTTCATGAAATATCTTTTTTTTTATTTTCACAGGAGATTTTATATATTTTCTTACTAATATGTTGGAAATATAAAAATAAATAACATCGGTTAAATTATTTATGGAATGAATAAGCAAATATAATGAACTTAAAAGTAATGAGTGGTTGTACGTCCAAAAGTTAGAGAAATTATCGTAGTTTTAGCAATTACAGTTATCGTAGTTGCAACTACTAAATGCCGACTTATTTTATCATTTTTTAAATTAATTTCTTTTTCTAATACTTGAAGTTGAATACTTATTACAATTTCAAATGATAGTTGAAGTTTATTTATTCTATCATTTACATTTACCAAAACCAGATTATTAACTCAGTGTAAACTTTATACGGTCTTCTGGTATCAGACCATGAATATATAATCGATAGTAGAAAATAAACGAGACGTAAGTTTTATATAACTGAACTATACTTCCTTGGGCGATATGTGACTAAATGCGTAAACGTCATTTACTCATGTCAGGGAACTTAACACGAATGCAGAATAATCGAAAACGCTTTCGAATATAGAGCAATGATAAATAAATTTTATGCTGATTTATACTACAAATAGTCGCGTCAATCAGTAATTGCTAAATGAAACACGATTATTCAATAACTGTTCAAGTTTAGATTGTCAGAAAGTGAAATTGTAGTATTAGAAACAATCTAATACTACAATTTTACTTAGTTTTTCAGCTTAGCATGTAGAAACAATCATTAACCATGCAATTCATTTTTTTAAATTACATACAATAATTCAATTGTCAACTATTTAGTTGACAATATTTTAATTACAGACAATAAATCAATTGTCACCTATCAACTATTTAGGGAAATATTGGAAAAATAGTTTAGAACAATAACGAAAAAATAAGACGTTAGTTTTATATAACTGAACTATACTTCCTTGGGCTATATATATGTGACTAAATGCGTAAGCGTAATTTACGCGTGTCAGGGAAGTTAACGCGAGTGCGGAATAATCGATTACGCTGTCACGAAGAAAATCGAAGTGCAACGTGAGAAAATATCGAATAAGTTAGTTGGAGACCTCGTTTTGCGATGCAATCATGTTTTATCTATCCACTTCGTCTATTCCGTGTTATCCGAGCCTTCCTATAACAGACAAGACTTGCACTAGATTCTCGGTGTATTAGCAAACGACAGTTGGGTTCATGGGATAGTTTAGCATTATTAGATAAGATAGGACTGTACACACAGCCTGTCGGTTGTATGCGCAAAGTGAAAAGTGCATCGTGCGGGGCGTACGACTTGAGGCCCGTCACTTTCACGTCGTTTTAAAAGAGGCGCGCGTACCGAGAAACAGTGCATGCATTGCTTGCTGTCGCTGTATATCTTTACGTGCTCCAATCGAGCAGCACTGTTAAATAGAGACAGAAGTGCATACATCTGTTGACGTTGAAGGAGGATATCGCTTTGAAAGAAAGCGAAACTTCTCGACGACTTTGTAATACACAGTAGTACCAGCTGCGGATGAGAAACAAGCGAGTGGGTCACACGATGAGGCTCAGAGAGTTCACTCATTGCCACATATTTGCAACAAATGAGAATTTTTTGTTGTAGCTTTTTTAGTCAAGTTATAATATTAACTTTTTTAGGAAGTTATAATATTAGGTTTTTTTTAGCAAGTTATAATATTAGCTTTTATTGGCAAATTATAATATTAGATTTTTTAGGCAAGTTATAATATCAGCTTTTATTGGCAAATTATAATATTAGGTTTTTAGGCAAGTTATAATATTAGCTTTTATTGGCAAATTATAATATTAGGTTTTTTAGGCAAGTTGTACTATTAGCTTTTTTAGGCAAATCATAATATTAGCTTTTATTGGCAAATTATAATATTGGCTTTTATTGGCAAGTTGTAATATTAGCTTTTATTGGCAAATTATAATATTAAGTTTTATAGGCAAGTTGAAATATTAGGTTTTATTGGCAAATTATAATATTAGGTTTTACAGCCAAGTTGTAATATTAGCTTTTATTGGCAAATTATAATATTAAATTTTTTAGGCAAGTTATAATATTTGCTTTTATTGGCAAATTATAATATTAGATTTTTTAGGCCAGTTGTAATATTAGCTTTTATTGGCAAATTATAATATTAGGTGTTTTTAGGGAAGTTATAATATTAGGTTTTATTGGCAAATTATAATATTAGATTTTTTAGGCCAGTTGTAATATTAGCTTTTATTGGCAAATTATAATATTAGGTGTTTTTAGGGAAGTTATAATATTAGGTTTTATTGGCAAATTATAATATTAGGTTTTATAGGCAAGTAGTAATATTAGCTTTTATTGGCAAATTATAATATTAGATTTTATAGGCAATTTGTAATATTAGCTTTTATTGGCAAATTATAATATTACGTTTTATAGGCAATTTGTGATATTAGCTTTTATAGGCAAATTATAATATTAGGTTTTTTTAGGCAAGTTTATAATATTAGCTTTTATTGGCAAATTATAATATTAGGTTTTTTAGGCAAGATGTAATATTAGCTTTTATTGGCAAATTATAATATTATGTTTTTTTAGGGAAGTTATAATATTAGTTTTTATTGGCAAATTATAATATTAGGTTTTATAGGCAAGTTGTAATATTAGCTTTTATTGGCAAATTATAATATTAGGTTTTATAGGCAAGATGTAGTATTAGCTTTTATTGGCAAATTACGATATTAGGTTTTTTAGGCAAGTTGTAATATTAGCTTTTATTGGCAAATTATAATATTAGATTTTTTAGCCAAGTTATAATATTTGCTTTTATTGGCAAATTATAATATTAGATTTCTTAGGCAAGTTATAATATTAGCGTTTATTGGCAAATTATAATATTCGGTTTTTAGGCAAGTTATAATATTAGCTTTTATAACCAATTTTTAATGATCGTTTTCTTATCCACATTTTGGTAGCAGTTTTTTTTACCAAATCTTCATGGCAGCTTCATGGTAAATCAAACTTTCGTAGTAATGTGTTAAATCATGCTGTCGTTGTATATCTTTTCGTGCTCCAATCGAGCAATACAATCGAATAGAGACAGAAATGCATACATCTGTTAATGTTGAAGCAGGATATCGTTTTGAAAAAAAGCGAAACTTCACGGCGACTTTGTTATACACTGTAGTATACTAGCTGCGGCTGAGAAACATACGAGTGGGTCACACGACGGGGCTCAGAGAGTTCACCCATTGCAACATATTTGCAACAAATGGGGATTATGTCATTCCAGTACATTTTGCGCCGGGGATTTTTAATCCTATAGGGATATCCTTTGTTCCTTTTATAGTTTTTTTCTGCGGTTTCTTTCGTGATAAGGAAAATATATTTTATTTATCCCGGAAATCTGCCTTCCTGTTGTATTTGCGCGTCTTTAGTGGTTTTAGATTATTTTTTTTGTGTAATATTAAGAAATGTTGAAAACATGCGTCAACATTTATTTATAATTAGATGTGTAAAAAACAAGAGTCATTTTATTTTGAAAAGCAAGAAGAAACGAGAAGAAATTATGCAAATATAAATTGCAACTACTAAAAAGAAGCACTCATAACTAATCACGAGGATTCATAATAGTAGTTGAAAGTAATCGTGTGGATTCCTAATCGTTTTGATTAGGCTACAAGATTAGTACAAATCGATGATTTTCATTGATGCATATTTTAATTATTTGGCTGATGGTGTCGTATGATAAAATAAAGTATTGATCCTAAATGGCTAAACCATCTGGTTATTTTGGACGACCTACAATAATTTTGTTGAGTTCATAGACTTTGTACAATATTAGACGATAATCGGAAGCTTAATTGTTCTCACATAATTGTCACAAGTTTGAACAATCGTTCCTTCCAGAACGAGTTGTAATTTAGAATAAATAAAAAATTGAGAAAATGCCAGGGTTTTGAAGAGTTTGAAAGATAAATTAAAACTTATCACGTGACAAAAGATTACTCCTCGAAAATTATGTAAAATCTAAAAACGAAAAGAAAAAATATAGGTGGCCAGACATTTTTGCTACCCAGTAAAAAATTCTTTATTTATAAGATCAACAACTCACATTTTTTCAAATAATCTCGCCTGCAAAACAACAAACAATATCGATAAATAAATATCACTAATTTTTTACTCCTTTGCCTTAAACATATCATTTTCATACCAAATTCATTACGAGTAGAAATGATGCCAGTACTATTTAACAATTTAAAAATGGCCAACCACTACACCAAAAAATGGTCATTTTGTATCTTCGGTGTTATAATAAAAGCTCACGGATGGTAGAAAATGCGAAATACCGAAATACACGAGATGATAAGCGTCGTTACTTCGTCTGATATTATTTTATGTCGGCTCTGTCAATTATACAGAATCCGACGTTACCGAGAACGCGCGATCGAAGCTTGTGCAGCTTGCAAGAACATCGAGCGTTATCATGCCAGTAGAACGAGTTGGTGCAGACTGGCCACGAGTACAGTAGACAACTACCGTACCGGGTTGGCCGAGCTCGGTGGAAGTGAATGCGTTTCGCCGCAGTAGTAGGTGGCAGTACTGATCAGACGAGCTCAGGAGGCACTAACCACTCGCTCGGTTTATCAACTGGCGCAAAGCTTGCGATAGTCTCCACCGGCAATGACGAGGTCGCTGTCTTCGCGAAAGCGTCGGAAAGCTCACATTCTACTATTCGTAGAATGAACATTTCAACAAGTCGGCAATTCGCACATGGTACGCCACATTTTCTGCCTACGATTTAAATGAAAAAGTATTTTGAACACCACATTGAAAAATTACCAATTATTAGGTCTATGAAATATAATCAATTATTATAGGATAATAATTACACTTAATTATTAACAATTATTGCAAAATAGTAATACATAACACCCAGAAAAAAGATCTTGTTAACGGGACTAGAATGTACGCATCGGAAATAAAATTTCTTATTTGGATGCCGACCTACTAGACTTCCATTTACGTCAAATACATTTTTTTATTTGTAATTAATATACTTGTTGAATAGTAAATATATTTAAATCTAAGAAATATTTATTTGGATCGGCAGTTATATAAATGTTGATAAAACAAAATTTAATTGGGATATTCCTCACTATCCCTTACACCGAGAGAAAAAGTTTCATTGATTCCCACATAGAAAAATATATGTGTAACATATACGTTAAATATATGGCGCCAAAAAGTTCTATATGCTGCATATATGTGTGCAAAAATATATTCAAAATATATGGGATATATGTATGGAATATATTTAAAATATATTTCATATACGTTTAGCGTCAAAAAGTTCCATACGTCGAATATATCGTGCATATATTTCTATTTCCATGTGGGTTCACGGAAATCTTTGCCAATGAAATGAAATACTTGAATTTCAATACTATCTTTTCTTTGAATGATCTCAAACTCAATGAAAAGTAGTGACATTGATTCGAAGAAACATTTCTTTAAACCAATGAACCCTTTTCATTGATTTCAAAGATATCGTCTCTAATTCGATGAAACCTTCTTCTTACCAGCTCAAAATTTAAAAACCTATTTTTTCCTGAAGTACGCGGTAGATAAAGCTCAAATTTTGTGAGTATGTAAGAAAGTATGGCAAAAATAGGCTAAGCTTCTGGCTCCTCGAAACTCGAAGCCGTTCGTTCGAGAGAACCGAAAAACAAAAAAGTGAGGTTAGGTGCGAGAGAGACATCAATAAAAACGTTTCGTCGAACCAATGAAAACGTCTCTTTAAAACAATGAAACTGTTTCTTTATTATATGCTCACTAAGTAAATCTTTATTTACAGGCAATGAAATGTCTCTTTGAAATTCAAATGCACTATTTCATTGAAATCAAAGAAATATTTCGTTGAAATCAATGAAAATAAAATCAATCCACCCATTTCTTTGGCGTCCATGAAATCTTTTCTCTCGGTGTAGAAGCTCAGAAACTGCCTCCCGCTCAGCAGTTGGCGCGCAAACCAGTGCGTAGCTAAGCGGTCATCCATCCAAGTTATGACCGCAAATAATGGTGCTTAACTGTGGAGACCGTCGAGCCATACACCGACCGCGCGTCCACTGCTGCCGATTTAAAGAATACATCATTTTTATATAAATTTACAACAAGAATTAAATCAAATCGATAAATGTTGCATGTTGATAATAATAAACTGCAATGATGAAAGGAAATAAATATATATTGGATTATAAGATAGTTCTAATTGATTTTATTTAAAAATATCTAATACATGTATTTGGTCGTTTTAACTAGATCTTTTTTCCGGATTAAAAATGTATTTAGTAGCAATAAATAAAATATTTTTTTTAGTATCCGCTGCACAGTGAAAATCGATTCAAATAAATAAATATGCTGGAAATTAAAAAACTGAAAAATTGAATGAAATACATATTTGTTGGAGGGAAAATAAATTTTCGTTGATTGAAATAATTAAATATTGAATTTTAGTTAATATTACCAAATCTTTTTTCTGGGTGTAGATTTACTGTTAATATCCTAAATTCTTTTTCATTCAAATGAAGTTAAATTTTGTTAGACATAAAAAAAAGACTTGCAATTTGACAATCTTTTTTGAATTTTTGAGTATTTTTTTACTTACCAAATGGTTGAAAGATTAGTTCACAAATTATTAGGCACAGCTTGCGGACTTACCTGCAAAATAGAAAATAAATTATTTTTAATAACAGGGTATAAAGTGGTATTAGATTTTTTTTTGGATAGTATGGCTATTCAGAAGGTCATGTACTCCAGACCACAAAAGCTTCACCTGTACTCGCCGCGCGTACGCGTTACGCACGAGTACCGTATACAATATTTTAGTTCTGGTGAGTTTATTACGACTCCAGCAGTGTCGATGTTTACGATGAACGCTCAGTGAGCGCACGGGGTAACATTTATTGACAATGAAAACTGCAAACTCAAATACTTTCGCTTATTCTCGCTGCGGTTTCTCCGACAATGCTGCCTCTATTATATTCTGCTATAACTATAATATCACATGCAGTCATGCAGATAAACCAACAAGAGCCTGGAAATATCATTAATGTCCAACAAAGATCGTTGCACTTTGGAGAAAAGTTTTGCAGCGCATCATAACTTTCAATTAACCACTGGGCTTCAACACTCAGAGAAATCGTGCAAGTGCTGGCAACTATAAAGTGACAGGTATTCATTTTTAATTCGAACTACAAGATATTTATCGTTATGGCAACTATTTTATGTTGTAACCATAAAAAAAAATTTCATATGGACTTAAAATGAATAGCTATCCTTTTATATTCTATAAAAATGTTCTTTGTAAGAATGAATATTCTTGTACAGGAAATACGTCTGTTAAATTTAATTAAATGTACAATTATTATATTAAAATAATAAACAGAATATTAAAGACCATAAAAAACCGTATTAAATATATAAGTATTTTAATATTAGCTAACGCATACATTTAAGATTCACATTTTTGTATATAAATTTTTTGAAAATGCTCAACGTTTTATTCGCTGATATGAAATTTATTACTGAGTGAAGTTTGAGAAAGCGTTTGGTGATGGGAAATCGTGAAAGGAAATTTTTTTTTGCAGCTGCAACGGAGATGTCTCGATGATTTTATCGCCCGTGAGGAATCTCGTTGCGGCTGTTCGTCGGATCAGCTCCGTTGAACCGCATCATATTTCTTTTGTTTTTGCTTCTCCCATATTGTTTTTTGGCTTTTTGAGGACATATTTGTCTGGGAAAATAATTGTATTGCGTGTACGGAGAAAAAGTCGCGATTGGACCAACCACGGGTTAATGAAAAATTATATCAACTTTGCAAGGATGAACCTACCAAGTTTTGGTCGTAGTCTTTTTAACCAATTTTTTGTAATTTCATTTTTCAAATTTTCCCAATTTCATTTTTCAAATTTTTCCAATTTCTTTTTTTGGATTTACGCAATTTCTTTTTTCAAATTTTTTAACAATTTTGGAAAATTATCTAGTTTGCCAAATTTTTGTGGTAAATTTTAATGACTGTTTTTTTAACCAACTTTTCATGGTTGTCTTTTTAACCAACTTTTCATGGTTGTCTTTTTAACCAACTTTTCATAGTTGCTTTTTTAACCAACTTGTCATGATAATTTTTTTAAACCAAGTTTTTGTGGTAACTGTTATCATCCGAATTTTCATCATAACTTTTTTGACCAAATTAACGTGGTAACTATTTTGACCAACTCTTCATGTTAGCTTTTTTAACCAATTTTTCATGGTAAGTTTTCCTAAGTAAGTTTTCGTGGTAACTTTTTCAACAAACGTTTCATATTAGCTTTTTGAATCAAATTTTCGTGGTACCTTGTTTAATGAAATGTATCATAGAAGCTTTCTTAACCCTTTAAGTGGCAAGAATACATCCCCGCCCTATATCATCATTATCGATCAAGAGGTTAACCAACTTTTCATGTTAACACATGTAACCGTTTTTTATAGCTTTCTTAACAAACTTTTCGTGGTTACTTTTTTACCCAACTTTTGAGAGTACCATTTTCAACCAAGTTTTCATGGTTGATCCAACCAAGCCCTTTTTTCCATGTGGCGGTTCACCCCGTGACTGACCATGACCGTTGCAACGCACGCGGACCTCTCCCATCGTTCCGTCAAAGAGCGAGAGGGGTTACTGACCGGGCGTTCATAGTTGTTTTTTTAACCAACTTGTCATGATAGTTTTTTAACTAAGTTTTTGTGGTAACTTATATTATCCGAATTTTCATGATAACTTTGTTGACCAAATTATGATGGTAACTATTTTAATCAACTCTTCATATTAGCTTTTTTAACCAAGTTTTCGTGGGAGCCTTTTTAACCAACTTTTCATATTAGCTTTTTCAATCAAATTTTCGTGGTAGCTTTTTTAACCAACTTTTCATATTAGCTTTTTCAATCAAATTTTCGAGGTACCTAGTTTAATAAAATATATCATAGTAGATTTCTTAATCCTTTAAGTGGCAAGAATACATCCCCGTCCTATATCATCATTACCGATCAAGAGGTTAACCAATTTTTTATGTTAGCTCATGTAACTGTTTTTTATAGCTTTCTTAACAACCTTTCGTGGTTATTTTTTTACCCAACTTTTGAATGCTACCATCACCAACATTTAACCAAGTTTTCATGGTTGTTCCAACCAAGACCATTTTTTTCCATTTGGCGGTTCACCCTGTGACCGACCATGACCGTTGCAACGCACGCGGACCTCTCCCATCGTTCCGTCAAAGAGCGAGAGGGGTTACTGACCGGGCGTCCACCCCATGAGCGTTTATATACTTGCAGCGCTCGAGCAATGCATAGCGCAACGAGTTCCCGGCTTGTGATGTGTATATACAAAGTCGCGCTCCGCTACAGCGACACACTCAAACGTTATGCGGAATGGTATATGTATGCGGGAACTTTCGTTGGCGTAATGCAATGTAGCACTATCATCCGCTCAGTGATGGCACTGTACTCTTCTCCTCCCCTCCACCTCCCGCTCCCCCTCAGCCCCTCCTGCTCGCGTCTATGCATTGAGAGAAAAAAAGATACTGGTGAAATAAGTGAAATAATTTTGCAGTATAAAATTAATGTTTTAATAAATTTTATATATTTTATAAAATTCCACTGATAAATATAGTCGAATGGTAACTATGAATTTATAGTGAAATAATCTTATTAATATAAGATTATTTCACTATAATATAATTTTATAAAACATATAAAATTTCACTGATAAATGTATAGTGAAATAATTTTGCAGTATAAAATTAATGTTTTAATAAATTTTATACATTTTATAAAATTCCACTGATAAATATAGTCGAATGTAACTATGAATTTATAGTGAAATAATCAGTATTAATCAGTTGAATATTTTAATAATTTTTATATGTTTTATAAAATTTCACTGATAAGTATAGTCGAATGGTAACTATAAATTTATAGTGCAATAATTTTATAGTATAAAATTTAATATTTTAATAAATTTTATATATTTTATAAAATTTCACTAACAAATATAGTGAAATGGCAAATATAAATTTATAGTGAAATACAATCTCAGCCGATAAAAAAAATGATTTGTTCTAATTATTTACAGTTACACGGAAAGAAAAAAGTAGTAGTGAAAACTGATCTATGGGTCCCGACAACCAATCGAAATAGTTAGCATAGCGCCAACTACTCGATCGGTTGAAGAAACTATAACCTCGTTGATAGAGTATCGATAATAACAAAGACGAGCTGAGATCATAACCTGAACTCACCGGTTGGTTGGCGTAAGGAATCATTTGGATTGGATAGCAGCCGTGATAGTTGCAGGAACCAAGTTGTTAGTTATACGTACTATTTTTGCTACCAATCGAAAAAAGTTGAGACTACGATTCCGATTTAGTTTTAGTAACTAACACGCGGCATAGCATAAGCTGGAATTAGTAGCCAGAACTACTTTTTTTCCGTGCATTAGTTAATAATAGTTATCGTAACAAAAAATATTTTGTTTCGAAAATTTAGCGATGGATGTGAGGTACTATTCATAGAAAACATCATGGTATTCTTTAAGAAATTATTGAAAAAATTTTGAATGGTCATTGCAACAGCAATAATAAAGTTGCATTAACTATATGATAACAGCTAAAATTTTATTCAACTATATTTTCAACATATAGTTGAATAGAATCTTAACTTTAACTTTGACAGTGACTGTTAAAGTTACTACAACATTATGTTAAGCCAGTTGCAGAATTAGTTACAGTAACTATATCGTAGTCAATTTAACCATTAAATCAGTTAAAATAACTATTCGAATTGTTGCATGGACTTAAAAATCTACATAGTATATCATAAGCAACGACCGTGTATTGTTAATATTAATTTTTCATCATCTTAAATTATCTTACTGAGAAAAAAAGTCGTTAGAACCAGCAAAATCTGCGCTTGCGGGCGAAGACAAGAATATTTTGTCAATTGGACAAAATATTTGGCAATCGCACGTTTTGTTGCTTCCAACGATTTTTTTTCTCAGTGCAGTTAATAATTGCTTGAAGTACCATAATTTTTCGCAGTGTCACTCTGTGGATAAAGGCTATGAATGTTACAACGACAAACCCAGTCGAGCCTCCGTTCTTTCTCACTGGTTCAAGCTATGCACCACATGTATGCAGCTCCAGCTCACCACGAGCCTGTACTTACTCTAGGTTAGGGACACGAGCATAAATAATCTAATACACGAAGTCCCGCAGTACGTACGTGTTACGAGAGTGAGTTTCAAACTTGCAGAGTTTCCAGCTGCGGTTACTAAGGTTAAGGTGTTTCGGTTATCAGGGTTTCGAGGTTGAAAACATAAGTTTGGACACACTTTTCGCTGGTAAAGTTCGTTAAGTTTTGGCTAAGATTCATATATGGCAAATATTATTAGATATTTATATTTTATATTATTTCTTAAGAATGTAATTGTAGGTCATAATTTGTACCTATGTATTTGCTCTTAAAGGTTATCAAAATGCTACTTAAAAATGATGTAATTCATGCAAGAAAATTTGAAATTTTTGTTCTTCATGAACTTTAATATAATAATATTTGTTGGTAATGTTACAATGATAATTTAATGTAATAACGGTTATCAGAATTTTGTTTAATACGTTTAAAAATTTAGGTACTTGACAGGTTAATACTTGAGCTTGAAACTCATTTTCAGTAACTTTACATTTCTAATTTTTCATAGTATGAATAGATTTTTTTTTGTCGCTAGATAATTTACTGCTATTTTGCATCAATTCATTACATCTGTAATTTGACAACCTGTTAGAATTCCTGAAAATATGACTGTAGATTTAAACGACGAGGATAAAATAATTAATTTTCCTGAAGAAATTTAACTAGTGAATATTAATTTTTTTATTTTAGGGATTTTGTGTTTGATGTCCTTTTTATTAAAATCTATATCGTCTTCTTTCTAAAGCAATTGTATGAATAGAGTTCGCGTAAGTGTAAATCTGGGTTAATCTTATTATATAGCCATTGAGGCGTAAATAGTAAAGTACGTGCACGTGTCTTTCCACGCTTCAAATCACCCACGCGTGGATTTGAGCTTTAATATAATCCATACCTTCACCTGGAGCTCGGTACACGAGCGCCAGGACCACCGTTCAAATCCGAGGTTTGTGCCAAAGGTGAAATGGTTGCCGATGCGTTGTAAAAAATTCAATTTTTATTTTTTATAACAGACTTGTATTAAATTTATCGAAACTGTTTAAGTTATTCGTTCACACATCCTGTCATAATCTTTAATTGATAAATATTGACTTCACATATTATGACAAATGTGAATGAAGTAAAAAATTAATAAGAAATTGAAAAAATTATGTGTTTATTAACTTTACAAAAAAATTGTTAATATAAATCATTATGAATTAAACGTTAAATGACAATCAAAGGAAAAAGATCACCGAAGGCCATTTCGCTAAAGGGGAGGAAGTTAAACCTAAATTGCTAATATTCTGTGAAAAAAAAAAAATTCTTCCGGACCCTGAAATTTTTTTAAAATTCATTATAATTTAATTAATACTTGCGGCATGAATGTAACGATTTGACATAAATATAAAATTGATAAGAAAATTATTTTCCCAACAAAATTATGACTTCTTCTCGCTAATTTTGAGAAGAAAAAGAAGCTGCAGCATGCCAGAAGAATTCTTTTTATGTATAATTGAGCAATTTTTGGCTTACTCTTGAAAGTGTAAATAAGTTTATAAACCAATAAATTTTCTATCGCTCATTTGGAATAGTACTTTTCCATAGAGCAAAAAAATCTTTGTTTCAGATGAACAAGATAAACATTTGATTATTTCAAATAAACACCGAATAAATAAAACTTGTATAAATGAGACATTGACCTACAAAATTGCCATCACCTTCATTAAGTTATAATGATGAGAGTAAAACTCGAAAAATTTAAGCCAAGCTGATGGATGGATATTGTTTTTAGAATCACCTCGGGGAGTGTCTCGAGTTCAGCAGATATTTATATTCTTCCAGCTTGAAGCTAAACGCAGTATGAGCTCATGTCGGGTTGTCGGAATTTATCGAAATTCACGGGAGATCGAGTCTCCACGAACAGGAGAGGTACACGTGGGTAGTCGAGGGGGATGATGCTGTGGAACCCGGAAGCTGGAGCTTGCGAAGTATGTCGAAGTATATGTGTATGTATATATATATATATATACTATATCAGAGGTCGACCTCGCCAGTTCGATCGCACCCTTCTCCCCACTTTATTTCTCTTCCCTTGCTTCCTCGTTCCATCTCTATCTTTATTTCTGTTTCCTAGTTCTCACTTTCTCTCTTACTCGCAAATATATTACTCTCTTTTAGTCCTCTAGATTCCCATTCTCATCTGGTCGTAAATTTGTCCGTTCTTCTGTCCCTTTCTATCTCCTATGAAATTCTAAGTATATTCCTCATTTTTATCTACAAACATTCACAGAAACTTTTTGTTATTTTTTTTATTACAAAAAACAAGAAAAACAACAAAAAAATTAATTTGTAGTTTTACAATAAAAGTAAGAAAGTAATTTATAAAAATTATGCGTTCCAATTTTACAGAATCATTTATGTCATAGTTATATTAAAAATATACTTAAATATATACATATTGTTAAAATTGTAAAATTCAAAGACCGATCTTTTTAAATTTGAATTTTCTTTTATTGCTTCCTAGTTTCATCTCTGTCTTTACTTTTGTTTCCTAGTTCTCACTTTCTCCCTCACTCGCATCTATACATTCCTCACTGGTCCATTCTCATCGGGTCATGAATTTCTACGGTCTTCTATCTCTTTCTATCTCCTGTGAATTTCTACGTATATTCCTCATTGTTATCTACAAACATTCACAGAAACTTTTTGTTATATTTTTTACAAAAAACAAGAAAAACAACAAAAAAATTAATTTCTAGTTTTACAATAAAAGTAGGAAAATAATTTATAAAAATTATACGTTCCAATTTTACGGAATCATTTATGTTATAGATATATAAAAAATATACGTAAATATATACATATTGTTAAAATTGTAAAATTCAAAGACCGATCGTTTTAAATTCGAATTTTCTTCCAATTTAAAAAGATCGGTCTCTTCTAAAAAGAACGAGGAAGCAATAATGCTTCCTCGTTTCATCTCCGTCTTTACTTTTGTTTCCAAGTTTTCACTTTCTCCCTCACTCGCATCTATACATTCGTCACTGGTCCATTCTCATCTGGTTATGAATTTCTACGTTCTTCTATCTCCTGTGAAATTCTATGTATATTCCTCGATATGTCTGCAAACGTCCACAACAACTTTTTGTTATTTCTACAAAAAAAAAAAGAAAAAAAAGTAATTTTCTACTATTACAATAAAAGTATAAAAATAATTAATGAAAAAAATGTGTTCCAATTTTACAGAATCATTAATGTCATTTTTATATTTAAAAATATATACATAATCATTTACACATTGTTAAAACTGTAAAAATCAAACATCTGTCTTTGTAAATTCGACTTCTCTTCCCTTATTTCCTCGTTCCATCTCTGTCTTCATTTCTGTTCCCTAGTTCTCACTTTCTCCCTCACTCGCAGCTATACATTTCTCTCTGCTTTCTACGTATAGTCCACAACCGTCGACAACAACTTTTTTCTTAATTCTACTAAAAGGATAAAGCAAAAAAAGAATTTCCACTAAAATTTGTATTGGAACTTTAACTTGACTTAAACTTTTATTGTAATTTCCAAGAAATTACAAAAAGAAGTTCCAATTTTACGTAATCATTTATGACATTTTTATATATAAAAAAAATACATAAATATATCGTTAAAACTGTAAAATTCATCTGTCTACAAATTTACAAAAATTCGACTTCCCTTGTTTCCTCGTTTCGTCTCTGTCTTCATTTCTGTTCCCTAGTTCTCACTTTCTCCCTCACTCGCAGCTATACATTTCTCTCTGCTTTCCCATTCTCATCTGATCCGGAATTTCTGTTCTTCTGTCTCTCTCTACCTCCTATAAAATTCTACGTATAGTCCACAACCGTCGACAACAACTTTTTTCTTAATTCTACAAAAACGATAAAACAAAAAAAGAATTTCCAATAAAATTTGTATTGGAACTCTTAACTTGACTTAAACTTTTATTGTAATTTCCAAGAAATTACAAAAAGAAGTTCCAATTTTACGTAATCATTTATGACATTTATATATAAAAAAAAAAATACATAAACATATCGTTAAAACTGTAAAATTCATCTGTATACAAATTTACAAAAATTCGACTTCCCCTTGTTTCCTCGTTTCATCTCTGTCTTCATTTCTGTTCCCTAGTTCTCACTTTCTCCCTCACTCGCAGTTATACATTTCTCTCTGCTTTCCCATTCTCATCTGGTCCGGAATTTCTCTGTTCTTCTGTCTCTCTCTACCTCCTATAAAATTGTACGTATAGTCCACAACCGTCGACAACAACTTTTTTCTTAATTCTACAAAAAGGATAAAACAAAAAAAGAATTTCCAATAAAATTTGTATTGGAACTTTAACTTGACTTAAACTTTTATTGTAATTTCCAAGAAATTACAAAAAGAAGTTCCAATTTTACGTAATCATTTACGACATTTATATATATAAAAAAAATACATAAATATATCGTTAAAACTGTAAAATTCATCTGTCTACAAATTTACAAAAATTCGACTTCCCCTTGTTTCCTCGTTTCATCTCTGTCTTCATTTCTGTGCCCTAGTTCTCACTTTCTCCCTCACTCGCAGCTATACATTTCTCTCTGCTTTCCCATTCTCATCTGGTCCGGAATTTCTCTGTTCTTCTGTCTCTCTCTACCTCCTATAAAATTCTACATATAGTCCACAATCGTCGACAACAACTTTTTTCTTAATTCTACAAAAAGGATAAAACAAAAAAAGAATTTCCAATAAAATTTTTATTGGAAACTTAATTTGACTTAAACTTTTATTGTAATTTCTTGGAAATTACAATAAAATACTTTTTGTAATTTCCAAGAAATTACAAAAAGAAGTTCCAATTTTACGTAATGATTTATAACATTTTTTTTACATATACATATTTATGTATTATCGTTAAAACTGTAAAATTCATCTGTATACAAATTTACAAAAATTCGACTTCCCCTTGTTTCCTCGTTTCATCTCTGTCTTTATTTCTGTTTCCTAGTTGTCACTTTCTCCCTCACCGACAGCTATATATTTCCCGCCGGTTTCCCATCCTCATCGTGTCGTGAATTTCTCTGTTATTCTGTCTCGTTCTAACTCCAAGCATTTTACGTATATTCCTCGCTTTGTCGATCGCTCTCCCCATCTTCCTCTGGTTTTACCTTACTCTATGTAGCCAGCATCCTCGACTCTCCTCTGCCACCCTTTAGCCTCCTCCCAGTCTGCTCGCCCTCCGCGCACAAACTAGCACCATCGCAACCGCCTCACCCCCCCCCCCCCCCCCATCCACCCCCGACAGTAGAGAGACCTTCACCCCGTTTAGCCTTCACCGAGGTGAGTTCGCGGCACGCTCCACTCCGGGATTTCCGCGTGAGAGAGAGATAGAGATAGTGTCAGGGAGTGCGAAGCGAGTATACCATTAGCGAGCCCGAGGGTCGACCGGAAAATGGTGGTGCTGATGATGGTGGTGGTGATCGTGATCCTAGAAAGCTTCTCTGTCCATGCCTGAATCATTCGTTTCCATGTTTGCACACGTGTGTGCTTATATATGCTATAATTGAATCTCCTGTACCTGTGCGACTATTTGCGAAAGATTCACCATATTTTCTGTATGAAATCGACAAAATTATGTTGAAAGTTGAAAATCGACACATTAAGTCATTTTTCAACGGTTTTGGAATATTAAATCTTAAATTTCTTGTTAATAATATCTCCATTGTCATTCAGTCATTCTCTGCCAGTTCAGCGACGATAATTTTTTTTTTTTACATTTTTTTACTTCATAGAATATTTTTTGGTCATTCTAACAATTTTTTTTACAGATTCTGTGGATACTCTTTTAGTTAGTAGTAGATTAATTAAAGTGTCAACACTTTAAGTAATTTTTAAATGATTTTGTTGAATATTCAGTCAACTTATAATTCTTGTTAATAATATGTCAGTTCTCATTCGGTCATTCTCTGTCAAGTTCAGCAACGATAATTTTTATTATATTTTTTTTACTCCATAGAATATTTTTTTGGGTATTCTAAAAATTTTTTTACACGTTCTGTGGATACTTTTTTATGATATATAAAATGATATATATGATATATAAAATTCCAAGCAAAATAAAAAGACACTTTTTTTAAATAGCGGAAAAAGTGACGGGGTATTTGAAAGACATATGTTTATAAAAGAGATATAATTGAATAATGAATATAACAGGGTCACACTAATTTACCCTCAATTAATTATTTTTAATTTCATTAAAAAATAATTAGATAACATTTTAACCGAAATTAAATATAATTGCATCTTTTGGAAACAGTTGAAAAGAATGGAATTTTGAGAGACGTTTGAAATTGATCTCTGAAAGTAAATCTCTTTATCCACAGTATTAAATTTAATGAAGATAAAAAAAAGTGCCGTTAAAATGGTATATTGTACAACTTTTTTTTTTTTTTTTTTTTTAAGCGTCCATCAATTAAATACTTAAACTCTCTTTGTGAAGCTGTCTTTATTTTTTTAAATATTTCCAGTAAAACCATGATACTAATTTTAGGTAGAAAATGTAATACGTTCATTTTGACTTTTACCAGAGTTCGATAAAATTCTCTTAAAGTCCCTAATCGAAATTGCCGGTGGCCGAGAAACCGACAGACCGAAACTGGAACAAGGAGTGTATATTAAGTACGGTGACAACCTCCACGGTCCATCCTGATGGGCACAAGTAATGTAAATGTGGGAGTGAATCAGAGAGCAGTCGAGAGGGAGCGAGAGAATTTCGAAGCACGTGCCGTTATCCCGGTTGCTATGGTTACGGCGACCTTGTCCCGCGCAACCATACCCGTAATCTGGATTCCCGTGAAAAAGTCTTCCGGGTAGGGGAGTCGGTTTCCCAGGAAAAGGCTCGCTGTATGACGAACGATAGTCATGCCCATGACTATATCCATCTTGGCCTGCCACGTGACGATAACAGCTGCCAACAATTCCGTGGCATTCTACTGCCCCTAAAAATTCTCCTTAAGAACAAGCCGGAAAAGTCACGAGGCCGAAAGGTAAATATATCCAGCAAAGCTTTTTTTTTTATTTTTGCTTCCTCATAGAGGAAGCTTTGTTTTCATGAAAAAAAAATGTTCGAGATTTTTATGTCAGGACACTTGGAATTATCTAAAACGTCCAGAAAAGTGATCTAGAAAAAATGTCCGTATGTATGTATGTGTGTGTGTGTGTGTGTGTGTATGTATACAACTCCGAAAATTCGAACGCCGATAACTCAAGAACGGTTTTGTATATCGCACTCAAATTTGGCACACTAGTGTAGCGCCAGACCCTCTTCAACTGTACCAATTTCCGACAAAATCTGTGCGAAAATTTCGATTTTATGCCGTTTTGAATTTTTTGAAAAAAGGTCGTGGTCGCTCTAACTTTCGTAAAATTTAGTCTATTTTGTTAAATAGTTGGGTATGAGAGTAGGTGCACTCAATGCTGTTTGGTATTGAATTTGGCTCGAATCGGCAAAGTGGTTCAGATTTTATGGCATTTTGAATTTTTCAAAAAATTGACATTATCGCTCTATTGTAACTTTTGCAAAATTTGAGATAGCGAGCTCAAATTTTGTATATAAATGAGACAATATTCAGCCATTATATATGTATAATTTAGTGACAAACGGTATGAAATTTGTGATTTTATGGAATGTTGAATTATTTTTAATAATATACGTTATCACATTTACTTTCGGAAACGCTCTAATAATAACGAAATAACGGAATAACGAAATAGAAAAAGCGAATTCACAACGTGTTTATTTATCTAATTTAAACAAGGATGCAAAGTAGAACCTTGCACATTGCTTCCTCATTATTTTTCGCTTTTTACAAAGCTTCCTCTATGAGGAAGCCAAAATTAAATAACATACTTTTTAACTTCCTCAGAGAGGAAGCTTTGTAAAAAGCGAAAAATAATGAGGAAGCAATGTGCAAGGTTCTACTTTTTTCCTATATGGCACCATATATCTATAGATCCTGATTCTCTGACACTTTCACTTTTATTTCCATTTTCAATCCTCCGTCAAATTTTTCGTCAAACGTCGAGCATCCTGTCTTCATGATATATTAAGTGGATACAAGCAAAAAAAGAAACGAGAATAAAAGATTTTTCCCACTTTTTCTTTGGGCCAAAGACGTTGGTTTACTTATTCCAACGACCCTCGACGAACGCGTGCCTGTAATATGGATGCGACGTCCTTCGTTGAATAAGCTAACACAGAGGACCCTCACGGGTTGCCTAAAACTGATGGTTAAACGTTTTAGGCTCGATTTTTTTTATCATTTCACAAGGTATGGGTGACCTTCTCGGGCAAACTGTCTCGACCTACTGTTTAAAGATCAGTTTAGAAACATCCATAACTTTGTGTAATAAAAATTTATGCTTTTATCCCATCATTATTATTTGATAATATCCTGAAATTTTTATCAAAAGATTTTCAATACTATTTCATAAAAAATTATGATGGGAAATTGAGAATTATGGTTCTCCATTGAATTTTGAATGAAAAAAGAATATGGCTCGATTTTTTAAATGAAAATTTCCATAAAATTGTATGATTTTTTTTTGCAATGATTATAAAATGAATATATAATAATTATTATTATAATCAATTGTTGTAAATATGATTAATTAATTACATGAATATGAACAAAGCACAGATTAGTTTTACAACCCTGAATGGTCAATGATTACGTCGATGACGATCAGATTGATGTTGTGTAAAAATATTATACTTTTCTTTTTTGTGTTCCAGTGATGAAATAAAAAAATTTCATAAAAGATCGGAAATCATGTTTACCCTAAACCAATTTTTTTTTTGTTCTGAACGGAATTTTTGGGGTAAAATTTTATTAGGTCGCTGCTATGATTATCGCAACTCACAGACGACAAACAGGGGAGCCATATTAATTACCGAGCTTTTGTTCGAAAATTATTCCATCACCATTTAGCCCAGCATTAACGCGCACCAAACTCTTGTGGCCCTCTCGAAAAGCCCTCGAGAGTGACTAAGTAAATCCTTGATGAGATTGAGACTTTATCCACTCAATAATTTCAAAACTGTTACGAAGCAAATCGTATATCTATAGACATTCTACAGCGTTTATGCGAACCAGTCACGGAATGCATCAGATTAATGAAAATCCGTTTTAATTTCAAGAAACGTAGCTCGATAAATTGAGGTCGGGATTTAAGAATTTTTCGCATTAGTATAATTAACAAGCTGGTTAATTTTGCACAATGAGAAGGAAAATTAGATAGTTAAATTTAATCCGGCGCCCACGACCTGCTAAACACATTTTTAGCCTCCACAATGTTTTTCTCCCTGCAAATGTCGTCTAAGCTGAATTATATATTATAAAAAGGAATTTCATTGCTCTAACTTAACATTTATTTAATAGCTTATCTCCGCCATACTAAATTGAACTAACCAATGCATTTTCTTATTGTAGCCAGAAAAAGACATACACAGAAAAAAAATTGTCCGTTTGGAATTTTTAACAAAAAAAAATTGAGCGATACTAGATTTATGTTATTTTCTAGTTTCACTAAGAAAGTTCGAACATAGTTTGTGGAAACTTATTCTTGTTTTGTTGTCTTTTTGATAAAACAAATGTTCGTGATTTACGTTAAGAAAGTTCGTAATTTGTAACATTTTCCTTGTAATTTCGAAAAAGAATTATAACTTCGCTAAATGTACAAAGTCTTTTTGTTACTATTTAAATTTGTGCCACAAAACCAGCAAAAAAAATTAGATCAAACGTCACAATTATATGTTACATTTAATTATTGAACGCACAACGCTTCTTAATTAGAACTTTCTCGTCGGTATTTTTAAGTTTGTTCCAATGTATCTCAGTAAATAATATTACTTTCCTTGTAGCCAATCTTAATTTTAAAATGATTACGGTTAAAGAATTGAGAATAACTTCGATAAATTTACAAGGTCTTTTTGTTACTATTTAAATTTGTACCACAAAATCAGCAAAAAAAAATTAGACCAAACATGACAGTTATATGTTACATTTAATTATTGAACGCACAACGCTTCTTAATTAGAACTTTCTCGAACTTCGATAAATTTACAAAGTCTTTTTGTTACTATTTAAATTTGTACCACAAAATCAGCAAAAAAAATTAGACCAAACATGACAACTATATGTTACGTTTAATTATTGAACGCACAACGCTTCTTAATTAGAACTTTCTCGTCGGTTTTTTTAAGTTTGTTCCAATGTATCTCAGTAAATAATATTACTTTCCTTGTAGCCAGTCCTTCTCTAAAAAGTATGTTGCGAGATTTTATCGAATTGCGAGTTGGTCCATTGTTGTCACGTTATTCGCGCTGTGATTGGTCCAAATTGGCGCGAGATCAGATCGAGACCGAGACCGAGTTCGTGTTTAACACGTTTGACAGTTGCAATTCTGACAGTTTTGTCAAGCATATCGGGCGCGCGAGGTTTGAATTCCCAAGTTGGTTGATTTTACAATATTTCGGGGTTTTCGGATTATGTGTTAATTGCGAATATTAAACTAGGCTTAAGATGTTGAACGACAAAGTGCGACGTAGTCTCTATAGCAGCAACAAAACCAGGCGTACGCGGAGTCACTACATGCGGATCAACAGAACAATCGTGAATAAGATGATAAGCGAAGAGATCGGGGAGAATTGAAATTCTGCAGTCAAGTAAGTCAGACCTCTTTATTCACTGTTACTTTTAGCAAAATCCATGCCAGGTTTCCAGATTCGGAAATCCTGTATTTATTTCATTGAGCAAAGAGATCGTACTGCTTTACTAAAAATGTAAAGCCCCATATAATGATGGGACTTTACATTTTTTTCTAAAGTCTGGAAATGCTCCAAACCTCGCAAATTTGAAGTTATCAAAGTAAATACTAATTTATAATTGAAAAAATGTTAAAGGACAATTGGTAATCAATTTGAGTCAAATCTATAAAGAGTTTCCGATTCGATAAGATTTGGAATTATTGGAAAAATTTGTTAGATCTCTTAATTTTTGGGACTTCTGATTATATATATTATATGTATTAAATAAGAACGCTGCACCGACACACGATCTCTACTCGCGCGCGAAAGTTTTCTAGTCTTAATTTTTAAATGATTACGGTTATTATGTGACTGAGTCTCAATAATAATAACCTATTTGCGAGATTCAAGGGATTTTATGACTGGCCCGGATAAAATCTGCAAGCGAACGGTCATCCAATTAATTTCTGAGGTCCTGTAAATCAAGATGGTTGACCCAATATGTCGTATATACATATAGTAAAGTCTCGTATCCGAATCATCCCAGTGAGGAACAAAGCGTCTGGCGCGATCGAATTAGAGGCTCGTCTTTGTTTCTTTGTTCCTAAGGGCTCGCTTGCAGGGTCTCCGTGTAAGGCCAGGCGAACGAGGGTGGAAACGCGAGAAGGTCCCTTAGTTTCTCAGGATCACGACGACTGGAACGACGCGACGAAGGGTGCGACGAATAGCTAGGGGTGTTTTCTGCTCCTCAGTATACAATATACTCCCTCGTGCCCTTCACTACGGAAATACGATGATGCATGCCAAACGCGCACTCACGAGTGCGAGGATACACACATTTCCTGAGCATCTCTTTGTCGAGTCGTCGAAATTGGAATACGTACTACTAAGTCGGCCGAAGACAAGTAAAAGTACCAGGGAACCATTTGAATGATCGATAAATGATGTATTTGAAGGGTTCGACCAAACGAGATCCTTTGTCTACTAACTTAATATCAAATATTGAATATAAGCATTTTTCAAGTGTTTATCGTCATGTGACTTTTGGAACTTTTACAGTAGATGGAAAATGTAGTGTTGTACATAATATATAAAATTGTTGTATTGAATTTTACTTAAATTTTCGACTTTTAAAAAAATCTAAATAGTTGATAAACGACACTTTTGAAAAATTCACACTCAACTTTTCCACGTGTAAACATGAATTTTTTTTGTTGAAATAAAAATATTGGATGCATTCCAAATACAATTCAATTGTTTGTCAATTTTTTAGAGAATTTTCGAATCGCAAGTGAAAAAGTTGTTAGGAGAAATAAGTATTCGTCTAATGTTGCAAATTTCTTGGGTTGACAGTTAAAAGGGTAATGTTCGATAATCACAATGTGACTGGTGAAATAAATGTTTATAAATTAATGTAGTTCTTCAATACCACTAAAGTCTTATTTTTGTTATTATCTTCAAGATGTTATACTTTTATTGTTATAGGATTATTTGTGATACTTGCAAGCATAATTTATCGCTCTTTGTTTAAAAAATGTGGATACACGATATTGGGTAAGACAAGACAAGACAACAATTGAGCATCAATTCTTGTAATTTGACATTGATGCTTGATTGAGACTTGATATTCTCATTATTCAATAAAATTTAAACAATAAATATATGCACTATAAAAAAATATTACAAAATTCAAAATTTATTTATTATTCGAGATATCTCCATTTAACCAAGAAACTAAAAATAGAAGCAGCAATCGAATGAAAAACACCTATTTTTAACGTCAATCTTTGTTTATTTATCATCTGAAAAAAATGTAAAAACTTAACAACAAATAGACTCCCATTAGGAATGCATCGTACATATTTATTTTATAAAACAAGAACCCATTAATAAAAAAAACAGACAAATATTGCAAAAGCGAGTTCCGACGGCCTTTTTTCCGCTACCAATAAAAAAAAAAGAATAAAATTTTCCCGCAGGAAAATAAATAAAGGCGTGTGTTGTTTCCATGCAACTTAAAACTGTGCAGAATGATTGAAAAATAACTGAATAACGTTAATAATTGGACAGCACCAATGTAGCATTTTGCTTGTTTAGCTCGAGCGCAGAAGCTCGAGTTGCTGCTGGTCGCCCTTGAAATCGGTCGCGGTATATCAGGAGCAGCCACAATTGATGAATTTTTATCTCAAACAAATTGGGAAAAAATTCCGCCACCATCCGAGTTCGAACTGGAAACACCCAGAATTCTAGCCTGGTACGTTACCAATTACGCCACCATGGCCCTGGCAGAATTTATTCATAATCGTTAATTTTATAATATATAATAGTATATAATAATATACTACACTGAAAAAAAAATGTATTGATTCAATAAATCCATCGTTTGCGAGCTGCCAAAAATAAAGCGTTATCAACTTAATTTGAATTCTAATTCCTCCAATTACATACGAGATTGGCACAATAACTAAAATAAGCAAAATAATATTTTATTATTTCAATGTTAAATGGGATTGAACGAATAAGAACTAGAGTTAAATAAAAAATACTTCTTTTTGGCAGCCCGCACACTGAGAGAAAAGCATATCGTTGATTTAACGATTTCACATGATAAAAAGAATATAGGAATGCCTGCAATGTTTTATTGTTGAAGCGATGATAATATGGTTCAATAAACGATACTTGCAAGGTTATTGGAAACAAATGTTGAAATCGTATATGCAACGAAACGGCATATTTGAAACTATTAGAATAGTTTGTTAAATTATTATCATTTTAATGATTGCTACTATAATTATATTTGCTATAATCATAAAATATAGACTTTCCTCCTTGGAATTACATTAATGGTTCATCCAACTATTTTCTTATATTTGCTATAATGATAAAATATAGACGTTCCTCCTGGGAATTATGATTTATAGTTAGATTATCGTCGGTCTAACTATTTTTTTTTTAAATTACCAGATTTTTCTCTCAGTGCAATAGAATTTTTTTTCAGTTTATCGTTAAAGTTTTTTTTCCGCTATCAATAAAAAGTAAAGAAATAGATTTCCCCAAAGGAAAATAAATACAGGCTTAGTCTGTTTCCATGCAACTTAAAACGTCGCAGCATGTGATTGAAAAATAATGGAATAACGTTAATAATCGGACAGTACAAATTTAGCATTTTGCTTGTCTAGTTCGAGAGCAGCAGCTCGAGTTGCTGCTGGTCGTCCCTGAAATCGGTCGCGGTATATCAGGAGCAGCATAGAGCATGAATGCCGAGGTTGCGAGCGGTGGCCATGGCCGTTGCGTGCTGCAGGGTGCACACAGCGGGATGAAGTAGTAGGAGGGATATTGCCGCCGTCACCGCGCGGGGCTATTCGTTCAGGATCAAGGTCCTCGGTTACCGGGCGCACGAGTAGAAAAGCCGCGACTCTGTGTATTGCGGCCGTTGGATACGCTGATGGGAATGCACCGTAAGTTGGGCATAAAAGTCTACTTCGGTGTACTTTCCGTGTTGTGGCATGAGCCACAGGGGTTGTTTAGCTCATGCGGGACTCTTTTTCTCGTTATTGCTCCCGTCCTCTCGCACGCACGTTGGTGTAGGTCTGCAGCGATGCGAAATCTCGGGTGTAGGTGTAACCATAGCAACGCTGGTACGATAGGAACTGACAGCAAAGCGGTAGTAGTTCGGGTATAGTTCGTACCACCGGTGCAAATCGATAAAGTGCAATATAGAGATCTCCATGCAGCAGCAGGTGCATGTCACCATTTATTAAAGGGTGGGGATTGTGCATGAGGTATTCTTCGAATTGACTTTTTTTTCCACTGATTACGACACTTTTTGCTTTGTTCTTAAATTTATATAACTTATATAGCATCGATATTTACAGAATTTATAGAATAATTGACAGATATTACAAAAAATATTTGGGGCCATGGAAAATTATTGTGATTCAACTGAAAATTACGAGTAATTTAACTTACTCGTTGAGGCATGCCAATTGAACTACTTTATTTAATAATATTTTTTTCCTACTGATTAGAACACTTTTTGATTTGCTCTTAATTTTATATAATTTGCAGCGATATTTACAGAATTTATACAATAATTAGCAGAGATGACACAAAATATGTGGGGGCATAGAAAATTATATTAAAAAATTATTGTGATTGAACTGAACCACTTTTTTAATAATATTTTTTTTCTATTGGTTAGAACACTTTTTGGTTTGCTCTTAATTTTATATAACTTGCAGCGATATTTACAGAATTTATAGAATAATTGGCAGATATGACACAACATATTTGTAGGCTTAGAAAATTATATTTAACAATTATTTTGATTGAACTGAAAATTACGAGTAATTTAACTTACTCGTTGAGGCATGCCAATTGAACTACTTTATTTAATAATTTTTTTTTTCTACTGATTAGAATACTTTTTGATTTGCTCTTAATTTTATATAACTTACAGCGATATTTACAGAATTTATAGAATAATTAGCAGAGATGACAAAAAATATTTGGCGGCATAGAAAATTATATTAAAAAATTGTTGTGATTGAAATGAACCACTTTTTTAATAATATTTATTTTCTACTGATTAGAACACTTTTTAATTTGCTCTTAATTTGATATAACTTGCAGCGATATGTACAGAGTTTATAGAGTAATTGGCTGAGATGCCAAAAAAATATTTGAAGGGATGAAAAATTATATTCAACAGTTATTGTGACTGAAAATTCCTCGTATTTTAACTTACAAGCTTGAAAATTTTGTAGGTTCCGATTTAAGAATTTTTAGATGTAATTACGAAGTTTAAATGTTACCAACCGAATTTTGGGAAAAAATTGATATTAAAAAAGGTGCATTACATGCAGTAAAAACTAAATTGATCATTTTGTACTTTAGAGGCACAGTTTTTGACAATGGAAACTTATTGTTAATTTCGCAGAGAATATTCGCTTTATTTTTAGTTTTACAACAAAAAAGCATAAAAACAATTTGTTAACGTAAAATCAGATATTGACAATATTTTTTTTCAATTTTAGAGTAGTTTTATCGACCTATAAAAATGAATTTTCTAATAATTCTAATAAAACGCATAAAATCAGCACTTATCATTGCTTATTCAATTACATTAACCCATTTTCCCCTTTCTCGCTGAATTTATTACCGCAGATGGTCTCAAGTTTCTCAAAGCAGAACAGTAATAAAAAATAAAAAAAAAACGAAAGTATATAAGAATTTGTAGCCAGGCGGACGGAAATTTAATATTTCCCAAGTCAAGATATGTTTGGCAAGCCGTCGTAGACGGTTGTAAAAAAAACTCAATAACTCGTTCCAAATCGCATCGGCGTACTTCGAAACTTGTTTCTCTCATACCCTTCTTTTTTTTCAGGGTTAAACTAGAGGAAAAAGAAGGGTCAGAGACGATCTCTTTGAGAAACTTTATAGTCGTCAGGGCGAGACGATCGGATATAAACGAGTCAAGTCGGACATGGCAGAGCAAAGCGTTAGAGAGTTGCGCACATTTCTAGGCCTCGTTCGTGTCGTTTTCGGAGTCGTAGTCGTTGAGGATGGGCACCCTCGCCTACGCCCCCGCAACCACCGCACACCCCAGTCGCGTTGTGCCCTTCGATTCTCTCGTTCAAGGTCCTTGATGGGGTTGCACTGTACGTTGAGCTGTCGGGGTTTCCATGACGACCGCCACTAAACTACCCTTGCAACGCCCACTGCGCCCACTGCGCCCAGCAGCAGCAGCAGCATCAACTTTCCATCCTCTCGTTGTGCCGCTGCTATGCCAGAATAGAGAGTCCAGTGTACGTTGAAATACAAGCCGATATAATGTAGACCGGGGCCAATTGGATCATGGGCAAGTTGCGTTAAGCCCATTTAAAAATCGGCAATTGGGGTGTACGATTTTGTTAACCGTTAACAAATCTTGGTTAAATATGGCGAGTATCAAGTGAAATTCAATAAGAATTTCACTTGAGCCAAATAAGATTTGTTAACTATTAACAAATGTCAGCGAGCTTGATTTGCGACAAGCAAATTTTATTTAGCTCAAGTGAGATTCAATAAGAATAACTAAATGGTTCATTTCGCCATATTTAACCAACATTTGTTAACTGTTAACAAACTTTTCTCTCAGTGTGGGTATCAAAATAGCAAATGGCTAAAATAGCGAATTTCAAAATAAGGAACATCTAAATGTAGAATGGCTATCATTATTAAATTCGCTATTTTAGCTATTCGCTAGTTTGACCATTCGCTATTTTGATTGCATTTTAATAAGATGGGGATGAAAATATGCGAATGGCTGAAATAGCGAATATCATAATGATAGCCATTCTAGATTCGGTAGTTCCTTATTTTGAAATTTCCTATTTCGGTCATTCGCTATTTTGACCCCCACGCATTTGAATGCCGGCCTAATATGACTGTATTTATTTTAAATAAATTATTTTATTTTAGTTGAGTAATTAAAATGACATAAATATGATTTCGATTCAACTAAATTTTTTCATTATGCTTAGTATAAACAATGTGAAAATTAATAATTAATTACAGGACCGTATTTTACAATGGATCATTTCGCAATAATATTAATAATATTATTTTATTGATATCGGGTTAAAAAAAAAGTAAGCACTTCACGAATAGGGATCCCCAATTCGGATATTGAAAACTGCGGATATAAAATCTACAGATAGTCGAGTCTTCAAATGGAGTCTATTTGAATGAACAATAATGTTTAGTAGTGGTAAATATAATTTTTGTTTACCAAATGTTATCAAATATAAACGTTGAATTGAATAAATAAATGTACTATAATAATTAAAGAAAATAAATATATAGTGGTAGCAGTATTTTTAATTTTTTTATTTGTGTTTAAGGCCGCATCAACATCATGGTTATTAGCGACCCGATAGTACACTGAGAAAAAAAATCGTTAGAATCAACAAAACGCGCGCTTGTGGGCAGCGAAAAGAATATTTTGTCGATTGGCCAAATTATTTGGCAATGGTAATCGAATAATGTTTGGATTGATCAGCTGTTGCTTCGATCAATTACATATTTCATTCGATCAAAAGAATATTCTTTTCGCTGCCCGCAAACACACGTTTTGTTGGTTCTAACGATTTTTTTTCTCAGTGTAGTAGTTCACGGAAAAAAAAAGATTAGTTGCCATAACCAAGAAATGAGTTGACATAACCAATCGATTATTCTATTTCCCTTACAACTCAAATGGTAATACTAACGATTCGAATGGTAATACCGACGATTCGAATGATAATACCGACGATTCGAATGGTAGTCCCAACTATTCGAGTGGTAGTCCCGGCGATTGGATTAGTTAACCTAACTAATCTCGCGAGAACTAATCGTGAATAGTTGAGGTTACTATACGATATGGTTGACAACTAATTTTTTTGACATTGTGTACAGCAAATCGAAAACGTAGTTGCCACAACCAAACATTTCTTTCCGTGATGTTTATTTCATGTATACCCTGCTGGGTGTTTACAATTTTTTCCTTCCCCTACAAGAATAGTTCCCTTATAATATATTATAATGATCACAGTTTTCGTCGTTTAATACTTACACTATTCACATAGACTCTATTTAAAGCTTTAACAGATATATAGGACCCCTCAAAAGTAACTTATTTCTCCGGCATTCCTACTCTCTCAATCTGTTTAACAATAGATCATTATACGCTGTTACCTTGTCTTTCACGTAGTTGGCCGTTTCCGGCTTCCTCGCTAATTTCTGAAATTCCACAACATAATCACACAGAGCAGTAATTGACATCCCATTCAAACTTTTATTTATCTTATTGACTAGTTCTTCTCGAATTAGTTCGATTAAGAAAGCAGGATTGAATTCAGGAATTTCGTCAATTTAACTAGATATTTTTTCCGTGTAAATACAAAACTTAGTAACAACAAATAGAATTTTTCGTCGTTGACCGTCGTTCTATAACGGTTGATTCAAATAAATAAATATGATTGAAGCAAATACACTGTACATTTCAATGAAATATATATATATGTTTCATGACAAATAAATTTTAGTTAATACAAATAAAGACAAATTGAATATATAAATTTAGTTACATTAACGAGACTTTTTTCTGTGAGCGAGAGAAAAAGCATATTTGCATAGACTTGAAATCAGTTCCTGTCACTTTATATTTCATGACGACAGAATATTTTCTAATTATAATGATAATTTACAGATTTTACTAAAGTTCCAACAATGAACGACACGAACTGAAAAACTTGTACAATAAAATCCGATACGTGCGATGAAAAGTAAAGAGTTCGGATTGTAATAAAAGACATCTTAAAGAATGACTATTAAGCGTGCGTGAATTTTTTTCATTCTACGACCAAGTTTTTTTTTCTACAATTAGAAACTAGTGTAAAGCCATTCGCTTAATTAGGTCGAGACAAATTCGGTATAGAATTGACTGTCGCGGTATAATTAAGTAATTAATAATAATTAATGCTCTATTTTCTTTAAGCTCTATAAAAAAACTTGATAAATCAAGATTTATTCCTAACATATTCGTATCGTATTTTTATGAATTACATTATTGATTCATCTTGTCCCGAATCAGAGCTTCAAAAATGCAAATTATCTAGCTAATGATTCACGATAGAAAAAAGCTTTACCCTTAATCTGATCTAACCAGTCAACTATAAGAAAAAAAAAATTCTGAACAGAAAATTGTCTCAATTAGCCCCGGTCTCCGCTAGCTCCAAAGGATAGATATATATACGCGTTACGTTTTAGCGCAGGACAATATTTTAGGGCAAATTTAGCAAAGACACCAGTCCCCAGATTTAACGTTGAGCTCTTTGTGATAATCTCCAGAGAAGCGGAGGGACAAATCTTTACCCTCCGTTGAAGATTTGAGGAGGCCATTGAAGGAAAACACGAGGAGAAATCTGTGATGTCATGAGCGAATTGCTTCGGGAAATTAAGAGACCCCTCCCTCTGCTCATCTAGTCCCTCTCCACTCCTCAGCTGCTGCTTCAAGTATATATATACCAACTGAGGAAGACTCGTCAAGGAGGAATTCTACGAGCCACAAAATTAATTCGAATTAAATTTAAACCGTCGAGAGCCGGGCGTTAATGTCACTCGCACATCCCGACACTGTTTGGGATTTAATTGAAACAGCCGATTATCGAATAAGAAAGTTTACCACCAGCAAATCGAATGCAATTCTTGAAGATAATACAAAACGACAGGGAAACATAATTGAAATACATATGCGAGATTGCATAATTTATGTCGAAAACTATTTTTATTGTTTAATTGTTTAATGTTAAATTAAAATATAATTAACATTTTTTAAAAATTGAAATTCAAAATACAAAATGTTCAAATCTATGAAATAATTAGGAATCGTTTCAATGAATTATTCCATTACAATGAAAAAAAAATTATAATAATTTATCAAATATGTGTGGTAATGTCTTCTAGGATTGATTAAAAAAAGGCAATAAATCAAATAAAATTATATGTTTGAGGTTTAATTGAAACAGCCGATTATCGAATAAGAAAGTTTACCACCAGCAAATCGAATGCAATTCTCGAGGATAATACAAAACGACAGGTAAACATAATTGAAATACATATGCGAGATTGCATAATTTGTATCGAAAACAATTTTTACTGTCTTAACCGAGGACAAGAATTCATTAAATATAAATGTAATTAACATTTTTTTAAATTCAAATTCAAAATTACAAATATTCAAATCTATGAAATAATTAGGAATCATTTAAATGAATTATTCCTTTACAATAAAAAAAAACTATAATAATTTATCAAATATGCGTGGTAATGTTTTCCAGGAATGGTAAAAAAAAGGTAATAAATAAAATAAAATTATGTTCGCTTCTGTTACAAGTGAAAAATGAATTAGGAATGATTTTCATTTTTTTTGTATATATATAAATATGGAAAAAGTTGAATATTTGTAAGGATTTTCAATAATAATATCAATAATAACAAGTAATAACAATGACTCGAATTGCACCGTCGAATAGGGTCGCTATATTATCGCAGAGTCCATTTTGAGCAACTACCAAAAGAAGAAAACCAATAACGATAATGGTTTAAAAAAAGCCAATAAATAAAATAAAAATGATTTATCCTTTTTCAAGAAAGAAATCAATATGAAATTATTATTATTAGTCTGTATTTATAAAGCGAAAAAGGCGAATATTCGTACGGATTCTGAATAATAATAATAATAATAACGATAGTAACAAGTAATAAAGTGACACAAATTACCCCGATGTCTGATACAAGTTCAAAAAGCCGGGGGTTGCGACTTGAGACGATTCTATAAACGGAAAGTGTGCGTGACATGGTCTCTATCTTCACCGCTACAATATAGTGCCTAGTATTACTGGTAGTGGTGTACCTTACGATGTGAGTCATCCAGACTCTTGGGAGGACGAGTTCGCAGAGTTCATTGCTTCGTCCTCGTAACTCCTCCCTTCAACGTAACTTACATAGCAACCTACCGTTTTCTCCTTACACTTCACGGAGACAATAGACCGCCATTTTTTTGTTGTTCGCTTTTAGTGGTTTTTTTTTGTTTTTGTTGTTTTGTAACTTATTACGTGCCAACGTAAAGAAGACGAGGAGAAGCAATCAACGACAGGGTAGTTAACGAAGCTTTTCGCACGGTCTGACTATTTCACAAGCTGAAGCAGAACTTGAGACTTTATTGCTTTATTACACGAAAGCCACCTACGTTTTATTGTATTTTTATGTACCTGCTAATTATTTTGTAATTAATCACGAAATTACTGAGTCATATTGAAATGCATAGTTTAAAATTAATATACATTAACGTCATAATATTATATATATATAATATACAAAACTAATAATTTAATTATAATATAGATCATAGTTCAAATTTACTAATGAATCAATGAGCTAGAGATTAGATTTAAAAAATTGTAGATGAATTTCCTGCATGTTCGTGCGACTGAACATTGCCGAAGAAAATTTATTCAGGTCTTTGCTCTATGAGATCTTACTTTGTTCACAACATTCTGCACCGGATGAATGAAGGGATTATTTTTTAAAGGCCTCTTCGTCAAATCTATTCTGTGATATACAAAAAATTACAATAATGTTGGTATTTCAAGTTATGTATCTTTTAAGGTTTAGACTTTACAAAAATGCTCTGTTAATCCGATACAGAATGTCTTTGCTAACAATAACTCGCCTACACCGAGAGAAAAGATTTAATTGACGCCAAAGAAATGTGTGGATTGATTTTTTTCCATTGATTTCAACGAAATATTTCTTTGATTTCAATGAAATAGTGCATTTGAATTTCAAAGAGAACATTTCATTGCCTGTAAATAAAGATTTACTTAGTGAGCATATAATAAAGAAACAGTTTCATTGTTTTAAAGAGACGTTTTCATTGGTTCAAAGAAACGTTTTCATTGATTTCTCTCTCGCACCTAACCTCACTTTATTGTTTTCCCGATCCCCCGAACGTACGGCTTCGAGTTTCGAGGAGTCAGAAGCTTAGCCTATTTCTGCCGTACTTCCTTACATACTCACAAAATTTGAGCTTTATTTGCCGCGCACTTCAGGAAAAAATAAGTTTCGAAATTTTGAGCTGGTAAGAAGAAGGTTTCGTTGAATCAGAGACGATATCTTTGAAATCAATGAAAAAGGTTCATTGGTTTAAAGAAATGTTTCTTCGAATCAATGTCACTACTTTTCATTGAGTTTGAGATCATTCCAAGAAAAGATAGTATTGAAATTCAAGTATTTAATTTCATTGACAAAGATTTCTGTGAATCAATGAAACTTTTTCTCTGGGTGTAGTAATTAAGACGATTTGCTTGGAAAGAACCAGGAAAATATTCTGTCGAAGGGATGATAGGAATAATTACCCTATTTACATTGACGTTTCCTATGAATTCCGCCGAATATTTTTAACAAAATCTGCACCATTTTTTTTTTTCGTCATTTATTAGTCATGAATGTGGGAATCACGTTTTCTACGGTTTCCCAATGACACAAATGTTTTCGTGAATCTCAGATATCACCGAAATGCCAGAAAATTTCCAACTGTTACGGAAATATCGAAGATATTTTTATGGCAATTTCGAAAAATTTTGCTCCGTGCTTCCGAGCTGTAAAGGCTTTAGAAACCGCTTTTCAGTACCTCGCGAATGGCTTCGTGCTCTAAGTACTTCCCATTTCTGCATACCGTGCGAACGTCGTGGCTTCTTCAGCATAAGCATCAGCACCACCGGCAGGAGTGCACCGTGATTCTATATAGAATCGGCGGCTGTACCCGAGTCGAGGTCCTTCGCCTCCTTGTAGGGATCGACGTCCCGGTCACCGACTTCCAGTGAATGCCCCGGCATAACCAGCACCAGTCAAGAGTAGGTTAGCTGGGGTTCTCCGTCCCTTTCTTTGATACAAGTTTGACGAACTTAGTACCACTAGAAAAATTGGTAAAAATGCAATAAATCTTGTTCATGAACAAAATTTTTATTCAAGTTTCCAAGTGATAATTAAACTGCCAAAAAGATTCTAATCTGAACTCGTTATTAAACTTTGCATGTACTTTTTCGGTTGATAACCCCACTTCTTTTCCCCTTTCTTTTACACAAGTTTGATCAATTTAGTACCACTAGAAAAATTGAGGAAAATATATAATTTTTCGGTTGATAATCCAATTCTTTTCTCCTTTCTTTGACACAAGTTTGACGAACTTGGTACCACTGGAAAAATTGGTCAAAATGCGATAAATCTTGTTCATGAACAAAATTTTTATTCAAGTTTCCAAGTGATAATTGAACCGCGAAAACGATTCTAATCTGAACTCGTTATTAAACTGTGCATGTACTTTTTCGGTTGATAACCCTAATTCTTTTCCCCTTTCTTTTACACAAGTTTGATCAATTTAGTACCACTAGAAAAATTGAGCAAAATATATACTTTTTCGGTTGATAATCCAATTCTTTTCTCCTTTCTTTGACACAAGTTTGACGAACTTGCTATCACTGGAAAAATTTGTCAAAATGCGATAAATCTTGTTCATAAACAAAATTTTTATTCAAGTTTCCAAGTGATAATTGGACCGCGAAAACTATTCTAATCTGAACTCGTTATTAAACTGTGCATGTACTTTTTCGGTTGATAACCCCAATTCTTTTCCCCTTTCTTTTACACAAGTTTGATCAATTTAGTACCACTAGAAAAATTGAGCAATATATATACTTTTTCGGTTGATAATCCAATTCTTTTCTCCTTTCTTTGACACAAGTTTGACGAACTTGGTACCACTGGAAAAATTGGTAAAAATGCGATAGATCTTATTCATAAACAAAATTTTTATTCAAGTTTCCAAGTAATAATTGAACCGCGAAAACGATTCTAATCTGAACTCGTTATTAAACTTTGCATGTACTTTTTCGGTTGATAACCCCAATTCTTTTCCCCTTTCTTTTACACAAGTTTGATCAATTTAGTACCACTAGAAAAATTGAGCAAAATATATACTTTTTCGGTTGATAATCCAATTCTTTTCTCCTTTCTTTGACACAAGTTTGACGAACTTGCTATCACTGGAAAAATTGGTCAAAATGCGATAAATCTTGTTCATAAACAAAATTTTTATTCAAGTTTCCAAGTGATAATTGGACCGCGAAAACTATTCTAATCTGAACTCGTTATTAAACTTAGCATGTACTTTTTTGGTTGATAACCCCAATTCTTTTCCCCTTTCTTTTACACAAGTTTGATCAATTTAGTACCACTAGAAAAATTGAGCAAAATATATACTTTTTCGGTTGATAATCCAATTCTTTTCTCCTTTCTTTGACACAAGTTTGACGAACTTGGTACCACTGGAAAAATTGGTAAAAATGCGATAGATCTTATTCATAAACAAAATTTTTATTCAAATTTCCAAGTGATAATTGAACCGCGAAAACGATTCTAACCTGAACTCGTTATTAAACTTTGCATGTACTTTTTCGGTTGATAACCCCAATTCTTTTCCCCTTTCTTTTACACAAGTTTGATCAATTTAGTACCACTAGAAAAATTGAGCAAAATATATACTTTTTCGGTTGATAATCCAATTCTTTTCTCCTTTCTTTGACACAAGTTTGACGAACTTGCTATCACTGGAAAAATTGGTCAAAATGCGATAAATCTTGTTCATAAACAAAATTTTTATTCAAGTTTCCAAGTGATAATTGGACCGCGAAAACTATTCTAATCTGAACTCGTTATTAAACTGTGCATGTACTTTTTCGGTTGATAACCCCAATTCTTTTCCCCTTTCTTTTACACAAGTTTGATCAATTTAGTACCACTAGAAAAATTGAGCAAAATATATACTTTTTCGGTTGATAATCCAATTCTTTTCTCCTTTCTTTGACACAAGTTTGACGAACTTGTTACCACTGGAAAAATTGGTCAAAATGCGATAAATCTTGTTCATGAACAAAATTTTTATTCAAGTTTCCAAGTGATAATTGAACCGCGAAAACGATTCTAATCTGAATTCGTTATTAAACTTAGCATGTACTTTTTTGGTTGATAACCCCAATTCTTTTCCCCTTTCTTTTACACAAGTTTGATCAATTTAGTACCACTAGAAAAATTGAGCTAAATATATACTTTTTCGGTTGATAACCCCAATTCTTTTCCCCTTTCTTTGCCATAAGTTTGATAAATTTAGTACCACTATAAAAATTGAGCGAAATATGTACTTTTTCGGTTGATAACCCCAATTCTTGTGCCCTTTCTTTGACCCAAGTTTGACGAACTTTGAACCGCTAGAATAATTGGTGCAAATGCGAAAAGTCTTGTTCAGGAACAAAATTTTTATTCAAGTTTCCAAGAGATAATCTAAACTCGTTATTGAACTTTGCGTGTACTGTTTCGGTTGATAACCTCAATTCTTTTCCCCTTTCTTTGACACAAGTTTGATAAACTTGGCACGACCAAGAAAATTTTTCGAAGAATGACAAATCTTGATAATGAACAAGATTTACCTTGAAATTTCCAAACAATGAAATAGCTTTACGAAAACTAATCACTGTAACGATCCTAAGCTTGTGACTGAACTTTGCCTATCATTTATTGCTTGACAACCCTTTTTCTTTTTCATTCATACTAAAATACATATATGCGAAAGTGAATAATTAATTATCATGAAGAATATATATTTTTTGAAACCTAAAAGAGTGATTCGTACGAGAGCGTATCGAACCACCTCGTCAGAGTTCTTTGCCCTTATCGTGTAAGGTCCTCGACCTTCGGTCGTCAACTCCTTGGCGTCGGCGTACCTCGGCCCTTCCACCTCGAAGCTCCACGCCAATGAAGACTGAGAACAGAACGACTTTGCTGCTAACAACTGGACCACCCTTCGGTTAGTTTCTCAGGCCAAGGCTCTTTTTTGCCAACACCTGTCGGATCCTCCAGATGCCCTGGAGGGTCCAACCTTCTTTCCAGCTTCAAAATCTCCCAAGCACTTTTGTTGCATTTTCAGATACAAAATTGTATCCCAGCGAAATTCATGAAGGGCTCGAAATAAATATTTCAACAAAACTCTCCGAACAAAATCTTTGTGTATTTTACGCCATTTGACCAGTTCCAAAATCAACTGTTGATACTGTAATACATTATACTTGCATAATACCTGAAGAATTACCAATTCAAATGATTTTCTACCCGGCACGATGTAAATCACGTGCTTTGTATGTAAGCAAGTGGAGGAAAGGACCGACGCCCTTGTTGTTTTATACGTATTAATGGGTCAGTGGCATCGACGGCCGAGCTGTAGCGTCTGACCGCGTAGCTGCGAGTTGCTCGAGCGTTGCACTTTTGTGCAGCGTTTGTGCTCCCCTAAATTCGCTCTCTTGCTCTCTCGTTCCGGTGATTCTTGGTGAAAGGTTTTTGTGTGATTTTCATCACGCTTTTGACTCTGAACTAATAAAAGGTTTTATTTTATCGCTGGAACACAATGAAATGTATGATTTTGCAGATTTCATAGAACAACAACAAAAAATAAACAAAAATTGTCGACTTTCCGAATGACAATATACATATGCTGCTGTCGGTTGTGTCCGACGAACTATAACGAAACCAGCGCAGCGTGGCGCAATTTCAAGCGCTCACAGTGATGAGTAGCTGGGACAAGGCCGTCGAGGGTGCATCGTCCTACGTGACCGAGGTCTTTGGCCCTTGATGGCGAGCGAAACGCGACGCGAGTTGCATTCGCAAGACGAGCAATCGCAACCAGCAATGAGCGAGACTCTTCAGGATCGCTAGACGCGACTATGTGGGGCAGTGCTTACTATTTTTTTTAAGGGAGCTATTGGCCAGCTCGCTTGCTACATTCGCATTCTTTTTATCGCGATGCATTGGAGCTATATTAAAACGTCTATACGAATATACCGAACACGTGCCGAAGCGTCCGTTACCCCGACAATTAATTCTAAATTCATTGGTGGATGTTAGCCTAAGCAGTTCTTTTTTAATTGAGAAAAAAGAAAAATAATTTGTAAAAAAAATTATCAGTAGTAATACCACTAGTGCTTCAAAAATATCTGATTAATTTTGTAGTACGTGTGGTATTTGACGGATTATTTTTTCCTCTCGGACTTCGGTCAATCAGAGTGCAGGAGCATCTGGATATTTTTTAGAGAAACTTTTCCAAAGCGACTCATTTTTCAATCACGTTTAAAGTAACCCACTTTTTTATGTCACATAGAATAATTAGAGTGTGAAATGCGCCGAAAATGTGGAAAAACATATGAAAGCTCATAGGAAATTTTTTAGAAATTTCCGATATAAAACTGTTGGCTACCTTCAAACCCTGGGCTCTGATTGGCCGAAAACCGAGTGGTCAAAAAATAATCACAATTCTTTTTTTTTTTTTTTGCAAACATCCAAAGCGAGGGGTAAGGTTTTAAAATAATAATACATTTATTGACGACCTTGTGCAGGGTTTCTAAAGAAAAATATCTAAGTTTTGTTTAGTTGTTGATAATCTTAGGCTTTAGTTGTTTACAATCTAACGTTTAGCGCGTCACGATATCTAAATTCGGCTGTGTTTGAATTCTAGGACAAGGAAGGGTTAAAATCCGAACCGAAACTTTTTGAAAATATAAATTTCGAATTTCTGTGGAGATTTTTTTATATGCACATAATAGACCGTTTAAATGTGGGAAGTATTTTTAGGGAAAATTTCTCCAATGGAGTTCATTTAATATTATCTTTATACAATATAACTATTAAGATATTAAACAAATACAAATTTATGAAACATTTTTTTAATTTGATGAAAACTTGAATAATTAAAAACCGAACTGACAATAATTGTGGTAGATACGGTAAGTCTTGAGTAACAATTATTAATTAGTTGTTAAAAATCTTGAAAAAAAATTAGAATGTTTAAATCAATCACGCATATATTTTTTAATAAAAAACAAAACATATGTTTTTTCTTCGTAAATTCGTCGAGAAAGCAGGTAAAAAATCATGGAATCCGAAATAATATTATAAGTGGTAATATTAACGGCGTAAAAGTTGATGTCTTTCAATTGGCGTGACAGTGAAAAGTTATAAATTTTCCATTGACGACTTCAAGGGCGCGCGACGATACTCAAAGTGGATGCAACGGGAGCCTTTGGCCTTCGTAGCCTCGACGATCCTATTCGACGCGTTTCAGCACTATAAACCCATAATGTTATTTATGCTTCGAATGATTCGACCCTTAGGCCCGTGATTTACGACACCCGGCATGGCTTGCGTTATATTTACGGTAAAAGCAGCCAGCGGAGGTGGCCAGAGCGTAGAGAAGTCAGGCAAGTACCAGGGTTGAACGGAGAGTTGCGTGAAAATAAAGCCGTTATTTATGTCGGAGCAATTTGCCACGAGGTTCTCTTTCGCACGAGGAGGTAACATTTGCTTCGCCCTACAGTGCGCTTAGAATATCGGCCTCTTGCTAAATTTTTCTGTGCGCCTACACAACGCTCGCACTTGCTGCACTTGCTGCCGTTTCACATACCGTCGTTCGATGCATAGTCGTAAATAAATTCAGATAGATTCGCGCATAAGTCTTTCTGTAATCCAACTCCTATATCAGAATCCTGACAACGTGAAAGTGAAACACGTGAACAGTCTAATTTATACTCAATTTTGCAGCATCGTATTAATTCAAGCATTTTTTAAAAAATAGAATTATGATAACATTTTCCTGCCAGGAACTTCTCTTATTAGGGGAGATGGCGGCAAAACGGGCAGGGGGGCAAAACGGGCATCACGACTGAAAATGACAATTCCGGGCAAAACGGGCATCGTTTCAACTTTTTCGAACACGACTTTTTTCAATTTCCTGACATTTCTTACTTGAAAATTTCGGAAAGTAATTGGTGATGTCAATAAAACAGGCAGGGAGGCAAAACAGGCATCTCGGCTAAATATAAGTATCGGGGTCAAAATTGGCACCAAATCATAAAATGAGAATTTCGTTCTAATTGATTTCTTTATGATATACTCACTTTTTTTCAAAGAATTAATTTGATTATAAAGTTTTTGAAAAATTCATTTGACTATATTTTTTTTTCTTTGCTCAACAAAGTATCGAAAAAAAGTACTGAACGGATGGTTAAAAAAATTATGATCTGATGAAGATTATCAATTTTTTTTCATCATCAATTTGACGTATTTTCCGTACTTTCCCTATCTAAGGAACGTAAAAAACTGAGACAAATCGTTTTTACGAAAGTTGAGATGGTGCCCGTTTGCCCCCAATCCCGATTTTTAATGGAGCTGCCCGTTTTGCCCCCCTGCCCGTTTTGCCGCCAATCCCGATTTTTAATGAAGCTGCCCGTTTTGTCCCCCTGCCCGTTTTGCCCCCATCTCCTCTACATGGGTAGAAATGTGTTAAACATTCAAGAAAATCGTGATATTCTCGGCTTTTCTTAAGGGCATGATGTGCACCCAGCCCAAAAAGCGTGATTACGTTTTTTATCGGGGAAACAATATTTTTCAACTCTTTTTATTTATACTGCGATTATTTTACCCTTCAATCCAAGCGGGATATATTCTTGTCGGAAAAAATGTTGACTAAAGACAGAAAGGATTTATATTGATGCAACAGAGTTAATGTTAATTAATTAATTCCATTGATATTTATCAAATCAAATAAATGCTCTTAGACATGATAGACAAAAATTATTTTCGATAGTTACTTATTTAAATTATCCGTTTGTCGTATTAATTTTAGACAAATATATTGTTTTTCCAACTATTCAGAAATTTTGTACTTTGGAGACAATTAAGATATCCGAGTACATATTTAGAAATTATTAATCCCCTGACACATATAAAGTCATAGTTACACATTTTTAGTCCATGTCACTAAATAAATGTAATTCTGTAATTTCTCCACGTCACTCGATAGTTCAATTTAACAGAGCGACAGAAAATTTGATTCACCTTTCTCAAGAATCCTTTCCACCGAGTGATCGACCTAGATTTCCAAAAACTTCCCCTTTTATTCTTACACCAGAAAATCTGTACAAGTGGAAAAAAAATATCTATGGAAACCCGAAAAAAAGGACAAAGGCATCTCCGGATATCGAATTTCGTCCAATAAAATGCAGCACCGACGATTCGAAATTTTTGACAAAAACATCCGACTACACAGCTAAAATCGTACGCAAGAATGCTCATCGTTCGCGGGTCACACAGTGCTTCACTTATTACCAACGCACACAATCGAGCAATTGAATACCAGCGGATGGTAGTCAGGGCAAAAAAAACCATTGTCCCATAGACCAACCGTGCGCGGTAATGTTCCTCAACCCGTTCCAGTTTTTCCTCTTTATTCATAGAAAATAGAAGGTAGCATCAATGTTCGTCTAGGGGGTGCGGTTTTCTGTTGAAATCTATACAGAATCGAGGAATCCAACCTCCGCACCCATCGGAGGATTGCGAATGGCGGAACAATACACTTGCTACGAGATACAAAAAAAAAATGGATCATTACGACTCTGAGCAAAGCCGGTTATTTTATCGCTTCGTATACATGAGGCATTTCATATAATTTCAGCTACGTAGAAAAACGTTTTCACAAATTATTTATAAAAATGATTTTATGTAATCCCGGTAAGCATTAAAATTATTTTTTAGTAATACTTTTTAGGGTATTTTTTATTTTTGTAATTTTTCAAATTTGTCACTTAAATAGTCATCGTTCGGGAATGATACTTCGTATCTAAAGCTTTCAAGCGCGAAGAATGATTTGCCTTTTTAAATCGAATGTTAATAATTATTAAAAAAATTAATAAATGCTTTCATTTTCGAAAATTTTGAGTCCCATTTTTTTTAATATACTCAAAATTCATTTTTTATTTCATATTTTGAAAAAAATTAAGGCGGAGATAATATCCTGTGTTTTCTTCCTTTAAATAATAATAATAATAATGATAAAAATATTTTCGTCATAAAATTTTTTGTATACAACCAAAAATTGCGGACCCCTCCAAAAATGTGTTAAAATATTTCGCAACTTGTTGCATTTATTTTCTTCCTTTAAATAATAATAATAATAATGATAAAAATATTTTCGTCATAAAATTTTTTGTATACAACCAAAAATTGCGGACCCCTCCAAAAATGTGTTAAAATATTTCGCAACTTGTTGCATTTATAAAAATTATATTATACCCTGATGTTTATAAATAATTTAAAAAAACGATTCCTTTGAGCGACTGAATCGACATTGAATGTTTCATATGTGGGAAGATGACGAAGGAGTGAGAAAAGTAGAATCATCCTTTCCTCCCATTCCCGACCGGATATTATTTCAGTGAATATTTCGATATAGCAGCCCTTTCGAAATTCACCCCCAGCTCGCAGCTGCCAATAAATAGACGCATAGAAGTATTTCTATATTCCATAAATACGGAAAAAAATCGTTCTTCCCACGCGCAACATTGATCGCACTTTTCGATAAATCGATTTCCCTTACCTTAAGGTCTCGCACTATCCCGGCCGCGATTCTTTAGAAATTGCACACGAGATGAAAGACTTTCGATGCTGTACGACAAAAGGGTTTTTCGACCTTGTCACCCGGGAGGCTCCAGGTCAGACGCCGAGGCAGGAAAAGGATTTTTTTCTCTATCTCTTTCGTAGTACTATCCTTGTTGATGTGCTCCAGATATGGTATTATGCTTTATGTTCCACGCTGCAGGGCTGAAATATATTTTTCCTGGGTTATGCCTATGAGATTCTATTGTCATGGATACCTGTCCGCGTGCGTTAGTCCCATTTTCCAGGTTCCATGGTTTAGGTATATACACAGCCTCACGCTTAAGTGTAGTACACATAGAAATGGGGAAAATCGAGCGGTCATTGTAGCGTTACACTGGCCGCATTCAGAGGCGACAATGACGCCCTAATAATTTAACTGGTTCAAATATTTCGCGCTCTCTCGAAAAACCCTTTCTCAGGAAATGGATACCGTCTCTATACTGCATAGGTACGACAATCATAATAGATGGAGATTTTGCTGTTTGCCCTAGGTTCTCTCACCTTTCGTTCCGCTTGCGGAAGATATATATTTATGATTTATTGAAATGAGCAAAATGAGGACAGTGTCATATTTTCCTGAAGGTCGACGCCTGCAGCGACGGGAATAAAGTGCAGGCCAAATATCTACCAGATAGGAATGACAGAGACCAATTGCAGTTTGAAGAGAAGGAACCCATAGAGATAAATAATTGGTTTGATAGGCTGTGTATTGAATTTTTTAAATTTATTTATTATTTATTTAAAAAAATTTATTTATTTAGGAGACTGGATTTTTATTAGAATTTGAAAAACAAAAGAAAAATATTCTCGTATATATGTAAATATTAATACCATTAGAATAATTAATACAATTGGATTTATTTGTATGTAATAAATACGATGGGGCATGTCAAAGGTCTTAAATAAAGTTATAGTTTATATTTTATAAATTAGGAGTGTAAATTGTCCCTTTTATTAAGTTATTATCATTCAATTATAATATATAATATGAAATTCGTTCACATTATAAATATTTAACAAAAAGAAACATTCACGCTCCACACACACATACATACAGAAAACGCTAATTACAATTATGATATTGTGAATCCAATTTTATATAAAGCAAGAAATTAAATATAACTTTTCTCTCTCTTTTCTTTCTTTGATATTTCAGTGACTAATGTTATAAAGTTTCAAGTACTTACCCGCGTAAAAATAATGATGTCAAATTGTGATCATAAATTGACATATCTCAAAAAGTGCCATTTTTGAGACGCCTTAACACAAAATATCTTAGAAAATTTCAAAGCCATTTTGAGATCGATTTGATACCAAGTTTTTTTACTAATCTGAGTTCAATTATTGCGCTGAAATTTAATAGTACATTTGAAAGATCAAAATCAATTGTGCATATCACGAATATTGACATCAAATTGTAATTTGGTATCGGTAAACGTGATATCAAATTAATCTCAAAATCCCTTTGAAAGCTTCTAAGATATTTTGTCTTAACGCATCTCAAAAATGGCACTTTTTGACATATGTCGATTTGAGATCTCAATTTGACATAATTATTTTTACGCGGGTATCATCTCAAGTCGTAATATCCAAATAATTCCAGGCCTGGGTGTTGAAGTAGGAAGAAACGATTTGATGATATTATTTGATATAATAAATGGGAGCGACCACGTATTATTGAAAGTCAGAAATAAATAGTACTTGATAGGACGACGAACGAAGAGAGAGTGAAATATGAATTATAACTGCTAAGCAGTAGGGGTATCGCGTCTATCGATAGATCGGCAATATTTGTCCAATTCCCGAATTCTATCGATTGGTTGAGAGTTTATTGACATAGTGCGATTTCGAATAGACTTGATCGCCACAGCTGTTATAAAATAAAGTGGTTAAAACATCCAATTGGTTGCGTAAACAAATTAATTGATTAATTGATTGTCCATCAACTAATTTATTGACTAAGCAAACGTAACCATGGAAGTTGGTTAGGACAATTCGTTATTTTTCGACATATTGGTCTGAAATGAAATAAAATTGGAAAACGTACATTTTAAATGTTGATTGGATATAAGCGAAAATCCTTTCTCAGGAAATGGATATAGTCTCTATATTTCAGGTAGAACGATCATAATAGATAAGATATATATTTATGATTGATGAAATGAACAAAACGAGGAAAGTGTCATTCATATTTTCTGAAGGTCGACGCCTGCAGCGACGGAAATAAAGTATAGACCAAACATCTACTAGACAGGAATGAAGGAGACCATTTGCAGTTTGGGGACAAGGAATCCGTAGAGATAAATAATTGGTTTGATAGGCTGTTAGAAAATAAAGTGGTTAAAACATCCAATTGGTTGCGTAAACAAATTAATTGATTAATTGATTGCGCATCAATTAATTTGTTGACTAAGCAAATGTAACCATGGAAGTTGGTTAGGACAGTTCGTTAATTTCGACATATTGGTCTGAAATGAAATAAAATTGGAAAACCTACATTTTAAATGTTGATTGGATATAAGCGGAAATCCTTTCTCAGGAAATGGATATAGTCTCTATATTTCAGGTAGAATGATCATAATAGATAAGATATATAGTTATGATTGATGAAATGAACAAAACGAGGAAAGTGTCATTCATATTTTCTGAAGATCGACACCTGCACCGACGGAAATAAAGTACAACATTAATTTCTTTTTTAACTTGGCGTCGAGTCGCTACCGCGACTCTTGATAGGCCAAATATCTACTAGACAGGAATGAAGGAGACCAATTGCAGTTTAGGGACAAGGAATCCGTAGAGATAAATAATTGGTTTGATAGGCTGTTAGAAAATAAAGTGGTTAAAACATCCAATTGGTTGCGTAAACAAATTACTTGATTAATTGATTGCCCATCAACTAATTTGTTGACTAAGCAAATGTAACCATGGAAGTTGGTTAGGACAATTCGTTATTTTTCGATATATTGGTCTGAAATGAAATAAAATTGGAAAAACTGCGTTTTAAATGTTGATTGGATATAAGCGAAAATCCTTTCTCAGGAAATGGATATAGTCTCTATATTTCAAGTAGAACGATCATAACAGATAAGATATATATTTATGATTGATGAGATGAACAAAACGAGGAAAGTGTCATTCATATTTTCTGAAGGTCGACGCCTGCAGTGACGGAAATAAAGTATAGGCCAAATATCTACTAGACAGGAATGAAGGAGACCAATTGCAGTTTGGGGACAAGGAATCCATAGAGATAAATAATTGGTTTTATAGGCTGTTAGAAAATAAAGTGGTTAAAACATCCAATTGGTTGCGTAAACAAATTAATTGATTTATTGATTGTCCATCAACTAATTTGTTGACTAAGAAAATGTAACCATGGAAGTTGGTTAGGACAATTCGTTAATTTCGACATATTGGTCTGAAATGAAATAAAATTGGAAAACCTACATTTTAAATGTTGATTGGATATAAGCGAAAATCCTTTCTCAGGAAATGGATATAGTCTCTATATTTCAGGTAGAATGATCATAATAGATAAGATATATATTTATGATTGATGAAATGAACAAAACGAGGAAAGTGTCATTCATATTTTCTGAAGGTCGACGCCTGCAGCGACGGAAATAAAGTATAGGCCAAATATCTACTAGACAGGAATGAAGGAGACCAATTGCAGTTTGGGGAGAAGAAATCCATAGAGATAAATAATTGGTTTGATAGGCTGTTAGACAATAAAGTGGTTAAAACATCCAATTGGTTGCGTAAACAAATTAATTGATTTATTGATTGTCCATCAACTAATTTGTTGACTAAGAAAATGTAACCATGGAAGTTGGTTAGGACAATTCGTTATTTTTCGACATATTGGTCTGAAATGAAATAAAATTGGAAAACCTACATTTTAAATGTTGATTGGATATAAGCGGAAATCCTTTCTCAGGAAATGGATATAGTCTCTATATTTCAAGTAGAACGATCATAACAGATAAGATATATATTTATGATTGATGAAATGAACAAAACGAGGAAAGTGTCATTCATATTTTCTGAAGGTCGACGCCTGCAGTGACGAAAATAAAGTATAGGCCAAATATCTACTAGACAGGAATGAAGGAGACCAATTGCAGTTTGGGGAGAAGAAATCCATAGAGATAAATAATTGGTTTGATAGGCTGTTAGAAAATAAAGTGGTTAAAACATCCAATTGGTTGCGTAAACAAATTAATTGATTACTTGATTGTTCATCAACTAATTTGTTGACTAAGCAAATGTAACCATGGAAGTTGGTTATCACAATTCATTATTTTTCGACATATTGGTCTGAAATGAAATAAAATTGGAAAACCTACATTTTAAATGTTGATTGGATATAAACGGAAATCCTTTCTCAGGAAATGGATATAGTCTCTATATTTCAGGTAGAATGATCATAATAGATAAGATATATAGTTATGATTGATGAAATGAACAAAACGCGGAAAGTGCAATTCATATTTTCTGAAGGTCGACACCTGCACCGACGGAAATAAAGTATAGGCCAAATATCTACTAGACAGGAATGAAGGAGACCAATTGCAGTTTGGGGAGAAGAAATCCATAGAGATAAATAATTGGTTTGATAGGCTGTTAGACAATAAAGTGGTTAAAACATCCAATTGGTTGCGTAAACAAATTAATTGATTTATTGATTGTCCATCAACTAATTTGTTGACTAAGAAAATGTAACCATGAAAGTTGGTTAGGACAATTCGTTAATTTCGACATATTGGTCTGAAATTAAATAAAATTGGAAAACCTACATTTTAAATGTTGATTTGATATAAGCGGAAATCCTTTCTCAGGAAATGGATTATAGTCTCTATATTTCAGGTAGAATGATCATAACAGATAAGATATATATTTATGATTGATGAAATGAACAAAACGAGGAAAGTGTCATTCATATTTTCTGAAGGTCGACGCCTGCAGCGACGGAAATAAAGTATAGGCCAAATATCTACTAGATAGGAATGAAGGAGACCAATTGGAGTTTGGGGGGAAGGAATAGAGATAAATAATTGTTTTGATAGGCTGCAAGCAAATAAAGTGATTAAAGCATCCAATTGGTTAGGTAAACAAATCAATTGATTACCCATCAACTACTTTGTTGACTAAACAAATATAACCATGGTATTTGGTTAGGATAATTAATTATTTCTCGACGTATTGGTCTGCAATGAAATAAAATTTCAAACCCTATATTTAAAAAATTGATTGGATATTGGATATAAAAGCAAATGTAACTGTTAGGTCAAAACGAATAGATTTTCGTTACTTTTCTTATTCCTTTTTCTTATAATTCCGAAAATAATATAAAACAAATATAATTTATATATTATTTTAAATAATATAAGACAAATATTATTTATACATTATTATTATTTGCTTTCTGTTTTATGGCATCCATTGACAAAATAATTTTCCTCTGCTCTTTTTTTCCATGAAGCTCTCAGGTACCTCAAATTAATAACCCAGTGGGTATAATCTCGGTATTGGACGAGGATCGAATGGTATATTTGAGGTCGGCCAAGAAGTCGACTCACCTCGACCTCGACATCAGAGTCACGCACTACGAAGGAGCTTTTATTTCTTTGCTTTTACCCTCTCACTCTCTCTCTCTCTCTCTTTCTCTCACTTGCTACTTTCCCCATCTCTGCCCTTCAACTTACCACGCATTGCTGCGGTCGAGCGCGTCGCAAAATTGTATATAGGTATAGCTAGTCGAGGAGATAAAAAGGGGCGCAAAAAACGAGGAGGGTTGGAAATGCGTGTGTAGGCGCGCAGGATCCTGAAGAGCCTTTGGGATGACCGTAGCAGAGATGCCAGAAGAATCAGAGACCTAATGTATACGCCTATGTAGTTATTCTATGTATGTATGTATGTGTATATATACACAAAGCAACCCTGCATTGTTGTATCACATGGAAGATGTCGAGGGGTGGTTACACAAGCGTGGCCAAGGTCGGGACCGGTAAACACTACAATCGTTACCGTGACAACCAGAGCCCTTTGAGAATATAACCTCTTTCTCTTCGAATACGCCAACAACCTTGAGTATCCTGCCAACTGGACTGTCGAGATCGCTCGCAAAGCTTTTCTTGCCCAAGGCGGAATTCGGAAGGCAGAACTGGGGAAAAGAACACCCCGAACTATTAGTCAACGTAGGGAAGTCGATCTGACCCTTTTCCTCGTGTAACTTCAGTCAATTGATCGATAAAACATACCTCGATACCAGGAAGTATAAATTCAATATGGAGAAAAGAAAATCTGGTGCTATTAAAAACACTACGAAATTAGAGAAACGTTTTTATGACGTTTTTAAAATATATTTAATTTATTCGTGTATCTGACAATATATTTGGCATACGTAGTTAGATTTCAAACATGTTTTCTATTTAGTAAATATGTTTGAAAAATATACATAAAAAATAATGTATTTGACACAAATATAATTTTTTCTCTGGTACGCAAGAAAATTGCAGACGTGCTTTGCGTTGTTGTTTATTTAAAAAAAAAAACAAAGTGATGTGTATTAATTTATATATTTTCTACTAAATCTTCATAAAATGGCAAATTCCATTTGACTACGTTTATAATGGGGCAGCTCAATAAATTGTGACACTTGACGTTAATTTCCCAAAAACGTTGCTGCCGGAAACGCTGAAGTAAAATCATAAATCAAGTCATTTGGGATCCTTCTTTCTTTTTTTTTTCTTTATCCCTGTTTCCCTTGAGGTGTGATAACGAGACCAAGTAGAGCAGAGAACATCACCGAAGTGTTTCACGCTCCGTTCGTCACAATTATTCCGGGTATATCTACTTTGCTAGTGGGCTGCACGAGGGGTCGAATTAAATGTTGTCTGCTCGTTGTTGGGTGGCCGGTGTAGTTCGTCTTCGTTACACACGAAAGGCCTGGATTGTCACGTCGCCGTCGCCGAGCAGTCTCGCGCCCTTAATTTCCACCCTCGTCGCTTTGGTCTTTGTTCCTTGTGCCCTCGTGTGCCTGATTGTAGGGGAGACCGGGGCTAGTCAGGACAATTTTCGCTTTTAAATTTTTTCGAAATCTTGGCTCCTAGATAAAAGTAAAGGTATTATTTTGAACGGATCATTAGTCCGATAATCTAAAGATTTAAGCCCCGATTCAATAAGCGCATTTGCAAGATGACTCAATAAAGAAATGCATGAAAATGATTACATCGCGAAAAATATAATAAATTGTTCTAATATAATTTTTCTTAAATATATAGAATTGTGCTGATATGTAAAAAAATTGAATTGCTCTAAAAGACAAAGTGTCTCATGTGCAATTGTCAATTTTTCAAGAGGCTTAACTAAAAAATAAATGCATAAAAATTATTACATCTGTAATGATTCTATGATATATTATTTTCTTTTACTTTTATTTAATTAGGACAGAGACGATTCGTTAATTTAACAAAGAAATATAATTCGAATGAGAAAACATAGCGAATTATAATGAGTATTAATAATTTAAATAAAAATATAAATATCAGTGGGGTTCGAATTATTAAAATTTCAGGCATTGATAAATTCATAACATTATATAATAACCAGAACACAGAATTTTTAGTGGCAGTTGAAATTCCAAAATATATTTTATATCATCAATTAACACGATAATCAATTCAATATAAATTTCCACAAAATCAAATATTCAATCACCAACTCATATATTCTCATTCGCTCAAATCACACTATAAATATTTCTTCTCTCTATACATCAACCACAATTCGTCAAATAAATATTCACACACATATAATTTAAAAATACTCAGCTCTAGTTAGCTTCGAAAAATCGTTTGGCCAAAAGATTAATGAGCCGAGAGTCCGGTGGTCCGTGAGAGAAGAGAGAGAGAATCGTGGTTCGCGTGGACCCATATCGATATTTTCGATGAATTCCGTATAAATTCAGGCCGAGCGATCGAGAGCGCGGATCATATCGATAACCGCGCTATCGATGCTCACGACTCTCTACGCGCGAATACTAGCTGAGTTTAAATAGGCATTTCTTACACATCGCGAAAAGTGTAATAAATTGTTCGAATATAAAAAAAAATTGTTGTAATATATAATTTCTTCTAATTGCTTCCTCATAGAGGAAGCTTTGTTTTCGTGCAAATTTTTTTTTTCGAGATTTTCATGTCAGTACACTCAGAATGGTCCAAAACGTCGAGAAAAGTGATTTAGAAAAAATGTCTGTATGTGTATGTGTGTTACACGGTAAAAAAATGTAAACCTTTATAACTCGGGAACGCCTCGAGATATAGAGCTGAAATTGACACCATAGATAGAGGGGTCAATCCTCATCGTTCATACCAATTTTTGTTAAAATCCCCATAATCGTTAAATATTTACGCGGTTTTGAATTTTTTCAAAAATGTCTGTTAACGCGATAACTCTTTCAATTTTCGAGATATTAAGCTCAACATTGGTATGTATGTGAGCTTTCATACACTGGTGATCCCCATTAAATTTGGTTAAGATCGGTTGAAACGTTAAAATTTTATGAGATTTTGATTTTTTAAATTTTAATATTTTTTTTCTGCGATGCGAATTTTGATATCAAATATCAAGCTGGGAGTTAAATGAGTACCAAATTCATGATTAACAGAAAAATACGTCAGATATAGCTCAAAAATGTTGAACGGTACCATATTTTCATAGCGAAGTTGCACAGTCTATATTGCGAAAAGTAGCGATTTATGTCGTATAAACTATCCATATCGTTGCTTCCCAATGAAATTTCGGAAAACACCAGTTTCTATCGTGTTCTACAAAAAAAAATAGAGCAGATAGACTATTCGAGGGAGTTTCTGGACCGTTCGTCCTTATTATATTTTCACAAAGCGAGTGTGCGCTTATTTATATTTATTTAAGACAAGGATGCAAAGCAGAATCTTGCACATTGCTTCCGCATTATATTTCGCTTTTTACAGAGCTTCCTCTATGAGGAAGCCAAAATCAATTCCCATACTTCCTCTTAGAGGTTGCTTTGTAAAAAGTGAAATATAATGAGGAAGCAATGTGCAAGGTTCTGCTTTTCATCCTTTTTTTTATTTATATGCATATAATTAATTTACATTTATATATTTTATATATATAATAAGCTTTAATATATATTTTTTTTAAATATATAGAATTGTTCTGACATGTAAAAAATGCAATTGCTCTAAAAGGCAAAGTGTCTGAAGCAATTGCCAATTTTTCAACGGGCTTAACGTAACCAGCCCTTGACCCGATAAGCCCCGGTCTATCCAATATATTTTCGTCGGCGTTGCTCTCGTCTACAGTTCACCCTTGGACTCCATCCCTAGCGCACCCTAACTGGGGTGCGCGCGTTTTTCCGGGGTTCCTTCGACCCCGAGGGAATCTTGGCGGGAGCGTCTCGTGCCTGCCTTACTTCCGCGATTCAATAATGTGCCTCTCAAGGCCGATTCCAGCACTTCCAGCACACTGGCTCACCATCTACATTGAGGGAAGGAACAAAAGGAGAGAAAAAGTCGAAACCAGTGCGAATATTCATCGCGTAAACGCGTCGATGCTCTTGAATCGTTCCATCGTAACCGTTATCGGTGAATTTTCGAAATCCCATAGCTTTAGGTGTTTTTACTCGAAATCCTATATTTATACTCGACATTATGTAGCTGAGATCAAAGGCTGTATAAAATCAAATTTACGATCATTCGCTAAAGGAAAGAAACGTTTTTCTCTGTATATTTTATTGTTTCGTTTATTAGGTACAAAATACTTGCTATATTTTCGTTGGTGTCATTTTTATTTTATACGTTTCGATTTTACTAAAATATGCATGAAATAGTGAAGTCTGTATAAAATTCAGCGAAATCGTAGTAGTCTTGTGTAACTATTATGTGTAAAATATTAATTATACGCCATGCAATCATTTTTATACTTAGTTTAACTTTTTGCATCCCCAACATAGATGGAAAAAATTGATAAAAAAAATTATGTCAAGAAAGAATGGAGAATCTAACAAAACAAAAATAATCAAATTTTTGTCCACGAATCCACCTTTCACGCAAAAAAAGGCTTGGTTAGAACAACCAAGGTGCTTGGTTATATATGCGCCAGATGATTAATTGATTAGACCAACCAAGTAATTTGTTAGGCTACCAAGTCACTTGGTAAGCTAACCAAGTGACTTGGTTAGACCAACCAAGAAATTGGTAGCCTAACAAATAACTTGGTTGGTCTAACCAATTCATTGTCTGGCGCATATATAACCAAGGCACTTGGTTGTTCCAACCAAGCCTTTTTTTCCGTGTTTTCTGCCAGGAAACAAGAATCTCAATAAGTATCTCAAAGAATAGATGTTCTAACCGCCCAATATCTATAATACCTGAGTTGAGTTTAAAAAAATGATATATTCTAAAGAACTCACAATAATTGAATGAAGTCAGTTACGACTTATTCCATTAGAATTCATATTCGAGATGACCAACGTCGAATGATCAACTCATTCTCTTTTTCTCAAGCCTTTCTTATATTCCATAGTCGTGGTCTTGGAACTAGAAACAAAGAGTGGCCTCCGGAGCCTAGAGAGTAGAGAAAGAACGAAGAAGAAGTGAGCTGAGCTTGGATTGGCTGTCCTTCGGCGTCGCGCGAAGGCACTCGAGCCCTTGGCGCGCATGGTTGGATCTTCGCGAAGCAAGCAAGCAACCGAGCAGGCAAACAGCGTTCGTGGCTTTTGCGTCCGCGTGCCAACTCGGCAAAAGGGCTCGTCGCGAAGCTGCTGCTGCTGCTGCACAGGAGAACTCGGGGGATCACAGGAGGCAGACGAGGCGGTGAGAAAGATAAAGCAGAAGAGAAAACCCCGAAGAGAAGAAAGATAGAGAGTCTCATCGGGTCTGTGACCGAGGATCAACGCACGCTGCGGACCTTGAGAGACTCGAAGCAGCGTCAGCAGCCCACTATACACCTCCTCCTTCTCGTCGTCGTCGTCGCCGTCGTCGTCGTCGACGACGTCGCCATCCACCTTCTTCTTATCCTACTCGTTCTTCTTCTTCTCTCTGCTGCATCGTTTTCTTCTTCACGCTCACCTCTCGCGTCCCTTTATTCCATCGGGTACTTTGCTCTCTTCCCTCTGATGCACAACGACGGTTGGCCCTTGAGAAAGTAGCACCAGCCACAACACGAGGCATTGGTGATGACGACGGAGGGGAGAGAGGAGAACAGAATCAGAATTATCATTCTGAGAGGGTAAAGGGTGAGAAGAGAAGGCAAACAAGCAGAGTGCACAAGATTGCATAGCAGCTCCTGGCAACCGCACGACATATAATGCAGTGTACCTAAGCTAACGTCGGAGTATCTCTAATGATGCGATGTGATCATGAAGCGGTGAGAGGAGTGGGTACCAGCATAACTGCATCACTGAGACACTTTACTCTATGTCTGTCTTTATAAAACACGCTGATTTACAGACCGATGCAATGGCATGACGGGCCAATGCACGTCTAATGGACATTACTCTCGTTTTTCAAACCTCTGGGTTTTTCTAGAGTGTATGTTGAAGTCCTTTTTTTAAGCGAGGCTTCATGGGGAGAAAAAGGCTTAGTTGGCAGATAATTAATTAGTTAGTCAGACTAAGATATTTTATTTATACAAGCCAATACTCAGTTGGACAAAGTAATTTCATAGGCAACCATAAACTTGATTAGTCTATCAAAATTATTTGATAAGCAACCAAATACGTAATTCGACTAAGGAATTTGGTAGGCAACCAAAAACTTGATTAGGCCAACAAAAACATTTGATAGGCAACCAAATCCTTGATTAGTCCAACAAAATCATTCGATAAGCAACCAAATCCTTGGTTAGTCCAAGTCATTTGATTGACAACAAAATACTTGATTATTCCAGCCAAGTCATTTGGTAAGTAACAAAATAATTCATTAGTCCAACAAAGTCACTTAACACACAAGCAAGATATTGGGTATTACAACCAAGTTCATAATTGTCTAAACAATACTTTGTGCGACAAACCATGTACTCGGTTGACGCATATAAGATCGCAGTCCTTGCTTGTCCCAATCAAGCCATTTTTCAGACAAGCTTTTTTTGCGCCTCGGGCACATGACGATGTCAGGCTTTTGAGCACATCAAAGTGAGTACCCATCACAACATTTTCGACTAGTCCATTCTACAAGATTGATCTAGTCCCTAAAGTAACTGTTTTGACCATCGCAAGATTGAAAAAGTACAATGCATGGCATTGACAACTCTGACTCTTTGGCAAATTATACTTTGTGCATTCGGTCCTTACTGAATGACATCCCGTTGTCTATTGACACGGAAGTGAAAACTTCCAATGGAAATCACTCTCCTTTTTCAAACCTTTGGGTTTTTCTAGAGTGTATGTTGAAGTCCTTTTTTTAAGCGAGGAGTGATGGGAAGAAAAAGGCTTAGTTGGCAGATAATTAATTAGTTAGTCAGACTAACATATTTTATTGGCAAGCCAATACTCAGTTCGACAAAATAATTTGGTAAGCAACCATAAACTTGATTAGTCTAACAAAATAATTTGATAAGCAACCAAATACTTAATTCAACTAAGTAATTTGGTAGGCAACCAAAAACTTAATGAGGCCAACAAAAACATTTGATTGGCAACCAAATCCTTGATTAGTTCAACAAAATCATTTGATAAGCAACCAAATCCGTGGTTAGTCCAAGTAAGTCTTTTGATTGACAACAAAATACTTGATTATTCCAGATAAGTCATTTGGTAAGTAACAAAATAATTCATTAGTCCAACAAAGTCACTTAACACACAAGCAAGATATTGGTTATTACAACCAAGTTCATAATTGTCTAAAAAATACTTGGTGCGACAAACAATGTACTGACGCATATAAGATCGTAGCACTTGGTTGTCCCGATCAAGCCATTTTGCAGGCAAGCTTTCTTTGCGCCTCGGGCACATGACGATGTCAGGGCTTTGAGCACGTCAAACTGAGTACCCGTCACAACGTTTTCGACTAGTCCATTCTACAAGATTGATCTAGCCCCTAGAGTAACTGTTTTGCCAATCGCAAGATTGAAAAAGTACAATGCATGGCATTGGCAACTCTGACTCTTTGGCAAATTATACTTTGTGCATTCGGTCCTTACTGAATGACATCCCATTGTCTATTGACACGGAAGTGAAAACTTCCAATGGAAATCACTCTCCTTTTTCAAACCTTTGGGTTTTTCTAGAGTGTATGTTGAAGTCCTTTTTTTAAGCGAGAAGTGATAGGAAGAAAAAGGCTTAGTTGGCAGATAATTAATTAGTTAGCCAGACTAAGATATTTTATTGGCAAGCCAATAGTCAGTTCGACAAAGTAATTTGGTAGGCAACCATAAACTTGATTGGTCTAATAAAATAATTTGATAAGCAACCAAATACTTAATTCGACTAAGTAATTTGGTAGGCAACCAAAAACTTGATTAGGCCAACAAAAACATTTGATAGGCAACCAAATCCTTGATTAGTCCAACAAAATCATTCGATAAGCAACCAAATCCTTGGTTAGTTCAAGTAAGTCATTTGATTGACAACAAAATACTTGATTATTCCAACCAAGTCATTTGGTAAGTAACAAAATAATTCATTTTAGTCCAACAAAGACACTTAACACACAAGCAAGATATTGGTTATTACAACCAAGTTCATAATTGTCTAAAAAATACTTGGTGCGACAAACAATGTACTGACGCATATAAGATCGTAGCACTTGGTTGTCCCAATCAAGCCATTTTTCAGGCAAGCTTTCTTTGCGCATCGGGCACATGACGATGTCAGGGTTTTGAGCACGTCAAACTGAGTACCCGTCACAACATTTTCGACTAGTCCATTCTATAAGATTGATCTAGTCCCTAGAGTAACTGTTTTGACCATCGCAAGATTGAAAAAGTACAATGCTTGGAATTGACAACTCTGACTCTTTGGCAAATTATACTTTGTGCATTCGGTCCTTACTGAATGACATCCCATTGTCTATTGACACGGAAGTGAAAACTTCCAATGGAAATCACTCCTTTTTTCAAACCTTTGGTATTTTTCTCAATTCTCCGTTCAAGTCCACTTCGAAGGGAAGAAATCATATCGTCCTGGCAACCAACTTTATGCTCCACGTCTACGGAACGTTTTTCGGAGTTTTTCTGACATCCAACAAAACGAGTCAATTCTCTTCATACTGGTTTGCTCGCCGATGCACGAGGTGGACGGGTTTATTTCTGGGCGCGAGCCAATTGCCCCTGCATCGCATCCTCTACGTCGTCTAACCGTATAAACGTGAGGCACGGATGCCCCCGTATTTCCAGACACTGCTTTCTTCATCCTTTTCTCTCTTATGCTTCTTTCGGTGCTGCAACCCCGGGCTACATAGCCGATTCTCGAGGAGAGCCGGAAGTTGGACGGTAAGATTAATGGCAAGGGCTCGACTCCGACGGGCCCCCGTGGCCTCCTTCTTCAACTGCTTCCTCCTCGACAAGAGGACGTCCACTCACTCTCGTTCATCGCCTTGTTTTAGTTTTTCCTTCTTTTTTGGGTATCGCTACCATTTTTTCCCCTTCAATCCGAGATAAATTCAAACCCGTCTGTACCGAGAAACAAGTTTTCATTGATTCCAAAGAAATGGGTAGATTGAATATTTTTTTCATTGACTTTAAGGAAATGATTCTTTGCCTTCAATGAAATGGTGCATTTGAATTTCAAATAAAGGGTTTCATTGTTTCAAAGAAACAGTTTCCATGACGGCAATCGCGTCATTCGCGTTAAGACATCATCAGTCGCGACAATCCGACAAAAATGGATAGGCAAGTATCACTGTTTATTAAAATCAATTATTTCCATAACGTTGTTGCATCTGGTACAGCATGGAAAAACATTTTTTTAAAGCAATTGAAATCAAAGAAAATATAGGGTCATTCAATATCGAGTAGACCAACCAAATTTAGCATGGTCGCAAAAAGTGTTCATAATTTTTTCAAAAGTTGTTTAAGGTATCACGAACATTCACAAATTATTTCAGAATTTTAGCACCTATAGTTTGCCCAAAATTCAATAACGATTTTTTTTTCTAATTTAACTTTTTTCAATTAGTTTCATATTGAAAATTACCAACCGTACAAAAAATTTGCTCCTGTATAAAATTTGAGTTTTAGAATGTACTTTTTAATAAAACAATTTCCATAACTGGTAAAAAAAATCCGCCATTTTTTAACAAAACAAAGTAATAATTTTTTTTTTCGTTGAGACAGACTATTCCGATTTTTTTCAAAGTTTCACAGAATTTCTATTATTATGCTTACAACAGAAAAATTGGTGTGATGGCAAATGAATGTCTCACTTGGTATGTGATGACCCTATAATATTAATTAAAGTACTTTATTTCATTGATTTCTAAGAACTTTTTCATAGTTTGGGATTTTAATCAATTTTCTTTGAATCAAGGAAACTTTTTCTCTCGGGTTTGCTTCTGCTCTTTCAGAGCTGAGCCGGATTCACCCGCTACCTGAGTTTCTGTCCCAATGCGGGGGAGGTTGCATCACGGCAGCTGCAACAGGTCAACCCCTTTCGTTGAGACTTGGGGGCCGGTGCACCAATGACACGAGCGCACATGGCAATATTCTATGCATACTCTATGAGCATATACACACGTTTCCGTGAAAATTTTAACAGCTGCTGTTTACGCAAAAAGCCTTTTTGCAGCAAGGACTGCAATGTGCGGGTGCGAGGATCAGTCGATTCGACAGATGCGTTGATACATATATGACGTCGTACACCCACGACGTATACTCGTAATCCTTTCAACGACGTACAGGCTGATCTGAAATCCAGGTGCATTTTTGATGTATGATACTTTTGTTAAAGCGTGTTACGTCGCACGTTCGTCGCGTGCACTGGCAAAAAATTATGTGCCATACCTAGAAGCGTTTTGTTTATTTTAAATACTGTTTTTATTGATATCAATGTAGGGTTATTGATTTTTTTGGTTGCGAAGTTTGAAGTCTTACGAAAATTCACTCGCTGTTTTTGTAGTAAGAAAAGAGGAAAAAAGAAAAATCATGAAAAAAAGGCATAGTAGTTGGATTTTACTTTACTCTGCTATGATGGATTCAGATTTTTATTCGTAAGTACGAATAAAAATCTGAATACATCATAACCAATCATAAACAAGTGTTTATGCTAAATAAAATAATGATGAAAATAAATGCAGTTTATGAAATTCATCAATTTGTTAATCGCGCTGCAAAAGAAAAAACTTGCTCTCAGGCCTTTTAAAAACCAAAATCCTTTCTGATTGAAAAAAAAAATTCTGAAATTGCAGGAACTTCAATAAATCTATATAGTGGAAAAATGTCACTTTTGACAAATTCACACTTTACATTTTAATATGTAAATGTGTTTTTCTTTCATAAAATGGAAATGTATAGTACACCAAGAGGTGCGATATAGAAATGTAATTCAACGTTGAGTAAGCACTGAAATTATTGGACTTACTGGTTTGGTGACGTTACACGCCATTCGGAGGATGTTTCAGGTGCCATATGAAAACGGAACTTCGACTTACCTGCAAAGAGAAAAAGAAATAAATTAATAAATCGTTATTACGGAAACTTTATATAGGTCGACGGATCAAATTTGTTTATCCTTATATACTACGTTCAGAAAATTCTTAGATTTAAGTTTAAACATTTTTTTTCCTGCTATATAGCAGAAATCCTACGTTGGCAAATAAAGGGTTAAAATATCGCCACGAAAAACTTTACCCAAGAGAATTGCGAGTTTCCCTCACATACTCACATGATATATACACGGTCAAATACACAAAATCCTTATTTGTGGCTACTCAGTTGGGAATAAAAGGATAACAAAATCATTACAGTAGAAAACATAACTTACAATAGATTCAGCTCGAAAAAGCTTCACTCCAGTTTTATATACGAAAAAATCGAATGATGAAAATCGAAATAAATCCACGACAAGCCACGGTCACCTTAATATATAAACCGCGAGTATAGCCCAAGCAATTTTCTTTCCAAAGTCTATTGGGAGAAAGTTTTGAGCCTGGGGTTAAACCTCCACCCGAAACTAATCGCAGGGCTCAGTCTCTTTCACCACTACGCACCCGACACTTAGAGGTCGCGTAGATCCCTCCGCAGTTTCGTAAATATTGGCGAAATCTCCAAGGGAGTCAAAAATACGAAGGCCGTGAGCAAGCAGGACAGCATTAAGAGGGCACCTGTTGTCCCGTCGTGTTTGACCGCTCCTTTCGAACGTTTTCAAATTTTACCCACGAGAATTTCGTGAAAACCATGAAAACCATTACATAACCCAGCGCAAATGCTTTCCTCACATTTAATTTTTTTATTAAAACGACAGAGAAAAACGGACCAATCAAATAATACACCTATACACCGAGAGAAAAGATTTCATTGACGCCAAAGAAATGGGTGGTTTGATTTTGTTTTTCATTGATTTCAACGAAATATTTCTTTGATTTCAATGTAATAGTGCATTTGAATTTCAAAGAGAACATTTCATTGCCTGTAAATAAAGATTTACTTAGTGAGCATATAATAAAGAAACAGTTTCATTGTTTTAAAGAGACGTTTTGATTGGTTCGAAGAAGCGTTTTGATTGATCTCTTTCTCGCACCTAACCTCACTTTTTTGTTTTCCGGTTCTCCGGAACGAACGGCTTCGAGTTTCGAGGAGCCAGAAGCGTAGCCTATTTCTGCCGTACTTTCTTACATATTCACAAAATTTGACATTTATCTGCCGCGTACTTCAGGAAAAAATAGGTTTCGAAATTTTGAGCTGGTAAGAAGAAGGTTTCATTGAATCAGGGACGATATCGTTGAAGTCAATGAAAAAAGTTCATTGGTTTAAGGGGAGGGAGTCATGTAACAAAAATTGATTTTGGAAATTCAATATCATCCAAATCTTATTGCATATAAAAATGCCCAATGCACTATATGGTTGGTGCTCGTTGAAATAATTTGTTACTGTCGTCCGACGTGCATATGCTTTTCAATATTATCTTAAGCAAAGTTCTTAGGTTTTCCATTCTGCGCATGATTCAGATTAAACTACTAGGCAGATTGGAATCATTGACGTCTCATTTTCTTCTTCATGAAAAAATGCACCGGCTAAAAGGAGCAAACTATTTTTTTTCATTCTGAAAGCGAAGTTAATTACTGATTTAGAAAATAGCATAAAATGTATTTATTAATAATTATGTTACTTAAAAAATATTACATTTTATTAACATTTGCTCCATTTAGCCGGTGTATCTGTTCATGAAGAAGAAAATGAGACGTCAACCATTCCAATCTGCCTAGTAGTTTGATCTGAATCATGCGCAGAATGGAAAACCTAAGATCTTTGCTTAAGATAATATTTAAAAGCATATGCAAGTCAGACGACAGTAAAAAATCCTTTAATCGAGTATCAACAATATAGTGCATTGGGCATTTTTATGTGCAATAGGATTTGGATGATATTGAATTTCCAAAATCAATTTTTTTGACCTGACTCCCTCCCCTTAAAGAAATGTTTCTTCGAATCAATGTCACTACTTTTCATTGAGGTTGAGATCATTCAAAGTATTTCATTTCATTGGCAAAGATTTCCGTGAATCAATGAAACTTTTTCTCTCGGTGTATTAGCAAAAGCAAGTTGATGAAGGAAAACCATTTTTTTTTAATGTCTCATACCTATTGGTTTTTTCTTGAAACGAAACACGAGTGCAAGGGTTTTTCTTAACGTGGCTTGCGTAAAAGCAAAATCCTCGGCAGATGGAAAATTCACAAATGCCATTGTCATGCAGAAGCGGCTGTAGCTCGTGCTACAATTGCTACATAATATTTGGAACTCTCAACCAAGGATGGATCAGCTGGTCCTAAAGGGTTGTTACGTCGCGCGTGTACAACGTGTTTTCAGCAACTCTACGTTGCAGAGGAGCAGATGTCATCGGAATACCCTTTGCACCCGGATCACGCAATAATATAGAATTTTTGGGGAAAAAGAGTTTTGTGCGGTCATCGAGAAAGGAAAGGATTTTCCACAGAAGAGCGATTATTTGGCAAACGGGCAGCTGCTTTTTAATTCATTCATGAATTCATGAATATTCTCTTGAAGCAAATCTTGACATATCCACGTTGTCCTATCGAGCAAAGAGACGTTATGTAAGAGATTTACCATGTATTTTTTTTACTAAAAACAATAATGATCGAATTTTACTGCTTACTCATCCGTAAACAAAAAAAAACCGTAAAAATGTATAAGCAGGGAAACTAGATGATATAAAAAGTAAATGAAATGAACACATAATTTGTTAAAATTTCAAAAATTCGTTATAAATATTTTTATCATTCACTTCTCTAAAACAAGAAAAAAGTAATGATCGAAGTAGTTTATGTGTTACTCACCTTCGAGGAACACATAAAAATGAAAAATGTGCATTCGGATCGCGAAACACTATCGAATTTTCGGGAAAAAGAGTTTTGTTCGGTCATCGAGAAAGCAAACGATTTTCCACAACAGAAGAATTATTCGATAACTCGACAGCTGCTGTTTGGTCTATTTGTGCACTAAAAGAAAAAAAAATTGAATGAACTAAATCGGCGTTGAAATAAACCCTCGTCCAAGCGAATTTTTCTTTAAAACAACAATAATTTGTAACTAGGTTTAATAAAAATATGTCAAAATGTAAACATGTTCTGGTCGCTAATAACTATAGTTGTTGATGCGACGTTAAATTAATATTTAAAAAAATTATTAGATTCAGTTCTCTAAAATATATTTGGGGTAACTAAAATATTACTTATACCAATTAAAGATTTAGTTCATCCAAGTTTTTTTCTCAGTGTGAATATTTTGAATGCAAATCTTGTCATTCACGTAGTCATATCTAGCAAAGGGGCGTCACGTGAAGGAACCTTTTCTATCTTTGGTATCTGATGTAAACGTACTTGAAGAGAATAAGACGCGTGTCGGGATGGCACGAGATGAGGCAGCTGCCTCTTATAAACCACAGCCACGCGTCTCTACTCCGCCCTGTAGACCCGTTACGCAATTGAAAGAAGAAGAAAAAAAAGGTAGCTCATTATGTCTACTTTTTTGAAGATGGCGCAGGCTAAGGGTAGTTGCGCAACGTATATATACATATAATAGTCAGGGGTATAGTCTGCATTGTACAAGACTCCCGAGGCGCAACGCGAGCCGTGATTGACGCACAAACGATATCTCCGGTGGTCAATCGATATCCGGTGCGGTGTGTGTGCAACCTAGTCTGGATTGCTTCCGGGTTTCGGTAGATCAGCAGCGGAGCGAGAGACAAGGAAGCTCAGGGCCTGAGGGCAGTTGAAACCAAATATCCTGTAGGTTTTAGGTACGAACTTAGGGAAAGGCTGCACATCATAATAGAGACCTCAGGTTGAACGTCGTCTTTCATCTTCAAGAAGATCTTTAAAATGTATAAACAGCGGAATTAAAGGCTGGAAAGACATCATAGATGAGATTCATTTATTTGTCTGTATTGACAAATAAAAATAAAGAAAAAATTTGTAGGCAGAATTGGAAATGACAAATTGGGACGAATTTTGTCATTCAGCCAAGCCAAAATGAATTATTGTGTTGGTGATGATTTTTTTTTTCATTTATTGCTTTACTTAAAATGAAAGTAATGAATAGATGAAGTATACTGATTACTCGACTTCAAAGGAAAGACATCATAGGTGAGATTCATTTATTTGTTTGTATTGACAAATAAAAATAAAGGAAAAATTTGTAGGCGGAATTTGAAATGATAAATTGGGGCAAATTTTGTCATTCAGTCAGGCCAAAATGAATTATTGTGTTGGTGATGATTTTTTTTCATTTATTGCCTTACTTAAAATTAAAATAATTAATAGATAAAGTATACTGATTACTCGTCTTCAAAGGAAAGACACCATAGGTGAGATTCATTTATTTGTTTGTATTGACAACTAAAAATAAGGGAATAATTTGTAGACAGAATTTGAAGTGATAAATTGGGACGATTTTTGTCATTCAGTCAGGCCAAAATGAATTATTGTGTTGGTGATGATTTTTTTCATTTATTGCCTTACTTAAATTTAAAATAATTAATAGATGAAGTATACTGATTACTCGTCTTCAAAGGAAAGACATCATAGGTGAGATTCATTTATTTGTTTGTATTGACAACTAAAAATAAGGGAAAAATTTGTAGGCAGAATTTGAAGTGATAAATTGAGGCGAATTTTGTCATTCAGTCAGGCCAAAATGAATTATTGTGTGGTGGTGATTTTTTAAACTTATTGCCTTACTTAAAATAAATATAATTAATAGATGAAGTATACTGATTACTCGACTTCAAAGGAAAGACATCATAGGTGAGATTCATTTATTTGTTTGTATTGACAACTAAAAATAAGGGAAAAATTTGTAGACAGAATTTGAAGTGATAAATTGGGACGATTTTTGTCATTCAGTCAGGCCAAAATGAATTATTGTGTTGGTGATGATTTTTTTTCTTTCATTTATTGCCTTACTTAAAATGAAAGTATTGAGTAGATAAAGTATACTGATTACCCGTTTTCAAGGAAATCTGAAAAATTTAAAAACAAGGGATTAGAGAGGCTTTAAACAGCTTAGATGAGATTCACTTATTTGTTTGTATTGATGACAAAAAGAAGAAGAAAAAATATATACGCAGTATTTGAAGTGATAAATTGAAACGAATTTTGTTATTCAAACAGTCAGGCCAAAATGCATTATTGTATTGAGGATGATTTCTACAATTCATTTCCTTACAAAATAAAGTAATGAGTAGATGAAGTAGATATACTCATTAGTTATCTTCAAGGAAAATGTAAAAATGTATATATACACAGGAAAATTTGAGTTTGGAAAGACATCACATCTTAAGTGAGGTAAAATTATTTATTTATATTGATTATTATTTTGAAAAAAAAAGTAACACAAATGTAAGCAATCTAAAGTGATGATTAGACAAAAATTATATCGCTCAAACAATCACGCTAAAACAAAAAAATTCGCATTGTACTGGAGACGAGCTCTACCATTAATGGTAGTGATCTCTCATAAAAAAAGTAGTGGGTAGACGAAGTATCCTTATTACTTTTTTATGTGAAATCTTCATACAAGATGGACTTGGAGCTGCACGTTAAGAGAAATTTTCTGCCACAGAACCAATCGATTTCACTTTGTGCTAATTAAATTCAGTTGGATCAACGATACTTTATTCGCTCAAAAAAGAAATTCTTTCATGCTAAATCCACAATTATCGTTTTTGATGTCACTTCGGAAGGGTCATCAAAAAACGACTCCAGAGATTGGCTCCGGAAAGACCATTACGATTTTTGAGGACATTTTACGTCACTTTAAAATATTTGTAGCTGATCTGTTATGGTCTTTAAACTTCCTACTTTTTCATCTTTTGAACTTTAATATTGTTCATAAGTTTCACAACTTTTTGTAATTATTAAAAAAGATGGACATTTCGACCTTTTTTAATGTAATAAATATTAGAGGTAAAAATGTACCGCTTGATCACATTGTTCAATGCAGGTTTTTTCGGACTCTCAAATTCGTTTCCGTTTTCATCAATGATTTTTTTCCAAATAAAGATTAAATAGATAATATTATTTTCAAAAACATCTCACCGGCATGAATGGGAAAACGTTAAACACGACCGTGAGAAACGCAGTTTACCGATCCCATAAAATAACCCTTGCCCTCTCCGATCGGTAAAATTTGGGGTCCGGATACACGTTGCTATCGTGTCAGCCCATCTGTATTTGTGCTCTGCAGGAATCCTATGCAAATACAGCAATTTCCTTTCGAAAAATATTTCCTACGGGCTCGACAACCCTTTGACGTCTCTTTTTCTGCGTTTCGACACTCGGAAAAAGGCTTGGATAGAGCAACCAAAAAACTTGGTTAAAATGTTACCAAGAAAATTTGGTAGGCGCAACCAAGTTACTGGTTAACATAACTAATGATTTGGTAAGACAATCAAGTAATTAAGTACGAAATGGGTTTCAAGATAGCGAATGATCACACTGTTAAAAATATTTGAGATAAAATTACTACACAGTGCAGGAAGGACTTTCACATAAACGGGTATATACAATTAACACACGAGTATAACGTAAAATTGATGTACAATTCTGCCAAATTCGTTACAAAAGTCGTATTAATTGATGCGCACTATACTAAAATTGATGTACAGTTTCCTAAATTTGTTACACAAGTCGTCTTTTTAATATACTAAGTTAAATTCAATTTTACCACGTATACATTGAATTTTCATTTTCTTTCGTATATTAAATTGAATTTCCTACACCGGTTCAGTAAAAATACAATACACTAAATTACTATACACTATATGAATTTTCTAACTATTTGCTCCAGTGCAAAATAGCGATTTTCATAATGATGGCCACTCTAGACGTTCTAGAAAAAATGTAGGTTCTTTAGGTTGGATTTTCCGTCCTAAAGTCGTATCTATGAATTCTGAAATCGGTAACGGAAATAAGTCACTTTTTTTTAATCATCGTAAAAAGGCTTGTAACCGATAATTTTCCGAGGTACAATACGCGACTTCAAAACGATAGGGAAGGTCAAAATTCGATATCTTGAAGAAAAAAAAGTAGGTCCTTTAGGTTTCAAGATGTCCATTATTTTCAAATTCGCTATTTTCACTCCCACCCAATTTTTTCTTGGTTGGAGTAAGCCCAACCAACCATTTTTCTCAGTGTGCGATCAGAAATTCAAATTTTTCTGTCCCAAGCCAGAAGTTCGGTTGCCAAAAGTGATGATTCACAATTAAATATCAAGATATTAGGGAAGAGATAGCACGAGTATATAAGTTCGCAGTTTGATCACGAATTCGTCGGTATGTCGCGAACGATGACGTGCGCGGATTCCGCGGTCACTTTGTATGCGCTGGGCATTTTTACTCGGCGAGGAGAAAGGAAAAAGGATGAATACCCTTTTTGCCGAATTCACCGAAGCCCAATCGCGTCCCTTTGTGACGCGTGCGCAGCAGGGAACTTTATGCAATTCATGTGGTCGAATGCACACAAGCGGGACATCATAACCAGCCAAACGGCTGAATCTTCAAAGTGTATATATCCCTACAGAAAAATCTCTATAGACATTGTTGGTAAGTTATTCCGCGGCATCTGCCATATTTTGTAACAGGATGACGGATGCGGGTGAGACACGCGCCGTGTAACGTGAAACCCTTTCAGGAAAAGCGCGATTTACGTAACAGATGTAAAGGATCTCGGGGGTCACGTGGCGCAAAGTTCTTACACTCTGGTTTGTGGAAAAGACCGGAAGACGATTGAAATCACTGAGTGCATGTGCCACGCGTCGAAACACCGTTACATCGGCAACCGGAGAATTTTTTATCGCAGGTGGCAGATGCTTACAAGGAGTTACGTCAGGGGACATTACGGCCTTTTGTATAATTGCACCCAGAGAAATGTGTCTGATGGATTTATTTGAATCAAATTTCGGATATATTTGAAATGAATGAAATTTGATATGAATTTAATACGATTTGTTTGAATGAAATAAATTCCGTTTGATCGAAATGAAATTCTATTAGGCCGGCTATTAAATATATTTCTTAAATAGACAGCATAATAGGATTTTATTTCAAAAGAATATAATTTATTGTATTTAAAAAAAATTTATTTGCGGCAAATAAAATTGTATTTATTTCAAATGGTTATCCATATTTGATTCAGATGAACTCATCAAACCGATTTCTCTGGGTGTGGGCAATTGTGAATCATGGAATTGATGAGTGTTGTTGGCACGACATTGTATTTGTAGATTTTGTTAGCTGTTTTTAGAAGAATTGAAGGAAGTTCTCTAATAATCGGAGAAATTGTGGTTGTTTTAACGACTGTTAAGTATCAACTATCAATTTTTCGGCCATGTGAATATTTTTATAGCTACTCTTGAATCGGCAATCGAACATTTTATGGCAATGGCGAGATGCTTATATGGAGTTACGGCCAAGGATGATTTGGGTTTTTATATAATTGGGAAATGTGAATCTTGGAATTGATGTGTACAGTTGGTAAGACGTTATATTTGCAGGTTTCGTTGGCCATTCTTGGAAGAATAGAGGAATGTTTCCAACCAATGAGAGAAATTGTGGCCGACTGTCAAGTGACAAATATAGCCTGTTTGGATATGCGACTATTTTTAACTTCATTATCTTTTTTTATTATTGTTATTTTTATTTAGATTAGAGATTTTTACCGACCTGTCACAGTACAGAATCGACGTACTACATACTCAGAAAAAAATCTAGTATAGGTAACAATAAAGTGACAGTTATTAATTTTTACTCTATGCGACTATTTTTTTATACTTACAAATATTTATTAATTAACTATAAATACCAATATAATATATAAAATTGTAGCTACAAAATACTTGCCACAACGTTAAAAATATACAACTATTTTGTGAGTGCCATGAATACGAAAAATAGTCGCGTAGACAACCAAAAAAGGGGGTGGGGGTAAAAATAGCGAATGATCAAAATAGCCAGTGGCTGAAATAGCGAATATCATAATAATGGCCATTCTAGATTCAGACGTTCATTATTTTGAAATTCCCTATATTAGCCATTTGCTATTTTGGTCATTCGCTATCTTAAAGCCCACCCAAAAAAGGTTGGAGTTGTCAGGACAATGACAATTATTTAGAGTGCACATTGCGCACTAAGATCTCGTTCCTACTGCGACATCTGACGGTGGGTCATAAGTCCCAAAATTCTGCAGAACCGTGACTGAGGAGCCATCTGTGACTGTTCTCGAGAAGCCGCAATGCCCAAAATATTATACCAGACGTTGGAAACGAAGGGTACCGTAAAAGAAAAAAAACCCTGCCAGATCGTCCCTTATCCGAGACAGCAATGAAGAGTAAGGGGGCAAGTGGGGAGCTAGTGCCAAGAGCCTCCAGACTGTGAACAAACACAGGGTAAGCACAGGGGATGCAACTTGTCGGTGTTGGTACTCATGCAACGGAGCCACCGACGTGGAGCGAGGCGCTCACGTGGTCGTGTAGCGCGGCGTGTAAGCCGTTGCTGCTGTGCGCACCGTATAATAATAAAAGGAGAGCGTGCGGTGCATTGCACCACGACCGCCACCCCGCTTGTGTCTGCGAGGGGGTTGGATCGATTCCGGGCGTTGGCGCCGAGGTCACCGGCTCGCCTTGCCTCGGAGTAATGACCCTCACCCAGTGCAGTGCAACGGCACCGTCGACGACGACTACTACTACTACTACTACGACAATCCCTCCTCCTCCTCCTCTAACAAATACACTACTATGTGCATCGCGCTACCACTACCATCTTGCCAGTACTCACCGTATGTAGGAGAGTATGTGAGCTGTGCGCTAAACACGTTCTGCGAACTGTTCAGGGGAAGGAAGTGAGAAAGACGAGAAGGGGAAGAATGAAGAGAGACGGAAGGGAAGACTGAAGGGGGAGAGAGGGAAGACAGAAGGAAGGAGGAAGGGAAAAGTAAAGCGAAGAGTGAAGAGAAGAGTGAAGGGAGGAGGAAGAGAAGAGTGAAGGGATGAGGAAGTGAAGAGTGAAGGGACGAAGAAGAGAAGAGTGAAGGGAGTAGGAAGGGAAGGAAAGGGAAGACAGAAGGAAGGAGGTTGGGAAAGTTAAACGAAGAGAGAAGGAAAGCGTGAAGGGACAAGCAAGGGAAGACTAAAGGGGAGGAAAGGGAAGACAGAAGGACAGAGGACGTAAAAAGTGAAGCGAAGAGAGAAGGAAAGAGTGAAGGGAGGAGGAAGGGAAGAGTGAAAGGAGGAGGAAGAGCAGAGTGACGGGGGGAGGAAGAGAAGAGTGAAGGGGGGAGGAAGAGAAGAGTGAAGGGAGGAGGAAGAGAAGAGTAACGGGGGGAAGAAGAGAAGAGTGAAGTGAGAAGGAAGAGAAGAGTGACGTGGGGAGGAAGAGAAGAGTAAAGGGAGGAGGAAGAGAAGAGTGAAGGGAAAACGGTGAGTGTACCAATAGTTGAGGGCTGATAGCAACTAAGAGAAGGGATGAGAAGGACAGAAAGTGAGAAGCGAGAGCAGCAACCCCGTTTTACGATATAACTACCCTCCCCCCGCCAACCTCGTCGTAAAGCCCACGCGCTCTGCTCAGAAAAGCTCACTTCCCTCACCTCCCAACTCCTCTCACTCTCTCTCTCTCTCTATCTCGGTCTCTCTTTTCTCCTCCTTCTCCCGCGGGATGCCGCGACGCTGACGAACCCTGTCATCCAGGGCCGCAGGACCTTAAATTTCGATAGCCTCCACAGCGAGGTCAATATCCGCATTAAAAGCGGACAATCCCTCTCCCTCCTTCCCTTTCCGTTCTCGCGATCAAGGGAGAAGACCACAATGTCGGGTTCGTCGATCCACGATGGGTTTTATATGGTTTCGCAGGTTGAGACTAGAATGAAGATATATTTGGATCGACCGTGTGGACGTCGTGCTGTGTCGACTCGTAGACGCAATGAATAAATTGTTAAAGGAAACGTCGTCTCTCGGGATTATTCAATTGTGTTCCGGTTGATTTAATCGGAAATTTATTTATAACGTCAATTTGGACGGGAACGTCGATCGATCGAGAGTTTTGATGATGGGTTGAGGAATATATTACACAGTATATGCTGTAAATTATAAGGTTTGCTATACGGCTTGGTTAATTCTATAGGAAACTATAAGTATAGATATATTGTGTATGTATGTGATTTTTTTTCTCTAATCCAAATTAGCTTAGCACAATGAGTATAAGTATAACATCGTATGTTTTACGAACGTGACGGAAAATTAGGCCTTTTGGTCATTCCAAAGTTGAGTTGTATTATTCAAAGCAAATTCGTCATTAGAAGGAATAAAGTAATTTCCATGATTTTTTTTCAACCTCTTCATAAGGATAATAGGGACTGACGTGGAAAAAAATTTATTCTATTATCATTTGATCGATTTAATAAAATTATCATAATCAATTTTTCAATGAAACGTTTAGGTTTATTGAATTTTCCTATGATTGAGTTAATTGAGTTAATTGAAAATTGATTTATAACGTCAATTTGAGTGGCAGGCGATCGATCGAAAATTTTCATCAACGCTTTTGATATATACATTGTGAAAAAATTGTGAAATTAAATTTTTCATTCGCAAAAATTTGTATAATTCTGTTTTCTAACTTTTTTTAACGATAATAGGTACAGATCTTGGATAATTTTTAAAAATCCTATTATCATTTGATCAATTTAATTAAATTATCATAGTAAATTGTTCAAAGAAACGTTTAGGTTTATTGAATTTTCCTACGGTTGAGTTAATCGAAAATTGATTTACAACGACAATTTGAGTGGCAGGCAATGAATCGAAAATTTTCAACAACGGTTGAGAGATATATATTACACAATATGTTGCAAATTATAAGGTTCGCTATGTGGCTTTTTTAGTCTATAGAAAACTATAGGTAAAGGTATATTGTTTGTGCGATTTTTTTTTCTACTTCTTTTTAACGATAATAAGTCCAGGTCTTGGATAATTTTTTTGAATTCTATTATCATTTGATCAATTTCATTAAATTATCATAATAAATTGTTCAAAGCAACGTTTAGATTTATAGAATTTTCCTACGGTTGAGTTAATCAAAAATTGATTTAAAACGACAATTTGAGTGGCAGGCAATCGACCGAAAATTTTCAACAACGCTTTAGACATATATATTGCACAATATGTTGCAAATTATACGGTTCGCTATGTGGCTTTTTTAGTCTATAGAAAACTATAGGTAAAGGTATATTGTTTGTGTGATTTTTTTCTACTTCTTTTTAACGATAATAAGTCCAGATCTTGGATAATTTTTTAAAATTCTATTATCATTTGATCAATTTATTTAAATTATCATAATAAATTGTTCAAAGAAACGTTTAGGTTTATAGAATTTTCCTACTGTTGAGTTAATCAAAAATTGATTTAAAACGACAATTTGAGTGGCAGGCAATCGATCGAAAATTTTCAACAACGCTTTAGACATATATATTGCACAATATGTTGCAAATTATAAGGTTCGCTATGTGGATTTTTTATTCTATAGAAAACTATAGGTAAAGGTATATTGTTTGTGTGATTTTTTTTTCTACTTCTTTTTAACGATAATAAGTCTAGGTCTTGGATAATTTTTAAAAATTCTATTATCATTTGATCAATTTAATTAAATTATCATAATAAATTTGTTCAATTAAACGTTTAGGTTTATTGAATTTTCCTACGGTTGAGTTAATCAAAAATTGATTTAAAACGACAATTTGAGTGGCAGGCAATCGACCGAAAATTTTCAACAACGCTTTAGACATATATATTGCACAATATGTTGCAAATTATAAGGTTCGCTATGTGGATTTTTTATTCTATAGAAAACTATAGGTAAAGATATATTGTTTGTGTGATTTTTTTTTCTACTTCTTTTTAACTTTTTAATAAGTCCAGATCTTGGATAATTTTTAAAAATTCTATTATCATTTAGGTTTATTGAATTTTCTTACGGTTGAGTTAATCAAAAATTGATTTATAACAATAATTTTCAACAAAGCTTGAGATATATATTAGGGCTGTTAAAAAAAACATAATTTCTTTATAATCGGTTGCTCCTGAAATGCTGTATTGATTACCACAAAAAAATGTTTTCGCGAAAGCTGGGAGCTGTGTGATGATATTAAGTACTGCCGCATCAAGGCCAAAATTCATTAAAAACGGCGATTTTTAGAAAAAAAAATTTTTTTACTTGGTGAAGTGCTCATGGAGATTGTGGTTGCTTTCGATAGACTATGAAATTGTGTAAAGGCAGAAACATGTTCGATAATGTTTAGTACTGCCGCATCGTCATTGAAGTTAACAAAATAAAAAATGAAATCCTTTAAAACATTGAAATATTCATCTGCTCATCGACTATTTCGCGCGTTTTCAAATGACAAAATGGCTCATGAAACGGGAGTCCTGTATGATCAAATTTAGTACTGCCGCATCGACATCACAGTTTCCCAAAATTCGAAAATCGCTTATCATCATCGTGATTATGGTCTTACATGACTCCCGTTTAAAGAGCAATTTTTTCATTTGAAATCGCACGAAATAGTCGATGAGCAGACTAATATTTCAATGTTTTAAAGGGTTTAATTTTTTGATGTTGGTAACTTCAATGTCGATGATGCAGTACTAAACATTATCGAACATGTTTCTGCCTTTACACAATTTCATAGTCTATCGAAAGCAACCACAATCTCCATGAGCGCTTCACCACGTAAAAAAGAATTTATAGAAATCGGCGATTTTCATGAATTTTGGCCTTGATGCGGCAGTACTTAATATCATCGCACAACTGGCAGCTTTCGCGAAAACATTTTTTTTGTGATAATCAATACAGCATTTCAGGAGCAACCGATTATAAGAAAATTATGTTTTTTTGAACAGCCCTAATATATATATTGCACAATATGTTGCAAATTATAAGGTTCGCTATGTGACTTTTTTTTATTCTATGGAAAGTTATATGTGCAGGTATAGTGTGTATGGTATCTACAGGACAGTGTGAAGGAAGTGTATCTGCGTGAAGTGGTGAACGTGGAGAACTTCCAATGAAGCCAACACTGGCTCACACGTATTATGTATATACCATAATACATAGGTATAACCAGCCGAGAGGTGAATATGTATATGCATCTCTCCCTGTGCTTGGTTCGGTTGGTTCGCTCATGCAACACGATATCCCCTCCCCCGTATAACTGTATGTATGTGCCTCGATACCCTATTTCCGCTTTGGCCAACAGTACCACTATGTTTTCTATGTACACAGAGGCGATCCATCGCAGTCTGCAGAACTCGTCGCGTGCTGCGTGCAACGAGTACGTCAACCCCAATGCCAATTTCCTGGCGTCTTTGAGTCGGTGCGCCATGGTGTTGCCGCGTCATCGTTGCTATACATTTTATAGTCGGTACATTAGTTTCTATATAGATTGCGAAACGTTTTTTCGAAGCGACAATTTTTTTTATGTCGTTTCAATTTTTTTGTTGTTGAACTTTGAGAGATTGTTTCAAGGACAATCAAAAGTTTAACTCTGGTTGTACTTGAAACCTCACGGTCACGGATCACAATGACATTTTTTTCTTCTGTTGCATATTTAACTAAGCAGAAGAGCGTAAAAATTTTTTCGAGATTTTTTATTTTTTATTTGTGAATATTATGTTACCAAGTATTTTTCTGTTCTTTCTATCTTGTTTTCACTGAACGCTACTGCAACTCTTATTATTCCTATATTAAATAGTCGGTACATTAGTTTCTGTAGATTGCGAAGAGTCAAATTTTGTTTTATATCTTTTTTGTATTTCGTTGTAGAACTTTGAGAGATTGTTTCAAGGATAATCTAAACTTTACCGCTGGTTGTACTTGAAACGTCACGGACACGGACCACAATGATATTTTTTTTCTTCTGTTGCGCATATTTAACAAAGCAGAAATGCTTATTAAATTATTCGACAATTTTTTATTTGTGTATATTATGTTATTGTGGAGCTATGAAAAGTTGTTTCAAGGACGATCTCGACTTTAACTCTGAGTATACTTGTAATGTCACGGACACGGACCACAATGATAGTTTCTTCTTCTGTTGCATATTTAACAAAGAGGAAATGCTTGAATCATTCGAGAATTTTTTTATTTATGAATATTATTTTACGCCGTGAGAAATATTTTCCTAATTAGCCAGTAACCACAGTTTTTTTCTGCTTTAAATCTTGAACTGTAATGTAACATTTTCAAAAACATTTAAAGATGTTTATCTAAAAATTTTGCATAAGTTAGACAAACCGTAGAATTTCACGAAAAATACTTATCTTATAATTTCAGTTTACAAAAGAAAACGCTCTTACCCAAAAAAATTTTTGAAAACTAATTTTTTCAAGCGTGCAATTTCTCTACTATTTTATATCAGTAAAATTAAACAGTGAAAAATCCTCCCATCGATAAATTATATTATTTTAATATGAAGACATATGCATTATTTTGCTTATTTATCAAAAGCCTTAATTTTATGCAAATGTAATCCATAGGACTGTTATCAGATTCCATGAAACATGCATTTTATATTTTAACATTATTATTTTTAAAAACCTCTTTTACACAATAATTTGAAAAAGTTGTTTTTTTTTTTTAAAGACATAAACAAATTCAATGGAAATGGAAATGGTAAAAAAATTCTCCCATGGAAAAATTACGTTAATTAAATTTTTTAAAATAAAGATATATAGGGCATTATACACCGATCGGACCACCTTTTACCACGGCCGTCGTTGATATAGTTGATTATTATTATAGTCATTCACCCAAATGGATGGAGCATGCTCAATTTTTTTCAAATTTTTTATCGCATAATTCGCGCACTTGTGAATTTATGAAAATTGCTCGAATAATTGAGTGTAAAAACTTTCGAATACACGTATCTTCTTGGATATAAGTCGTGTCGTGAAAGAACGTATATAAAAGCTTTTCATTTTGAATTATACTTTTATGCAAATTTATGTTAAAAATTCTTCAACCCCTCCGAAGCATCGATTTTTAATTAATAAACATAAAAATCGATTTTTCAAAAACTTGGACATTTGTTATTTTTTCCGAAAAAATATTTAAAATACCACTGATGAAGACGGATATTTTAAGCCTAGACGGAAAGTGGGACAATTCTTTTTTCGAATTTTTATAAGAGTTTAAAAGATAAATAAAAAAATGAAACCTCTCATTAAAAATCGGAAAAAAATTGTCCCACTTTAGGACAAAAAGTTGGTAGTGAGACAATTTTTACCGATTTTTAATAAGAGTTTTCATTTTTCATTTATCTTTTAAACTCTTATAAAAATTCGAAAAAAGGATTGTCTCACTTTCCGTCTAGGCTTAAAATATTCGTCTTCATGAGTAGTATTTTAAATATTTTTTCGGATAAAATAACAGAAGTCCAAGTTTTTGAAAAATGGATTTTTATGTTTATTAATGAAAAATCAATACTTCGGAGTTAAAGAATTTTTTAAATAAATCGATATAAAAGTATACTTCAAAATGAAAAACTTTCATGCAGATTTTTTTTTACGATACGACTTATATCCAAGAAGATACGTGCATTCGAAAGTTTTTAAACGCAATGTTTAGAGCAATTTTTAGAAATTCACAAGCACGCGAAATATGCAATTAAAATTTCGAAAAAAATGGAGCAAGCTCCATTCATTGGAGTGAATGATTTAAAAAATAATCAACCATGTCGACGACAGTCATGGTAAAAGGTGGTCCGATCGGTGTGTAATGCCCCAAAAACATATATTATTTTGCTTGTTTAACAAAAGCCTTAATTTTATGCAAATGTAATCCATAAGACTGTTGTCAAATTCCATGAAACATGCATTTTACATTTTAACATTATTATAAAAAAAACTCTTTTACACAATAATTTGAAAAAAGTTGTTTTTTTTTTTCAAAGCATAAACAAATTAAATGAGAATGGAAACGGTAAAAAAATTCCCCCACGGAAAAATTACGTTAATTAAATATAAGAAAATAAAGATATATATTGCTCTGCATGGAAACTATATTTGACGAAAGCCTTAATTTTATGCAAATGTAATTCATAGGACCGTTGTCAAATTCCATGAAACATGCATTTTACATTTTAACATTATTATTTAAAAAAAACTCTTTTACACAATAATTTGAAAAAGTTTTTTTTTTTTCAAGGCATAAACAAATTCAACGAAAATGGAAACGGTAAAAAAATTCCACCACGGAAAAATTACGTTAATTAAATATAAAAAAATAAAGATATATATTTCTCTGCATGGAAACTATATTTGACGAAAGGCTTAAGTTTATGCAAATGCAAGTGATGGGAGTCTTGGCCACTACTGCAGAACTTCTGCCAGAATGGACGTTGTGCGTGTGAACGGTGGTGCAGTGGTGCTGCAGGGGTTGCAGAGGGCACGGACTGGGTCATTCCCCCCTCGCGATATGGCATTGCAACGCCAGCGGAGTCGACTGGGCGGCGCGCAGGGGTCATTGCGAGACACTGAACCCTTCGAATGTCCACCCTCTCCACCCCCTCCGCCCTCTGTCGTTCATTCGCCTCCGCAGTAGTACCTATTACCGTTTACCAACCCTCCCGCACTTCCATTCGCTCACCACCGCCTCGGGTTTGCGATTCGAACGATTTCGCTGTTTCTATATATGTTTCTCTCTACATATCTACAGGTATAGTCGGTTTGTATCTTGACTTCGACGAGTTCTATTGCTATATCTAGGGATGGTGTTGGTGCGTATTGGCAAAGCGAGGGCAGCAGTACGACCGCGTCGAGGGAACGAGCGTAATCGTAAAACGCACATTCGCCCGTTATGGTTTTTTATGGAAAATTGCGCGAAGGGAAATATTCTCCAGTGTATAGAAAGACTCTGGCTGAGCAACGGAGAAAAAATTCGCTGATGGATTTTTTTTCGTTTCTCTCCCCCCTTTTTGCTCTTTGCGGTATCGATATATATGACATTCGATGTCAATTCTGCCACTTTTACGTCTACGTCTCTCAACATTTTTTATCTCACGGGTTTAGACGTTTTTCTATTTTTTATATCTGCGAACTAGTAAACTGCAATAAAAAAAATGTATATCGATGGTGAATCTTTTTAAGGGATAATTATGACATTGAAAATTCGATGTGTAGGTCAAGTTACTATTTTTTTAATCAATAAAATCAAATTCATTGTTTTTCGTCGATTTTTATTCACATTACATAGAAATTATAAGGATTTTTGTGAACTGTATAGAAAAAAAGAAATGTGGAAATGAAATACTAAGAATGGCAAAAAAGTTGAGTAAATAATGAAACTATCATATTTTCTGAAAAGTATCTAAAAAAAAAATCGCAGAAAGTATTAAATCTTATAAATTCCGGTTGAATATGGAAATTATCCGAAGGCGTCATAAAAAAGTAGCTAAGTTGACAGAAAATACCTGGTATATAATTTTGCTGGATGGAAACTGTTTTTACGACCTTCAATGCCATCGGGAGTAAAAGCGGGTGCTTATAATAGTCGAAAAAAAATCGTTACTCGATTATTGCCCTGCTTTTTATAGGATGTGCATACATAGCGCTCATAAAACTATGGGTGATCAAACAATTCAAGAAGACTGGTGCCAAATAGATAAATCGAGGGGGCGGGGTTAAAGTTACAAATGGTAAATACACGAAGGTCTAAAATTCCGTAATTTAATATCTCACCTACATTTTTGACGAAATGTTTTCTAGCGAATTTCGGAACCAGTTACCATTCGGAACTTTAACCCCGCCCCGAGATTAGAACTTCAGATTATGCACGGAAAGAAATGTTTGGTTGTGACAACTACGTTTTCGATTTTCTGTACACAATGTCTAAAAAATTAGTTGCCTCAACCATATCGAATAGTAACCTCAACTATTCACGATTAGTTCTCGCGAGATTAATTAGGTTAACTAATCCAATCGTTGGGACTACCACTCGAATAGTTGGGACTACCATTCGAATCGTCGGTATTACCATTCGAATCGTCGGTATTACCATTGAAATCGTTTGGTATTACCATTTGAGTTGTAAGGGAAATAGAATAATCGATTGGTTGTGTCAACTCATTTCTTGGTTATGGTAACTACGTTTTTGATTTGCTGTACACAATGTCTAAAAAATTAGTTGCCTCAACCAGAGTTGTAAATCCCCATTAATTCATGAGATATAGTTTACAGTACAATTTGTTATGTAATTATGATTTCATAATAATAACATGTAGTGATTATAAAATAGAGTGTAAACATTTGAATAGCTGAGAAAAATACTAATTTTCGCTTTAATATTGCAAGAAATAGTGGAAAAAATGGAAAAAAATAAGTAATGCTTAATGCATTACTTATTTTTAAGGATTACCGTGAATTTTTATTGAAAAATTATAATTTTTGCAGCCATTCCAAAGTTTAATCATCGTATTACAATCGCCACATGTTATTATTATAAAATCATAATTATAGCGCTGATCGTATCATCATCATTATTTCTTTAAGTATTAAGCATTTACAACTCTGGCCTCAACCATATCGGATAGTAACCTCAACTATTCACGATTAGTTCTCGATTGGATTAGTTAGGTTAACTAATCCAATCGTTGGGACTACCATTCGAATCGTCGGTATTACCATTCGAATCATCGGTATTACCATTCGAATCGTTGGTATTACCATTTGAGTTGTGAGGGAAATAGAATAATCGATTGGTTGTGTCAACTCATTTCTTGGTTACGGCAACTAATCTTTTTTTTCGTGTATGGTGTGGCGAAAGAAAATGTAGAGCATATTAGTGACTGCCACGTATTTAAGCTATTAGTAGATAGGGGCTTAAGAAGGAAGTTAGAGAATATTTGTGAAGGTAGAAATGGACAAAAAGAGTGGAATAGACTGTTGAAAAGGGAGATTATACTTAGTCGGTTTCAAAGTCGAATGAATGATGGTGTGGTAATTAACGAAATTGTGAGCGATGAATGAATAAGCTTAAGAAGTTAACAAAACATGTTACAAACCAAAACAAAGTACGCTGTACAAGATATGTAAAACTATATGTAAAACATATGTTATATTTTAATGCCCTAACGGGCAAGAATGGTTAAATAAATATATACATACATATTGCTCATAACTATTGCTAAAATATCTATAAGATATTAAACAAACGGTAAAATAAAAATCATTGTGAACAATTTATATTTTCAGTAATTTTGTAAGAAAAAATAGCCAAACGGATAAGCTTTTTTTTAATCACAGCGGAATTTTCTTAGAAATCCCCTAAAGCAAATGCCATTTTTTATCATATTTATTTTGAGGGACAAAAAAAAGTGCGATAACGGAATATTAAATTTATAATTATTAGGGGTAATAATTATTAATATATTAGGATTAATAATTATAAATTAATACACTATTAAAAATTAGGCAACAAAAATTATTAGGTTTGTTTAATTTTTTTTTCGTTTCAAACAAAATCAATTTTTTATATTTTTTATTTTAGTTTATACATTGTAAGTGTTAGGTAATGGAATAAATAGTTTCGTTTTCACGAACACACAATGTATGCAGATTGTTACCAGATAATCGTGTACAATTTATGTAGCGGAAGTTGTAAATAGTGACTTTCAATTATTTGGTTCTGATATTAGCTGCAAGGTTAAATGGGTAAAGAACATGCGAAATACTTAAAATTTGCATCTATATCGATGACCTTGACTGATAAAACGACCGTTTTCAATATACAATAATGACTTATGCATCAACGAGTTGTCACCTGATTCACACAAGTCATGAATATTTCTGACCAACAAAGTCGACGATTTTTTTTTCTCTAATCGAAATAAGCTTACCACTATGACCGTAATAGAATCGCTTGAGATTGGCCTATAATGGCCTCGATTTCCGTGTTTTTTCGAATCGTGATTGCGATGAATAATTAGTACCACTGGTATTTCAAACGTCGAGTGTATTATTCATTTCGAATCGCGCGGCTCGTCAAAACCGCGTCTGGCCAAGACGATGAAATCACGTTTTCATTCAAAGAATAATAACATAATTTACGTGATTTTTTTTATCGATTTATAAAAATAATGGAAACATCAGAATCGTCCTCCGAATTTTATTATCACTTTATACGTTCTATCACATCATATTAACAATACAATTAATATCATTTTTTTGTGATTTGTGATTTATTAATATTTTTATATTAGATAATGTATAATTCCTACATACATAATTAAAACATTTTTACGAACAATTAATAAGAAATTCAATACGATTATTTACCGATGAAAAAGAATCTATTTTTTTTTCTTGCAATTCGTACCTTTTAACCTTTTACAATTTATATTCAATAAACCCAAAAATTTGCCAGATAAATATCGGAATCATATGAAGCATTCTCCGTTAATTGATGCCAGCCAACTTATCAAAAAAAGTTGCAAAGCATAATTTTGCACATTGCTTCCTCATTAAGTTTCAATTATCACAAAGCCACCTCTATGAGTAAACTTATTTACTAATTTTGGCTTCCTCGTAGAGGAAGCTTTATAAAAAAATGAAAATGAATGAGAAAGCAATCCCAATAGGTAACAAAAATGGCCGCGTTATCTCAGTCGGTCAAGACTTTGCACTCTTCATTTGTAAGAGTTTTTATTATTTCAACGAATATCATTACAAAAAATATTTATCCACTTATGAATATCGATTTATATTAATAATAAATTGTTTTTTTTTTAAATAAAATAATAGGTTATGACGACTGGGATAAAGTAGTTAAAAAAATCCACCAGATGTCGTGTTGCTACATGTTATTTCCCAATGCAGTTCTTAAAAAATTCAAAATCACGCAAGCTCCAAACCACTTTACCGATCACGACCAACTTTGGTAGGTAGCAGCACTGAATGTTATTTTTCATCTGTAGAAAATTTCAGTTGTTTCGGTGAGATTTGACGTGAGTTATAGCAAAACGAATATTTTTTTAAAAAATTCAAAATCCCATAAAAATCGAATTTTTTTACAGATTCATTCCAAATTCAATACCGATTCTCTTTTAACATAGCTTCGTTCATAAAAAATTATTTAGCTCAATAGCGAAAAATGTGCAGATGCTAGAGAGCGTACAAATATTTTTCGAAAATTGCAAAGTCAAATAAAAATTGAACACATTTTTGAATTTTTTTAAAAATTGCCACAAACAAAAGCGTCGACGTGCTTCACATGTTTGCTAAATTTGATCCCGATTGTTAAAGCAGATCCATTTTTTCTAAACCAATTTTCTCGACATTTTAGACCATTTTAAGTGTACTGACATAAAAAAACTCGAAGAAAAATTTTGCCACGAAAACAAAGCTTCCTCTGTGAGGAAAAAGAAATTTGTTTACACCTCCAAATATTTATTGTCCACTCTGTCAACTTTTCTAAAGGTTCTGAACATACTATTGTAAATTATATAAAATTAACATCAAAATATAAGCTACCCGAATAAGAATTTTTTTGAAAAGTGACTGAACGAATGCAGAGTGCATATGAGAGAAAAGCAAATCGTTGATTTAACGATTTCACATGATAAAATGAATATAGGAAGGCTTGCAATGTTTTATGGTTGAAGCGATGATAATATGCTTTATATTTGAAACTATTAGAATAGTTTTTGAAAGTGCATATTTGAAACTATTAAAATAGTTTTGGAAATTATTATCATTTTGATGATTGCTACTATAATTATATTTGCTATAACCATAAAATTGAGACGTTCCTCCTGGGAATTATAGTTTATAGTTAGATTATTGTCGGTCTAATTTTTTTTTTTTTTTAATTACCAGATTTTTCTCTCATTGTGCAATGTTTATAATATTTGAAACTATTAGAATAGTTTTTGAAAGTGCATATTTGAAACTATTAAAATAGTTTTGGAAATTATTATCATTTTGATGATTGCTACTATAATTATATTTGCTATAACCATAAAATTGAGACGTTCCTCCTGGGAATTATAGTTTATAGTTAGATTATCGTCGGTCTAACTATTTTTTTTTTTAATTACCAGATTTTTCTCTCATTGTTCAATGTTTATAATATTGCAGAACATATAATATATAGAAACGATAACCTTAAATTTCTCAACAAAATCCTTGTGCATATTTGTCAGCCCTGAAGAGCGGATGCGTTGATCGCTTGTAAATATATATCGCACTTTTAGTCCGTGCTCCCAAAGTCCCCGGTTGCAATCCACCCATTACATTATTGCGGCTTTCATTCCAGCCGAACAATGGGACCCGCTGGATTGACGTATTCATACGTCAATACGTTACTCTTTGGTAGCAGCCGGTCAAATCGGTCGTACGATTTTAAGACTCGACAATTATTAAACTCTTCTCGTTCAGAAGAACCAGCCACTGCAACGCCCGCCTCAATTTTTGCATACGGTTGACTGCGATCGACCTATCGATGCAGTCTACTGATAGCTCCAAGAGTAAAAGCTTCTAATCGACGCGCCACTCTACATAAAGCAACAACAAAAAAACGTATACAACAAAAGAAACACTGACGCAGGTCTTGTGTATCCTACGCGTCCCGAAGGGAGCGCAATTAATTTCCTTGCTGAAGAGCACCGTCACTACAGTGGCGAGCAAGCATCCGCTCTTCTTCACTGCTTGTCCCGTCCCCGACAGTGAATTGTTAATACCCTTTTCTCTTTTTTTTTTGCAGTAGCTTCGTCGCGGGTGCATCAGCACCGCACCACCACTTCCTATATAGATGAGGACCGTTCGCTTGCATTTTTCCCTGGGGATGACAGCCAAGAAGAAGAGGAACGAGGACAGAACGAGAGAACGAATAGCAGAGGATAGAGAGTGAAAGAGTGAAAGAGTGAAAGACGAAAGAAAGTGGGGGTAGAAGCGCATGAGAGAGATAATAATAATAATGGTGAAAGATAAAGAAGGGGCAAAGACTCGTACGTGAAAAATACGCGCGTGAGTTAGTGAGTCAGCTATTCGGCGCAAGAGGAGGAGAGTTCTCTATATGGGGGAAGTTGAAACGAACGCGCGGTGGTAGTGCGTCAGGGTGGGGTTGTCTCGTCTGGCTGCATAGCCTCAGACTCTTCTCCCGCTACTACACACTTCGTTCTATGCTATACTCGGTCTATCACCGTTACTATACACACTCTTTCGGAGTCTCGCGCACAAGCCTCACGTGTTCGTCTATCCACACCGCACGCGATCCACGCGCTACTATACTCGATGCACCAATTAGTCGCTTTTAGCGCGACCCCTCTTTCGGGCTCGCTGCGATTGCACGAAGGAGAGAGCTAAACCGGAGCGTGTAATACATAGCGCTGTGTAACTACGAGACGTAGACTGACTGGCAGACAGCGTGAGCCGAAGAGACGTTACGTTTGGAGAGAGAGAGAGAACGGAACAAAAATATAGCTGGGAAATTGAATTGTGAAATAATATCATTAAATTATAGGTGTTGGAAAATGTTTAGAATTTTTCTTTAGACTTTGCATTTAGAGGAACATATGTAATACGTTTATTTTAATTAAATAAAGCATGGATTTGAAAGGAAGACTTTTTTTTTACCCATCTTTTGCTTCATGGAGGAAGCTTAGTTTTTGTGCGAACATTTAAAAAAAAAATTTTTATATCAATAAACTCAAAATTATCTAAAATCTCGAAAAAGATTATGTGTTATTGATGCTGTGGCCGAATTTTGTAGAATATGAGGATGGATAATCGGCTATTGGCGGCCAAGTTGGAAGATGTTATTCCATTTTATTATTACAGATGTAATTTATTCATTTTATTAATACGTTTCGACCCTGGTGTGGGTCCTTTTCAACTTACATCTAAAAGTGGACGATTAATTAATGTAAAATTATAAGATTTAGTTATATACCAAAAAGATAATAATTAGTAACGTTATTACATAGGTGATATATTTTTTTAATATGAATATATATATTCTGATTTATTCCTAATAGAAAATCTTGTCTCCGGTATCTCTGGCTCATGGGTACCTTGTATTTCTTGTGGCAGTTTATTTATGTTTCAGGTTCACTGAGAGAAAATTATGGTATTAGTAACTATAAAGTGACAACTATTTACTTATGGTTGGTACACCAATTTTTTTATAGTTGACACAACTATCAAATAGTTACTGTAACTAATAAATAGTTACCATAAACCGGTGCGATGGTCTAGTGGTTAGGGTACTGGCCTCTAGTCCAGAACATCGGTAGGTCGCGGGTTCGATTCCCGGTGCCGTCGATTTTCGTCGAAAATATAAATACGGACGCGATGAAGCTCCAGATGTATACATGAGACCCACACAGGTATTTCTACCTGTGGGGGTCACATGTATACAGCTGTAGTCCGTGTTTACGTTCTTGACGAAATGTGACGTAGCTCCGGTGCCGGGAGGCGAACTCGAGACCGGCTATATCGGCATGGGTTTTCCGCAGTTTTCCTATGCCCATAGCAGAAATGCTATGGCGAATGCGATATAGAGGGGGAAGTCGGATGCGGCCGCAATCTGGGGGGGACTGGCTCGCGGCAGAAATGCTTCGGATGACGAATAATTAAATAATACTGTGCGGAAAGCCGAGCCGACCCGCTATAAGACTCACATCGGAGACTTGATAAGCGGGGGAAAATGCAAAAAAAAAAAAAAATAGTTACCATAACTATTTTCGTAGTTATCGTAACTATAAAAATAGTTGCATGTAATAAAAATGAATAGTTGTCACTTTATAGTTGACTGTACTATTACGATTTCTCTGAGTGTTATCTAAATATTAGATCGTATTTTTAGTATTTAATTATTCAGTGAGATTAATTATGTTCTTTATTAATATTGATATCTATTGATATCTAGTTGATATCTATTGATATCTAATGTAAGCAACAGAATATTATTTACCTTGTTTTGTTGTTAATTTTTTCATATTATTAAGGCACTACATTTTTAATGCCTATTGAGCCAGAGAAATCGGCGAGCAAATTATTTTTAACATGTCGTTGGGGGGGAGGTACAGTGAACAAGATTGTCTCGAAAAAGATTGTTCAAAAATTCAAACTCATATATCTCAACAATTGCTTTAACAATCGGGCTAAAATTTAGCAAACATGTGAAGCAAATCGACGCTTTTGTTTGTGGTAATTTTCAAAACAACGACAAATGTCTGTATGCTCTCTAGCATCCACATATTTTTAGCTATTGAGCTAAATAATTTTTTATGAATAAAACTATATTGAAGGAGAATCGGTATTGAATTTGAAATTAATGCGTAAAAAAGTTTTGTTTTTATGGGATTTTTAATTTTTTTTTAAATATTAATTTTGCTCTAACTCAAGTGAAATCTTACCAAATCAATTGAAATTTTCTACAGATGAAAAATAACATTCACCGCTGCTGCCTACCAAATTCGATCGTGATCGGTAAAGCGGTATGTATTTTATGTAATTTCGAATTTTTCAAAAACTACATAGGTAACGAACAAAGTTGTAAAATAGAAATTTGCACATTGTTTCCTCATTCATTTCCATTTTTTTACAAACCTTTCTCTGTGAGAAAGCCAAAATTAATAAATAATCTCACTCATAGAGGGGCTTTGTGAAAAATTAAAATTAATGCGGAAGCAATGCACTGTAAATAAAATCTACTTGAAATTTAATGTAATTTTACCGGAAGTTTTTATGCATAAACTAGTATATTAAATTTAATATACAAGTGTAATGTAAAATTGATGTATGGTACAGCAAATTCAATAATTTACTTTAATTTTACAGTAAAATGACTTGAATTTTAATAATTTGTTATAATTTTACTGAAAAAGTACATAAATTTTATACCACTATTGTATATTAAATTTCAATGACGAGTTTATGCATAAAAACTTCCAGTCTTTTTTAACAGCGTGGGCAAAGTCTACTTTCCAACTTTTTTTACCCTATGCACCACATAATCGGAGCATGTAATACATAGCGCTGAGTAACTACGAGACGTAGACTGACTGGCAGACAGCGAGAGCCGAAGAAACATAACTTTGGAGGAAGAGAACGGAAGAACTGATAGCTAGAAAATTGTAGTGCGCATAAATTATGGAAAAAATTCATAAAATAATGAATATCGGAAAATTTTTAGACTAAAATAAGAGATGTATTTGAAACGAATAAAATGTTATTTGACTGACATTTTAAAAAATTATTTTTTCTGTAGTATAATTTATTACGATCGTATTAAATTTATTTGAATCAAATATATCCTATTAACCCGATGACTGCATAAATGTATTGCTTCCGATGCCAGAACTAATAGAATCTTATTTCAATCAAATATGATTTATTTAATTAACACATTCCCTCAATAAAAGATTATTTTATTTGTATAAATAACCGGATCTACGATTTGATAAAAATATAATTTTAGTGAATTCAAATTGATTCCATATTTCATTCAAATAAATCTTTCAGACTCATTTCTCTAAATGTGACGAATTTATTTCTTGGAAGCTCTAAAAAAAAAAAAATTTTCTTTTCATATATTTTTCAAGATCCGTTAAGGGTCTCCGAGTCCATTCGGTAGTCCCTCCCGCAACGACGGTATCATTTTTCTTCTCCCGTGTTTTTTTTTCTTCCCTCTTCGCTCCCTCTTTTTCTATCTTGTGGAGTGTACAGACAAAGAGAGATAAATTCCAGAGCCCTAAAAATACAGTCTGCTGCAACGGTCTTATCTGTTGATCCCCTTTGAGCGAACTCGAGCGATAGCGTGCGCTTGGAGATACGCATATGCACGCACTTGACGCAAAACCATCGCTGTCACAGCTACTATACTACATAGCTGTAGTAATGGCTGCGACAGCAATGCAAGCATACTCGCGTACTATACAATATCTTCATCAACCGCGTCCCTGATGAAACGTGCATCTACAGGGTCACACGTGTGCGTGGGTTGTCAGCGGCCATGACAGTCGTTACAGAGAATGGAAAAACCAGAGCATTTTAGTAGTAATAAGTAAATTACACTGTAAAAAAAAATCCACTTGAAATTTAATGTACAAGTACTGGAAGTTTTTATGCAAAAGAATATATTTTATATTTTATATTAGAAGTTATAAATCGACTAATAAATTACCATTTGACGCATTTTTCAAAATAAATACAGGATGTTTTTAATAAATTTATTAATTCAATACATTTTTTATTTTACTAAAATATTAAATTTAATGTACAAGTCTGATGCAAAATTAATGTATGATACCGGAAATTCAATAATTTACTTCAATTTTACAGTTAAAGTATTAAAATTTTTATGATTTGCTGTAATTTAACTTCAAAAGTACATTAATTTTATACCGCAATTGCACGTTAAATAAAAATGACGAATTTATGCATAAAAACTTCCAGTCTTTTCCAACAGTGTATTTTAACTTTTAATATTGGAGGCAGAATGTGACATGTAATGAATGGATAATTTGACACTTTACGATCAGTATGCGTAAAAAAAAAAGTATTGATAAATACATATTCTATACATGAAATAAAAAATAAAATAGGTTTGGACAACTAAAAATTTGCTAAAATTGATTTTTATCGTTTTACTTCAAATTTTTTATTTAAATTCATTTAAATGAAGATCGATTTAAACATACGAATATTCAAGTGAAATTATTTGTATGAAACATAATATATTAGGAGTTATAAACTGGCTAATAATTTTGACGCATTTTTTTAATAATTAAAGGATGTTTTTAATAAATTTATTGGAATGCAATAAATTTATTTCTTTTGACTAGTACCACTTCGTTTTTCGAAAAACAAAATGTGCTAACTTGTTATTTGCAGTAACGGAGAAAAAAAATTATAATTTGGAAAATACACATTGAATTTCAATAAAATGAAATAGATTTGGACTCAGAAAAATGTCCAATGAATATTTACAGGGTATTTTTAATAGACTATATGGAACCAAAGGAAAATTAGAAACAATATTTCGAGACCGCAAAATACCTATTGAATATTCTATCACAGCAAATATTTTATTTACTAAAAGAATATATGTTTGAAATAAATGTATTACAATTAATCACATTTATTTATCGAATTTATCATGTTTCGCAGTGTGAAAAACAATATGAGTGAGCACATTATTTGTCTATTGTGTGCCTTTCAAGAACTAGTGAGAAATAGCAGAGAAACGAAAGTAGAATGAAACCACAGTAAAATTACAAAAAATATTTCGAGACTACAGAATAACTATTAAATATTCTATCACAGCAATTTTTTTTTTCGTAACAAAATATATATTTGAAATAAATCTAATACAATTAATCACATTTATTTATCGAATTTGTCATGTTTCGCACTATGAAAAACAACATGAGTGAGCACATTATTTGTCTATTGTATGCCTTTCAAGAACTAGTGAGAAATAGCAGAGAAAAGAAAGTAGAATGAAATCACAAGAAAATAAGAGACAATATTTCGAGACTGCAAAATAACTATTAAATATTCCATCGAACATTTTATTTTTCCTAACAAAATATATATTTGAAATAAATCTATTACAATTAATCGCGTTTATTTCTCGATTTTGTCGTATTTCGCACTCTGAAAAACAATATGAGTGAGCACATTATTTGTCTATTGTGTGCCTTTCAAGAACTAGTGAGAAATAGCAGAGAAACGAAAATAAAATGAAACCACAGGAAAATTAGAGACAATATTTCGAGACTGCAAAATAACTATTAAATATTCTATCGAAATTTTTTTTTCCTAGCAAAATATATATTTGAAATAAATCTATTACAATTAATCACGTTTATTTCTCGATTTTGTCGTATTTCACACTTTGAAAAACAATATGAGTGAGCACATTATTTGTCTATTGTGCGCCTTTCAAGATCTAGTGAGAAATAGCAACGAAACGAAAGTAGAATGAAACCACAGGAAAATTAGAGATAATATTTCGAGACTGCAAAATAACTATTAAATATTCTATCGAACATTTTATTTTTCCTAACAAAATATATATTTGAAATAAATCTATTACAATTAATCATGTTTACTTCTCGATTTTGTCGTGTTTCGCACTCTGGAAAACAATATGAGTGAGCATATTATTTGTCTATTGTGCGCCTTTCAAGAACTAGTGAGAAATAGCAGAGAAACGAAAGTAGAATGAAACCACAGGAAAATTAGAGACAATATTTCGAGACTGCAAAATAACTATTACATATTCTATCGAACAATTTTTTTTTCCTAACAAAATATATATTTGAAATAAATCTATTACAATTAATCGCGTTTATTTCTCGATTTTGTCGTATTTCGCACTCTGAAAAACAATATGAGTGAGCACATTATTTGTCTATTGGGCGCCTTTCAAGATCTAGTGAGAAATAGCAACGAAACGAAAGTAGAATGAAACCACAGGAAAATTAGAGACAATATTTCGAGACTGCAAAATAACTATTAAATATTCTATCGAAATTTTTTTTTTCCTAGCAAAATATATATTTGACATAAATCTATTACAATTAATCATGTTTACTTCTCAATTTTGTCGTATTTCGCACTCTGAAAAACAATATGAGTGAGCACATTGTTTGTCTATTGTGCGCCTTTCAAGAACTAGTGAGAAATAGCAGAGAAACGAAAATAAAATGAAACCACAGGAAAATTAGAGACAATATTTCGAGACTGCAAAATAACTATTACATATTCTATCGAACAATGTTTTTTTCCTAACAAAATATATATTTGAAATAAATCTATTACAATTAATCACGTTTATTTCTCGATTTTGTCGTATTTCGCACTCTGAAAAACAATATGAGTGAGCACATTATTTGTCTATTGTGCGCCTTTCAAGATCTAGTGAGAAATAGCAGAGAAACGAAAGTAGAATGAGTTTGGTCTCGCTGCCCCTGAGGAACTTCGCGAGTGTGAGTCGAGAGCTCAGAGAGCCAGACACAACATCCGACGAGGCCAGACATCGGCTCATCGACGTCGGTGATCGTCCGTGCGATCCCTATGCGCCTCGACAAAAGCGAACGCGCCAAACAGAGAGCGAAAGTTAATGAGAGAGTGAGAGCCTCAGCCCTGGAGGAAAAAAGAGACATGTAGCGCGAGCCCCTCTATCCTGCTGACGAGATCACCGCCGTAGGCCTCTCGTCCACTAAAACCGTCGTCGATGCAGGCGTGTCCCGGACATTTAATGGCGTTCATCGCGTCTCGTAGCTCTAGGCTCGTTAAAAAAATTCTCTACCACATTATAACGATCTATTGCTCTCGGATATATGTTACATTGCCGAAGAGGAAGCGGACGACACTTCCTAGAATTTAATTCACGTACTTCGGGGGATTTCAATTGCTGACGATTCTGTAACGAGTAATTCAAGTGAAGACCGGAACTGAATTATAATCATTACGTGACTTTTGAACTCACTTGTTTATATATTCATTCGCTAGATATTAAGCAATTATTATTATTTAATATCCTACGTGATTTAAAAAAAAATTATAAAATTTTGCTGCAATGAAAAAATAGGTATATTACGACATTTTTTCATTATTTGGATTACAAAAGGCTAAGAAAATTGACAAACAGTGGAATTTTATGACTTTATTCATTATTATTTTATGAATTTAAGGTAGTTCTGTCGCTTCACGCTCACTTCGCATAAGTTTCCGAAAAATGAGAGCGAATTGCAAACACTTCTCGATGATATAAAAATCTGTAAAAAATCATGCCTATTAAACATGCTGAAGACATTAATTCGGCATAATAATAATTCCAAAATGTTATTAACAAATTGATGAAAAATAAAATTGTTTAACAAATTTTCCGACAACTTAATTTTTTTGATTCGGTGAAAATGATTTGTTTCTTTTTCTGAGTACGTATGAATTTTTTCAAATTTTTTTCTTTGCTTTGAATTTTTCGATTTTTTACATGGAAAAAATCACAAAATTATTTTTCACTATTTTGGTGCAACATTATTTTTTGAGATAGGAAGAAAGTTTGGCTGCTTAAAAAAATGTATGGGCAATTCGAAAAATAATGGTCCGTTATCCGACGTTTTGTTTTTGTGGTGTATTTTCATAATTTACACCAACATTAAAAATTCCTTAGCAATATGTTAGGATATGGAAAAGAAAATAATAATGTATTCAGACAGTTGTAAGCTCATTATGAAATGAAACTATATAGTTTACTTAATATAACAATCATTATTTGATAATGATAACCAGCTGATTTAATAAAATTTCATCAATTTTCAATGTAATGAGATTTTGTGAAAATTTGACAATTTTTTAATTCATTTTGTAACAACTTAAAAAATTTGCAAAATCTACCAAAAAAAAGTTTAGCAATGACATAAAAATTTTAACTCTTTTTCATAAGAACTGCAAAGAATTTTTGCAATAAATATGTATGAAACGAAAAAAAAGAATACGTCAGCCCTGTTCGTGTTATATTCAAAAAATCTATAAACCAATGGCGTGACTTCGAAACTAAGAAGATGGTTACAACTCAGAACAGTAACCAAAAGATTATAACAAGAGATACGAGTCTCGTATGACACACAGCGATATACACACATCGTAGTCAGGTCGTGCGCTTCTCTTATATATTTTTTTTCCATCTTCTATATCTCTGTGCCGGATGCCAGCGTTGTTGATCTCGAGTGGGTCAAACGGTACTTCGAAAATAGAGTTTCACTGCAGCAGGCAACGAAGCGCTTACTGTCTGAGAAGGACAAAGAAAGGAACAAATGAGAAGAGAAAAAAAGAAAGAGAGAGAGAGAAACATAGCAAGAAGGCTTATCGGGGAACTCGACTTTATCACCTCTGTGGAGGCCAAGGTCCAGTGACGTATCGTCGCGGGAACGTACCACGTAGATTATACCAAAAGCATCAGTAGCAGCAGCAGCTTTAACGGTCCGACTACCGTTTTGCATTGGTTGGACAGATAATTGCATATTTGTGATTTGACTTCGTAAGTCACCACCACTTTCACCAACGGTGAATGTCATCGACCGAACGTCCGTGAAATCATTCGGTCACGACACGGTCGTACTTATCGAATTCACGGCTATCGTTTTAACGAGAAAGAGAGAGAGAGAGAGATCGAGGGAGAAAAAAACTGTTGTATCACCCTCGAACGTCGAGCTTCGAGACTAAGAAGAAGCGCCTTCTTTTATTCTCCTCCTCCGTCCTTGCTGTTTATCCGAGTGGAATGTTAGCGCCCGACGCCGATGCCAAAACCGATTCGTACGCCACACGCACGAAAACGACACTGCTCGTAATCCCTGCCGCCTACTTCTCTCTCTACTACTTTTCGAATTGCAATCTTCCTTGCTATCGAGAGGATAAGCTCTGCGATTTTTTTTCTTATATCGAAAACTATTTTTAATTATTTTGCTTATTGTAAATAGAATGCCATTTTTTCTTGTAGCAATAATCTGACACTTACGAAGAGTAATAAAGAAAAATCTATATTCTGTTTAAATAAAAATGAATAATGTTGGATTTAATAAAAATGTCAATTTCAACGAACTCATATATGAAGCACAATTATTTCTATGAAAGACATTATATTTGGACTAATAAATTAGCTTGCAAATATTTATTAGCCCAACTTTTTTTTTACTTAGAATATGTGTGTTTCAAAAAAAAATTATCAGAATAAATTACGCCACAGCCAAATTCTTACGTGACCCGCTCGTAATCCCTACAGCCAATACTTAACCGTACTACTTTTCGAATTGCGATCTTCCTTGCTATCGAGAGTTTAAGCTCTGCGATTTTATTTTATTCTTATATCGAAAACTATTTTTAATTATTTTGCTTATTGTAAATAGAATGCCATTTTCTCTTGTAGCAATAATCTGACACTTCCTAACAGTAATGAAGAAAAATCCATATTCTGTTTAAATAAAAATGAATAATGTTGGATTTAATAAAAATTTCTATTTAAACGAACTAATATACGAAGCAAAATTATTTCTATGAAAGACATTATATATTAGGACTAATAAATTAGCTTGCGAATATTTATTAGTCCAACTTTTTTTTTACTTAGAAAATGTGTGTTTCAAAAAAAATTTATCAGAATAAATTAAGCCACAGCCAAATTCGTACATGACCCACAAGAAAACTACACCGCTCGTAATCCCTGCAGCCAATATTTCTCCATACGACTTTTCGAATTGCGATCTTCCTTGCTATCGAGTGGATAAGCTCTGCGATTTTATTTTCTTCTTATATCGAAAACTATTTTTAATTATTTTGCTTATTGTAAATAGAATGCCATTTTCTCTTGTAGCAATAATCTGACACTTCCTAACAGTAATGAAGAAAAATCCATATTCTGTTTAAATAAAAATGAATAATGTTGGATTTAATAAAAATTTCTATTTAAACGAACTAATATACGAAGCAAAATTATTTCTATGAAAGACATTATATATTAGGACTAATAAATTAGCTTGCGAATATTTATTAGTCCAACTTTTTTTTTACTTAGAAAATGTGTGTTTCAAAAAAAATTTATCAGAATAAATTAAGCCACAGCCAAATTTGTACGTGACCCACAAGAAAACGACACCGCTCGTAATCCCTGCAGCCAATATTTCTTCATACGACTTTTCGAATTGTGATCTTCCTTGCTATCGAGAGGATACGCTCTGCGATTTTTTTTCTTATATCGAAAACTATTTTAAATTATTTTGCTTATTGTAAATTGAATGCCATTTTCTGTTATAGCAATAATCTGACACTTACTAACAGTAATTTAAAAAAATCAATATTCTGTTTAAATAAAAATGAGTAATGTTGGATTTAATAAAAACGTCTATGTAAACGAACTAATATACGAAGCAAAATTATTTCTATGAAAGACATTATATTAGGACTAATAAATTAGCCCTCAAATATTTATTATTCAAACTTTTTTTTACTTAGAAAATGTATGTTTCAAAAAAAATGTATCAGAATAAATTACGCCACAGCCAAATTCTTACGTGACCCGCTCGTAATCCCTGCAGCCAATACTTCTCCCTACTACTTTTCGAATTGCGATCTTCCTTGCTATCGAGTGGATAAGCTCTGCGATTTTATTTTCTTCTTATATCGAAAACTATTTTTAATTATTTTGCTTATTGTAAATAGAATGCCATTTTCTCTTGTAGCAATAATCTGACACTTCCTAACAGTAATGAAGAAAAATCCATATTCTGTTTAAATAAAAATGAATAATGTTGGATTTAATAAAAATTTCTATTTAAACGAACTAATATACGAAGCAAAATTATTTCTATGAAAGACATTATATATTAGGACTAATAAATTAGCTTGCGAATATTTATTAGTCCAACTTTTTTTTTACTTAGAAAATGTGTGTTTCAAAAAAAATTTATCAGAATAAATTAAGCCACAGCCAAATTTGTACGTGACCCACAAGAAAACGACACCGCTCGTAATCCCTGCAGCCAATATTTCTTCATACGACTTTTCGAATTGTGATCTTCCTTGCTATCGAGAGGATAAGCTCTGCGATTTTTTTTCTTATATCGAAAACTATTTTAAATTATTTTGCTTATTGTAAATTGAATGCCATTTTCTGTTATAGCAATAATCTGACACTTACTAACAGTAATTTAAAAAAATCAATATTCTGTTTAAATAAAAATGAGTAATGTTGGATTTAATAAAAACGTCTATGTAAACGAACTAATATACGAAGCAAAATTATTTCTATGAAAGACATTATATTAGGACTAATAAATTAGCCCTCAAATATTTATTATTCAAACTTTTTTTTACTTAGAAAATGTATGTTTCAAAAAAAATGTATCAGAATAAATTACGCCACAGCCAAATTCTTACGTGACCCGCTCGTAATCCCTGCAGCCAATACTTCTCCCTACTACTTTTCGAATTGCGATCTTCCTTGCTATCGAGTGGATAAGCTCTGCGATTTTCTTTTCTTCTTATATCGAAAACTATTTTTAATTATTTTGCTTATTGTAAATAGAATGCCATTTTCTCTTGTAGCAATAATCTGACACTTCCTAACAGTAATGAAGAAAAATCCATATTCTGTTTAAATAAAAATGAATGATATCGGATTTAATAAAAATGTCTATATAAACGAACTAATATACGAAGCAAAATTATTTCTATGAAAGACATTATATTAGGACTAATAAATTAGCTCGCAAATATTTATTAGCTCAACTTTTTTTTACTTAGAAAATGTGTGTTTCAAGTAAATTTATCAGAATAAATTAAGCCGCTTTTCTTTTTTTTAATATCTAAAACTAAGCAATTTTTTCTGGCTTTAATTATTTTATGAATTGTGAGCATCTGATGATAACACGCCATACGTGTAATAGTAATTTCTGATAGCGCCGGACGCTGATGCATCAAATGCATATGAATTGACTCTGTGGACACGTAACCCCCATGGAAATCAAGTGAATATGTGCAGAATCTACAAAACACATGAGGCGTCCCATATCATTGCAGATACAAAAAAAAAGATTTTCGGAAAATCAAGTTATATAATTCCAACAAATACGCCAATTCCGATTTTTTTTTCAAATTAAATAATACTGTAAAAAAAATCTACTTGAAATTAAATGTACAACTACTGGAAGTTTTGTACATTAAATGAAAAGTACTTCAATTTTTATGGATTGCTCTAATTTTTCCACAAAAGTATATTAATTTTATAACACAATTGCACATTAAATTTAGATGACGAGTTTATGCATAAAAACTTGCAGTCTTTTCCAACAATGTAATATATCCATCAATGTATATCACCGATTTTCATCATCTACCTCTCTTCCCGTAATATCAGAATGCATTAAATTATAAAATATTATAATAACCAAAACATTATAGATTATAAGCAAAAAATGTACTCACAACTCTGTGCCCAAATTTTTTTATGAATACATAATTTCGATAAGGTATAGGATAAAGTAAAAAGAATTCTTAACGGGCAAAAAATGTGGGTCAGCATTTAAGTATCATGGGTCCCGATGATTAATCAAACAAAAGAAACGATGCGCGCCTCAGGGGTGGGGAGAGGGGGGAGGGGGCGAGTATGAGGTAAGCGCGAAAGTTCAAAGTCGCGGCAAATATTCACGACATCGGGCAATCTCTAAATTTAAAACGTAGAGCGAGTGCAATGACGCGACGAGCATACCGTTTCGCGACGACCGTGACCATGGAAAATTCCTAAAGCTGCGGTTCTAATAGGTACAGTTGAGAGGGAGAAAGCGTGGAAGGGGGTGCGACTAGAGGATAAACACGAGACTGGGGCAGGGGGTGCATAACGCACGTCTGAAGGACGAACATTCGCTGCTTTTGTTTGACCGTCTGGCGAGCAGCATACACATATTGTCTATACCTCTATGATGATGATGATAACCCATTTATAGATCCTTCGAGGCAATAACAGAATTTCCAAAAATTCCTAGCCGATGCTACAATGTTGCAAAAAAACAATCTCAAACCTACTCGAAGTTATTTTTAAACTTTATAAAACTTTATTGTTACCATGAGTTATTCATTGGATATACATGAGGAATCTCACAATGAGTAAAAGTGCTTCGAAATTTTCTCTTCAATACGCTTTTTTTCGCATTTTCTTAAAAACTTGCTAACGTTACTTTTGAAAAATTTAAAAATATGTGTGTAAAATTGAAGGGAGGCTCTTTGGATTTCCAGCTAAACAGCGTTGTTTATTTATGCATTTGAATTATTATTATTATTTATTCACAATAATTTATAAATTAATTAAACTAATAATTACCTTTTATTTGTGCAATGTATATTTTTTTAATACGCTATTTTGTTACAGTTATTAGTATCGTAAATTGGTATGTTTTTCCTCAAGCGGTTAGTAATTCGTAACTTTGTTCCGACTATATTGGAAAATCTCATGTATAGCAAAATGTGACAATTATATTATTATTCTAACATCATTTTGGAAAATATTTTGTGTTTTTTTTGTATCATATCTATATAAAAACACCGAGAAACTCGCATTGGATTCTTTACAATTTTGTTTTACCAATAAAAAGAAAACATACATTTTTTTGTGTGAAATCGGTGAAGTCCCTACTTAATACGACAAAGTTGAACGATGATGTATGAGACCTTGGCAGATAATGACGACTCTATATGCATCCTCGATGCGGCGAAAATGTCGTATCATACACTGGGGTATGCTGTGGTACCCTGCGACCTGCCAGCGGTTATGATAATATTAACGAGACGAGGCGAATTGAGAGACGGCGCTAGCCATCGCTTTGAAAGGACCGCTGGCTTACCATGTACATAACACAATATCGGAAGAACGCTCTCTGCTTTGATAATACACATATGGGGTATTCCTAGTCAACTCAGTAAGCATTTAACCCTGACCTCTTCCAATTCGCTCCATCATTTTTTATACTATTCTATATTCTCGAAAAAACACTTCAAAATTTTTACAAATTTTTTTTCATGAACTTTCTAAATAAAAATTTAACGTCGCACTTAAAAAATTTGAAATTGTTCTAAAAAATCCTGTACTAGATATCAACATTTTTTAGGTATACCCAGAGTTGGCAAACGTTTGCGTCGATTTTTTAAGACATTTTTTCGAAAAAAAAAAAAAATCCGTCAAAAATGAAAAGTAATGAAACAAGATGGCAGTTCATGGTCGATTGTTGCGTAAACATTTTATTCACATTATTATACATAACGCAAGATTATTTAAGAATTATGCTGAAGCTTTTGCTTCCCCGTAAGGGAAGCTTTGTTTTCGTAAAAAAAGAAAAGGTTTTCTAGATTTTCATCTCAAGATGCTCAAAATGCTCTAAAACGTCGAGAAATGTGTGTGTATGTGTGTATGTGTGTGTGTATGTTCGGATTCTTGTTACCACGATAGCGCACGCAATTTTCAAGATATCGCTCTGGAAACTGATACACATATATAGTGTGGGCAGACAAAGGCTAAGTTCAAATTTGGCACAAATCCGTTGAGTGGTTCCAAAATTTTGACAATTTGAATTTTTTTAGAAAATCATTTATCACGCTCTTACTTTCACATTTTTAAAGATATTTGGCTCAAGGTTTGGTGTACGATTGGACTATTATAGACTGACTAGGGGATATTGTAAAAACCTCGGTAGAATATCATTAATATTTTTTTACATTTCCATCGCCAACTTGATACCACTCGCTCGAAATTCTACGACCAATTTGATTTTAAAACAAATTGTAGTTTCCAAAATTATGAATTTATTAAACATTTCAATTATTTTTTTAATTCACTGAAATTTTCTGAAGTTTTGAATTTTTTTTAAAATTTGTTTAAATGTTCATAAAATTTCAAAAAAATGTATAATTTTGGAAACTACAATTTGTTTTAAAATCGAATTGGGCATAACGAGGAAGCGACGTGACAATTTTAATTGTTAGCTTTTTTTATCGATATTAAAAAAAATCATGTATATAAATCAACGCTTACTTAGTTGGCCAAAAATACCCCATTGCACCTAACATAAACTATGAGCGTGTGGAAGAATAAAACTTCTTCCAACGCGACACGCATTCACATGGAACAGCCCGGGCCAAAATCACTGATACATCCGCGCGCACAGCGAGCGCTGAGCCCGTTACTCGACCAATAGAACTCTCCGTGCGACCTTGACATTACGCGCGCCACGACGAGATACATAATAGTACCGTATACAACACTGCTGGACCTATAATATATAGCCTGCATTATTATTTAACGCATATCAGTCCCCGAGGTCGTCGCGGCAACTATCACAAACTTTTGTATGTCGAGATGTATGTTTTCTTCATGTCTTGACGATTGAAAATCATTTTAATCCTACAACTGCCAACTATTTTTCTTTTTCATAATTTTATCACTGTTTTTATTTAGAAATGGTACCGACATTTAAGAATAGTACTTTTAAACACTCGGGAGAAAAACTTTATTTTTACGTCATGCAATTGTAGTACAAATCCACACTTGCTACAAAAAAAAACAAAGATTCCTCTCCGTAGAGTTGAAATATTCACGAAGCAAACATTTTCTTTTTACTAACCAAAAAAAATGTTTTTACGAACCAAAAAAAAATGTTTCCAGGAGGCAAAAAAAGATTATTTCCCTCGAGTGTTGAAATGTACTATTTTTCACGGGAAATTTTTTTCATTTAAAAAAATATTTTTTCAAATTGTTCTTTTGTTTTTTTTCCCCTCGAGTGTGGAAATGTACTATTTCCCACGGGAAAAATGTCTATTAGTTGTCTTTATTTCCATTGTATGGTCTGTTCAACCTTTTACATAACCCTCTCTCTTACACTCTATATTCTTAATTCTATTAATCACATAAGTTCCACTCCTTCATCTTGCTTTGGCACCTGTATATAAAAACTGTATTTCGGTGTTAATCACCATATACAGTTTTTTTATTCGGTGTTAATCACCATAACTCCTCGTTCACGCTCTCTATAGCCTCTGTCATACTTGTCCTTCCCAGCTTGGTTCTTTTCCTGCCCAGGCTTTCAAACGACCGTAAATATTCGCATATTACCAATTTCGGCTCCTCTTTAAGGTAGTTCTGTCGCGAAGGCAATCCAAACCCATATGCATGAATTTTTGACATGTTGTAATTTAGCTATTCAATTTTACTTGCACAAAATCTTGAAGGCATTTACCGAGTATTGGAATGAACAATTAAAACTTGAAAATCGATCTTTTTACATGGTGCTCACGGGAGGGCTGGAAAAATTGATCTTTAAATCGAAAATTAACATACTTAGATCAAAGATAGAGAAAAAATAAAAAGTACTACGGATTCGCAAATTATTCAGGAATTGATGCATCATGAAAAAAGGTGAAGTCTCCGGAATAATGTTTAATTGAACCAAGGTCAAAGTGCACGATATCGGGCCAAATGACGTTTCCTAATCTAATTATCGTAAAAATGAAGTCAAATCCGCACTAAACATATCAACTATTTACAAATAATCATTTTTATTTGATTACGACAATTTCGAAGGATTCTCGATTATTTTTGATATTATTATTGAGGCAGTTAAAGTGATGCGTATGATTATTTTTTAATGTCATATAGACTCTAAGATTTATGACTCCGGCGTACCGACAGAACTACCTTAAGCATACTGCGTAATCCTAAATTCAGCCGGTCATCTCTCCACTCGTCCACCCCCCTAACCCACTGTTCTTTTATTTCCCCTCTGGTAATTTCACATTCCCATATGTGTTTGATAGTTTCTTCTTCTTCCCCGCAAACCCTACAGTTCCAGTTATCATACCCTTTTTTCCCTCTCTTACCTATGTTCCCACACCTGAGTCTTGCCCATTGCTCTTTAATTAATCCACTTGTGTCATTTTTGTTCCAGTACTTTTCTCTTTCCGTTCCTTTCTTTATTTCTTTATAGAAGTCGCAATATGTTGACTTATCAGTTCTCACCCAGTCTCTCTGTGTATCCTGTTGTAATTTCTTTTGTGTCCCTTCTTCCAGTAGTTTCTCAATTATTGTTTTTTCCCCATTGCCCCCAAGGGAAAATAGTATATTGTGCAACGAGGGCCGAAAGTTGGCGATTGCGACGAGTGCGACGTTTGCCACCCGAGCGAAGCGAGGGCTGTAATCACACGAGTCGCAAACGCCAATTTTGGCCCGTGTTGCACACGATATTTTTTTGTAACAAGTGCATGAATAGTGGTGCTTTGAATGGTAGTTTTGCGGGACGAACAGTGAAAAGTGAGGTTACCAACTTTCCACCCCAGGGTCGAAAGTGAAACAGCAGGGTCGAAAGTGAAGGAATCGCGGACTGTGCATGCGCCTACCTATCGTTTCAACACTGCTATGAAACTAGCCACTTTCGGCCCGCAAAACTGCCATGAAAAGCGCCGCTGTTCATGCACGTGTTACAAAAATGTATAAACGTCAAAAGGGCGAGCCGAACTTACGTCTGTGCGATAATAACCAGTTCGGTAATTTAATGTGTCGGTACAACTCTGAACAATTTGGTGATGCATAACGTCCCTAATTGTCGACATGCTTTACAGTTTGATTTTATTTACTCCTTAGACTTTTGGGAACACTTTATTTAAAAGAAAAAAAAATAGATTTAGAGTCAAGCCTTGATAGTAACGCGTTGTACGCATTTTTTGCAGAGTCTGAACGACCCTGAAGTAGTAATTTACGGGATTGCCGCTTCTGGATAAACAATTTTACGCAGACATATGCAAAATAAACCGGACATACGCATGCTTTGAGAACTTTATGAAAATTTCTATTGAAACCCAATGACAATGTATAAATCCATAATTTCCCACGTAAAAATCATATATTTTTAATACAATGCTTGAACCTCTAACCCACATAGAAACTCAAATATTCTTGCTCTACCGAATAGCAAATATTTTTTTACCCTTGAAGATCGAAGAGTCATTGGATAATCAAGTTAAATCATCGAGGTTATATAAATTTTTTCAAGTTTTTTGAATACTCAACGAAATTGGAAAATAATTTAATAAAAAATCTCAGCATAAATTCGATGATAATGATAATGAAACAAAAATGTTACGACGAAACTATTATCTGCTATAAGCATTCGAACTTAATATGCCGCATGATTTTAATGTGCATTATATTATGGTATATGCTATAGCATAGTCGCATAATATCATGTGACACTCGCGTTAATCGCAATGTGCGACTATCGATCGATCCTTCTGTCCTTGAGAGCCTCGATGACATTATTACTCGTTGAATACGGTACGTCGATGGCCAAACCACTGATAATTCGATGCGGAACTAACAGTTCTCAACGACCACTCGAAACATCCCACCAGATTGCATTAAACGAATTGTGAAAAAATAACAGAAGAAGATTTTTATCATGTATAAAATGATGGTCTTGGAAAATGCCTTCTCACTCATTCTCAAATAAATTTTAATAAAAAAAAAAACATAAATGCATATGTTCGTCACGAATTACCCTACAAATTAATAGAGACTACATTGTAAATACTAAATTCAATTTTCAAAAACTTTTTACTGGAAATCTTTGTCCATAAAAGTCCACAGTAAGATCTTGGAACTTTTGCTGAAAATATAATTTGTTAATTTCTAGTTTTATATTCCCAGTTGAAAAAATGATTCTTGTCCTTTTTTTAATGAAATTAACTAATTAATTAAAATATTTCTGTAAAATTAACAAAATGTTTCTATGGACGTTTGTGGAAAAAAAAGGTTTTTATTGAAAGCACGACAATGTGAATTTAATTTTTACTGCAAACATAATTAAAGATAAAATTATTTTGAACATTTTAACACTTCATGACCACTAATAAACGTTTTAAACTCTCTTATTATTCTAATCAGTCCGCATTATCCACTCTGCTGTGCTTTATTATCTGCCACATTATCAATCGGCTCATCAACGTTTCACCCTTTTTTTATGGGGAAATAATTATTTTTTTTCGCCACTTCAGAAAAATGTAGATGTTCTCATAACAGAAATGCCGGACGTATAAAAACAAAACATAACGCGAGGACGAAGTGACAAAAGTATAACAAAAATTTAAGCAATTTATGAAACTAACTAATTGATTAAAATATTTCTATGATTTCTAACAAAAATTTATGCAATTTATGAAACTAACTAATTGATTAAAATATTTCTATGATTTCTAACAAAAATTTATGCAATTTATGAAACTAACTAATTGATTAAAACATTTCTATCATTTCTAACAAAAATTAATGCAATTTATGAAACTAATTAATTGATTAAAACATTTCTATCATTTCTAACAAAAATTTATGCAATTTATGAAACTAACAAATTGATTAAAACATTTCTATCATTTCTAACAAAAATTTATGCAATTTATGAAACTAACAAATTGATTAAAACATTTCTATCATTTCTAACAAAAATTTATGCAATTTATGAAATTAACTAATTGATCAAAACATTTCTATCATTTCTAACAAAAATTTATGCAATTTATGAAACTAACTAATTGATTAAAATATTTCTATGATTTCCAACAAAAATTTATGCAATTTATGAAACTAACTGATTGATCAAAACATTTCTATCATTTCTAATAAAAATTTATGCAATTTATGAAACTAACTGATTAATCAAAACATTTCTATAATTTCTAACAAAAATTTATGCAATTTATGAAACTAATTGATTAAAATATTTCTGTAAAATTAACAAATTGTTTCTGTGAATGTTTGTGAAAAAAAAGAAACTTTTTATCGAAATCATGACAATGTGAATTTAATTTTTAATGCAAACATAACTAATGATAAAATTGCTTTGAGCATTTTACCGCCTAATGTCCACTAAAAACTGTGTTAAACTCGCTTTATTTAAAACTCTGTCCTTTATTATCTGCCATATTATCAAGCCGCTCATCAACGTTTCACCCTTTTTTTTATAGGCCAATAATTTTTTTTTACGCATTGTCAACCGTCACTTCAGCATAATGTAGATGTTCTCATTCGCAAAGAACATGGCGGCCGGTTGAACTTATCGCTAACAGAGATGCCGGACGTATAAACACAAAACATAACGCGAGGACGAAGTGGCAAAAGTATAACAAAAATTTCTGCGAATTAATCGCACAACGCTGTCCACCCACTGAACGTCAGTGTGTCCGTGTTTTTATTTTTTAATACAATACGAGGTCTCGCTATTTGAGTCCTCGCCGAAGAAATCTAAACTATGTTTAATATTAACTCGATGAGAGTCGTGATAAAAAAAATCATCGTCACGATCATCATTAGGTCGAGAGATAGCTTCGGTCGGGAGATTCGTAGAAAATCGCTGCAAGACACAAACGCGCTCGTTCGAGAAAACGATATCCAACCTAGACCTTCCCCACTTTCGATTGCCTTTCACAGGCCGCGCAACTCCGTGCGTTCGCTACTAGCGAGCGCAACAACGACTCGTGTTTATTATGCCAGAATTTTGTATCAAGAGTCCAGACAAACTAATGGGATATTTTCCATTTTACACGCAAAAAAAAGGTTTGGTTAGAACAACCGAGGCGCTTGGTTATATATGCGCCAACTAAGTTATTGGTTAGACCAATCAAGTTATTTCCTAACCAACCAAGTTATTGACTGACTAACCAAGATGATTTAGTTGGTGTAACCAATAAATTGGTTGGTCTAACCAATAACTTAGTTGGCGCATATATAACCATTGGTTGATCTAACTAAGCCATTTTCTTCGTGTAAAAATAGCAAAACGAATTAATAGTTACCACTTATTAGTTGCCAGAAGTATGATAATTTCTCTGAATGTAGTTATGACTCATTGACTCAATAAGACACAAATATTAACATTAATAAAATTATAAATGCATTTTTATTCAAATGATTCTCATCCACGCAATCAATAATCTTTCAATTATATTCTAATTTTTTAAATAATATAATATTTATAAAATATTATTATTCATCCAACTACTTAAGTTTGTACGGGAATATGCCGAGCTTATGTAATTGTCGCGCAATTGTTTTCAACCCGCGATTTAAGTCTCATTCACTGAACTATTCGCACACATTTATGTTTAAGAAAAAGTAAACACGTCTTTATTCGATTAATGCCCACCGGTGCAATCAATAATTTTTTAATCATATTCCACGAATCGATAATAATCTTAATGACTCATCGAAACCGGGAACGGAGCTAATCGGACTGTTTGATTAAAAAAATGAAACGATTATTATAAAAAAATATTTATGTTAAAAAAAATATAGTAAATGCATTTTGACTCAATCAATACCCACAGCCACAATCAATAATCCTTCAATTATATTCCACGAATCAATAAAAGTCGAAATAACTCACCAAAATCAGGACGATTCAATTTTTTTTTAAATTAAACAATTCCCATGAAATATTATTATTCATCCAACTGTTTAAGTTTCTACCGTTAACTTAATTCTCATTCACTGAAAATATTTATGATAAAAAATAGTAAATGCATTTTAATTCGATCAATGCTCACAGCCACAATCAATAATCCTTCAATTATATTCCACGACGCAATAAGTCGAAATAACTCACCGAAATCAGGACGATTTGACTTTTGAAAATAATACAATTCTCATCGAATATTATTATTCATCTAACTGTTTAAGTTTCTACCCTTAACTTAATCCTCATTCACTGAAAATATTGATGTCTAAAAATCCTCAAACATTTATGTTCGAAAAAATATAGTAAATGCATTTTAATTCGATCAATGTCCACAGCCACAATCAATAATCCTTCAATTATATTCCACGACGCAATAAGTCGAAATAACTCACCGAAATCAGGACGATTTGATTTTTGAAAATAATACAATTCTCATAAAATATTATTATTCATCCAACTGTTTAAGTTTCTACCCTTAACTTAATCCTCATTTACTGAAAATATTGATGTCTAAAAATCCTCAAACATTTATGTTAAAAAAAATAGTAAATGCATTTGAATTCGATCGATGCCCACAGTCACAATCAATAATCCTTCGATTATATTCCACGAAGCAATAATTGTCGAAATAACTCACTAAAATCAGAACTATTCGACTTTGTAAAATAAAACAATTCTCACAAAATATTGTTCACGCAACTGTTTAAGTCTCTACCCTTAACTTAATCCTCACTCACTGAAAATACTTATATTTAAAAATCCTCAAATATTTATGTCAAAAAAAAATATAGTAAATGTATTTTAATTCGATCAATGCCCACAGCCACAATCAATAATCCTTCAATTATAATCCACGAAGCAATAACAGTCGAAATAACTCACCGAATTCAGGACGATTTGACTTTTGAAAATAATACAATTCTCATCAAATATTATTATTCATCCAACTGTTTAAGTTTCTACCCTTAACTTAATCCTCATTCACTGAAAATATTGATGTCTAAAAATCCTCAAACATTTCTGTTAAAAAAAATATAGTAAATGCATTTTAATTCGATTAATGCCCACAGCCACAATTAATAATCCTTCAATTATTGCTTCCACAAAGCAATAATTGTCGAAATAACTCACCAAAATCAGGACTATTCGACTTTGTAAAATAAAACAATTCTCACAAAATATTGTTCACGCAACTGTTTAAGTCTCTACCCTTAACTTAATCCTCACTGACTGAAAATACTTATGTTCAAAAACCCTCAAATATTTATTTTTAAAAAAATTATAGTAAATGCATTTTAATTCGATCAATACCCACAGCCACAATCAATAATCCTTCAATTATATTCCACGACGCAATAAGTCGAAATAACTCACCGAAATCAGGACGATTTGATTTTTGAAAATAATACAATTCTCATCAACTACAATTATTCATCCAACAGTTTAAGTTTCTACCCTTAACTTAATCCTCATTCACTGAAAATATTCACTAAAAATCCTCAAACATTTATGTTTAAAAAAAATATAGTAAATGCATTTTAATTCGATCAATGCCCACAGCCACAATTAATAATCCTTCAATTATTGCTTCCACGAAGCAATAATAGTCGTAATGACTCACCGAGATCGGGTATGGAGCTGGTCGGTTCCTCGTGGTGACCTTTGCCTTCGCCGGAGGGCCTTGCCCTTGGTGGGGGCGGTGGCGGCGGGGGCCTCATGCTGCTAGACGTAGAGCTGACAACGACGGAGGTCGGAGGCACTGCGGGTTGCTGCGTCGGTCCATTTCCACACCCGGCTGCACCTCTGTGTCCGTGAGTGTTACTACCTCCCCCCCTCATTTGCGTCTGCGGTGACATTAAAACGGTGTCACCCCTTGTTGCTGCACCTACAGGACCAACAGCGGCTACACTGTGTTGTTGCTGACTTTGTACTTGCTGCTGTTGTTGTTGCTGTTGCTGCTGTTGTTGCTGTTGATGTCCCGGTGCTTGTTGCCCCGGAGGCCTCGGGCACCATCCATGCAGTACCCTTATGGCGCTTCGTACTTCCGCCTGCAACTCCGCCGCCCTGTCCCTCGCCGTGTGAGCCACCTTTGAAACTTAGAACCCGCTTTTAAGCGGGTTGACGTTTATTTCAACGAAAACGATCCACTAACGTATAAAAAACTCGAGTCCAACGACTCTCCCGCACATATAGATCTCACCACACGTTTATTCACCTTACGTACATACAGCAAAAGCACAAGTAAAATTTTCCGTGTAAAAACCGTGTTTTTTTTATTTTTATAATCCTTCCGTAAAAAGTCGCACGTTTCACAGATTAAAAAAAAAACAACCATACACCAGAACTTTTCTCACATTTACTGTCGTACACTGCACACTGAATGTAAATCTTGTATATATATATATATATCTCACAGTTTGTTTAATTAGAATCTCGACTTAGTCTAACACACTTGACACTTTTCATCGAATTGCTGAGAATTCAAGTTCAATGTCATCCAACTAGTAGCACTAAAATATTTCACCGTCTCACGTGAAAACGACTGGATGTAATCCAGTTTTAAAAAACCACTTTACTTTCGACGTTTTAAAAAGTACCGCACGGTTTGTATCAAATTGCAAGTGTTATTGTGTCGCGTGTGACAGCTCGGAGAGAGTAAAAGCGCGAGAAACAACGAGCAAGCACCTCGGAACTCGCGGGGAACGCACCGCGTGCGAGAGTAGAGCGTCGTTTGCAGTTGACCGAAAACAACAGCCCGTTGCGCACGATCTCGTTGGTCGCGCGACTCGAGCCGGTCTTCTGTCTCTCTCTTTAATCGCGTCGTTTCACTCGCTCTCAGTTTCTGTGTGGCGCTCGCGTCTCCCACCAAGTGTCTCCCACCCCTTTCTTCTCTCGCTCGTTGGCGGCCTTGTCTTTCGTTTGGTTTCGCCTACGAAAACGCTTCTTTCCTCTCCTCTCGAGCGCTCGTAAAGCTTCGACTGACGAATCCGAAGAGGGAATGATTTTAGTCTTGCTTATCGTGAATCGTGTTCCGTCGAATGCACGAAAGCTTGCACTTGATATTGTGACGACACTTTTATTTTTTAATTATTTATATAAGCCGTATACGTGAGCAACCACAAGAGCAACTTCGAAATCTTCGTGTTATTGTAATCTCGATTTTTAATTGACCCTGGAATCGTCTCGATAACGCTGTAAAGTGCAACTGTGCATACACGTATTATTTAGCAACTGCCTCAATGAAATAACAAGAGTGTCATAAAGATCAGCAGCTTTTGGCGTGAATTTTTCTCTGCGGCAGTGTTATTAGTACTGGCAGCAACTGTGGCAGGATCAAACGGCAAACATCACTCGTTGTGTTCTCTCGGTTATACAGTTGTGGTATTACAAAATATGGTGCATTCGATGCATTCACGATGGACGGTTTATAATCATTATTTCATTGGATTAACGATGATTGTTAACGACAATAATGGCTATTGATAGAGCAGTTATTGCGTGTATCTCGTTTCGTATTTATTTATTACAGTCGCAACTATTGTTCACTATAAATTATCTCCAGAGAGAGTAAAAGAGAGCGATTGCCAGTGTCCGTAAGGACAACGCAAAACGACAATAACAACCACGACGTGTTCACGACGACGTACAACGACGACGCGCAGTGCCGACACGACCGTCGTCGGTGCCGGCGAAAGTGAGAGTGTCGGGAGAGCGCCGGTTGGGCTCGGAGCTCACTCGGATAGACCGGCGTGCGCGTTGGATCACCACCAGCAGCAGCAGCAGCAGCAGCAGCGGTGCATAAGCTTGCCACGCCGGCTATCCGCGTCCCTTTTTCCTCTTATCCCTATCTCGTTTGTTCTGTTTTCTCGCCCTATCGCAATATCTCTGTCGCTCTAATGCTTACTTCTGCCAACGCACCCTCTGCCCATGTCCTTTCCCTCTATCGCTGGGCGAACGGCCCTAACAGATAGAGTACGATGCACGCACACGCGACAGACAGAAACACGCACAAAGCAAAACACACACATAAGTATTGCAAACTCGACGGGGCTGACGAGACGACGACACAACGTGTGTGCAAGCTCGTCGTCGCTCTTTCTATCTTTTATCCTATATACCGCGCAACGTTACATCGCGTGCTATCCATCCTCGCCATTTACAAACGTATGTATGAAGCGGTGTGTTCGCGAAACTCGCACACGTTTAGGCGAACGGACATCGAAGTCGTCGCGCGCACACGCGGAAACCTTGATGCTAGGAGAGTAGAGCAGTAGCATTAGCTCCGCGATGTATATATGTACACATATATACACACATAGGACAGCGGCGGACAGGGTGTGGAGTCCAAGGGCTGCTGCTGCTGGCTCGCTCCCTCGGTTTGCATGTGTTGCGGGGGGCAACACATGATGAAAAAAAAATTTGCAGACATACCACTCGTTTAATACATCGCGCGAAAGGGAAAAGTTGGGCGCGTGCGCGTTTCAAACTTCGTACGCGACGGGATTAGGAAGTTGTATTAGCAAATGGGGGGGTATTGAAGGTCAGTGATATATAGCGGTGATTCTCACTGTACAGAGAAACCAAAATTCTAGAAATATCTTTTTCTAACGAAACTTATAATATTAAGGCAATTATTGTAAATTGCTAATTCTCATGAGGAATTTAATAATATTAACTGTCTATTAATAATAGCGATAATTATAGTTTGGTAATAGGATTTATGACTTTTTCAAAATTAATTTAGGTGAAATGAAAATTGGAATTAATTTTAACTTGTATTGTCGTGTTAACTACTAATATCGAATATTTATTGGTATAAAGGTTTTATTTTTTTATCTCGTATTGTCATCAAGGATGAACCATATGCGATTGGAAATGGACGTAAAATGATTTCAATGCAAATGATTCTATACATTATTATGAAAGAGCCTTTAAATTATCAATAAATGACGCAAGTTCGTTCGAAATAAAATTATTATTGAATACATTTATCAATGCATTATTGTACACATTTAGTTTTTATATTAATACATTTTCATTGAAATATTGCTCACCGCTTTGCGTTTAATAAAAATAAATGCAATTATAAATCCGTTTTCATCGCAACATACTCTAGTCGACGGTTAAGCGATTCTCTAAATAATTTTGTACGTTCTACACATAATGTTGCATTACGAGTAGCTGGGCCCAATTTAATAAAAAGAAAAATCTTATAAATAACCGTACGTTTTTACAACAGATTCAAAATGTTCCCGTGGAATCCTGAAAATTTTACAAAATAATAATAATGATATTATCTCTCATATTTTATATTATATGTTATATTTTTATATTTATTTTTCCGTTACCATATATTACTAAAATTTGTTTATTATTTTCTTTTTCATATATACACATTTTTTTTCGTTTTGAATTGCTATTTTTTTTTTGAGCTACGAGCTCCTTATACCTGCACTTTGTACAATTACTGTAAAAATGTACAGTGCCAATCTTTTTAAAAATAAATATTCATTCATTATAGAGTGAAAAATATAAACAAAACATTAAAAAAACATAGTATAAACATTTTACTACTATTTGAGTAACATTGAATTGTTTATTGATAAAAATAAAATTCTTATTAAAAATATATAAATTCATCCAAATATAAAAATAAATTGACTTATAAAACCGTTTTCATCGGAACATAATCTCAAAGTCAAGCCGACGGTTAAGCGATTCTCTAAATAGTCTAGTACGTGCTAGACCTGATGCTGCGTTACGAGTAGCTATGCCACAGGGACACAGGATATAAGATAAAAGATATAGATATAGCGAAATGCGTCGTCTCGGTGATGTTGAAGTGGCGGTGGCGACGTCGTCCCTGCGCAGGTTCGGTGCGGCACATCGCCCTCGTGTCCCCGAGAGATTCGAGCTCACACAGTCCGCAGACTCACGCACAACAAGTGCGTACTTAGCTTCTTCTATATGTCTCCCTCTCCTTGGCTAGCTTTATTGCTCATCATATTATATACTCGTGTGCTGTAGAAGTAGAATATAGGAGAAGACGATAGAGGGTTGTGTGAATAGTAGCTACGACTTGGAACTGTGGAGGGGATGTACGCGTCGCTACACTCTACAAGGGTCGAGACTGGATCCACAGATGAGACAAGCGAGGGGAAAGACCGCACGCACTACCACCACACGCAGTTGACCTAGGCTAGCTTTGTGGCTCGCGCAACCAATACCAACGAGTATCGGAACGTTTCCTACAACGGAGATAAAGATCAGAACATAAGATTGCCATTTCTTTGTTACTGAATCATGCTTCTGTCGCAAGAGCTCGGAAATTTGTGATCTGTATCTTCGTAAGAGTGAGAGATCTTTTAACACATATGTGATGAAATCCATTTTTTCCCGACGATGCTAAAAAGACCACATTTCTTGTGGTCTTTTACAACGCGGGTGGAAAGTGGCCGATTCTTGACCGGTGGGACGAAAAGTATCGTAGCCGGAAAAAAAAGTATGCTACACGGGAGATAAAACTTTTCGATTCGAATTTTTTCCTGCATAATCTTGGAATATGTTTTTTGGATCGATATTTTTGCGTAATTTTACGAAAATTGTAAAACTGCACGGAAAAAAATTTCTATTGCGGGCTACCAAAAAGAAGTATTTTTTAATTAACTCTAGTTCTTATTTGTTCAATCTCATTTAACATTGAAATAATAAAATATTGTTTTGCTTATTTTAGAGTTATTATTTCGATCTCGTATGGAATTGGAGGAATTAGAATTCAAATTAAGTTGATAATGCTTGTTTTTGGCAGCCCGCAAACGATGGATTTATTGAATCAGTCACATTTTTTTTCTAGTGTGTAACTAATTTATGATTAGAAAGCAATTTTTACAATTTTAGTGTTTTTATTCAATGTGGATAAAAAAAAACAGTGGAAAGTAGAACTTTAGTTATTGCTTCCTTATTTTTATTCAGATCTTGCAAATGTCTTTTAGGAACTATGTTGACAAATTTTGACTTTCTCGTAGAGGAAACTTTCTGATATCTTGAGAATAATTTCATAATTTTTGACTCCCATTGTTAGTCCCGGACTAACTTAACACCAACCAACTAAATTTACAACCTTAATTGTAAATTTATTTATGTATAAATACTCACTACAAAATCTTGAAATTTACCCTGATCGGTTTTTTTTTTCGAAAAAATGTTAACGGCTGACCAGAAGGTCGAATTATGTAATGCAACTAAAAAAGGATCGTATTTTGATCGTAAAGTATATAAAAATAAATACTAAAAGCCAAGAAACCAAAATCACTAGTAAATGAAAAGGCCAATCTAAACTGCACTTTTAGTCGAGAGCCTTCTGCGACAAAAAAATGTAATAGATAGCTAAATAGACGAAGCTTTGTAAAAAGCGAAAAAAAATGAGGAAGCATTTTGCAAAGTTCTACTTTGCAGACTTGTTTATGCTCTAGACATTTCTCTAAAAATTCAAAGTGTGGAAGAATTTAAACCGTGTAACCGATTTTTCTCAAATCTGTACTAAAACCTTGTACCATGGTAGTCCATATGTTGATCAAATTAGAACCCGGTATCTCATAATTTGCACGAGCCAGCGCGAGAATGAGATTTTTCGAAAAATTTAAAATGCTATAAAATTTGAAAGCTTAGGCAGATCTGCGTCAAATTTGTACTCAAATGTTTTTCGATGATAGTCCACATGTGAACAAAATTTAAGATAAATGTGAAAAATTTCAAAAAATTTTATTTTCGTGACGGTATTTTTTTTTATTTACCGAAATCGAAATTTACCGACATATCAATAGTACTTTCGACTAAATTCATCACTAACAATCAATAATCGTGAAATCATGTTGAAAATTGCAGTCGGATATCTCAGAATTTACAGGGGATGAAGTCTTTGAAGACATTTTTAAAAAAATTGAAATTGCAATAAAATTATAACCACCTTATCGACTCTCGCGAAATTTGATACACATCATATTTTAATGCATTAATGTACAATCCATAATCCATTAATGTACAAAATTTCAGCCATATATGTCTTGAACTGCGAAAGTTATAGCGAGAAAACAATATTTTCAAAATTTTCAAAATGCCGTCAATTTTGAATTTTCCAACCGATTCGCATCAACTATAATCCCAAGCGTTGTTGTATGACAGCCCACTTGCGTGCCAAATTTAACAAAGATACATCTAAAAGTACGACATTTATCGTACTTACAAGGAATCTGCACACATTTTTTTCTAAACCTCTTTTTTTCGACGTTTTGAACCATTATGAGTGTCGTGACATAAAAATCTCGAAAAAAAAAGAATTTCACAAAAACAAAGCTTCCTCTATGAGGAAGCAATAGAAAAATAAAAAATGTTCAGCCAAGTCGTCAGAACTCCATGAACTCTTAACTGTTGTTCATTCACTGGAGACGGCTCAATTACCTGTGAATTCAGCTTGTCATACTGACCCTATTATACCCATACGTTACCTATCAAAAATCACAAACATTCTAAGTGTTGACCAGAAAAAGTTGTCATCGCGTATTTTCTAAAGGCAAAAAATTATATTCAATTGTCTGAAGTCTACAAAAATAACAATTTCGTTAGACTCACTTTATGAGTTTTTTAAAATCTAAATAATCCACAAAAAACCAAGCAACCAAATTTATTTCGTAAATTCTTGTTTTCTTCGGGTAGAAAAAAATGCTATCAAGTACCATGACATTTGTTTTTGTTTCTGGAGAAGCCATAACGTCGAAATTAATAAATTACAAGGAATCTGCACACACACGCACACACATACAGACATTTTGTTCTAAACCTCTTTTCTCGACGTTTTGGACCATTCTGAGTGTACTAACATGAAAATCTCGATAAAAAAAAATTTCACAAAAACAAAGCTTCCTCTATGAGGAAGCAATAGAAAAATAAAAAAATGTACAGCCAAGTCGTCAGAATTCCATGAACTCTTAGCTGTTGTTCATTCACTGGAGACGGCTCAGTTACCTGTGAATTCAGCTTGTCATACTGGCCCTATTATACCTATATTTTTCTTATCAAAATTCGATGCGTTTAGAGTTATGCTTGAGGTCCGAGTCTCACGAGAGCCGTCCCTGAGTCCGAACGATGGAGCAAGCGAGTGAGGCAGGGGTGGCTAAGTGCGCGACCGCGGGTGCGCGCCCGCTATCACATGGCCTTGTCCTTGAACGAGGCTTGTGAACCCGACTGCCGCTTTTATCGATCAGCCCCCGCATCCCGCTTCGACGCACTCTCCGTATAACCATCTATCTATTCCGATGCAATGCCGTACCAACGAGTACGTGAATATCGGGGGGCTTCGAAGAAGAGACGCGAGATTCGTTCCGAGTCCGAGAGAGTAGAGCTCGTGGACGCTCGCGATAACACAACAAGACGAGACGACTCGACGATATAAACAGCTCGCCTATTGCTTCGTTGCCTCACCCTTTTTCTCGGTACAAATTCTTTAACTCCGCGCGTTTACGACACACTTTGATACTGAATTATTCAGATATTCGAGAAGCAATGAAGAAAGGGACAAAAAAGGATCGAATTATAAAACATTTTTTTTTTTTTCGTTTTGTTCTCCTTTCTTTTTTCGATCCAATGTCACCACTTGAGTTTCCTATGTTTATACTGAATACTATAATAATATACAGTGTAAGTCTAGTGTTTATTTGTAGTAAGTTTACTGCACATAAACATAGTGTGTAAGTGTATAATTATTTTGTGGGTGTAAAAAGAGTAGAACGTATAAAACAGTGACGAAATAATCTAAAATATGAACGTGGCCAAGTTTTTTAAAAGTTTGATTGACTGAAATTGGCGCAATTTTCATCCATTATACGTAAAATATTGATTTATTAATTTTCATGGCGGTGAATAAGATTTCAAATTATGTTAATTAATTTTCATAAATTTATTAATCAAAAAATACTTTGATTGCCGGATTTTTTTATTTTAATGTAAACTCTTTCTATATTTATGTTGTTATATTATATCTATGTAATGCACGTCGTATTAATTTTAGCAAAGTTTTGTTAATTTTCATTTAAATGTACATTAATATTTTTTAATATACGACTTTCACTAAAGTCGTAAATTTACTAATTTCATACTCGTGGTTACACTGACCGGTTTTTGTTACAATTTATATTTAGTGTGATTTTGTCGTGACGAGTTTATATAATATTATGCAAGAGTCTTATCTACCTTACGTTGTCACTGAAAATGCAAAAGGGTTTCTCCCTTTTACATACAATGAAAATAAATGATATACTGAATAACTGTAGTAATACAGCCTATTGCATAATTTATTTTCAAAAGAAAATCCGATTGTAAACCGGTGAAGTGCGGCCTAGAGAATTGAGTGGGGAAAGCGAACGCAGGAATAGAGAGACGAGGGGGACACTATGAGCGTTATAAAGCTTTTGAATTTAGACCACGTTAGAGGGTCCTGCGTGTCCCAATGGCTAGTCACACACGCACACACACACACACACATATACAATTACATGTTACTGAGTAGAGCACACTCGATTCGATGCGGGTGTTCTAGGTCAACCAACAGCAGAGACCGAGGTCAAGGTCTTGCTGAGAACTCTCGATGTAGTCTTCGGTCCTTATTGTGCGTGAAGGTTCATTGGATTAAAAACGGACCAGAGAAGAGGAGAAGAGAGATTCGTCAATATGGATCCGGTGTATCTAACCTAAGTACGTTATATTCTCAATAAATGTGAGACATTAAATCTTACAGCCTGAATAATTATTTTGTAATTTAAGTACATAGACTAAAAGAAAAATTAAGGAGTCTCTTTTAATGCTATATTGTTAGAAAAAGAAGCCTGGAAATGAAAGTTTTTAAAAAATGCGACGATAAAAATTATAATATTTAATTGAGCATGGAAAATAATTATACAACTTTGATAATTACAATGTTTTTAATTATCAAATATGTTTTGTGATACAATTAGACCCTTCGCTATATTTATTAGCAAGGATTATTCTTGACATGCTGTATTGTTTTTTTTGTTGCGAATATTTTTATGATAAATATGCTAATTGAAAAAAAGTGAATGTTGACAAAAATGACAAACATTCTAAGTGTTGATCAGAAAAAGTTTTCATAACGTATTTTCTGAAGGCAAAAAATTATATTTTCTGGAGTCTACAAAAATAATAATTTCGTTAATCGCACTTTATGAGTTTTGCCTTCTTTAAAATCTATAATCCACAAAAAACCAACCAACCAAATTTATTTCGTAAATTCTTGTTTTCTTCGGGAATAAAAAAATGCTATCAAGTAACTTGACATTTGTTTTTGTTTCTGAAGAAGCCATAACGTCAAAATTAATAAATTGCATCAGAAAAAAACTATATAATATTCCTAGGCTTAAAAATACTTCAGCAATAATATTTCACAACTCTTGAACTTGGAAATTTGCGGTCGTTGCCCGATGGGACAAAACTCCAGACGATAATGTGATATCGTTTTTTTTTCTACTTTCTCATCTGCATGGTAACAAAAACATGGCTATCGTTTTGCCTCTCGTTACATTTATACTTGAAGTATTAAATTTTAATTACCGGCAGGTTGAAGACTCGAGTATATTAATGGTGGTGCATTCACACGCGATGCCCGGTGCACGTATCACAGTTTTATGTATGTCGGGGAGACCGGGGCTAGTTGGATCAAAGGTAAGTTGGGTTAAGCCCGTTAAAAAATAACTTTACAAAAATTTAAAAACTTCCAACTAAAGAAATGAGTGTAATTAATAAACAAATTGGGTAAATGAAAAACGGTAAAATATGAATTACGCAAAAAAAAAAAAACCGATTCTTGCAATAAAAATTCAAATGTTCTGATCGCAATACAGTAGAACCTCGAATATCTAAATTCATTATAGTCGAAACTAGTGCGAATTAACGATTTTTAGGATAATGGAGATTCGAAGAAAAATAACATAATTATATAATACATGTCTGTTCTAAATATATATGCGAATAATAACATTATATATATAATATTTTGTTTACAAATACTTTCAAAAATACCATTAACGTTTAATTTAAGGCTTATATTTCATACAGACGTCAATTTTTGGTTGTCTTTACAATAAGAGGCTTTTTTTTTTGCTACGTGAATAAATAAATATTGAAAACAGTAAATAGTATAATGGCATAAAAATGCTTGTTAAATCAAGTTTTATTTTCAAGATTCATATCTCATTTTTATGCATTTCTTTATTGAGTCATCAAACGATGACTCAATAAACCCCGCAACTGAACCATTTTTCCCGGAACGGGTCAGGTTCGGTCATGTCACCACTTCCACCATATCTGCTTATCTTAAGACGCGCCTATTAAATCAAAGCTTAAAGCTTTATTTTTAACCCGGTTTATGCAGCTAAGTATTTTTTTGTTTAAGTTGCAAACAAATTGCAGATTGATTCTTCATTAATTTCCACTTTTCACAAAGCTTCCTCTATGAGTAATCGTATTTATAACTTTTGGCTTACTCATAGAGGAAGCTTTGTGAAAAATGGAAATTAATGAGGAAGCAATGTGCAATGTTCTACTTTGCAACTTTTTTTTGTTACATTTACAGTTTTGGTAGTTACGTATATACAACGAAAACAAATCGCATAAATTATAAAATCATTATGTAATGCGTGCACACTTTTTTTAAGTTAATATTTAATAAAATGTGAACAAAGATTTTTTAAATTGTTGTGTAAATTATTATAAATAAATTTAATAAATTTCGATTTATCTTATGATATTTTACATGAGTTAGAGGAAAATGTAAATTTATGAAAATATTCAAAATGCCATAAAAACTGAACCCCTTTATCGCTCATTACTAAATTTGGTACACAGGACCATTGAGTACTTTAGTTAGTCTGTAGAAAATTTCAATTAATTCGGTGATATTTAACGTAAGTTGAAGCAAATCGTAATTTTTTCGAAAAATTCAAAATCCCATAAAAACTTATTTATAGATTCATCCCAAAATCAATACCGATCTTCCTTTAGCATGACTTTATTTGTAAAAAATTATTTAGCTCGATCGCTACAAACATTGCGGAAGCTAGCGAATCTACCGACTTTTTTCCAAAAATTCAAAATTGAATAAAAAATAATCTTATGTTTGAATTTTTTTGTAAATGATCACAAACAAGAGGGTCTATCTGCCCCACGCGTGTGCCAAAATTCAGCTCGAGTGATAAAACCATTCTTTAGGTATTTAAGTTTGAATTTTGCATGCAGGCCTCACACACACACACACACACACACACACATACACACATATATACATACATACATTTTTTCTAAACCACTTTTCTCGACGTTTCGTACCATTCTGAGTGTCCTGACATGAAAATCTAAAAAAAAAAATGTTTTTCACGAAAATGAAGCTTCCGGGTGGGGGCCAAAATAGCGAATAGCTAATATAACGAATTTAATAAAAATTATGGCTATTCTCGATTCAGACATTCATTATATTTAAATTTGCTATTCAGCCATTCGCTATTTTGACCCTCCATCCTATTAAATAGCAATCAAAATAGCGAATGGCTAGAATAGCCAATTTTTAAATAATGACCATTCTAGATTAAGACGATCATTATTTTGAAATTCGCTATTTTGGTCATTCGCTATTTTGACCCCCATCCAAAGCTTCCTCTACACGGAAATAAATGTTTGGTTGTGACAACTACGTTTTCGATTTGCTGTACACAATGTCTAAAAAATTAGTTGCCTCAACTATATCGAATAGTAACCTGAACTATTCACGATTAGTTCTCGCGAGATTAGTTAGGTTAACTAATCCAATCGTTGGGACTACCATTCGAATCGTCGGTATTATCATTCGAATCGTCGGTATTACCATTCGCATCGTTGGTATTACCATTTGAGTTGTAAGATAAATAGAATAATCGATCGATTGTGTCAACTCATTTCTTGGTTATGGCAACTAATCTTTTTTTTCCGTGTATGAGGAAGCAAAATCGAAAGCGAAAATTGATCCGTATCGCCCCGGTCTCCCCTATGTGCAGTCGCGTCGTTGTCGCAGCTCGAAACCGCCTGTGTGTGTATCGCGGTAGCGAATTACGCGTGGTGTGTGTGGGTCTCGTGCGCCACGTTTTAGATCTAGATGAACTTGAATCATTGAAACCGGTCTAGCGACGTGGCGTGCGCCCGGCTGGACGGGCCTGCCTGCTGCTCTGCTGCTGCTGTTGCTCTGCTGCTGCTGTTGTTGCTACTACTATCCCACTCGCCTGCCCTGGGGTATAGCTCGACGCAACTCTCGTTGTATTAGGTCGGGGACAAGACTTGTTATAGCACGCATGAGTTAGAATAGAGCAGGCGTGTTGCGACTGCTACTGCCGCGGCTGATAAAGAGCTTCATGACGACGATTGCGTGACGAAGACAAGAGAAAGATCGAGACAGAGAGAGGGTAAAAAGGAAGGAGACAAAAAATCGTAACTGTCAGCGGGCCTAAAAAGAATAGTGAGAGAGAAAGAAACAGAGACACATAAGCAAGGTCAGCTTACACTCGAAGGAGGTCCTCACTGTTTTGTCGACTATTTAAAGAATCCAAAAGATATCTACCGTGAATTTTTTCACACGCCATATTCTTGTTTCTCTTATTTATATTCACCCTTCGATGAATTGTACGGGTTTTTGTACGTAATATATTATGTCTAGTATGTGAAATTTTGGTTCGCAAAATTCAACTTATGCACTGCAAAAATTATTCTGTCTGGAATTATGATGGATATGACTACAATTTTTGTCCAGAAAAGATGACAAAAAATGGTTTCTAAAATTGTACCGTCAGTTTTTAATTGCTTTGCCTTTTTGCCTCGCACGAAAGCACACTAATTACTTTTACAAATAAATCAATATCTGTTATGTATGAAACTATATAACAGAACTAAAAAAATTATGAAATTCACATCGTCGACAAAATATTTTGTGGTAACAATTAGAAAAATAAAATAAAATTCACCTCATAAAGTTTATAAAAATTATTATAGATTAGGGGAATATTTTCTGACCAGAAAAATCGAAAAAAATAAATAAATAAACTCCCTAATTATATTATCAATTTATTTCACTTCCGTTTTTCCTCGTTTAAAATTATTTATAAAGCAATCGATAGTTCTAAGTATATAAAAAAACCTGAGATCACGATTCACGGAATAATATTTTCTGCGTAGTTCTAAAAATAAATAAAAAATCTCCGAGTGACACGTACCCGACAAAAGTCCGACTGACTTCCTGTTAGCCGTGACCTACTGTCAGTGCGGTAACAAAACCAATAAGGAAGAGTAAGCGAAGTCAAAAGATGAAAAAAAAGACCTAATACTTTTATTGCTTTATAGCTAGCCGGGTTGTTAATCACCTGCTTCCAAATACGGATGTAGGTATGTATAGTTACTAAAACCTTCTATATATATATGTTGCTGACGTTCGAAAGTCACCGGTGACGTGAGCCGGCATCGTTTATCTAGACGGCAGTCAGTCAGAGATGATTTATTGCATCGCGGGCAACGGGCTCGAGGAATAATATAAGCGTTTGCTATGATGGCCCGGAAATTCGTTGAGGTAAATGACGAAAAATAAGAAGAAAAGAAAAAAAAACGCAAAAGGACGTAACGTTAGTTGCGTAACTGATGATTCGGGCAGCCGTCTTCACTATAACAGGTAAACGGCCCAGTTTCTGACATCTTTAGAACCGCGGCCCTGGTTTTCTATTATTTGCGAACGCGTTATATTATAAAACAAAAAAAAATCCTTTGTCTTGTACATTGAGCTCTTCTGCATGTGATTCACCCGGTTTCGAAGTTAAATCATTAAGAAATAATAATTAAATTATTGTTTTAATTGTGGTCATCTACTATCGGGGTTACTGACACTGTTGAATTTTCCATGTCGCAGTTTTTGACACCGGCGGGGACCCAGTTTCTGACATGTATGTAGCAGTTTGTGACACCAACCAGTATCGAGTTTCTGACGCTTCGACATAGTATTATACACGCGGTGTCAGAAACTGCAACATAACCTGATTTAGGTGATGCACTTACTGACTCCAAGAATTCATGGGAAGAACTAACCTTTACATGAACTTTTCCGTATCAAATCTATAGTGTAGTTTGTTCTGAAGGTATTCATATCACTTTTGTAGTATTTAATACTTACTTAAGGGAATAAATCCGAAATTCTGCATGTGCTTGAGCCTTCCGACTACGAACGTCGCTCGGAGGCCACTGAAACGTCAGTCGCAAGTCTCACTATTAAATTTCGATATGAAACATAAGGTAAACGACCCTGTTTCTGACGCTGGCCCAGTTCCTGATGCGCTACTTTAGCATAGGCGGCTTCCCCCACCATACCAGAAACAGCAAATAGTAATTCGTAATTGGTGGCGTCAAAAACTGCGACATTCGTTAGGTCCTCGTTTACCCTATGGTTTTACATGGGCAGAGTGAGAGTGTCCGGTGGATTGAGATTATTCACTATGGAACACATTATCGAAATATCAATTTAACTTGGCGTCGAGTCGCTACCGCGACTCTTGATAGGAATTGTTTTCTCCCGCACTTACTTCAATGGACTATGTACGGGAGCTAGTCGCTTGCACGCCAAGTTTTTTTTTGTAGCGAGTTTTACTTGGCTAATATATGTCTTAATATTTTTGCAAGGGATTTTGAATGCAAGAGATTTTGTTTGTGAGCAATTTTTAAAAAAATATTTTTCTTGTATGTTTTTTTTCACTTGGCGTACAATTTTTGTTTTGAGAATACATTATACTGTATCGGGCAGAGTTGTAAATCCCCATTAATTCATGAGATATAGTTTACAGTACAAATTGTTTTGTAATTATAATTTCATAGTAATAATATGTAGTGATGATAAAATAGAGTGTAAACATTTGAATAGCTGAAAAAAATACTAATTTTCGCTTTAATATTGCAAGAAATGGTGGAAAAAATGGAAGAAATAAGTAATGCATTACTTTGTTAATGCATTACTTATTTTCTTACATTTTTTCAAAAGGATTACCGTGAATTTTTATTGAAAAATAATCATTTTTGCAGCCATCCCAAAGTTTAATCATCGTATTACAATCGCTACATGTTATTATTATAAAATCATAATTATAGAGCTGATCGTATCATCACCATTATTTCTATAAGTATTAGGCATTTACAACTCTGGTATCGGGGCATCTTTTCTATATTATGACCTCGAAGGTATTGCTCAAGCGTGCCTGCAAACCTAAAGAACCTAATAATTCTTTAAAAAATAAATATATTTATTTCACTCAGTGTGTAAAAACGTGAAATAAAATTTCACCTCATTTACACACCTTGTGAAATAAAATTTTGTACGATACTCATGCGAAAAACGTTTTCTGAACTCGTGTGATTGCAACACTCGCCTTCGGCTCGTGCTGCAAACTCACACTCGTCAGAAAAAGTTTTTTCGCTCTCGTATCGTAATGTACTATTTTGTAATAGTGGGTTACGCCCCGGACCCTAAGATAAGGATGAAAACTCGACTAGGCGTGCAAGCTCTGCCTAGAAGACTCCAGTTAGACAACCTAAAGAACCTAGAGAAAACCTAAAGTACCGATAGCAAATTTTTCAGTTTCTTTTTTTCGTGGACTTTTTTTCCTGTCTATTTTTACCCCGGCCATTTTTCCCCCGTTCATTTATTTCGCGGGCATTTTTTCCCCCAGCTATTTTTCTCCTCGTTCATTTATTCCGCGGGCATTTCTCCCTCCCCAGCCCATTTTTACCCGGACATTTTTTCCGGTCCATTTTTTCTCCGGACATTTTTTCCCGTCCATTTTTTCCCCGGCCATTTTTTCCCGGACATTTTTTCGTAATACCCAGAAAGTGCGATAGTGTCAGGAACTGGGCCGTTTACCTTATTGGGCCTCTACGGTGCCAGAGGCTGTGCGAAACGTGCGAGCGTGGAACTTGAACAACGCGCTTCGGTAAACACACGGAGAGCTACGATGGTGCACGCTGGTGCAGGACGAGGAAGGTGGGACTGGTTCAAGTTCACGTCGCTCGCTCGCTCGCTCGCTCGCTTGCTTGTTCGCTAGTCGACGCGAGAGACTCGAGCAGGAGCCCAAGGTCGTCGGAGAAAGCCTTCCTTGTTCACGGCCTCTCGGCTGCCACTACTCTACGGCAGAATAGAATATATATATATATATATGTATATATAGTCCATGTAGTGTAACACTAACATTAGTTTACTTACGTGAAGACGGCCACTCGATATCTCAACGTTGTACACATACCCGTTGATTTATTGGCTACTAGGTCAGGACGCCTTGACTCACCAACCCTGTTCTATACCGCACTCTGTTCCCGTGAATTAACTCACTTTCCGGTTAACTCGCTCAACGAAGTTCTGCGGCGAGGAGAAAAGAGCTCTCCTTGCGAAACGGGTCAGCAACCCCTGTGCAATTTTGATGCTTAGTCGCGTTGATGAAGACTGTGGTCAAAATAGCGAATGACCAAAATAGCGAATGGTTAAAATAGCGAATTTCAAAATAAGGAACGTCGAAATATAGAATGGCCATCATTATGAAGTTCGCTATGTTAGCCATTCGCTATTTTGATCATTCGCTATTTTTATTGCATTTTAAGGTAGTCCTTGCGCTTTAACCTTTCTGAAGTTTAAGACTTAACGTTTTTTTATATAATAGTTGAATCCCTTCGAAATGCGATTGCAAAGTTTCAAGCTGGGTTATCGACTAAATTACCGAGAAAATAAATACTTAAAAAAGGATTCTTATGCACGGGCTCTTATGGGAAACTAACCGATTTCGTACTTCGGAACGAAAATTAACATGTATAAACTGAACTTTTATACAATATCAAATGTGCTATGGATTCCTTAGAGTGTCACGATTCCGTATAAAATATAAAAAAGGGACGTTATCGAAGTATTTGGGTGTAATTTCAACGTCAAACACATCATCGCCACTCAGAAGTTACGGATAACCGGATGTAGCGGACGATGATAGAAATCAACATAACCTCCAGTGTCAACCGGCTCCGTTTCAACCTTGGTTTCAGCGACCCGATTTTTCGTGGCGGTTGTAGTCGTGGCGCAAAAATTAGATTTTCTATCTACTTTTTTGTTTGTTTTGTGTCACAAATTTACCTTTAAAACGACCAAATTTAGCTCTGACCGTGTGATGATACAATACCACTACGCGTTCAAGCGAGACTCTGATGAGATATTTTAGTTAATACAATTTATGTTTTTTAAGTTTACGAAGCATCTACAAATACGTTTTTATTCTCACTGTGATTAATTGAATGTGTAGATCTATAAAAATGTTAGCATTTACAGAATTTTCGGACCAGTGCGTCAATTGACTAGTATGGGTAGCAAGGACTACTTTAATAAGATGGCGATCAAAATAGCGAATGGCTGAAATAACGAATTTCATAATGATGGCCATTCTAGATTCAGACATTCCTTATTTTGAAATTCGCTATTTTAACCATTTGCTATTTTGGTAATTCGCTAATTTGAACGCCATTCGATGAAGAATGAAACTTTTTGACTTTTTATATGATATCTTATCATGCAACAGTGACAGTAACATGAGACTCTTGCTGGTCAAATTTGTTTGTTTTTCATTGTGTTCACTTTCTATTATTTGAATTGGTGAAAAATTGACACTTTTAGTTTTTATGTGTAAATTCGGTTTTGTTACAGAATTTAAAAAATCGGTGCCAAGTAAAACGGTGCAGATTACTTCCTAATTATTATTCTGATTTCATAAATCTATGTTTCTGATGAAATGCGTTAGTAAATGTTGGCTTCTTTATAGAGAAAGGTTTGTGGAATCTGGAAAGGATTCTCTAGAATTTTACATCCATCATATAACTTAATAGCAAACAACTTGAATTGTAAACTCATTTATATATAAATATTCACTCTAAAATCTCGAAATTTACGCGATACAGAGTTTTTGTTTTAATGTCTCTGTCAATATCGATTCTGTCCAAATGCAAAACCGATCAGCCTTGATTTTCAGATTGTTAGGTTGAAATTTAGACACGTTGACGTGTGTACATTGTGTTTCGATAAAAAGAAAAACTGAATCGTTCGAAAATATAAATGACGCAACGAATTACAATTAAATTTACAACTATAAAAGGATAAGAACACAATTGTCGTTATGAGATTATAAGAGATTTATTATTTCCTTTATACACATGACAAAAAATCATACACACACCAGACATTTTTTCTAGATCACTTTTCTCAACGTTTAAGATAATCTTAAGTATACTGACATGAAAATTTGAGAAAAAATAACTTTTTCACGAATACAAAACTTCATGAATGAAGAAGCAAAACGAAGGATATATTTGTAATAGAATTCCAATATTTCCCAAATTATGTTTTTTTTTAAATGTAGTTCAACCGCTACTTTTGATGCCAGTCACTATCCCTACTTTTTGTCCGTCGTAACCCTCTCGCAAACACTTTTAAATTGCTATTTCTATTTTGTGCCTAAAAATATCTGAAACGCCATGAAACTCTGCACTTCTTTTTTTGTCAATTTTTGAAAGGAATTGACATAATTATTATTTATAATAATTATTTATATATAATATTATTATTTTTATATATGTATATTTTTTTATTTTTATATTATATATATTTTATATAATATTATTTATAATTATTATTTGATAAATCAAATAACTCCATTTTAATGAATGCTTGTTGCAATTAGTGTACGTCTATTTATTTTAACAATAATTTTAGCAATAAACCAAATTTTGTGTATCTTAATTCGGTAGATCGAAATGTTTTTTTTTCCAGTGTTACGATTTACGAGAAACTAAAAATGTGATGACAGATCGCTCTGGTAAATAATTACTAGAAATCTTTTTAAAGTAGGCCTGTAAGCATCTCTTTGCAGCCAGTAATTATCAGTGAAACTTTCTGTTGGCTAATTGGTGATCGGACTGGCAATTATACGAACCTTCTAACAACAGCAGTCATGATAGAAGTGACTGGGATACCAACGAGGGGATCTTGGCTTTCGAATTTCCGCGAGCAAAATTCTAAACACTTTTCCATAAAAAATGTGAAAAGAACTATTTACATTTTTTCATATTAAAATGCAAAATATCATGAAAGTAATATATAGAATTGACTTTTGGGTCGCCGTTTGAATAAAACAGTATCTTAAATACTTGTTTAACGAACAATAGTATAAGCAGTCATAATATTTTCGATATAGAAAATTCAACATTTGTCTGCCAGTCTAGAATAAATCAAGAACGGCTAAATCACTCTTTTTATTTTCAAACATTCGTTGAGAATAGAATCTGGTTTATCTTGGAAATAAGTCAGAATAAAAATATATAAGAATCAAAATTAATTTAGAATCGAAAAATTAATAAATTGATATCAGTTTAGAAAAAAAAAACGCTAATTGAAATTAAATCGAGCCGAAATAATCAACTACTTATTTATAAAATAAAATGATTTTTCATTCGTATTATGCCGGTCTCCGTCCCGAAGAAAGGCGTTCTTTGCGCCAGAGTGAACGTTGGCTAATATTTTTTCGCAGGTGAGGAGAAGCATCGATGAGTTCGTCGACCAAGTTCAAGGTCGCGTTCTCCGAAACGCCGGAACACCATTACTTTCGTTCGGCCGCGTTCGTTTTCGTTTGGTTCGCCTTTACCGATTTGGTGTGGCGTGTGTTTCTCATCGCGCAGCCATAGCCGGACGTATAATGCGCACGAATGAACGAAAGCGAGAGCCTCATGGCGAGAGTTTTAGAAACCGGACCGTGTGATGTAGCGAGCGCGGACTCGAATCGTGAAAACTCAGTCTTTGGTATATGCTCAAGAGTCAATGTGAGAGCAGAGAGTCTAAGAAAGCGAAACCTTGTTTCACTTCGAGAGCTGCACGCTTACTTTCCATATGTCCACTTGCCTTTGCCTGCACATCCATATCATAGCCGATTTCATTATGCTAAAAATATTAATAAGATTACAAAAAAATTATGGCCAATTTGATCTTAAAACAAATTGTAGTTTCCAAAATTATGATTTTTTTTTAATTTTTGAAAATTTCAAAAGAAATTTAAAATTCCAAAATTTCAAAAAAAAAAATTAAAAAGCTGATAATTGAAATTGTCACGTTGCTTCCCCGTTAATTTCTATAGCTATCCTGAAAATTCTGTTTTTCTTATTTTTTATTATTATGTTTGGCTTCCCCGTAAGAATAAAGAATCCACGTTCCAGTATAAAAAATCGAGGTTTATACTATAACATTGAGTCTCGTAACAGGAAATCAGTGTGTGGACTTTTTATTTTTGGGCACAGATTGAAGGTTTTTGATGTAGCAAGTAAAAAATAAAATTAACATTTGTTCAAAATTTCAAAAGTTTCAAAATTTCAAAATTAAAAAAAAAATCATAATTTTGGAAAATACAATTTGTTTTAAAATCAAATTGGCCGTAGAATGTCGAGCGAGTGGTATCAAGTTCAAATATCTTTAAAAATGGGAAAGTAAGAGCATGATGTGATTTTCTAAAAAAATTCAAATTGTCATAATTTTGGAACCACTCAACGGATTCGTGCCAAATTTGACCTTAACCTTTGTGTACCGACACTATATATGTGTACCAAATTCCGGAGCGATATCTTGTAAATTGCGTACGTTATCGTGGTAACAAGAATTCGAACCAACACACATACGGACATTTCGCTCAAATCATTTTTCTCGACGTTTTGGAGCATTTTGAGCCTCCTGAGATGAAAATCTGGAAATTTTTTTTTACGAAAACAAAATAAATAATAATTCATTGCCCCGATTTTGGACACAATTTTCCAATATTGCAAATTCACTAATGTCCTTTTCATGTAATCATCATTGACCTTAAAATTGCGGTGGCATAAATATGTTACTTCACTTCTTTTTTCCTTATAAAAAAAAGTAATTAATTTAATAAAACAAATCTAGATATTCCAATTTATATGTAATTTTTATAATTCTGTATGATATCGAAATAATTATTCAAACATGTGCAGGGGCATATTTTATTGCTTTAATGTCATATGTAATTGCAAGAATTATATGTCGGAAATTACAACTTTTTTATCTGATCAGCTCAATCTGATATTCAATGACATTAATCTGATATTCAATAATCACGCAAAATGGAAAATGGATTAAAAAACCTTGCACGTACTTCCTCACAGAGATAGCTTTGTATAGATAGAAATATAATGAGGAAGCAATGTGCAAGGTTTTTAAATCCATTTTCCATTTTGCGTGATTATTGAATAAATATTAGTTCGACTCGTCTTTTTGACAAATAAAAATAATTTTATTAGTAGTAATCAAAAATTTAACTGACAATGTAGCATATTTCCTACTTTGGATGAATATCTAATTTTCCCCGAGTTAATATTTACACCCTTCTAACATCCTTCGTTGAATTGAAATGGGTAAAATATGCCACTTTTGCACGGAAAAAAAGGCTTGGTTGGAACTACCAAGTGCTATGGTTATATATGCGCCAGACAATTAATTGGTTAGACCAACCAAGTAATTTGTTAGTTAACCAATTTCTTGGTTAGACTAACCAAGTGTCATGGTAAGCTAACCAAGTGACTTGGTTAGACCAACCAAGAAATTGGTAGCCTAACCAAGAAATTGGTCGGTCTAACCAATTAATTGCCTGGCGCATATATAACCATAGCACTTGGTTGTTTTAACCAAGCCTTTCTTTCCGTGTGGAGGTTTATACAACACGGAAAGAAATGTTTGGTTGTAGCAACTACATTTTCGATTTGCGTACACAATGTCTAAAAAATTAGTTGCCTCAACCATATCGAATAGTAACCTCAACTATTCACGATTAGTTCTCGATTGAATTAGTTAGGTTAACTAATCCAATTGATTAGTTAGGATTAGTTAGGTTAACTAATCCAATTGATTAGTTAGGATTAGTTAGGCTAACTAACCCAATTGATTAGCTAGGATTAGTTAGGTTAACTAATCCAATTGATTAGTTAGGATTAGTTAGGTTAACTAATCCAATTGATTAGTTAGGATTAGTTAGGTTAACTAATCCCATTGATTAGTTAGGATTAGTTAGGTTAACTAATCGAATTGATTAGTTACGATTAGTTAATTTAACTAATCCAATCGTTGGGATTACCACTCGAATAGTTGGGACTACCATTCGAATCGTCGGTATTATCATTCGAATCGTCGGTATTACAATTCGAATCGTTGGTATTACCATTTGAGTTGTAAGGGAAATAGAATAATCGATTGGTTGTGTAAACTCATTTCTTGGTTACGGCAACTAATCTTTTTTTTCCGTGAAGGGTCTAAGAACCTCATCTCACTCTGTACAACCTAATTGGAGGTTCAAAGATAAGAATTTCAATCCACAGTAGACTTCGTTTACTTCATTCGGCTAATATCTGCCATTTTCGAAGGTTTCGACGAGTGTCAAAGGAATGGAGGAACCTCCGTTTACCCCGCGGGGCTGCTATATTTGGGTTTTGAAGAGCGTCTCATTTTCAACTCGGGTCGAAACATCTTTTATAATTTCATTTCAATAATTCTACAAAAATTAGACAAAAGGTGGGATTCAATTAGGAAGCCATTCAATATTTCAATATCATGAATCGAAAATGCATTTGCACGTTAAAAAAGGATAACTCTTCAAAATCGCAAATTTTCAACTATTTCGATTTAGGAAAGTATCCAAAACAATTTATTATTTTTCATCAAGAAAATGTCATATCTATCAAAAGCTTTTTTAATTTCAGATATCCATGATTTCTGAAAAATTTTGTCAAACAATGATATTCTATTATTAATGCATCCAACGTTTTATTATTATGACACAAAAATGTATTGTCACATAAAAATTTAAAAGCACGTTAAGAAAGTATAATTTTTCACAAGCCGCTTAAAAAAAAGTAACCAAAATTAAATTTTTATTCAGCCAAAAATCGTAAATCTATTATAAGAAATATAAACCAAGCAAATCGGTATAGTGCGTAAGTAGAGTGGGTAAAGGTGTCACGACCCACATGGAGATGCCCAGAAACGAGAACGATGGTTCACTTTCTCTCTCCTGAGAGCTCGGCCGACTGAAGCTTCGCTTTGAAACCAAAAGTAAATATCTCCGCTAGAATAGCGCGGACCTCTTGGTTCGAACTGGAGAACGAACGAGAGTGCAAGTTGGCTGGTCGCTTTCACCTTGGCATCGGGACACGCGAACGAAAGCGAGAGTCCCGTCGGCGTGAGGACTACTATCCGGCGATGGGCCCGACGGTCCCAAACTCTGACTCGCGCGATGCCCCTCATATGTGTTCCCCGCGTCGACCGACGAAAGTGAATTGGTGGCGGTCGCGTTTGCTGCTGCTGCTGCTGCTGCTTGGCTGGCTTATCGTGCTCGCTCTGCTTCGTCTTATTTCAACATCTCGCACTCACTCATCTTGTGGAATATACTATGCGCCATTGAACTAGTGACCTTCATACGGAAACCGGTCTTTGTTTGAGGCCCTTGGGTAGTACCGAACGCGCATACTATAATCCCATCCTCTCGACCGCGACCCTAAGTCCTAGGTCCGGTCTAGACGCTCCCCCCCATCACTTCCTTTGTTTCTATCACCTTTTCGCACTCTCAAAATACCCCCTTTTGGTTTCCTAGCATCTACATATCGTGAGAGAGTCAAAACGCGTGAAATAATGCTCCATATATCAGTCGCTTTCATTGTGCACTGGTAATTTTTAATATTGTGGGATAACTTGAATGTCTCACAGATATTCATTGTTTTTTTTATAAGTTTAGGTTTCACATGTTGGGAGTTCTTCGAAATGAATGATTGGATTTGCTAATTGTTTTTGATTTAAGGGATAATGGTTGAGTAGACGGAATTTAGGAAATAATTGATGGGAGAAAATTGATGACGGGAGAAAAAGTCGCAGAAAAATAAATCGTTGGAAAAAATTGGCCATTTTATCCATGAAATTGTCTATGAAAGACAGGCTCATGGATAAAATGGCATGTGGAAAGAATGTTTTTCCGTCTCTGATTGCAGAATTCATAGATACCACTTTCGGTCGGAAAATTCAGCCTACATTTTTTTTCTTCAAGATATCGAGTTTTGGCATTCACTATCGTTCTCAAGTCGCATATTGTAGGGTAGAAGTACCGGTTATGGCCACTTTAAGAATTTTCTCATTTTCAAGTACTTGTGATTGGGACCAAATATCATAAAACTGTTTTGGACCTATACTTTTCATATCTGAGAAAAATATATTTTCAGATTTCTAGCATTAAAATTTTCATATGTATCGAGAAAACACTGGAAAATAGAAAAAAGTAGGAGCATAGCCATTTCACCAGTTCTGGCCACCTATGCACCGGTTTTGGCCACAGTAATGTACCGGTTTTGGCCATGCTTAAAATTAGAATAACTCAATGTTCATTGCACTTCAAACATTTTTTAAGGTGTGTTTAATAAATCAAAATCGTATTCTTATGAAAGCATCCAATTCCTCTACACGAAAATGTCTTTAAAGCACAGATGCCATCTGTGAACCTAACTAACCTTTTTTGACATTCGTCTCCTTCGTTTAGCACTTTTTCGTAGCAGCTTTCTTTGTCACAAATAGTCATACATTATATTAATGTTTTACTCTTTACACTTTTATTTTTACTTTTACCAGAGTTCTTTCCGAAAGTAGATTTTCGCATTGAATAATGATGGGAATCTTCAACATGAAAGGTGTTCCACCGCTTTACCTTCTTTTTTACTATACATTTCTAAGGATATATTTTTCTTAGCGTTTTTTCGTTTTTTTTGTTTCTTCTTTACGAATTTATGAATTGATTGTGTAATAATTAACGAAAAATTAATGATTATATCATCATGGCCATATCCGGGGCAACATGCTTATTCCATGTACCAGTTGTGGCCATCGTATTTTTTATAAATGTATAGCTTTATTTCAAACTTTTAGTACATCAACATTTGCAGTGATGACTCTTAAGATTGATATGTGCAAAACTGCATGCAATTCGCCAACTATATAATCCGAATATGTATCTAGAGCTTTCGTCAAAATCTTGTCGAATTCCGTAAGGAGTTGACAATTTGATGCATCAGCTGATGATACTTTAATTACTGACACAGTGCTTTTTGTAATGGAGACGAACGGACGTCAAAATGACGATAAATGTTTCCAAAATACAAAACGTTATGAAAAATTATGATTAAATACAGGTACAGAATTAAAATAGCCATGAAAAACGTATTTAAGTGTAGGGGTGGCCACAACCGGTACTTCTACCCTACCCCGCAAAATACCGGTTACATGCCTTTTTACGGTGTTTTTTGAAAAAGTCACTTTTGGTCGGAAAATCCAACCTAAAGAACCTACATTTTTTTTTCTTCAATATGTCGAATTTTGGCCTTCACTATCGTTCTCAAATCGCATATTGTACCTCAGAAAGTACCGGTTACATTTGTACGTTGATTTTTGAAAAAATTACTTTTGGTCGGTTCTGATTTCAGAATTCGCAGATCCGACTTTTGATCAGAAAATCCAACCTAAATTTTTTTCTCTTGAAACTAACGAACTTCGTACTTCACAATCTTTCTCAAGTCGCATGTTTCATCGCAGAAAATATCAGTTTCAAACTTTTTTTACAGTGCTTAGAGAAAAAGTAATTTTTGGATGTTTCGTTTGGACGATTATCTTTAACATCTTAAGATAAGTAAAAAAATTAATTTATCAAAATTCTCGAAAAACTACTATTCATCCTTCGACGGTAAACTTAATTTGTAGCTTCACCCGCAATAAAATGAATGCAATAATCGTATGCGTGTTTAAAAAGATTTTGAACAATCTTTTAGCTAATTGAGCTTTGTATATTTTTTGACCCTATATTGTAAAAGACTATATTTGTCTTAAGTACACATCAATTAATAAGCAATGCTACTATATCGTGACTTCACTGTTAGAACTGGTGATGACCGATAAACTTGCTAGAAGGTCGTTCCTTTATTCAACAAACTATGTATGTTATTGCGGGACTGTTGTGCGGTCTTGGAGCTCGAGGTTTCTGGAAATATTGTGCTCTCGGCACAGCTTGCTTTGCAAATATTCAAAGTAAGCAGAGCACTGATAGCTGATACGATTAATAGCTAAGAGTGAAGTTGACAGGTACTCGGTTCAACGTGAATGCGGTAGCCAGGTATATACAATAATGACCAATCTTGGCAACAAGTCTTCGAGGAAGTGAGAAAGTCGTCGATTCTCCGAGCAGCAAATTAAACCGAGATATCGTTGAATTATTAATCACCGTCGTATTTCAGACCGATGATAAATCAATGTCGCGTGTTCTCGGGTACCGTTGAATTTACAATTCTTACACCTGTTGAATCTTTCCTAATGAGTTAAGAGAAGGGGTCAAGCTTGTTTGTTCCTATCGCGTGAAAGAAGAAAAAAAATACGCTCCCGTGACCGAGACTTTTGCGTGCTTAAGCCATGACCTGTCGCAATTAAGATATCGCATGCTTCTTATCTTAAGTAGTACTAAATTCTCGTGCAGATTAGAGCGGAGTGACATGCCAGTCTTAAATTAAGCATTTGTGATATGGAGCCATGAATTTTTATTCTTCCTTTCTTTTCTCAATATTATTATTATATTGACTGCGTATGAAAAATGATATTGAAAAAGAGTCATGAATAAACTTCGTGCATTCGCTATGAATTCATCTTTTACAGAAGTCGTTACGATTTTTTAGGACATTTAGAGAATTATCCAAAAAGGCTACAACCCTTCATAATTACCATTATTTGTTTATTAAGCGGGTTTTTCCGAAATAGAGAAAATTCCGGTGTCGCTAATTATAAAGTGACAGCAATTCATGTTAAGTCTATTCGACTATTTTTTTTAAATTTATTTATTCTTTCCATGGTATGGCTTCAATCGCCTTTTACCGCCAATACCACCCTTTCTCCTATCACTCCCTACCCGCACTTCGCTAAGCTAACCTAACTTTCCATGCGGCCGCAGCCGACTTAGCTACACTGTACCGCATTCGCCATGAACACGGGGAAACTGCAGAAAACCCGTGCTGGTACAGACGGCCATATATTCTTCTGATCTCCCGGTGTATATACGAAAGTAAAGTACTTAAGTGTAGACACCGATGTCTCAGAAAAACTGACCTCCCGCTCACTGATTGATATGCCAGCCGGTGCACGGCTAAACGGTCACCCATCCAAGTTATGGCCGCAAACAATGCTGCTTAACTCGTGGGACCGCCAGAGCCGTACACCGACCGTACAACCATCAGTGTTGGTAAGTCTATTCGACTATTTTTGTATAGTTACAATAACTATAAAATAGTCGTGGCAACGATTAAAAATGTAGTTAGAATTATTTTGTCGTTACCGTAACAACAAAAAAAAAGTTGCATGAATTAAAATGAAATGGCTATCACTTTATCATGACGAGGACTTCCACAGTTTCTTGGAATATAATAAACGAATTTTAATGGCATTGATACCTCGTATCAGTTTCTTTTTTCAGCCGTAATTTCAGTCGCATGTGCATTCACAAAAGGTCATAATAAAAACAGTAGACCAACGAGATTTTTTGAAGCCTGTAATTGACTTCAACAGCAGTTATCATGCTACCACGGCACCAGACATCGTTAAGCCATGTCAGTGCGGCATATCACCTGTGATAATTTGTGTTAACATTGAGACAGAGCAAGCGGTCGTTCAGAGGACGGTAAAAGTCGTGCGTCGTTTTTGTGCGATTCAGATACCGCACGTATCTCCAAACATCAATATATTTTATAATAAAGTTGTTTCAACTTCTTGTCCTTCATTGCTCATTGACATTGACTTTTTCGTTTCAAACTTTATCTCCAAATCATCCGAATTTACTTGAATTAATAATATAAAAATAAAAAGAAGTCAAAGTACACTGTAAAAAAAAACTTTTTTGAAAATTAATATACCCTATATGAAGCTCGGATGCATATACCGTATATTAATTTTTAGATGCATTCGTCATTGACAAATACAATATTGATATATTCCCGCGTAAAAATAATGATGTCAAATTGTGATCATAAATTGACATATCTCAAAAAGTGCCATTTTTGAGACGCCTTAACACAAAATATCTTAGAAAATTTCAAAGCCATTTTGAGATCGATTTGATACCAAGTTTTTTTTACTAATCTGATCTCAATTATTGCGCTGAAATTTAATAGTACATTTGAAAGATCAAAATCAATTGTGCATATCACGAATATTGATATCAAATTGTAATTTGGTAATCAGTAAACGTGATATCAAATTGATCTCAAAATCCCTTTAAAATTTTCTAACATATTTTGTCTTAACGCATCTCAAAAATGGCACCTTTTGACATATGTCGATTTGAGATCTCAATTTGACATAAGTATTTTTACGCGGGTTAAAATGAAGATCACAATACTCACGTACCATAATTTAAAAATACCAGTATCGGAGAATTCTTATACTATTCTTAAATTTACAATAAAAGTATATTAATTTAATATGGAATTCCTATACCCATTTCATAAATCTTAAATCGTTTTGTATTTTAAATTCACTTGCATTTTTTACAGTGCAGGTTCTTTTGCATTCTTTTTTTGCCCATTGTTTTATCAGTAGTAGTAAATGCGCTTTATTAGCCTTAAATGTACAAAGTTTTGGAAAGTCTAAAGATACATAAATATATTTATAAGATGTTATTTCTAAGGCTAATGGGCCATCGACTGAGGTCCTTCAGCCCGTATGTTAGCAGTGCGTGGGCATTTTTTTTATATGTTTAGAACGCTATAATAAAAATAAAAATATTTGACATGTACGACCTTAGTCTACTAGACGAGACATGATTTCGAAGATAGTGTTGGTGGGGAATTTGTGTTTAGGGACGTTGTCTGGGGGAAGTAATCTGCATAAGTCAGAGATTTCCTCAAGATGTTGGTGGGCGAATTTCGTGCTCAGCTGAAGTGCTGTTAGTGATTGGCTCTAATTTAGTTGTGTCATACAGTAGCTGGTTTGAGGGATTGTGAAGTGGATTGTTAGGATGTTTTATCATTATTTTGCACTTTTATGAGGAAGTATGTTAACCGATGTCGACTGATTTTTTAAGTTTTTGTAGCTCTATAAAAGACTTAAAATAATAAAGAAGCGATGTGCACAATTTGATTCTGCATCGCTCATTTAAATTTTTTTTTTTTTAATATTGCGTAATTTATTGTGCGTAATTTCCAAGAAATATGATACACAATAATTAAAATTCCTATAAAATACGAACCCTTCTACCGATCATCACTAAATTACATGTCGGACACCAATAAACATCGTTTTGATTCTGTAGAAAATTTGTGCTTGCTAGATTAAATTTTGCAAAAGTTAATGCAACAAAGTAAATTTTTTAAAAGTTACAAACTTCTATAACATCCCAACCGCTCTATTGATTTTGATCAAATTCAATACGTTTATAAATAATAAATAAATTGAGTTTTAGCTCGATGGCGGAAAATTTGTTCGGGTCAGAGTGATAACAGACATTTTTAAAACCTAGCAACATCACATAAAATTAAAATGCTTGAACCGATTTTTATAAAATGTATACCAAAGAAACATTAGACACCACTGTATGAGTAATTGAAATTTAAGCCAATTCGGCCAAGTAGTTCATAAATTATCGTAATATCAATTTAAAGCCCTTCATAATCCACACATTCAGAAAAAATGCAGACGTCGGTAACTATAAAGTGACAGTAATTCATTTTAAGTCCATGTGACTTTTTTTATAGTTGCGATAACCATAAAATAATGTTCGCAACTATAAAAACATCGTTAGAACATTTTTTTAGCTACCGTAAGTTAAAAAAAAAAGTTGCATAGATTAAAAGTAAATAGCTGTCACTTTGTAGTTGCCACGAATTCCACAATTGTGTTTTCATGATAATAAAAGCTATGAGGAAGACAAATGTCGTCTGCCATCTGCTACATAAATTACATAGTCAAAATAGCATATGAGTTGTGCGTCACTAGCGATATGGTTGCTGCATTCTACGACCTACGACAAAGAACCAACACGACGGATTCTGGAGCTCCAGTGAAAATGATATCAAGTGTCGCCCAACTAAGCCTTTTGATAAGCGTTATCGCAGAATGCGCTTGACATTGAACCTGTTATCGGCCGATTATTCGGCACACTGAACAACATTCCGCTGAATAAAATATACCGAGGAGACAACATCAACATATGGAAGCGATTACGAGACCATACATTGTACACTTTTCTTAGGATATCAGAATTTAATTATCAATTTTACTGTACATACTCATATGCACTTACATGGTTTTAAAAAATCACTACATTGGTAATAAAATCAAATGATTTCATCGTGATTTATAATCAAGATTAAAGTCAATATACGGTGAACTTACGAAAAAATGTTACGTTAATTTTACCAAAAAAATTTTTTACCGGTAATATTACAACTATATAGACGAAGTTTACCATTTTTTATGGAAAATTTACCAAAAAAAATTTTTTACCGGTAATTTTACAACTATATAGATGAAGTTTACCATTTTTTATGGAAAATTTACCAAAAAAATTTGTTACCGGTAATTTTACAACTATATAGACGAAGTTTACCATTTTTTATGGAAAATTTACCAAAAAAAATTTGTTACCGGTAATTTTACAACTATATAGACGAAGTTTACCATTTTTTATTGTTATGGTCATTTTACCGATAATAAAAATACCGGTATTTTCACATCTCTATATGCACTTGATTTACCTCTGCTTGAATTTTATTTCTTACCGTTTGTTTGTTACTGTGAATTATCCAATGATCTGACGAATTCTTTGATGTTGATAAAGTGATAAACGAAAAATTTACATCTTTGACAAACGTGAAAGTCGTAAAAATATTCCATCTTGGAAGTTGCTGTTGTTTTTAGATTGGTAATAATTAAAAATAATTATTATCTCAGTGGGCGTCTCAAGGAGGATATCGGTTATCTGTGACATTGAATTCTGAATCGGCGGTCAGACAGCGTTGATCCCTTTTATTGCTGACAAAACGTAAGATTTTTCTTTTCAAGATTTTATCTCTCGTAATTGGCGCCACATTATTTTCGGGCATGAATGCAACAATATTGTGCAATTACATATCCCCTTTTTCCTTCGTTACATATGAAGCATTCTCTGTCAAGTCAACCACTTTTTTTTTCAACCCTCTCCGATTTGCCCTGTAATTGATTATATGAATGTACCACTAAAATACACTCTATGTGAATTTTTTCAGATTTTTAAAAATAATTTTTCAGAAAATGGCTTTTTTTTATTCAAGTGCAAATATCTCAAAATTGTGAAGTTACTGAAAAAAAATGTCTGCACAAAAGTTGTCGTTTACTATTAGCTTTCAAGCGGAATATTCCAAATAATTGTTACGTTCCTGTGAGTATGATTTTTTTCCGAAAAATGGAGGAATTATTTTTTAATTAAAAAAAGGATATTTTTTTTTACTGAAAAAATTACAGAGTATTGCTACATGACTGTTGATACCACAAAAAAATCGCCAGAGTGACACCGATTGATCTTCGGGTATTAAAAAATGCATTTGTGTGAAAGTTCCGAAAAACGAGGGCGTTATTATATTTTTGATAAAAAAAGGCTACTTTTTTTTGGCTAATAAAATTACAGAGTATTCTTGCATGACTGTAGATATTGCAAAAAAATCATCAAATTGGCAAGGATCGAGCTTACGGTATTAAAAAAAAATATTCGTGTGGAAGTTTCGAAAAACGGGGGAATTATTTTTTTTATACCGGTAGCTCGATCCGTACCACTCTGATTATTTTTTTGCAATATCTACAGTCATGCAAGAATACTCTGTAATATTATTAGCCAAAAAAAAGTAACCTTTTTTTTATCAAAAAAATAATAATGTCCCCGTTTTTCGGAACTTTCACACAAATGCATTTTTGAATACCAGGAGATCGCTCGGTGCCACTCTGGCGATTTTTTTGTGATATCAACAGTCATGTAGCAATACTCTATATTTTTTTCAGTAAAAAAAAATATCCTTTTTTTAATTAAAAAATAATTCCTCCATTTTTCGGAAAAAAATAATACTCACAGGAACGTGACAATTATTTGGAATATTCCGCTCGAAAGCTAACAATAAACGACAACTTTTATGTGCTGACATTTTTTTTCAGTAACTTCAAAATTCTGAGATATTTGCACTTGAATAAAAAAAGCCATTTTCTGAAAAATTATTTTTAAAAATCTGAAAAAATTCACATAGAGTGTCTTTTAGTGGTACATTCATATAACCAATTACAGGGCAAATCGAAGAGGGTCGAAAAAAAGTGGCTGAATTGACAGAGAATATTCCATATATTATATTTTATTCATAAAACTTATTTTTAAAATCATTTTTTAATTACTTTTACAACATATCATCATTGACACCATACATTTTTTTAAATATCCAGTCCCATTTTCTATTGTTTTATACTATGTCTAAAATCACTGATTTTCTAACAGATATCATAACCCATAAGTATGTTTGTGATTTCTATCAAATAACATTGAATAAAGTAATTGCTTCATCAAATCACTTCGAAAAAATGAACTTGGCATAATGAAAAAATATATAAATAAATTAAGAAAATTAAATAAGGGGAACAATCGATTTTTAAAACATATAGCATCAAATGAATAATTATAAAAAAATATGTTACGAGAGTATCACAATTAAATAACGATTTTTCAAAGCAATTTAATATTATATAAAAACCTATAGTACAGAATAAAACGTTTGCTTTATTTGCAAAAAAACCACGATGGAAATTATGTAATAAATTATTACAACAACGTGGAAAATCCTTACACGTTGCTGCAGCAAAGTCGCACATTAATCGAGTCTCCGGGTGCGAGCCTCGTGACGAAACATTAATGAAAGAAAGAGCCATGACCCTGTGGTAGGTCGAGGTCCCAAAAATAGAGTTCCACTGCCATGAGCTACCGAACGGCAGCTCCGAGGATGACGTCACGATTCGAGCAAGCAGTGACTGCGCATTTTTCTCCCCCACGATGAAAAATGCATTCGCTTCTACGTTATGTTAGAACGACCCTCACATTTTCTGGGGAGTGATGTGAATCATCGAAGGGAAGCGATCGAACTATTGACAAAATTGATATTAAGCTCCTGACCAACGTAACCGAGGTTTTATATCATATATCGTTTTTTTTCGTGTGAAAAATGATACTTTATACAAAATATAATATATATAATCAGAATTCCCAAAAATTAAGAGATCTAACAAATTTTTCCAATAATTCCAAATCTTATCGAATCGGAAACTCTTTATAGATTTGACACAAATTGATTACCAATTGTCCTTTAACATTCTTTCAATTATAAATTAGTATTTAGCTTGATAACTTCAAATTTGCGAGGTCTGGAGCATTTCCAGACTTTAGAAAAAAATGTAAGTCTCATCATCATATGGGGCTTTACATTTTTAGTAAAGCAATACGACCTCTTTGCTCAAAGAAATAAATACAGGATTTCCAATTCTGGAAACCTGGCATGGATTTTGCTAAAAGTATCAGTGAACAAAGAGGTCTGATTTACTTGACTGCAGAATTTTAATTCTCCCCGATCTCTTCGCTTTTCATCTTATTCACGATTGTTCTGTTGATCCGCATGTACCCGAGTAGAAATTTCATCAGGCATGCCTGCTGTCACACGAGGTCCAGATCAGTTTTAGGTATGGTAACCTTATTTGGAGCCGCCGCAAATTCACCTGCTCAGGTCCATGTAAGGCTGAGATATGGCATTCGTGCTTAATAATGCCGTCTTTCCACCGGATCAGGCCCATGTCAGGCTTTACATACGGTAACTTCATATAGATATGCCATTCATCGACCTTATCCGTTTCGCATAAGGTCTTCCTGTGGCATTTGGACCAAGATTTTGTCCAATTTACCTTTACTTTCCCTGGTCAGATCCGCATACGGTCTTCGTGTGGCATAGTTTCTTTAAACATGCCATAAATTTACATTATCAGGTTCGTATAAGGGCTAGATACGGCATCCCGTGAAGAAATCTTATCAGGGTTCTTCCAAGGCCCCGATTAATATTCCCTAATTCTCTTAGGGGCCTTATGTGGAAGCCTCATAGGGTTCCGCAGATGATGGTCACGCTTTTTTCTTCGGGACCTTTAAAGGCTAAATGTTACGGGCCTTTAAAGGCAAAATAACGAGGACCTTTTAAGGATGCCCTATTAAGTCCTTACTAAAATAATAAAGAAATTTAATTTAAAAATATATATTTGTTATTATTTAATTGAGTAATGCTGCACTTTTAATTAGATATTTCGTCTTTCTCTACACGATGGTACATATTAATCGCTGAAAAAACATATTACATTTTTTTTTGACATTGACGGGAATCGAACCTGGAACCCTCTGGATGGTGTAGTTGCGCTGCGCCTTAGCTCTCTTGGCCATTCAAATCATATGAATATACATTTTTTTTTGTCTATTTGAATGACTGTAATATGAAATATGAAATAGAATTAATGTAATATAGTCAGAACTTAATAGATTTACATGACTGCGTCTGATGTGTAAAAATAGAAGCACATTTAGTTATTTTTTTACAGAAATTGGTTATATCGAATAGGGTACATTGTATCGTTGTTGTCATCTATAATTATATTCCACGAAATTGCTTGTTTTATCGTTTGCGCGAATTAGTTCGTTTGTATCTAGGTGCGTGACTGTCTGACTGACTTGAGGGCCAGTATTAGAATGGGTTACCACCTGGCTGACTTTGACGGTCATTAGTTGGATAGGTGACCACCAATTTTGCCATGGAAACCTCGGATTGCCATATAAGATCCTCATCTGGCAAATTTATTATCGATTTGTTTACTTTATGCCATGGTTAAGCCTGACTAGGCCTTTAATTAATTAACTTATCAAGGCCTTATTAAACTTCACCATGGCCTTATGAGATCATTATTTGGCAAAATTATGATTAATTAGTTTACTTGGTATCATGATGAAGCCTGACTGGGCCCTTAAGTAATTACCCTATCAAGCCCTTATTGACCTTCGCCATGGAAACCTAGAATTGCCTTATGAGATCCTTAGGTGGCAAAATTATTATTGATTTGTTTACTAGGTGCCAAGATTACGCCTGACTGGGCCCTTAAGTGATTACCCTATCAAGCCCTTATTAAACTTCGCCGTGGCAACCTAGAATTGCCTTATGAGGCCCTTAAGTGGCGAAATTATTATTGATTTATTTACTTGGTGTCATGATTAAGCCTGACTGGGCCCTTAATTAATTGCCCTAATATAGCCCCATTAAATATCGGCATGAAACCCTACAGTGTCCCTAGTAGGTCCCTAATTGGGAGTGATATGGAACCCCCTTTTATGGTGTCCACATTAAAGCCCGATAGGGCCCTAAGTTATGTTAGGGCAACCCTAATATTTTTCTTCACGGGTATTCGTTAAAAACATTTAAAAATTATTATTATGCAAAATCAATCTTTTCAGTACCTTGCGTGTGCTGGATTTTTTCACATCTTTATCCCATCGAGAAGTATTCGAAATTTTCGCTGCAACTCACGTTTTACGGAACTGTATCGCTAGAATTACTTTGAAATCTATCCAGGTACTGACCGTCAAACGCCAGTTCCTGGATGGATGACCGCCCCATTATGTTTGTATTTTGAATATTTCGGCCGTAGTCACAATAAATGGATGTACAGTCTTTGACGTGCTTTCATTTTAAGTATACTTCAAATAGACAATAAATATGTAAAATTTCTAAGATGTCAATGACCGAGTGGGCTAAGGCGCAGAACTGTCACCCAGAGGATCAAGGTTCGATTCCCACCAACGACAAACAAATTTACATGTGTTTTTTTCAGCAATTAATATGTAAGGTAAACGCCCCAATAGCCAGCCATCTTAGAGAACAGGAAACTGTAAAGTTATATTTCTTATACTAAAATGACCTTTCTATAATTGTAAACATGACTAATGCAAAGCTTAGCTTTTCTACTTTTCGAAAAGCATCCATTAATTTATGTCAGGGGTATAGTTTTTTGTTAAAGTTAGGAAACAATTGAGAAAGTCGATGGACTAGTACCCGACCACCGATTTCAGGTAATGTGTAAATACCCGACCAAGCATGCCCCTATACGCAACCACCCGCCGATACGAGGCTATGCGATTCGTTGAAACTTCAATTTATTTCTTAAATTACACGCAACGTTTGGGATAATTTATGATAAATAATAACTAATAAAAAGGCTCACCGTGACGTGCAACCGGCATCAACTTGCCATAGAGGTTATGTTCGCTGAGTTTGTGTTGGCCGGGAATAGGCCGCGGTTGGATATGGTTCAGCATACTGCGGATGCGCCCCAATAGCCAACCATGGAAATTGACGACTTAGCAGTGGTTTTTCGCAAATTTTAATGGAAGATTCATAAAGTCTATTTATTCGCGAATACCACAAGCCACGAATTATTGTGGAAATCGTGAAAATAACAGCGTCATAAGCTTAACAACGTTACGCCAATTCTTAACGAACTGGCTAAAAGATATGCGCCGATCCTCTGAGCGGCGTCTGCAGTGCACAATATCTTTAAAAAACGTCAACAAAAAAATTAATGACTATTTTTATTATTGGCCTATGCAGACATAAAGAATTGCAAAAATGGTAGCACTAGTTATTTATTTATTTCATATTCATAATTTCTTAATTTTAGTCAATATTTGTGTCAGTGGTTGGAGACTGGTACCGGGGCGTTTTCCTTACTGAAAACTAAATAAGCTCGAATATCCAATAGGAAGTGCAAACTAAATCGAATTCGATAAGCGCAGATAATTATTTTGCAATTTATTTGCCGTTTTTATATGTAGGGGTTTAGTACGGCAACCTCTATCCGGCCCTTATCTGGAAAACTTAATCTGGCCCTGAACATGCGCTGCGTTACATTCCTGCAAGGTCCATATAAGGTTGCCAAGCAGGGGCCTTAGATTTAAATCCGGCTACCACGCTAGGGCCTGATATTCTCCGCAGGTGAATTTCTACTCGGGGAACTGTCAGAATTGCAACTCTCAAACGTGTTAAACACGAACTCGGTCTCGGTCTCGATCTGAACTCGCGCCAATTTGGATCAATCACAACGCGAATAACACGATGACAATGGACCAACTCACACTTCGATAAAATCTCGCAACATACTTTTTAGAGAAGGAACAATTGACAAATTCGTTAATCTGTCTGTGGCTGATCGTTTATTCATTTCCAATCGTAATATGAACATCATCGAACATGCGGATGATTTCATTAAACGAGGTTCATGAATATTTCAGGTGATCCGAAAACCCAATTTAACTGCGAAATATGAGACACGTGTAAGCCAGTCTTTTTTTTCACGTACACTTAGCAATTTCCATAAATATTTACAAACAACGGTTGAGCCTGAACGTCACTTATGGCTTATTGTAATTTATCGAACTAATTTAAAATCTGATTACAGTGTCTCTCTTGGTTAACTCGTTGGACCTATAAATAAATACGGAGGAAAGTATTTTTTGTGTAACGCATTATTTGAATTATTGAAATCTGGACATATTTGCAATTCTGCTACTTGTTATTGTTATCATGACAATTCTAACCCAGAGTAATAAATAATAAATATTTCATTAATTTATATACATGGGTTATCGACTTTATCAATTTAATAATTTTGTATAAGGTGAATAAATATAGTAACATCTTATGTCATATGAATTCGTTGTTGCAAAGGTCAAATATAGACCATATTTAATTTAGTGAAATTTATTTTATAAAAATGTATTGTATAATTATATAATAGTTATTATTTTGTGACATTTATCTGCAGCTTTTATAAGATGTTCAAAAGTTCGTACAATTCATAACAAAAAATAGAGTTCATAAAATTACATGGTCACCGTCTATAATAAAAATGGAATATAAATGGAGAACTTGCCCATTTTTTTTACATTTTTTAATAATGTTTCACTGAAACCAAATTTTCATCCTAGCTTTTAAAAATGTTTACAGTTCTTTCTATGAACTGTCCAGTTGATAATTGTAAAATAATAATTACAAACATAATTTTACGATACATTGTGAGTTAAAAAAAGGGTGATGATTTACAACTCTGATAATCAATAGTAAAGCAGTTAGTATTCTCTTAGATTGCCGATTTCTCAATGTTGTCCCTGATTGTTCGAATTAATAATTACAAATATAGCTAGTACAATGTCACGGCAATTTCCCTTTAAAAAAATGGAAGCATATTCTTTAAGTATAAAAAAAATTAATTGAAACTATATTTTAATTCCAATTACATATTGAAAAGTTTTTATTAAATTCTAAAAACTCCAATTGGAGTTTGAAAAACAATAAATCACTGATTCGTTTTAATTTTCTCAACGTTGTCACCGATCTTGCGAATTAATGTACCTAATTCAAAATAAATATAAAATGAATGAACTATTCGATGTAAAAAAACAATAGGTGTTTATATTCTATTTAATCTAATTTCAAAATTATCGTGCACCCTAAAAAATTGATGGTGAATTCAACTATACACATGTTTCCCTGAGACGACAACTACGTTTTTATGGTTGCTGTAACAATAAATAATGTATCTAGCAACTAAATTATGGCACGTTTCATTATTTTTATAGTACAACTCACTATATTTAGTAAGTTGTCGAATTTATTTTTCTCAGTGTGAGATTAATATCATGGCAATTAAACCATAACATAATTCTTTTATGATTTCAGCGTACGCTGGTTCCACTTTGACGAGGTGTGCCATTATCCATCGTGCTCCGTAGCCATTATGTCCCGCTCTTTCATATCTATCGCATCGTAATAATCACACGAAACATTCTTGCCAGGCGGTAAGCGAATTAATAACTGAATTACTAACCATGCTTAGAAGTTTTCAATCAACGTCTTTGCTAATAAAAATTAGCGAATGCCGAATTTACGCCACCGTATATGCAATACCAGCGTAATTACTCGTGAATATTGAATTGGTCGACGCCATGTTTGCCACAACTCCACTTTGTCCCTGCTTGGCTATCGCTACATATATCGCACAAAGTTTGACTGCAGGGGACGCAGAGAATGGAAAATAATTCTCAAAATAAATATAAACGGAATGAAGTATTCGATGTAAAAAAACAATAGGTGTTTATATTCTATTTAATCCAATTTCAAAATTATCGTGCACCCTAAAAAATGGATAGTGAATTCAACTATACAAATGTTTCCCTGAGACGACAACTACGTTTTTATGGTTGCTGTAACAACAAATAATGTATCTAGCAACTAAATTATGGCACGTTTCATTATTTTTATAGTACAACTCACTATATTTAGCAAGTTGTCGAATTAATTTTTCTCAGTGTGATATTAATATCATGGCAATTAAACCATAACATAATTCTTTTATGATTTCAGCGTACGCTGGTTCCATTTTGACGAGGTGTGCCATTATCCATCGTGCTCCGTAGCCATTATGTCCCGCTCTTTCATATCTATCGCATCGTAATAATCACACGAAACATTCTTGCCAGGCGGTAAGCGAATTAATAACTGAATTACTAACCATGCTTAGAAGTTTTCAATCAACGTCTTTGCCAATAAAAATTAGCGAATGCCGAATTTACGCCACCGTATATGCAATACCAGCGTAATTACTCGTGAATATTGAATTGGTCGACGCCATGTTTGCCACAACTCCACTTTGTCCCTGCTTGGCTATCGCTACATATATCGCACAAAGTTAGACTGCAGGGGACGCAGAGAATGATGGGGTTGGCTTATCGGTGCACGAACCTACCGTTGCTCTGCATACAGAGTGATAGCAGCTCTGTGGCAAAGAAGTGCGTTCGAGTAACGCTATAGCTTGGCTGATGGTAGCAGGGAAGATGTTGAGCATAGGTAAGACCCACTAATGTGTCTCGTACGCAAACACACGCAGTCCGAGCAATAAGGCGCACGAATGCACACGTTAAATTATACCTACTTGCACGAAGCTAAGAGACGAAGTTTTTTTCAGTGTGACTTGTAAACCTTGCACATTGTTAAAGGGTTGGTTTCAGAGCGAGAAAGTTGAATGGACTTTAGCCGATATTATCGAGGTTCTCAATTCCTTTTTGTAGCTCACTTTCCATAAATATTTACTAGAATTGCAGGTGCATAAGAGAGAAACTCTAACGAGAAATTACTCGGTCATAAAATATCAGCAGCTACCCTTTACGTGAACTTACGTGCAAATGTTTATCTGACAATTAGTCTGAAACGGAGATGTAAGCCATGTTTTGTTTAGGAAAACAAAATATATGTGATATACTAATTCGGGTATTTTAATTTTTTCATAACAATATTCTGCAGTGGTTATAAAAAGATTTCGCGACTTTTGAACAGTCGCGAAATAAGAATATTTTTCAGATAATATTTCACGGAAGATTGAAAGAAAAAATGAAGCCGCCAAGTTCTCTATTAATTTTTTAATGCATTTATAATGAGACTCATTTTTTTTAAAACTGATTTATATATGGGGTAAAACACGTCAAGGCGGCCACACGAATTTTTCATTTCAATAAAAAGTTTTCAAATTTCTTGAGGATGTTGGCCTGGCTGAAAACAAAAATTGCAATTTTTTTCAGATTTTTTTATTGCATATTTCAGCCGTTACAAATAACTGAAAATAATAATCGTTAATTTTTTAACGCCAAAACTACGGCTCTCGCAAAAAAATCATTTTAACAAAAAATTTAAGGTATCTAACGTTCTTTTCAACAAATATTTTTTCAAATTTTCCTACTCCGTTTTATGCTATTTTTCAATTAAATAATATTTCAATATTTTTTTTCTCCGAAACTGCGTTCTCGATTCAGATGAGATTTTTACATTTTGTTCCTTAATATGTTAAGAATCTGAAAAAAAATTGGCGAGATGGGCGGCGACTTCGTTCCACAGTTACAGCTCTTCGAATGATCGAACATAACGGTAATCTAATGTGTAATTGCTCTCTGCGTTCAACAGGGTTGAGACAGTCAATAAAAAAAATCTAAAGCCCGCATCACTTGATTCTTTTTTGTTACTTTTAATTAAAAAAAAAAAATTTTCAACGCAGAACGATGGTCGTGTAACATTGAGCACGTGAATATTGAACTCAAGAGACATTCATTCACCACGTTTTGCCAATTTTCGATTGATCAGAAAAGAGCACGATGATGAATTACGTGTCATCAGGAAAAAAGTTTCAATTCCATCAGTCGATAAAATAAATGTATTGAAAAACCCAAAAATTGAAGAGGGAAAAATATCCGATGCAAAAAATGCAGTGCGGGCTTTAGAATTATTATGTAGACAGTCTGTTGAACGTACAGATGCAATTACACATTAGATTGCCCTAGTATTCGATCGTTTGAAGAGCTGTAACAATGGAATGAAATCGCCGCCCATCTTGCCAATTTTTTCTCATATTCTAGACATATTAAGGAACAAAATGTAAAAATTTCAGCCGAATCGGGAACGCAGTTTTGGAGAAAAAAAATATTATAATTTCATTCGATTGAAAAATAACATAAAACAGTGTAGGAAGATTTTGCAAAAAAATTATTGAAAAGAACGTTAAATACCTTAAATTTTTTGTTCACGTAATTTTTTAGCGAGAGATGTAGTTTTGGCGTTAAAAAATTAACGATTATTATTTTCAGTTTTTTGTAATGGCTGAAATATGCGATAAAAAAATCTGAAAAAATTTGTAATTTTTGTTTTCAGCCAGACCGACATCCTCAACAAATTTGAAAACTTTTTATTGAAATGAAAAATTCGTGTGGCCGACTTGACGTGTTTTGCCCCATATGTATGTATTCCTAACAGATTTTATTTTACTGGTGTGTCCATTTGGTGCGACGCAAACGACCGTAATATGAGTTGATATTATATAACATAAGATTCCCCCAAACCCTCGGAAAATTTCCACAAGCCTAACCCCACATTGATACCTGACCTAACGCAACGAAATAGGAAAATGCCTCGTCATCGAGATGTAGGGAACCTTCGCCCTCGGGTATGCCATCGATCAGTCAAATTTTCGTGGTTGGCCCTATATCCCCTGACCGAATTAGGGTTGGGGGAAATGTAGGAGATATATTTATAGATGATTCGTGCCACGTGCGCAAGGGACACGGGAAAAACAGTAATACGATCCCATCAGGAATCTAGGACCCGGTGTCTCACACAAAATGGGTCTGAACTAGGGCGTGTGGCACCAGTATTAGCTGGTATATACTGAGTTTTGCTTGGTGGAAGTTTTCTAGACAAAGAAGTCATTTTATGAAATGCTATTTTTGCTCGAGACTCGTGCTACATTCATTTTCACAATTTTTTCATAAAATTTCATGGATTCGTTTCATCAGACGGAAAGAAATAATTGGTGGAATAAGCTCTAAGCGAAAAAAATGGTTGGGACAATAAATTAGTTGGTTATGGAAACAAATCAGTTAGTTGAGGCGATAAACCAGTTGTTTGAGCCAGCAAATTAATTGGTTGGCAACTAACGAATTGGGTGTCGCAAGCAACTAGTTTGTCGGTTCAACCAAAAAATTGATTAACCTAGCCAACTTTGTCGGTTGGAGCGCATTTAGCCACGTGAACTTTGGGGCAACCAATTTTTTCTCTCCGTGCACGCTAAAAGGGAGGAAAGTGCGTTATTTTTATCGAGAATGAAGTTTTTTGAATGAAGAAATCAGCTAAGGTAAAAATATATTTTTTTTACTTCGCTAACAAATAATCGCATTACGTGTTTGCAACAAGGATGCAATTTTGCTCATTTTTAACCAATGACGAGTACGCATGTGCTGTATGGTATTTATTACACCCGCTGGGCAGGCATGGATCGTTTTGCTCCCTAGGGGGTAATGAGATTGGATTACGTATGCGTACGAGTCAGAGGTTGAAAATAAGCGTTTTCGTACCCGTGTTACGCGCATGAAATTAGAGGAAAAATACTATATTTTCATTACAGTTATTCAAAGGTGTAAATTTTCTTCTATATTTAGATTTCTACTACATTATAATTACAAATATAATTTTGCCATATATTGTTATTTCAAAAAGTAAGTTGGTCTTAAAAAACGGATAATAAACAGTAAATCACACACGGAGAAAAAAAAGTAGTTGGTACAACCACTTTTTTATGAGTTCGCTAAAAATGAGTTGTAACAATAATGTTTTTTCGAGATTTTCATATCAGTGCATTTACAATGGTCTGATATGGAATGGCATGTGTGATGAAGTGTCTAAAACTCGTGAAGTACTCGATCAAATCATTTTCAATCTTAATACCATGCAGAATACGAAGTAATCTTTACTTGGTATAAATTTTATAAAAATAAAAATTGACGCATTCTGTTTTTACAAGATTTTTAAATTTTCGAAAAATGTTCGTCAACGTTCTAACTCAGCACATTTGCAGCTATCGAGCTGAAACTGCGTATGGAAAATGAACAAGCTGATACGACCTTTGTTATTGATCTTAGGCTAAATCGATAAAGTAGTTCCGTTTTTATTGACGTTCGAAATTTAAAAAAAAATTGATGTTATTCCATCAACTTTTAAAAAATTTGATTTAGCGAGCACAAATTTTCCACGTGAACGAAAGAATGTGATGCTACACGTGTAATTTCGTGAAGACGATAGAAGCGTTCGAACAGAGTTGTAAATCCCCATTAATTCATGAGATATAGTTTGCAGTACAATTTGTTTTGTAATTATGATTTCATAATAATAATATGTAGTGATTATAAAATAGAGTGTAAATATTTGAATAGCTGAAAAAAATACTAATTTTCGCTTTAATATTGCAAGAAATAGTGGAAAAAATGGAAGAAATAAGTAATGCATTACTTTCTTAATGCATTACTTATTTTTTTCCATTTTTTCAAAAGGATTACCGTGAATTTTTATTGAAAAATAATAATTTTTGCAGCCATTCCAAAGTTTAATCATCGTATTATAATCGCTACATGTTATTATTATAAAATCATAATTATAGAGCTAATCGTATCATCATCATTATTTCTATAAGTATTAAGCATTTACAACTCTGCGTTTGAATAACATAGAAATTTGATTTTTTCACATTATTTGGCGATGATTCAAATTTCTCTAAATTTCAGATTTTCAACTGTATTCCAAAACAAGAATACAAACTAAAATTTGCGCACATTGCTCCCTCATTATTTTTCGTGCTTTTCCAAAGTTTTCTTCATAAGGAGATCAAATAAAAAACCATACTTCCTCATAGAGAGAGATTAGCAAAAAGCTAAAAATAATAAATAAAGAATGTCCAAAATTCTACTCCGCATCCTTGTATTTTTCACCGCACCGAGAGAAAAGATTTCATTGACGCCAATGAAATGGGTGGATTGATTTTTTTTTTCATTGATTTCAACGAAATAGTGCATTTAAATTTCAAAGAGATCATTTTATTGCCTGTAAATAAAGATTTACTTAGTGAGCATATAGTAAAGAAACAGTTTTATTGTTTTAAAGAGACGTTTTCATTGGTTCAAAGAAGCCTTTTCATTGATCTCTCTCTCGTACCTAACCTCACTTTCTTGTTTTCCGGTTCTCCCGAACGAACGGCTTCGAGTTTCGAGGAGCCAGAAGCTTAGCCTATTTCTGCCGTACTTCCTTACATACTCACAAAATGTGAGCTTTATCTGCCACGTACTTCAGGAAAAAATAGGTTTCGAAATTTTGAGCTGGTAAGAAGAAGGTTTCATTGAATGAGAGACGATATCTTTGAAATCAATGAAAAATGGTTCATTGGTTTAAAGAAATGTTTCTTCGAATCAATGTCACTACTTTTCATTGAGTTTGAGATGATTCAAAGAAAAGATAGTATTGAAATTCAAGTATTTCATTTCATGGGCAACGATTTTCGTGAATCAATGAAACTTTTTCTCTCGGTGCGTGCAGATTCTGCTTCGTTGCTGATTTCAGAATTAGGCTTGTGGGTAGGACAGAGATATATTTATAAAAAGATTCGTGCCACGTGCGCAAAGGACACAGGAAGAACAGTAATACGATTCCATCAGAAGTGTAGGCCCCGAGGTCTTGCTCAAAATGGGTCTGAACGAGGGTGTATGGCACCCGACTTAACTGGTTTATATTGAGTTTCACTTGGTGCTAGGTATTCTATAGACAAAGAAGCCATTCTTCGAAACGCTATTTTTGCTCCGAGACTCGTGGGTGCCGGTGCTCATGGCGATGGTGCTGCCGTTCAGTGTACGCGGAGTTGTTCACCACCCGCGCTGAAAACCGTCAGTCTAGCCTTGACTGCGCGTGGGGGTTGCTATGGTGATATGTACATGCTCGTGCGCCCCCGACCCTGCCATCGTCGTGGTCGTCGTCGTCGTCGTCGTCGCCGCCGACAACCCCCACTCAACTCGATTCCGGTCGTTCTCCCTCTTTCTCGCTCTACGGCTAAGAGCGTGACCCCGACCTTTCAGGTGGATGACCTCCACTGCATCGTGAGGGTTGCGCGCGCAACCCTCTATATCGCGCGGCGTCGAGTCTCGTCTAGGTGAGTGAAGAAGCCGCGCGGCCACCCCCGCGATGAACGGTCACCAGCCGAACACGGAGGGGACTGCAAGCTTTCCGCCAGGAGAACCGGAATCGATGCCTCGCTGAACAATTTTCCACTTTCTCACATTTGACAATTATTTCGCGATTTTTCCATTTATCCATTTCTGTGTCATTTTTTGTGGACTCGTTTCAGCTATATTGATAATATTTATTTTGACATTTTATTCTTGATTTCTGTGTCATTTTTTTATAAACTCGTTTTGGATTAAGGATTTCGCCATTTTATTATTCATTCCTGTGTCATTTTTTATAGGCTCGTTTTGGATTAAGGATTTCGCCATTTTATTATTTATTTCTGTATCATTTTTTTAGAGGATCGTTTTAGATTAAGGATTATCGATGCCTGTAATATATATTTATTTATCATTTTTATTTATTTCGCCATTTTATTCTTAATTTCTGTGTCATTTTTTTGTAGGCTTGTTTTAGATTATGGATTTTCAAAGCATGAAAAATATGTAGACATATCATTTTCGCAATAATATTTATTATAAGCATTTTCATTTATTTTGCGATTTTATTGTCCATTTCTGTATCATTTTTTTATAGACTCGTTTCAGATTAAGGATTTCGCCATTTTATTATTCATTCTTGTGTCATTTTTTTTTATCGGCTCGTTTTGGATTAAGCATTTCGCCATTTTATTATCCATTTCTGTGTCATTTTTTGTGGACTCGTTTCAGCTATATTGATAATATTTATTTCGACATTTTATTCTTGATTTCTGTGTCATTTTTTTATAAACTCGTTTTGGATTAAGGATTTCGCCATTTTATTATTCATTCCTGTGTCATTTTTTATAGGCTCGTTTTGGATTAAGGATTTCGCCATTTTATTATTTATTTCTGTATCATTTTTTTTATAGGATCGTTTTAGATTAAGGATTATCGATGCCTGTAATATATATTTATTTATCATTTTTATTTATTTCGCCATTTTATTCTTAATTTCTGTGTCATTTTTTTGTAGGCTTGTTTTAGATTATGGATTTTCAAAGCATGAAAAATATGTAGACATATTATTTTCGCAATAATATTTATTATAAGCATTTTCATTTATTTTGCGATTTTATTGTCCATTTCTGTATCATTTTTTTATAGACTCGTTTCAGATTAAGGATTTCGCCATTTTATTATTCATTCTTGTGTCATTTTTTTTTATCGGCTCGTTTTGGATTAAGGATTTCGCCATTTTATTATTCATTTCTGTATCATTTTTTTATAGACTCGTTTCAGATTAAGGATTTCGCCACTTTATTATTCATTCCTGTGTCATTTTTTTTTATCGGCTCGTTTTGGATTAAGGATTTCGCCATTTTATTATTCATTTCTGTATCATTTTTTTATAGGATCGTTTTAGATTAAGGATTATCGATGCCTGTAATATATATTAATGTATCATGTTCGCAATAATATTTATCATAAACATTTTTATTTATTTCGCCATTTTATTCTTCATTTCTGTATCATTTTTTTGTAGGCTCTTTTTAGATTAAGGATTTTCAAAGCATGAAAAATATGTAGAAATATCATGTTCGCAATAATATTTATTATAAGCATTTTCATTTATTTTGTGATTTTATTGTTCATTTCTGTGTCATTTTTTTATAGGCTCGTTTCGGATTAAGGATTTTCAAAGCCTAAAGAATATATTGAAATATCGTGACAGCAAAAATATTTATTATAAACATTTTCATTTTATTCTCCATTTCTGTATCATTTTTTTATAGACTCGATTCAGATTAAGGATTTCGCCATTTTATTATTCATTTCTGTATTATTTTTTATAGGATCGTTTTAGATTAAGGATTATCATGTTCGCAATAATATTTATCATAAACATTTTTATTTCGTATGCCATCTTATTCTTCATTTCTGTGTCATTTTTTTTGTAGGTTCGTTTTAGATTAAGGATTTTCAAAGCATGAAAAATATGTAGAAATGTCATGTTCGCAATAATATTTATTATAAGCATTTTCATTTATTTTGTGATTTTAAATATTCTTAATATATATATTTAAATATTCTTCTTCTATTATTAAATACTTAAGACTCTGAAAAATGCACGTTGAATATCGATTAATTTTATCTTCAGCTTAACTATCGTTAAAGAGAAACAAATATTCGTAAAATTTTATAAATATCTTCTTGATCAATTCGGGCCATATGATTAAGTACATTGAAAATAAAATAAACGACCATGCTTCTTCATTTTTTATCTCAATTTTTCGTGGATTTTTATAGCAACTGATTTTTTTGCCGTTATTTAAAAGTTTAAACTTCTTTTTGTAAAAACTACAGATTACTATGAAATATTAATGATAAAATATCCTATACCATCCATTTTTATTCCGTAAACTAACGGGAGCTTGCAACTTTGATTGCAAGCCAGATTCGCAGAATTATAGCCAACTTCAAAAAGCAGTGCATAATCTTTATGAACCCTAAAAGAATGCCCATTGTAAATAAATCATTTTTTGTACTGTGTGAATAAAAGTCTCACTTGAAATTATTATACTTTGAATTTTTAAAAATGCTTATTTAGCTATCGACCAACACAAAGAAGTTGTCTCAAAACCATGTCACCCAACTTCTTGTGGATTGTCGAACAAGCCTGTAAATTTCAAATTAGTAAGAATCTCGAGTGATCATACCAAGTCCATAAAGTAGTAGTTAATACATGTATAATAGTGAGGAAAACTAAAATGAAACTTCCGTCATGACCCGATTACTCGTCCATTGGCGTGCGAAGTTTATCCGACGCAGTGTAGTAACTACGCCAATGCATCCAGACGTGGGGCGCTCACCCCTTCCTGTCTGCACCCTCACATAGACGCATTGGCAAAGCCAGTGCGTCTCACACCGACGAGCGACGAGTACTCGTACCCCATATATATATATTCACCTCATGCTTCTGCTGTGCTTGCGATTTTCCTCTACCCTAGTCTGCGCTTCTCCCATCGTCGCTCTCAACTTCAACTTTCGTGGCCAGTTGTATGTAGTCTAGAAGCGAGGGAAAGCGAGAGCAACGAGAGACAGCGAATGAGGGATGTAATACTTTGTCGGGCACGTTGAAGTGCGGTGGGTGCGAAGCAACCCCCTCAGCCCCCCCATTCCTCTTGTTCCCCTCGCCCTCCACCCCATATACCTTTCGCTTCTTCGCCCTCCGCCCTTGCCAGACGTGTCGGGCTCTGCAGTCCGCAGCCACCGTCGAGCGTTTTGCCGACGCAGCGTATTATTGTGAGCACGCGCCCATGTGGGCACGCACACGCAGGAAGGACACTACTAAGGGTGGAAGTCAAGGGAAGTGCGACGATGCAGCAGAACCGTCACGCTCGGTTCCCTTGCAAACTCCTGAGGACGGTGTCACCGGGGTGCATGCACCGTATAGAGCTGCAGCAACTTCCAAGAGGGTAGGGGGATGGGGGGTGAGGGCGCCGGTGATGCGGGGGATCGACCCAGGAATTTATTCGCCAGCGCACAGACCCTTATCGCGTCGCGTCCAATAATACGCAGGTGCTTCAAAGTGGCTGCGCAGTGATGCCTGCTTCAAGATGCACTTCTTTGTAATGTCGATTCATGCTGCTCTTATGCACTTTCTACTGGAAAAATTACGTAGATTTATTTTTCATTGTTTTTTAAATATTTTATCAATAATACGTCTTGGAATAAAAGGGGCAATTTTTTAAATTTGATTATGAAGATATTCTGATGAAGGGTCGAAGAAATTATTTTGGGTTCCTTACAATGTAAAAAAAATGGTGTTAAATTTAACACCACTGTGTAGTCATAATAGGTTCATTACTTTGGTGTAAAGTTTACATAGAAAAAATGTCCGATAACATAGAAATGTATTGGCAATAACCAGATTGTAAATGCCTAATACTTATAGAAATAATGATGATGATACGATTAACTCTATAATTATGATTTTATAATAATAACATGTAGCCATTATAATACGATGATTAAACTTTGGAATGGCTGCAAAAATTATTATTTTTCAATTAAAATTCACGGTAGTCCTTCTGAAAAAAATGGAAAAAAATAAGTAATGCATTACTTATTTCTTCCATTTTTTCCACTATTTCTTGCAATATTAAAGCGAAAATTAGTATTTTTTTCAGCTATTCAAATGTTTACACTCTATTTTATAATCACTACATATTATTATTATGAAATCATAATTACAAAACAAATTGTACTGTAAACTATATCTCATGCATTAATGGGGATTTGCAACTCTGCCAATAAGACTTCTTTGTGTTAATTCACTGATTGCACAGACAAGTGTTATCGATGACATTTTTCTGTGTTATTGGAATTTTTTATTGTGTAAACTTTACACCATAGTAATGGATCAATGGGGACTACACAGTGGTGTTAAATTTAACACCACATTATTTACAGTGTATTGCGTCGCGACCAATAATACGGAGGTGCTTCAAAGTGGTTGCGCAATGATGCCGGCTTCAAGATGCACTTCTTTGTAATGTCGATTTATGCTGCTCTTATGCACTTTCTACTGGAAAAATGACGTAGATTTATTTTTCATTGTTTTTGTTTTGCTTCCTGATAGAGGAAGCTTTGTTTACGTAAAAAAAAAAATATAGAGATTTTCATTTCAGGACACTCAGAATGGTCCAAAAAGTTGAGAAAAGTGGTTTAGAAAAAGTGTCCTGTAACTCGAAAACGGCTTTAACAATCAAGCTGAAATTTGGCAAACTGGTAGAGGAGCAACGCCCCTTCCTATGTATATATTTTCGAAAAAATTGAAGCAAAATTCATATTTTATAAGCATTTCAATTTTTCGAAAAATGTCTGTATGTTCTCTAGCTTCCGCAATTTTTCAGCTAATGAGCTAACTAGTTCTGAACTAATAGAGAAATGAAAAATGAAGGTCGTTATTGAATTTGAGCAAAATCCATAAAGTGGCTTAGATTTTATCAAATTTTGAATATTTGAAAAAATGTTGTTTTTGCTCTTATTCAAGTTAAGTTCAACCAAATATGCTCAAATCTTTTGCAAGGTAAAATTAACATCCATTTGGAGTAGATATCGAATTTGGTGAAGATTGGTAAAGTGCTTCAGATTTTATAAGATATTAAATTTTTCAAAAAATCTCTGTATGTTCTCTAACTGCCACAATTTTTTAGATAATGAGCTTAAACAGTTTTTGACGAATAAAGCAATGAAAAATGATAATCGGTATTGAACTTAAGCGAAATACATAAAGCGGTTTAGATTTTCTAGAATTTTGAATTTATGAAATTTTTTGTTTTAGTACTTCTTTAATTTGTATTTAAAATAAGGATGCAAAGTAGAATTTTGCACATTGTTTCGTCAATAATTTTCATCTTTTGCACAGCTTCCTCTATGAAGAAGCCAAAAATAAAATAAAGAAATACGTTGCGAAAGATAAAAATTATTGAGGAAGCATTGTGCACAGTTCTACTGAGCATCCTTTTTTAAAAAATATGTTATTAATAATGCATCTTGGATTAAAAGGGACAATTTTTTAAATTTGATTATGAAGATATTCTGACGAAGGATTGAAGAAATTATTTTGCGTTCCTTATTGCGTAGCATCCAATAATATTGAGGTGCTTGAAAGTGACTGCGCAATTATGTCTCCTTCAAACTACCCTTCTTTGATAAGTCGATCCTTGCTGCTCTTATTTATAGCTCTTTATAATGGAAAATAAAGAGAATTTATTTTTCAATTTTTGTATACAAAGATTTTAATACTGCATTATTTTCAATTCTTCAATAACGCAGCATCTTGAATTAAAAGAGTCAATATTTAAAATTTTTATCTGATCATGAAAATATTCTGCTGAAGGATTGAAGAAATTGTGTTTTTAAGTAACATTAATTATTTGTGTTATTTAATTTAGCAATACTCGTAGAATTATTATAAATTTGTAACAGAAAATTGGACATTCACTGTATTTTCTTACAGATAGAATATAAAATTATTAGAGCATTTTGATAAACGACTACATATAACGATACAAAAATAAAAAAAAGTTACTATTCAAAATAAATGCAACGAGATTTTAATCGAAAATCATTTTCATATGTTGCTATATTGAATGTAGAACTATTTTGAGGGTGCCTCAAAGTTTAATTAATCTATTTAGTTATTATCTATCATAACTCTGTATTTATGCTGTAATAGAGGATAAGACATAACGTAAACAGGTGTAAATCCCGGCTTAAGCCTAAATACTGTACTTAAGCCTCTCAGTAACTTAGTTCGGATAAATACCCAGTAAAACTGAGTATCCTGTCGATCCCTATTTAAACCTGAGAGACGTCCTCGGATTTCGAGCAAACGTGTTATCTTATTCCAGCTCGATGAGCGTCGGAAAATTGTACACACGTCTCGATATTATAAGCCTCTTGTCGTCCTCTTAAACTTGGTGATCTCTCTTGGAAGACTTCACAGTATCTCGGGACCACTCATGTATACAATAATGTTTATCCGGTCGCAAACTCCTAACGAATCCAATTAATAGTCGCTAATTAGAATCTCGTGCCACTGAGACGCGTCACACTTTTGCTTCAGCATCGAAACACCGATCCACAGGTCGTACATGTCGAGTGCTATATCACTACTTGTACTTCTATATTACAAAGTACTGTCGGGAAAGATAGTGAGGGGGAAAAGGGGGGAGGGGGATAGCCGTGTTCCTCTTGGCGAGTCTGAAGTATGCAATTAGTGCGTCTCGTGTCGGTTCTCTTCGCGCTTCACAGAAGTTCCATCTGCTCGATATCCTGCGCAACGAGAGCACTTATTACTAGTGGCAACTAATCGTATATGCAATTATCATGCATTTTGTGTGAGATATTTTTTATTGCCGCTTAATCCTAGGTCATAAATGGTTGAAAGTGTACCTGTTACTTTCCAGCAGACATTTTTCAAAGCGATTTTACACCGAGAGCAAAAATTTTCTTGATTCGAAAAATAAGTAGATTCAATTGTTTTTGCTTCCTCATAGAGGAAGCTTTGTTTTCATGAAATTTTTTTTTTTCGAGATTTTCATGTCAGTATGCTTAGAATCACCTAAAACGTCGAGAAAAGTGGTTTAGAAAAAATGTCCGTATGTATGTATGTGTGTGTGTGTGTGTGTGTGTGTGTGTGTGCTGGGCTTCGAAAATTCAATCTCCTCTCACTCGGTAACCGTTCGAGCGATCCGGCTCAAATTTGGCACGTAAGTAGAGTAGCTGCCCCTCTTTGAATGTTGTGATTTTTGCCAAAATATGTGAAGTCATTAAGATTTTATGTTGATTTTAATTTGTTGAAAAAAGGACGTGGTCGCTCTAACTTTCGTAAAAGTTCGCCGATTTGGCTAAATAGTTCTTCATAACTGAAGATACGTTCAATGTTGTATGGTATTGAATTTCGACGAAATCGGTAAAGCGGTTCGAATTTTATAGAATTTTGAATTTTTCGAAAAAAATAGATTTTGATCTAAATTACGTCGAATTTCAACAAATGAACAGAAATTTTGTACAGACGAAAAATAACATTCAGAAATGCCATGTACCAAATTTGGTGATGATCGGTAAAGTCGTTCGGATTTTACACCATTTTTCATTTAAAAAAAAATGTAGATTTTCGCTATAACTTCCGGAAAAGTTGAGAAAGTACGACAAAAATTTGTATCTAATCAAAATTAGATGTAACGGTGTTTGCAGAGGTGATTTATAGCTGTATAAAACACCTCTGCAAAAGAGACACAAGGTATAAAAAAAAAAGATGCAAAGTAGAACCTTGCACATTGCTTCCTCATTATTTTTCGCTTTTTACAAAGCTTCCTCTATGAGGAAGCCAAAATTGAATAACATACTGCTTCCTCACAGAGGAAGCTTTGTAAAAAGCGAAAAATAATGAGGAAGCAATGTGCAAGGTTCTACTTTGCATCTTTTTTTATTTGATTTCAATGAAATATTTACTTGTTTCCAATAAAATGTTGCGTTTGAATTTCAAAGAGAACATTTCCTTTAAGGGGCGGGAGTCAGGTAAAAAAAATTGATTTTGTAAATTCAATATCATCCAAATCCTATTGCATATAAAAATGCCCAATGCACTATATTGTTGGTACTCGATGAAAGAATTTTTTACTGTCGTCTGACTTGCATATGCTTTTCAATATTATCTTAAGCAAAGTTCTTAGGTTTTCCATTCTGCGTATTATTCAGATCAAACTACTAGGCAGATTGGAATGGTTGACGTCTCATTTTCTTCTTCATGAAAAGATACACCGGCTAAATGGAACAAACTATTTTTTTTCATTCTGAAAGCAAAGTTAATCACTGATTTAGAAAATAGCATAAAATTTATTTCTTAATAATTATGCCACTTAAAAAATATTACGTTTTATTAATATTTGCTCCCTTTAGCCGGTGTATCTTTTCATGAAGAAGAAAATGAGACGTCAACCAATCCAATCTGCCTAGTAGTTTGATCTGAATCATGCGCAGAATGGAAAACCTAAGAACTTTGCTTAAGATAATATTGAAAAGCATACGCAAGTCAGACGACAGTAAAAAATCCTTTCATAGAGTACCAACAATATAGTGCGTTGGACATTTTTATATGCAATAGGATTTGGATGATATTGAATTTCCAAAATCAATTTTTTTTACCTGTCTCCCTCCCCTTAAAGAAATATTTACATGATGAGCATAATCAAGGAGACATTTTCATTGATTCAAAGTAAAGGTTTCATTGTTTCAGCATATTGAAAAATGGTTCTTTGTTTTAATGAATAGTTTCCTTATTAATTCAATGTCACTACGTTTCATTGAATTTCTGATCATTCAAAGAAAATATAATATTAGCTCGAGTGTATTATTTAATTCATATCAAAAGAATGTTTCATAGGTTGGAATTTTCAAGAAATTTCTTTGTTTCAGAAAACAGAATGACAAAAGTCGAAAATGGGTCGATTAAAAAGAATTTGTAGCCTGTTGAACATTATGAATTTTTGGGAAGTTCCGAGGCGAAAATTATTTAGACTTTTAGTATATTTTTACAGCCTGTCTGAATGGCAATATCACGCTTTTTATGAGAATACAAATTTCAAAAACTGGTTCCTACAAAATTTCAAGCAGAAACGAACGTAAAGATTGACCATGGAACTTTCGAGCAATCGTTTTACTCGTTTGACTTTTGCAAACGCTTCAATAATTTTCAAATTCAATTGCCTTTACATTTTGTATCACATAAATAAAATAGTTTAAATAGAGATGTTCAAAAACTTTAAAAATATTAATAAAAGAAAAATTTAAGTAGTAAATTTTGCAATATTTAATGAATTAATAAAAATAGAACGGTTAAAGTTGAAGAATTGATGCCATTTAATAAAATTGTTATTTTCAAGAGATTAAACTGCTCAAACTAACAAAAAAATGTTGCTTCGCTTTCCTAAAAATATTTAGATGACTAAAATTAATTTTAATGTAGTTGACTACAAAAAATCGATAAACTAATTAAAAATATTAAATCAGATAATAATATTTTTCTTATTCCGTAATAATAATATGAGGAAATAACTCTTGAATACATAGAAATTGATTTTTGGATTATACAGTATAATAATTTCCGTTTTGTTTTCCGAGATAATCTTTTTGTGTCTCTTTTATGGTCTGACATTTTTGTCCCGGTGGAATCCCTACAAATGCAGCGACGAATAAATCGAGTTTGAACATTTATCTTCCGTCCAGCATAAGGCAAAGGGATTATTCAAATTGCCGCACGGTATTGCACGCAGTGCCAATTATCGCGCACCTAGTCACAGTGTTTCAGGGCGTCGTCGATCCTGCGCCTTAATAACCCGGTGACTGGATATCGTCCGACAGCAAAGCCGGGCCAACCACCTGCGCGTCGCGTGCAACTTTTCCCCCTCCACAAAGTTTGCACGCGAACTAAATCGTCGTACCCTCGTTGCACACGGTAAACTATACATATGTAGATACATTTATGTAGATATGGTAGATTGTATGGTCGCGACAGGCGAGCCCCTTCGGCCGCCTAATTGAGCTGGTCGAATCGATCGCGAAAATGCACGAAATCCCTCGGGCACGTTTTGCTCTTTCGTCATACGTACTTTGAATACTACACCGAAAGAAAAATAATTTTAATTAAAAAAATTAAAAAACTCCCGTCTGAAAAAATGAGTCTAATTAATAAACAAATTGGGTAAATGAAAAATGGTTACGTAAGAATCATTTGCATATTATGGTGCGTAATTAATTCATACAAGGGGTAGTAATCTGAAATAAAAAAATAATTATGTAGCTATGACACCCAAATTTTTTGTACCTCACAGTTATATAGTTTGGGTAAATGAAAAATGGTTAAATAAGAATCATTGGCATATTATGGTCGCGAGATTAATTCTTCAAAGGTGTAGTAATCTGAAATAAAAAATAATAGCTATGACACCCAAATTTTTTATACCTCACAGTTATATAGTTTGGGTAAATGAAAAATGGTTAAATAAGAATCATTAGCATATTATGGTCACGAGATTAATTCGTCAAGAGTGTAGTAATCTAGAATAAAAAATAATTATATAGCTATGACATCCAAATTTTTTATACCTCACTTTTATATAGTTTGGGCCGCCAAAGATTTATTTGTAATATATTTAGTATTAACAAATTTATGGGTATTTCAGCAGCATTGTTGTAAATCCCCATTGGTTTAAGAAATAAATATTACCGTACAGTTTGTTTTGTAATTATGATTTCGTATTATTACAGCGATATGCACATTATACATATTGCAAAAAAAAAATCAGGAAGCGAATTGTACAATCACCTTAATTCCAAACGAATTAGAGATTTACAACTCTGTTCAGCAGTTATTCAATTCAGTCAATAGAAATATTGAAATAAGTATAAACATTTCTGTTTTAACCAAAAGTTTATTGGATAGCCGCCGGATTTATTATTGGATCGAACCAATCTCTTTTCTTTTTCATAAATAATTATATTATCTTCACTATCAACCTTTCGCCCATGAAGGGTGGTCGGATATGGCCGATACTCGGCCGAAGCTCGATGCCGAGATTGCCAACATTGGCATATAAAACTGGCCGATCATCGGGCCGAGTCTTGGATGATAAGTGTGGCTCGATATTGGCAGCCAGTAGTTGTCCTATATTGAAGTACGAGAAACGGCCGAGTATTGCGTACAAAAAAGGTCCGAGCATCGCGTACGAGAAAATGCCGAGCATCACATACGACGATCTAATAATAAAAAAATAATAATAAATATATGTTTTTTTTTAAATTCGTACGTACGCCTAATTCATACTTGTATGTTTCTGCTGTATGAGAATACATCAGAAACTCAGAAAAACTGCCTCCCGCTCAACAGTTGAGCGGTCACCTATCCAAGTAATTGACCGCGGTTCGGGCTGCTTAACATCAGAGATTACACTGAGAAAAAAAATGATAGAATGAACTAAATCGGTGTTCACGCACGTTCAAATGAATTTTTAGTTGGTATAACAAATATTTTGGTTACTGCAAATATATTTTAGTCAACTGAATCAAATAATTATTGAAGAAACTAAACATTTGGTTGTCCTAAACGAGAAATTCGTTTGAACGAGGGCAAGCGCCGATTTAGTTAATTTTTACATTTTTTTCTCTCAGTGTACCGGAGCCATTCTGCGACCGCGCGCCCATTGCTGTCAATGATAATAATAAATAATTGATATTTATTAGGCGGTGCAGATTTTATCCAGTTACATGTGAAGTTGATAAATAAGAACCCTTAACGCATTGTGCGCTACTGCTGTGGCAAATTAAATGAATATAAAATAAATAAAATCCGGGTACCGAAGCCTCTCCTTATCATTAGGGGATTAGCCCCTAATCGGCTAACCAACGATTGGGGAGTCAATACGTAGCCGAGCATAGGTCTCATATCGATAAACCAACAATCGGCGAGTCGATTCTCGGCTGAGCATTGGTCTCATATCGATAAACCAACAATTGGCGATTCAATACTCGACCGAGCATTGGTCTCATATCGACAAACCAATGATTGATAAGTCAATAATCGGCCGAGCATTGATTACATATCGACAAACCAATGATTGATAAGTCAGTAATCGGCCGAGCATTGATCTCATATCGACAAATCAACAATTGGAGAGTCAATACTGGGCCGAGCGTCATATCGACAAACCAATAAAAGGCGAGTCAATAATCGGCCGAGCATTGATCTCATATCGGCAAGTCAATAATTGGTGAGTCAATACTTGGCCCATCATTGGTCTTATATCGACAAACCAACAAAAGGTGTCAAATCAAAATGTGGCACAACAAAAGGTGGCAAATCGGCAAATCAATAATTAGCGAGTCAACAATCGGCCGATCATTGGTCTTATACCGACAAACCAACAATCGGCGAGTTGATTCTCGGCCGAGCATTAGCCTTAAATCCGGAAATCATCGATTGGCATGTCGATATTCGGCCGAGCGTTGGCCTAAGATTGCGAAGTCAATAATCGTGACGCCAACGTTGACCCGAGTATTGGCCGTTTCAGTTTTATCGGCAAAACCTACATGGGTCAGCCGTTATTCCATTTCGTGGATTATGTAACTACTCACTACACCCACACGCAATAAAAATATATGGGACATGTGTAACTTTTTAACTGTATAAATATGAATTATATATATTTTCCATATACTCGACATATTTTCATAAAAATATATATCGTATATAAATATACAACGTTTTGTCGTACATGTATATTTTTACATATATATTTTTTATGTGGCTTTCTCATGCCATGGAAGGAAACCACATGACATGGTGAAAACCCAAACGAAAATGTCATGGGAATTCTGTTTACCCTAAACATCGCGACGTCTAGACGGCTTTTGGTGGCTTTTCTGCAGACAATCTCGGTTTCGCCACCCTCGACTGTCCCCGTCAGAACTTTTACTCGACGATGGCTCTTTGCCTCCCCCCGACTACATTGCCTCTTCACACTCTCGACCACTCTGCACTCAGCAACCAACTGCATCGCAACAAGGTGCTTGCCACAACATATACCATAGGGAAAACTACAGCCATGTAGATATCGTTCTCTTTGACGTCTTCTGCCAAGGCTGAACCATTCACTGATACACGTGGACATGTGAACGTGAAGTGTTATATCGCATAGCCCATCTCCAAAGTACGTTTCGTTTCTGAAAAGTAAGACCATGCACTTACTTGTATTAAAAAGATTCAATTCAACGAATATAAATCCTTATTTTACCATAAAATAGTATGTAATACGGTTTTGGGAATAAAACTAATGTTGTTTTTTCAATGTTTGATGGTATTAAGGTTTTGCGTCATCGAAAAATTTTCGCTGCTTACAAATATGAAAGATTTTTTTATAAAAATCTTAATGAATTATAATGAAAAAAAAGGAAATTATTCTTTTTGGATTTGTGATAAAAAAAGAAAAATTATGATTTCCAGATAAAATAAAATACAAATTCGGGCCCAGTCCATCAATAATTAACAAAAAAATCCATATTTTTTTACATTTAGAGCAAAAATGTAGGGGTTTGTTAATATGGCTATTATTTAAAACAAAAATTAAGTAGCACGTCGCAAATTCCATAAAGATATATGGAAATTCATTGGCTATTTTTCAAAACAATCTGACAAGCGCAAAAATAAAGACTTTATAATGATATTAGCTCCAATTTCTGAATTTCTTGCAAGTTCTGTCGAACTAAAGAAAAAAAATTAGCAAACCCATACCAAAGTCACAATCAGGTAAAAATTCAATTTTTATTAATCTTTCAAATCCTATTGGACCGAAAAATTCCCCTTAATTACTGAACTGCCAATTTTTAAATTGTAACTTAAAAATTCCAGGCAAAAACTGCAAAACCCTTTTTTCAGATTTGTCATGTTTTTCCATGAAATGTTATAGTTATGAATTAAAATATTGGCAGTTTCGTAATCAACAGGAAATTTTCAATATATGCAATATAGTTGAATTTTCCGTTACTCAGTAAAACAACTGTAGGGTCTGTAACTTCCTATTCCTAGTCTTGCATAATATTTGACATTTATCTAAATTTGTTCTTTGTTCAACCAATAAACAGACCGAATAAAACACTGGCAATGTCTTCGAGATGTGTCAATAAAATATCTTTACATGAACTTTCAGGCAGATAAATTTTTTAAATCATCTTTCCTTACTTCGCGAGTATAATTTTTCGCTAAAAAATATAATAAAATTTTTTATCACAATTTTATTTATTACAATAATAAAAACAAAACAAAAAATTCGCTTCTACACAAAATACTTTATAACGTCTGATAAGTGAATTAATAATTCCATATCGCAAAATGTTATGAGTTCCGGGCTTGATATTTCTTATAATCTAAATTACCTTCCCTCGACACTTTGAGGGGTCGTTTTTATATCCCTTCCTGATGGCCAAACCCGAGATTTTACCTTTCTTTTTTAAAAGCTCCCCTATGCATTGAAGCTCACACCACATCCACTTTCTTTCGGTTCTCTTCTTCGCATGCGGCATGCAATTTATTCCGTACAATTTAACAAAAAATTTTTACGAGTGAAAAAATTACGACGTGTTGGTTTGCTTGTTTCGTGTCGTTTAGAACACGCCATCGGAGCTTCCGATCCTGGTATTTATCTTTTCGGATCTCAGTTCCGGAGGTGGTGTCAAGGGGGTTGCTTAATTTGCGCCAGTAGACCGTTTGGTACCTGAGGAGCTTTTACGAAGCCTAACTTGAGGTTAGGTGCATCAAGACATTGTACGAGGGGGCGCTGCGTGCATACAGGAAGTCAGTGTGGGTTCGCACATAATCGTGATTAATTAAAAAGGACTTTGGTGTGCTGGCGTCGACCCTTCGAGCATATAATCCCCTTCTTCGACCCCGTCAGCGATGGCAATGGTGTTGGTGATGGTGGCGGCGGGCATCGATCGCGATGGCTGCACGGGAACAGGTCGTCGTCCGCGCTTCTACCATCCCTTTCCTTCGCGCGTTCCGTCAGTCGCACCTTTCTCGCAAACCCGAGAATCAACGAGGGTGAGATGACGCGGGTATTTTTTCTCACACCCACGTTTTTCTTGCCAACTCTCACTCATTTGCTTGAATCCTATAGAGACGCTCTTCGTGTATGCCACGAGGGTAATACACCTTCGAACAACATCCGTCAACCACGAGGCACCATCTGACATTATTTCATTAAACAATTTATATTTATTTTGTTTTGTTATATTTATTTGTTTTATACAGAGATAAAGATATATATATATACACTATAAACAATTTGGTGTTAAATTTAACATCATTATTTCATTAAACAATTTATATTTATTTTGTTTTGTTATATTTATTTTTTTTATAAGGAGATGAAGATAAATATATATACACTATAAAAAATTTGGTGTTAAATTTAATACCACTGCGTTAATACCTAATAGGTCCATTACTATGGTGTAAATTTTATACAGAAAAAATGTCTGATAACATAGAAAAGTGTTGGCAATAACACTTTCTTGTGTTAATTCACTGATTACACAGGAAAGTGTTATTGGAATTTTTTTCTGTGTAAACTTTACACCATAGTCATGGACCTATGGAGACTAAACAGTGGTGTTAAATTTAACACCACATTTCTTACAGTGTATATATATATATATATATACTAGGATTTTATTGTGGCTCGCGCGCTGCGCGCGCTCGCAATCTCCCCCAAAAAAGTGCAATCTCCCAAAGACCTCTAGGAAGTATAGGAAAGACTCCCGGGAAGTATGGGAAAGACCTCCAGGAAGTAAGGGAAAGACTCCCGGGAAGTATGGGAAAGACCTCCAGGAAGTATGGGAAAGACCTCCAGGAAGTATCGGAAAGACTCCCGGGAAGTATGAGAAAGACCTCCAGGAAGTATGGGAAAGACCTCCCGGGAAGTATGGGAAAGACCTCCGGGAAGTATGGGAAAGACTCCCTGGGATGTATGGGAAAGACCTCCAGGAAGTATGGGAAAGATTCCCGGGAAGTATGGGAAAGACCTCCAGTAAGTATGGGAAGGACCTCCAGGAAGTATGGGAAAGACCCCTGAAATTTTTCTAAGTCCCTCGATTCTTGACACGGCGGCGGCGGCGGCGGCGGCGGCGGCGGCGAGATCTTTTTATAATATAGAGAGATATGGGGTATTGACGGACAATTCAGTATGTGTTCAACCCTGACCCTTTCCAATTCGCGATATAATTTTTTATACTATTCTATATACTCGAAAAAACACTTTTAATTTTGTTTTGATTTTTTTTATTGAGACTATTTTCAGAAATTTTTTTAATCAAAAATGTAGAGCCCGAAATCAAAATTTGAAATTATTCTCAAAATTCGTGTGTTAAATATCAAAATTTTTGAGCTATTCCCTAGAGTGGGCAATTTTTGCGACAATTTTTAAGGCATGTTTAAGAAAAACATAATCCGTTACAAATGGAAAGGAATTAAACAAGATGGTGGTTCATGGTCGGTGGTTGCGTAAACATTTTATACGTAACGCAGGATTATTTTGGAATTTCGCTGAAGCTTTTTTTATCGATATAAAACAAATCATTCTACACGCAAAAAAAGGCTTGGTTTATATATGTGCCAGCCAAGTTATTGGTTAGACCAATCAAGTTATTGATTGACTAACCAAGATGATTTAATTGGTTAGTCAATCAATAACTTGGTTGGTCCAACCAATAACATAGTTGGCACAGCCTTTTTCTCCGTGTATTTCATTATTATGTAGGTATTTGTTTATTTTATATATTTTGTAAAAAATATTGATTGTACACATACTTTTCACGTGTTTTCACCCACATACATTTTTGTGGGGGCATGCACTCCCCTTTACTACTTCAGCTATTGATACACTGAGAAAAAAAATGTAAAAATTAACTAAATCGGCGTTAGTCCTCGTTCAAACGAATTTCTCGTTCAGAAGAACTAAACATTTAATTTCTTCAATAATTATTTGTTTCAGTTGACTAAAATATATTTGCGGTAACCAAAATATTGTTATACCAACTGAAAATTTATTTGAACGGGGGTGAACGCCGATTTAGTTCATTCTAACTTTTTTTTTCTCAGTGTACCGTCGAGAACTAGAAACTCGAGATTTTTCGAGACGAGACAAAACTTTGCTTTTACTCGCGATCAAAATTTTCGAGAAGTCTCGAATTTCATGAAATGAATATTCGAGCGAAAAAAAAAGTCGAACGTCATAATTACTTGAACCTCATAAAAGTAAAATAATCCCAATGGCGAAACCACACATGTCTAAAATGTTGAACTTCCAATTAATATTCTCGATAAACCGTCTTTCTCTGTTGTAACTAGTTCCCGTTTTATAGACAATTTAATCTCGAAAGGTCAGAGAATGCTATACATGTTTCAGAATGTATTAAACTGGATGGTAACCTTGTTGGTGAGAAAAAGATAAAAAACAAAGTTGTGCCAGAAATATATTTTTAATTATCAGAGTTGCAAACCCCCGTTAATTTATTTCATAAACAATTATCGTCACAATAGACTCAATAATAATTATTTTGTAAAAATTGTACGCATCGTTTGTAGGTAATAACTAAGAAAAAAAATGTCATGATATATCATCAAATAATAAAAATTCTTTTCAAATAATAAAAAACTTTTATTTTCGCGTGTGTTCATTTATTCAGACGATACAATGATGCAGCACACATAATTTGGCAGCATTTAAGTTGCAATTATCCTTTCAAAATCCCGGTAAGTTCATTTTTTTGCGATTTTAGCGAAATTTTAAAGTTACGTCGATTGCGAAATGTTTATTACTCGAAAGTTCACATTACGTATCTAAATTTCTCAAAAACCTAAAGTAAAAATTCGGATCCATTTCGACTAGAAGCCCCATATATTCCACTATATTGTTATGAATATAGAGATTAGGCTTTTTAGGAACACATGGTATGACGATCGACAAACGAATACTTGATAAACTTCACAGTAAACGTGACAGAAAAAAGAGTCTTGACAGGACTTTGACTACGAGCAGACGTGCAAACAAAAGCGTTAAAGATAAATAGAACCCTTTGTAATTAATAATATCCGCCCCACAAACAAATATCCGGTTTATTCATTCGCTCGGTCGTAACAATATTTAATGTCAAATTTCTCAGTAATTTCTCTGCTACTCGCTTCCAAGAAAATAAATGTTTGAACGCTCCAAATGCTGTCAACTTCAACAATTTAAAAAAATCTTCAGTTCTAAAAATCTTAAAATATTCTTAACAATACAAGCTAATGTAATAACATTTTTTAAAAATTATAAATTATGAAATTTTTCGCGTATATAAGGCCTTAAAAAATAATCTATACATTTTTTGAAGCGTAAAAATTGAAACACATAGTTTCGATCGGACCTACTTAAGGGATGAGAAACTGGTACATGTAATGAGATTCAAAGTGAATATTTAATGTCAAATTTCTCAGTAATTTTTCTTCTACCCGTTTCCAAGAAAATAAATATTTGGATTCTCCAATTGCCGTCAACTTCAACAAGTTAAAAAAATCTTCAGTTCTGAAGATCTTAAAATATTCTTAACAATTCAGGCTAATGTAATAACATATTTTCTTAAAATATAAATTCTGAAATTTTTCGGTTATATAAGGCCTTAAAAAATAATCTATATATTTTTTGAAGCGTAAAAGTTGAAACACGTAGTTTCGATAGGACCTACTTAAGGGATGGGAAGAAACAGGTGCATGTAATGAGATTGAAAGTCTATATTTAATGTCAAATTTCTCAGTAATTTCTCTGCTACCCGCTGCCAAGAAAATAAATGTTTGAACACTCCAAATGCTGTCAACTTCAACAATTTGAAAAAATCTTCAGTTCTGAAAATCTTAAAATATTCTTATCAATTCATGCTAAAGTAATAACATTTTGTTTAAATTATAAATTCTGAAATATTTCGCGTATATAAGGCCTTAAAAAATAACCTATATATTTTTTGAAGCGCAAAAGTTGAAACACATAGTTTAGATAGGACCTACTTAAGGGATGAGAAACTGGTGCATGTAATGAAATTGAAAGTCTATATTTAATGTCAAATTTCTCAGTAATTTCTCTGCTGCCTGCTTCCAAGAAAATAAATGTTTGAACGCTCCAAATGCTGTCAACTTCAACAATTTAAAAAAATCTTCAGTTCTGAAAATCTTAAAATATTCTTAACAATTCATGCCAATGTAATACATTTTTGAAAATTACAAATTCTGAAATTTTTCGCGTATATAAGGCCTTAAAAAATAACCTATACATTTTTCAAGCGTAAAAGTTGAAACACGTAGTGTTGATAGGACTTACTTAAGGGATGAGACGAAACTGGTGCATGTAATGAGATTGAAAGTCAATCTCTATTAAATTCGATTTAATGTCAAATTTCTCAGTAATTTCTCTGCTACCCGCTTCCAACAAAATAAATGTTTGAACACTCCAAATGCTGTCAACGTCAACAATTTAAAAAAATCTTCATTTCTGAAGATCTTAAAATATTCTTAACAACTCATGCCAATGTAAAAACATTTTTTTTAAATTATAAATTCTAAAATTTTCGCGTATATAAGGCCCTAAAAAATAACGCACACATTTTTTCAAGCGTAAAAGTTGAAACACGTAGTTTCGATAGGACCTACTTAAGGGATGGGAAGAAACTGGTGCATGTAATGCACCAGTTAAAGATAAATAGAACCCTTTGTAATTAATAATATCCGCCCCACAAACAAATATCCGGTTTATTCATTCGCTCGGTCGTAACAATATTTAATGTCAAATTTCTCAGTAATTTCTCTGCTGCCTGCTTCCAAGAAAATAAATGTTTGAACGCTCCAAATGCTGTCAACTTCAACAATTTAAAAAAATCTTCAGTTCTGAAAATCTTAAAATATTCTTAACAATTCATGCCAATGTAATACATTTTTGAAAATTACAAATTCTGAAATTTTTCGCGTATATAAGGCCTTAAAAAATAACCTATACATTTTTCAAGCGTAAAAGTTGAAACACGTAGTGTTGATAGGACTTACTTAAGGGATGAGACGAAACTGGTGCATGTAATGAGATTGAAAGTCAATCTCTATTAAATTCGATTTAATGTCAAATTTCTCAGTAATTTCTCTGCTACCCGCTTCCAACAAAATAAATGTTTGAACACTCCAAATGCTGTCAACGTCAACAATTTAAAAAAATCTTCATTTCTGAAGATCTTAAAATATTCTTAACAACTCATGCCAATGTAAAAACATTTTTTTTAAATTATAAATTCTAAAATTTTCGCGTATATAAGGCCCTAAAAAATAACGCACACATTTTTTCAAGCGTAAAAGTTGAAACACGTAGTTTCGATAGGACCTACTTAAGGGATGGGAAGAAACTGGTGCATGTAATGAGATTGAAAGTCGCGACAGTGCCAGAAGAGGCGAGAAGTTTAACTATGTGTTTGTTTTCGACGTGCGGGGCGAGAGGAGAGGCAACGAGGGAAACTAGTACTATCAGGTAGTAGTGCGGCGAGCGAGCTCGTTGCAGCCGCTGCGCGTGGCGAGAGAGCGAAAGTTCGCCCCAGTGCCTCCATCCTGTCTGCAGTGTGCTGCTGGTGCACGTTCGTCGCTCTTGCTCCTCGTCCCGCGGGACCATCCACGTTCTCCGCCTCGCCCGGCGAGTATACCACCCCCGCAACCGGGTAGAATTGCGAAACTACTGCAACGTTCCTGTGCGCAAGGGGTTGCCAACGCTACGTGCGTTTACGAGCTCTGGATTATACGAGAAAATCGATGCTTATTCTCTACACCCAACGTGCAAACATATATAGTTAGAACGTATAGAATACAAGTTATCGCTAAGGGTAATCTCGACTTCCTACTCATAAATCATTCCATCGCAGCTACACCCACGCTATGCTCGATGAATAAAAAAAAGAAATTCAACATATCTACGAGGTTTCCTGGAGAACCATATCATTTATGTATGCAGCATGATACGGAAAAGGCGAACATGAATATATATTTTTTAAAATTAATTTTGTCGGCTTGGATGGTAAAATATAATGTTTATAAATGTACTGAATCTCTTCGCCTGTTTCATTTTTTTTTCAAATGTCTGTAGAGATTTTGAATGAAGATTTTTCAATTTTCTATAAATTGTTACGATGTTCAATTAATTAGTGAAGTTCATATTGTGCTAAATTTTTATTTAATGTATTCGACGCTTGTTAATATTTTAATAAATCTCGTGCTGAGATTTTGAATGAAGGTTTTTTAATTTTTCATAAATTTTTACCATGTTGAATTAATTAGTAAAGTTCATATTGTGCTAAATTTTTATTTAATGTATTCGACGCTTGTTAATATTTTAATAAATATCCTGCTGAGATTTTGAATGAAGATTTTTCTATTTTTCATAAATTGTTACGATGTTCAATTAATTAGTGAAGTTCATGTTGTGCTAAATTTTTATTTAATGTATTCGACGCTTGTTAGTATATTAATAAATCTCGTGCTGCGATTTTGAATGAAGATTTTTCAATTTTTCGTAAATTTTTACCATGTTTAATTAATTAGTGAAGTTCATATTGAGTAACATTTTTATTTAATGTTTTCGACGCTTGTTAATATCTTAATAAATCTCGTGCTGAGATTTTGAATGAAGACTTTTCAATTTTTCATAAATTGTCAATAAATTTCAAGTTCATATTGTGCTAAATTTTTATTTAATGTATTTGACGCTTGTTAATATATTAATAAATCTCGTGCAGAGATTTTAAATGAAAATTTTTCAATTTTTCATAAATTGTTACGATGTTCAAATTAGTGAAGTTCATATTGTGCTAAATTTTTATTTAATGTATTCGACGCTTGTTAATATATTAATAAATCTCGTGCTGAGATTCTGAATGAAGATTTTTCAAATTTTCATCAATTTTTACCATGTTTAATTAATTAGTGAAGTTCATATTGTGCCATAATTTTTATTTAATGTATTCGACGCTTGTTAATATTTTAATAAATATCCTGCTGAGATTTTGAATGAAGATTTTTCAATTTTTCATACATTTTTACCATCTTTAATTAATTAGTGAAGTTCATATTGTGCTAAATTTTTATTTAATGTATTCAACGCTTGTTAATATATTAATAAATCTCGTGCAGAGATGTTGAATGAAGATTTTTTAATTTTTCATAAATTTTTACCATGTTTAATCAATTAGTAAAGTTCATATTGTGCTAAGTTTTTATTTAATGTATTCGACGCTTGTTAATATCATAATAAATCTCGTGCTGAGATTTTGAATGAAGATTTTTTAATTTTTCATAAATTTTTACCATGTTTAATTAATTAGTGAAGTTCATATTGTGCAACATTTTTATTTAATGTATTCGACGCTTGTTAATAAATGGTATTCACAACACCGTTTCATTATTTTCAGTGTTAAATGTACCGATACGTTCAACGGCAATGTAACGTTTATATGCAAATAAATCTTCAACGGTAATATCGATGATTGCACGTTTGATGAGCCATCTGTTCAATATTAAATCGTGCGTATGGATTTTCATTAATGGTCCCTGTAATAAAGCTTCCTGCTCATGTTTTGTCATTTAAACTCCGATATTTTGAAGAGTGTATGTGAATCTCAATAAATAGCAATGACGATCGAAAAAAAAGAAAAAAAATATCGCGTTTTTAGGATTACGTGAGTTTTTAAAAAATGCGTAACGAATTTATGATAATTGTTATAAAAATCTTCTATTTTAATTGTATTTAAAAAACCATGATAATTAAAAATAAATTAATATTAATATAAAAGAAAAATAAAAAAATATTGCGAAAGAGTGTTGGCAATTAAAGAAATAATGTGAGATGTTCACATTTTTTTACAGGATTAAAAAAATGAACGCAAACACCGCGTAACATTTATGCTTTTGCCATGACATTAATAGTCTCATAATCAATATATTCGTAACAAAATTTCTTCCCTCAAATACTTCAAAATTTCGCAAAAGCAATAAAAATCCTTTTTTTCATAATTCTATGATTTCCCAAATTTTTCGCAGCACTACAAAAAATTTATTGAAGTCCAGTAATTTTACGTCAAGGATTAAAAATTGCGACCCAAAAAAAAAGTCTTTTTTTATACGGTCTCAGTTTAATATATAAATATCCAAATCCGTTTTTACACTTTCTCAAAATTACTAAAAACCTTATTCAAATTTCAAAACTAGCTCGTCCCATACAATTTTTTTTTAATCCTGTCCTTTTATATAATCCCTTTAATTTAAACAATTACCAAAAATCTCAACTGGTAACGCCCCCAAAAAATCTTTTTGTTCAAACCACTTTATTGCACATATACATAAAGAAAGGCGTTGCTGTACTAAATCCATAACTATATGAACGTCGTCTGCGCCAAGTGAGCTTTTTGCTTTTCTCCTGGCAGCAAAAACCGTCTTTCTCGCGCTTAACATATCTCCATGCCGCTGTCTCGTGGCTTTCTCTGCTGTGCTCGTATAAGGGGTAGTAGAAAGTGTGTGCCCCAGTACGTTGCACCCTTTCCGCGTCTCGTCGCCGTTCCTTCCTTCCTGCTGTTGTCGTATACATATATATCTTTGCGCACTCATATAAATATAGTATATATGTATACATATATCACTACTCTCACTACCCTCTCTGCTCTCTTTCCACGCGCTTTGCCACCCCCGTCCGAGCAGTTTGCTGCACCGCCACTATCCACTTGGAACAGCGCGTGAGCGCCACGAGTAGTAACAGCAGCAGCAGCAAAGCAGTAGCAAGCCAACCCGTCGCCGTTGTGCCGACGCTGCCGGCGCTCTCGAGCCCTGAATCAATACCGGCAGACATCCTAACTCACTGGAGGTCAATGCCTCGTTCCCGCGGGCCCGACGACCTCAACCTCCTCTACCTTCTACCCTACAACCTACTCCTACCACGCGGCCCGACCACCCAGATCCACAGAATCCAACGCAGACGCTGAGGGGTGTGAAGGGGTCGAAGCAGAGAGAGGGAGAGAAAGTGTGTGTGTGTATGTATAGAGAGAGATGTAACGTAGTGAGTGAAAATAGAGAGGAGGATTTTGGCGACGCGAAAACGTTTCCACGATATTCTCCTGTACATAGCTCATTCTTTCATCCCTCTTCTTCTCTCGTAACTCGACTTTTTCCGATCTCTTTTCTGCATTTACTTCTTGTGCCTTAGGGTATATTCACAATGACAACAAAATCCACAACTCAGGGAAATGCTTTTTTTCCCTTGATTTTCTGTTTATACTTTGTTCGGATTGAAGTCACAATTGTTCGCGATACTTCCGGAGATGATGCTACAGTGGGTTTGTTTTCGAGAGTGTATTAAGTCAGGATAAACTTTTTTTTATTGGTTAGTGAGACTTTTTATGCGTATAAATCGCTGTAATAAATTGTCTCATTTTACTTGTGGACTAATATGTTTATTATGTTTTTAATATATTACTTAATTTCTATTCACTTACAGAGTTTTGAATGATCTACAAAAATAAATGGAAATTTGATTTTTACTAATTGATATTTGTTTGATCTACTTAAATGTCAGATAATTATAATAACTTTTATAAAATAATAGTAACTCAAGAACAAATACTTTTTTTTCCTTCTCATCAAGATTGATAGTAATAATATTAATTATACTCAAATACTTAGTTATTTTTACAATTATAAACGTTAATTAAATTTATCAACATTGTGGTGAAATATAAGCCTAGCTAATTTTACGATAGCATTGTAGAGAAATAAAATGTTGTTAATTAAGCTGAATCCAATTCTTGAGGACTGAATAAACAGATAATATTTTACAATACTATTATTCAGAGTATCCTTTTCAGCTTAGTAATTGCTTAATTTTATTTATTGTGTAGTCAGCCTTATATTCCTTTTCTCTGCCTATTCATGTCTCTCTATTCTTCGTTTGCTTTCTTTTCTGCTTTCGTCTATTCTGCTGCGGTGGCCGGCCTTTTCGCCCTTCAGAATCGTGATTTTCTCTCTTTCTCTTTTCTTTCTAAAGTCTCAGTCGCCTCGCGCTTTTGGCACTCTTTCGCCAGACTTGGCTTACCCCCCGAAACGAAACTCTGAGCTATTTCCACTTCCACAGTAACCGAGCTCTTTCAATACGTACCAGCAGTCTTTACAGTGCCATTTTCAAGTTATTGATTGAAAACGAGTCGTGAAATACTACATGGAGATAATTTTATAATGCTCACTAATAAACGTCACATAGACCTATCTATTATTAAGTGACAGCAATTAAGTGTTTGTTTTGTAATTATTGTTACAGCAACATTGACCACACTATTAATAGCGTAACTTATTTTTATTAGTTAATACACCTATTGTAATAGTTGTTGATGAATCGTTGTCAGGACAATTATTCATGCAGACGTTCATAATCTTAGAAAAATTGTGGAAATGGAGGGACAGCTATTTATTTTTATTTCGCATGATTTTTTTCAATATTTACGATAATTATAAAATAGTTGTGACTGTCAAATAGTTGCAACCATCAGATAGTTATGACTATCAAATAGTTGCAACTATCAAATAATTGTGACTATCAAATAGTTGTGACTATCAAATAGTTGTGACGACCACATAGTTGTGACTACCAAATAATTGCGACTCTCAAATAGTTGTGACTATCAAATAATTGCGACTATCAAATAGTTGCGACTACAAAATAGTTGTGACTATCAAATAATTGCGATTACCAAATAATTGTGAATACCAAATAGTTATGAATACCAAATAGTTGTGTCTATCAAATAGTTGTGACTACCAAATAGTTGTGACTATCAAATAGTTGTGACTATCAAATAGTTGTGAATACCAAATAGTTGTGAATACCAAATAGTTGTGTCTATCAAATAGTTGCAACCATCAGATAGTTATGACTATCAAATAGTTGCAACTATCAAATAATTGTGACTATCAAATAGTTGTGACTATCAAATAGTTGTGACTATCAAATAGTTGTGACTATTAAATAATTGTGACCACCAAATAGTTGTGACTATCAAATAATTGCGACTGTCAAATAGTTGTGACTATCAAATAATTGCGACTATCAAATAGTTATGACTACCAAATAGTTGTGACTACCGAATAGTTGTGACTATCAAATAATTGCGACTAGCAAATAATTGTGAATACCAAATAGTTGTGAATACCAAATAGTTGTGTCTATCAAATAGTTATGACTACCAAATAGTTGTGACTATCAAATAGTTGTGACTACCGAATAGTTGGTATATAGCTGTCACATAGTTGTGACTATCACCCAGTTGTGACTATTAAATAGTTGTGACCATAAAATAGTTGTAACTACCAAATAGTTGTAATTATGTATAAAATAGGTATAACTATATTTTTATAGTCACGGAAACTATTGTAACTAATTTACGATTTTCAGTTACTATATCTATAATATATTTGTAACTATGTTATTACCATTACCACAAGTATTTAAAAAATCACAAGAGTTCAACATATATACCTGCCACCCTGTGCTTACAAATACCAGATCTTTCTTCTGTAATAAAATACTATATTACGATACAAGTACAGAAAAGCTTTTTCTGATGAGTCTTGCAATCACACGAGTGAAGAAAGAGTTTTTCCAACGAGTATTATACAAAATTTTCGGTGCAACAATGAGATTTTTCACACCTTGTGATGTAAAAATAGTTACAAAACACGAGCACTCACAAGATTCTTCGATCTACAGTATTTAAAAACAAAAAAGGAAGTTTAAAACAAAGAACGACTGAAAAACCATCAAGACTCGATGAACTTTGAGTCAAGGCTCATCTACCTGGGTACAACACACAGGGGTAAAATCGTCGTGTCTCAAGGGGCTCTCGACATGCTCTTACAAAAAAGAAAAAGAAAGTTTGAAAAAAAGGAGGAGATAAAGGGAGCAAGAAGAACACCGTGGCCGTGTCAAAACATTCGTTGTTTCTTTCTTTCTACGTAGTCTGTGCAGCGTCGTTACGACGACGACGAGGTAGTAGCCAGCCAAAGCCAGACAGCCCGGCGGATGCATCATCGTCGTGGGGGGTAATGCCAAGGGGAAAAGAAAAAGGGTTCGCGAATGCGTCCATAGACAGAGAAAGAGGAATTCGCAATATGCATTCTCACTGTTATACCATCGTTGGGCATATACTGAGAGATTCGTACTGTACAGTACATATATATAATCCGTCCTATAAGAGTCGTGCGCCAGCGCCAGGACGATCCAACGAAATGGAACGAAACGACTGCCGCGGAGACAAAGACATTGACATTCAAAAGCATGAGAGACGCGGTAGTAACATCCCATCCCCTCCTCTTTACTCGTCTCTTCTCTTCTCGTTCTCTCTCTTCTATCCTCTCATCCTCCGACTACTACTATACACCACTCAACCCCAGAGTTACTTCGAGCCAGACGAAACCCCTTTTCCTCGCCTCCCTCTCTTACTTTCTCGCTCTCTCTCGCGGTGAAGCAAAATGCACCTCGCGGGGAGAGAGAGTACGTTTCGCGTGCGCGCACCACCGAAGACCTACAAGAATACATTCACCCCGGGACGCGCGATAGGGTAGTAGTCGTTGTACACCACCGACACAATCTTGCGTCACTCTTTCGAGATGTCTGAAAACCACTGACAGGAAACTCACTGATGGACTTGACGAAAATTACTTTCCATTGGGTTTATCCCGTTTTATACACAAATTCTCAAGCTAATTCTGACATACTTGTTACGTTGTTGCATTAAGGGGCTACATCTACCCAGAGGCCCGAAAAAGGTCGAAATTCTTCTTTTTTTTTAAAGAAGGTATCGGTTCAACTAGATTTTCATTTATTTATTGATTGTTTGAAATAAAACAGTCGTTTGTTATTGAAAAAAAAATCATGAAAAAATATTTTTTTAAAAGATATGGCCGCTGGGCGATGACACAATTTTTTTTCGAGGCGTTCTGCGGTGGACTTTTTCTATCTGAAACAGTTTATCTGAAAGAAAATAACAAAACGGGTTTTTTAAGTCAATAACAACTATTAGTCGTTGACGATCACCGATCTATCCCCTTAAGGGATCTTTCCAGTGTGACGGCCCGAAAAATAGCCTATTTTCACGATTTTTCTTCGGACGGTTACTATACGCCAATAAATCTGAAATTTTTATGACATATTAAGGTAATCATAAATGACAGAAAATGATTTTATATAAGACGATTTTTATTATTTAAATATTTTTTTTAATTGTTGAAAATAATGTTGATAAAAAAGATAGCCTCATGGTGGACATCCTAGGGGTCGCAAATTTGATCTGAAAAAAAAGCCCAAAGGATTATTAATCAGTATGTGATTGGCTATCGCGCTATGGAGGTTTTTTTTAAATCAAAATTGACAAAATGGCGGCGGTTTGAACAAAAAGTACCGAATGTAGCCGTTTTTTCGACAGTTTTTCTTTTAAAAAATGGGAGGATTAATAAAGCTTCCATAGCACGATAGAGAGTAGCGTGAAGAATGTTCTCCTAAAATTTGAAAACGGTCGCTTGAAAACTGTTCCCTGGAGAATGTCCATCTTTTTGAAAAATGTCGTTTCGAGAAAAACGCGTTTAAAGTTTCGAGTGTAGAAATTTCATATACCTAAATTGTGTACTTACGACTACTCGGCGATGCCAGGTCCATAAAATATACCAGCGAAGTATTTAGAATTTCGCTTTAAAAATTTGAGAGGATGTTTTTGACCGTATATACTAATGGACAAGACAAAAAAAAATTTCGATTTTTTTTTTCACACTGGAAAGATCCCTTAACAGAAGGGATGATACAGATGTTGTGTACAATCAACAATTATTCTATAAGGAAAATAACATTTTTGTTATTGTGAAAATGATATATAAAAAATTCGTAATACAAAATATGCAGCGAATTATTTTTGTGCATTTTTATAACATGGAAAAGTGTAAATAAAATTTGTAAAATTAAAAAAGTATGTTAATAATATTTTTTTTACTGAAAGTTTGAAATTTGGATTTAGGATTTATTGTATGATCTTGGGTTGGAATTTTAATTCGGCCAATGTTTCTTAATCTTCCAGGAACTAAATCCTATAGAGAAAATGAGCAGCGCATATGCGGCAAAATATTTCGAATACATTTTTATACATTCATTGAAAAGTATTCTATGTTTGACATATTTTGTTGGTTATGCGGGTCGTAATTTTCACTGAAAAAAGATATCTGGATGTACATTTTTATATATGTAGGATGAATTTAAAATTTGTTTAATCAAAATAAATATCAGCAATATTTATTCGTGAAAAATAAAAATATTTTTGGATTTGTGTCAATCAACTTTTTATTTTCATGGTTCAGAATTGCTGAACACTCTTTGCCTATATTGTGAGGTATTTATGTGCAAGCAATTGTAAAAATTAATAAGTTTTTTCATAGTCTTCGATTACAGTGGAAAATTCTTACCCAAATGCGAAATTTCTGAGCTGAAGAGAAGGACTGTAATGATTTCGTGTTATTCGGGCTAGACCTAGAGAAAAACAGAACGATAAGATGGTCTTGCGAATCCGGTGCGACAGGATGTAAAATTAGAGGGATCGTTCAACTCTACGGAACTTGAACCGGAGCCAAGAGAGCATCTCACACCACATTCTCTATCATCATCATCATCATCACTTCTTCTTCTTCATTTTTTGCTTTTCACTCCTTCTTTATATTCTATACAGTATTTCGCTGCTATACTCATTGGTAAAATCATAGTTTCATCGTATTTGAGTTTGTCTTAATTGCAATATTATATTGACTGATCAATTTTTTAATTACGGTTAACTTAGAATTAGTTGACTTCGGATAAATTTGGTATGTTTTGTATTTATTTAAATAAAATATAAAATTCAAGATCAATCCTTTGAAATGAATAGCAATTAAATAAGTACATTTTTATTTTATTTCATTTTCATGGACTAAGATCAAAGACAAGGTCGATGGATATAAATATTGTTTTGAAAGACTTTAATATTAAATTCATTTCTATGATTTTCAAAATTTTCAAAATCAACAATGCATTAAACTGAATAATATAAACATGGAACAGCCAATCATTAAGAAAAGTGTTAACTTTAATAAATGAAATATTCGATATATTCGACAATATTTTTTTTCTGTGTCTTAGGAAAATATTTTTCACACGTAGAGGAAATCATAAATTTTGCTGTTGAATGAAACAAAAATTGGTGGTTGTCAATGCTTCAACGATCTATATGAAAAAATAAATACTGGCGATCAATATTTAAATGTATTAAATCAGAGTTGTAAATCCCCATTAATTTATAAGATATAGTTTACAGTACAATTTGTTTTGTAATTATGATTTCATAATAATAATATGTAGTGATTATAAAATAGAGTGTAAAGATTTGAATAGCTGAAAAAATACTAGATTTCGCTTTATTATTGCAAGAAATAGTGGAATAAATGGAAGAAATAAGTAATGCATTACTTTTTTAATGCATTACTTATTTTTTTCCCTCTTTTTCAAAAGAATTACCGTGAATTTTTATTGAAAAATAATAATTTTTGCAGCCATTCCAAAGTTTAATCATCGTATTACAATCGCTACATGTTATTATTATAAAATCATAATTATAGAGCTGATCGTATCATCATCATTATTTCTATAAGTATTAGGCATTTCCAACTTTGTATTAAATACTCGATGGACTCCTTTTTTTCTAGACAGATATTTATTAGCAGTTCTTGCCCTATGGGGCTAAGAATCTTGCAATCGTTCAACAATTATACTTTCCCTTAACATTACTTTGGTAGTTTTTACATTATTTGGTTTTCTTTCTTGTAATTAATGACTAACTTCACTCCCGTCCTATCACATCCTCCCATAACTCCGTTTGTTCTTTCGCTCTTGCTGTTCTTTCGAATAACCGGCAGTACTTACTCGCAAAGTTCAACCTTTACGGACCGACATAAAATCCGCTTCCACTGTGTTAGTGCGCCCTCTCCTCCACCCAAAATTTCCTCCATCGCCATTTTTAAACCCGCTTTTACCACCTTCATGAATTCTCCTTTTATTTTTCTAGACATATTAGAAAAATATTTATCGCACGTGAAGAAAATCATTAGTTTTGCTGATGAATGAAACAAAAATTACTGGCTGTCAATGCTTCAACGATCTATATATTCGATGGACTCTACATTTTTTGTTCTCATCATGTTCGAAAAATATATCTCCCATCTACAGAAAAAAATTCCGGCTATCAATATTGCAATGTATTAAATATTCGTTGGATTTCTATTTATTTTTCTAGACATATTAGAAAAAAATTTACGACACGTTAAGAAAATCATTAGTTTTGCTGATGAATGAATAAAAAATTACTGGCTGTGAATGCTTCAACGATCTATATATTCGATGGACCATACATTTTTTGTTCTCATCATGTTCGAAAAATGTATCTCCCACCTACAGAAAAAAATTCCGACTATCAATATTGCAATGTATTAAATATTCGTTGGATTCCTATTTTATTTTTCTAGACATATTAGAAAAAAATGTATCACACGTGAAGAAAATCATTAGTTTTGCTGATGAATGAATAAAAAATTACTGGCTGTGAATGCTTCAACGATCTATATATTCGATGGACTCTACATTTTTTGTTCTCATCATGTTCGAAAAATATATCTCCCACCTACAGAAAAAAATTCCGACTATCAGTATTGCAATGTATGAAATATTCGTTGGATTCCTATTTATTTTTCTAGACATATTAGAAAAAAATTTATCACATGTGAAGAAAATCATTAGTTTTGCTGTTGAATGAAACAAAAATTACTGGCTGTCAATGCTTCAACGATCTATATATTCGATGGACCCTACATTTTTTGTTCAGATCATGTTCGAAAAATATATCTCCCACCTACAGAAAAAAATTCCGACTATCAATATTGCAATGTATTAAATATTCGTTAGATTCCTATTTATTTTTCTAGACATATTAGAAAAAAATTTACGACACGTTAAGAAAATCATTAATTTTGCTGATGAATCAAACAAAAAATACTGGCTGTCAATGCTTCAACAATCTATATATTCGATGGACTCTACATTATTTGTTCTCATCATGTTCGAAAAATATATCTCCCACCTGCAGAAAAAAATTCCGACTATCAATACTGCAATGTATTAAATATTCGTTGCATTCCCATTTTATTTTTCTAGACATATTAGGAAAAAATTTATCACACGTGAAGAAAATCATTAGTTTTGCTGATGAATGAAACAAAAATTACTGGCTGTCAATGCTTCAACGATCTATATATTCGATGGACCCTACATTTTTTATTCAGATCATGTTCGAAAAATATATCTCCCACCTACAGAAAAAAATTCCGACTATCAATATTGCCATGTATTAAATATTCGTTGGATTCCTATTTTTTTTCTAGACATGTTAGAAAAAAATGTACGACACGTTAAAAAAATCATTAATTTTGCTGATGAATGAAACAAAAAATACTGGCTGTCAATGCTTCAACAATCTATATATTCGATGGACTCTACATTATTTGTTCTCATCATGTTCGAAAAATATATCTCCCACCTACAGAAAAAAATTCCGACTATCAATATTGCAATGTATTAAATATTCGTTGGATTCCTATTTTTTTTCTAGACATGTTAGAAAAAAATGTACGACACGTTAAGAAAATCATTAATTTTGCTGATGAATGAAACAAAAAATACTGGCTGTCAATGCTTCAACAATCTATATATTCGATGGACTCTACATTATTTGTTCTCATCATGTTCGAAAAATATATCTCCCACCTACAGAAAAAAAATACCGACTATCAACATTGCAATGCATTAAATATTCGTTGGATTCCTATTTATTTTTCTAGACAAATTAGAAAAAAATGTATCACACGTGAAGAAAATCATTAGTTTTGCTGATGAATGAATAAAAAATTACTGGCTGTGAATGCTTCAACGATCTATATATTCGATGGACTCTACATTTTTTGTTCTCATCATGTTCGAAAAATATATCTCCCACCTACAGAAAAAAAATTCCGACTATCAATATTGCCATTTATTAAATATTCGTTGGATTCCTATTTTTTTTTTTTCTAGACATATTAGAAAAAAATTTACAACACTTGAAGAAAATAATTAATTTTGCTGATGAATGAAACAAAAATTACTGGCTGTCAATGCTTCAACGATCTATATATTCGATGAACCCTACATTTTTTGTTCTCATCATGTTCGAAAAATATATCTCCCATCTACAGAAAAAAATTCCGACTATCAATATTGCAATGTATTAAATATTCGTTGGATTCCTATTTTATTTTTCTAGACATATTAGAAAAAAATGTATCACACGTGAAAAAATCATTAGTTTTGCTGATGAATGAAACAAAAATTACTGGCTGTCAATGCTTCAACGATCTATATATTCGATGGACCCTACATTTTTGTTCTCATCATGTTCGAAAAATATATCTCTCACCTACAGAAAAAAAATTCCGACTATCAATATTGCAATTTATTAAATATTCGTTGGATTCCTATTTTTTTTTTTCTAGACATATTAGAAAAAAATTTACGACACTTGAAGAAAATCATTAATTTTGCTGATGAATGAAACAATAATTACTAGCTGTCAAAGGTCTTCGTTCTGTCAGCAGCGCAAAGAAGCCTAGTATTCAGCAACTTCGGAGGGAACATGCAGAAGCGATATGCGAGCCATGGGTACACGAGGGGTTGAAGTAGGTGGCGGTGACAGCGAGTGAAGGGAGACACAGACATTGCACTTTCCTGTCTCGTCCTCCCACACGTTGTCCGCTCAATGTTCCATCCCGTGGACTCGGCAACCCCCCCCCCCTTCTTCCTCTTTTGCACACCCCCGTCCACAACACGGTATTTCCACGACTACTATCCTCGACGCTCGACGTGGCAGTGGTGGGCAACCTCCATAACGTTGAGAGAGTCAAGTTCACCCCCCGAACGAATGACGTACATACGTACAACCCCTGTGCAGCGTCGCTCAATTTGATTCGACGCCAGTCTGCGTTGGACTCTGAATTATAGAACTCGAATTTTAACAGACAGAACTATGCACCCCAGACACATTGTTTTATGCAATCGAATTTATTCCAGGATTTCATGAACGGGGAGATGCTTTTTGCTTCGACGGCGAATATTTTTCAATTATATTCCATTGGCATGATGGTATTTTAGTGAATAAATCCACCACTTGGTTGGAGAAACAAAACAATTGAATTTCATTCAATAGAATTAATAATATTCGTGGCAAATTTCCATTATCAAAATTATACAATTTGCGATGTTACTTCTTTTAGCCTCGACAGCGAATAATTCTCAATTATATTTCATTGTCATGATGGTATTTCACTGAATAAATCCACCGCAGCATTAAAGAAATAACATTTTTGAATTAAATCAAATGGAATTTGTAATATTCCTAGAAAAGTGTAATTATTAATGTTATACAATTTGCGATGATAATTATATTCTGATGAGAAATAATTAGTCAATTCAGACGTAGTATAGCATTAGTTCTCCATACTCTGGGGAGTGGCAAAACATTGCATCGAAAAGTGAATCATATTTTTATCACAGGTTAACTTTATACTTAAAAATGTGTCGTAAAAACGACGTTTTTCTAGATTATTAGTTTCTGCGCACATTTGTGAACAAAGTCCAAAAAATTAAAAATATTTATTACCCCGTATTTTTATTACTCCATGTAATTATATCGTAGTTATTCCATTTTTACTGAACCTGCAAAAATCTCATAAGTGTTATTTAATAATGGCCACGGTTCCAATTTCTCTCAGTATATTAAAAATAACTTCTTCCAGTATCACAAAATATCCTGTATCGAATTAACGAAAGTTAATCTATCTAATAGACGACCAAGTTTTACAAAGCCGCGAGAGATTTCGAAACCGGATCGATCTATGATGGTGAAACGGGTTGTTGGGATTTTCAAGGGTAGGTTTTTGTATTATTAGCAAAAAGTTTTAGCTTACCATATCATTTGTGTACTTTTTTTTGTACAATGAGAAATACATTTTTTTTTAATAATTTGTGAACAGAGTCTGAAATATTCTTATTATTCCATAGAATTATTATCGTAGTTAAATAAATCTTATCCATTGTTACTGAACCTACAAAAATCTTAAAAATATCATTTAACAATGGCGAGTACCCTAATTTCTCTCAGTATATTAAAAAAGTCTTCTCCTAGTATCACAAAATATCCTGTGTCGAATTAATGAAAGTTATTCTACACTGTTAGTAAAGATTTGAAGTTTTTATTCATAAACTCGTTATCGAAATTTAATATACAATTGTGGTATAAAATTTATGTACTTTTTCAGTAAAATTAAAGCAAGTTAGTAAAATTCAAGTACTTTTACTGTAAAATTAAAATATATTATTGAATGTGCTGTACCATACATTAATTTCACATTACACTTGTATACTAAATTCAATATACTAGTTTATGAATAAAAACTTCCAGTAAAAGTACACTAAATTTCAAGTAGATTTTTTTTACAGTGTATAGAATTCCTCCGCGTCTAAACAAAGCGATAGACCACTAAGTTTTACGAAGCCGCGAAAGATTTCGAAACTGGATCGTGGCGTGATAGTGAGACGGGTTGTTCGGATTTTCAAGGGTAGATTTTGGTACTATTAGCAAAAAGTTTTAGTTTAACATATTATTTGTGTACTTTTTTTCATACAGTCAGAAATACATTTTTTTAAATCATTTGTGGACAGAGTCCAAAATTTAACAGTGGCCACTACCCTAATTTCTCTCAGTATCTTCTCCCAGTATCGCAAAATATCCTGTATCGATTTAACGGAAGTTAATCTATCGAATTCCCCCGCGTCTAAGCAAAGATATAGACGACAAAGTTTTACGAAACCGCGAAAGATTGCGAAACTGGATCGAGGCGTGATGATGAGACGGGTTGTTGGAATTTTCAAGGGGAAATTTTTGTACTATTAGCAAAAAGTTTCAGTTTAACATATCATTTGTGTACATTTTTTTGTATAATCAGAAATACATTTTTTTAAATCATATGTGGACAGAGCCCAAAATTTAACAGTCGCCACTACCCTAATTTCTCTCAGTATATTAAAAAAATCTTCTCCCAGTATCGCAAAATATCCTGTATCGAATTAATGGAAGTTAATCGGTCGAATTCCCCCGCGTCTGAGCAAAGCGATAGACGACCAAGTTTTACGAAGCTGCGAGAGATTTCGGAATTGGGTCGAGGCGTGATGGTGAGCGTGGTCGGGGGAATTTTCAAGGGTAGACGGCCTTGTTGGGTCACTATTACTATATCGTTGCATCGACTACCACTACATTCTATACTGCAAATAGTCCTGCCACTATGTCTAGCGTAGGAACTGTACAACTGTGTGTGATACGCGACATTAGGTTTCACGCAGACGTTCTTTGTTCGCTGAGTCTGGAGGGCGGCACCCTCGAATGGACGATCGAGCAAGCGAGTGAGTGAACGAGCTAGCGAACTCGACGCCGCTGGAAGAGCATTAGCCTTATTATCCAACCCCACTTTCGTTACGGCCGATCGATAAAAGAATGCAGACCATGGTCAGGTCGTCGGACTACATGGCGTAGAGTAATCATACGCGTGACAATGACGATGACATTCGGAACAGCAATATATACTAGGCGCGGCATTCGCTCTACTGTTCCTTTATGTCATCGCTTTATCCTTCTCAAACAGTGCAAGTATAACGACGATAGCGGCTACAAAAAAACAAACAATGAAAATACAAACATGTAAAAGAACCTCCAAATCCAAAGGCAACAATTTATAGAAAATCGTGATGAAGAAAATCTCAGAACCGATTGTAACTAATACGCGAAGTTGAGTTTGTTTTTAAATGTCGTTTGCAATTTTTTTTTAACGCTTGTGATGTCTAAAGGTTTTTCTCATCTATAAAAAAACCCTTTTGCTTCCTCATAGAGGATGCTTTGTTTTCGTGAAAATTTGTTTGAATGATCCAAAAAAAAGAATGGTCCAAAACGTCGAGAAAAGTGGTTTAGAAAAAATGTCTGTATGTGTGTGTGTTGTATGTGCAGATTTCCTTGTAAGCACGATAACTGTCGTAATTGTAGATGGACCTTCGTCAAATTTGGCGCGCAAGTGAGCTGTCATACACCAAAGTTTGGGATTGTAGTTGACGAAAATCGGCTGGAAAATTCAAATTTTACAGCATATTGAAAATTTTGAAAATATCGTTTTCGTAAATGAACTACCATCAAACCATGACGTATATCAAATTTGGCGATAATCGATAGGGTAATTCTAATTTTATTGCAATTAACATTTTTTTAAATGTCTGCATCCAAGTAAAAAAATTCTATATAGTCTGACATATGGAATTGGGCATATATAGTCTGTATAAATTTTATATATAAGATCACCTGTGACGTTGGGTTTATGTATAAATTGTATATAGATTATATATAGAGCTTATGCAAACTATATATGCCCATTTCTATGTTTAAAACTATACATATTTTTTATATACTCTATATATAATTTTTTAACTTGAGCAAAGACCATCTCCTGTAAATTGCGAGATATCCGATTGCAATTTTCAACATGATTTCACGATTATTGATTATTAATGATGAATTTAGTCAAAGGAACTATCGATATGTCGGTGAATTTAGATTTTGGTGAATAAAAAAGAAAAAAATGTTCACACGAAATTTTTTTTAAGAAAATGTGTTTCACAGATTTATCTTAAATTTTGTTCACATATGGACTATCATGGTATAAGGTTTTAGTACAAATTTAAGAAAAATCGGTAACACGGTTAAAATTCTTCGACACTTTGAATTTTTAGAAAAATGTCTAGAGCATAAACAAGCCAGCAAAGTAGAACTTTGCAAATTGCTTTCTCATTATTTTTCGCTTTTTACAAAGTTTCGTCTATGAGGAAGCCAAAATCAATTAACATACTTCCTCAGTGAGTTAGCTTTGTAAAAAGCGAAAAATAATGAGGAAGCAATTTGCAAAGTTCTACTTCCCACATCGAGAGAAAAAGTTTCATTGATTCACGGAAATCTTTGCCAATGACATGAAATACTTGAATTTCAATACTATGTTTTCTTTGAATGATCTCAAACTCAATAAAAAGTAGTGACATTATTCGAGGAAACATATTTCTTCAAACCAATGAACCTTTTTCATTGATTTCAAAGATATCGTCTCTGATTCAATGAAACCTTATTCTTACCAGCTCAAAATTTCGAAACCTATTTTTTCCTGAAGTACGCGGCAGATAAAGTTCAAATTTTGTGAGTATGTAAGGAAGTACGGCAGAAATAGGCTAAGCTTCTGGCTCCTTGAAACTCGAAGCCGTTCGTCCGGAGAGCCGAAACACAAAAAAGTGAGGTTATGTGCGTGAGAGAGATCAATGAAAACGTTTGTTTGAACCAATGAAAACGTCTCTTTAAAACAATGAAACTGTTTCTTTATTATATGCTCACTAAGTTAATCTTTATTTACAGGCAATGAAATGTTGTCTTTGAAATTCAAATACACTATTTCATTGAAAACAATGAAAAAAAAATCAATCCACCCATTTCTTTGGCGTCAATGAAATCTTTCTTCTCGGTGCAAGTAAAAGAGTTATATATAGAGTATATAAAAAATGTATATAGTTTAAAACATAGAATTGGGCATATATAGTCTACATAAATTTTCATTTTATAGTCTACATATGCAATCTATATACAATTTATACATAAACTCAATTTGACAGGTGCTCTTATATATAAATTGCATATCGATTGTATGTAAAGTTTATACAGACTTTATATGCCCAATTCCATATGTCAGACTATATATAATTTTTTTACTTAGGTTTGCAGACTTTTTTTCTGGAATCATAGTAGAATTTAAGTTTGATTGCATTAAGGGGAGGGAGTCAGGTAAAAAAAATTAATTTTGGAAATTCAATATCATCCAAATCCTATTGCATAAAAAAATGCCCAATGCACTATATTGTTGGTGTCCGATGAAAGGATTTTTTACTGTCGTCTGACTTGCATATGCTTTTCAATATTATCTTAAGCAAAGTTCTTAGGTTTTCCATTCTGCGCATGCATCAGATCAAACTACTAGGCAGATTGGAATGGTTGACGTCTCATTTTCTTCTTCACGAAAAGATACACCGGCTAAATGGAGCAAACTATTTTTTTCATTCCGAAAGCAAAGTTAATCACTGATTTAGAAGATAGCGTAAAATTTATTTATTAATAATTATGTCACTTAAAAAATATTACCTTTTATTAACATTTGCTCCATTTAGCCGGTGTATCTTTTCATGAAGAAGAAAATGAGATGTCAACCATTCCAATCTGCCTGGTAGTTTGATCTGAATCATGCGCAGAATGAAAAACCTAAGAACTATGCTTAAGATAATATTGAAAAGTATATGCAACTCAGACCACAGTAAAAATCTTTTCATCGAGTACCAACAATATAGTGCATTGGGCATTTTTATATGCAATAGGATTTGAATGATATTGAATTTCCAAAATCAATTTTTTTTTACCTGACTCCCTCCCCTTAAGAAAACTGAAAATTCTGTAGGTAATTCATATTTCTATTGTTTCTAATTAAATGCTAAATCAGTTGGAATCAAAATTTATATAGGTTCTTTAATACTGTATTGACGGCCGAACGATAAAAGAATGCAGACCATAGTCAGGTCGTCGAACTGCATGGTGCAGAGTAATCATACGCGTGACAATAACGATGACATTCGCAACAACAATATATACTAGGCGCGGCTTTCGCTCTGTTGTTCCTTTTTGTCATCGCTTTATCCTTCTCAAACATTGCAAGCGTAACGACGATAGCGGCTGCAGAGAAAAAAAAAACAAAAATACTAACCGTCGCCTGAACTCTTTCCATATTCACTAATTCATATCCTGACCATTGTCATGATCGTCGCCGTCGCACACCTCAACGGCCTTGATCCCACCATGAAATGCTTAGCTCTGCATCGACAACTCTTTGTCTCTTGCAGTTGTAGCAAAATCCCATTAAATCAAGAAATATTGTACAGTACAATTGTGATAAATAACCTGCGGCGGCTATAAAATTATATGCAAGCGTTTGAATAGATGCTAAAAAATCCTCATTTTCGTTCAAATCTTGCAAGAAATATTGAAAAAATGGAAATGCATAATTAATGCATTAATTTTTTTCCATTTTTTTAAAAAGATTACAGTGAAATTTTATTAAAGATTAATAGTTCCTTTTGCTGCTAATATATCGTTTGCACATTGTATTATAATCGTTACCTCTTATTATTGTGAAATTGCAACTACGAAGTGAATTCATCATCTGTTTTTCTATAAGTATTAGACATTTACAACTCTGGTCTCTATCGTATGATGGTTTTCACATTTATTATTTTGCAAGATTATCTGCAGCTTCAAAAACGATTTACAATTTTTTTTACATACATGTTCACAGAAAAATCTTTGTTTTTAAGAAAACATTTTTTTTATAGAGATATTTATATCAGAGTACTCAAAATTGTTTGAATCAATATTGATCATTGTAGTTTCTGAGTGACGTAGATTTGTGAAATCTTAATATCAATGTGGAAGATTTCACAGAATTTTTTTTGCAAAATATGGGGACATAATGCATGGAAAAATAAATGTAAGACAGTAATCCTCAATTTTATTCAAACTATTTTTTGTGTAGTCATATAAAACAGGAATGTTCGTTTGAAATTTTATTTAGGAATGAAATTTTATTTCACAAGTTGTGAAAATGAAGATTTATGCGTAAAATGGCGTTTCTCGCATCGAGTAAAATGAATAAAAAATGATAACATGTTTTTATAAGCGCAGTAAATTTTTATTATGGAATAATAATTATGAAAATAATTTTCTAGCAATTTCAATTTCGTAAAGTTGTGGGAGCTTGCATCCATGGTATTTGTTTCGACTCAGGGTTGTTGGCCGTCCAGTGTCAAGACAAAAATGTCGGGGCTGAAGGCATTTCAATATTGCGTCGAAGCACCACGAGGTCGAAGCGATTTAACCGCTATTTTCGATCTTCTCTTGTACAAGATCACAGCCCTCCCGCAAATACCATCCTCTCTGCGTCGAGAGCGAGTTAACGTCTTAACTTCTGCATCGCATTTTGTGAACTGGTGAAACGAATTCAGCGACACCAGTGACATAGTATTTTGAACAGATGCAAGTTCGGTCAGGATTAAAGGATTAAAGATGGCGAAACTTTACTTGTGTAGGCGTCAAAATGAGATTTATTTGCTAGGAAGTCGCAATGCAGTGGAAAGTATAAAAAAAAGTACACATGAAAAAAAAAGAAAAAAAATAAGACGTTGAAGCTCGAAAGAAGTTCAATAAAATCGATGGAAATATTTATATAATTGCAACAGATAATTCTGAGTAAATTTTAGGAGCTGTTATTTTTCGAAACATCTTTTTAAATGTTAATCGAAAAATTCAGAAAAAAATGGACAAATTTAAAAATTCTATTTGCGATACATTCTATATTTTTATTTCGCGAAAGAAGAACTCATTTTCATGCAAAAAATGAACAAGTTCATTTTTCAAAAGTGCTTTTAATCCATTATTTCAATTCAGAAGATGGTTTGACATATATGAAAAATTATTTCCAAACTGTTAATAACAGCTCGAAAACCGAGAGCCGAGAGCGTTTTTTATAATTAGAAGATTTTGTGGAGGTGTTTTAAAAAAAATGTTTATGTTTGTTGTCAAAATCCTGACGGAATAAATTAGATGGAAATTTTGTATACTTAATCTTAATTGATTTTTTGGCTCAAAACAAAAGTTTCAAGCATCGCGGGTTCGGATATTTGTGACCTTCATTTAACTATTTTAACCAAGTTTTTGAACCTCTGCTCATGTCTAAATCGGCAAGAAGTTTGACCCACACACGATCCCCAAATACCGTGTGACTATTATGGCTCCACTCTCGGAAATGCCGGGAGTGGTTCCAAGAGTGTCGTTCGGTGAATAAAAAAAACAATGACGGTAAAAATGTGCGTCTCACGCAGTCCTCCAACGGATTCTCCATAACTTCGGTCGTTACGGGATTCCCCGATTCAATGTCGCCAGACTGATTCATACGAACTTCTGAATCACACATGAAACTCATCGAACACTGACATCTGAAAGCTGATTATACATATTTCGCCCACATTTGATCATCTTTAGTTCATTAAGCTTCAGATAATAAAAGCGTGGATACTTAAAAGATTTTATTTATTTTTTTATAATGTCGATTTATATTCATTTTTCATAAAGGGCATTTTATTAATTTTTCATAAAATCGATTGTATTAATATTTTTATATATTTTGATCATGTAAAAAAACCTGCAACTTCAAACGCAACATTTTATAGAAGAAGTTTCATACTTTTTTATCGGTAAAAAAAATCGTGTAACGAATCCCGCGCTGATGTTTCTTTCTAATAGTGATAAATAAAATCTCACAACCGATTATAACTAATAATACGCGAAGTTGGGTTTGTTTTTCACGGTCTTTTACAATTTTTTTTTATCACATGGGATTTCTAATGTAAATTAATATAAAGCATTGGAAGTTTTTTTGCGGATACGCGTATATTAAATTTAATATACAAAAAATTGTTGTAAAATTAATATACAGTATCCCGACTAGAAATTCAGTTATGGGGAATATCAGGGCCGGACCTGGTAACCGGATTCTAAATCCAAGGCCCCTGTCTGGCTACCTTATACGGCCCTGATTGGAAATGTAACGCTTTGGCACATCCGGGCCAGGTCAAGTTTACCACATAAGGACCTGATAAAAATAACCATTTAAGGGCCTGATAAAGATTGCAAACTAAGGGCCTGATAAATATAATCATTGATATAAATACATATACTTATTTTTATATTAAATTAAAAAATTAATTATTAATTTTAGAGCATTATGCCGCAATATCAACAATAATATTCTATTAATATTACAAAAAAAAAAAAAAAACAATTCGTCTTCAGATACGGTTTTTCGTAACTTCATTCGAGAAGTGATGGACGCGGGATTTGAACCTACGACCTACGGGACCTACCTATTTACCTAACTACCTAACCGAGCACGCTAACCACTAGACCAAACCGACTATGTGGATATTTCATACAGTATTTCCATAATAGTTCAATTTACTATTTATTTAAAATAATAGTTCAGTTTTTATCGTAGCTAATTACGAATTTGAACTTAAAATTTGTAAATTCATAATGACGGGTTTAAAATGAAAAACATATTGAATGCGATATTTTGATTTTATAAATGATATTTTTTATTCCACCAATATTTCGATCGGGTCTACCTTATCTATGCCAGATCTGGGCCTGAATATGGAATACCTTATCAGGTCTATCTTAATTTTTCCCGATCTGGCCCTGAATAAGATACACCTTATCAGGTCAACCTTCCCTTTGCCAGATCCGGTCCTATTAAGGTACATCTTATCAGGTCTACCTTATCTATGCCAGATCTGGACCTGAATATCTAATACCTTATCAGGTCAACCTTCCCTATGCCAGATCCGGTCCTAATACGGTACACCTTATCAGGGCAACCTTTCCTATGCCAGATCCGGTCCTAATAAGGTACACCTTATCAGGTCAAACTTATCCATGCCAGATCAGGCCCATATGTGACGGCAGGGCTGCCCTACCAGATTTCTAGTCGGGATAGTAAACACTTCATAAAAATTGTGTTTATAACATAGTTATTGTAATTTTACAACGTGTCTGTATATTAAATGAAATTTAATACACCGTATCTGCAAAAAAACTCCCAATACATATATTAATTTTCAAAATATTTTTAACAGTGCAGATGTCAAACATGTCTCTGCAGTCAATGAAGCTTCAGTTATGATCAGCGTTTCTAATTAAATAATAAAATGGTAAAACGAAAATGTATACATATGAGTTCTTAATTAATACTGCTCTATTAATATTCTAAACAAAGTTAAATTTCTTTTACAATAACATTTCCTAAATATAATTGTATATTGCTGCACCGCACGGAAGTCCTAAAAAAAAGTACCAATAAAAAGTCGCTTAATTCTGGAATCGTATAATGGTCCTTACAAATTCAATTATGTTTGCATTGACAAAACTATAATCCAATAGCGATTATTCATATTGCCAGGCAATCCTAACTCTGGAAGCATTAAAGCTTCAGTTACTTTCAGCGTTTCTGATTACATGATAAATCGGTAAATCCATAATTTATATAAGTTCTTAATCAATATTGCTCTATTAATATTGTAAAAAAAGATAAATTTTTTTTTCAATGTCATTTCGTAAATATTGTATATTGTTTCATCGGACAGAAGTTCTAAGAAAAAAGTATCAATAAAAAGTCGCTTTACTCTGGAATCGTATAATCGTCCTTGCAAATTCAATTATGTTTGCATTGACAAAACTAAAATCCAATAGCGTTTATTCATATTACCAGCCAATCCGAATAACTCTGGAAGCATTAAAGCTTCAGCTACTTGGAGCGTTTCTAATTAAATGATAAATCGGTAAATCGATAAATTATATAAGTTCTTAATCAATATTGCTCTATTAATAGTGTAAAAAAAGCAAAAAATAATGAGGAAGCAATGTGCAAGGTTCTACATTGCATCCTTTTTTAAATTAGATAAAGAATCATGTTGTGAATTCGCTTTTTCTATTTCGTTATTCCGTTATTTCATTATTATTAGAGCGTTTTCGAAAGTAAATGTGATAACGTATATTATTAAAAATAATTCAACATTCCATAAAATCACAAATTTCATACCGTTTGTCACTAAATTATACATATATAATGGCTGAATATTGTTTCATTTATATACAAAACTTGAGCTCGCTATTTCAAGTTTTGCAAAAGTTACAATAGAGCGATATTGTCAATTTTTTGAAAAATTCAAAATTCCATAAAATCTGAACCACTATACCGTTTCGAAACAAATTCAATACCAAACAGCATTGAGTCCACCTACTCTTATAACCAACTATTTAGCAAAATAGACTAAATTTTACGAAAGTTAGAGCGACCACGTCATTTTTTCAAAAAATTCAAAACGGCATAAAATCGAAATTTTCGCACAGATTTTGTCGAAAAATAGTACAGTTGAAGAGGGTCTGCTGCTACACTAGTGTGCCAAATTTGAGCGCGATATACAAAACCGTTCTTGAGTTATCGGCGTTCGAATTTTCGGAGTTGTATACATACATACACACACACCCACACACATACGTACATACGGACATTTTTTCTAGATCACTTTTCTGGACGTTTTGGACAATTCTAAGTGTCCTGACATAAAAATCTCGAAATTTTTTTTTCATGCAAAGCTGTTTTTTTTTTTTTTTTGTTTTTTCAAAACATAAAAGGTTAAATTATTTTTTCAATGTCATTTCCGAAATATTGTATATTCTTCCATCGGACAAAAGTTCTAAAAAAAAGTGCCAATAAAAAAATCGCTTAATTCTGAAATCGTACAATAGTCCTTACAAATGCTATAGGGTAGAAACACCGTTTGTGGCCATCTTAGTACCGTATATGTGGCCATCAACTTGATCCATTTGTGGCCATACCTTTGCATGTAAATGACGGTGATGGCCACAAACGGTGCAAACGGCTTTGAACTTAATTTATTAAACAATTGGGTACTCCAGGCATCGCATTTTCATAGCAGAAATTGATTTGATTCATGTAGAATAATCTTATTTAGTAATTTGAATATATTGAAGTAACGATGAATTAATATATACATTTTTTGTGTGGCCACCAATGGTGCAGTGACCAAAAATGGTATGTACGTCTGTTTGTATTGTTTGCATTGAAAAAAACTAAAATCCAACAGCATTTATTCATATTACCAGGCAATCTTGACTCTGGAAGGATTAAAGCTTCAGCTACTTGAAGCTTTTCTAATTAAATGGTAAATCGGTTGGAATAAAAATTTATACAAGATACCTAAAGCGGGAATGCGGAGAATGATTCTCCTCGAAAAGCTCGTTTGCTTGGAACCGTACACTGGGAGAAGTCTCAGGAGGCGAGGACGCCCGGAATAGGCTAGGACGTTGGCGGGTGTCGAATCTCTCTCTCTCTCTTTTGCAGCGTTCATCAGTTCAAGGTTGAGGGCGCGCAGAGAGTCCCGTCGTACCCCGTGGTTCGCTGCTGCCGCTGCTGTTGCTTCTGATGCCGCTGGTTTCGCTAGTGTAGCGTCAGAGTGCACGCGCTTGACGACCAAAATACATACCCCGCTACGATATATATAAACACACGATGAAAAGCCAAGAGAGGGATGGATTCGAGCGAAAGACAAGTCACAAGAAGGGGAATCGGTCGTATATGCACAGGAGAAATTCAGTACATCTACCCAGTAACCTTGCTCCACCTGCTGCTGCTTTCGTTGTGTTGAACGAGTGTTAAAAATATGTAACTTTCTCCCGGAATCCCAAATCTTCTTGCCTCGGTAATCCCATTGATGGCGACCGAAAAAGAATCTGGTATAAAGTACGATCATTCATAAAATGGTTCGATGAACGCACACGAAAATACTCATAAGCATGTACAATACGTTAAGTTTTTTTTCCGCCATTTGCAATAATGTTTATGCTGAGAATTAATGTCACACTAACATTAAATTTAATAAATGGCAGACGTCAACTTCACCGTATTTTACTTTTTTTGTTTAAGTTGCAATTTGAAATTTGCCAGGAACATTCATTTTCGTCACAAATGAATGAATTTTGATTAATATAAAAAATGTTTTAATGTTAGTGAAAAATATGAGATGAGTGAAAAAAAATGTTATGCTTCAACTTTGACGATTTTTTTTACCGAGCACAGAAACAGGATGTTCGTAAAATGTGTCAGATTTAGTTACAGCTTTAGATTTTATTTAGCAGGAATTGCCATAAAGCTGTCGAGGTTTTTATAGTGCCACTTTGTGAAGCATCCAGAGACACTTTATTGGCTAAAAGTAAACAAAATCTTAGCCAGCATTTTGAAGGTCAGACGTAGATAATAATTTTTGTTTTTTTTTCCTTGTTTTAAATCTGCACAGTAAGGCTCGTGTTTTATATTGAGCTGATGTCTGATGCAGGTCGTTGTCGCTTAGTGAAATAAAAAGATAAGACGATAGTTCCTCGAGCCAACCAACCGGGACGTATTGTCTTATTTTCGCACGTGTGTAAGTTACAAGTGAATTAAATATTTGCACGTCGTGACAATGTGATAAGGTTATCTCGCAATAGATGCATTGACCTTTTTGCCAATGGGAACAACCGCTGTCAGGGCTTTATATGTACGTGTCGATGACACTGCTGCTCCATAAAGTTATATATCCCTGCAGAGGGATATATAACTTATATTACTACTATTACTGCTCTACGAGACACTTTCTCAGCCTTTGTCTCTTCGCCTCCGTCCCTCCTTCGTCGAGTGCCATTGAACTCGTGCCGCCACCGAGGACAACACTCTTTGAACAATATATACACTAATGGTAGCGTTTATATACATTCATCATATACGATCAAACTAGTATAAAATATACGAATCGACACTTTGTTCATTCATCGAATTAAAAAATAATCGTAGTAGCCTCGTGCATCACTTATAATTCAAAGAATGAAAGAAAATGGAGGTCGGGTTGTACTTGCTTTATTAATATATTCTACTGGACAAATCAATCAAATGAAAAATAAATAAGACGTCAGTTTAGTAACCAAAAAAAAAAAATCAATAAATCTGGCAGAACTAAAATGTTTTAGTTAGTTAAGGTAGTTCTGCCGGTACGCCGGAGTCATAAATCTCAGAGTCTATATGACATTAAAAAATAATCATACGCATTACTTTGACTGCCTCAATAATAATTTAAAAAATAATCGAGAATCCTTCGAAATTGTCGTAATCAAATTAAAACGATTATTTGTAAATAGTTGATATGTTTAGTGCGGATTTGACTTCATTTTTACGATAATTAGGTTAGGAAACGTCATTTGGCCCGGTATCGTGCACTTTGACCTTGGTTCAATTAAACATTATTCCGGAGACTTCACCTTTTTTCATGATGCATCAAGTCCTGAATGATTTGCGAATCCGTAGTACTTTTTATTTTTTCTCTATCTTTGATCTAAGTATGTTAATTTTCGATTTAAAGATCAATTTTTCCAGCCCTCCCGTGAGCACCATGTAAAAAGATCGATTTTCAAGTTTTAATTTATCATTCAAATACTCGGTAAAAGCCTTCAAGATTTTGAGCAAGTAAAATTGAATAGCTAACTTACAACATGGCAAAAATTCATGCATATGAGTTTGGATTGCCTTCGCGACAGAACTACCTTAAGCATATATTTTTATGGTAAAAAAAATTCATCCTTTTAGAGTCGGACAAAAGATTGATAATAATGCTAGAAAAGACGCCGTGAAAGGTTATTTTACACCGTTCACAGCTTCTGTCTGAAAGTATTTTTACCAACATTGGTTTTGACCATGTTTTTGGAAAATTTTGGTATTCCAAACATGGTTTTTGTTTTGTTTGGAGATTTGGGATAGTGACAATGTTTCTTTCTTCTTAATTTTGGGATAGTGACAATGTCTTCGGTAATTTTAATATTTTGATCACGTTTATGATAATTTTTGTATTTAAAACGGTTTTTTTATTAAAGTTTTGCGATAGTGACAATGTTTTCGGTAATTTTAGTATTTTGATAATGTTTACGATAATTTTAGTACGTTGACCATGTTTCTGCTCATTTTAGTGTTACCAACATTTTTTTGTAATTTCAACATGTTTTTTTATAATTCTAGTGTTGTCAACATGTTTTTGTTGTTTTTGGAATTTCAAAATTTTGCACCTTTCGGAGAGCTATGTACAACTATGTTAATCAATTTTGGTTTGTTTGTGAAGTTTTGACCATGTTTTTGGCAAGTTTAGTGTATCGAAAATGTTTGTTTGGTATTTCTAATATTTTGACAGTGATTTTTTGGTTTTTTTGGTACTTTGGTAATTTTGGTATATTAAAAATGTTATTTTTTTATTCAAGTTTTGCGATAGTGACAATGTTTTCGGCAATTTTAGTATTTTGATAATGTTTATGATAATTTTAGTACGTTGACCATGTTTCTGCTCATTTTAGTGTTACCAACATTTTTTTTGTAATTTCAACATGTTTTTATAATTCTAGTGTTGTCAACATGTTTTTGTTGTTTTTGGAATTTCAAAATTTTGCACCTTTCGGAGAGCTATGTACAACTATGTTAATCAATTTTGGTTTGTTTGTGAAGTTTTGACCATGTTTTTGGCAAGTTTAGTGTATCGAAAATGTTTGTTTGGTATTTCTAATATTTTGACAGTGATTTTTTGGTTTTTTTGGTACTTTGGTAATTTTGGTATATTAAAATGTCATTTTTTTAATTGAAATTTTGCGATAGTGACAATGTGTCTGCTAATTTTAGTATTTTGATCATGTCTATGATAATTTTAGTACGTAGACCACGTTTCTGCTCATTCGAGTGTTACCAACATTTTTTAAAAATTTTAGTGCTCTAAATATGTTTTTTTGTAATTATAGTGTTGTGAACATGTTTTGTTATTTTTGGAATTTCGAAATTTTGCACCTTTCGAAGAGCCATGTACAACTATGTTGACCAATTTTGGTTTTGTTTGTGGAGTTTTGATAATGTTTTTGCAAAATTTAGTGTGTTGAAAATATTTGTTTGGTATTTCTAATTTTCTGATAGTGCTTTTTTGGTAATGTTTTTGGTAATTTTGGTATTTTAGTAATGTTATTGGTAATTTTGGTGTTTTGATCATGTTTTTATTTATATCGGGACTTTGACTATACGCTCGGTACCCAATGAGCACACATGTCACAATAATGTCCTAAAGACGTCTTTATACACGTTATGAATCCTTATTTTCAATCTATGACCTCTACGATGAAATATGTTTAATATTTTTACATTTCTCGTAAAGGAAACAAAAACGAATTTCAATCCTTTCGCACGAGAATCGACGAGAATAATAACAAACGAGAAAAATAAATTTAACGAGATCCGAATCTTCGCAATCGCTGCGCTTTGGACGATTTCCAAAGGATAACTCCGCGATCTGCTCCTCGGCTTACTGAGAACATTGGACGACCCTAGTAAAGCTCTCGCGATACAGTAGCGCAAGATCAACGAGACAAAACGGGATAATGTCCTCCTGGCTAATAACCTGCGGTCTAGCCACTTTTCATCTGTCTTCTCCCACTTGTCCCAACAGCAATGCTATATCTTCTGTAATTGCTATGAAAAACAACGTATAAATCATAATTGTTTTCTGACAATTATCATCCAGACGGAGGCAAACTCTTGGCAGAAGCCAATGGGTTCTAATATCTTGTTTCTCATTCATCGTATACCAATTTATTACAGTATATAAGGCTTTCCATGTCAATCCAGTCACTATTATTTTTTTAAATCTTTTTTTACTTAACCAAATATTCTTGATTCATTATGGCAATTTTTCTATAGAATTTTTATATATCTAGGAGAAAGTAAAAAGATTCTGCATAAGCGAAAAAACGGGGATAACAAAAATGTTGAAAAAATTTTTCTACCTCTCCATTTATTTGTTGTATAACTCATATTACTGAAGGTTATATAAAATTAACGAAAAATTGAAAGAACTTTGAATGAGTGAAACACAATATAATACAAAAAAGTGCCTAAACTGACAGAGAATGACATATATATATTTTTCATCGTCTTGGCGATGTCATCGGTCAGTTTTGACCTTTTCATTGCTTTCATTAATGCTTATCGAAAACCAGATACATTCAATTTTCTCAGCTAGTAATTGATTTGTCATTTCCCCTTTTTTCTCTCGATTAATTCGAGCAAATCAAATTTTCTCTCTGCTTCTTGAACTCCGACGCGACGATAAAAGTGCTAACGATATTTTATACAGACTGCAGCAGAGCGCAAAAACATTAATCGCACTTAAGACCGCAAGCCATAAATATTCGCGGCTTAAGCTGAGCCTATCTTATCGCTCGATTAACGCTCTCGGCTTATGGAACAGGTGTCTGCGGGACTGGAGACCTACATTTTTTTTCAATGACGGATAAGAACAGAATATCAATATGGGAAAATCCATTCTTCGATTGACTTACGAGGGTTCGTTGAAACGAAATGTTAATTACAGTCATGTACCTTAAATAAAATGATTACATATTCTTGTAACAATGAATATTCTGTAAAATCGTTTCCATTTCAACTGGGCCCACAGAAATAAAATTCTATGTTTTTATAACAAGACAGAGGTTTTTATATAACGAAAATTTTAAAAAATTGCTGATGCCCCTTAAAAGAGGGAAGTCAGGTAAAAATCAATGATATTTATTAATGGCTACACGCAGTTGATTGACTGATGGTATTATATGGGGCATTCCATACCGATTCGACCTGGGTCGGACCCTCGATCTCTCGGATTTGGTCGAAAATTTTTTATATGGTTGGACCAACTCCACAAAATACTGGAAATTTTTTTCAGATTTTTTTCATTTATTTATTTTTTTTACGATTTTTTAAAGGTAACATATCGTTGGCCCAAATTTAAAAATCTGAAAAAATTCTCAAAAATTCTGCATGAAATAACAAAATTTTTGAGCCTAAAACCAAAGTGGGCCAGGTTTTGCTTCTATTTTTTTTCTATAAAAAACTATTAAAAAATTTAGAAACGAAAGAGGAAAAGTCATCAAATTTTTCCAAAATATTGCTTTCTTCTGCAAGTGCTTTCTTTTCGTAAAAAAAAATGCGATTCATAGAAGATATGTTCACTGTTAAATCAGGTCGGAATCGCAAAACAGAGTTTCTCTCTGAGGAAGCCAAATAATAACGATATAATTTCTTGCGGAAGAATGTTTATGGAAAAAAAAGAGGAAGTGCTGTGAAAATTTCAATTTTCATGTTTTTTTATTATTTGTAATACAGCAATTTCTAGAATTATATAACATTCTTATCGAATAGTTTTTCCTATTTGCAAAAAAATAGTCATGAATCAGAATTGACAAGCCGCACTAATCAAAGGATTCCATTGATAATATCAGATGTCAATGATGATAATTTAAAAAGCGATCGCACCTTCGAATACAAAAAAATTCAAGATCACCGAGTGCAGCTGAGATGAACAAACAATAAAATCAAATTAGATTCTACCGCACACAAATCTAATTTTGATATCTGACTCAACCCTGTACTCCACGAGGAATGTTTTTTTTCGTAATTTTGTGCAACTCGCAGTTTAGAAAAATTGGATAACTTTTCCTCTTTCGTTTCTAAATTTTTTAATAGTTTTTTATAGAAAAAAAATAGAAGCAATACCCGGCCCACTTTGGCTTTAGGCTCAAAAATTTTTTTATTTCATGCAGAATTTTTGAGAATTTTTTCAGATTTTTAAATGTGGGCTAACGATATGTTACCTTTAAAAAATCGTACGCCGATTTAGTTGAATTCTAATTTTTTATCGCAGTGTTAAAAATATGAACTGTTAACCCGTTCAGCAAAGAATTTTCTCCTAGATCTAAAAAAAAAAACATCTATCTACTTGGGATGACGTACAATATTTTTTTTTTGTTTTTAGGCTCTGCACACGTTCAAAAAAGAACCGGTAGACTAAAAATTTACAAATAAATTCTCGTTGCATGCGAGATATATTCTTCCTGCATGAGTTAGTTTTTTATTTCATTTTCTAAAAATTGATGAGGACTTAATTTACTTTTTAAACCTATTTAAATCCATGCAATTTCCTGAATTTAAAATCTTTCAGCATCTACAACTGAACTCAACTGAAAATTATAGCAATTTTCAGGTGTGCCTGTTTAGACAAATTTAATTTTGCAGCAATAACATCATGAACAAAAAATCTCATTTTTTTTTAAATTCCATAAACAATCTTCGTCTCGCCCATAATTATACCAATTAAATTTCCGAACATTTGACTCAACAGCCTTTTATCATAAAAGAAGAATAATTTATTTTTATATTATTCCACATTTGTGTAAATATTTATTAACATTGAAATGTATATGTAGACAATAATGTACGTGTCCTCAGTCGGGAAAGCACTTTTTAATGAACTACATGAAGCTGAAATCCGTTCACCAATTTAATCTGAAAATGAGAAGTCAACAAATTTTTATTTATTTTCATAGCAATAATATCATGAACTTTTTTATGAACCCTTTTTTATTTCATTAAAAATCTTCGTATTGTTTATGAACTTTCCGAAGATTTAAATCAATATGCTTTTTTTACAAAAGAAAAATATTTTACTGTTACATATTGTTATATATTATCCAGCGTTTGTGTAAATACTTATTTACATTGAAATATATATCTGTAAACACTACCGTATGTATGTTTTACGAGAGAACTGAAAAGAAAAATAATTAAATTTACATATTGTTATATTATGCCGCGTTTATGGAAATAATTATTTACATTGAAATATATATATGTACACACTACTGTATGTATGTTTTACGAGAGAACTGAAAGAGCGGTTAGCGAATTCAAATAGCAAATGTATAATAATGCACCTCAGTCCGGAAAGCACTTATTAATTAACTACTCAACAAACTTGCATTTATTTTCATAGTAATAATATTATAAACAGAAAAATCTTCGTATTGTCCATGAACTTTCCGAAGATTTAAATCAATACCTTTTTTTTATAAAAGAAAAATAATTCAATTTTACATATTGTTATATTAACCCGCGTTTGTATAAATATTTATTTAGTCCATGGACAATACGAAGATTTTTCTATCTACGTATTGTCCATGAACTTTCCGAAGATTTAAATCAATACCTTTTTTTTATAAAAGAAAAATATTTCAATTTTACATATTGTTATATTAACCCGCGTTTTTATAAATATTTATTTAGTTCATGGAAAATACGAAGATTTTTCTATCTTCGTATTGTCCACGAACTTTCCGAAGATTTAAATCAATACCCTTTTTTTATAAAAGGAAAATAATTCAATTTTACATATTGTTATATTAATCCGCGTTTGTATAAATATTTATTTACCTCATGAACAATACAAAGATTTTTCTATCTTCGTATTGTCCATGAACTTTCCGAAGATTTAACTCAATACCTTTTTTTTATAGAAGAAAAATAATTCAATTTTACATATTGTTATATTATCCCGCGTTTGTGGAAATATTTATTTACATTGATATATATATGTAGACACTACTGTATGTATGTTTTACGAGAGAACTGAAAGAGCGGTTAGCGAATTCAAATAGCAAATGTATAATAATGCACCTCAGTCCGGAAAGCACTTTTTAATTAACTACTCAACAAACTTGCATTTATTTTCGCAGTAATAATATTATAAACAGAAAAATCTTCGTATTGTCCATGAACTTTCCGAAGATTTAAATCAATACCTTTTTTTTATAAAAGAAAAATAATTCAATTTTACATATTGTTATATTAACCCGCGTTTGTATAAATATTTACTTAGTTCATGGACAAAACGAAGATTTTTCTATCTACGTATTGTCCATGAACTTTCCGAAGATTTAAATCAATACCTTTTTTTTATAAAAGAAAAATATTTCAATTTTACATATTGTTATATTAACCCGCGTTTGTATAAATATTTATTTAGTTCATGGAAAATACGAAGATTTTTCTATCTTCGTATTGTCCACGAACTTTCCGAAGATTTAAATCAATACCCTTTTTTTATAAAAGGAAAATAATTCAATTTTACATATTGTTATATTAATCCGCGTTTGTATAAATATTTATTTACCTCATGAACAATACAAAGATTTTTCTATCTTCGTATTGTCCATGAACTTTCCGAAGATTTAAATCAATACCTTTTTTTTATAGAAGAAAAATAATTCAATTTTACATATTGTTATATTATCCCGCGTTTGTGGAAATATTTATTTACATTGATATATATATGTAGACACTACTGTATGTATTTTTTACGAGAGAACTGAAAGAGCGGTTAGCGAATTCAAATAGCAAATGTATAATAATGCACCTCAGTCCGGAAAGCACTTTTTAATTAACTACTCAACAAACTTGCATTTATTTTCATAGTAATAATATTATAAACAGAAAAATCTTCGTATTATCCATAAACTTTCCAAAGATTTAAATCAATACCTTTTTTTATAAAAGAAAAATAATTCAATTTTACATATTGTTATATTAACCCGCGTTTGTATAAATATTTATTTAATTCATAGACAATACGAAGATTTTTCTATCTTCGTATTGTCCATGAACTTTCCGAAGATTTAAATCAATACCTTTTTTTTTATAAAAGAAAAATAATTCAATTTTACATATTGTTATATTATCCCGCGTTTGTGGAAATATTTATTTACATTGAAATATATATATATGTAGACACTACTGTATGTATGTTTTACGAGAGAACTGAGAGAGCGGTTAGCGAATTCAAATGGCGAATGTACAATGCACCTCAGTGCAGTCGGGTCAAGGCCGTTTCCCTCGTGGCAAGCTCGCGCCCAGCTCCGCTGAGTCATTCGTGCAGAATCGTGCATGCAGTGGCCAGGCCGAGTGAGCGCAAGAGCTCGCGCCACCGAGTGCATCGAACTCGCGCGATGACCGTTGCAGCTGCAAGCAGGCGGGCCGGATCACGACTGCATCGAGTTCGCGATGCACTGCAAGCTCGGGCCATTCGCCGCTCGGCTCTCGTCGTCGATTCTCGGCCGGCTTCGGTTGCATTCCGCGTACATCAACCCGGGGGACCGCCCTCGAGAAACGCAACCGAGAGTGCAATGCCCAAAGGCCAATGCAGCAGGGAGAAGATGCATCGAGGTCCAAACAATTGCAGCGCGACGCGGTTCGTGACCCTGGACTCTCATTTTCTCTCTCCCTTCCTCACGACCATCACTCTCTCCACGCAGACTCGAATCTCGTGCAATCCAATTTTTGTTTTTTTGTTTTGGTACACTTTTCTCTGCAGAATCAACGTTTGGAGGTCAGACTTCATGATTATGCCCACGCAATTACGTTTCCTATTATAAGTATCGTATTAACGACTGGGATATATATATTCTGAAATTATGGTTATCTAATTTTTATTATTTTTATGGTTTTGGTATTGTATTTATTTTTATTTTTTTTTAATATAATTTTCTTGTCAGGAGAGGACATTTTTGTAAATTGACGAATTGGTTTATTTAAGTACAAGTTTGTTCTGTTGAGTAAATGTTGATGGTATCTGTTATGTATTTATGAAGTTAATTAATTTTAAACTAGCAACAATGTTTTACCTGGGGTTGTAACGATTTCACAATTACCGTTATTTTTTTTAGTACTTTCTACTGTTTTACTTATTTTGTAGATAAGTCGATATGTGTTTTTTAGACTGTGTAAACTTTTAATACAATATTAAAAAATGGTTTCCATGCAAATCCATTACCAAATTTCACGAAAATCAAAATAATGGACAAGCTAATTTTGTTGTTCACGTGTTTAAAATGAATTTGAGTGAAACATTTATACTTTCTTGTGAATTTTATAAAATGTTTGTACATTTCCTCACTAAAAACGGTGCAATATTTTGCAAAAACTGTTAAAAATTTTATAATTTATCGAATTAATGTTAATAGAATTTATAGAATGAGTTCCAAAGTACATAATAGGAAGTTGCAATTCTGGTTTTGTCTTCATTTTTATTTTAATGAGCAATAATTATGTAGTGCGAGATTTAAAAAACTGAGAATTACTTTGTCCATCATCAATTTTCTTAAATGGCGACAATTACAGAGAGAACAGAATTTTTTTCGCTCTACTTTAGTACCAAATCTTATTTCACTTAATTCACTTAATTAGGCAATTCTTAACATATACAAGTTCCAATTTTACAAGCCTGTATTACACTCACATATCCGTTTAGATGTTTTACTAAAGCCTTTTTCTCCATATGGTTTTAAACTATATTTTTAAAACCATCATGAAAACTACGATAACGATATTTTCATGAACCTCGCTTCCTAAAAAAAAAGCATCCGAAACAGGTGCGCAAAAAAAATGCGCGCACTTACAGAGCGCCTCCTGTATATTCATCGTAATTAAGCCCCAAGAATTTGGCAAAGGCCCCATGTGGTTTCCACGTATAGATACGTTCGAGAAGATTCTAAAAGATGATGCGAGCTACGTGAGCATCGCCACGGCAGTCCTGAGATCGCAGTGTGACGTCGTGAAGGGCATACGAAGCATTCTCCGTCGGCGCAGCCATCATGATAACATTTCTAAATTTTTTTATCCTTCAAAATATTTTCTGCACATTCTGGAAATTTTTCTGTACATCCCAGTGTAAAACATTAAAAAACTGGGAACAAAATAAAAAGTGTCCAAAGGATTTTAAAAAAAAGTGGTGGAACTTACAGAATATACCTCATATATATATATACATATATAAATTATATATTCACTGTAAAAAATATTTGGAGAATTCATAAACCGTATTTTAGTAATTTAAATTACTGTATTTTTACTGAACCCGTGTACACCGAGAGAAAAAGTTTCATTGATTCACGGAAATCTTTGCCAATGAAATGAAATACTTGTATTTCAATACTATCTTTTCTTTGAATGATCTCAAACTCAATGAAAAGTCGTGAGATTGATTCGAAGAAACATTTCTTTAAACCAATGAACCTTTTTTATTGATTTCAACGATATCGTCTCTGATTCGATGAAACCTTCTTCTTACCAGCTCAAAATTTCGAAACCTATTTTTTCCTGAAGTACGCGGCAGATAAGGCTTAAATTTTGTGAGTATGTAAGAAAGTATGGCAGAAATAGGCTAAACTTCTGGCTCCTCGAAACTCAAAGCCGTTCGTTCGGGAGAACCGGAAAACAAAAAAGTGAGGTTAGGTGCGAGAGAGAGAGAGAGATCAATGAAAACGTTTCTTTGAACCAATGAAAACGTCTCTTTAAAACAATGAAACTGTTTCTTTATTATATGCTCACTAAGTAAATCTTTATTTACAGGCAATGAAATATTGTCTTTGAAATTCAAATGCACTATTTCATTGAAATCAATGAACGAAAAATCAACCCACCCATTTCTTTGGCGTCAATGAAATCTTTTCTCTCGGTGTATGATATTCAATTTTATATTAAAAAAAAAGAAAATTGAAGTTAATTTATATTAAAAACACGATTTTTGTAACGAATTTAGCAGAAATGTACATAAATTTTACGTTATTCTCGTGTAGAAAATTGATATACCCGTTTTTATAAAAGAACTTTCTGCACTCTGTAGTAATTTTACCTTAAGGGGTAGCACCACCCCAGGTACACCTATTTTTTAAGATTTTTTGTGGGTAAATAATAAGCGAAATGAAAAATTCGTTTAAAGAACTTTACTATACAATTATTGAACTGTAAAAAAAAATTCAAAATGGCGGCCATGGGAGCCCATATATAGTAAGGCCGTTACTTTTCCGTTGACTCAAACGAGCGGAAAGTTTTCTCGTACACGATGACTCCTACAACAAAAAATAAAAGTTTTTCTTAAAATACATATTAGCACGCGTGATAGTACATAGGAAATTTTTTAAAAACAAATTATAAAAATATGGTGCTCATTTGAAAAAAAAGTATCGAAAAAAAGGCAGTAAATTGTTTACAAAAAAACGTACTACCATCGAGAATATTATTGTTAAGATACAATCAAAATTTGAAAGGTTCCACTCGATATGAAAAAAAAAATGGTTTCGGAAAAAACGTGTTTAAAGTATTGTTTAAGCCAAAAAAACAAAATCGATTTTGCCAAAATCATGGAGTGGTGTTACCCCTTAAATATTTTTAACAGTGAACAATGTATATACCTATACCTTTGCATGCCTATTACACATACATCGTTGGCTCGAATGAGCGAACGAACGGCATGTATGTCGGGGATCTGTTTGAGAAACGCTGAAGGGCCGTCGCACTGCAGGGTTAACGCACTTCTCAACGCTCGGAGAGTTTTGCACCGAGAGAGCGAGCAAACAGTGTGTTCTGTCGGAGAGCGCGACTATGCGTATAGGACGTGCATGATGCACGCATACACGCGGCAACAATCGTGCGAGAGGTGCGTACACGCAGCTAGTGAATGCTTCGTCGCAACTTGCCAATACACACTAAGAGGGAAGCTCACACGCACGTTGAAACGATTACGCGCTTGGCTTTCGCACTCAGCGGTGAACGAGTGTGTGTGTGTGTGTGTGTCTTGCATATGGGTCATTTCATACCAAGTGTACGGAAAGAAATTTCTGTGTCGTGACAACATAAAACGGTGACAACAAAAATCGTTTTGTTAGGCTAACAAAAAAATTGGTCAGCCCAGCAAAAATATTTGTCAGCCAAACAAAAGATTTATCAGCATAGCAAAATTGATTTGGCAACCGAACAAAAAATTTGTCAGCCTAACGTAACGATTTTTGTTGTCACCGTTTTATGTTGTCACGACACAGAAATTTCTCTCCGTGTGGGCCATCTATTTTTCATCACGCCAATTTTTCTGTAGTTTGTAAGCATAATAATGGAAATTCTATTAAATTTTGAGAAAAATCGGAATGGTCTGTCTCAACGAAAAAAAAATATTACTTTATTCTGTCAAAAAATTGCGGAATTTTTTGTTCAGCAGCTATGGAAATTTTTTTATCAGAAAATACATTCAAAAACTTAAATTTTGTAAAGGTATATATTTTTTGTACGATCGGTAATTTTGAATATACAGCGAATTGAAAAAAATGAAACACAAAACAATCATTATTAAATTTTGAGCAAACCATAGGTGCTAAAATTCTGAAATAATTTATGGATTTTCGTGATAATCTTAACAACTTGTGAAAAAATTATGGGCACTTCTTGCGTCCATGCTAAATTTGGGTGGCCCACTTGGTATGGAATGCCCTATTTAGGAGAGACAAACCCACCGATGTCGGGCTTTACGAACTCTCGCTTGGAATGGAATAGTGGACTGGAACTTACTGGACGGGAGGGACGCGCGTGTTTATGCTATGCTGGCGCACTGCACATTCACACACGCTTAGAGCGCAGCGGGTGCAACAGCGCCTCGGACTCAATGCGCGCGTATACGCCACAAACGTGCATCTACAGAGCGATTCATAATTAATCATTTGTCTACACTGTTAAAAATATTTTGGAAATTAATGTATGTATTGAAAGTTTTTTTCCAGATACGACATATTAAATTTCATTTAATATACAGATATGTTGTAAAATTACAATAATTGTATTATAAATACAACTTTTATTAAGTGAATTTTACAACAATTTTGTTGTATATGAATTAATTAATATACGCGTATCCTCATAAAAACTTCCAATACTATATATTAATTTTTATACAAAAATGTCTGACAGGGCATATTTTTCGAACGATTTTTCTGAATTTTAAGTAAAAAAATTCTGAAAAAATTGTCAGATGGTGGACTTACATTAGGAATGCAACCTACATTTTTATTTTATGAATTAAAAACGCATTTTCCTTCAAATTTAAAACTTGCATTTTTTCCAATGTTTAAAAAATTTATTATGTATTTTGGATTAGAAAAATTTCCAACATTTAAAAGACTTTTTATTTCACCGTGAAAATGAAAGAGTTTTGGCCGCTAATAACGCAAACATTAAGATAAAATCTTTGATCTTGATAATTTTGCCGTGTTAAAAATGTTTTACGTCTTCAAAAGTAGTTTTTTGATGACTTATTATGTATTATGTTGCAATTAGTAACAAATGGGCGCTGAATAAACCGGAGGGGTTATTCCTTACTCCAGTGCGCCATTATTTTGTTATTTTTTGTTATTTTATTATTTTGTTTTAGAAAAATCCCCACATTTAAAAGACTTTTTATTTCACCGTGAAAATGAAAGAGTTTTGGCCGCTAATAACGCAAACATTAAGATAATATCTTTGATCTTAATAATTTTGCCGTGTTAAAAATGTTTTACGTCTTCAAAAGTAGTTTTTTGATAACTTATTATGTATTATTTTGCAATTAGTAACAAATGGGCGCTGAATAAACCGGAGGGGTTATTCCTTACTCCAGTGCGCCATTTGTGGGTACGCCCAGGATATGTGTCATGCTAGGGTTACAGTATTTTAGTGGCAAAATATAAAATAATACAGTGGAAAATTTGTATGTATGTGAAAATTTTATCTGTTCTTTAGTACGTGAAAAAAATATGGATTTAAAGACAATTATCGCGAAATTAAAATCCTTGAAAAAAAAAAATGTCCAAAATATCTTTAAATAGTCATAGTATTCTAAGAAATGCAATAAAAAACTGAGCGTTTCCAATAAAATTACAATTGGACCAACAACGATGTCTTTAAGCCTACAAATTTCTCTTACTAATGGGCAATTAGACGTTTATGAAATTATAATGAAAATCCATCCATGTCTTTAGTTTATTATTATTAATAAATGAAATTTTACGCTTTGCTCGCAATCATTTCATTTTCATAATTACTCCCATGTTATTTTATGTTATCCATCTCCAACGAAAATAGAAATCATTTGAACGAAATTTTTTTTTTCACAAACGTTTATTAAGAATAATAACTATTTGTCGAAATATTTCCAAAAATTGTCCATTCCAATTGAATCAATTTCTGAGCTTGGCAGGAAATTATACTTGTTTTGTAAATGATTAAGAAAAATAACTATTTGTCAAAATATTTCCAAAAATTGTCCATTCCAATTGAATAAATTTCTGAACTTGACAGTAAATTATACTTGTTTTGTCAATGATTAAGAAAGATAACTATTTTTCAAAATATTTCCAAAAATGTTCCATTCCAATTGAATCAATTTCTGAGCTTGACGCGAAATTATACTTGTTTTGTAAATGATTAAGAAAAATAACTATTTGTCAAAATATTTCCAAAAATGTTCCATTCCAATTGAATCAATTTTTGAGCTTGACTGGAAATTATACTTGTTTTGTAAATGAATGCTAAGTTCAGAGTAAGATAACAAGTAATTAGATTTACGAAGGTACGTCAATTCTGAATCATCTTGTACATATAGATATAATAGAGAGTATAGTATACACCGGGGATCACTGTCCCCGTCCAAGGCCGCGGGGGCACCGCCCCACTGAACCAATTGTGCCACTTTTATGCCCGTCGGCATCATTTTTGCTCAGTTTTATTAGTCATAAAATGCGTTATCCACAGTCACGTCATGCACGTGACGCCTTCCACGACCATAACACCTTCCGTGTTAACGGATTATCAATAACATTATTCTACTGTAACCTTCGATTCATGTGGAATAATCGTACCTTATTCTCATCCTGAGAAAGTGGCATAATCGTGCAATGGAAACGAATAAAACATTTATTCTTCGGTTTAAGTGAATCTTTAAATTGAACGAAATCGTAACACAGAAAAATAGAAGTAGTTATTGAATATATAGAATATAAAATATAGAAGTTAATCAGTATTGGTGACATTATTAAATATATCTAGAGAAATATACACAATGGATTTATTTAAATTTATTACAGAATCTATTTGAATGAAACAAAATAAAAAATAAAAATTTTATTTGAATAAATAAATTTTACTTGGAATTAATAAAATTTGTTATCTTGGACATTAAATCAATTTATCGATTATATCGTATAGGAATTATTCAACTTTATTTCATATCAAATCATATCGGAGACATAATGAAAGGGTGAAAAACTAATCTTCAAATTAGATGAGCTTGAAATGAGGGGAGCAAATAAACGAATAAATATGTGTGCAATGTTTTATGTACAAAAAAAAATTAATTTACTGAAACAACTTTTCAGTGGGTCTTTTTTATTCCGGGTTATTAAAATGAAACGGACTCGAGATTTCGACGATAACGTGGTCCAAAATATGAAGCTTGTACCCAATAAAAAATATTATTTTACTTAGCAAAATCGTGATTTTCTATGGGACAATTTTTTTAGTTATACTAACTTATCAAGAGTCGCGGTAGAAAAGAAAATTAATGTTACGTTTATTAATTTTAGAACTGATTGAAGATTACGATAACAATGGAATAATTAACGTAAGCGTAAAACACATAAAAATTATTAGTTATTACTTAACATTTAGCCGATTTACTACCGGACAAAACTATAAAAATCAAGTTCTCTGTCACCACAAACAATTTTCGAATTTGGAGACATAATTTATTAGAAAAAAAATGACAAAAGTCAAGCCAAAGGAAATAATTAAATTTGCTGACATAATTTATTATAAATAATTTCAGAATATAATTTGCCAAATCGAATAATAAAATTTTCTGACATAATTTATTATAAATAATTTCGAAATATAATTTGCCAAATCGAATAATAAAATTTTCTGACATAATTTATTATAAATAATTAAAAAATATAAATTTACAGATAAAATAATTAAATTTGCTGACATCATTTATTATAAATAATTTCAAAATATAAATGATCAAATGAAATAATCAAAATTCCTGACATAATTTATTAGAAAAAAAATGACTAAAGTTTAATTCTCTGTGACTCCCCATCAAAAATTATGAAATTTGGTGACATCGTTTATCAGAAATCGAGATTGAGTGAAAGGTGCTTGCGAACCGCCGAGAATATTCCATCATATGCGAGAACTGACATTTGCGAACCCCGGGAAATGCGTTTGGAATTGGGAACCCCCAGACTGGAGGGGATTGACCCAGACACCCCCTCCACGGCAGACAACTCTCCCTCCCCATCGTGTCTCTCCGACTCTGCTTCTAGAACCTTACCCTAGCGAGGGATGCGGAGGGAGGACCGCCAAGAGGAAAGGGAGAATAGAGAGCGCTAACAGCGCATCGAGCTTGATAAACCCGCACACCACCCACGAGCTTCTTCGTATCTAGTGTCATAGTTTCATTTTAAGATGTCCACCGTCTTAACTACTAAATTCCGTAGGCGTTCAGACGCCTTATAATTTAAAGTGGGATTTTCCCATAATTTTCGACATATTCAAAATACACTCAAAGAGATCGTAATAGTACAGTGAACTTATAACGTGACAATTATTAACGTTTAGTCTACGCAACTATTTTCATAGTTATGGTAACTATTTGGTAGTTACAGTAAATATTTGATGGTTGTGGCTACTAAAAAAAAATAGTTGTAAGAACTAAGAAGAATGCAAAGTAGAACTTTGCACATTGCTTCCTCATTAATTTTCATGTTTCGCAAAACCGCCTCGATGAAGAAGTTTCTTTATTTCATTTTTGGCTTCCTCATAGAGGAACCTTAGCGAAAGATGAAAATTATTGACGCAGCAATGTGCAAAGTTCTTCTTTGCATCCTAATTTTAAATATAAATTAATATAAGTACGAAAATAAAAATTTGCATAAATTCAAAATTCTATAAAATCTAAACCGCTTTATGTATTCCGCTTAAATTCAATACCGATCGTCATTTTTCATTGCTTTATTCATCAAAAACTGTTTGACCTCATTATCTATAAAATTGTGGCGGCTAGAAAACATACAGAGATTTTTTGAAAAATCCAGTGTTTTATAAAATTTGAACCACTTTACCAATCTCCACCAAATTCGATGTCTACTACAACTGGATGTTAATTTTACCTTCCAAAAGATTTGAGCAGATTTGGTCGAACTTAACTTGAATAAGGACAAAAACAAAATTTTTTCGAAAATTCAAAATTTTATAAAATCTTTATGGATTTTGCTGAAATTCAATACCGATGTTCATTTTTCATTTTTCAATTTGTCCAGAACTATTTAGCTCATTAGTTGAAAAATTGCGGAAGCTAGAGAACATACAGATATTTTTCGAAAATTTAAAAGGCTTATTTTTCATCTTTCGCAACACCGCCTCTATGAGGAAATTTCTTTATTTTATTTTTGGCTTCCTCATAGAGGAAGCTTTGCGAAAGATGAAAATTATTGACGCAGCAATGTGCAAAGTTCCACTTTGCATCCTTATTTTAAATATAAATTAATATAAGTACGAAAATACAAATTTTCATAAATTCAAAATTCTATAAAATCTAAACCGCTTTATGTATTCCGCTTAAATTCAATACCGATCGTCATTTTTCATTGCTTTATTCATCAAAAACTGTTTGACCTCATTATCTATAAAATTGTGGCGGCTACAGAACATACGGAGTTTTTTTGAAAAATCCAGTGTCTTATAAAATCTGAACCACTTTACCAATCTCCACCAAATTCGATATCTACTACAACTGTATGTTTATTTTACCTTCCAAAAGATTTGAGCAGGTTTGGTCGAAATTAACTTGAATAAGAACAAAAACAAAATTTTTTCGAAAATTCAAAATTTTATAAAATCTTTATGGATTTTGCTCAAATTTAATACCGATTTTCATTTTTCATTTGTCAATTTGTCCAGAACTATGTAGCTCATTAGTTGAAAAATTGCGGAAGCTAGAGAACATACAGATATTTTTCGAAAATTTGAAAGGCTTATTTTTCATCTTTCGCAACACCGCCTCTATGAAGAAGTTTCTTTATTTTATTTTTGGCTTCCTTATAGCGGAAGCTTTGCGAAAGATGAAAATTATTGACGCAGCAATGTGCAATGTTCTACTTTGCATCCTTATTTTAAATACAAATTAATATAAGTACGAAAACAAAAATTTTCATAAATTCAAAATTCTATAAAATCTAAACCGCTTTATGTATTCCACTTAAATTCAATACCGATCGTCATTTTTCATTGCTTTATTCGTCAAAAACTGTTTGAGCTCATTATCTATAAAATTGTGGCAGCTAGAGAACATACAGAGATTTCTTGAAAAATCCAGTGTGTCATAAAATTTGAACCACTTTACCAATCTCCACCAAATTCGATATCTACTACAACTGGATGTTAATTTTACCTTCCAAAAGATTTGAGCATGTTTGGTCGAACTTAACTTGAATAAGAACAAAAACAAAATTTTTTCGAAAATTCAAAATTTTATAAAATCTTTATGGATTTTGTTGAAATTCAATACCGACCTTCATTTTCCATTTCTCAGTTTGTCCAGAACTATTTAGCTCGTTAGTTGAAAAATTGCGGACGCTAGAGAACATACAGATAGTTTTCGAAAAATTGAAAGGCTTATAAAATCTGAATTTTTTTTTCATTTTTTTCGAAAATGTACACATAAGAAGGGACGGTGCTCCTCTACCAGCGTGCCAAATTTGAGCTTGATTGTCAAAGCCGTTTTCGATATACAGCGGTTTGAATTTTGCAAGCCTGCCACACACACACACACACATACACACATCCGGACATTTTTTCTAAACCACTTTTCTCGACGTTTTGAACCATTCTGAATATCCTGGCATGAAAATCTCGAAAAAAGAGTTTTTCACGAAAACAAAGCTTTCTCTATGAGGAAGCAACATGAATAGTTGTCACTTTATAGTTACTAATACCATAATTTTCTCCCAGTGTAGACGGTGCATATAAGCAACGAGAGGAAAATTACGCACAAAGTTGAGGGGTTGTGAACCCCGGTAAGCCAGCAGAGCCAGACAGACAGAGAGTATCGTGAAAGAGGGTGACCCAGACGCCCCCTCCACAAGGATGTTTTTCAAGCGGTTCGCTGCCCCAAAGCATTGAACAACAATTGCAGGGTAAAAAATACGTTGCACGTAGCGAACGTACATCCACATGCGCACGACATAATTCGTGTAGTAATGGCAATGAAAGCCTTAGTAGTTGCGGTTTAATAACTCAGAGACAGGGTCATTGTTACGACCAATGCCAATATGTACTCGGCGACGTGCACTCGATGTGCGATTTATCGATCCGTTTCAATAAAGGCGACTAGAACTTTCGCCTCGTTCGACGCTGAGTAAAAAAGTTTTTTTTATTTAAACTTCAAGGATTAATAAAAAAAGGCTTTGATGTTAAATATTTTTTTTTAGAAATGTTTGTAACTTTTTTACATCAAAATAGATCAAAAATAGATTCTTTAGAAAATGCAGGAGAAAATGAACAAGATTTTAAACGGAAACGTAAATTATTAGATATATTTAAAAACAGCAATTGTATTGCTATTATTTTATGAATGATACTTAATTTGCCAATAATTGATTCTCACAAATATTTTACTTTTACTAATGTAATTAGTTAGCATAGCTAAATGAAGTAGTGAAGTGATTAGTTCACAGTGGTTCATATGCTCGCGGACTAACCGCTTACTATAAAATGAACTACAAAATTTTCACTAAAACATCCGGTAACCCAACTTTTCTCCAATATCACTTTATTCTTTGAAATCTTCGATACATGTTGGGCTTTTTTGGTCCTGTACACTGAGAGAAGAGTTTGTTAACAATTAATAAATCGTGGTTAAATATGGCGAAATGAACCATTTAGTTATTCTTATTGAATCTCACTTGAGCTAAATAAAATTTGTTTGTCGCAAATGAAGCTCGCTGACATTTGTTAATAGTTAACAAATCTTATTTGGTTCAAGTGAGATTCAATAAGAATAACTAAATGGTTCATTTCGCCATATTTAACCAAGATTTGTTAACTGTTAACAAACTCTTCTCTCAGTGTAAATCTAATCGGAAAATACAAATAAAACTGACTAAATGAGCGATTATAAGGTCTTTTCCATTAGATCCCATGCCAAATATTGTGGCTTCACATCAGAGTTTTAAATGCCTAATACTTTGCAATGGCTGCAAAAAATATTATTTTTAAAAATTCCTTTGAGATCCTTTTGAAAAAATGGAAAAAAAATAAGTAATGCATTACTTATTTCTTCCATTTTTTTCACTATTTCTTGCAATATTAAAGCGAAAATTAATATTTTTTTCAGCTATTCAAATGTTTACACTCTATTTTAGAATCACTACATATTATTATTATGAAATCATAATTACAAAACAAATTGTACTGTAAACTATATCTTATGAATTAATAGGGATTTACAACTCTGCTTCACATCAATTTATTTATCTTAAATAGCCGATAAAGTTAGTTGAATTTTTACAAACACGCTCCTCGATGTATTATTTGAAACATATAAAAAATTCAGTGATCTATTTAATAATCAAGACGATCGTACTATCTTAATTTCATTTATCAAATCCATAATGACTACCGATTCAAAAGCCCATATTTTTTTTTTAAATCCAACAAGATTAAATTCGCTTCCACATTTTAATTGCATACATTCAATTCAACAAAATGATACTTAACATTTCAGTTACACAACCCTGGTAAAAATAAATGACAAAATAGTACATTACGTTACAAGGGAGGGAAGTGCAACTTTTCACCGAGAGTGAAGTTTGATACAGAAATTCACACGACGTGAAAAGTGGCACCCCTCCCATGTAACGTACTATACTTTTCTCCTGATTTCGCTAAAAAATAACCACATTTCGTGTGTGCAACAAGGACGGAGAATAAGCTCATTTTTAACAAATGAAGACACGCATGCGTAGTACGATGATTACCTCCCTCGGGAGGTAATGAAAGTGGACTGCGTATGCGTAGTACGATGATTACCTCCCTCGGGAGGTAATGAAAGCGGACTGCGCATGCGTACGTCATTCGTAACAAACGAGCGATTTACCGCCCGCGTTGCGGACACGAAATGGGGTTATTTTAGCGAAGTCGGGAGAAAAACGATTTTAACTAATTCTATCGTCACGAATACGGACTTTGGTTCGCGAATTTACGAAGTACTATCATAAATTTACGATCGAAATCCTGTTTCTTTCTTCCATATCCTATAATATTATTATAAATAATATAATATGTATATTAAATTTAATAATGAAAATATACAATCGTAGGAGTAATATTAATAATATTAACTTTTCTATAAAAAAAAAAATTTCATTCGCAAATCTTTGGATTCAAATATTTATCAAGATTCATTATGATAAAAAACGAAGATTATAGGAAATTAATAACATCGATTCAATTTGTGTAAATTGATCAAAGTCCGAATAGACAGAGATGATAACATACGATTAAATCCCATTTAAATTCTATCGATCTATAGTCCTATAATTTATTTGATGTCACACTGTGCGTAAAAAGCGCTTCGCGTGCGTTAAACTGCATTTTCTCACATCGTAACATAAAATATCGTTCGACACTCGTGCGAAACACTTTTTCTAACTCGTGTGGTTGCAACCCTCGCCTTCGGCTCGGGCTGCAAACTCGCACTCGCCAGAAAAAGTTTTTTCGCACTTGTATCGAAATATACTATTTACCAGAAAAATTACATTTGTCAATAGTAATCAATATTAATAATTACATCAATATGATTTGACAGAATGATATTCGATTCGACATATTAGTTACATAAATTTCCAAGTAAAAAAATTATATTTAGTCCAACATATGCAATTGGGCATATATAGTCTGTATAAACTCTATATACAATCTATATGCAATTTATATATAAGATCATCTGTAAAGTTGGTTTTATGTATAAATTATATATAGATTTTATATAGATTTTGTATAGAGACTATATATGCCCAATTCTCTGTTTAAAACTATATATTTTTTTATATACTTTCTATATATTTATTTATATACTATATTTTTTTTAATATACTTTCTATATATTTATTTATATACTATATTTTATTTAATATACTTTATATATAATTTCTTTACTTGGGTTTGCTTCTACCAAATGACTTTCGATATAAATATTCGATGTTTACGTGTGTTTTGTGCAAAAGTTTCATGAATATTGTCCGATGAGTCTCGTCTCGATTGTTCGTTCCGGAGGAGAGTATTAGCGATAGTTTGGAGTGAGAAAGTGCCGTGGAAGCGAAAACAAAGAAAGTGGGAGAGTGAAAGAGCAAGAGAGAAAGAGAGAAAAAACGAGATTGAGGAAGGGTGGCGTGGCGCGTCGACCGGGACGGGATGCCAATAGGGCTGTGGAGAGAAGAAAGACGCGATCGCGACAAGGGTAGAGAGGGCGGCCCTGGTGTTGCTGACCCGACGACCGCTGTAACCTTGCCTGGCTCTTCTCTCGCGCACAAAACCAGATATTAAAACGATCTTCAGGATTATCTCGATGCTTGCACCCTTCGATAGTACTTAGTCCCGTATTCGCCCTAAACCTGTGACAAATATCGTAGGGTAAAAAAGAAATAAAGAGCTTCATTCAACGGCAGATTTTGCTGAAAGTTGCTTATCATGAAAAAACAATAGGCCAAAATGGAGTCTGAAGAAGTCGAATAAAAGAAGCATCGTAAAAGAGGAGGAGATTCTATCTTAAGGCTACGCTATCCGATGCTAATTATCGGGAAAGGTTTTTCATCCCCCTTTTCGTCACGTAGATTGGGAGATTTCCTTCTCATTAAATCTGTTTCTGTTTGGATATACTACCATGACTCGAGACGCTATTTTATCTTCAGGATAATACGTGACCAGACGCGTGGAGTCGCACTTCATGTGGATCGAGTGCTTGAAGCAGTCACGTACCTCTTCTAGTGCTGCTATTACCAATAACTCTTTCGTTTCGGGACAGCTGATGTTTTTTCGGTTAATCGAAAAACGTCTTTTTGTTCATTCTTACAAAAGTTTACACGATTTCTTACAATCGATCAATCGATATTCGATTTTTTTGCAACCAATTAATCGCTTTTCATCTTTTTTTTTCAAATGTTTAATTAATTCGATTCGATTAGTCGATTTCCAATTGTTTTCCAACCAATTAATCAGTAGTCAATTTTTCTTTTTCTGGAAAATCTTCTCAATCGCTCTCAATAAGATTAGCATTTCCTTGCGAACTACATCTATTGTTTTTTCTTCTTATTTATGTATTCAATAATCAAAAGAAAGAAAAAAATTACAAAAAAAAAATTCATTCATTGCAGTAAATTTTAATTTTCTGTTTTGTGGCAATTTGCTTCTCGCAAGTGGAATCCAATTATTGGAGAGCAATGATAGTGTTAACCAACTATTAACTTTTAGTATATTAACAAAGGTAATCGATTTTTGCACGATTGCTTCGAATTTCATTAAAATATTCGATTTTTATAGCAATTGATTGCCATTTTTTTCTTGAATAAATATTATACTTTGTTTCGTTTTGATCAACGTACACGGAAAAAAGACTTGGTTGAAACAACCAAGTGCTATGGTTATATATGCGCCAGACAATTAATTGGTTAGACCAACCAATTTCTTGGTTAGGCTACCAATTTCTTGGTTAGGCTACCAATTTCTTGGTTAGGCTACCAATTTCTTGGTTAGACTAAGCAAGTGACTTGGTCAGCTAACCAAGTGACTTGGTAAGCTAACCAAGTGACTTGGTTAGACCAACCAAGTGACTTGGAAAGCTAGCCAAGTGACTTGGTTAGACCGACCAATAAATTGGTGGCCTAACAAATTACTTGGTTGGTCTAACCAATTAATTGTCTGGCGCATATATAACCATAGCACTTGGTTGTTTCAACCAAGTCTTTTTTCCGTGTACGTTGGTAAAGAAGAAACATCGGGGTTATATCGTGCGATTGCACTCCAGCTCGCAACCCCGTGGACTGCTGCAGGTCGTTAAAAATAGGCGTCGTAGCATCACGCAGGCGTCCTCAAGACAAGGTCACCCTAACGCGTCTGGGTCAGGACCCTCAGCTAAACAAAGAGACAATCGAAAATATAGATGGGTTAAAAAATGTTGAACGACTAAAAGTTGGAACTGCTAATATCCAGACATTCCAGAATTGTGAAAATGACAATAACGAAAGGTAGGTTGGTTGAATTTTTTTAATTTGTGCAGACCACTAAAAGTCGAACAATTGTTGGTTTGATAATTTCATTATTCAAACACTTCGTTATTTTAATATATATATTATAGAAAATGTATATTTTCGAAATTTATTATAGAGAACAGCTAATATGTTGAATTGACAATATAGCAAAAGGAAATATTGCGAGAATACGAATTTCGTTTGAGGACATACATAATAATGTGTGTCCAATTAAAGAACTCTATTATAGCGAATGCTGGCGAATATCGTATTAGTGAATGATATAATAGAGAATAAAGAATACACTGTTAGAAAAGATTGGAAGTTTTTATTCATAAACTCGTCATCAAAATTTAATATACAATTTTGTGGTATAAAATTCACGTACTTTTCCAGTAAAATTAAAGCAAATTATTAAAATTCAAGTACTTTTATTGTAAAATTAAAGTAAATTACTGAATATGCTGTACCATACATTAATTTTACATTACACTTGTATACTAAATTTAATATACTAGTTTATGAATAAAAACTTCCAGTAAAAGTACACTAAATTTCAAGTAGATTTTTTTTACAGTGTAGTTAAAACTGAATAAATTTATTTTGCATCTTTCACTTTTCTTCATTCTCAGAACAAAATTAGTTTCATCCTTGAAGACGGGAACAGCGAGCAACCTTATTTGTTGATAATTTATGTTAATGTAGCTAATTTATCTAATCTTTGAAAATAAATCGAAATGGCTACCGCAAGTTATCTCTGATGTCTTTATGCGATTTTAACGCAATTATTCAGAGATATTCTTAATATATTCATTTAAAGCTATCAAAAACTGAAGACTAGCTATTTTTTTACGTACTTGTTTAGTAATTGATACTCTTGGGATTTTTTTTCCTATCGTGGTCAACGATTTTTGTTCTTGTTAAAAAAAATCTTTATATCGCGTTGATAACCGCAAGGATTTTAAGACACAAACTGTAACACTGAACATTTTTGCGGATACAAAGACAAGATCTGCATTATACAGGAATATTCTTTGATATAACATAATTTTAAATGAATGAAAGTTTACGGCCTTCACAAATATGGATTGCGTTTTGCATCATCATGGGCTTGTGCGTATGATGAAAGAAACACCAGTTCTGCGTGTGAACGATATGATATTCTTTTTTTTTATGTTAGCCAAAATTAAGAAGAAGAAATTTAATTTAGCTATCAAGAAGTTTCCTTTGGGTCTTGAGGTCGTGGCTGAGGGTTAAGAGGTATCAACGTTTGAGATAAAGTCAGAGATGTGTACACGTCGCTCACATAAGTTCGACGAACTACACTCTCGGAGCAACGTTCCGAGAGAGCATACATGCGCAAATAAATCGATATTCAATTACGATGTTTGCTGTAAGCGCGACTGAAAGGGCAATGTTGTTTTGCGTCATGGCCTTGAGAGCGAGAATTATTTTTCCAAGTCTACATATTTATTTTTTATCTTTTTATTCAGATTAAAAAGGGGTGGCTCAAGAAACAATATCATGCAATGTCAGTTGAAGAGTACACCGATCTCGCGGCCGATCAGCGCCATCATATGGCGAATCGTTGAATTCTATGGAAGAATTTTGCAGCGCCACTTAGCAATACTATCAGAGAATAAAACAGTGTCGGTTTGATAGTAAAGCAGCGACAAATTGAAACTGTTTTACCGACTGTACGTTATCGACCGCTGAGTGTGTGTGTGTTGTGCAGGAGATCGGTTGATATTAAGGTGATGTGTTACATATCCTCTGTCTCTCTCAGATCGCCATAAGTGCGAGTGAGGTAGCTGAATCTTCCCGAATTGCTATTCGTCGCCACGGTTGATTTTTCGAATAAAAGTCGAGAAGCACTGACTGCAGGGTACCAAGACGCACTCAGTACTTCTCGTCTTTTGCCTGAAATATCAATTGTGACCAAGAACAACGCTTTACAGTTTTTGTTACCGACCGAGCAGTAGCACATCATCTTAAAGGGGTACGAAATGACCTCGTGAGAGCGTGACGATCGTTGAAGAGCGCGGGAGACGCTCTTAGAATCTTAATCTTTTTTGCAACAATTTGCAATTACAACAGTTAGTTAGACCGATAATAGTCGTCAAATCAGTGTCCGCTTTCATTCCTGAACTGAAATATCTTAGTGCAAATTCTGAATCAGTCTCATTAAGGCAACGCAAAGTGGAAAAGCATACGATCCAGTTTGAGGTTAGGGTTTTTGGCGGCCCATGCCAAAATCCCCCAAGCCACCACGTCTCCAACAACTGGTTCAAAACTTTCCGATAATAATCAGTCATGAAAAAACCATCGAAAACCAAAATAACAATTGTTCCTCGGGACAAGGTATCCGCAATTATAAACGCGATGGCAACACAAAAAGCTGCAGCGCTCATCAAAGCGGCGCCCAGCAGTTCTGCCCCGGATCTGCAGCTGTGCACACCTACACTTGGAACAGCATCAAAAATAAGTAAGAAGGAAGACTCTGGAACTGAAGCCATTATTCCACCAACTCAAATGGAAACCAGCCCAAGTTTCGTCAAGCCCTCTGACTTGCTTCCACATGTAAAGGGCGCCACTCATCACGATATGCCCCAGGGCATCAAACATCCGGCTTCTCAACAAATAGAGCATTCCTCTATCATTAAAAACAAGCCCAAGCCACTGGTCAAGGAGGAAAGAAGCCAAATAGCGGAACTAAAAGCAGAATTCTCCAAACAAAGTTACATCATCGACCAACTCAACGATATGGTCACATCCCAAAGGAACACAATTGAATTCCTCAAAAAGGCACTTGACCAAACGCAAGGAAACATCCATCAGACGCAGCCCCAAGCTTCCTACTCCACAAAAAGCCCAGTACCACCACGACAACACAACATCGAGCAGTTGGATTATGTTCAGGACAAAGAGGACAGCTTCGCTCCCATCCAAAGTACATCCACCAAGCGAAAGCCAGCAGTCGCCCAGGCCACAAGTCCTGAAAATCATCTTCCAGATTCAAAGAGACGCAAAGCTGTGCCAAGGAACGCTCAGTTTGAAAATCACATCAGGACCCATAGTCGTGAACCTTCTCCAAGCGAAGAAACGGAATCGGATTCTGAACACAAACGTAGAGACGGTAGTATTGGCAACCCAACTAACCCTCCAAAAAAATCCAGATCCCCACCTATAAACATAAGAGACCAAGATATAAAAATCATAATCGAGTTGTTAAGATCCGAATTGAGACACAAAAACTTTGCAACAAAAAGTCTTAGTAGCTCGTCACATGAAGTGTACGTCTACAATTCAACCGACTTTGGGAGAGTCTTAGACATTTTCAGAGAAAAAAACATCCCCTTTTTTACTTTTACGCCCAAAGACGAAAAAGCGCAATCTCTGATCGTAAAATACATAGACGGGAATTTTGACCCTGAAGACCTGCGTCTCGAAATCGAAAGTCTCAATCTGCCCAATGTACAGATAGTCAAAGTAATTCACTTCATACCTCGAAACAAGAAAAAATGGGAATATCAAAAAAGTAACATGTTTCTTGTTCAAATTACAGCTTCCAGCAGAATTTCTGAACTTGTCAGAGTGGACCGTCTGGCCAACCAAATCGTCAAATGGGAAAAACTAAAAAAATACGCTCAAACACAGTGTCTAAACTGCCAAAGAACCGGCCACGTAGCTCGTAACTGCACCCTCGAATACCGTTGCGTGAAATGCCTAGACAAGCACGAGCCGGGTGATTGTAGAGTGAACCCTGAAAATAACGATATTCCCGTAGCATGTGTAAACTGCGGCAACACCGGTCATCCAGCCTCTTACAGGGGATGTCCAAAACTGCTCGAGATCAAAGCAAAAATCTCTTCAAAGACCCAAGAAGTAAATAACAAAAGAGCAGAAAAACTTCGTAGAATCAACAACCTAATGACTCCGGGAGTTAGCTACGCAGCTGCTTCCAGCAGAGCACCCCCATCCGATCACACCTTACATCGCGAAGACACTCACACACTCAACAAAACCGATTTGCAATCCCTAAAAGATACGATACTTGCCAAAATGGACGAACAGTTCGCCAACATCCGCAAGTTTGCGGAAGCTAATTCCAACAAAATAAAGTTCATTCTAAGCTATCTAAACATTGAGAATGGAGACTGAAGCGCATAACTTCGCAACCCTGAAAATGAAAAAGTTGTCTATTATAGCTGCAAACACCAACTCAATAATTGCTAACCATAGAAGAAATAACCTTTTGGATTTCCTCAACTACTATAAACCCGATGCCATATTTCTCTCTGAAACCAAGCTAAACTCGAGACACTTTATGACGTTTAAAAAATATAATCTATTCAGGGTAGACAGGCCAAACGCCATTCAAGGAGGGGGCACAGCTATTGCCATTAGAAAAGATTTAAAGGCTCAACAGATATCTTTAACTAACCCTAACCTAACAAACTGTGTTGAAACTACAATTTTAAAATTAAAACTAAGTGGGAATAGAAAGTTATTTTTAATAAGCGCCTATGCGGCAAGCAACAATAGAGCCAATTTTAATGAAGAATTATCACGTCTGTTCTCCAACCTCGATCTTGCCAACCCTCTAAATTATTTCATTCTAGCCGGGGACTTAAACGCTAAACATACCGACTGGGGAAATGATACGAACAATAATCGAGGAATACAACTCAATTCATGGATACAGGACAACGAAATTAACTTTAAAGTCAAATTAATTCCCCCAGAAGCGCCCACGTTTCCAAGAGGCAATTCATATCTTGATATCAGCTTGATAGACAATAGACTTTTAGTGTCAGATCTGTCTCCTAACAATAAACTTTCAGTCATTCCATTCGATAGTGACCACAATGCGATATCTTTTTCTATCTCTTTAGACAATTTTGATGACTTATTAGTCGAGAAAGAGATCACCGACAACAAACTAAACTATAAGAAAACCAACTGGGATAAATTTGGAAAAATGCTTTCTGCAAACCCTATTTACATTGATCCCACCAGAAATTTATCCAACGCCGAAATAGACTCCCATCTATTAAAATTAGATATAAAGATATTGGAAGCAATTGAAAAATCTGTCCCGAAATTCAAACCGCGCAACTCAGTAGAAAATTATTCCACTCCTCTCATTCGTAGACTACAAAAAGCAAAAAGCTACCTTTTAACAAATATTCATCGTTTAAAAAATGAACATGACCGAAAACACCAAAACACTATTGTACATCTAAATAATTCTCTCAAAGTAGTCAGAGAAGCGCTTGAAGCAGAATTCCAAATCTCAGTTAATAAATACTGGGAAAACAAAATAAAATCAATCTCTTTAAAAGACTCTGAGCAGATGTTCCCAAATATCAATCGCATTTTTCGTCCAAAAAAGATAGAGACTTCGACTCCTCTCATACTATCCGAAAATCAACAACATTTAATTGAAGAGGCTGAAATTAATCCTATTAATATTTCAACAGACGGTGACAGGAATTCTGTAATCTCTGATCAAATCAGCAAACTTAACATCCTTGGAGCACATTTCGCTCAAGTTAACACGCAAAATGATAATCTTGGAAAACCAGAATTATCACGTATAATACAAGACAAAACTAATACATTCAAAAATGCCTTCCAACTTGACAAAAATAACAATACTACACTTACGGATTTTTCTCCGAATAACCCTGCTCATAAACCCGGCATTCCCTTTACTAGATATTTCACAAATGTCTCTAAACTCAGAAAAAATTTCCGCACTCTTAACAATAAAAAATCTACAGGATTGGATAAAATACCAAACTTTATCCTCAAAAATATTCCTAAGCAAATGGTGACAACATATTGCATCTTATTTAACAATGCACTAAATAACTACCATTTCCCAGTGCACTGGAAAACTGCAAAAGTAATTTCTCTCCAAAAAAAAGGCAAGGACCCATCCTTTCCTTCCAGCTATAGGCCAATAAGTTTACTTCCTAATATTAGTAAGGTCTTCGAGGCCACCTTGAACAACGCAATAAACCTCGCACTCAGCACGACAGTCAACATAATCCCAGATAGTCAGTTCGGTTTCCGTCACAGTCATTCGACGATCCACGCAATCACCCGGCTCACATCCGACATTTGTAGCGCTCTAAGTAGCAAAAAATTCGTCGGTGCATGTCTAATCGACATTGAAAAAGCATTTGACACGGTTTGGCTGGACGCCTACTTTACAAGTTATTAGAGAACAAGTTCCCAATTTACCTGATCAAAATGATCTGGTCTATACTAACTGATAGAAATTTCATCACCACAGATTTCTCGGAATTCTCTAGCAAGACCTTCCCAATCGGTAACGGTCTCCCGCAAGGCATGGTGAATTCTCCGGTGTTATTCAATATCTTTAACAGTGATATACTCAAGCTCTTTGGACTCAATTCGGATAATGGTGTCAAAGCAATAGCGTTTGCAGATGACTTAATTATCTATGTCGCGGGAAATAATATGTATACTATACAAGATAAATTAGAAAACATATTTGGTAAAGTACAGGATTACTACGAATCTTGGAAGCTTAAGATAAACATTGACAAATGTGAAACTATTTTCTTCCGTCCCACAATTGCAAGAGCAAGATCTCTGCAAGGTATTTGGAGAAACTTTGGCATTCGTGACAGAGGAGGACTAGGAAACGAAATACCGCACAATCGTATCGTGAAATACTTGGGTGTATATATCGACCACCTGTTAAAACTCAACGAGCACATAAAAATTCAATTGAACAAAGCCAAAATCGCATTTTTTGCGGCGAAAAAACTATTTTACAATCGATATCTCGATAGCAGAGTCAAAATAATTTGCTACATGCTCTTGGTCCGCCCTATAATAACTTATGGTTGCCCGATTTGGTTCAACACCAGTGCCTCATCAATGGAAAAAATTAGAATTTTTGAAAGGAAATGTTTAAGAGCCTGTCTCTCCAAATACAGATCAGCGGAAACGAATTTTTTCCATTACATTAGCAATAAAAAGATCTACGACTTAGCTAACATTAACAGAATTGACAACCACATTTTAAAACTAATAAGAAATCACATCCACGCCGCTTCCAAAATAACTGGAAACGCATTAATATCAGAAGTTTTTAATACAAATAGTATTTATATAACAAAGTGCCTGAAATTGGGATACGTCCCTCCGGAAGCCTTCCTTTATCTCGATGCAAAAGGGTACCTCCAAGATGTAAATAACATACCTGTGATATACCACGTCAAAAGAAATGTAGCACATAAGTTTATTACCTATGATAGAAACATAAATTGTTTAGCTCCTATAAATGGAGTACGCTTAAGATATTCAATAGCCATTCCTGCCAAAGATAGCGTAGACACCCATCGAAGCGACACCGAACGTTTCTGGTGGTTAAATTGCGAGAATATTATATAAAGCATTACTAGACAATATAGACACTAAAAGTTCCTCTCAATATTGTAGCAGATTCCAAATATTAGCCTAAGTTTTGATTACTAGAGTGTATATATTGTAAATATACTCATTATCTTTTTGTTTTTTTATCTAGTTATAAGCGTTTAGTTAGCCATAAGCAAAAAACTGCCCGCTCTGCGAGGTCCACTATTAGTTCTTCAGTTTTTCTCGCATTTTTCTGGAGCCCTATCGTTATTTTTTTGTATTTTAGCGCCATACCTAGTTCCATACGGCTTATGAGCCCCCATTTTATAAAAGTTTCAACCGACGAGAGCCCGAGTAAGGCCATTCGGTTTCATTCAATTTTTTTTTTTTCCTCTACGCAAAAGGTTTGTCGTTTGTATTCCTTCAAAAATCTGTAATCTGTGTATGCTATAAATAAACGAATTTAAAAAAAAAAAAAAAAAAAAAAGGGGTACGAAATAATAAGAACTAAACCAGGTGGAAAATATGTTTACATTACCGATAGGTGGAAATTATTAATTTTTTTTCCTGTAAAAAGTATGTATCGACAGAGTGCAAATATTTATATACTCGCGGTTGGCATTCGGAAAGGTACAATGCTTCTTTCTGAGTGAAGTTCTCGACTGTTGTAAAAAAAATCAACTGTGATCGCGAAATTTTCATTGAAACTTTCTTACCCACCGAGAGTAGCACATTATCCAACTAGCTGAAATGAAATAACAAGAACTAAACCAGTTGGTAAATGTGTACATTACCGACAGCTGGAAATTATTAATTTTTTTTCCTGTAAAAAGTAAGTATCGACAGAGTGAAAATCAAGAGTCGCGGTAGCGGCTCGACGCCACGTTAAAAAAGAAATTATATCAAGAGTCGCGGTAGCGACTCGACGCCAAGTTAAAAAAGAAATTAATGTTGCCTTCACACTACGATTTGTCGGTCGCTGCTGCTACTCTATTTATTCCGAAGGCGGCCATTTATATATCCGCGGTTGGCATTCGGAGAGGTACGATGCATCTTTCTGAGTGAAGTTCTCGGCTGTTGTGAAAAAAATCAACTGTGATCGCGAAATTTTCATTCTAACTTTCTTACCCACCGAGAGGGTAAGTAGTACATTATCCAACTGGCTGAAATGAAATAACAAGAACTAAACCAGTTGGTAAATGTGTACATTACCGACAGCTGCAAGTTAATTTTTTTTTCATGTAATAAGTAAGTATCGACAGAGTGCAAATATTTACATACCCGCGGCTGGCATTAGGAAAGGTACGATGCATCTTTCTGAGTGAAGTTCTCGACTGTTGTGAAAAAAATCAATTGTGATCGCGAAATTTTCATTCGAACTTTCTTACCCACCGAGAGGGTAAGTAGCACATTATCCAACTGGCTGAAATGAAATAACAAGAACTAAACCAGTTGGTTAATGTGTACATTACCGACAGCTGGAAATTATTATTTTTTTTTTCCTGCAAAAAGTCAGTATCCACAGAGTGCAAATACTTATATACCCGCGGTTGGCATTCGGAGAGGTACGATGCATCTTTCTGAGTGAAGTTCTCGACTGTTGTGAAAAAAATCAAATGTGTTCGCGAAATTTTCATTCTAACTTTCTTACCCACCGAGAGGGTAAGTTGCACCTTATCTAACTGGCTAAAATGAAATAACAAGAACTAAACCAGTTGGTAAATGTCTACATTACCGACAGTTGCAAGTTATTAATTTTTTTTTCCTGTAATAAGTAAGTATCGACAGAGTGCAAATGTTTATATACCCGCAATTGGCATTCGGAGAGGTACGATGTACCTTTCTGAATGAAGTTCTCGATACTGTTGTAAAAAAAATCAACTGTGATTGGGAAATTTTCATTGTAACTTTCTTACCGACCGAGAACTAACTAACACATTATCCAAATGGCTAGAATCGCCTTCTGGCTAGAATTTCTTATAAATCAAGCTGTGGTAACAAAAAAATAGTTTATCTTTTAATACTTGGTGTCGAGACGCTGCCGCCTCTCTTGTTATCATAACTATGAGATAAGTACTCTACGATGTAATAAAGAGAAATCTTGAATGATCTCTACACATGGTTATGATCGAATATTACCCTTATTGACTCTGAAACAATCGTTTCCTTTTTCTTAGGTGACTGCATTTCCATTCTGAGTTATAATACTACCAATGATAGCGTCATACTGAAATATTCTGCTCTCTGATTGGCCATTCATGCTCCGTGAGCTGTTCTGACGCTATAATCAGCGAAAAAATTGTTCCGGATAGGTCGACTGGTGTTTTATTCTTAAACTAAAAATCATCAACCTTAAGCTTGGTTCTTCATTATGTATAACCGTCTTAACGCATAGCTTGTATATGCCAATTATAATTCGATGTTAGTTTCCTAATAGATATTTAAAAAACGACAGTTATTTCCCGAAATATTTTTTTCCGGTGGAGTGCAAAAAAATAAAATATTTTTATTATCATGAAATAGCAAAAAGTTACAACAATTTTGATAAATTACAATGTGATGAGAAATCGAGAGAAAGTGGGATCGTAGCCGTTATTGGACACATCTACGTAGTAACTTTCCAGTAAATTCGGTTATCGACCGATACAACCAATCAGATTCTATTTCCCTCGAGAATCGCCAGAAGAGCGTCAGCACGATTTACCATTGGCTCTATTCGATCAAAGTAGTAATCAAAATGACCACTCCTGACTCGTCTCAATTTGATTGGATTAGATTTCATGTATATCACAACAAGAGAAAAATCTTTATAAAAAGTCAACGTTATTGGCGATACTATGAATATTAACTTTGAATAATATTAACTCCGGAAAATCATAAATCAATATCAAAATAAAATTTATAAGAACTCATATGAAATCATGAGAAACAAATCATTAAAAAAATACGATTAACATTGTTCTTTTACTAATTTATTTCAGAAATCTTGATATTATATTTTGTTCATGAATCCTTCGATCCAATCAAGTTTCTGTTTGTAAATATGTTTGCAATCATTAAATAATATTAAGTTTACTTTCTTGCGGTGATTTTTTAATATTTTCGGTCACGTGATGGTAAATTTAAAGTCCCGTGATGCGTCTATGGACTGAAGCGGCCGGATGTAATTTGTAGTAGAAACTCAATACATCGATTTACATTTTCGGATTCTACTATAAAATATTTCAATTAAAACCTAGCCATGCAAAAAGAAAAAAAAGTGGCAAACTAGAACATTGCACATTGCTTCCTCATTATTTTTCACAAAGCCACATGAGTAATCGTAATTATAATTTTTAGCGTTCTCATAGAGGAAGCTTTGTGAAAAATGGCAATTAATGAGGAAGCAATGTGCAATGTTCTACTTTGCAACTTTTTTTGTTACATTTACAATTTTGGTAGTTACGTATACACAACACTAACAAATCGTATAAATTATAAAATCATCATGTAATGAGTGCCAACTTTTTTTTATTCAATATTTAATAAAATGTGAACAAAGATTTTTAATTGTTGTATACATTATTATAAATAGTTTGAATATTTCAATAAATTTCAATTTGTTTTATGAAATTTTACGTGAGTTATGGCAAGATGTAAATTTATGAAAATATTCAAAATGCCATAAAATCCGAACCTCTTTACTGATCATTACGAAATTTGGTATGTAGGAGTGCTGAGTACTATTGTTAGTCTGTAAAAAATGTCAATTTATTCGACAATATTTTACGTGAGTTAGAGCAAAACGTAAATTTTTCGAAAAATTCGAAATCCCATAAAAACCAAACCTATTTGTAGATTTATCCCAAATTCAATTTATATCCTCCTTTAGCATGGCTTTATTTGTAAAAAATTATTTAGCTCGATCGCTACAATAGGCCTCAGGCGTATCTCGCTCTAGCGGCCGCTGAGTGCACAACAAGATGATCAGCTGTTCTTAGTTCGTGTGCACATTGGTCCGATTGTCCAAGCCCCAAGGAAAAATGGCGGAAAGGGCGGAGCTTGGAAAATCGGACCAATGTGCGCACGAACTAAGAACAGCCGAGAACGAAGATCATCTTATTATGCACTCAGCGGCCGCTAGAGCGCGATACGCCTGAGGCCTATTTCGCGGAAGCTAGAGAACCTACAGACTTTTTTCTAAAAATTCGAAATTGAATAAAAAATAATCTTATGCTTGAATTCTTTTGAAAATCATCACAAACGAAGGGGTCTCCTTGCTTCACGTGTGTGCCAAATTTCAGCTCGATTGATAAAGCGGTTCTTTAGGTATATAAGTTTGAATTTTGCAAGCTGAACTCACACACACACATACATACATACATTTTTTCTAAACCACTTTTCTCGACGTTTCGGACGAACCTGACATGAAAATGCCCAATAAAAATGCTCACGAAAACAAAGCTTCTTCCAGAGTTGTAAAACCCCATTAATTCATTAAATCTAGTTTACAGTTCGTTTTATAATTATAATTTCATAATAGTGATTATAAAATAGAGTATAAACATTTCATTAGCTGCAAAAAATACTAATTTTCGCTTAAATATTAGAAGAAAAGGGGGGGAAAATGGAAGAGATAACTAATGCATTACTTTCTTAATGCATTAGTTATGTTTCTTCATTTTTTCAAAAAGATTACCATGACATTTTATTAAAAAATGATAATTTTTTCAGCTATTCGAAAGTTTAGTCATTGTTTCACAATCGCTACATGTTATTATTATGAAATCATAATTATAGAGCTGATCATAACATCATCGATATTTCTATATTAGGCATTTACAACTCTGAATGCTTCCTCACAGAAGAAGCCCTCTTCTATGAGGAAGCAGCAATTCGTTTACGATACTCGAGTTTCAAGAAAAAAATACTTTCATAAAAACCTTTCCTTTCCCGAAGTTTATAGTATTACAAAACTTCCCGCGCTTGCCCCTCCGAAAAGTGGCGCTCTTTACCGATAGGAGGCGCTTCATGTGGTGCAGGATACGGCGCGTACTTCACAAATAAATCTCTCGCACATGCGGTGCCCAAATCCGGAGCCGCCATATTGCTCAGTGAGAAGCCAGGCAAAACATTGCATTCACGTGGAACGCCGCTGGTATTTCGAAAAGAATTCAGTTATTCAGTGCACCGTATTAAAGGGAGCTAAATTCAACGGATACTTCGTTAGCAGTTCACCGTGAATTTACGGCCCGTTGGTGAGTAATTACAACGATATTCTACAATTAGATGCTGTTAAGCGGTCCGCGTGCTCATCTCTCTTGTCTCGCGGCGTGGCGGCTTTCGTTTTTTTTTTACCTTGTGACCACGTATAACATTCGTAATGTTTGCACCTCACATTCGAATATTCGTTATCCATCCGCTATTTAGCATTTAACCATATCATTCTCAATGTATATCTATATTATCGCATCGTATCTAACCCCAAGAAAACCACGGGCGGATCCTATTTTTCTCACTGTAGGCCATTAGCCTCGCACAATATGGACGCGGTAGTACATGGTCTAAAACGCAACACGTTGGACCGGCCGTAACTCTAGAAATACATCGTAAATGTACCGCAATAAATTCGTACATTGTAGACAATGACGTCAAATGCTTATTCGCCTATTTGTTGTGTTATGGATCGTTGAACGTAGCGGATTATAAAAGCAAAGTCCGGTGATGTTGAGTATATACAACATCTGGAAATAGCGTGCTCGTGTAGCATTCCACGGACGGTTACGCCGAGCCGGGGAGTCGTTGAGCTCGATGATGTCGTAGAATGGTGCCCCGCAATGTAACGGCAGTGGCAAAACCGTATATTACGATTAATTCACCAATTTTTTGTCACTATTTTATTGCATTTTTTCTGTTCCTATTTTTCATATATTTTTGTAACCGCTGTTAGACAATTCATTCGTGTTTCTTTGTATACATCCCATACGGTGTGACTAATAAAAACATATACCGAAAGATAAACTACTACTCGACGAAATTCTAGGCCAGAATCACGTCACGCACGTTTTATCGTATTTTCTACGACTGTGAACGCGAATTGCGCAATTTTACTATTAGCATTTCCTATTGCCATTAAGTCGATCGAAATGAATGGCGACTTTCTCCAATTCGTGGTATAGGATTGGCGCTAGGCTAACCAAGGATAGATTAGGGGGGAGGTGAGAACTTCCATTGATAACAACTTTGTTGATAACGTATACTATTTGACGTATAGAAAAAAATTTTGAAGTACATGTTTTTCATATTGGTAAAATATTTTTTATTAACGGTTTATGCTACATTTATAATATTAATTAAAAGTTCAAATTAATTGAAAATTGTTATGCATTTTTATCCTCGAGTTGTTTCATGGAATAATCCGTAGTTTTTTACCAATTTTAATGCTTCGTAGTTTATTTTGTTTCAGCAACGTTGCTTTACGAATTCACCTCGCATATTTTTTGTAGATTTAAGTGTCTGTACATGACAGTTTTGTTTACACAGCCAAAAGATGCTTTAATAAACAAACTGCTTTAATATTTATATCGCAAATACTACAAAAATGTCATGTCGTGTGTTCATCGAGCAATTTTCGATAATGATAATAATCATTACAAGCGATGAATAAAATGAATTTAATTTGCAAAAATCAACAAAAACTGCCCACCATGGGAATATTCATTGAAAAATTGATATCTTTTTTTATTGTATTAATATTTTCAGTTTAAAAGTGAATGTTCATTAATGTATTAAACTTTACACAAATGATTGTCAAAATTTTGGCACTAGTTTGAAATAATGCGCAATATCTAGCTTAAACGGTACACGATGAAATTATTGTGTGACTAATGGCAATATTTAGACATGGTACTCAAGTACCATATGTAAATGTTTTGCCGTTCACATTTTGCCGTTTACCGTTTCAAGAATCATGTGAGTTCATTCGAAGGATTAAGTTTGTTTTTTTTTTTTCTAAGTAAAAAAAATGGCTGTTCAGCAAAGATCTCTTTTCCCCCGTTCGCTGCACGGTTGAAACTCTGACCTCTCATCAGATAATGGCAGAGCAAAAAATAGATAAAGTCTGTATGTATTACTACGATATCTACGACGGAAGAGTTGTAAGAGTAGTTTGTGTTTGATATTATTAGGAAGAAAAAAAGTAGAAGCTTGCATATTACTTCCTCATTATTGTTCGTTTTTTTTTTTTTTTTTTTTTTGAAGCTACCTTCATGAAGAAGTATGTTAAGGAGGGTCTTCTGTTACTTGTGGCGGGGAGGCCGAAGAGCGGTGAGACGTGAGCCGTGCAACAGTGTTGCGTCGAAGGCAAACTCGTGTAACACGAGTTATACTTATCGCTTTAATTTCAACAAAACGGTACAGACGAATGTTTCGAAAATTGGATATGTAGTTCTGGAAAGTACGTCGTTTCAAGCGGTAAATGTTTCCAAAAGATGACATCACTCCTATTTATTTTACGCGATAGAAAATGCACTATTTTCCATAAGCCCAAGGTTAAATCTCTTAACTTTGAGAATTAATATCTTTAAAACGGTGCAGACAACCTCATGAAAACTCCACAGTTTGATGAGAGGATTACTCGTGAACATGCTGTCCAAATTTCAAAACGCTGGCATCACTTCGAGATAACAGAAGACCTTCCATAATCGTTTTGGCTTACTCATAGAGGACGCTTGATAAAAAACGAAAAGTAGTACGGAAGCATTGCGCAAGCTTCTACTTTGCATCCTTTTTTTAAATATACATGAATAAATATAATGGCTGAATATTATTTCGTTTACATCCAAAATTTGGGCTCGCTATCTTAAATTTTGCAAAAGTTAGAGCGACTCGTCATTTTTTTTTTTTTTTTTTTTTTTTTTTTTTTTTAAATTTAAAATTTTATAAAAATTCAAATTTTATACTGTTCGTCACTAAATTATATACATGTAATGGTTGAATATTATTTTATTTACATATAACATTTGGATTCGGTATTTCAAGTTTTGCAAAAGTGTATGCAATAATGTAAATTTTTTTTATAATTTAAAAACTCCATAAAGTCCGAATCGCATTACCGATTTTGTCCATGCTCAATATCAAAACTCGCATCACTACGTTGACGGACATTTTTCAAAATCTTAAATATCCCATAAAAACGGAATGCGTCAAGCAATTTTTATAAACATAATGAAGATTAACCTGCACTCTTCATAGCATAAAAATTTGAACTTATTCGGTCGAGTATTTATTCACGAGTTTTGGTAGAATAAATTTTACACACTTTATCACACAAACGCACATACATACATCCGGACAATTTTCTTTAACCACTTTTTTCCATGATTTGGACTATTTCGAATATTCTGACATAAAAATCTTGAAAAAAAAAAAAATGTTTTCATGAAAACATCCTCTAGGGTGAACGCACCAGTAATTGACCAGTCACCAGTGAATGACCAACAGCTTTTTGAGAGTTCATGAAAAATTCTGACGCCTTGGCTGAAAGTTAGATTTTTAATTTGCCTTTTTTTAGCTATCTACTGTGATTATTTTGTTGCGGAAGCCTATTTTCACTGAGAGAAAATTGTGGTATTAGTAACTATAAAGTGACAACTATTCATTTATGGTTGGTACAACAATTTTTTTATAGTTGCACGGAAAGAAAAGCTTGTTTGAAACAACCGAGTGCTGTGGTTATATTTCTTGGTTAGACTAACCAAGTGACTTGGTAAGCTAACCAAGTGACTTGGTTAGACCAACCAAGAAATTGGTCACCTAACAAATTACTTGGTTGGTCTAACCAATTAATTGTCTGGCGCATATATAACCATAGCACTTGGTAGTTCCAACCAAGCCTTTTTTTGCGTGTGACTCAACTATCAAATAGTTACTATAACTACCAAATAGTTACCATAACTATTTTCGTAGTTATCGGAACTATAAAAATAGTTGCATGTAATAAAAATGAATAGTTGTCACTTTATAGTTGACTGTAGTATTACGATTTCTCTGAGTGTTCGACTAAAAGTGTAGGTTGAATTGACCCGGACATTCACTGGTGTTTTTGGCTTTTAGTATTTGTTTTTATATACTTTCCGATAAAAATATGATATTTTTTTGATCGCATCACATAATTCGACATTCTGGTCAACCGTTAAAATTTTTGCACACTGTGAAAACATTACATTTTATAGAAACCCATGATAAATGAATCGTTCTGCTTAACTGGTCATTTACTGGTGACTCTATGAGGAGGCAAATTGATAAGCAATTTTCACGATGAATGTATCGAGCAGAGCGCAGTTACGCATTTATATCTTCTAATTTTTGAAACCTTGTAACCATTGATACGACCTTGATTTTAGACGGGAGGCTAGAATTATTTTTCGACCTCCATATCTACACGCGACGAAGTTCCGCCTACAGTCATCATCGATGCTGACACCCTTGGGAAACCGACGTTTTATTTCCGTTCCCTTCAGCCGTAATCGCAGACAGTGAAGTTGCGATCGTGATTTTCCATCACGAAAATGAAACTGAATTATGACCTCTACGTCGCTCTTCAGACATTTATTTGCAGTAAAATATAACCGCATGACGCATACCGCGACACGCGACTCTCCAGAAATCTCAACACTTTCGCTACGTGTCTTCTATTTGCACGCGTGCGAACTGAATTCAAAGTGGAAACTGTTTTAGTGAGTGAGTGTCGAGAGTAATGACTTCTGGACGATGCGCAAGAAACTTAAACTGTCCCAATATCGTTACGCGTTTAAGATGGATTAATTAAATAACGTCTTTTTAATCTGGAAACAAAAAAGTACATTTTGGGACAGCAAGCAGAAATCTTTCGTATTCTAGAAAAAATTAAATTAAGGTTTATTAAGGTAGTTCTGTCGCGAAGGCAATCCAAACTCATATGCATGAATTTTTGACATGTTGTAATTTAGCTATTCAATTTTACTTGCACAAAATCTTGAAGGCTTTTACCGAGTATTTGAATGAACAATTAAAACTTGAAAATCGATCTTTTTACACGGTGCTCACGGGAGGGCTGGAAAAATTGATCTTTAAATCGAAAGTTAACATACTTAGATCAAAGATAGAGAAAAAATAAAAAGTACTACGGATTCGCAAATCATTCAGGACTTGATGCATCATGAAAAAAGGTGAAGTCTCCGGAATAATGTTTAATTGAACCAAGGTCAAAGTGCACGATACCGGACCAATTGACGTTTCCTAACCTAATTATCGTAAAAATGAAGTCAAATCCGCACTAAACATATCAACTACTTACAAATAATCGTTTTAATTTGATTACGACAAATTCGAAGGATTCTCGATTATTTTTTATATTATTATTGAGGCAGTCAAAGTGATGCGTATGATTATTGTTTAATGTCATATAGACTCTGAGATTTATGACTCCGGCGTACCGACAGAACTACCTTAAAAAATAGTGATGCGACAAGAACCGAGAATTTCGACGATCTCGATCGATCTCGCTCGTAAATGTCATTTATATATGATTCTCGTCTCGATCGACTGAGAGGATGGTCACGTATTTTCTCGACTCGACAAATCTTACATTGACAAGCGAGATTAATCGAGAATCTCGCGTCTAGAGAATTATACGACGTTACAGCTACAGTTTGCAATATAATAATTTTTAACAATCTGTGTGTTCTAATCAGAAAATAAAATCTGATTTATTTGTTAATTTACAGCAAAAAATACATTCACAGTGCGTCTCACCTCTTATTCTTTGCTCTGTTGCTCTCTTTCTCTCTTGGAAGCACTCGTTGAAATAGCTTCGTTCACACTTTTAGGTATAACAGAGTTGTCATGAATGAGGTTAAAGGTGCAAAGATCAGTTGTGGAAATCTGATTTCGCGGGGACCTTTCGAGCCATGATCTTCTGTGCGTTTTTTATTTGGTCCGGCGGCGATCACCGTTCTTATCGTTTTGAGCTTTCGTTTTCCCCTAATCTAAGAATCACGGAGAATAGACAAGTGATGACAGCTGAGGCAACTCGAGATTCAAGACAAGTTCAAGCGAGAGTCTTGAACTTCGAGCAGCTCGACGAAACAAAATCGAGGCGAAAAAATATCTCACTCGAAAATTCAAGAAGTACATCTCAATTTTGTTATTTTCTCGTCTTGTATCGCTTGTCGCATCACTATTAAAAAATAATTTGTTTATTTTCTCATTATATGATTCTCGAATTATGTGACCAGAGAAAATTTGTTATTTAGTGCCTAAAAGATAATAAGATTTCTTGCGAATTAAAAAAAAATTAAATGAAAATAAGTAAGACTTTTTAAAAAATCTACAATTTATTGCAATAAATAAAAAATTCAATCTAGGTCAAATAATTTCAGTATCGTTCGTTACTAAAATAACAAAAGTATAATTTCTTACACTTCCAGTTAATTCAAATTTGTCGCTCGATTGTAAGTCTTGAAGCGCTTAATAAATTTTAATAAAAAAATTCTTGACACCTAATTTCCATATTTTTGGCCAAGTCATAAATAATCAATAATATCGATTTTTATAATTATTTAAATATAAATGAAAGGTATATTGCCTTGGATAGTGTTTATGGTTGTTATATATAGCGTTGGCTAATTAAGTAAATTAAAAAATGACGAGCTGGTCAGAAAGGGCCAATAATAATAATTATCAGAATTATTTAAAATTAGATATAAATCGAAGATATATTGCATTGATTAGTTTTCATGGTTGCAATATATGGTGTTGATTGATTATATAAATGTGTAAACTAAATCCGGTGGCAAATCTGGCCATAAAAGAGTTAATAAAGCTTATCGGATATATTCCAGTAAGCAATAAACCGTGGTTGTAAATGTTCCTCGAAAGATAGAGGAGGAAAAAAAAGATATGCTTCATTTGCATGCAACTCTTTCTCCTTGTCTCCGGCAATCGCTTCTGGTTGCGTTTTCCTCTTACTTAACTGTCCGGCAACCCGTAGCATAAAACCATCTCGCCCGGTTACCTCACCGACCAACAGTGCCGGACATTCCAAGCGCACGTTGAACCTCCTCAAGACCTTCGCTCTACGCATGTCTTCGGCTTGTACATAATCCTACTACAAAACCATACAAAGAAGGCTTCTTCGGCGCACCACGCAGACCGAGGACGCGTAGACTCGTCTAGACTCACGAATATTCCTACAGCTGTAACATGGTTACGCACATGGAAAAAGGGGGAAGTCAGAGAATTTTTTCACTGGTTGAATTAGTCAGTGATTTCTCCAAATGTCTCTGAAATGTCTGGGTATTCTTCATATTTCTCGAAAAATCTGAGAATTTTTAAATTTCTCCAAAATGTCGGAGAACTTTTAAAATTTCCTAAATTTCTCCAGACAGTCCGGAATTTTTGGAGATTTAAAAAAATTCTTCAAATTTTCCAAAATGTCAGGAAATTCATATTTCCCGAAAAATCTGAGAATTTTGAAAATTCTCCAAGATGTTGGAGAACTTTTAAAACTTCCTAAATTTCTCGAAAAGTCTAAGAATTTTGTGATTTCTCAAAAAAAGTCCATGAATTTTGTTAATTCGCAAAAAAAAGGCTAAGAATTTTGTGAATTCTCAAAAAAAGTCTAAGAATTTTATAATTTCTCAAAAAAGTCTAAGAATTTTGTGAATCCTCCAAAAAGTCTAAGAATTTTGTGAATCCTCAAAAAAGTCGAAGAATTTTGTGAATCCTCAAAAAAGTCGAAGAATTTTGTGAGTCCTCAAAAAAGTCCAAGAATTTTGTGAATCCTCAAAAAAGTCCAAGAATTTTGTGAATTCTTAAAAAAAGTCAAAACATATTTGTAATTTTCCCAAAAGTTATGTAATTCTGTGGATTTTCCAAAAAGTCTAAGAAATTCGTTCAATTTCCCAAAATTTCAGGGAACTTATCCAATTTTCAAATAAATGGCAGTCGTATATCTGCAATATGTGTACGTGACCGCAACATTTTACATACATTTTTTATGTATAAAGCAACGAACGTTAACTGCGTGGAATATATTGTCTTTCCATGAATTTAACGTATTTGTCAAGACTTTAACATCGATTTTTCAGTATTTTTCTCAGAAACATAAACATTTTCAACGTATGTGCATGCGCATTATTTTTGTAGCATAATTACTCTTATCTGAACGCCTCGGCTCTGCACAATTTTCAATACGCGCATGAACAATCTGAAAAAGTTAGGGTCAATTATTTTCTAAACACTGCCAAGCAAACTTGTGTAAATTATTTCACATGGTCTTTAAATTACCGCATCGAAATAATAATGCACGATCACACGATTGCTTTTTGCATATATATTTTTTCGTTACTTTGGGAAATATAGGTAATTAAAAAGACAAAAAGTTGCGGCACGTTGCTCGTTTCATAGTTGATGATGTGTTCACCTTAACCAAAATCTTGTTCCCATGACAGCGTTGCATTATTCTTCCCAATGAGAACCTCTTTGAGGCCCTGCAGACTGCAACCCAGTTCCACGACTTGGTCGGGACGAGAAGCTACCGCCTCTTCCCCCTCCCCCCATTTCGATTTTATCGACGGCTGTTACCGGTTTTCTTCAATTTTTGTTTCTCACCTTTTCCTTTCGTCGCTTGCAGCCTTGTCGACTGAATGCAACCACTGCATCAGCCAGAGAATGAACCAAATTATTGGTTCTTTCACGAATTTTCGTTGCACTTTTACTGCACCACATTATATTATTACGCAAATGATTAGCTTTAAATATTGCACGTGTAAACGTTTATCTTGAACACGTGCAATGAATTGAGGGTGAAAGTAGTATAGTCAGTAAAACGACTATCTAGGTATTGCATGATTGGTTGATAATAGTTTGAAATTATAGAATCGATAACTATTGCCGAATTTGAAGCCTTAGTAGGACCGAGTCATGTAAAAATCATGATAATTAAATGGTGAAATTGCGCTGATGAAATTTTTTAACTTAATTTAAAAAATACCACTTGATAGACACCAAACATTTTCATAAGTGAAAATTTTCGTTTGCTGCCAAGTTCGTACAGTTTACCTTAAACCACTCGATAAAAATTGTATGACTTAATATAACAATTTCCAATTGAAAAACTTTCGCAGAAGATATACTTACTTAACACTATATTCCTCCTTGTACATATAATCAATTGTACATATCAAATTAATAAAACTGGGGACCATTGTCTTAGTTCCAATGCGTTTCTCACGCATGTCAGCCGATCGTGGGCAGACATGGGGCATTACTCTCATACCAATGATTAACATAACCTCAATGACGCGCCATTACTGGGAGACTGGCCACCAATTCAGGCCCAGTACTGGGCCAGTTGGACACTCCTACATGGGTATTCTAACTTAACTCAAAACAATAAGATGCCTTTCGTAGTGGGTGTTGGCTATTTCCAGGAAGGGTAACGTGGTGTCTTCTCTTTGATAATATAACGACTAATACCATTGGGGCAAATAATCTTTTAAGGAAGTGGGAGGATTTTCTTTTCATCAATCGCGAAAGGAATCGTAAGGAAACCCTGTTGAACATTTGGCCTCGCTTTAGGGAAATTCCCGTGATGCTCTTTATACTGCAATAAGAAGAGTCCGCGCTGGACTCGAGAGTCCAGCGGGCGTCAGGTTAATCGCTTTATTAGGGGTACATTAGTGCGCCGACTTTTCGGTACTTGAACGCAGTCAGGTACGCCGAAATATTACTATTGTTTAAGGATAATGTAGCTGTATATAAAAGAAATTATATAGGCTTAAAAAGGAAAAGTCGAGTCTGGAAGCCAAATGTTGAATTGCCTTTGTGTAGGCCAAGGAGTGCGCGAGGAGTCGAGAGACCCCCTTTATTGCCTTCAGGTAAGAGAGACGTGCTCTTGTCTGACGACACGATGTGCCAGTGAACCTAACTAACCTTTTTGACATTTGTCTCCTTCGTTTTGCACTTTTGCGTAGCAGCTTTCTTTGTCACAAATAGTCATACATTATATTAATGTTTTACCCTTTACACTTTTATTTTTACTTTTACCAGAGATCTTTCCGAAAGTAGATTTTCGCATTGAATAATGATGGGAATCTTCAACATGAAAGGTGTTCCACCGCTTTACCTTCTTTTTTACTATACATTTCTAAGGATATATTTTTCTTAGCGTTTTTTCGTTTTTTTTTGTTTCTTCTTTACGAATTTATGAATTGATTGTGTAATAATTAACGAAAAATTAATGATTATATTATCATGGCCATATCCGGGGCAACATGCTTATTCCATGTACCAGTTGTGGCCATCGTATTTTTTATAAATGTATAGCTTTATTTCAAACTTTTAGTACATCAACATTTGCAGTGATGACTCTTAAGATTGATATGTGCAAAGCTGCATTCAATTCGCCAACTATATAATCCGAATATGTATCTAGAGCTTTCGTCAAAATCTTGTCGAATTCCGTAAGGAGTTGACAATTTGATGAATCAGCTGATGATACTTTAATTACTGACACAGTACTTTTTGTAATGGAGACGAACGGACGTCAAAATGACGATAAATGTTTCCAAAATACATAACGTTATGAAAAATTATGATTAAATACAGGTACAGAATTAAAATAACCACGAAAAACGTATTTAAGTGTAGGGGTGGCCACAACCGGTACTTCTACCCTACTACAAAAAAATGTTTCTTTCTGAAAATGTTTTATTTCTTTTTTATCTACAAAAAAATGTGATATGTGCCATTGGATCATCATATAATTATCAATATTCATTAGTTCCCTTCAATTTGAAGTTGAAACGAGAATTATAATTATTCAGTCATCAAAACTAGTGACTTGGATTACGAAAAAAAAAACTTGTGGATCAAGACACTTTATCGTGTTTCTCTGCTGTACTCAGCAGAGAGTCATTAAGTTGGGCGTGGAAAATTTCCAACGCGTGTGACCAGCAGTTTTTAACTAGTATATTTTGCACGTTAAGAAAAGACAGGGCTAGAAACGTCGTAGAACGACAAAGAGAGGTGCTGATTGTTGCAGTAGTAACAAGTGGCGCTCGATGTAGACGTACAGTTAGACTGCGGTCAGACCACTCATCATGAAGATTGTTAACGAGACCGGCAATCAGTCACAGAGCTCAACCACAATTTTTTAAATACCCTTAACTACATTCGGAGAAATCAGTGGTAGTCCTGGCAACTATTAAGTGACATCAAGACGATAATTTGCGTTGGCCGCATGAATTCAATTGTTGGTGTTCTTCAGCAATGGGACTGAGAACTTAAACTTAATGAAAATGAGTTAGATTTTTTTTCTAAAACTTTTTCGTGCTGAGCCACTTTATTTAGATTGCATGTAAATAGACGGGATTTAGTTTACAGATAATAAACGCTATAATAGGTAGCAATTTACTGGCCGGATGTGGTCATTTGTGGTCTATAGATAATGTAAAAAAATAAGGCAACGACAACAGCTAAAATATAGGAACCCAATGAGCAAAATTCTTAACCTGCCAAAAAAAAAAAAGGAAAAAGAAACCGACCTGAGCAACAGGAAATCTTAAGGATGTTACCTTCGCTTAGAGCAACAAAAAGAAACCCAATTAATCTTTTTACGACCACATATAGCCAAAGAATACTAACGATTAAGGGACATCTGTTAATTGTTGTTTATTGTTATTAATTGTTGTTTACATAAATTTTTTCTATTGTTACAGACCTGCAATTAATTACAGTGAAGATAATAAACGATAATATATAATTAGTTGCACGGATTAATAATTATTAGTTGTTTGTTATTTAATAGTTGCCAGTACTATATTTATCTCTGTATGTAGGAACATTTTTGGGAACATCCATTTAGTCAATAATATTACCAGAAAATAAAATGTCAAATGACAAAAATATTATTTATTCCGCAACGTTAATGCAGAAAATAGTTTAAGGGGATGCTATAAATGCCTGGCTAACCGACAGCAGTGGACGCGCGGTCGGTATGTGGCTTCGGCGGTCCCCAGAGTTAAGCAGCATTATTTGCGGTCATAACTTGGATGGGTGACCGCTTAGCCTTGCACTGGTTTGCGCGCCAACTGCTGAGCGGGAGGCAGTTTTTCTGAGTTTCTAATGTATTCTCATACAGTAGAAACTCAGTAAAAATAAAGCCGACTGTATCGGCCAGGTTTTCTGCAGTTTCTCTGTGCCTTCGTACAAATGCGATACAGTAGTGCATTAGGATGAGTGACTGCGGACAACACTCTAGAGGGGTCTCTATGAAGGAACGGGGAAAAGGGGAGAGGGGAAACGTAAAAGCCTGAAGAAGGCATACGGAAGAAACCAATAACAAAAAAATAATATAAATGCCTGGTTTAATAATTTTAGTCAAGAGAAGATAAATAATGTGTCGCTAATAATTCAACTATGAAGGCAATTTTTTCATCTGGATAAATACTGAAAATATCGAAAATATTGCAAAGTATTTTTTTTTTTTTTTTTACATTGAGGTTGTGATTTTGCGTACCAAGTTTTAGCCTGATTCACGAAGTGGCCGTCATGTAGATCATTTTTTTACACTAGAACAAAAGCTAAGAAATTATGCTAATTGAAATATTATTCGCGTATTGATTTCATCCAGAAAAAATTAAAAATGAAAAATAAATATCATGAGTTCTGTTCATTAAGAAATCATAACCACCCAAAAAATCTGCAATTTATTGCAACACAACATTCAACAAAGCCTGAAACATGAAAAAAAATGCAGAAAGAATAAGCCTTCACAATTCGCAATACAATGCAATTCTGTTCTTCCCTCCAAAGTTTCCCTTCTCAAAAGAACGACAAAAGCAATGAAGAAGCTTCTTTTCTGACGGATAATGAATTTAAATATAAGTAAATTCGTTCAATACAAAATTCGCATCTACCCAGAGAAAGTTCGGAAAACGTAGTCGACTATTTGCCAGGATGCGTTGTATAAATAGTTGAAATTCGTCTCGTATCCCATCTCATCTTATCCATGTCCTCGGTCGCCTCGTCGTTTACCTGCTACAAATGCGCAGGTAAAACTCCTGAATGAACCGTATTGAAGAGCAGCAACGCGGTCAGTTTCCACTTTCTTACCCCTCGCCGCTTATAGGGATCATTCCATGTCAAGTGAGCCATTCAATCTGTTATGACGCCAATTTTTCTGTAGTTCGTAAGCATAATAATGTAAATTCTGCGAACTTTTTTGAAAAATTGGAATGGTTATCTTATCTCACACTTACTGTGTTACACTTACGAACACTTATCTCAAGAAAAAAAAAATTATTACCTCATTTTGTTAAAAAATGGCGGAATTTTTTTTTCGATTTGCTATGGAAATTTTTTTATTAAAAAGTACATTGAAAAACTTAAATTTTATACAGGAACAAATTTTTTCTACGTTTGTTAATTTTGAATGTACAGCTAATTGAAAGAAATGAAATAAAAAATCGTTATTAAATTTTGAGCAAACCATATGTGCTAAAATTCTGACATAAATTATGGATATTCGTGAAACAACTTTCGAAAACAGGATGCAAAGTAGAACCTTGCACATTGCTTCCTTATTCTTTTTCGCTATTTACAAAGCAGCCTCTGAGGAAGTTTCTTTATTTTATTTTTGGCATCCTCATAGAGGAAGCTTTGCGAAAGATGAAAATTATTGACAAAGTTGATGATTTCTGACGTTTTACGAAATCCAGAGCGACACCAATAAATTTTTTTTTAAATCGAAATCACGTAAAATCTAAACTGCTTTACCGATCATCACTAAATTCGATATGTAGCAGGGCTGAATGTTATTTTTCCTGTGTGATCGATTAGTTGAAATTTTACCTGAATTAGAGCAAAACGAAAATTTTTCGAAAAAATTCAAAATCTCAGAAAAACGGAACCGCTCCACCGATTTGGCCCAAATTCAATACCAAAGGTCGTATCACTTTGTTCAATTTTAATACGAAGTTTCAGCCCGATAGCTAAAAATTCGTTCCAGCTAGAGCATTTACGTACTTTTTTTAAAATTTCAAAATTCTTATAAAAATGAAATGCGTTAAGCAATTTTTATAAAATTTATACCAATTGAAGATTAGCTAGTACTGTATATGTTTAAATTTTAGCTGATTCGGTTGAATACTTTATACGTTAAATTTATATCATGGTGGCCGCAGTCAGGGAAAACCGGGAAAAGTCAGGGAAATAAAAAATTGATCAGGAAATCAGGGAAAAGTCAGGTGAAAAGTAGATTGTTGCCAAACTTTCAATAACTGAATAAAAACCCATAAAAGAAAGACTTGAAAAAAAAAAACAACCGAAAAATATTTTAAAAGGAAAAAAAAAAACAAATATTGTATGTATGTTTATTTAGTGCGTCCCGTACGGATTTGCACGTTTTTTTCGAAGGTTGTCTCCTTCTTACACCTTCCTCTTTCCTCTCATTACATGTTTGCTTTTCCTTTACGAATCTCTTTTCTCCTTCTTCTCATCCTTCCATTCTTTACAATTCCTTCCATTCCGCTCCTTCTTCTCGCTCATCATTCCTCCGATCATTCATCCACCTCGTCGTCTTCTTGCTGTTCTCTTCATTTCCTCCTTCTTCCCGTTTCCACTTCTCTACCTCCTCGTTGCTTCTTTCCTCCCTCGCTTTTTCCTGTATCATAAACCGTGTTTGTCTTTCCTTCCAAGTCAAATCCTCTTCCACCCCTATTCCCTTCATCCCCAGCTCTAACCTTTTTCCCAACAGCCTTTCCTTTTCCACCTTTGTTTCCAGCTCTGCTATAACCTGCACCTCTTCCCCACTTTGCTTCTTCGCCATTATTTTCACCACTTTTATCTTTTCTCCTCCTTTTCTCCTTATTGTGTCCTCTACCGTTTCTTCGTCTACGTCCTCTTCCAGTCCGGTCGCATTTATCCTTATGTTCTTCTCTCTTTTTATTCTCTCTTCTACCACTTTCTTCCAGCTCTCCTCCTTTCTTTCCCTCTCTCTTTGCTTCCTCTCCTCATCCATCTTCCTCTTCTCTTCCTCTCCTTTAGTCCTTCTCCATCCTTCTCTCTCCAGCGTCGTTCCTTCTCCCTCCGCTTTGTCCTCTTCTTCTTTCTTCCTTTCTTCTCCTTCTCTCTTCCTTTCTTCTCCTTCTCTCTTCCTTTCCTCTCCTTCTTCTCTCTTCTTCTTTCTTCCTTTCTTCTCCTTCTCTCTTCCTTTCCTCTCCTGCTTCTTCTCTCTTCTTCTTTCTTCCTTTCTTCTCCTTCTCTCTTCCTTTCCTCTCCTTCTTCTCTCTTCTTCTTTCTTCCTTTCTTCTCCTTCTTCTCTCTTCCTTTCCTCTCCTTCTTCTTCTCTCTTCTTTCTTTTCCCCTCCGTCATCTCTACCTCTTCTGCCCACCACATACCTGGCCCTCTCCCTCCTTTCCTCTCTTCACACTCCTTTTCCTGTTCCTCTCCTCCTTCTTCTGTCTTCTCGGCAACGAAGGAGAGCGGAGAGGCGAAGTAGAATACAGCGACGCAAGAAAGAAGGACGGCGAAGGGTGGTCGGAGAAAGCAGGGGGGCGGAGAGGGAACGGCGACAAAGTAAAGAAAGAGAAAAGAGCGGAGCGACAGGAGAAATGGGCAGCGGACGACGGCGAAAGGAGAGAGGGGGCACAAGTGGAAAAGAAGACGGAAGAAAAAAAACAAATAAAAGTTGATATAAACATTACAACATAAATCTATTCGAACAAATCGAAACACTCAAGAAAAAAGTTTAAAAAGTGTTATATATTACAAAAATAAGTATGACACTTCACATCACATCAAACATACATAATAAATTATTAAACTACATTAGTATTTAATCGGACTTAAAGCATTAATAATTCCAAAGATCGTTTATATTTTGAAAGAGAAAATATATCTTCAAAAGTACTATTCGTTGTTGATCGAGAAATAAATAACTTATCAAAAACACGTATCTGTTCCTAATATATTTTTTTTAATTTGCGTTATAAGTTTTTTTAGTAGATATCCTTAGAATTTCGGTCTAGGAAAAAAACGGCCACCATGTATATGAATTTTTGGCCTTTCATCACATACACATACATACTAGGGCTGTTAAAAAAAAACATAATTTCTTTATAATCGGTTGCTCCTGAAATGCTGTATTGGATTATCACAAAAAAAATGTTTTCGCGAAAGCTGCGAGCTATGTGATGATATTAAGTACTGCCGCATCAAGGCCAAAATTCATTAAAAATGGCGATTTTTAGAATTTTTTTTTTTTTTTTTCTTGGTGCAGTGCTCATGGAGATTGTGGTTGCTTTCGATAGACTATGAAATTGTGTACGGGCAGAAAAATGTTCAATAATGTTTAGTACTGCCGCATCGCCATTGAAGTTAACAAAATAAAAAATGAAATCCTTTAAAACATTGAAATATTCATCTACTCATCGACTATTTCGCGCGTTTTCAAATGACAAAATGGCTCATGAAACGGGAGTCCTGTATGATCAAATTTAGTACTCCCGCATCGACATCACAGTTTCCCAAAATTCGAAAATCGCTTATCATGATCGTGATTATGATCATACATGACTCCCGTTTAAAGAGCCATTTTTTCATTCGAAATCGCACGAAATAGTCGATGAGCAGACTAATATTTCAATGTTTTAAAGGATTTAATTTTTTGATTTTGGTAACTTCAATGTCGATGCGGCAGTACTAACCATTATCGAACATGTTTCCTGCCTTTACACAATTTCATAGTCTATCGAAAGCAACCACTATCTCCATGAGCGCTTCACCACGTAAAAAAAAATTTATAGAAATCGGCGATTTTCATGAATTTTGGCCTTGATGCGGCAGTACTTAATATCATCGCACAACTGCCAGCTTTCGCGAAAACATTTTTTTTTTTGTGATAATCAATACAGCATTTCAGGAGCAACCGATTATAAGAAAATTATGTTTTTTTGAACGGCCCTAATACATACATCCGGACAATTGTTCTAAACCACTTTTCTCGACGTTTCAGACCATTTGAACGTATCTCGAATCTCTTCGAAAAAAAAAATGTCATGCAAACAAAGCTTTCTCCACGAGGAAGCAAAAATTATAAATACTTTTTGCGATCATGCTAAATTTGGGTAGCCCATTTGGTATGGACTGACCCATATATTTCTCCTCGCAGTTCTCTCTCTCTCTCTCTCTCCCCCCTCTCTTGACCCATTCCATCACGCCGGTCCGAGCCGAACGTTGTCCCGAGTGGGCGGGCTGTGCGGTAGTACAAGTTCTGCATTCCGGGGATAATATCTACCTGGTCATACGCAGTCATACGACCACGTGTTGAAAACCGGTGAACGTGCGAATTTTCCCTCAGTATCGCGCCGACAGCGACCACGTTTGCAATCGTCTGTGCATGGTTGTTCGTTTCCTGCACAAAGTCTACGTTTAAACGTTAAATTGTTCGGTTGTGTTTTTCATTAAGTTATTTCTTCAGTTATATTTATTATTACTGTGAATTTTTGTTTATTTATTTTGTGATTATCGATTGTCGTTATTTTTTTTTTTTGTTGTGATTACAAAAAAATTCTGAGTGTCCATATGTTGGTTTGTCCAACTAAGTTATAGCGACAAGGAGCTTCATTTTGTCCGGTCATTTCACTTGTCGTCTTCGTCTACTTCCACCATGGCTCTAACTTGGGTGAGTCGCAAAATTGCGCATCGTCGTGCAACTTAATAAATGTGGGCAATTGATGCTCAGGAACTATGAATCAGTGTTATAAATCTTCATTCATTCGAGAAATATAGTTTAGAGTACAATTTTTTTAATTTTGCTTTGATATTAATAACGTGTAGTAATTATAAAATTATATGTAAATATTTGAATAGCTGCTAAAGTGTATTTACTTTCGCATAAATATTGGAAGAAAGTTGAAAAAATGGAAGAGCACGGTCCTCCATTACTTTCTTATTGCATTAATGATATTTACCCTTTTTTTTCTTTTTTTTTTTTCAAAAATAATACCGTGAAATTTTATTATTAATTAATAGTTTTTGTTTCATTCAAAAGTTTACACGTTATAGTATAATTACTACATGTTATTATTATGGAATCATAATTATAAGGTAAATTGTATCATATTTATTTTTATAAGTACACTGAGAACAAAAAAAGATTTTTTCGTTATGACAACCATATGTTTAGTTTCTTCAATAGTTATTAGATTCAGTTGTCTAAAATATATTTGCTGTAATCAAAACATTTATTAGACCGAGTAAAATTAGGTTTAAACGAGGGTCTACGCCGATTTAGTTTATTCAGACATTTTTTTTTCTGAGTGTATTATGCATTTACAGCTCTGCACCGAGAGAAAAATAAAGTACTCATTACCAGATTCGTATAGTAATCGGGATGCAAAGTAGAAAAATGGTATTTTTTCCCACACACATACAAAGACTTACTAAACGTCGCCCGCTATACTGTTTACGCTAAATAATACACCTAGTAAATCTTTGTATGTGTCTGGAAAAAAATGCCATTTTTCCACTTTGGATCCCGATTACTATACGAATCTGGGAATGAGTACTATATTTTTCTCGCGGTGTGCTATGAATGCATGTCCTATGTGCGCACTTTATAGTTCACAAATCTACAGTCTTGTAAAGGGAGATCTTTGTATGTGTCTGGAAAAAAATGCCATTTTTCCACTTTGGATCCCGATTACTATACGAATCTGGGAATGAGTACTATATTTTTCTCGCGGTGTGCTATGAATGCATGTCCTATGTGCGCACTTTATAGTTCACAAATCTACAGTCTCGTAGAGGGAGATCTTTGTATGTGTCTGGAAAAAAATGCCATTTTTCCAATAAATAGTATTTTATTCCTTATTAATAAATAATTTAAAATGGGAAACTTTAATAAAAATTAATTTATGGATATATTAATAGTTAAATAAAATTAGATAATAAAATATTAACATAGTTTAATTTATAAATAAATAGTATTTTATTTCTTATTAATAAATAATTTAAAATGGGAAATTTTAATAAAAATTAATTTATGGATATATTAATAGTTAAATAAAATTAGATAATAAAATATTAACATAATTCCACTTTCCACTTTGGATCCCGATTGCTATACGAATCTGGGAATGAGTACTATATTTTTCTCTCGGTGTGCTATGAATGCATGTCCTATGTGCGCACTTTATAGTTCACAAATCTACCGTCTTATAGCGGGAGATAAGAATGTGCAGTTTGCATGATCGAATCGACCGACGAAACACACGCGCTAGTTTAGTACCTGATAAAAGTATAAGAAATGATAAGCGCGCCGGTGATTCACACGGTCAGACATAGTTACTGTGAAAACTAACCAACATATGTATTCTGAAGGTCCAATTACTGGAATTATCATTCTGTTTCTTAAGTCGGCAGCTCGCTCTTAATTATCACGTAGAAAAAAAGTGATATAGTTACTGACGACAAACTACTTATTTAGATTACAAATTGAGGCTTGTATTGAAATTTGCTTGGTTTCATATAATAGTAACAATTTAGTGTAAATATCGAAAAGAGTTTATTATTATGGCAATTACTGCTGAAAGTTATCGCTTGATAATATAAACAGGCGGAAATAGGTAACTTTCGAATTGAAATGTATTCAAAATACTTTGCGCTCAGAATTGCTTTAAATAATCGTCAAGAATAAGAAATAATTTTTATAATCTATCATCTCAAATAACTTGTCCTTTTTGAAAGCGAAAATAATATTCGAGCGAAAAAGTATTTTTAATACATTTTTAGTTGAATCACTTTTTCATTTATCTTTACATTTTATTCATCTCGCATATCTCTGTAAGTAGTTACTTAATCACGATAATACTTTCATCGAAACTTTTTGTACATAATCCAGTATATTAAATTTAATGTGCAAGTATGATGTAAAATCAATAAACGGTATATTAAACACGATACTAAAGCCACGTTTATCATAAAAGTACAGTAATATCACTATTTAATTGCCCATTTAATATACCGGTTTTTGCATTAAGAACATCCGAAGAAAGTATATTAATTTTCCAATCATTTTTACCATTATAGGAATATTTTTGCACATACCGTAATCTACTACCTTTAATATACAAATAAAGTGTTAAATTTGTGTTTCTACTGAACAAATTATATAAATCATGTTTCTCATATGGATATTAAAATTTCATGTATTTTACATGGAATTTATTGTGTGGTATGTGCAAAAAATCCCGACAAGAATTATTTCAATACACTATTAAGAAAGAAAAATTTGAAAATCGTGTTTCTCATATGGATATTAAAATTTCATGTATATTACAAAAAAATTCTCAATAAATCTCAATACACGTTTCAGAAAAAAAAATTGAAAATCGTGTTTCTCATATGGATATTAAAATTTAATGTATATTACATGGAATTTATTATGTGGTATGTGCAAAAAATCCCGACAAAAATTATCTCAATACACTATTAAGAATTTTTTTTTTGAAAATCGTGTTTCTCATTTGGATATTAAAATGTCATGTATATTGCATGGAATTTATTATGTGGTATGTGCAAAAAAAATCCCGACAAGAATTATCTCAATACACTATTAAGAAATTTTTTTTTGAAAATCGTGTTTCTCATTTGGATATTAAAATGTCATGTATATTGCATGGAATTTATTATGTGGTATGTGCAAAAAATCCCGTCAAGAATTATCTCAATACTCGATGCAGAAAAAAAAATTTTGAAAATCGATCTCTTTTTTGGTCCCCAAGCATATGCAGACCTCTTAAGAGCAATATATAGCCGTAGGCCCGACGGTCCGCTAACCCGATCGCAAAGTGCCCGGTAAACCGGTCTCTCGCACTTGAGACGACGCCGCGAAAGTTCAACGAGATTTTTACCCCCACCGAACGTTGCAACTCTATCTCCCTCTCAACTTCCATTCGTGCCTCGCTGCCGTTTGCCCTGCTCTTGAAAATTGGGCTGAGATACGTATGTTTTCCGGATGTAAAATCATGACTGCTGATAATCATGCAGGTTCGCAAATTCCTTATGCGAAGGTCACAACTTACTTGTCAGCGGAAACAGTAGACAAAATCGCTATTCATTCACGGATACTTACCTCGTGTAATATGAGGCTCCTAATCGCATGCACAATTCCATTACGCGCTTTGCCTTTTTTTTTTGCTGGGCGTTAATTAATAATATTGTTAGAAATTTACGAAAATTGAATAAATAAAAGAAATTGTGAATAAGCGAAACGAAGAAATTTTTTACCATTTTGATGAAATAACCATTTTTTTGCTGGGCATTGATTAATAATGTCAGAAATTGACGAGCAATTAAGAAATAAATGAAATTGTGAATAAGAAAAATGAAGCAATTTTTTGCGATTTTGATGAAATAACCATTTTTTTTTTGCTGGGCATTGATTAATAATATTGTTACAAATTGACGAGCAATTAACAAATAAAAGAAATCGTGAATAAGTGAAATGAAGCAATTTTTAAACATTTTGATCAAACAACCTTTCTGTGCTGGGCGTTGATTAATAATATTAATTTTTCCTTGTTGCGACTTATTTCCGGTCAATATTTAATGATGCAATTTTTGCGAAGCACATCTCGGGTCTCAGACAGTGATCGCTAGATTCAAAGCACGCGAAACCGATTCGGTTTCGCGCGCAAAATTCCATCATTAAATATTGACCGGGAATAAGTCGCAACAAGGAAAAATTAATATTAACAATACACGGTCGCTGCCCATAACATACTAGGTTGATTAATAATATTGTCAGAAATTGACGAGCAATTAATAAATAAAAGAAATCATGAATAAGTGAAATGAAGCAATATGTTGCATGAATAATTTTACACACGTTGCAGTATCGCTGCACTTGTTGGAAGCCTTCTTAGAAGCCTGCTGGAGTGTTAAACCAGTATGTCATACTACCCTCAAAGTCCGCGATGGTCTTCTCGTTCTGCTTCGACGATACCATTTTTTTTATCAACTGTTCGAACTGTGCCAGCGTTTTAAGATCCCTTAGATCCAAGTCTTTTTTTTTTACTCTCCACGTGTAAAGTCCTCACAGCTGTTGCGTACGAACAGCTCTCGGCCTTCAAATCTTGGCTCGAGATTGCGTTGGTCCCTCCCGCTAATGGCAATGACGTTGTCGGCTTTGGAACTGGTTTAAAAAAAAAGAAAACTTCTCCGAACCTGAAGATACGTTGACATCTGTTTACCTTAGACATTTTTTTTCCGGCAACTTTTTTTCTCTTCTCAAATTTCGATTGGAACACAAGTACTCACTTGTCAATATTACACTGTGTAACGAATACTATATTGACGTAACTAAGAGTCAGATGATAAATTGGTCACTTACAATTATTAATGAGAATATAATACGGCAATAAAATGAAGATGTAATAAATAATGTGTATTAAAAAAATGTTACTTTTGCGAAATCTTGGAAATAACATAACAGACAGAAATCTTCCGAGTAGTTGACATTTTACGGTGCGATCGTTTTTTCGTGACGCAACTTTCTTCAGCTTTATCCATATTCATGCCGATTAGGCTTGAATACCGATGACATCGTGAATGTGTAAAATAATGTCATAAATAGCCAGTAAATAACGTTGATAGCATAATTTATTTTACGTAATCATTCCTTGAAACCTGCAATACAATTACTCATGCTATGTATTTATTTTCTGTTACAGTTTGCACGAGTTATAAGTAATACTAGCTACCGTGGACTTGAACCATGTCTGCTGCAAAAATGCAACTGGTAAGGTGGTCCTTTCCAGCATTTGCTCTACTCGTTGGCTTTTTCTGGTACAAACGCCGACGCGTAGACAGAGTTGACCCTGGTGGAGTGAGCAACAAAAGCTATACTGATAAAAACAAAGAGGTCTGCAAGACCGAAACAAAAGAGCAAAAGACAAATCTAAATCTCTACGATTCTGGTATCCACATCGACGAATCCTTCATGTTGAATTCATCGCAACAGTCTGCGGACGAAGTTGTCCGTAGTCCAAGACGCGTCAGCGAGAGTCTCGACATTCCTAATAGGAAATCAGTGTCCCAGGGAATATCGATGAAATCCGGATCGTCGAGCGAGCCCGAATCTTGGTACAAAGAAGTAGACGATATCCCTGAGCCTAAAGCAATTATTCTCGGCAGTAATCCAAAATCCACCAATTTCGATATGATGTCGCGAAGGAAACCCGCAACGCTCTTTGAAACCGAGCGCAAGAGCGTCGAGAACAAAAACGCTCAAGTTTTTGAGAACGTTACCGAGGAAGAAGAACCAACTTCCAACGGACTGTCAAAATCGTCGGTTTACGTTGATAATCGCGTTTCCTCGGCGACCGAATGTAGCCGCATTGAAAATTGCTCAAAATCACTCGGCGCTATTACCATAAATGACTCGAAAAATCAGGGCCAAGTTATCTGCGAGAGAGACTCGGCTAATCACAGTCCAGTCTCTGGAGTTTTGGAGGGAAGCGTCACCGACGAAGTCCGAAGCGAGGGCAGCACCGACAGTGGAAAAGGTACTAAAATCGTAGTGTGAAGGCAACATTAATTTCTTTTTTAACTTGGCGTCGAGTCGCTACCGCGACTCTTGATAAAATAAATTCGAGGTTGAAACTCGAAACGTACGTAAACTGATTCGAGGATTCCTCGGTTTTATTTTTAGGTGGAAGTATCAAGGGTCACGCGAAAAAGACAAATGTCGCTACCACCTACGAATTCGCTATTGCGCAGAATCTTGTCGGCAAATTGATCGGCAAACGCGGCGCTTTTCTTCAGCAAATCAACGCTAAAGCTGGAGTTAACGTTGTTATTAAACGTCATCCTACGTCACGAGAAGACAAGATTTGTGTCATTGATGGGGCACCCGAGGCAATCAGCGCGGCCCTCAAGATCATAAGACAAAAATTCCCTGAAAAGAAATTTCCTAATGTTACATTGGAGCAGATTTCCATCACGAAAAATCCCGAGGAAATTCCGTGGGTCTCGGAATTGATGCATTTGTCTTTGGTCGAGGGTGTCAACAACGATATCACCGTTTGTCATATACTTAAACCCAGTCGTTTATTCGTACAACTTCCCACACATCCCACTTATCCCTCGTTGAGAATTTTGGATCAGAATATGACACAACTTTACGAAACTGTCGAATCGCCGCCTGTGCCCGATCAGCTTACGAGTAAGTTTTAGTTATATGTATATTTTCTGTCCAACCAGATTTAGCAGAGACTCATGTTTTTTTTCGCATTTCTGTTGCACAGAGGGAATGCTCGTTGTGGCCAAATGGTACGATCTTTGGGTCAGAGCGTACGTTGAAAATCCAGATCCTAATGGCCAACAGCATTTAGTCCGTTTGGTTGATCACGGCGGTTATTGGACTTTCAGTAACGCGGAGATGAGGAAAATACGGTTCGATTATCTCACCTTGCCCTTCCAAGCGATTGAAGTTTTTCTCGCCAACATACGACCCGTGGGCGGTAAGTTTTGAAAAAGAAAATTTTATCCTCTTCTTTAACAATCTCACTGAAGATAATTCAATCAAACGGAACATCTTCGAAAAGGATTCATGTAGTCTTTACGAGTCCGAAAAAAAGAGTTTTCCGGACAAATCGCAATGAGAATTCGTTAAAATTTTGGAACAAGTGAAGCATTATGTTATGGTACAAAGAATTGGACACCGCACTGAGAGAAATCGCGGAAGTTCAGGCCATAACTGTAGATTTTTAGTCCATTCACCAATTGGAATAGTTATTTTTTATGATTTATTGGTTAAATTAACAACGTTGCCGTTACTGTAACTAATTCTGAAGTTGTCTGAACATAATGTTCTAGTTACTTTAACAGTGAACTTATAGTGAAATACAACCTTAGCTATTTTCTTATTGTTAGTGTAACTTTATTATTGTAGTTCCAATGACCATTTCAAAATTGTTAAATCATTTTTCAAAGAATATTATACTTGTGATTATGTTTTCTGTGAATAATACATCGCATCTGTCGCTAAATTTTCAAAACAATATATTTTTTGTTACGATAACTATTAATAACTGTTGCATTGACTATAAATAATTAGTACAGATAACTTTTTTTAAATAGCTGAGATTGTATTTCACTATAAATTTATAGTTACCAGTATCTTTTTTTCTCTCAGTGCGCAGATTCTGATGTTTTACTTATTTACTAAATTACAATCATTTCCACGTGAGACTTTTTCTTTATACTTTTTGTCGGTAAAACAGAGAGTTAACATCCACTTAAGGCAATGGATTACCTCTCGGTTGGTATTAATAACTAATGCCTCTGGCTCTGCCGAGATTCATCTTTCGGATAAAAGAGGAAAACTGCCTCGCAATTTTGCGGTTTTCTTATTTTAATCGAGAGATTAATCCTGGCGAAGAAATTTACATTAGTTACTTAACGCTGTAACCGTCACCATAGTATATTTACTACATTAGAGAAAAAAACTATTTTTCAAAGCAGCTTTAAAAAATTTTAATCATAAGATTCTGGGAGTATTTTACAAAATGTGGATTTATTTTACAAAATTAGAAGTTCATCCTAGATTGTTATTTTAATTAAAAATGAGATAAATTACACCTCCAAATGAAGCAACGAGTTCTTTTAAATAAAACTATTTTTTTCATTAATTTGATTAAAAAGCGTCTAACATTTAAAAAATTATTATTATATCGTTAACGTGAAAGGATCTTGACACTAGGGGTGTGCGGGTTCTCGAAAATTTCGGGTTCTCGATGCTCGAGTCGGGTTCAAGTTTTCTCGATCGGGTACAAGTCGAGTTCAAGCAACCCGAAAACCTCGAGAAAACTCGAAAATATCGAGAAAACCCGTAAATCTCGAGAAGACCCGAAAACTCAAGAAAACTCGAAAATATCGAGAAAACCCGTAAATCTCGAGTAAACCCAAGAATCTCGAGAAAACACGAGAATGCCGAGAAACTCGAATATCTCAACAACAAAATCGTTTATATTCAATGTATACCTACCGTAAAAAAGACATTGACAATCGCAGTTCAAGATATTTCTGAAGACAATTTTTCGAGTTTCGATTATTCGATGATGATTGTGCTATAGGGCCCACTTTAATTATCTGCGGTTTCGTTAACAGAAAAAGTAAATCTAAAGAAGTAAAGAGATACATCTAAAAAGATATGTAATAAAAAAAATGTACAGAATGAAAACAACAGGACTGTGTAATGCCAAAATTACAACAACAAATATAGTGAATAAAAATATATTCAACGCGATATTACATTATATTCTTTTCTTGATGTATTGTACTGAATGCATATTTATGATTTAGATAATATCAAATCATATTTTCGAGTTTTCTTGAGGTTTTCGGGTTTTCTCGATATTTTCGAGTTTTCTTGAGGTTTTCGGGTTTTCTCGATATTATCGGGTTTTCTCGACATTTTCGGGTTCCTCGAACCCGACCCGAACCCGGTCGAGAAAACTCGAACCCGACCCGAACCCGAATTTTCGAGAACCCGCACACCCCTACTTGACACAACTACATTCCATTGGTTGAAAGCCGCTTAATATTCTACAAAAAAGCGAAATCAGTTTCACTCCATCTATCAACTCTTCAGTAGAACGAAAATAGCAATTTTTTAAAAAACATTTTCCAATAGATAAAATTAAATAACACAATCAAAAAAGCTGGAGGCCAATTGTACAAAATTTTAAGGCTAAGGCCATTATTTTATTTGTTTGTGAAAGTATTTTGATTTTTGTTAAACAGCAGGCTATAATTATTACACGATCAATAATATCAAATATCCAGCCGGTCAATTTGTAGAGAATTTTTTACAAAAGATAATGAGCCATCACTCATCAAAATTGGCAAAAAATTATAGATTATTCATGAAAAAAAACTGAACGACAATGTATCTCACTGGAAAGTTACGTTAGTTAGTTAATTTGTATGCAAATCCAACACAATTAATCTTCCTCTTGTTTAAGTATACATGCTTTAATTTAAACTACTCTTTACTATTGTTATTTAATGCATTAAACTTTAATGAAACAATTACAAAAATTTAGCACTGATTTGGCTAGTGCGAAACAGTCGAACATCCTTAATAACTGTTTGCCTTGTAAATTTTTACTATCTTCTTATTTAGACTCTAAGTATCCCTCCAGCAGTCGAAAAAATTAAATTTTGTAGAAAGGTTTTGGATGCTAAAATAAATGGATGAAATGATGCCTAAAATAACGGTTTATTTTTTTTTTTTTACAGGAGAATGGAAGCAGGAAGCGTATGATGTAGTAGCCCACATATGTTCGGGTAGCATCGGTCAAGCACAAATCGAGGGATACATCGATTCCAACGTTTATGTAAGCCTGTACATCAACATCCCAAAACACGGGTTAATATCCCTCGCAGACGAGCTGATAGCGCGCGGCTTTGCCGAGCCCGTAACATTAGACGACATAGTACCGGAGGAGCATTTACCAATCGCATAAAAACCGAAGTATATAATTTTTCTGTTTTAAGAGTTGAGCATCCGCATGGTACGGATGTTACAACGATAAATGTGTGATGAACGCGTCTAATTGTGTGATACATTCGACTGCGTGAGGATTATGAACGAGTGGACCATCATTAATGACAATTTTTCACAATCCCTTATTCCAATATATTCCCGCACCTTTTTGATTTTTAACGTCAGTAGAGTCTCCGTGTTTGCTTCCTCCTAGTCTTTCTCTTTGCTGGAAACAGAAACGCTCTTAAAATAATATTCAAACTTCTGTCTAACATATTAAAAGTCATTCCGAAAATCGTAATTTCTTATATTTATACTCATAAAAAACATTGCATTACATAAAATCAACATTCTCAAATCTATAGGTTCACGACGTCTCTAATCCGTGTAAATATTGATGACTGTACGATTAAAAGTGGCATTTTAAATGATTAATAATTCATCAGTGCATGGTAAAAGGATTTTATCAATGGCTGCTAATGATCGTTGAAACTATATAACACAGACAAGTTGTATTCAGGCTCATGGTTGATGACTATTGTCATCGAGCGTTTGTTACTTCCAGCCCTTTTTTCTTTCCTAATTTTCCAACATAAAAACAAATGCCCCTGAGGGATTTTTTTGTAGCCAGGTGCAAAAAAAAAATGCTGATGAGTGTCACTGTGAATGAATGTGTTCGTAGTATGTGTAAATCGAATGATTTTCGAGCTGGTTTAGTTAGAACGTCCTAGCTTTTTATATGCCATAAAGATGTTTTTTTTTCTCACCACGAGGGCCGATTATACAATCATCATTCATATTCGTTCGAGCTGGTTCATTGCGATTGATGGAACGAAAAAAAAAAACAAAAAAAAAAAAAACAAAAGATAAGCCACACGGTTGTGTAAAACTAATGCAACTTCGGTCGTGTTTTTTATAAATGTGCTCCAGGCTGACTATGATCATCATACCTCTTCCTGTATATATTGTAAACATTATATCTCCGACTATAAAAATATTTATAATGTACCTAATACTAGTTGAAAACGCGCGGTTTGCTAACTAGCTCCGCGCTTCGATGATATGACAACATAAGTGTAGAATATTTATTCATTTTACTTTACCGAAAAAGAATAATTGAGGCTCACGATGCTTTAGTTTTCAGACGAATCGGGAAATTCGCTTCTTTCATTATAACTACGAATTAACAAGTTCATTTCTTTTTTTGGTTCAGCTAGCGAGTGAAATTTGTAATATAACGCGAAGAAAGGAACCTTAAGAAGAATCTTTCATTGAACACTCGATAACTCAAACTCCCGTGTATTGCATCACAAAGAAAAAAAAATATATCAATCGCTGCAAAGCTGGGGATCACTTGTAAAAGAAACAAAAAGTGTGTTATTTTTCAAGTATTGAAATATGTAATAAGAGAGAAAATCTTTAAGTATTCATCAAACTTTAAGATTTATGTATTATTGTTATTCACAGCGTTCATTCGTAAGATTTAATGTCTAATTTTGTTTGATATTATCGTAAAGAATATCGTAATTCCGGAATTACGAAATATTGTTTCTTCTTTCTTTCTTTTTTTTTCGATAAAATTTCTATACATATATATATATTTCGATAAATGTATTCGTTAAATTCGGAAAATCATTACGTTATTTAAACATTATCATTGTAATAAGCAACCACGAAAAAGTAGCACCGTAGATGCTCGTCATTAAAGTGATCGTAAGATCGTCATTGAAAGCAACGGTACTCTGATGAATTTATCAAACGAACGCTCAACAAATTTACACCATATTACGTGATTGCGCAATATACATTTATTGACGGGTTTATTGCCCTCTCTTGGTGTTGAGAGAAGGGCAGGGCTTACCGTTTAGACGGTACAAGCTCAAAATTACGAGACGGAAGGTGACTGCAAAGAAAAAAACGAGAAAAGAAAATTTGCAAAAAAACAAAAAAACAAAATATATAAAAAACGCAACGTAAAGCACGTACAAGTCTTGCTCCCGGCTCGAGAAACTTCCAGAACTGTTACATGTTATATAATACTTGATACTTAATATTGTTGGTTTCTAAACATGAAAAAAAAAATATATAAATATTTTTCTAGGAATATTCTTAAGGTACGGCCGATTAAGCGACTAAACATTAATGTATAAGAATCGTGTCATTGTCAACGACATGCTAGTAATTTATTGTAACATCTATTGTCACGATCGATACAATAATCTGCTATCGCGGCAGTTGAAATTCGATATATATATTTTTTTCTTTAATTATTTTTTTTTCTCTTCGTTTGTCATCGAGACAGGAATTTCGAAGCATCGAGGCTTCGTTGCCCCGATGCATATTCCTAGCGTCAACATAGCTTCTCGCAAACTTTTTTTTCGTACGTGTATATATAATATCTAGTGTCAAACGTAGTCCCCAGCTATATCAGTTTATATAAACTTACTTTTCCACTTATCATCGTCGGAGAAACGAAAAAAATAACCTGTTTTGTATATATTTCAATGTAATATCTTTGGAGTTTTCATTAAATTTGCACCATTTTAATTGATACGTCTCTATGTTTTTATTCGGCAGTAATGTGACCCGCATTACTGCTGCTCATCGATCTCCATGAACATGATTAACCAGTTATCCTACATACTGAGATCCTGTTAATGGCCAGCTAAAAGTTGGATCGATGGGTAAAAAGATCTAACAACTTGGCTCCGCTCGCGATCAACCCACAGAGTTTTCCGTTTAGCGACGAGATCCTTCTCCAATTTTTGCCGAGCTTTTGTCAAATCATCGATTGCAACGTTCGTATTCTCTATTTGCGATAACATCGCGCTTACGCCTTCGGAAAGAGTTTTGACTTCGTCGATCAATCTGCAAAAAAATATTCACTGTCTGCATTAAATGATAACGTAAAACCAGAGTTGGGCAGCAAAAATTACTTAGTTCAGAAATTACTGCTTTAATTACAATTACCTTCAGTAATTGTATTGGATTTCAAATTAAATACAATTACTTTCAGTAATTGTATTGGATTTCAAATTAAATACAATTACTTTCAGTAATTGTATTGGATTTCAAATTAAATACAATTACTTTCAGTAATTGTATTGGATTTCAAGTTAAATACAATTACTTTCAGTAATTGTATTGGATTTCAAATTAAATACAATTACTTTCAGTAATTGTATTTAATTTCAATCCAATACAATTACTTTCAGTAATTGTATTGGATTTTAAATTAAATACAATTACATTTTGCCATTGTATTGGATTTCAAATTAAATACAATTACATTTTGTAATTGTATTGGATTCCAAGTTAAATACAATTACATTTTGTAATTGTATTGGATTCCAAATTAAATACAATTACATTTTGTAATTGTATTGGATTTCAAATTAAATACAATTACATTTTGTAATTGTATTGGATTCCAAATTAAATACAATTACATTTTGCAATTGTATTGGATTTCAAATTAAATACAATTACATGTTGTAATTGTATTGGATTTCAAATTAAATACAATTACTTCCAGTAATTTGTATTTTGTAATTTTCCATTACAATTTTGCCCAACTCTGCGTAAAACGAAGTTTCTTCTGTGAGGAAGCAAAATGTACCAGTTTCGGACCTTTTAAAATTTCCACTTATATTTCAGTTTGGACTGTGTAATTTCAATGTATAGAATTCTGATATAAAAAAAGAACAATGAAACGATGAAATTTCTTAAATTACCCAAACTGAGGAACATCGCGACAATTCTCCACTTTGTTCCTATGTAGTCGGAGATCCAGTCGAGTTTGAGCACACTTCAAAGCACCATCCAATCTTTTTATACCTGCCCGAATATTTTCTAATAAAGCCTCAGCATCCGCCAAAGCCTTCAAGCACTGCAAATCATTATTATGTAATAAGTTAGACTAATTGTAATAATTTGTAGAATAATTTACTCGTGAAAGTCTCACCTGATGCAGTTCATTCTCCATGCGCCTACAAGTCTGTACAACCTCGTCAATTTTGTTGGCAATCGCGACGTCCACACAATCTGCTTGGACTCGCAAATCGTGCACAGATTTCTCGTAAATATTATGTAAATTAGACCGTAAAATTCTCGACCGCTGCAAGGCAGTCTGGCTCATTAGAATAGATTCTTTGCAATAATCTTCATAACTTGTAGGTGTTGACTGACTACGATATTGAAAAATGCAAATTTAATTCATTATCATTGAACTTAACCTTTTTTTTCGAATGGAAACTTGTCATAATAAGTCTTGAGAATGACTTTAAACAATGGACCATTAAAAATATTAATAAAACTGATATAAATCTCGATTTTTTAATGCATAAACCGATATATGAAATTTAAGGAGGCTTCTGCTGTTTCGCACTAGTCAAAGGAGTACTGCATTTTTAAAAGCATTTCTACAATTTCTGGTGGTTCAATCAAATGTTTTGAGACTTTATTCACGTAGCAGAATTAGTTCTTAATATACAAATACATTCACAGCTGCGATTTGGAAAGTAAATCTATCGATATCTGCAAATGTCTGATGTCATGGTTTTTCATCCAGTTTTTTTGAAGCATAAACCGTAGTATAAATCCAATTATGACGAGCAATAACTCAATTTGTATATTGAAAAATGCTTCATCGATTGACCGTCTAGATTTTTAATAATACTAGCAACAACGTCCGCGTTCCGCGCATCCTATGCTTTGGTGACTTTGCGACTTTTTTTTTTAGTTAAAACGATCCTGAAGAATTAAGGTAGTTCTCTCGATATGCCGGAGTCATAAATCTCAGAGTCCATATGACATTAAAAAATAATCATACGCATTACTTTGACTGCCTCAATGATAATATCAAAAATAATCGAGAATCCTTCGAAATTGTCGTAATAAAATAAAAACGATTATTTGTTAATAGTTGATATGTTTAGTGCGGATTTGACTTCATTTTCACGATAATTAGGTTAGGAAACGTCATTTGGCCCGGTATCGTGCACTTTGACCTTTGTTTAACTAACCATTATTCTGGAGACTTCACCTTTTTTCATGATGCATCAATTCCTGAATGATTTGCGAATCCGTAGTACTTTTTATTTTTTCTCTATCTTTGATCTAAGTACGTTAATTTTCGATTTAAATATCAATTTTTCCAGTTCTCCCGTGAGCGCCGTGTAAAAAGATCGATTTTCAAGTATTAATTGTTCATTCAAATACTCGGTAATAGCCTTCAAGATTTTGTGCAAGTAAAATTGAATAGCTAAATTACAACATGTCAAAAATTCATGCATATGAGTTTGGATTGCCTTCACGACAGAACTACCTTAATATATATGTCCACGCAAAATAGCAGCTAGTCAGAATTACGCTACTTTCACGACGTACTTTTGATATAATCATTACATATCCTCTTTAAAACCGCTCTACCAATCACCATCAATTTCAGATGCTATAAAAAGGCAGTTTTATTAGACATTCCTCAGAACTGATATATCTAATGGACAGCGTTCCTATTTCATCCCATAAAATTACTTTCGATGTGCTGTGTTTTTAAGAGAGGATATTATAATCGCTGCAACTTATTATTTTCAAGAACATAATCACAAAGTCAATTGTATTATAAATTCTATTTCCAAAAGAATTACAGATTTACAACTCTATTCATCACCAAGATCAGCGTCGCTTTTGTTTAGAAATAAAAAAGAGAACCTTTCAAACCTCTATGCAAAAATAATGATCTATTCATCGATTACATTTTGTTCGTATGAAGATGGTTCTATTCAATATCATAACTACGAAAAAGACAGCCATTAAAGTCACTGGCGATACGTGACTCTACATCGGCCATGGCAGAACAGCGAAAGCGACAGTTCAAAATGCGCGCCATACGCCGCAACTTCGCTGCGGCACCCTCGACAGACTGAAGTTGGCTCTGAAAAGCCGTCGCCAACCAATCGGAAGACTCGAAAAGCGGCTCCAGTCTTTCGAGTTCGATATGCCATGTCTTTTTTAAGGTAGTTCTGTCGCGAAGGCAATCCAACCTCATATGCATGAATTTTTGACATGTTGTAATTTAGCTATTCAATTTTACTTGCACAAAATCTTGAAGGCTTTTACCGAGCATTTGAATGAACAATTTAAACTTGAGAATCGATCTTTTTACACTTTGCACACAGGAGGGCTGAAAAAATTGATCTTTAAATCGAAAATTAACATACTTAGATCAAAGATAGAGAAAAAATAAAAAGTACTACGGATTCGCAAATCATTTAGGACTTGATGCATCATGAAAAAAGGTGAAGTCTCCGGAATAATGTTTAATTGAACCAAGGTCAAAGTGCACGATACCGGGCCAAATGACGTTTCCTAACCTAATTATCGTAAAAATGAAGTCAAATCCGCACTAAACATATCAACTATTTACAAATAATCGTTTTAAGTTGATTACGACAATTTCGAAGGATTCTCGATTATTTTTTATATTATTATTGAGGCAGTCAAAGTGATGCGTATGATTATTTTTTAATGTCATATAGACTCTGAGATTTATGACTCCGGCCTACCGACAGAACTACCTTAAGAGAGGATAAATCGTAGTATAAATCCGATTACGACGAGCAATAACTCAATTTGTATATTGAAAAACGCTCCATCGATTGACCGTCCAGATTTTTAATAATATTTGTAGTTCGAAAGATAGAACCGTTGGATTATCCTGTGCTAACTTAACATCGGACATAGAAATAGCTGTAACTTTTGAACAACTAATACCATCAACAATATGGGCGGTCAATCGCAAAATTAGTAAAAGCATATTATTTTTCATGAAACTATTTTTTACAGCGTACTCACTCTGCTGGAATTTGGGCACTTCCAGCTTTCCATTCCAGTGTCGATGAAGTGCTTTTAAACGATCTACAAGTCACATCAATGTCCCAAGCTTCTTCCTTGTCTGTCAAATCCATCTCTAGACGTCGTTTGGAATCCTTCAATTCTTGCAACTGCATTTTCACCTGATCCAAGCATCTGGTATACACATTTTGAACATCGGCACATAGATCCCATTCCTGCAATAAATTCAATACTGTTCATAAATATTAAAAATATTTTAATACTTTTAATATTTGAAAAATTAAATCATTCCTGTTGAATACATTGCTCAATTCATCCTCAACTTTGTCACGAACAAGCTCAGATTCTATCCGAAGGTTTCGCACTTTTTTAACATCCTGATTGATGGATTCTATTAATTTCACCGCGTGGGAACATCGCAGTAGTCGTTTCTGTTCTTCCTGAATGGCGTTAATTTCGCTCGGAAATTCAGCGACCTCGCGTTGTAATTCGACTTTCCATCGCCCGACTAAACCGAGCCTCGCGTCTAATTTGATATTGTTGTCTTGTTGATCTCTGTCCGTTTGGCCAAAGACGCGTTCCATGCAACGATGGGCTTTGAATGATGTCAGCCTAATTAAACGTAATTACTAATTCATTAACGAATGTTATTATAGTTACTCTAATTCGTTTACTTATTATTAATCACTAAATCTCAATCATATTACAAAAATTATATAAAATATATGGGGCGTAACATCCCGATTCGACCTGGGTCTGACCCTCGACCTCCCTGATTTGGCTCGTAATTTTTTGTAGGATTGGTTAAACCCTCAAATGTACCAGATTTTTATTTTGAATTTTTTTCTATGTAAATTTTTCATTTAATATTTTTTAAAAGTGACATCGAATGCTATAATTTAAAAATTTGAAAAAATTCTGAAAAATTCTTTGTTAAATATCAAAATTATCTAATTTATAGCCAACGTGGGCAAGATTTTTCTTCTTATAGTTTTCAAGCTTTGTTATGCCCGCAGGGGGGTCAATTTAACATATATTTTATTTATTGTGATCGTTTGCCAATAAAGAGTTGGACTCAAGTAAGTAACGCAAAGTTAAGAAGATTTATTTAAACAAATAACAATATAGTGTATTACAATATCGAGCTCGTCTCGATTCTGTTACTTATGGGCGAGTCTGACCCAAGACCGACTGGTCACTTTGATGTTCGATTGAAGACTAAACTTATTCCCGATTAACTCCCAGCAATTTGCCTAAAATCGGTGCGTATGCATTTATTGCTTCCGCGTACATTGCTTCATCGAACGATATCGACTCCGCGCTGAGTCAAAGCGCGAGCTCTTTCGAAATCGTTCGATTGCCCAATTGCTCCAAAAACGTCTGACGAATAAACGTGGTTTCGTATTTCTAGCTCGCTCGGTTGCGAAGCTTAAGCGGTGCACTGAACATTTCCTTAAATAATTCTGGGCACAACAGCTTTTTTGTTTAAAAAATTTATTATAAAAAGGAAGAAAAAACTAATCTACTACAGGCAACTGGTCAAACGTTTATTTATGTAAAATCGATTGTTTAGAATTTTTTCAGTTTTTAAAATAATTTAAAAACTAGCATCAGCATGCTTTATAGCATGCTGGTGCTAGAATCTGGCTTGTATGGTACTGGAATAGACTTAGTCCAGAAAAATTTGAAAAATTCTAAAAAATCAGAATTTACATAAATAAACGTTTAACCAGTTGCCTGTAGTAGATTTATTTTTTTTCGAATTTTTAATCAAAAAAGCTTAAAATCTATAAGAAGAAAAATCTTGCCCACTTTGGCTATAAGCTAGATAATTTTTATATTCAACAAAGTATTTTTAAGAATTTTATCAGATTTTTAAATTATGGCATTCGATATGTCACTTTAAAAAATTTTTTTTTTAAATGTACATAGAAAAAATAAAAAATAAAAATCTGGCGCGTTTGAGGGTTTAACCAATCCTACAAAAAATTACATGCCAAATCGGGGAGGTCGAGGGTTAGACCCAGGTCGAATTGGGATGTAATGCCCCATATATTACGTATTAATTAAATAATATATATACCAATTAAATTACATACATTTAAAATTATAAATAATATATGTAATCATTGCTATAAAGGAAAAAATAACAGAGAGTTACTAACAATTCTTTACGAACGCTTTCGTGGGAATCCTTCAACAAACGGTGGTTGTGCAAATGCCATTCGGCAGGAGTGTAGCGTGTTATAGAAAGATTTTCCACTGCCGGTCTCGATTTGGTTAAATCTGCAAGAGGAGCCCAATATTCTGGAGGTGCGGAACGACCATCATCGCAAGGAATCGGTCCTAAAGGCCCGTCAACATAATCTTTAGGATCGCGAAGATTTTCCGCTTCTTTATTCTCATCACCGCCATGATATTCTTTTTGATTAGGTGTGCCAGTGTCTCTGACTGCAGATTCCGGATATTTTTTTATACATGGTTTTATATGTTTAAAATCTACTTGTGAACGTTCTCGTAGATCAACATCTTGTAATTTCGCATGCTCTATCTTTTCCACAGGTTCAACAGGATCGTGACACTCATCGGGACCGTTCGTTTTTAATAATTGTACTTCCTGGCAATTCGTAGGCTCCGGCATTTTCGCTTCAACAACTCAGTTATGCAATTAATCACAATCTTGTAAATGAATTTATTTTTAAAAAAGTCCTTAAAAAATGTCGAAGGTCTGACAGCTGTCAAACTGAAAAATTAGATTGACAACGACAGAAGAAGACCGCTTACAAACGAAATTGAACATGGTGATACAATATTAGTTGTAATAATGATGTTTTCAAAGTTCTATACATATTTTCTCTGAAATATTAGTTTTTTTAATTTCATTTTTATTTAATGTTAAAAAATTGGATATTCCTTCGTATGCCTTCAAACTTTTACAATACTCTCCTGTTATTTTCTACTAGCACGTTATTGTAGTTTGCACAATGTGTTGGGCTTAGAAAATTTTTAAACAAACAGAATCTAGGTGGGGCATATACTGGGGCTTGTAATAATTCAAGTCTGAGGATGAGCCCGTGGAAGAATTGAGAATAACCCGGTCTTTAGGGTGTGACAGGAGAATTTTAAATAGGATATTCCTCGACGTCACACGCCAGATTTATATACCTCGAGGACTAATCGTTCGATAGAGTTAATGCGAATTGCGTATTCTGTATATTAGTCCTAAGGTTCTAAAATAATTGTCAGCGTCCCATACCGTTGCCAGTCGGCATTAACGCAAGCCTGTCAAACCTCGTGTGCAAGAAAAGGACAACAGCATACGATCCTCGTTACTAGCGAGACAAGGACAGCGATACTCACGGCGCACGCGTCGAATTATAGATTCGTCAACTGTCGATCTTAGGAGGGGAAAACCTCGTGCTGCCGGCAACACGTTGCCGAATAGATCGCGCAACGATTACTTCGGGTTCCCTTGTCGTAGCGAACACACGATAGAAGGGTAACGGGTCAGTTCTCGAGGTTTGACAAAGAGTGTAGTCCAGCTTATTGTAGCGGCTCTTGGGTCTTACGCAAGAACTCGACAGTTTATTGTAACTGCATCGGAATTTGGCTATTGGATCGGCTTATTGAAGCTTTGGATTTGTCAAAGGAAATTTGGTTATTAATCGGCTTATTGAAGCTTTGGATTGTCAAGTATTGTGGAAGATCGTGGAATACTGGTCTAAAGGAAATAAAGGAATTGATTATCGTTATTGTACGATTGAAGTGAACTTTATTGTAAGTACCTTCTGATTTATGTTTTATTGCTTATATGGTTCTCTGTGATTCTGCATTGGGTAACCTGTTGGGTCTTTCCAACACCCCCCCTGTGTTGTTGTCGATTGTTACGAGCTAGTCGAGAAAAGGGATTTAGTTTGTTAGTTTGGCTTAAAACTAACTGGCGCCCAAAAGTGTTTTCTGTGAAATCTAGTCAAAACGGAGCCCCGGCAGCCACTGACCCAGGCCGCGCCGGGTGACCTTTATTTACGAGGAAATTCGAGTGGTCGGAAAATAGAGGTTGTCTCAAGGGATTAATTTTTCTAAGTCCTCGATACCTCTGCCCAGCTCCTGATTTTACTAAGTCCCTCTCTATGAGATTCCCTTAGATTAAAAAACATATTTTATGAGATCGTTCCCAAGCCCCAAATTTTGTAAGTCCCCCAATAAGACACCTCTAGCACCCAGAGAAATCGGTTTGATGGGTTAATTTGAATCAAATACGGGATTTATTTCAAATTAATAAAATTTTATTTCGATCAAATAAAATTTATTTCGTACAATTAAATCGTAGTAATTTCTTATAAAAATTATTTGATTCTAATAACATTTTATTTATTTGAAATAGATCCCATAATTGATTTAAATAAACCCATTGAGGCCGATTTCTCTGGGTACGAGATACTGGTTTTTCTATGTCTACCTATGAGACTGCTTCCGGGGCCCTGATTTTTCTCATCAAAATACCTCGATAAGGGACAGGGGATCATAAGTGAACTTGGACTAATCGGTCTCAGAAGAGGCTTAGAATAGATCGTCTCTGAGCGGGAATAAGAATAATCTTATCCAAGGTGGGGGTCAAAATAGCGGATGACCAAAATAGCGAATAGATAAAAAAAAGGGCGAACATCCAAATAATAAGAGTAGCGCTAGCGTCTCGGTCGTGAGGAGTTTCGTAAGGCATTACAAATTTTCTTTTAATACTTGGCGTCGAGACGCTACCGCGTCTCTTGATAACTAATTTCAAAATAATGGCCATTCTAGTTTCAGACGTTCATTATATTCAAATTCGCTATTTCAATCATTCGCTATTTTGATTATTCGCTATTTGGACCCTCCATCCTATTAAAATGCAATCAATATAGCGAATGATCAAAATGGCGAATGGCTAAAATAGCAAACTTCAAAATAATGGCCATTCTAGATTAAGTTCATTATTTTGAAATTCGCTATTGTGACCGAATTATTCAACTCGGGAAGGGCGTTCATAGAGGATCTTCCAATAATTCGTCTCTGCGAGACAAATAGAATAATCTGATTCGGAGTGGGTCTTACAATAATCTAGCCCAGGGTCACAGGAAATAGCATATTTCGATACAAGAGGCCAAAGGAGCGTTTTGCGCACTGCTGGCGCGAAGACAGTATGAAGCCTCGGTGAAGCCGAGGTTTCGTGGTGTCTTCACGCGAGCTGTGCGCAGAACGATCCTTTGGCCTCGTGTATAGAACCATATTTTTCTTTACAAGTGCAATGCAAAATCCGAGTTTGTCCGACGTTTATTCCAGGCAAAATGAGCTGCAACTTCAAGTAGTGAGCAAAACCCAGGGAACTGTGTAAAATGAGGGAGCCAGTGCGCAAAACATTTTGCGGACTAGTGCGTCAACTAGCCATTTTGCATGTCTGTAAACGGTGGGCAAACGTGGGATTGTGCATGCACGAGTAAAGAAAAGGCTCGATTAAATATGCGCCAGCTGATTAATTGGTTACACCAACCAAATTATTGGTTGTATATTACAATGATCTTGATTGCGCTAATAATTAGAAATAAACAACTTTCGGAATTATATATATATGTATATATATACAGATAAAAGCTTCAAAAACCAGTGTATAAAATAAATCACAATAGAAAACATAAATGTACAACAAATAACATAAGAGGCTCAAAAAAAAAAAAGATTATAAATGTATACATATATATAACAGAACAAAGTGCGAAGGCCGTAGGGTTCGGATTCAAGCGTAGCCGGAAAGAGCTTCGGACGAGGGGTAGAATGAGCGCAACAATTGGCCGCGATCTCTGTCAACGAAGAGCGACTTCTTTTTCACTACTATTTCGCGTTCCAGATCACTTCGGGCTTTCACCAAACCCGCTTGAGCGTCCTCAGCACGTTTCAGTTGCAAAGCCATCTCCGCGAGGCTTTCGCCGAGTTCCTTGACCTCTTCAATTAGACTGCAATATATTTTTTGGCTTTATTACATAAATTCTATCGAAGGATGTTCAATAAAATGTATTGCAAAGATTGTTTTCTTTTACCCGTATTGAGGAACATCGCGACAACTCTCGACGTTACGACGATGCAAACGATTATCCAATCGTGTTTGAGCGACTTTCAACGCATCGTTCACTTTCTTTGCAGATCCTCTGAGCTCTTCGATTAGATCTTCTGTGCTGGATAACTGCGATAGGCACTGAAAAAAAAAATAACGAACAGAGTCGACATATTATAAATATCATTAAAATCATATTAACACTACAATTATTATTACTACAATTTCTTTGCGCTTTTTGTTTCAGACACTTTTTTCCAGTCGTTTTTAAATACAATTTGAATCCTTCTGTTTGAGGAATGAAATAAAAAATTACTTCGGCCTTTTTTGTTACGGTCATCAGTGACTTAAAAAAAAATTGATTATTTATGCTTCCCCGTAAGGGAAGCTTTGTTTTCGGAAAAAAAAATTTTCCAGATTTTCCAGTCTGTATGTGTGTATGTGGGTATGTGTGTATGTATGTTCGGATTCTTGTTACCACGATAGCGTACGCAATTTTCAAGATATCGCTCTGGAATTTGGTACACATATATAGTGTGGGTAGACAAAGGCTAAGTTCAAATTTGGCACGAATCCGTTCAGTAGATCCAAAATTACGACAATTTGAATTTTTTATAAAATTATATCACGCTCTTACTTTCACATTTTTAAAGATATTTTAACTTGATACCACTCACTCGAAATTTTATGGCCTATTTGATTTTAAAACAAATTATAGTTTGCAAAATTATGAATCTCTTTGAAATCTTAATTTTTTAAATTAAATTTGAAATTTTCTGAAATTTTGAAATCTTTTGAAATTTTTTGAAATTTTGAAATTTTTTGAAATTTTGAAATTTTTTGAAATTTTTTGAAATTTTGAAATTTTGAAATTTTTTAATATTTTGCAATTTGCATTTTATTGTTTTTGTTTTTTTTACTTTTTATATAATGACACTCCCAGATTTGAGGCCTATATTTAGGTCAGATAACTGGAAAAGCATAAGCCTCAGAAAAAGGCTTTCCTAGCTAACTCAGAGATCCCTTAGACCTTTAAATGCTTATTTAATTTAGCAAATTATATTTTTTAATTCCAGTCTACAAATTCTAGTAGAATTTGACAAACAGCGAATATCCGTGAAATCCTGCATATATCTCAATTATAATTCCAGTTCAAATTACGCATTTACACATGAAATTATTAAAACTATTTTTTTTTCCATAACAAAATATCAGAGTATCATTTTTCAAAAACAAAAAAAACGGTCGATAATAATGAATGGACGTGACAATATTTTATGAATTTATAAATTATTACCTTCACTAATTCAGCTTCGAGCTCCTGACAAACTTTCTCAGTGATATGAATTTTCTCTGCCAAAGCTGTATCGACACGAATAGCTTGAGTACGTAGGTCCTTAATTGAATTCTGATAGATGGCATCCAAAGTTGATCTGAGGTCGACTGATTTCTGTCTGACATCATTACCAGCCTCCAGAGCCTCTTTTGTAAAGTGATCGTATCCCGCAGGAGAAGATTGCCTTGACACAGACAAAATTTATGAAAAACATAAATTTAGCATTTATTAAGGTAGTCCTTTCGAATAGTATCGAGTTCACATAAGTTTTCGAAAAATGAGAGGGAATTGCAAACACTTCTCGATAATACAAAAATCTGAAAAAAATCATGCATATTATAGGTGTGGAAAAGATTAATTCTGCATAATAATAATTCCAAAATGTTATTAACAAATTGATGAAAAATAAAATTGTTCAAGAAATTTTTCGAGAACGTATTTTTTTTTCGGTAAAAATAATATTCCTTTATTTTTCTGAATACGCATGAATTTTTTCAAATTTTTCATTCACTTAGAATTTTGGGATTTTCCCCATGTAAAAAAACGAAAAATTCAAAATTAAAAAATTTGAAAAAATTTATGGGTATTCAGAAAAACGAAGGAATTATTTTTGCCGAAAAAAAAAATAGGTTGTCGAAAGATTCGTTGTACAAATTTATTTTTCATCAATTTGTTAATAACATTTTGGAATTATTATTATGCAAAATTAATCTTTTCCACACCTTCAATATGCATGATTTTTTTCAGATTTTTGTATTATCGAAAAGTGTTTGCAATTCCCTCTCATTTTTCGAAAACTTTTGCGAACTCGACACTATTCGAAAGGACTACCTTAAATACAAAGTCTCGATGAAACCCTTACTCTGTAGGAACTCTCGCAGCTCCAGCCTTTAACATAATCAGCGGAGAATCATTGGTCAGTCCTATACAGACAGTTTCAATTCCATACGCATCTTTTTTGTCGGTCCAATCAAATTCCATCCGCGACTTTGCGGTTTTCATCTCAATAAGCTGCTTTTCTATCTTATCACGAGTTCTCACGAGGGTTTCTCGAATTTCGGAACAAAGTGCTACTTCCTTATGCGACGATATGAATGTCAAACGAAATCGGTGTTATTTAATTGGGTTGGATTTAAATAGTATAATAATAATAAATCCCTTGATGTAATTTCAGTGATATTTTTCTACTATTTTTATGGATTGACTTTTTCATATTTTCATTAAAAATTTAATGTTCAAATACCGGAAGTTTTAATGCATAATCTGGTACACTAAATTTGATATGCTATGTACAATTCTAAAGTACGTAATTTTTTCAATTATTTACGTTCGTTTTATTTTATGGTTAATTTTACTTTATGTTCAACTGTGATGCAAAATTACTGTATTTACAATAGAGTAATTAAAAATTTTTATTTTATATTTGTAAAATGGCTATATTTAGAATACAGTAATTTTTAATTTTTATTTTTAATTTGTAAGATTACTGTATTTATGATACAGTAATTTTAGATCATAGTTGAATATACCGAACGAAATAAATTAACGAAATAAAATGTACAATCCGGTGTATTAAATTTACACATTTAAAGAAAATGTCGAAACTCACTTTAACAAGCTCATCCTCTACCGGATCCCTAACGAGATCTGGCTCAAGACGAGTCGATCGAATTTGCAAGAAATCGCCAGCGATCGACTCGGGAACCGTTAAAACGGAGAGTGACTGTTTCACCCGACGAAGCTCATTCTCCAATAATTCAATTTCATCGGTTATTTCGACAAGGGCACGTTCCAGTTCGGTTTTCCAGCCATAAACGACTCCAGCACGATCGCTCAAACGATCCCGATTTTCCAATTGATTTTTGTCAGTCTTTTTATAAATCTCGGCATTTCGATTTTTTGCAATATTTGCTATCGATCTGAAAATTGCCAATTAATCGGTAATCGATCTGAACGAAAAAAAAAATACTTGTGGCATTGGCGTGTCTTTTTACTGAGCGTCGGCGATTTTGGCGCTGGACTGATCGAAGAACGATCGATTATGAGCTCGCCATTGCGCTGGACTGTATCTTGTCACGGAATAACGATCGACGACTGGCCGAATTCCAGTCATTCCAGCGATGGGATTGTAAGAGACTCGACCAGTAGCCCAGGGACCAATGGGCTCCATTGGACCTTCCGGTTTTGCTGGGCGATCATCATCTGGTTGAGGGAAATATGGGGGTGCGTTTTCGCCATCACCCAAATGTGCTTTCATGGAGACGTGCATAGGGCAAGTTTCTTCCATCGTGGGCTGTAAAAAAATTGTAGCGATAAGCCTGAACTACACGGAGAGAAAGATCTGATAAAATTTACTAGACACTATGGTAAAAATTATCGAACGCGCCTGGTATTGGAAACACTGTAAAAATCAACTTGAAATTTAATGTATAAATACTGGAAGTTGTTATGCATAAACTGGTAAATTAAATTTAGTATACAAGTGTGATGTAAAATTAATGGATGGTACAGAAAATTCAAATATCTACTTTAATTTTACTGTAAAAGTACTTGAATTTTAATAATTTGCTTTAATTTTACCACAAAGTACATAAATTTTTTACGATAATTGTACATTAAATGTAAATGACGAGTTTATGTATAAAAACTTCCAATTTTTTCTAACAGTGAATCCATAGCCGACACCTGACGAAAAGTACCAGACCTATGAGAATTTCTACCATATACATAGAATTTTTTATCACATTTAGTGGTAAAAATTCTCGTAGTTCTCATACTTGTTGATAAGTGGCATCAAGGCTCCTTACACCAGGAATTTTCGATACTTTTTACTGGAAATATGGTAAAAAGTATCAGATCCTTCTCTCCGTGTTATAAGTATAAAAGATGTGGGGTTGATTTTTAAAATTTTTACATGCCTCACAGTTAAAAAAAAAAGTAGCAAAGTAGATTCGTGCACATTGCTTTCTAATTCTATTGCACATTCTATATCTTATTGTATTCTGGTCATGATGATAAGAATAATTCTATGATTCTTTTCCATGTGAATATTATTTCACTTGGGTAAAACTTTGGGTGCGCTAACTCAAGTTTAAGGAATGTTACACCGAGAGAAAAAGTTTCATTGATTCACGGAAATCTTTGCCAATGAAATGAAATACTTGAATTTCAATACTATCTTTTCTTTGAATGATCTCCAACTCAATGAAAAGTAGTGACATTGTTTCGAAGAAACATTTCTTTAAACCAATGAACCTTTTTCATTGATTTCAAAGACATCATCTCTGATTCAATGAGACCTTCTTCTTACCAGCCCAAAATTTCGAAACCTTTTTTTTTCCTCAAGTACGCGACAGAAAAGCTCAAATTTTGTGAGTATGTAAAGAAGTACGGCAGAAATAGGCTGAGCTTCTGGCTCCTCGAAACTCGAAGCCGTTCGTTCGGGAAAACCGAAAAACAAAAAAGTGAGGTTAGGTGCGAGAGAGAGATCAATGAAAACGTTTCTTTGAACCAATGAAAACGTCTCTTTAAAACAATAAAACTATTTCTTTATTATATGCTCACTAAGTAAATCTTTATTTACAGGCAATGAAATGTTCGCTTGGAAATTCAAATGCACTATTTCATTGAAATCAATGAAAATAAAATCAATCCACCCATTTCATTGGCGTCAATGAAATCTTTTCTCTCGGTGTAGTGCGAAAACCTCTTATTTTGAAAAAAAAAAATCTTTTATTTATAAAGTTCATGAGTAACGAGATTTTATCGAAACCATTGTCATCCTTTTCAAGGAAAGAAATGTATGGTTGTGGCAACTACGTTTTCGATTTGCTGTACACAATGTCTACAAAATTAGTTGCCTCAACCATATCGAATAGTAACCTCAACTATTCACGAATAGTTCTCGCGAGATTAGTTAGGTTAACTAATCCAATCGTCGGGACAACCACTCGAATAGTTGGGACTACCGTTCGAATCGTCGGTATTATCATTCGAATCGTCGGTATTACCATTCGAATCGTTGGTATTACCATTTGAGTTGTAAGGGAAATAGAATAATCGATTGGTTGTGTCAACTCATTTCTCGTGATTGGTCGGCGGCGTCGCACACACAGGGTTCGGGATCAAGATCATACGTTGCAATTTTTTGTTGGTATCAAACAAAGTAGCATAAACAACGTAACAACTTTGTTTCCGTAGAAAATTTCATTGAAAATAATCAAAAATGACAAAAATCAGGAAATTGAATTAATTATTCGGAAAATTCAAAATCTGATTAAATCTAAATTGTTTTATAGATTCAGCTCATGTTCAATACCAATTATCCTCGAGCATTACTTCAGTTGTAAATAAATATTTCACTTCATATCTCAAAATTTGCGAAATCTAAAGCGTTTGTAGAAATTTGTCGAAAAATTAAAAACGTCATATTATTTCAAACCATGTATGAATATTGATAAAAATGACAGTAAACATCATCGTCGTACTACTGAACTTGGCTGCAAAACAATTTTTACGTTACCCTACCGATTTTCGTACAAAAGTGTGCAAAGTGTTATCATTTTCTTTTTTAATGTTGCACTGAGAAAAAAAATCGTTAAAACCAACAAAATGTTCGGTTGCGGGCAGCGAAAAGAATATTTTGTCAATTGGACAAAATATTTGGCAATGGTAATCGAATAATGTTTAGATTGATCTGCCGTTCCTTCGACTAATTACATGTTTCATTCGATCCAAAGAATATTCTTTTCGCTGCCCACGCACGTTTTGTTGGTTCTAACGATTTTTTTTCTCAGTATGTAGAAGATTTGAAAAAAGCTTCAATTAATAACAATTAATTGAGTAATTAATAGTTAATAAAAAAAATAGTTAGAACTCAGCATATTTACCGATGGCTTTCCGGAATTTTGAAAGTGGCAAGGCTCGGTCTGAACGGAATCTCCTCTATCCTGAGCCATCGAAAGTTCCTTAAGGGAGTGTCCAGCCGTTTCATTTCCAGCTCTCGCAGGATCAGTCATCGTACACCTCTCGTCAAGATATTTACGTTCCAACATTTTTATTTATTCTTTCACTTTTTTTAAGTTTTATTAAAGCAGTAAAATTATTCAAAACCTGAGATACGGTTCGACGAGCGATAGGAAACTGCCTGAGCACGCAACGATTATAGTCCACCCTCAGTTTCACGCAAACAACCCCTCTACGACCGTTGTGCGAGGCTCGACCAGACACGAATGCAGTGGAGAGGGATGTTACCAAGGTGTAGCACCTGCTGGAGTCTATACGACGAGTCTTATCGATCGCGTATAATATTTAAAAGGAATTATTGAAAAATGCTATCACTGGAATTTTCGAAAATAATTCGCCATTAGCTCGACCCGGTTAAGAGCATCCGAACCCACGTGCCCTCGAAATTTGACGGTTCTCTATGACATTCTGCTGACTTCATTGTTTTATTTTGTCGATATCAAACGTCACAAGAGTATATTCAGTTTTTTGTCAATTATTTATTTAAGGTAGTTCTGTCGGTACGCCGGAGTCATAAATCTCAGAGTCTATATGACATTAAAAAATAATCATACACATCACCTTGACTGCCTCAATAATAATATAAAAAATAATCGAGAATCCTTCGAAATTGTCGTAATCAAATAAAAACGATTATTTGTAAATAGTTGATATGTTTAGTGCGGATTTGACCTCATTTTTACGATAATTAGGTTAGGAAACGTCATTTGGCCCGGTATCTTGCACTTTAACATTGGTTCAATTAAACATTATTCCGGAGACTTCACCTTTTTTCATGATGCATCAATTCCTGAATGATTTCCGAATCCGTCGTACTTTTTATTTTTTCTCTATCTTCGATCTAAGTATGTTAATTTTCGATTTAAAGATCAATTTTTTCAGCCCTCCCGTGAGCGCCGTGTAAAAAGATCGATTTTCAAGTTTTAATTGTGCAGTCAAATACTCGGTAAAAGCCTTCAAGATTTTGTGCAAGTAAAATTGAATAGCTAAATTACAACATGTCAAAAAATCATGCATATGAGTTTGGATTGCCTTCACGACAGAACTACCTTAATTTGTACTATTTATTTAGTTTGGTTGGAAATACTTTATTTGCCACATTTTGCAATGGTAGTTAAAGGATGTTGAATTTTTTTATATCATAGTATGCCTGAAAGCTTTTATCATCCCCTACCATTTTTATGTTCCATTCCACTCCTTGAGACTACCGTAGATTTTTATCCGCAGCCACTCATCCTAATACACTATTGTATCCAGAGTTGTAAATCTCTAATCCTTCTAGAAATATAGTCGATGATATAATTGGCTTTATGATTACATTTTCATGAAATTAACATGTGGCGATTATAATATGATGTTTAAACTTCTGAATAGCTGCAAAAAATATTAATTTTCAGTTCAATTTCATGGTAATCTTCTTAAATAAATGGAGAAAAACAGTTAATGCATTGCGAAAATAATGGAGGGTTGTACTCTTCCATTTTTTCAGCATTTTTTTCCCAAGGCTTGATTGAAAATGAGATTTCTTTTCAGGTGTATAAAAGTTCACATATAATTTCATAATAACTGCAGGTTATTATTGCGAAATCATTGATGCAAAACGAATTGTACTTTAAACTTTATTTCTTAAAGTAATGGGGCTTTACAACACTGATTGTATTATATTTGCACAAGAGGACGGGGAAGTTTCGGAGTTTCTACTGTACGAGAATATATCAGAGTGCGCGGCTATGTGGTCACCCATCCAAGTTACGGTCACAGGAAATGCTGGTTAACTCTGGGAACCACTGAAGCGATTTATTTTCCAAAATATTTATAAACATGTTTATTAACATAAAAAAAATTACATTTATATATATGATGTATTCCTGTCCAACTCAAAAAGCGTTCGAGCCTGACCCCTTTCAATATAATCGCTCCATAATTTTTTATACTATTCTAGATGCTCGAAAAAATACTTTAAATTGTTTTTTAGATTTTTGTACTAAAACTTGTTTTTTCATGAATTTTTGAAATAAAAATTCTGCGGACCAATTTTGAAAATATGAAATTTTTCTGAAGTCCTGTATTAGATATCAACATTTTTGAGCTATGACCCAGAGTGGGCAAACATTTGCGTTAATTTTTTGAGCACTTTTTTCGAAAAGAAAAGCCGTTAAAAATGGAAAAGAATGAAATAATGTTAATAATGAAGAATGAAACATTTTATACATAACGTAGGATTATTTTAGAGTTTTGCTACTAATTTTTTATCTGATGTATTTAACAAACAATTCATTGTCTTCACCGAGAGAAAGAAAAACGGTTTTGAAATTCATTTTCCAGATAGAGAAAAAAAGTTATTTTATTTATGTTAATCTTCGTAACAAATAAATCGCTGCTACCAGTTTTGGATCTGATGAATTAAAAAATCCATTAAAAAATCTTTCTTTCCTTTTTAGAAAAGAATAATTTGTCTTAACTTTATTTGTGTAGTAAATAAATGTCAACTAGTTCGGTATCCACAAAGCGAAAATCGAAGCGGTGGTAAATTATTAAAAATCAACTCAATACCTCAATCAAGTGAAAAAACGGATGCAAAGTAGAACCTTGCACATTGCTTCCTCATTCTTTTTCGCTTTTTACACAGTCGCCTCTACGAGGAAGTTTCGTTATTTTATTTTTGGCTTCCTCATAGGGGAAGCTTTGCGAAAGATGAAAATTATTGACGAAGTTGAAGATTTCTGACGTTTTACGAAATCCAGAGCGACACCAATAAATTTTAAAAAAATTAAAAATCACGTAGAATCCGAACCGCTTTACTGATAATCACAAAATTTGGTACGTAGTAGGACTGAATGTTATTTTTGCTGTGTAGAAAATTTTAATCGATTACTTAAAATTTTACCTGAATTAGAGCAAAACGAAATTTTTCGAAAAATTGAAAATCTCATAACAACTGAACCGCTTTACCGATTTGGCCCAAATTCAATACCAAAGGTCGTATCATTTTGTTCAATTTTAATACAAAGTTTCAGCCTGATGGCTAAAAATTCGTTCGAGATAGAGCATTTACGTACTTTTTGCAAAATTTCAAAATTCTTATAAAAATGAAATCCGATTTTCGTAAAATTTATACCAATTGAAGATTAGCCGGTACTGTACATGTTGTTTAAATTTTTGCTGATTTGTTCGAATACTTTATAAGTTATAGTTATATGAATTTTTGACCTTTCATCACACACACACACACACACACACACACACACACACACACACACACACACACACACACGCACGCACGCACGCACACACACACACACACACACACACACACACACACACACACACACACACACACACACACACACACACACGCACGCACGCACGCACGCACACACACACACACACACACACACACACACACACACACACACACACACACACACACACACACACACACACACACACACACACACACACACACACACACACACACACACACGCACACGCACACGCACACGCACACGCACACGCACACGCACACGCACACGCACACGCACACGCACACGCACACGCACACGCACACGCACACGCACACGCACACGCACACGCACACGCACACGCACACGCACACGCACACGCACACGCACACGCACACGCACACGCACACGCACACGCACACTCACACGCACACGCACACGCACACGCACGCGCGCGCGCACGCACGCGCACGCACGCACGCACGCACGCACGCACGCACGCACGCACGCACGCACGCACGCACGCACGCACGCACGGACGCACGCACGCACGCACGGACGCACGCACGCACGGACGCACGCACGCACGCACGCACGCACGGACGCACGCAGGCACGCACGCACGCACGCACGCACGCACGCACGCACGCACGCACGCACGCACGCACACACACACACACACACACACACACACACACACACACACACACACACACACACACACACACACATATATACATCCGGACAATTTTTCTAAACCACTTTTCCCGACGTTTCAGACCATTTTAAACGTTTTGGTATGAAAATCGCAAAATTTTTCTTTCAAATGAAAACAAAGTTTCCTCTATGAGGAAGCAAAATGCATAAAAAATCGATTATTGGTTCGAAAAAAATAGTAATTCGGTTTCATTTAATTTTGACAGTAAATAAATCGCTGCTAATTCGACAGGCACATTCGTACGACGATCTGGTTCATCCCTTAATTCCGTCTCACACCCTTGAGCCCAAGTGGCACGTGCAGGATCGAGTCGAGTTTACTCTTCGATTTGAGAGTGTAGCCGAGGGGCGGTGAACCGCGCTTGCCGACTACGACGTCGTCCACGGGTCAACCGGACAGAGCCGGGTGGTTGAGTCGAAGGCGTTGGGTGCTTCGAGGCGTCCAACAGCATCGTGTGTGTGTTTTGTTGAGCCTCGTCGTTCGCTTGAACAAACTCTACGAGGCCTCCTGACCACCCTGTCAGGCACGCCTCGAATCCTCTTAACCACCGTCAGGCCGACGGTCCTCTTGGATTTGGATACTCGAGGTTTCTCGCCCAACTACACTTCGGTTTGGCCGAGTTTAAATCCTACAATCGCTCGATATAGAGCGAGCGAACAGGTATCTAGAATTTGGGAGATTTGTTTGTGACAAATAATATTTAACATGTGCCAAAAATTATTCAGTATAAATCTCATAATATTTGATATTAAAAAACAAAAATTATAAAGTATAAACCTTATAATTTTTAACCATAACTTATTTTTTTTGCCTTCAAATTAATGACTGGGGTGTAACGCACCCCACGCTTTTCTTGATCATAAGACCGGTTCTATGAAAATAAATGAACTTTATCATACATTAGTTTCTTCGTTTGTTTATAAGGAAACGAACTGTGTATAATTCATTCGATTTAATTATCATTTAGTTAGTGGAAATTCCATTTGAAGTATAAAAAACGGAAAAAATCAGGAAAAACATCAATTTTAAATAAAGAAAAGTTTAACCGATGTTTAAATTTCGAATGCAGTTTGATCTCCAAAAAAATTTGATTTGAAATCGGAAAAAAATACTGTCACTATATTTCGTTACAAAAAGTCTATTTATTTTGGGACATTGAAAATTATGAAAACGCGTAAATTGATAAACGGAAAAAGTCACGAAAAATTATGTTTAGACTGTATTTTTAGCAGAATTTCCTACAAAAAAAGTTGAAAAAGTTAACAAAACGGAAAATATTCTATCTGGTGAGGCGCAGTCACTGCAAAATAACAATTTATGGTCTTGACACATGGTGCGACGACATCTGACCTGACAATGTGCGTTGCTGTTATTTTTATTTATTATTTTATTTGTAAATAATATTCGTGACTATTATAATCAAATTACGTAATAATATATCAATTATAATGATTTTGATATGCAGTATAAAATTAACTTACCGATCCGAAATTTTACCTCGAACTCGTGACTGGTGTGTATCATACTTCACACCAAACTCAAGACTGTACAATGTAAATACCAACAAGCAACTGAAGTCGCGACCAACGTGACGCTATTCCTAAAGGCTCAAATTTAATTATGGTCAAGGTCCGGAGTCGATAAAATCGCTGGTTACCTTAGGAGCGTAATTCGAACTTCGCGTGGGGTGTGATACACCCCAGTCATGACTTGTAGGGTTAATATGTGACGAAAAAATATTAAGTATAAACCTCACAATATTTCATTAGTTCCAAGAAGTAAACTAAATTAAATTGCTTTATTCTTAATATGGGAAATGAATATTGAAATTTTTATTTCTTTTGAACAAAGCTGGGAATTGTTATTTTCAATCATTACCATCAATTTATAAAAAAAATGTTCGTTATAATCGCTATAAAAAGAAAGTTAAATAAACTAACTTTGTTCGAGGAATAGAATGGGGTATAAAGGGGGTGGGGATAGTAAAATTCAATAGACGTACTTGGGGAATAATCAATACATTTTTTATTTTTACATAAGCTTTTTTCTCGATGTGAAAAATCGAATCTAAAACCTTTTTGCTTCCTCATAGAGGAAAGTTTGTTTTCGTGAAAATTTTTTGTTTTCGAGATTTTAATGTCAAGACACTCAAAATGGTCTAAAACGTCGAAAAAAGTGGTTTAGAAAAAATGTCTGTATGTGTGTGTGTGTGTATGTATGTGCAGATTTCTTCGTAAGCACGATAACTGTCACAATTATAGATGTATGTTCGTCAAATTTGGCACGCAAGTGGGCTGTCATACACCAACATTTGGGATTGTAGTTGACGGAAATCGGCTGGAAAATTCAAACTTTACAGCATTTTGAAAATTTTGAAAATATCGTTTTCACGCTATAACTTTCGTAAATTAAGAGATATCGGGTTGAAATATTGTACGTAAATGGACTACTATCAAACCATTATGTATACCAAATTTGGCGAGAATCGATAGACTGGTTCTAATTTTATTGCAATTTCAATTTTTTTTTAAATGCCTGCAAAGACTTCAACTCCTGTAAATTATAAGATATCCGACTGCAATTTTCGACATGATTTCACGATTATTGATAATTAATGATGAATTTAGTCAAAGAAACTATCGATATGTCCGTAAATTTCGATTTTGGTGAATAAAAAAGAAAAAAATGACGGCACAAAAAAAACAAATTTTGAAATGTTTCACAGATTTATCTTAAATTTTGTTCACATATGGACTATCATCGAAAAACATTTGAGTACAAATTTGAAGCAGATCTGTCCAGCCGTTCAAATTTTATGGCATTTTGAATTTTTCAAAAAATCTCATTCTCGCGCTGGCTCGTGCAAATTATGAGATACCGGATTCTAATTTGGTCCACATATGGACTACCATGGAACGCGGTTTTAGTACAAATTTGAGAAAAATTGGTTACACAGTTAAAATTCTTTGACACTTTGAATTTTTAGAAAAATGTCGAGCATAAACAAGCCTGCAAAGTAGAACTTTGCAAATTGCTTCCTCATTATTTTTCGCTTTTTACAAAACTTCGTCAATCAGGAAGCCAAAATCGATTAACATACTTCCTCATAGCTTTGTAAAAAGCGAAATATAATGAGGAATCAATTTGCAAAGTCCTACTTTGCAGGCTTTTTTTTTGCTCAACGGAAGCAGTGAATTGATTTTTGAAATCGACCGCATGTTCAGTTGAACAATTTTCCGTTTTGCACCCCTAACTGAGCTTGAATTCTCGCGTTTGATAGCAAGAGGGCGGTTAAGGTGGAGCAACAGCGACAGAGTGTATTGTCGGTGTCACGAAGCGCTCTACCATTTCTGGATTGTACCACTGCAAGCTCGAAGCTCCTTGTGCGCAGACTGGGGTTGAAACGAAACGAAAGAGGATTCGCGATTCGCGACAGTAAAAGCGGTGTACCGTGTATACCGAGTCGTCGGATCGTGTAAACGCAGTTTTATGATGCGTGCTGAGCTTATCTACTTTAGGGGCGCATTTCACCCTCTGCCAGAACATTCACTCCGCAATTCCCTTTTCGGAAAGCAAATGAATTTGACGGTTGAATGTGAACATTAATAAAACATCGTTGGCAAATATTAAATTAAGTAAATTTAAGGACTCTAAAAAAATCTAATTAATCAATCCATTCTAAATTGTACGGGTAACGAATTAATTTTTTCTAAAATTCTATTGTATCGAATAACAACGAAAAATATTAATACAATAATTTTATAACTAAATAACAATACTTAAATACTTAAATACACTAAGATGGTTTTTTTAAGGCTCTGCTCACATAACAAAATACATGATTATATCCATTTTGCATTCGAAACATAATCTTAATGTTACTAACAATTTTTGCACAATCAATCTATAAAGTAATTTTGTAAATATATTTTTATTCGTATACAAAACACATTTTTACGACGAAAACTTTGATGATACCCACATATTGCCATGTTTATGGGGTTGAATTTATTATAATTTAATTTAAGGTTCTAGTCACACTAAATTCTCCTTTCAAGAATCCCATAAAAAATTGACGTACCGATTCTTGAGTGCCTTGACGATAAATATGTGGTAGGCATTTTTTCCGAAATGAAATTGCTGTCCAATTGTTATGCCGATGCAGTAATTGTCACCAGACTTATCTATAATTAGAATAAATCCATCACAATTAAACAAACCAAAAACTAATCTCAACTGACCTAATTACAAAGCAAAAAAACCACCCCACCAGAATACTTTCAGAAAAAAACACCATACAAAAACTCGACACGTTCGTATTTTTCCCCAGGTCATTAACTGCCTTGTTCAACTCATCCCCCAAAATCACTATCAACCCCTTCCGACCATCCACCGCAGAAATAGCAGAAACATCTCGTCAGCGCCCATTCCGCCACCCCCCTTAAAACCCAATCTCCCAAGTCCGCCTGGCGACTATTTCCCCAAGTATCTGCTTTACCTCCTTTACCTCCAAATTACCTTTTCCACATCCAGCGAATAACGCGTTTAGGTCGTGAAAGTTCCTCTAGCATTGAACCTTTTTATATCCCTACACACAATCAACAACAAAAGTAAATCAGCTCGGAAAAAACGTTGTACACATACCTACACACAGTGTACAGAGTTCTTTTTTTTTTGTTTTGTCGAATCGCGTTGGTAGGAAATAAGCTATGGTCCGTGATGGTAACATCGGAAATATCAGCTCCCGCGCATATAGCCAAGGGTTGAAAGGCGTGGCAAGCTTGCAACCCTCCGTTTTAACCACGCCCACCACCCCCACAGTTGAACGTACCGCAAGCGTAGTTGGTTTGAGGGGTGGAGTCAACCAATGACATAGTGGTGGCTGAAGAGCGTCGGGACCCGACGCCGAGAGTCAGCTGACAACGTGGCCTCACGGAGCCGCCCCCGTCGCCTGGCTAACTAGCAGTACAGCGGCAACCCCCTGCGTGCCGGTTCTCCGTGACGACGATAGCGAGGCAGCCACTCAGCCAGCAAGTCCGAAGATAGAGCGGAAAGCAGAGAGAACGAGCTGTGAGATAGAGACAGCTGATGTAGAAGAGGATGTTGTAGCTAGCGTGTTGGTGCGGTAGCCGAGCGCACCCCCCACCCCGAAAACCACCCTCAGTTGGTACAGAACAGGGCATATATAGAACGGGACATCGTTCATGGCACGATCAGCCGAGCAACCTCCGCCTGGACCATTGCTGCTACGCAGCTAGCGGACACCGGGGCTGGTTGGCTCGGATTGGGGCTGAAAATTTGTCGAAGTTAATATACATTTGGCAGAAGTTTTTATGGGTTTATTCAATTTTCTATAAGATTAGAAATGGAAATATTAGAGGATTTTTATATTAAACTATATACTTTTTTAATGGGTTTAATATACCGTTTATTAATTTTACATATTACTTGGATGCTGGGTTTAATATGCAATGAAATGGAGGCTGAATTCGCTGTACAATTTTTGTGGGGAATTAATATACATTTTTCGGAAGTTTTTATTGGTTTATTCAATTTTCTATACGATTAGAATCGGAAATATTACAGGATTTTTATATTAAACTATACTTTTTTAATGGGTTTAATATACAGTGAAATGGAGACTGATTTCATTGTGACATTTTTTTGGGGAATTAATATATGTTTGTCGGAAGTTTTTATCGGTTTATTAAATTATCTGTCCGATTGGAAATGGAAATATTATAGGACTTTATTTTTTAATGTGTTTGATAGACCGTTTATTAATTTTACATGATACTTGGATATTAAATTTAATATACAGAGAAACAGAGGCAGATTTCACTGTGAAATTTTATTGGAGAATGAACATATGTTTGTCGGAAGTTTTTATCGGTTTAATCAATTTTCTATACGATTGGAAATGGAAATATTATAGGACTTTATTTTTTAATGTGTTTGATAGACCGTTTATTAATTTTACATGATACTTGGATATTGCATTTAATATACAGTGAAACAGAGGCGTATTTCACTGTGAAATTTTATTGGAAAATTAACATATGTTTATCGGAAGTTTTTATCGGTTTATTCAATTTTCTATACAATTGGAAATGGAAATATTAAAGGATTTTTATATTAAACTACACTTTTTTAATGTGTTTAACATACCGTTTCTTTAATTTTACATGGTACTTGAATATTACATTTAAAAACTTTCGACAAAAGTATGTTCATTTTCATAATGGTAATTTTTACAGTATTAAGGGGAGGCAGTCAGGTAAAAAAAATTGATTTTGCAAATTCAATATCCTCCAAATCCTATTGCATATAAAAATGCCCAACGCACTATATTGTTGGTACTCGATGAAAGGATTTTTTACTGTCGTCTGACTTGCATATGATTGTCAATATTATCTTAAGTAAAGTTCTTAGTTTTTCCATTCTGCGCATAATTCAGATCAAACTACTAGGCAGATTGGAATGGTTGACATCTCTTTTTCTTCTTCATGAAAAGATACACCGGCTAAATGGAGCAAACTATTTTTTTTCATTCTGAAAGCAAAGTTAATCACTGATTTAGAAAATAGTATAACATTTATTTATTAATAATTATGTCACTTAAAAAATATTACCTTTTATTAACATTTGCTCCATTTAGCCGGTGTATCTTTTCATGAAGAAGAAAATGAGATGTCAACCATTTCAATCTGCTTAGTAGTTTGATCTAAATCATGCACAGAATGGAAAACCTAAGAACTTTGCTTAAGATAATATTGATAAGCATATGCAAGTCAGACGACAGTAAAAAATCCTTTCATCGAGTACCAACAATGTAGTGCATTGGGCATTTTTATATGTAATAGGATTTGGGTGATATTAAATTTGCAAAATCAATTTTTTTTTGCCTGACTCCCTCCCTTTAAGTGGCCCTAAGAGGATCTTCCATACTGTCAATATACGAATTTAAGGCTGGAAGAAAATTCAACGGTACTGCACATTCAAAATCGTTCCTCATGATAAAACACAACACTTGGAAACCATCCAAGATGGAACATTTTTATAAGTGGATATTTTTTTGTGTGGCCTAGTTAATTGCTGCAAATTTTCCCTTCTGTTTTATCATTTTCGTAGGGTTTTACTTTCAACGCTGGACCATATGGGTTTCGCAAAATTCGATTCTCTCTGAAATAATCCAGCATTTTACATATTCTATTATTACCATGTAAAATGAAACACAATGTAAAAGATAGGAAACGACACACTTGCAAAATTGTTAGTTTTTAGAGTGAACAATAGTTATATCTTCTGCAAAAAAATCTTCAAACTAAAATGCCTGTTATTCATCCAGACATAGTATTTTCACAAAGAAAATTGGACCCTGCTAAACCAATTTGATCCACGTTGTTGTGCAACCTTAAAGTATACAAGTCAAAAATAAAAATAAAAAAGACATTTCCACCGATAAGACACGAAAAAGAAATCTATGAAAATTCATAGACTTTTTGTGGTAATTTTGGGCAAAGTAAAATATACGTACCTCGAGAATTCACATTATCAGACTAATTGATCTACACTGTACCAAAAATCTACTATAAATTTAATGTTTAAGTGCTGGAAGTTTTTATGCATCTATGTACTAAATTTAATATACAAAAGTCTTCTATAATTAATGTATAGCATAGAAATATTTATTATTTACTTTAAATTCAGTGTAAAAGTCCTTTTATTTCAATAATTCTCTTTAATTTTACTATAAAAGTACTTAAATTTTATATTACAACTGTACATAACAATTAATTCACCAGTTTAAGCATAAAAACTTCCAATCTTTTCTAACAGTGTATACAATAGCTTTACTTTAAATCCAATGTGCCAAGTATAAAAAAAAAAAATCAAAACCGAAAATTGACACAATCAGCCCCGGTCTCCCCTACCAGATCAACCCTCTCTCCTTCCTCACCCCGTTCCTCAGCATCCCCCGCGTTCTTCACCAGCGGTACCGCTACCACCCCACTATTTCGCCGTCACACCAACCAGCCAGCCAGCCACGAAGGTGTTACGCCAGCGAGAGAGTTACCCGCCCGAGCGCAGTATCCTCTCTAGCGTTACACGCACACGTGCGTCCTTGTAAACGAGAAACCTATGTATACATATATACATACACACATAGTTAAGCTTATTTCTTGGTTTCCATCTCGCTCACTGCAACGTTTCCGAGCTTCGTAGTTTCCCCTGACATCTCACAGTAGAGTTTGTACATCAGAGGGAAAACTCGACAGAACCATCGTCATAGAGCTTCTCCCCCTTCTTCGCCTTCTCCTATGCTCATCAAGTTCTTCGTCTTCGTCTTCTCGTACAACTTTACTGGAATATACAACCCCTCCCCCTAATCATCCCTCGACTCTCGAACACCCGGTGGACACCGATACGCCGACGAGTCGAAATCGTGCTGGAACCCTCACCATCAACCCCCACCCCCCTTCCCACCCCCCTCACCCCCTTCCCCTTGGGAATTGCACACGAGGACTCCACACGCGTGAACAACACGGCCAGCCAACGAGCCAACCGGAGGAGGGTTGAGACTTGGACGTCAAGACCCCTCGGAGCCACGGAGCCAGCGAGAACGAGCCAGGAATCATCGAAACTCCGTCGTTCGGGGAGTCAGAAACCTTTGAGTTGAGTTCCGAGTCGTTCGGTGCCGTAGGAAAGCCACTTCTGCTACTGCTGTCACTGCGAGAACGGATATCGCCGCGTAAATCCTCACACACTGGGGATGTTCGACTTTTGAGCCGGTTCGGAGGATGGGCACAGGTCAGTGGGTTTTGTATTTTTTTTTTGTTTTTGTTTTTTTGTTCGTTGGTCCCGTAATTTTTTTTGATTTTTTTAAATGTTGTAGAGTTTAGTTTTGTTGAAAATCGTTGGTTATTGAGTGCAACGCATCTTCAGGAAATTGTGACAAGTGAATCTGTTTTGTTTTATCTTCGGGCGCGGATGACAAGGTTTTTGGGTTGTTTTGAGTGAACTGTTTTGTTTAATCTACTCGGCGGCGACAGTTTTTATTTGGAAAATTAGTGATTTTAATTAATGGGAATTTTGAACGTAAATTGTTCTTTGTTTTGGGATTTCGTTGGGAAAAACTTAAGTGTGTATAATATATTAACGTTTGTGAATTGACTTCTGGATGTGCTTTGAAAAAATTGAATCCATAAGCAATCAACTGAAAAAAAGTTTACTTTTTTTATTAGGTTAATATAATAGATTTAGAAGGATTCATTGAGTGACAGTTGTACCGTTAGTTTCCTGTTGAGCAGGCGACGTCACATATTTTTTTAAATCTACTAAGAGTAATTGGATTGAGTTTCAAAAAGTTGAATCCTGCTAAGATTATATTCAATAATACGTTTTCTGGACATTTTCGTGAACATTTACTCCGAACAGAATAATAAAATCGTTTCGGCTGCTTCGTAGAATATTTTTTCTCAGAGAATTTTTCATCGTCTTCGCCATACAGCGAATTGGACCATCGAGAATTAAAAATTTTATTAACCTTTGTACTTCAACGACAAAAAAGGAATTTTATTAACTCTTAAAACTTCTCATTTTTTAAAATTATTGTAGCATGTTATTTAGAAAGTAATCGGTTCCGTTGCGATGGACTATTAAATGAATACTTGAAATCATGATAATAAAATCATAATTCCGCGTATTTATTTAATGAACAATTCATCAAATATTTTTTAAAGTGTTCGAATATATTCCGATAAATGTATTTATCGCTTCTATTGATGAGATTATAATCAGAGTTGTAACATTTTTCTACTAAATAAAAAGAAGCATTCATAATCCATTTCATTATTTTGTTATAACAATAACAAGCAACAGGTATGAGATTATGTCTAAACATTTGAATTACAGCAAATAAAAATTATTTTCAATTACACTTTATGAAAAAATATTATAAAAAGTAGGATCATTAATTTTGTTAACGACTAAGTACTTTTTCAAATGTTGTAAATAAATTATTTATTATATTTAATAATAAATATACTTTCATTATAATTATTTAAAAAAATGAAACATCTACTTGTAAAAACTGTAGATAATTGTTGCTAAATAATTATTAGTACATCAATTATATAATAACTTTTCATCTAAAAAAAATAATGGAAGCCTCTGATTATAATCCTGTGCAGAGTTTCAAGATAAACATAGTAGATTTTGACGAATTAGGCTTTACTTGGTGTATGAGTGATGCGATACAGTGGTGCGAATGTCTTGGCGCGAAAGGGGAAGAAGCCTCGGCGGTTGGCTTAGGCACGACCGTGTTTTTCTTGCCGCGGATCATTAGAACGATTAGGGTAGCCGCGAAAGGGAGAGAACAGATTAGCGCGACGCTTCAACGATCAACGTAGCTTCTTATACACCCCCAACGTTTTTATTTAAGCCGATCATTTAATTTTACTTCCTTATTTTTTTTTTTTTTTTCATGCGCCGAGAGAAAAATCTGGTAATTAAAAAAAAAAAATAGTTAGACAGACGATAATCTAATTATAAACTATAATTCCTAGGAAGAACGTCTATATTTTATGATTATAGCAAATATAAGAAAATAATTGGATGAACCATTAATATAATTCCCCGGAGGAACGTCTCTACTTTATGGTTATAGCAAATATAATTATATATATTAAACAAATATATATATTAGTAGCAATCATCAAAATTATAATAGTTTTAAAAACTATTCTAATAGTTTCAAATGTGTCGATTTGTTGCATATACGATTTCAACGTTTGTTTCCAATAACCTTGCAATTATCGTTTATTGAACCATATTATCATCGCTTCAACCATAAAACATTGCCAGCCTTCCTATATTCGTTTTACTATGTGAAATCGTTAATTCAACGATATGCTTTTCTCTCAGTGTGTATTCAATGTCTCCATTCACGATGAATTCTATTATTTAGAGACAAAATTTTAAACCTCGATTTTTTACAAATAAAAATTAGTCGTATAAATGATTTCTTAGTTATTATTGCGCAACAATTGTCTGCAAATTTTAATAAGAGATACTAAAAAAATGTTAATAATTTGCTAAGAAAATAACATTTTCACGAAATGACGAAGAAATTTCCTTAAGAAAATGCGTATATATACTTAATGCATTGTTCCTCTATTTTGTTGCATGATTTTTCGGTCGATTTTATAAGAATGTACTTTTTGAATTTATATATAAACTGAATGTTTTTTGTAATAAAAAATAATATAAAATAAAGAATGTACTTTTTAAATTTATTTATAAAATTAATTTTTTTTGTAAGTATAGATAGGAAATAATGGTTATTAAATTATCTACACCATAAACGTTAATTTGATGAAGTAATTAGATATTACAACAATTGTTTTGAAGCTACTGATTACGTCAAGTCGTTATTAAGAGCATATTTTATTAAGTACATTTAAACATAGCGTCGCATGAATGAAAATATTTTTCTACTTTAGGAGACCGACTGCTTGACATTCCCTGCAAGGTATGCGATGACCGTAGTTCTGGCAAGCACTACGGTATCTACAGTTGCGACGGTAAGTGCGGCATTTTTTTAATTAACCACATTCAACATAATTTTGAACAGAAAATGCACATAATTTTAAACAGAAAACTAACATCATATTGAACAGAAGATGATCAGAAAAAAATATAATTTTGAACAGAAAAAAGAAAATCATTTTGACCAGAAAATGAACATTAGCCTTCTATCTTTATACCGTCTTATCAATTTCATCACACTTAAAATCCATTTTACAAAATGTGTAAAATGCATTCCAGTCTGTAATCAGCGAGAGTTCTAATTTCCATTTATTTTCAGTAAAATGTCAACCACCATATAAAAAATATTAAAGTTTTTTGCCCCTTTACAAAGAACGGGAAGTTTCGATTTTTTTTCTCGAGGCTTTAATATTTAAAAAAATAAACCTTTTCTGACAGATCTACGAGAATTCACTTACGTCCCTCCTTAATAGTCGCTACAATTACCAGAAATATTGTAGCATACTATACAATTTTCTTTATGCAACGTCATTCATAGATGGTTTCTTTTCTGTACCCTTTGATCACAGGTTGTTCGGGTTTTTTTAAGCGAAGTATTCACAGCAAACGCAAATACACTTGCAAGGTCCATGGGTCTATGACAGGGCAGTGTCCAATCGACAAGATCCACAGAAATCAGTGCCGCGCTTGTCGCCTCAACAAGTGCTTTCTAGTTGGAATGAACAGAGACGGTAAGTACCTTCCATATATATTTAATTTGTCGAAAAAAATGTTCTTAAGAAAAAAAACTCACTGAAATATGAACCGTCCTCTAGTGTTAATAGAAAGACACTATTACGTGGTTCAATTAGCGACAATTTTTCAAAATTCTGCTTTACTAGATTTGGTCTATTCTAAAAACCAATTTATTGATTAGTTAACTCAAGCAATTTTATTAAGACATATATTAAATTGGATATCACAGCTGATCTTTTTTCTCTCCACTAATCCACCAATATACAAATAAAATTGGACTACTAATTACTAAAAAAAGTGAATTCGGTAAATAAGTTGTACAAAAAGTTATAATACCTATAGAATTAAATATGTAAGATAGGAGTAGTAGTAATTGTGATTTATTGACAATTTACATTTTTTTAAATATTATATCTTAGACGTAAGCATAAACATTGTCAAAGGGCCATCGACCGGAGTCCTTCAGCCCTATGTAAGATATTTAATTCATCAAAAATAAATTTAGATGATTTAAATAAATTCTTCTTCAAGCTATACATTTTGACTAAATTTATAAGAATTAAAAATCATGCTTTATTTTTATTTTTCAAATAGGCCCTATTAATTTTTCCGATTGAAACTCGTTTTATGTTCCATTTTTCAAGCAGGTTTTAAACATTTATCTGGCAATCACTAAGTACGACTATTTCACGAAAGAATTCATCTTGTATCAGTTGCATAACTTCTCACAGAATATCGCAACCACTATCAGAATTGAAATCCATATCTCGTCTCAATTCTCAAAGAAGGGACAGTCCCGTCTCACTTCCAAATCCTATTAATTTTGGCCTTTCACGCTTGGCTCGCTATTCACCAGGATTATACTTCAACCCTTTAGACCCGAGGGGGAGGAGTCCGAATCAAATCGATACTCTTCGGTTAAAAGCATTGGACAGATAGTCTCCAACAGACATCAATTATTTATCGCAACTTTCTTTGTCCAGAAAAAAGTCTTTTCAAGAAGCCTCCACAGGACGTACAGATTTCTTATCGTCACAACAAAACAACAAAACCTAACAGAAATTATCCCGAAAGGTACCACCAAGTGGTAATAAAAACCATTTCGTAAAAGTCTTCATCCAATAATACCGTCGCGTTTAACAATAAAATAAGAATCACATTCGCTGGTAAAATTGCCTCGTCATGCCAATTTATAATTTTCGATCCTTGACGTTTCTGCTTGGTGGTGTATCAATTTTCGATTCACAGCTTCAGGCGATATCATCGTTCGCTACTCACCGGATTGCTAGTTGCTCACTAGAAACACCCCTCACTTTTCTATCTACTTATAATATATTTACCTGCCACTTACATTTGTCACGAGAATTTGTCTTTGGTGGTTCTTTCCACTTGGCATGGATTTGCATGAAAGAAGCAGAAAGGACAGTGCGTAGAATTAATGAGGAATTCGGTATGGAACTGAGTATAGAGTCTGGACGATCGAGGGTGTAATCTGGAGAGTCCAGGATGGAACCTGGAGAGTCCAGGATGGAATCTGGAGAGTCCAGAATTTGATCTGGAGAGTCCAGAATTTGATCTGGAGAGTCCAGAATGGAATCTGGAGAGTCCATAATGGAATCTGGACAGTCCAGAATGGAATCTGGAGAGTCCAGAATGGAATCTGGACAGTCCAGAATGGAATCTGGACAGTCCAGAATGGAATCTGGAGAGTCCAGAATGGAATCTGGGGAGTCCAGAATAGAATCTGGAGAGTCCAGAATGAAATCTGGAGAGTCCAGAATGGAATCAGGAGAGTTCAGAATGGAATCTGGAGAGTCCAGAATGGAATCTGGAGAGGCCAGAATGGAATCTGGAGAGTCCAGAATGGAATCTGGAAAGTCCAGAATGGAACCTGGAGTCCAGAATGGAATCTGGAGAGTCCAGAATGGAATCTGGATTGTCCAGAATGGCATCTGGAGAGTCCAGAATGGCATCTGGAGAGTCCAGAATGGCATCTGGAGAGTCCAAAATAGAATCTGGAGAGTTTGTCCAGGGTAGCGCTGGGGAGGTTAGGCTGGAGCTAGATAATTCAAGATGGAGCTGGGCAGTTTAGGATGGAGCTAGGAAGTTCTGGGTAGATATTAAAATATCCAGGATGGAGCTGATCAGACCTGGATACATTTCGAGCTGTCCAGAATAAACCTTATCAGTCTTGAATAAATTTTGGGTTGTCCAGGATGAAGTCTGGGTAATCCGAATTAAAATCTGGGTTGTCCACATTGAAGTTTTGGTAGTCCAGATTAAAATCTGGGTAGTCCACGATGCAGTATGGGATCAGATAAAATCTGAGACTCCATTCTGGACGCACCTTTTCTACGCGCGATAATATTGTATATCAAACGAGTTATCGATACAACAAAACGACAATGCCTCACAGAAATTGTCCTGAAAGGTATCACCTGGTGATCAAAAACCATTCTGTAAATGTCTTCATCCAATACCACCGCTTCATCATTTGATCCGAAAATTATGATCTCATTCCCTGGCAAAATCGTCACGTCATGCCATCTTGCAGTTTTCGCTCCGTGACGTCTCTTCGCGCTGGTGTATCAATTTTCGATTCACCGCTTCGGGCAACATCGCCCGTCGTTTTGCTCACCGTCGCGGTGTTCGTTGCTCCCTTGGAGCACCTCTCTGAGTTCTCTTCTATCTACCTTTACTTTTTTCCACGAGACTTGGTCTTTCGTGCTTCTTTCCACTTGGCCTGGACTTGCATCGAAGGGAGGGCTATCCCTGCCTCCTTTGGGTGCCAAAGGAGTTCTCTTGCACCACCCACACTCTTCGTGTACCTTCGAGGTGGTTCGCGCCTCTACACATTGTAAGGACAGGCAGAGTCATGGTATTAGTAGTGGTGGTAGTAGTAGTGGTAGTGGTTGTTGGAAGGGTGGGAGAGCTGCCAGGGATTGGGGCGGGGCACGACCGCTTGTCGTGGATGAGGGTGCCAGGGTGTCGGGGGTGTTTAATGCAGGACGGGTGCTCTGGTTCCCAGCGGCCTGCGGGGCCTCCAGACGCGAGTAAGAGAGGAGATTCAATTAGTGGCAGAGCTTCCTAACGTTAGGGAGTCTGCACACGGGGGCCACGAGGAAAATTTTCCTCCTCTTGCGCCCAGAGGCATTCATACCACCGTCAAGAACAACGACGAACAAATGCAGCCATTTACCTGCGCGGAATTAAATACTGTATACGTATAATTTATAATTCCACGAAGGTAAATTGACGACAACAGACTATCGTCCGACGGCCTCTTTGTTAGGGGATTATAGCGAAGAAGCATGAAAAGAAAGGTTTTGTTCTTTTTTTTTCTTTTTTTTTTTTGAGGATTATTTCAGAGAAAGGATTCTTGTGGAGAAAAAAATAACCTCTTTTTGCTCGGTTTAGTACTGAGATAATGTGGCGAGATGGACTTTATTGACATTGATTTTTGTTAGGTTTTTTATGAAACAGAAGATTTTTATTAGAAGATAATATTCACGATTGGTGGAACAAGTAGAAAGGTGGAGTTTAATGATTACTACACAAACGTTATGTTAAGATTCGATAAATTTTCAGTAATAAAATATTTACAATAACTATTTGGGCAAATTACATTATATCGGTTATCCGGATTTTTTTTAGTCTTTAGCATCTAATTTAGAGATTACGTTTACGAAATGTTTTTGAATATAGTTTAAATATTCCTGATTGAATTTTCCCTCAATTGTGTGATTTTGCCATAATAAAAAAAAATATCTGAGAAAATATAATTCGACGTTTGTAAGATTGAGTTGCTACAAAAAAATTTAACACCTTAAATTTTTTTAATATTAAAAAAATATTAATATTAAAAATAATGTTGACGCAATATGTTTTTAATATTTTTTTTGTGGAAGCAGTTCCTGTTTCTCCGTGCATTTGAGAATTTTAACGACTGGCCTTTTCAAAAGTTTTGTAAGCAGAAAAATAATGTAATGCAGGTAATTTTTAAAAAATGTAGCCAGCTTAAATATATCTTCTAAATATTTTTTTAATATGAATCTATTTTTTTCGGTGGAAGCAATTCCTGATTTCCCCAACATTTAAAACCTGGAACAACCGTGCCCATTAAAAAGAGGCCTATAAGCATAAAAATAATATAATATAAAAGAAATATAAAATAATATAAAGGTAAATCTTCTTTATTGTAGTCGAATGCGCGACATCTGAGGACTGGGAAGTAAGATTGGTTGATTATGGTCAGACAGAACTGATTTAGTATATCATTTTTTTTATTAGACTGATCTTTTATGAAAGTAATGCCAAACTATCAAAATATTTAAGACTATTAACTAGCTTCCGTTGAAAAATGTCTATAAACATATAAACAAATTTATTTAGCTAAAACTTCATTATCGCAGCTGAATAATTAGCCAAAAAGTAGAATTAGTCAATTATAGTCAGGCAGCACGATAAAGTGATTTATGACTTTGGTTTGTCTAAATAGTTATTATTCGTAAATAAATTCTTGACTCACCGGAAATTCAAGATTATCAACAAGCTTGTACTTAAAAAAATAATTTACATACATAAAAATAACACAATTTTCATTGGTGTTACTATATAAGCGAAAATCTAGTGTTCAACAAGTAGAATTGGTCGATCATTATCAGACCGAATAATAAAATGTTTTAGCACTTAGCTGGAACTTATTGCTTAATTATTTGTATATGTTCTTGACTCACCGGATATTCAAGATTATTAACATACCTACTTGAATAAAAAAGTTTATATACATAAAAATAATACAATTTTCATTAATGTAGCAATATAAGTGAAAATCTAGTGGTCAACAAGTAGAATTGGTCAATGATAGTCAGGCAGAACAATAAAATGTTTTAGCACTTTGCTCGAACTTATTATTTAGTTATTTGTATAAAAGTTCTTGACTTACCGGATATTCAAGATTGTTAATGTACTTGAAAAAGTTCCCGCGTAGAAAAAAAGAATGTTTTAAAGAATCTTAAAAAAAATCTTGAAAGAATCTTTATTTTTTTCAAGATTCTTTCTATCCGAAAGCGTTCTGAGAATATTTCAAAGAATCTCGGAAAGAATCTTGAAAAGCGTCTTTAAGAGAATCGTAAAAAGATTGCGTCCATTAAACAGAAAAATCGTTAAAAGAATTTTAATGAAATTCTTCAGAGGAAGCAAGCAAAATCTGTTGTTGCTTTCCCTTGGTGTCGAAACAGTATATTTCGATATGTCAACGAAGGGGTAAACCCCTCGTGTATAGTCGAACTCAGGACAGCTTTGCAGTCTTATATACGTTCAGGCTTCAAGTCACTTGCGAGAAACGCTTCGACCGCTCGCCATCTAGCGGAGTATTGTCTACCAGTGTTTCATATGACGTCACTAGGTGGCGGACGGACGGAGCGTTTCTCGCAAGTGGTTTGAAGCCTCAGCGTATATACAAGACTGGAAAGCTTTTCTGAGTTCGACTACACACGAGGGGCTTACCCTTCGTTGACCTACCGAAATATACTGTCTCGACACCAAGGGAAAGCAACAACAGGTTTTGCTCGATTCCTCTGAAGAATTTCATTAAAATTCTTTCAACGATTTTTCTGTTTAATGGACGGAATCTTTTCACGATTCTCTTAAAGATGCTTTTCAAGATTCTTTCGAAGATTCTTTGTAAGATCCTCAGAACGCTTTCGGATAAAAAGAATCTTGAAAAGAATCCTGGAAAGAATATTGCTCCGGATCCTATACGTGATTCTTTTGAAGATTCTTTTGAAGATTCTTCACAAGATTCTTTTTTTTAGGCGGGTTTATATACATAAAAATAACACAATTTTCATTAATGTAGCAATATAAGTGAAAATCTAGTGGTCAACAAGTAGAATTGGTCTATGATAGTCAGACAGGACGATAAAATGTTTTAGCACTTTGCTCAAACTGTGCGATGTGCAGGCCGCATAACGCGTAGGTGTCCGGCTCACCGGTACAGAGCTCAGAGCACGTAGAGTGCCTCGCAGCCGTTATTCGGGCCGGCGGTGCGCTTTGCCAAGCGCCCGCGGCATGCAATCATCCTTTGCCCGACGAGCTCTGAACCACCCCCGGAACGCAAACGCGAATCCCGAATCGTCCTCGTCCGACGCCCCCACCAACCTCGCCACTGGCCTTTTGGTGTAGCCCGCGAGCTCTTGTCCAGCTATAGCCGCAACGAAACGTCCACCCCCTCGCGTTTCACCACCCCTACCGAGATCACCTAACACCAGTATTTCATGAAATATGGTTTTAAATGAAAGTGAAAGATTACCAGACGGCTTACTACTCGGATTTGGATGATGCTCTCTGGCTGCTAGCGATGCTGCGAAATACCACGCACCGGAAAATCGTCTTCATTACTGCGTTTTCCATTTTTCCTGTAATATGATTGTTATTTTCATGAATTTTTTTAATAAATTTTCTTCGTGAATTTTCTTTATCAATTTTCTTCGTGAATTTTCTTTATGAATTTTCTCTATGAATTTTCTTCGTGAATTTTCTTCAAGAATTGTTACAATTGACTTTTCAAGGATTAGGGTTTCTATCAGATCCATTAGAAAAGATTATGTCTCTTAAATTAGTGTTTGACTAAACTTTGTTTTTTTCTTATACATTTATACATTTTTTTACCAATTTAGTAGAATATTCTTGAAAAATAATAAATCTATTTTATTATGCTACAAATAGAGTGACTTCGTCTGAATTCGTCAATAAATCAACGTTGACACTTGTAAGGATTCTATTTAACTTTTGAAGCAGCGTTTATGTTGTTTTATATCTGGCCCAGATTAAGTGACCATATTCGTGGTAATTTTCAAATGCAATACTGAAAACTTGTCACTTTAAATGAAATCTCCCAATGCTCCAGAAATAAATTTCTGAAAGGGATATCCAATGGAAATTCAGCAGATTCAAAGTGACTACGCAGTTTTTTCTCGCCACTTTGTCTCTGCGGGTATGTAAAATCATAGTAGGTTGCAAAGGAGGGTTTGAGGAGATGGAGAAAAGAGAGAAAAAATAGAAAAAAAAGAGAGGACAAAACGCGCCCGTATCATCCCTCTAATGTATCCAGGGTCGCGTTCTCGCGGTATTGCCCTTGCTTGCCGTTCCTTTTACCTCATTCTCAACGGACCAACCTTGGGGAGGCCTTTACCCTCAACCTATTCCACCCCATTATGCCACCGCCGACCTCTTCCGCCAAAGACCTAGGTATTACCGGCATTAGAGCCAGGCATCTACTGCGGGCTGGGTTCAAACTCGGCTCCGCGAACCTGTGTAACCGTACTACTTACCGCGAATTCAACGTCACCGCAGTCAGCCCCATGATCGAGCTTTAGCCTACTATGTGCCAAAAATAACCATAAATTTTGTTTTAACTACACGGAAAGAAATGTTTGGTTGTGACAACTATGTTTCCAATTTGCTATAGACAATGTCTCAAAAAATTAGTTGCCTCAACCATATCGAATAGTAACTTCAACTATTCACGATTAGTTCTCGCGAGATTAGTGAGGTTAACCAATCAAATCGTCGGGACTACCATTCGAATCGTTGGCACTACCATTTGAGTTGTAAGGGAAATAGAATAAGCGATTGGTTGTATCAACTCATTTTTTGGTTATGGCAACTAAACTTTTCTTCCAGTATATCTTTTTATAATAGGATTCAAGATAGAGAATTATCAAAATGGCTATAAAAATAGCGATTCCCATAATAATGGCCATTCTAGATTCAGTTGTTCATTATATTTAAATTCGCTATTTCATCCATTCGCTATTTTGATCCCCATTCTATTAAAATGCAATCAAAATAGCAAATGGCTAAAATAGCGAATTTTATAATGATGGCCATTGTAGATTTAAACGTTCATTATTGTGAAATTCGCTATTTTCACCCCCACCCCCCTTTATATCGCAGATAAATTTTTGTTACCTTATAAAAAAAATTTTGTTATCGTAAACAATTTAAAAAAAAGTTATATATCAAAATACTTAAAATCGATGAAAAAATTCGGAAAAGTGGTCCAGGACATTCTTTTAGGTTCTTTAAATTTTAAATTTGTTTCTGCGTGTGCGATACACAATAAAAAATAATTTTGTAAAGTCTTTTACTTTCTGGAATTAAAAAGTCAGTTTTATTCACTTGTAATTTTTGTTATTGGATTTTATGATTTTTATGACTTTTTATGTGAGAAAAAAATTGTGTATTCATAAAAAATAATCATACTTTTGTGTGAAATCAAACAGGACAAAAAAATATGTAAAATTTGAAGATTAGCAAAATTTGGAATTGGAAGATTTGTATAATTGTTGAATTCACAAAAATATGATGTAATAGGAAATAACAAATTAGAAATTATTTGTACTGTCATTGTTATTGCTTCAACCCCTAGTTGAAGCTTTAAGTTTCTAGATTTGAATCCACAAGAGTGAATTAGAATAATTAAGGTTCCACAAAACAAGTATGTACGAACAATATATTTATAATTTATTCAAATATACTTGAAAATGTTTCGTTTTTCATGCAAAGTATATCCGTATTTTTCTATATAAGCAGAACAATCAAACCACTTTCCGAAGTCCATACGCAAAAAAAGCCAGCAAATCTTTTATTGGAATAATGACAACATTGTATTATCTGCTAGTCTAGCAAAACATTTTGTTGCAGTAGCAAAAAAATTTGTTAAGCTAGAAAAAAAAGTTTATTTTGATAAAAAATTTGTTTGTCTGGTAGCTAACGCAATGTTGTCACTATTTCAACAAAAGATTTGTCAACCTAACAAAACCGTTTTCTCCTTGTTACCTTTACACAGGCAATGATTTTCGGTTTCTTCTCCCCTCACGGAGAGAAATTTCTGTGTTGTGACAACACAAAAAAGTGACAACGGAAATCGTTTTGTTCAGCTAACAAAAAGATTGATCAGTCCGTAAAAACATGTGTCAACGTAGCAAAACCCATTTGTCAGCCGATCAAAATATATGTCAGCCTAAAAAAAAACATTTCTCACTTGTCACTTTTTTGTGTTGTCCCAACTCAGAAATTTCTCTCCGTACCCTACATAAATCAATATAAGCATCGATAAAATTTATAATTTCGACTCTTGAATTAAATGACGCAAACTGCCGATCAGAAAGTACGTTTAATCTGTTTGCAAGTGCAGGTATTCTTTTTGATGTTATTCCGAGATCAGCCAAATCGATAAACCAAATCGAATTTAAAAAAAGATTTCTCACTCGTTACTTTTTTATGTTGTCCCAACACAGAAATTTCTCTCCGCGCCCTACATAAATCAATATAAGCATCGATAAAATTTATAGTTTTGTCTCTTGAATTAAATGATGCAAACCGCCGGTCAGAAAGTACGTTTAATCGGTTTGCAAGTGCAGGTATTGTTTTTAGTGTAATTTCGAGACCAATAAAATCGAGTAAAGAAAAAGATTTCTCACTTGTTATTTTTATGTTCCCAGCACAGAAATTTCTCCCCACGCCCTACATAAATCGATATAAGCATCGATAAAATTTATAGTTTCGTCTCTTGAATTAAATGACGCAAACTGCCGATCAGAAAGTACGTTTAATCGGTTTGCAAGTGCAGGTATTGTTTTTATTGTTATTCCGAGATCAGCCAAATCGATAAACCAAATCGAATAAAAAAAAAGATTTCTCACTTGTTACTTTTTTATGTTGTCCCAGCACAGAAATTTCTCTCTGCGCCCTAGATAAATCAATATAAGCATCGATAAAATTTATAGTTTCGTCTCTTGAATTAAATGACGCAAACTGCCGGTCAGAAAGTACATTTAATCGGTTTGCAAGTGCAGGTATTGTTTTTAGTATAATTTCGAGACCAATAAAATCGAGTAAAGAAAAAGATTTCTCACTTGTTATTTTTATGTTCCCAGCACAGAAATTTCTCCCCACGCCCTACATAAATCGATATAAGCATCGATAAAATGTATAGTTTCGTCTCTTGAATTAAATGACGCAAACTGCCGGTCAGAAAGTACGTTTAATCGGTTTGCAAGTGCAGGTATTGTTTTTATTGTTATTCCGAGATCAGCCAAATCGATAAACCAAATCGAATTAAAAAAAAGATTTCTCACTTGTTACTTTTTTATGTTGTCCCAGCACAGAAATTTCTCTCCGCGCCCTACATAAATCAATATAAGCATCGATAAAATTTATAGTTTCGTCTCTTGAATTAAATGACGCAAACTGCCGGTCAGAAAGTACGTTTAATCGGTTTGCAAGTGCAGGTATTGTTTTTAGTGTAATTTCGAGACCAATAAAATCGAGTAAAGAAAAAGATTTCTCACTTGTTATTTTTATGTTCCCAGCACAGAAATTTCTCCCCACGCCCTACATAAATCGATATAAGCATCGATAAAATTTATAGTTTCGTCTCTTGAATTAAATGACGCAAACTGCCGGTCAGAAAGTACGTTTAATCTGTTTGCAAGTGCAGGTATTGTTTTTGTTGGTATTCCGAGATCAGCCAAATCGATAAACCAAATCGAATAAAAAAAAAGATTTCTCTCTTGTTACTTTTTATGTTTTCCCAACACATAAATTTCTCTCCGTGCCCTACATAATAGTACATTACGATACGAGTGCGAAAAAACTTTTTCTGACGAGTGTGAATTTGCAGCACGAGCCGAAGGCGAGTGTTGCAATCACACGAGTTAAGAAAACGTTTTTCGCATGAGTATCGTACAAAATTTTATTTCACAAGGTGTGTAAACGATGTTTGACGCACGCGAAGCGTGCGTAAAACCGCGTTCTACGCACTGAGTGAAATAAATCAATATAAGCCTCGATAAAATTTATAGTTTCGACTCTTGAATTAAATGACGTAAACTGCCGGTCAGAAAGTACGTTTAATCTGTTTGCAAGTGCAGGTATTGTTTTTGTTGTTATTCCGAGGCCAGCCAAATCGATAAACCGTGTCAACCGGACAGTCGAATGCAGAACGTGTCGGAAACGCAGTATCGTCACACAGAGCCGATACTTTAATACTGTCGTGAACTCGTTCGTCTCTGTCTCTCTCTCCTCTTCTCTTTCTCTCTTCGTCTGTATCCTATCGCCTATTTTTTCCCGGCGTACGGTCAACATCATCTCCAATGTACACAGCTTCAAATCCACTCGCCCATTCTACACTTCGGCACTTGGCTGTATGTCTATGTATAGTAGGTTCGCAAACTTTGAGCGCTGACACGTTTCACGCTCATTCGGTCGGCTACAACTTTTCGCCCCTCGCGTGTTACGGCGACTGCTCGTCTTTCGGTAAAGTTCCGATCTCTTTGTTTTCGCTCATAATTCGAGACCGACACCGCGACGACCTTTTTGCTCTCTCGACGAAAATCCCTTTCTCCCGTTCGCTCATCAACCCTTTCGCTCCTGTCGCTCTGTTCGAGGTTTCGTTTTCGCACGTACGAGGATTAAAAGCCAGAGCGAAAACTCGTGGGAATTATTTTGTACCGTAACGTAAAGCGCAAAAGCTCAAGGACTTTGTGTGCTTTTGATTTCTCTTAATGGGAAGCTTTTTAATTGATGAAAAAAATGCGATTTTACACTACAATTCAACAACGAGTGATACATTCTTTTTTCGGTCTTTATTCTTCAGGGACTATGGTAAACAATTTTTTTACTTTTTATGAAAGAAAAAATATTGTAGAATAATATATATTTTTAAGGAAAATTTATGAATTTTAGAATGAAAAGAAAGTTGGCGCCGAGAACCACTATAGTGAGTATTGGGGTTTTTCTTTTGTTCCTTAATTCTCAGAATATTTTTATGATCCCAAAAATGAATATATCTGATAGGACGAAATAGCGAAAATCTAAATTGACCAAACTAGAGTAAAAATAATGAACACTTGAAATATTTAAAAATTACACGATTTTCGAAATGTTCCAATTCAAAATAAAATGAAAAACTTATGCCAAAAATTAATTTGCAAGTCAATGCATTCTTTATTAATGCCAATAAAAATAAAACTTTTTTATCGTTGCATTTTCAATGTGCGTTTTTGTGGAACTGCGTGAATTTAAGCGATTTTGTCGATTTACCAGCAAAGCTGATTTTCGCATTTTTACAACGAAAACTTAAAGTCTTTCGACGCAAAAAATGTAGACTTATATCGATGAGCATGCGATGAGCGTGATTATAATGCGATGAGCATGATTTCCCATCGTATAACTATTGAGACTCCGTAACGAGAGCTTCCGCTTCTAATTTCTCAAATGCTTTGATGACTTCAAAAACAATGTTATACGGATGGACCAAACAACTAAAAACGTTAAAACGAAAGTCAAATTTATCGCCTCTCAAAATATTAAATGAAAACAATTTCTACCCAAACGAATTTATTTGTTTAGACATACTTAATAATATCTACTTGCGGGAAAATTATCCCTCTTAACTTAAAAAAATTATCCGCAAGTCTATACATTTTTAAATTACTTCCAATAAAATGATCAATAATGATCCTGATTCCCAGAGACGCTAAAAATCTAGCGAATTTCCGATTAACCAGCAAAGCTGCCTTTCGCATTTCTGCAACTTTTGCAAACTTAAAGCCTATCGGCGTAAAAAAAATGGACTTATGTAATATCCTTAAGTTTTCTTTCTATATGCGAGAAAATTAGAGCTGTAGCTTTAAAAAAAGCTTAAAATGTCAATAAAAATCGTTAAGAACTAAATTATCCGCAAGTCTACAAATTTTGTAATTAATTCCAATAAAATGATAAATAATGATCCTTGTTCCCAATATGCAGTTCGCAGAGTCGCTAAAAATCTAGCGAATTTCCGATTAACCAGCAAAGCTGCCTTTCGCATTTCTGCAACTTTTGCAAACTTAAAGCCTATCGGCGTAAAAAAAAATGGACTTATGTAATATCCTTAAGTTTTCTTTCTATATGCGAGAAAATTAGGGCTGTAGCTTTAAAAAAAGCTTAAAATGTCAATAAAAATCGTTAAGGAGGGTGGATACCCAACGCAAAATGATAAACATGCGCTCAAATTTGTGGAGGATATTCGTAGATAAAAATTACATCTCTATGCCAAATTTTATGTTAATCGTCTAGATGGTTATCGAGAAACTAATTATTGAAATTACACTCTTATACATGGACAACATAGCGGAAACTATACACACTTCCAACGCTATGATCGAAAGTATAATCAAAATGATAAACAATTGTTGATAACAGAACCAAAGCATTCCTTGTTGTTTCGAAAAGAACTTTCACGAAGATCGAAATGATTCGTCTGCTTGGTTGCCGAGAAAATGTAAAAACATAACTGCCGGAATAGTACAACAATGTACGCCAGTAAACGCTCGTCACGGACCTCTCTATCGCACACTACCTCCCCGGCAACCCGCGCACCAGCCGACCTTACCCCTCCAGAAAGACGGTATCCATCCTCCTTAAGAACTAAATTATCCGCAAGTCTACAAATTTTGTAATTAATTCCAATAAAATGATAAATAATGATCCTTGTTCCCAATATGCAGTTCGCAGAGTCGCTAAAAATCCAGCGAATTTCCGATTAACCAGCAAAGCTGCCTTTCGCATTTCTGCAACTTTTGAAAACTTAAAGCCTATCGGCGTAAAAAAAAAGTGGGTTTATATAATATCCTTAATGTTTTCTTTCTCGCGTTTAGCATGATTTCCCTGTTGCCTTAAAAAATCTTTAAATATCAATAAAAATCGTTAAAAAACAAATTATCAGTAAGTCTACAAATTTTTCAATTATTTCCAATAAAATGATGAATAATGATCCTTATTCGTAATATGAGTTCGCAGTCGCTAAAAATCCAGTGAATTTCCGATTAACCAGCAAAGCTGCCTTTCGGATTTTTGCAACTTTTGCAAACTTAAAGCCTATCGGCGTATAAAAGAAGTAGACTTATATAATATCAAAAACAAATTAAAAACAAAAAAAAACAAAGTTAAAAAACAAATTATCAGTAAGTCTACAAATTTTTCAATTAATTCCAATAAAATAATGAATAATGATCCTTATTCGTAATATGAGTTCGCAGTCGCTAAAAATCCAGTGAATTTTCGATCAACCAACAAAGCTGCCTTTTGCATTTTTGCAACTTTTGCAAACTCAAAGCCTATGGGCATAAAAAATAAGTAGACCTATATAATATCCTTAAGTTTTCTTTCTCGCGTTCAGCATGATTTCCCTGTTGCCTTAAAAAAGCTTTAAATATCGATAAAAATCGTTAAAAAATGAATTATCAGCAAGTCTACAAATTTTTCAATTAATTCCAATAAAATGATGAATAATGATCCTTATTCGTAATATGAGTTCGCAGTCGCTAAAAATCCAGCGAATTTCCGATTAACCAGCAAAGCTGCCTTTCGGATTTTTGCAACTTTTGCAAACTTAAAGCCTATCGGCGTATAAAAAAAAGTAGACTTATATAATATCAACAACAAATTAAAAATAAAAAAAAAACAAAGTTGAAAAACAAATTATCAGTAAGTCTACAAATATTTCAATTAATTCCAATAAAATCATGAATAATGATCCTTATTCGTAATATGAGTTTGCAGTCGCTAAAAATCCAGTGAATTTCCGATCAACCAACAAAGCTGCCTTTTGCATTTTTGCAACTTTTGCAAACATAAAGCCTATCGGCGTATCAAAAAAAAGTGAACTTATATAATATCCTTAAGTTTCCTTTCTCGCGCTTAGCATGATTTCCCGTTATATAATACCCGAGACCCCATGACGAGCGCTGAGCATAAGAGTTTGAGCTTCGGGGCTTGAAAGTTCGTCGAGGTATATGTACGGGAATAGAGCGGGAATGATGCGCGGTGCCTCTGGCTCCGCAGCTCAGCTTCAGCACTGGGGATGGGGTAGTGCGGAGCATAGGGGGTTGTTCGCGTGGGAGTAGACGGCTGGTAACGCAGCGAAGCGAGGCGTGCCCAACACGCGGCGGGCAGCATCAATCCATCCACATAAACGATAAACGGGGCAACGTGATGGGGGGATGTGCGACGATCCGTCGACGTCGTCGTCGTCGTCGAGCGATCCGCGCGCGATGTGCCGCGATGCGTTGTGATGTGTGGACAAAACGGGTCGTCGCGTTAAGCTGGGCTTTGATCGTCACCTGTCATCATCCCGAGGAGCCATAACGCCGAGTCTTTACAGATCATAACCATTGCGACAATCCTATGTCCTATAAACGACCTTGACATCATTTTTCTTTAACACAATAATTCAGAGTTCGATGTTCAACTAAAAAAGCGTAATTCATTTTTAAATAAATTTTATAGTCATTCTAATTCTTGTGACAAACTGCCGCCCGCGATTTTTTTACATTTTGGTAAAAAATACAAAGTTCTATTAAATTTATTGTAACTTTAAAAAAAAAATGTAGTGAATCCGGCTCATGATTGTTTTCGGATTAAATAATGGTTGATAACGACACATAGCAAATTAGGATTCGTTTTTTGTAGAAGTTTTTTTTATATAGATTTTTTTTAAGTTGGCGTTACAATAATTGAAAATTTCTACATTTCTGTATTTTTGGCCCCGACGGGCGCGAAAAGTGAGGCATTGCAATGAAAAGCAAAGAAAATTGAAAATCAATCAACCCAAAGTAAAGTTGTGGCTAGTTGAAAGTTACGACTTTTTGTGATTCTGACTGAAGTCGAAAAAAAAAACATTGACTATTACCAAATTTTTCGAACCTATCCCCTAGCAGGTACGCGCATTGAAAAAAGCACTGAGTGCTTTTCAAATATTTTTTCGGTGCGCAAACCTGGTAGGGTCTAATCGGAAATATGCCGCTTATTCCGAAACTGCCCGTTTTTAAACTAATAACTTTAAAATTCCGAGTGAAAACCACAAATAACACTTTTTCGGATTTGTGAAATCGTTCTATGGAATTTTGGTGGCAAACCTGTCGAAAACAAATTTTGGTAGTCCGCAAAAGGTTTTTGAGTCAGTGATATTTTTTCAGTGTATGTAACGAAACTCCATCTCTCCATCAACAACAAAAAAAGCAATAAAAACGACTTTAGTTTTTAAATAATATATTAATTAATGATTTTGTCGTCTAATTTCAATGTAAATTATGTCTATTTCCCCCTCTTCGGCTGCACTCCAACGTAAATCACCAAATTATCCAGATAGAATAACGTGCCGCGCGGCGTGTCGACAGAAATGCGAAATGTGCGACGTCTCTAGGCAGAATCGTGACGGCACGGCAGGCTGTAATCCTACTTTATGCCCGCACAATTCTGGCACGCTGTGGAGTGTCTCGAAGTGGTGACACCGTGTGGGTACAGTGCTGGATTTAGCACGTTGTGCCGGAGTTATGCCGACACAGGACCGGATTCCAGCTCGCCGTGCAGTGACAACACTGCCTAATGACGTCGCACATACCGCATTTCTGCCATCATGCCGTGCTGTTCGGGATGTCACCATGCCGCCACTGTGCCGACATTTTTCTATCTGGGTATATCGAGATTTCTTCGGCAATGTCGATAATACGATACAATTAGGTAATACGATCCTCGACCTGCTGACCCTCGGGTGTGATCACGTGTCCCTCTGGTGGCAAGTATTAAAATTATTAGTGATGATTTTGACCGCTGTGTTCTTTTGGTTCCAAACGTTTCGGCAAGTATTAAACCTAAAATCCTATTTTCCATGGCAGACTCTGCCGACAGACCAAGGCACAAACAATTTTAAAGTATATGGTAATGACACCATGCCGGCACGTCGTGTCATTGCCAAATTCTCAAGTGCAGGGCATAAAGGCATGGAGTCGCCACGCCGTCCTAATGTCAAATCCACAAATGCACGGCGCATAGGCACGGTGACGGTATAATGACGGCATGCCGTGCCATTGCCAAATTCGCAAGCGCACGGCATGCAAGTATGTTGACGACACAGTGACGGCATGTTGTGCTGCAAGACGTGCCGCTACTATGCTATCACCGCATCGGTACAGCGTATCGTTTCATTGTGCCAACAGAAAACCATCACATGTGGACGCACATCATTAATTTGTGCCGGCACGGGAAAACATTATGCTGTCATTGTGTCACCACTTGTCTATCTGGGAATTTTAGTATCGAAACGTCATCTTACAACTAAGATATTAATTTCTCCTAGACAGCAGGTGTATATCCATTTTCCCCTTTCAATTGCACGCCAACATAAACCACCAAATTGCATCCGGATTTAATCACCAATGTCCATAATTTGTAAGCGATTACTACCCGATTAAGTAACACGATCCTCAACCTGCTGGTCCTCGGGGTGTGACCACGAGAGGTCCCTCGTTCGTGTGCAAGACGCGTGTCCCTCTGGTGGCTAGTATTTCCACTGACGCGAGTCGGATCACCGTGTCATACATACATACATACATGTTGCCGGAATTCCCAAACGCGCATATGAATGGCAATTCGGCGTGAGATAGACGAACGCGGTAGCACGTGTGTATAATTATGCACTGCCTGTGGCACGAGTGCTTAAACACACACACACAACAAACACCCACATACACACACGCAAAAACAGATACACACTATTCGTAAATATATGGGGCGTGGATCGGCGCTCTGTCGCACATATATGCTACACATACGCATAGAAAGCGATGTTAGAGGAGAGAGCTTGTCGAGCGACAAGATAGGGACGGATATAGAGAGGAAGCAGGAAGGATATAGTAGAGTGGGTGATGTATCAACCCCACTCACCCGGGGATTAGCCTTCGAGATCGCTGACTGCTGAAATGTTCACAGATCGGTTTACCGTTTAGTAGGATAGAGAGTGTGAGCCCGTGATCCATGGCCTACACCCTCTGTGCGTTCCCCCCGGGGTTATGTGGAGATGGGGAGGGGGAGGAGCAGGGGGAAAGAGGGGGGGGGGGGGGGGGTTAGCTCAAGGCCCTCGAAAGCTCGGAACGCGCGGGCTGTTTCGCGTGTGGGAACTCACATTGTGGGCCACACGTGCCGCCGTGCGTATTACGGATATATAGGTACTGCTATACTCTCGGTGGCTCGATCTCGCTCTGGCGCGTCCGCTCGACCGGGAAACCTGAGGGCGGAAAGGGCACAGGGTGCGGTCCATTCCAGCGCATGCGGACCTATAATCCCATCGGTCCACGATCGTTCGAACTTCCCTCCTACTTCTCGTCCACCTCAACCTACCCCTTCGTTCACCGTTCACCGGTGATGCAACCTACGGATAGTTCGGAAAATAGCTTTGTGCTCGGCTACGAACTCCGATGGATCGCGTGTCTGACGCCAGAAGGGCGGAAACGCGAGAAAACAACGCAGATTTACGTTTACAAAGGCGTATTTTCACTTTTTTTTTTCAAGGCGATACAGACACGTAGTAAGATTGATTTTATTTTACACTGAGAGAAATTGAGATGGTCCTGATAACTATTCAGTGATAATTATATTTTATTAGTCCAGGTGACTATTTTCGTAGTTACATTAATAGTAACGTAGTTAATGTAACTACGAAAATAGTCACCTGGACTAATAAAATATAATTATCACTGATTAGTTACCAGGACTATCTTAATTTCTCTCAGTGTAAGAATCAAACGTAAATATCTGTACATTGTTGATTAATTTAAGTCATTGTTTGTAAATGTCTTACAATATTTTTAATGTTAATATATCTGTAAATTTCTATGGAAAATATAAAGTTTATATACCCATTTTCTTAAAAACGATGATAATCGATTTATTACAAAAAAGTGAAATATAAAATTATTTTTAGTATACTTGAAAATAATTTATCGCTGTTATGACATATAAAAATATCTAGAATTTAAATTTAACGAAATAAAGATATTTCTGTGTGTTAAAACTAAAAGATTTTGACTACAAATGTCCCGAAATACCTTTTGCCAATTTTGCAAAATATTTTCGTTATTTTCTAGTTTACCAATTCATTCAATAACTTACTTGTATTTTTTTGTAAAACTAGAAAATTACAAAAACATTCTGTAAAATTAACAAACAATAATTTATGCATATCTATGAATAACAGCTTTTCGTTATAAATACAAATATTTTTGTTTAATCGTCTGACAGACATCGCTAATAGAATATTTTTTAAGCCGTTAAATAATATTGATTGCCACGTCAATGTTATACGTTTTATAGATTTTTTAATGAAAACCCGAATCTTTTGATAGAAATTGCGGTAATACCTGAAGAAAAATATCTTATTGACGTTAACCATTGTAAAAAATCATTTTAAGGTCTCTTTTATGCATTAAAATTAACCTAATAATATTTCAAAAGATTATGCTGAGTCACTGACACACTACGTGATAAAACGACTTTCTACCATAAGCTATTACACATGGTCAACTACAAGTGGTTCGAATCGCTAGATGCTTCAAATGATCTTTCAACAGATGCTGAAACTCCCACGAAGGACTTGCACGATCCATCAATCGAGCCAAATCGAGTACACCAAATAAATATATCTTCCACAATATATAGATCTATACAGCAATACCTTACGTTGTGTTCCACGTGAGAAATGAGCATAATAAGCCAATTTCCACTTGGTCAGACAGTATGTTCAGACACATGAAACTCTCACGTATATATAACAGAAAAATGTTGGCTCATAGTGTCTGAATATACACGGAAAAAAAGATTAGTTGCCATAACCAAGAAATGAGTTGACACAACCAATTGATTATTCTATTTATCTTACAACTTAAATGGTAATACCAACGATTCGAATGATAATACCGACGATTCGAATGGTAGTCCCAACTATTGGATTAGTTAACCTAACTAATCGCGCGAGAACTAATCGTGAATACACGGAAAAAAAGGCTTGGTTGGAACAACCAAGTGCCTTGGTTATATATGCGCCAGACAATTAATTGGTTAGACCAACCAAGTTATTTGTTAGCCAATTTCTTGGTTGATCTATACACTAACCAAGTCACTTGGTTAGCTTACCAAGTGACTCCAACCAAGAAATTTCCGAAAAATTTTTTCCGTGTAGTTGAGGTTACTATTCGATATGGTTGAGGCAACTAATTTTTTAGACATCGTGTACAGCAAATCGAAAACGTAATTGCCACAACCAAACATTTCTTTCCGTGTATATTAAAAATAAATTATAGAGACTGATACAGATCGATAGAATTTGAATGGGATTTAATCGTATGTTATTATCTCGATCTACTCGAACTGTGATCAGTTTATACAAATTGAATTGTTGTTATTAGTTTCCTATAGTTTTCGTTTCCTATGGGTTAAATACGATAGATACGTTATCGGTGTATATCGTGCACCGACGGATTTATAATATTTAAAATTGAATTTACTTTCAACACTTGTAATTTTATTCGTAACATTATTGTAACATTAATCGTTCGCAATCAAAGAGTCATCAATAGAGTGGTCCTATCATTTTCTATCGTCTCACAATTACAGAATGTATATCGGAATAAATCGTATGTGTTTAGATTGAAAGCATTATAGTAGTAGTAGTAGTTCTTTATACCTTGTACACCCGTGAGGGTTTTGCACATCCCCCCCCCCCCCCTTTAACTAAAATAATCCCCTTATCGCTAAATTCTATAACTATTTTAACATCTTTATACATTTTTTTTTTACATTTTTCCATATTATCGCACTCCACATCTTCACTCAAACCATACCATCACATTCATTCCTTTTTCTTTCGCTACCCGAGTAAAAAAAACAAGTGCATCCCGGATCCATGCGGGATCCGCGAGATGTACGTGAAAAAGTGCCGCCAATGAGACAATCCTTGACTTTTCGCGTACTTCGAGTTTCACGCGGAAAGTACGTGAAAAGTGCGTGAAAAATTTGAGCCTGAAATTCATCAATTAAATACACGAAAAGTACATGAGAAGTACACATTTGAAATGGTTGCATTAAAGATTCGCGGCAGCTAGAAAGTATACGAAAAGTACGTGGGAAGTTCATACTGGAAATGTTTGCGTATAAAGTTCGGGTCGAAAGGTACAGGATATGTACGTGACAAGTCCATCTTTAACATTTTTCCGTACAAAGTCTGTGACGCAAAGTACAGGATATGTACGTGAAAAGTTCATATTTAACATTTTTCCGTACAAAGTCCGTGCCGAAAAGTACAGGAGATGTACGTGTAAAGTACATATTGGAAATTTTCGCGTATAACGCCCGTGACGCGAGGTACAGGATATGTACGTGAAAAGTCCATATTTTTCATTTTTGCGTATTTTAAGTCCGTGCCGAAAAGTACAGGATATGTACGTGAAAAGTCAAGATTTGAAATTTTTCCGTACAAAGTCCGTGCCGAAAAGTACAGGAGATGTACGTGAAAAGGACATATTGAAAATTTTCGCGTATATTTCCTGTACTTTTCGTCACGGACTTTGTACGGAAAAATTTCAAATATTGACTTTTCACGTACATATCCTGTACTTTTTGGCACGGACTTTGTACGGAAAAATGTTAAATATGAACTTTTCACGTACATATCCTGTACTTTGCGTCACGGACTTTATACGCGAAAATTTTCAATATGTACTTTTCACGTACGTCTCCTGTACTTTTCGGCACGGACTTTGTACGGAAAAATGTTGAATATGAACTTTTCACGTACATATCCCGTACTTTGGGTCACGGACTTTGTACGGAAAAATGTTAAATATGGACTCGTCACGTACATATCTTGTACCTTTCGACCCGAACTTTATACGCAAACATTTCCAGTATGAACTTCCCACGTACTTTTCGTGTACTTTCTAGCTGCCGCGAATCTTTAATGCAACCATTTCAAATGTGTACTTCTCACGTACTATTCGTGAATTTAATTGGTGAATTTCTGGCTCAAATTTTTCACGAACTTTTCACGTACTTTCCGCATGAAACTCGAAGTACGCGAAAAGTCAAGGATTGTCTCATTGGCGGGACTTTTTCACGTACATCTCGCGGATCCCGCATGGATCCGGGATGCACTTGTTTTTTTTACTCGGGTATCTACCAAATTAGCTATTCTCTCGGCAATACGCAGACTCTACAGAACCCAACTCTACACATCACCAACTCATAACACCAACTCTACACAACACCAACCCAACACAAGTACTGATTCACAAAACTCTTACCGACGAAACTCTCCACAGGCGAAACTCACATCGGCTAAACTCTCACCGGCAAAACTCACACCGGCAAAACTCTCACCAACAAAACTCTCAACGGTAAAATTCACCCCAGTAAAATTCGACACGTCAATATTGTCCGAGATATATTCAACGCGTGCTCAATTCGCCATGACAAAACTGTGCACACGATCGTCTTTTGACGCAAAAACTGTACACAGCCTTAACGCCATCAATCTAGGTTTTCACCGATTCTACACGGAACCCAATTCACCAAAGTCCCAACTCTACACAAGCGCAACTCTACACATTCACCAACTCACACCCAATACCATCTGCAGGTAAGGTAGAAACTTATATTGGGTGTTAGTTGGTGAATGTGTAGAGTTGTGCTTGTGTAGAGTTGGTGTTGTGAGTTGGTGATGTGTAGCGTCTGCGTATTGCCATTCTCTCGAATTGCCTAATGTACTCACACACTTCTATGATCGGTTTCCCACATAAACATTTTTTGGATCGCTGCACCCCTTACGTCTCCTAACCATTTCTCCATCGCCTGTACCACCTCCTTTTTCATCTCCTTCTTTGTCTGTCTACACCCGCACACATGTTCCATGCTCTGTACTTCCGTTTTACACACCCTACATTTTTTATCCTTAAAGCCCTTATTTCCCTCTGCCCACATTTCCACATCTCAATCGCGCCCATGCCTCTTTGTGTTCCCATTTAATTTTTCTATCCAGAGTTGTAAATCCCCGTTACTTTACGGTATAAAGTTTACAGAACAGTTTATCTTGTAGTTATAAATTTGTAATAATAACCTGTAGCGATTATAAAATTATATATGAACTTTTGAATAGATTTAAGAAAAATCGATTTTTTAATTAAATTTTGGGAGACATTTTGAGAATAATGGACAACCAAAGGCCTCCATTACTTTAGCAATGCGTTAACAGTATTTCTCCATTTTTTCAATAAGATTATCATGAAATTTTATTGGGAATTAATATTTTTTGCCTCTATTTAAAAGTTTACTCATCATATTATAATGACTGCAAATTATTATTATAAAAACATAATTACAAAGCCAATTGTACCATCAATTTTGTTTAAAAAATAATTAGAGTTCTACAACTCTGGTTCTATCCTCCCAATACTCTTCTCTCTCAATTTTCTTCTTCCTAGTCTTGTACTCCTCACAATACGTCGAATTGTCCGCTCCACACCAATCCCTTTGTATCTCTTACTCCGTTCTAATCTTGCATCCTCTTACTGAAAGAATTATAACAATCTATCGTAAGACCCTGATATAAATGAAACAATTTTCCATCATTTATACAATAATTTCATGCTGATTGACTCGTTTATCTTTTCATCGTTTCACAGCTATAGGAAATCTATCATAATGAATCTTGAATATATAATAAATGTATGAATCCAAAGATTTGTGGATGAATCTTTTTTTAAATGAAAAATGTAATATTATTAATATTACTCCTACGATCGTATTTTATTATTAAATTTAATACAACATTTATATTATTTATAATAATATTATACGATATGGAAGAAACATGTAGGATTGTAATCGAAAATTCGCCAACCAAAGTCCGTATTCGGAACGATACAATTTTAAAAAATCATTTTCTATCATTTATTTTGATCAGGGCTATCTTTGACCATAGGAATAAATAAATATATCTTCCATACTATATAGATCTTTCATATTCAGCAATACTTGACGTTATATACCAAGTGAAAATATTATATGAAGATTATATATAAATACTTATGTAGAGGCTATATGTGAAAATGGACATATAGAATATTCATATATTTTATATAATCCATATGAACTTAAAGAATTAATTTTTAAAAAACTACATAGAATCATATATATTCTATATAGTTCTTTAAAAATTAATTACACAAGTTCTTATGGACAAACAAAATATGTGAATATTCTATGTGTCCACTTTCGCATAAAAGCTGCTATATATAATCTTCATACAATATTTTTACTTGAGATTCCACGTGAGAAATGAGCATACACTGAGAGAAAATGATGGTATTAGTAACTATAAAGTGACAACTATTCATTTTTAGTTCGTACGATCAATTTTTGCTTCCTCATAGAAGAAGCTTTGTTTTCGTGAAAATTTTTTTTTTCGAGATTTTCATGTCAGTATACTCAGAATCAAGTAAAACGTCGAGAAAAGTGGTCTAGAAAAAATGCCTGTATGTGTGTACACCGAGAGAAAAGATTTCATTGACGCCAAAGAAATGGGTGGATTGATTTTTTTTTCATTGATTTCAACGAAATAGTGCATTTGAATTTCACAGAGAACATTTCATTGCCTGTAAATAAAGATTTACTTAGTGAGCATATAATAAAGAAACAGTTTCATTGTTTTAACGAGACGTTTTCATTGGTTCAAAGAAACGTTTTCATTGATCTTTCTCTCGCACCTAACCTCACTTTTTTGTTTTCCGGTTCTCCCGAACGAACGGCTTCGAGTTTCGAGGAGCCAGAAGCTTAGCTTATTTCTGCCGTACTTCCTTACATACTCACAAAATTTGAGCTTTATCTGCCGCGTACTTCAGGAAAAAATAGGATTCGAAATTTTGAGCTGGTAAGAAGAAGGTTTCATTGAATCAGAGACGATATCTTTGAAATCAATGAAAAAGGGTCTTTGGTTTAAAGAAATGTTTCTTCGAATCAATGTCACTACTTTTCATTGAGTTTGAGATCATTCAAAGAAAAAATAGTATTGAAATTCAAGTATTTCATTTCATTGGCAAAGATTTCGGTGAATCAATGAAACTTTTTCTCTCGGTGTATGTATGTGTGTGTGTGTGTGTGTTCCAGGCAACAAAAATTCAATTGCCCATAAATCACGAACGGCACGATGGATTGAGCTCAAATTTGGCACGGAAGTAGAGTATTAACTCCTCTGTAATTGACATTATTTTTAATTATATGTATACATTCATACAGATTTTATGGAATTTTGAATTTTTCATAAATATGGCGTATTTTCTCTAACTTTCGTAAAAATTCGACAATTTAGCTAAATAATTCTTAATAAATGAAGACACATTCAATATTGTTTGGTATTGAATTTCAGCAAAATCGGTAAAGCGGTTCGTATTTTATGCAATTGTAAATTTAAAAAAAAATTAATTTTGCTCTAAATTACATCGTATCTACACAAATCAATCGAAATGTTCCTCGTACCAAATCTGGTGACGATAGGTCGAATGGTTCGGATTTTTTTTAAATTTATAATGCCCGCTTGTCCCAAAATAGAATTGCTCATAACTCTCGAATGGCGTGACTTATCAAGATGAAAATTTACACAACAAGGATGCAAAGTAGAACCTTCCACATTGCTTCCTCATTATTTTTCGCTTTTTACAAAGCTCTTCCTCTATGAGGAAGCCAAAATTGAATTATGTACTTCCTCATAGAAGTAGCTTTGTAAAATGCGAAAAATAATGAGGAAGCAATGTGCAAGGTTTTAATAGTTGCCACAACTATCAAACAATTACTATAACTACCAAATAGTTACCATAACTATTATCATGATTACCACCCACATGGAAATAGAAATATATGCACGATATATTCGACGTATAGAACTTATTGGCGCTAAACGTATATGAAATATATTTTACATATATTCCATATATATATCCCATATATTTTAAATATATTTTTGCACACATATATGCAGAATATATGCAGCATATAGAACTTTTTGGCGCCATATATTTAACGTATATATTACATGTATATTTTTCTATGTGGGCAAAACTATGAAAACAGTTGTATGTACTAAAAATGAATAGTTGTCAATTTATATTTGACTGTACTATTACGATTTCTCTGAGTGTAATAAGCCGATTTCCACTTGGTCAAATGGTGTATACAGACAAGTGAAACTCTCATGTATATATAACACGGAATGTGGGTTCATAGTGTCTGAGTACATAGTCAGACACTAGGAACCCCCAATTTCCTCTGCCTCGGATATCAGACGTTGGAAGACCCTGCGAACTTCTGTCTTTGACCACTCGGGCGACAACTTATCCCCCAAGATGCTGTTCTGCCTTCAATGATGGATAAACTCACCACCATCTATAGCTATATCCTTTCACTTGCTGCACCGGTGGACTAGCTGGTAAATTCTTGGCAACAGGATGAATAATTTGTTTTCTATCAAGGATGGTGGGATAAAGGAGCAATCAAACTTAAAAAAACATGAATATTATTGCTAATCACGTAGCGAGACTGTTGCATGTTATGCCATTGAGATAAAGCAAACACGCCCTCGGCTTTCTTTTCACTAGCGTCAACAATCCCACTGTCCCTCGCCCCTCACGAGCAATGTGCACTATATTCTACATTCACCCGTATCGCATTATTTGTACTGCGGGTATTTTTAATGTTTTGATAAGCTTCGATGTTTGTCGAACGATGTACTGTAAACTGTGATAGAATACATAGAAGGAATATGAAGATCGCAAAAAACATAGCGAATATTTAAGACAGTTTATATATTATTACCTGCCATGTATATGTTAATTTTTTTTATTGGTCCGATATCAGTAAATCAATAAGTGATTATTGGAATGGAATTAGGAAACCTTGGATTTCTAATTAGTAATTAGCAAATTAATATTTATCATTTTTTAAGTAGTTGGTAATTAATTAGTTCTTTTAATATTAGGAACATCAGGTTTGGCTTGCGCACAAATAAATAATAACAAATTTTGATATTAGTTACTTGTTTGATGCAATTTTTTTTAGATATTTAGGAGTGCATATTAAGGCGTTACAGGACAAACGGCTTATTGTGAGCATTTAAATCACGAAGGTTTATCTGTAAATTTAGCCATGTTCTATTTAAAAATCAACATCCATTGACATTGAAAAATTAATGTTGCAAAAATCATTCAATTTTTTCTAAATAATAAAGCCTAGAATTTTACGATATTTAAAAAAATTGCACTGGAACAATGATTGAAAAATGCCTTTTCCAATAAGTACTTTTTGTTATTATTTTAAAAAATATCTATTTTCGATTATAATATTTGTATCAAGAAAGGTGGCCCTCAATTTTTTACCATGATGGTAAAAATATAAACAAAAAAGTAATGATTTTGCTTATAGTCTCTTTTAAATAATGGCTTAATACTTTTTCCATCACTCTAATTATTTTGACATTTGTTACGAATGCAATAAACAATTAAAAAGAATTATTAATATTACATAACGTACGGAATAAACAATTACAGTGAGCCTGAAAGTAATAGTTCGCCACAATCCGAAATTTGTTAATACCAAAGTGTAATATAACAGAATATTACCTCAACTTTCGGCAACAATTATTGAAACATTTGGTTCAAACAATGCAGTATTGATTGCTCAAAAAAATTACACGGAAAAAACGACTTTATTAAGTCAACGAAAAAAGTAGTTGGACCCAACCAAGCGACTTAGTGCTCTGAGAGACAGACGAGTTCATGGTTAGGTTCACTATTTTCAGTTGGTTGGCTCTGATCGTTGCTAGAACTAAATAGTTAGTTGAACCAACTACTATTTTGGCCCCAACTATCTTACTTAGTTGGAACACGAATAAAATTCGTTTTGTGACTGATTTAAGTCAACTAAGTCGGAAAGGTAAATGTGACTAACACCAGGTGGTTACACCGACCAACCGGATGGTTGTGCCAACAAATTTTCACTCAACTAATAAATAGTTAGTTGGCCCAACGTAGCCGTTTTTCCGTGTACCTCAGCTAGATAATTTTGTCCAGTTTTACAACAGTTCTCCGAAACTAAATTCACATTCCGTCATTAGAATTTTTCGTCAAACGCGTTGCCCACATAGAAAAAGATATATGTAACATATATGTTAAGTATATGGCGCCAAAAAGTTCTATATGCTGCATATATTCTGCATATATGTGTGCAAAAATATACGCAAAATATATGAGATATATATATGGACAATTTGTAAAATATATTTCATATACGTTTAGCGCCAAAAAGTTCTATATGTCGAATATATCGTGCATATATTTCTATTTCCATGTGGGTGGAGGATCTTGCAGCGATAATAGCATCAATGTCCGCAGGATTATTGTACAAACTTTAGTTTTTTTTGTCGGTATAAAACCAAAGGCTTAAGGAGGTTGGAGCCCACCACACTAGTCAAATCAGTGCTAAATTTTTAAAAGCGTTTCTACAATTTCAGATGGTTTAATAATCTGTTCCAAGGAGTTAATCACATAGCAGCATTAGTTCTTGATATTCAAATACATTCACAGCTTCCATATGAATAGTAAATCGATCAATATCTCCAAATTTCCGATGTCATGTTTTTTCATTTAGTTTTGTAAAAGTGTAAACCGTAATATCAGTCCGATTATGACGAAACATAGCTCATTTTGATCAGTGGAAGATCCTTAATCGATTGACCGTCCAGATTTTCTATAGTATCAGGCGTTCAAAAGTTACAGCCATTTGTATACTTGATGTTAGGTTATGATAGGATAAACAAACGGTTGTATCTTTTGAACTGCTAATACGATTAAAAAAAATAGACGACCAATCGATAGAATATCTTTTAGTTAACAAAATGAGCTATTGGTCGTCATAATCGGACTGATATTATGGTTTACCCTTTTAAAAAACTGGATGAAAAAACATAACATCGGAAAATTGCAGATATCGATCGATTTACTGTTGATATCACAGCTGTGAATGTATTTGAATATCAAGAACTAATGCTGCTATGTGATTAACACCTCGGAACAGATTATTAAACCATCTGAAATTGTAGAAACGCTTTTAAAAATTTAGCACTGATTTGACTAGTGTGGAGCGCTCCAACCTCCTTAAAAGACTTGAAAAATAAATCGATCCAAGTTCGTATAATTTATAGGAAATAAGCAATATTAGCATCAATGTCCGCAGAATTATTCTACAAACTTTAGTTTTTATTTTTGGAGTCATACAATCAAAAGCTTAAGGTAGTTCTGTCGGTACGCCGGAGTCATAAATCTCAGAGTCTATATGACATTAAAAAATAATCATACACATCACCTTGACTGCCTCATTAATAATATAAAAAATAATCGAGAATCCTTCGAAATTGTCGTAATCAAATAAAAACGATTATTTGCAAATAGTTGATATGTTTAGTGCGGATTTGACTTCATTTTTACGATAATCAGGTTAGGAAACGTCATTTGGCCCGGTATCTTGCACTTTGAAATTGGTTCAATTAAACATTATTCCGGAGACTTCACCTTTTTTCATGATGCATCAATTTCTGAATGTTTTGCGAATCCGTAGTACTTTTTATTTTTTCTCTATCTTTGATCTAAGTATGTTAATTTTCGATTTAAAGATCAATTTTTTCAGCCCTCCCGTGAGCGCCGTGTAAAAAGATCGATTTTCAAGTTTTAATTGTGCAGTCAAATACTCGGTAAAAGCCTTCAAGATTTTGTGCAAGTAAAATTGAATAGCTAAATTACAACATGTCAAAAATTCATGCATATGAGTTTGGATTCCCTTCACGACAGAACTACCTTAAAAGATTTGAAAAAAAAAATCGCCACATGTTCTTAAAATTTGTAGAGAATAAGCAATACTAGCGCCAATATTCGCAGGATCATTCCACAAATTAAAGTTTTATTGTTGGAGGTATAAAATCAAAGGCTTAAAAGACTTGAAAAAAAAATCTATACAAGTTTGTATAATTTGCTGAGAATAAGACACAAAGTAAAACTATTTATAACACGAGCCTATCGAACAGAGCCACGATAACAGATAGTAGTATAGACATTGTGTGGAGTATCGAAAATCGGTATTCAATTAAAAATCGAATAATCCAGAGGCGCCAATGTGGTCAAGCGGAGGCTTTGGTGGTTTCGGATGAATTGGATATCGCGACGCCAGTGCGCGAACGTGAGAATACACCGGCTGCTATCCGCTCAGCCTCATTAATGATGATGTGCCCACCACCCAGCAGCAGTGGCAGTAACACAGAACGGCAGCTCTACACCAAAGCCCTGCACGAGAGACCAACCCCGCAAGCTGAAGCCTGGCCACCACATCCCAGAACACCCTCGCACCTTCTATCCCTTATCTTCCTCTCCACACTCGTTTTCTCTCTCAGTTCCATTCACTTTGTGCCGTATATACGTACACCGCAACCCCAGAGCAAGCCCGAGCCATCTCCTCGCTAGAATTTCTCATAGAACAGCAGCAATCCTGTCTCTTCAGCTAACTCACGCTATGTTCTCCTCTGTTCTACTCTTCGCCTGTGTCCAAACAGTCTGCACACGATCTTTTCCTCTCAAACATTCATCCGGTCCATCGATATGATGTGCTGGCTCGTTGACCTGTGTCGCCTGTTATACGGAGAAGAGTGTGTAGTTCAAAATTGTAAAAGCCTAATACTTATAGAAATAATGATGATGATACGATCAGCTCTATAATTATGATTTTCTAATAATAACATGTAGCGATTGTAATACGATGATTAAACTTTGGAATGGCTGCAAAAATTATTATTTTTCAATAAAAATTCACGGTAATCCTTTTGAAAAAATGGAAAAAAAATAAGTAATGCATTAAGAAAGTAATGCATTACTTATTTCTTCCGTTTTTCCCACTATTTCTTGCAATATTAAAGCGAAAATTAGTATTTTTTTCAGCTCTTCAAATGTTTACACTCTATTTTATAATCACTACATATTATTGATCTGTGTCGCCTGTTACACGGAGAAGAGTGTGTAGTTCAGAGTTGTAAATGCCTAATACTTATAGAAATAATGATGATGATACGATCAGCTCTATAATTATGATTTTCTAATAATAACATGTAGCGATTGTAATACGATGATTAAACTTTGGAATGGCTGCAAAAATTATTATTTTTCAATAAAAATTCACGGTAATCCTTTTGAAAAAATGGAGAAAAATAAGTAATGCATTAAGAAAGTAATGCATTAATGGGAATTGAATTAATGGGAATTTACAACTCTGGTATGAACCACGCACTGAGAGAAGAGTGTGTTAACAGTTAACAAATCTTGGTTAAATATGGCGAAATGAACCATTTAGTTATTCTTATTGATTCTCACTTGAACCAAATAAGATTTGTTAACTATTAACAAATATCAGCGAGCTGCATTTGCGACAACCAAATTTTATTTAGCTCAAGTGAGATTCAATAAGAATAACTAAATAGTTGATTTCGCCATATTTAACCAAGATTTGTTAAGTGTTAACAAACTCTTCTCTCAGTGCGGAATTCATAGTGCCAACGAACTCGCATGGTAAAATATGGCATTAGCAAGTTATTGAATGTCAGAACTAACCAATTAGTAACTTCAAACAACCGATTGGTCCCCAACCAACGATTACGCCAACCAACCGATTGATAATGTCAACGAACCGATTGGTAATGCCAACCAAGCGATTGGTAACGCTCCAAGCATTTAAAGGTTGGTTTTCTCAACTAACCTGTTTTCTCCGTGTTAACCACCTTGTGATGTTCCCTTCAGAAATCTCACTGTTGAGCTGATTATATAGAGCATTCCACCGGTTTTCAGCCACCCAAAAAATGAACACACCATTTTTTGTTTACTCATAGAGGAAGCTTTGTTTTCGTAAGAAATTTTTTTTTCGAGTTTTTTATGTCAGTACACTTAAAGTGGTGTAAAACGTCGAGAAAAGTGGTTTAGAAAAAATGGATTGATGGATGTGCGAGTGTTTGTGTGCGTTTCCACATGGTAATAGAAATATATGCACGATACATTCGACATATAGAACTTTTTGGCGCTAAACGTATATGAAATATATTTTACATATATTCCATACATATATCACATATGGGATAAAACACATCAAGGCGGCCACACGAATTTTTCATTTCAATAAAAAGTTTTCAAATTTCTTGAGAATGTTGGTCTGGCTGAAAACAAAAATTGCAAATTTTTCCAGATTTTTTTATTGCATATTTAAGCCGTTACGAATAACTGAAAATAATAATCGTTAATTTTTTAACGCCAAAACTATGGCTCTCGCAAAAAAATCATGTTAACAAAAAATTTAAGGTATCTAACGTTCTTTTCAACAAATTTTTTTGCAAATTTTCCTAATATGATAAATATAGGATTATTAATCCTGCATTTAAAGTGAAATAATAATCGTTAATTTTTTAACGCCAAAACTATGGCTCTCGCAAAAAAAATCATGTTAAAAAAAATTTAAGGTATCTAACGTTCTTTTCAACAAATTTTTTTGCAAATTTTCCTAATATGATAAATATAGGATTATTAATCCTGCATTTAAAGTGAAATTTGTCAACTATTTTTATTGAAAAAAGTGATTAACGTTCGAGAAAAATCATATATTTTTTAAAGAAGAAAAAACCTTGGTGTTAAAGAGTCAAAGGTGCTTTCCTATAACAAGAATGTATGTCCTTTGAATAATTACGTTTTCGAATCAGAATCTCTTTTCAAGTATAAAATAAAAACCAAAACGTAGCCACACGATGAGTCATTTTTCCAACATATTGCAAACATTTCATTAAAAAATAACATTGCGTCGATCTATTTTATAAGTACTATATTGTGTTCGGAGAAGTCGGAGTGAAAAATTGTTTGCTATCGTTGAACGTGCGTGACTCGTGTGAGCCCAGAAATAATGGAGCGGCGTGGTGTAATTGATGTTTAGCAGTACAACACGAGCGGGGTCCGAGAAAACCGAAGCCTCATCCCGGAATGTCGGACAAACTTCATCATCAGCAGCAGCAGCAGCAGACGCAACTGCAACTGCAACTTGCAGTGACGCCACTTTCACCCCTTTCGGGAACACCGGTTCATCCCGATACCTCCAGAGTCGATTTTAATTCCAACTTGCTGTCTCATCACAGATCAGTCGTCAGTCAATTATCACCGCTCTCGGGTACACCTGTCCATCACGATGGTACTCGAGTGGACATCAGCCCAGCGCACTTGGTTTCTCATCACAGGTTCGTCCTTCGAAAAATCATTGCGAAAACTCCCTAATGGAAATAAAGAACACTGTTAAGGATATTTGGGTCAAAATTGCGGGAGAAGAACGGGAGCAAAAGATTTAGTAACATTTTTAAAAGTTTGAATTTCAAAAAAATTCATTTTGGAAATTCAATATCATCCAAATCCTATTGCATATAAAAATGCCCAACGCCCTATATTGTTGGTACTCGATGAATGGATTTTTTACTGTCGTCTGACTTGCATATGCTTTTCAATATTATCTTAAGCAAAATTCTTGGGTTTTCCATTCTGCGCATGATTCAGATCAAACTACTAGACAGATTGGAATGATTGACGTCTCATTTTCTTCTTCATGAAAAGATACACCGGCTAAATGGAGTAAATGTTAATAAAATGTAATATTTTTTAAGTGACATAATTATTAATAAATAAAATTTATGCTTTTTTCTAAACCAGTGATTAACTTTGCTTTCAGAATGAAAAAAAAAATAGAATGAAAAAGAAACTTCCTTTACCCGTAATTAAAATTTACACTGAATATCTTCAACACTGCAACGAAGACTGGACCAGTTGGTTTAAGATTATTCGGGTCAAATTCAGTTTCTGTCGATCGCGTTATAACTTTTTTTGTTTATTAACAAAAGCACGCCCAATTTTTTGCCATTTTTTTTAACTATCACAACCGAGCCGTTTTTAGTAATGTGTGTTTTTACATGAAAAGATCGTGAATATGGCTTGCAGCAACGGTGTAAAAAAATCTACTTAAAACTTAATGTACAAGTATAGGAAGTTTTTGTGTATAAACTGGTATATTAAATTTAATATACAAGTGCGACGTAAAATTAATGTATGGTACAACAAATTCAAAAATTTAATTTAAATTTACAGAAAAAGCCCTTGAATTTTTATTATTTGATTTGTTTTCGCCACGAAAGTACGTTAATTTGATAATACAATTGCACATTAAACTTTGATTACGAGTTTATGCATAAAAACCTCCAGTCTTTTTGAACAGTGAAGGGTAGCAACTTTTGCAGCAAGTAACTTTTTGTAGAATTAATTCTGGTACACATTTGTGCTTAAAAAAATAATGAACAAACAGCCCATTAGTAATAGTAAATTTTGAACACTAGAGAGTAAAGAAACTTTTTACCAGAAAAACTGATTACCATTAAAAAACGATTCAACAAAAATTGTATTCTAGAAGAATGAGGTGCGGACAGAGGCCAGCACCTTATCCTCAACGCGTTTCATTGATGCAAAAACCACCCGAGGATTCGACGTCACCGGTGCCACTTCCCCTGCAATTTCCACCGCCGAATCCGAGTCTCTACCATTCAGGATCGTTTGCATTTGGCCAGCAGCCACCGCTTCTGCAAATACTAATGTCTGCTGAGAAGTACCAGGTAAGCTCCAGTTTCTATCCACACCCAGAAAAAAAGGATGCAAAGTAGAACCTTGCACATTGCTTCCTCATTATTTTTCGAGTTTTACAAAGCTACCTCTATGAGGAAGTATGTTATTCCATTTTTGGCTTCCTCATAGAGGAAGCTTTGTAAAACGCGAAAAATAATGACGAAGCAATGTGCAAGGTTCTACTTTGCATCCTTGTTTTAATTAGATAAATATACATGTTGTGGATTCGCTTTTTCTATTTCGTTATTGCGTTATTTCGTGATTATTAGAGCGTTTCCGAAGTGAATGTGATAATGTATATTTTTTAAAATAATTCAACATTCCATAAAATTAAAAATGTCATACCGTTCGTCACTAAATTATACATATATAATGGCTGAATATTATTTCATTTATATACAAAATTTGAGCTCGCTATCTTAAGTTTTGCAAAAGTTACAATAGAGCGATAATGTCAATTTTTTGAAAAATTCAAAACATCATAAAATTTTTACGGCTCAACCGATCTTAACCAAATTCAATAGCGATCACCGGCATATGAAAGCTCAAATTCATACCAATTTTTAGATCAATATCTCGAAAATTGAAAGAGTTATCGCGTAAACAGACATGTTTCAAAAAATTAAGAAATGCGTAATAATTTAACGATGAAGTGGATTTTAACAAAAATTTGTATGAACGATGAGGCTTGATCCCTCTATCTATGGTCCAAATTTCAGCTTGATATCTCAAGGCCTTCTCGAGTTATAAAGGTTTACATTTTTCGATTGTGTAACATACACACACACACACACACACACACACATACAGACATTTTTTCTAAATCACTTTTCTCGATGTTTTGGACCATTCTGAGTGTACTGACATGAAAATCTCGAAAAAAAAATTTTTCATGAAAACAAAGCTTCCTCTATGAGGAAGCAAAAGGATGCAAAGTAGAACCTTGCACATTGCTTCCTCATTATTTTTCGAGTTTTACAAAGCTACCTCTATGAGGAAGTATGTTATTCCATTTTTGGCTTCCTCATAGAGGAAGCTTTGTAAAACGCGAAAAATAATGACGAAGCAATGTGCAAGGTTCTACTTTGCATCCTTGTTTTAATTAGATAAATATACATGTTGTGGATTCGCTTTTTCTATTTCGTTATTGCGTTATTTCGTGATTATTAGAGCGTTTCCGAAGTGAATGTGATAATGTATATTTTTAAAAATAATTCAACATTCCATAAAATCAAAAATGTCATACCGTTCGTCACTAAATTATACATATATAATGGCTGAATATTATTTCATTTATATACAAAATTTGAGCTCGCTATCTTAAGTTTTGCAAAAGTTACAATAGAGCGATAATGTCAATTTTTTGAAAAATTCAAAACATCATAAAATTTTTACGGCTCAACCGATCTTAACCAAATTCAATAGCGATCACCGGCATATGAAAGCTCAAATTCATACCAATTTTTAGATCAATATCTCGAAAATTGAAAGAGTTATCGCGTAAACAGACATTTTTCAAAAAATTAAGAAATGCGTAATAATTTAACGATGAAGTGGATTTTAACAAAAATTTGTATGAACGATGAGGCTTGATCCCTCTATCTATGGTCCAAATTTCAGCTTGATATCTCAAGGCCTTCTCGAGTTATAAAGGTTTACATTTTTCGATTGTGTAACATACACACACACACACACACACACACATACAGACATTTTTTCTAAATCACTTTTCTCGATGTTTTGGACCATTCTGAGTGTACTGACATGAAAATCTCGAAAAAAAATGTTTTTCATGAAAACAAAGCTTCCTCTATGAGGAAGCAAAAGGATGCAAAGTAGAACCTTGCACATTGCTTCCTCATTATTTTTCGCGTTTTACAAAGCTACCTCTATGAGGAAGTATGTTATTCAATGTTTGGCTTCCTCATCGAGGAAACTTTGTAAAACGCGAAAAATAATGAGGAAGCAATGTGCAAGGTTCTACTTTGCATCCTTGTTTTAATTAGATAAATATACATGTTGTGGATACGCTTTTTCTATTTCGTTATTACGTTATTTCGTGATTATTAGAGCGTTTCCGAAGTGAATGTGATAATGTATATTTTTAAAAATAATTCAACATTCCATAAAATCAAAAATTTCATACCGTTCGTCACTAAATTATACATATATGATGGCTGAATATTGTTTCATTTATATACAAAATTTGAGCTCGCTATCTTACGTTTTGCAAAAGTTACAATAGAGCGATAATGTCAATTTTAAAAAAAATTCAAAACATCATAAAATTTTTACGGTTCAACCGATCTTAACCAAATTCAGTAGCGATCACCGGCGTATGAAAGCTCACACTCATATCGATTTTTAGATCAATATCTCGAAAATTGAAAGAGTTATCGCGTAAACAGACATTTTTCAAAAAATTAAAAAATGCGTAATAATTTAACGATGAAGTGGATTTTAACAAAAATTTGTATGAACGATGAGGCTTGATCCCTCTATCTATGGTCCAAATTTCAGCTTGATATGTCAAGGCATTCCCGAGTTATAAAGGTTTACATTTTTCGATCGTGTAACATATACACATACACACACACATACAGACATTTTTTCTAAATCACTTTTCTCGACGTTTTGGCCGATTCTGAGCGTACTGACATGAAAATCTCGAAAAAAAAAATTTTCATGAAAACAAAGCTTCGTCTATGAGAAAGGAAAATATTGTTAATTCTACTGTACACATATTTCCCTGAGAGGACAACAATATTGTCGTAGTTGCGGTAACAATAAATAAAGTAATCAGCAAAAGAATTATGGCACAAGTTACTATTTCTGTAGTAGAACTCACTATATTCAGTAATCAATTCCAGTAATTTTTCTTAGTGCAGAATTATATACACACATTTTAATATATTTAGAAAAATTTTGACTTTTGTAGCCTTAGCATATATAATTTATAAATCAATGGAACTATTGCTGGAACCTATAAGAACAATTTAACTATGTTAGATGCAAGTGAGATTTTAATAATTGATGTGCTGACTTCACAGATATGAAATTGTGGTAGCGTTTGAGTGACAACTTTTAATTGTTCTTACATATAACAATTTTTATTAAGATGCAATCAGTGATAGTCATTTTCTAACTTTTAATTATATCTTATTTACGGAAACTCTTAATGCTTTCAGAAAATAAAAATATTCAATTCAGATAATCATTGAAACAATTAATTGTGCTTGTAAAATATTTACTCTAAGTTAATAGCGATACTATAAACTGTTTTAATTTTTATAAAATTTTTAATGATACACCTAAAACATCTGTTAATTTCTCTCTAATTGACTTCGAGGATTCAATGTGTATTTTTTGTTAATTCATCAAAGGAATTCATTTGGAAGTCACAGCCTGATGGTGAGGGTTCCCTCGATCAGACAGAAACCGAAGCCAGTCACAGTCCGACGGGAACTTTGCACGGCTTTATTCCCACATGGGAAGTTTTGCAAGAGACTACAGCGCAGCTTCTGTTCATGGCTGTTCGATGGGTTCGGTGTTTAATTCCCTTTCAAACACTCTCGAAGGACGATCAACTTCTGCTGCTTCAGCAAACGTGGACACGGCTTTTTCTTCTCCATCTAGCGCAGTGGTCCATCACTCGAGACATCTCTGGATTACTTGAAGATGATCAGGTCCGCAGAAGACTACCTCCTGATCAAATGTACCGCGAAGAAATCACAACTATTCAGGTAACACAAGAATTAATTGTGCAGTTTTACATTTTTATAAAAAAATATAATGAATATTTAAAAAAAATGATTATACATGATTTTATAGGAAATAATGGGCAGATTCCGACAACTTTCGCCCGACGGAGGCGAGTGTGGATCCATGAAAGCAGTCGTTCTTTTTACGCCAGGTAAAAATAATTTATTCGACGAGAAAAAAAAATTAATTCAAATAGTGAACTGTTCGCCGCAAAACATATGAAGCATTCCATATGAAGCGGGTCACCCGGATTTTCAATGTTCGTAAAGTGGATTCATAATTTTGTTCCAGAGTATTTGGAGTTCCCCGAACTCGTATGAGTTATTTCAGATTTTTGATTCCCATAGTTTTTCCAGAATAAAATACGCTTTAAAATTTCTTTTTCCTCCACTGCCGACTTAAAACTATCCATGACACAACAAAATTTTTCAGGGATAAAATGTAGGATTTTACGTATACTTTTTGATAAAAATGTTTCCGAATTAGTCTAGATACATTTTCAATCACTTTTTGGCAATACAAAGTCATACCATTTTTTTCGTTGGGAAGGACCATTTTTTTTTTTTTTTTTTTTTTTTTTTGCATTTTCCCCCGCTTATCAAGTCTCCGATGTGAGTCTTATAGCGGGTCGGCTCGGCTTTCCGCACAGTATTATTTAATTATTCGTCATCCGAAGCATTTCTGCCGCGAGCCAGTCCCCCCCCAGATTGCGGCCGCATCCGACTTCCCCCTCTATATCGCATTCGCCATAGCATTTCTGCTATGGGCATAGGAAAACTGCGGAAAACCCATGCCGATATAGCCGGTCTCGAGTTCGCCTCCCGGCACCGGAGCTACGTCACGTTTCGTCGAGAACGTAAACACGGACTACAGCTGTATACATGTGACCCACACAGGTAGAAATACCTGTGTGGGTCTCATGTATACATCTGGAGCTTCATCGCGTCCGTATTTATATTTTCGACGAAGGACCATTTTGATTTTGCTCAAAATTTGACAGAATTTTCGTTATTATTTTCACTAACTACACCAAAATTTGCGCGATGATCAATTCATATCTTCATAATGTGAACATGTGAATTGTGTATGATTTAGCAAATAACCGAGCCGTACATTGTGAAGATATCAATTTGCCATCGTGTTGATTTTTCCGTCGTTTTTTAACATTATGACGGAAATTCTGTGAAACTTTGAGTAAAATAAAAACGGTCCCTCTCAACAAAAAAAATGATATGGCATTATTTTGCCAAAAAATCCCTGAAAATTTATTTAGGTTAATTTGGAAACATTTTTATCAAAACGTATACGCGAAATCCTACATTTTATCCCGGAACAATTTTGTTGTGTCATACATAGTTTTAAATCGGCAGCGAAAGGAAAAAAAATAAAAATAAAAAAAGCGTATTTTATTGTGGAAAAACTATGGGGTTCAAAAGTCTGAAATAACTCGTATGTGTTCGGGGAACTCTAAATACGCTGGAAAAAAATTATGAAAGCACTCTACGAACATTGAAAATCAGAGTGGCCCGCTTCATATGGAATGCCTCATATATTTATCATCTGTTTTTAAATATTTATATACAATGAGGCAGAAATACTATATTTTAGACATATACATTTTTTTATTATATGGAGCATTCCACGTTGGTTTAGCAATAAAAAAAAAATTTCAACATATATATGATAATAAAATTATACGACTTCAACAAATTCAAGGCGATTCAAATTTCGTTAAATTTCCTTTGACGGGATAATATTTTTTATGTACATTTTGGGCAAAGCCCAGTTTATGAATAATGCACAAATTTATTTTTTTTGGACGCAGAATATGAGAAAAAAATGTGGTATCACCGACAACAAGAGTTTTTAAAAATTAAAGACTTATACAAATCAATTTTAATGCTATCACTTCCAAATCGGTTCCGAATTCCTTTAAAACCAACTTTTTTAACTACAGTATTTAAAAATATTAATTCTACGACAATATCGGGTCTCTTTCTCCATAGAAAAAATATTTCCGATGTAGTTGCAATAAAATGTGGTTTCATATTATTAACTGAAATCTTTCTTTTTCCAAATTGTAGTTAATTGCCAAAATATGCGAATTAAAAAAATGTATTATTTCTTCAAAAATAAATTAAAAAATGAAACATTGTTGGAATCGTAAAAATGAAATTTTGATATTTTTACTGGTCGACCTGACGTCAAATGCATTATATATCAAAGATCTGTATATGGGACATTCCACCGGTTATCGACAGGGTGGCGAGCCTCATTTGTTTTTTTTCCTTTTGAAATGTTGTAGAACAATATAAAAAAACACTCTAGAATCTTTTTAGATCTAAAAAAAGGTGTTTTTTGAATAACCTAAAATTTAATTTTATCAAAAAGTATGTTAACGATTTTTTTTAATAGTAAATTCTGTGTCCAAAAACGAAATTTTTGAGACTAGAACGAAAATAGGGGGCAGTCTAGAATAGTAACTACAAATAAAATTCTTTTACCCGAGAATTTTATTTTTCAGAAAAAAAATGGCATTGTTAATGATATTTCAAGAATAAAATAAATATCCATCTATTAAATGAATAATCATTTATTTTTTCAGAGACTAGAGGTTTATCGAATCCAAAGCCCGTCGAGATGCTTCAAGATCAAGCACAGTGCATTCTCGGCGATTACATACGATCGCGTTATCCTCGACAACCGGCTCGATTTGGCCGATTTCTCCTATTATTGCCAAGCCTACACGCTGTCAAACCGACGACAGTTGAACTTTTGTTTTTTCGGGAAACAATCGGAGAAATACCGATAGCTCGTTTGCTGGGCGATATGTATCAGATGGAACATCACAACGCTGATGCTACGTTAAGTTTTCGCACTGGGTGAGTTCTTTTTTGCATTTCAATAATTATATATATTTTTTAATTCTGTTTTTTAATACGGCTTTTTTTAAAATTGGTATTTTTGTTATCTGCAGATTTCAAGAAGCTGCGGAACACGAGCGTGACTCGCCATCTGAAAAAATGCGAGGATAAAAAATTAGCAAGGCTTGAATAGCAATTTTGTAAGTGCAATAAAGAATCGTTGAATTGCAACGACATCTCAGACGGCCTGATAAGTTTTGTTACAATGCAACACGTGATATCTTATCGATTTGATAGTCAGCGTGAAAATTGCATCGTAATTCACGTTCGGAAATGAGTATAGCAGTTATGTTATACAAACAAGATCGAAACTCGATTTTTAAAGAGACAAAAGAGTCGCCAACTAATATTCCCTTCTCAATAAGTACGGTACAAGCAATTTATTGAATTGTCGATTGATTTCATTACTCGAAACATGAAAGAGTCTTAGTCTTATCATTACGAAATCCAAACTGTGATACTTTATAAAAAAACAAAAGATCTCCGCTCTATTGTGACGTATTTATTGATAGGAAGAAAAAAAACACTTTTGTGAGGTGAATATCGATGCTCGTCTGAGGGGAGAATGACATAGGATAGAAAGTATGAAAAAAAACTTTAAAATATTAGCGTAGTTTCCTCTAAAAAAAAAAAAACCAATCTCGCATTGTGTCATTTCGTCATTAAAATTAATGTTATTACTGTACGTATCTTGATATGTAAGGTAGTTGTACATGTTTTTGCTGTAAATGAAAATTAATGTATAAATGTATTAATTATCTAAACGATGTATGGAACGTGAGCCAATAAAGATGTGGTCACGACTAGATGTCTCATTGAAAATTAAAGAAACCATAGCTTATGGCAAGATAAAAGGTAAGTAAACAGTAAAATTCATTTTACAAATAAAACCATATTTTATTGTTCATTTTACGGAGCTTATTTATAATTTCCGTACCGAAAATTACTTTATAGTAACATGTAAAAAAAATCGATGTCTATATCTCAAAGAATTAAAACATCGGTACAATTGTCGTTAAGAAAATCACAATCCGCCAGCTTGTGGAACACTCGACATGGGACTAAATTATAAATTAGAATTAAACCGCATCATGAAGCAGATCCGTATTTTCTTCTGGACTTGAAACGAAAGTTCCAAGTCCGAAAGAAGAATTTCGAACGGCTTCACACCACATGTAACATCACGAGGGTCTCCATTTAAATAACGTAACATTCAGTCATTAGGTTTCCGGCTAAAAGGTTGTCGGTTAAAAAATTCTGAGTAAATAAAATCTCACAGACAAAAGTCTCAAATGCATAATATACTATAACAGTAATGAAAACCCATAAAGGAACATTTGTTACTTTTCGAGGTGGAAACAAAAAAAAAACTCTTACATGTAGGGATAGTTTTAAGAAACATCTTAAAGGACCGTAAAAAGTCCAAAAAACTATATAGGCTTGAACTGCAAAGAATGTAAAGAACCTGAAGAAAAGTATCTGAAGGACCTTAAAACACCTGTTTTCCTTTTGTGCTTTTATTATTAATATTATATATTATACATTGGGACTTTTTGTCTGTGAGATTTTTTGACGCAGGATATTCTAGGATGTTATGGTCAGGATTTGTCGCTAAATCATATTTAATTAGCACACTTAATTAGCGGTTGGTTTACAGTTGGTTTGTGGTTGGAAGTCAATTAATGTTTGATTCAAGGTTGAATTCAGGTTGTTTTATTTTAATTCAACCCAAACCGGATCGTTAGTTGATGAGTTATTCATTTCTAAATTTTCAACGAACTTTTTGCCATTGTTTTATGGTTCGTTTTCAAAAAATCTAAAGTATATAATAGTAAATCAACCTTTAATATTCAATCTACGATAGTCGGAAAATCAACCATCAAAATTTTATGTATAATAGTTGAAACATTATTGGGAGTTGAAATTTCAACTATAAATTGACCTTAAATATTGTTTTTAGGTTTGATCTATATCAGGTTAGTGCATCACCTAATCGTTGGTTTTTCGTGAGGGCTCTAAAAAAAGTACGAGAACGGTTCGTTGCAAAATTAAGAGACTCTGTTCAGATTCGTTCGTCCCTTTCACACTAATGTCAATTTAAGAGTGACAATCAACACATATCTATCTTTCACACTATCATTCTCTCGGCCACACATCGTCTTATCACTGGATTCAGTCGTGCACCATTTTCTTTCACTTTTTTTTTCACAGTCTGTACAAGTTTCTTACATATATAAATTCACATAAACATGTGTGGAATCATATTGTATATCGAAGGTTCGGAAGAGGGCCCTGGAACTTGAGGCTCTTCCATATTTCTCGATGGATGATTTTGTGGACCTCCAAATACTGCCTCGACGTAAGCTGAAGACGTCGACAGTCTCATCTCATTCATAGCTACGTAGGAACACGAAAAAAAAATTATAATCCATTTTGCGTAATATGAAAAACAATTATAATCCATTTTGCATAATATGAAAAAGAATTGTAATTAGTTTTGCGGAATATGAAAAACAATTACAATCCATTTTGCAGAATATAAAAACAATTACAATTCAGTTTGCAGAATATAAAAACAATTACAATTCATTTTGCAGAATATGAAAAAACATTGTAGTCAATTTTGCAGAGTATGAAAACCATTCAATTTTACAATCTATTTTGCAGAATATGAAAAACATTTACAATCCATTTTGCAGAATATGAAAAAACATTGTAGTCAATTTTTCGGAATATGAAAAAAATTGTAATCAGTTTTGCGGAAAATGAAAAACAATTAAAATCCATTTTGCAGAATATGAAAACCATTTATAATCAATTATGCGGAGAAAATATCCAGTATACTTACAATTTGCGGACTTCCAATGAGGTCCAGGCATTGCAGGTTCCATATTATTTATTTGATAATTTAATTGTCCTGCGGGTAATGCCGAAGCAATGGCGTGTTGGCTGCGCTTTCTTTGCTGATTATTTTGGTGCTCCAGTGCAGCTTCAAGAGCCGACGACGCTCTCATATCATTTACACCTGCAAAACAAAATTGTTCAGATTTTTTAATTTTTTTTTCAACGATAATAAAGCTGACGATTTTAGTTTTCATTTAAATTTTTAAAAGTTAAATTAAGTTAAATTTAAAGTTTTCAGCTATAAAAAAACCAATTGTACAATACGTACAAGTGACCATAGATTTCCAAGGGGGTCCCGGAATTGCAGGTTCTTTTAAATTACTCGAAGAACAACTCTGTTGTATTACTGGCACGGCATATTGATTCGGTCGCTTTCTCGATGGATGATTTTGTGGTTCTCCTAGGACAGCTTCGACAAAAGACGTGGATGTGGTTGCTCTCATTTCTTCGGTGCCTAAAAGCGACCGCCAAACGTGACAATGAAGTAAAAAAATAAAAAATTCCTAACTAAAAAATTGATGCATTACGAACAACTTTTAGTCAAAATATGTAGTTCATTAAACAGAATTATTTTATGATTAATTGAATATTTAGTTTATGCAAACATTTCACCCCCTGTTAAGGATGTTCCACTACAGGGCGACATTTTCGTATTCTAATAATCATTATTATCATTACTTGCACATTTATAATAACTTCGGTTTACCAGAACAAAATGAAAAATTATTTTGTTGCATTCCAACGATGCAAGATTCAATATTATTTTAGCTTACATACTGTACAATTCCATCAACTAAATATTGGTTTCGATTTACTAAATATTGGATTGGTCACCCTGTTAAAAATAAATGATAGAAAACGATTATAAATAATTCTATCGTTCCGAATACGGACTTTGGTTCGTGAATTTACGATGTACTATCATAAATTTACGATCGAAATCCTATATGTTTTGTCCACATCCTATAATATTATTATAAATAATATAATTTTTGTATTAAATTTAATAATAAAAATATACGATTGTACGTATATACCCATGATGTACTATTCCAAGCAAAAAGAAAAAAGAAATCGACCGGATAATTACGTTTTTTGTCTGGTCACCCATCTTTGTAGTGACCGCGGCCGAAGCTGCTTAACTTTCATGATCTCTGATAGACTGCCTAACTATTCCATCCAAACTCGTTCTTGTAAGATAATATACATCAATAATATATAACCCGCTTCACGTACTTATGAGTAACAACAGTAAATTGAGCAGTTTTTTAGCATCTTTCTTACTAAAATATTTATGTTAATTAATTTCTTTGAGAATTCTTCACGTATACATTCCTTACCGAAGGTTTTATTTTATCCGTATTTGAGTACTTCGCGATACGAGAAAAATCTAATAAATAATCAAGCATATCAAGATACTAATAAGAGCATTGATTTCGGATAATAAGAGGTCTAAGAATTTATTAAAAAATTAGTTTAAAAAAAATTATAAGATATTATAAATTCGTTAGTGTACCATACATCCCGATAACGTATCTATCGTATTTAACCAATAGAAAACGAAAACTAAAGGAAACTAATAACAACGATTCAATTTGTATAAATTGATCAAAGTCCGAATAGATAGAGATGATAACATACGATTAAATCCCATTCAAATTTTATCGATCTCTATCAATCTCTATAATATATTTTTACCAGGGCACCGCAACACGTGAATTTTAGTGAATTTAATTTTACGCTCAATTTATGATACGACGAAGTCATAATTTAGAAAAAAATACGTACAGTTATTGTGGCCTTTCCAAGAGTGTACCAGTGGTACGGGTTCCTTGTTACTATTTGCAACTGAATTTTGCGCCGGCTCCGTCACTGGGGCGTTTTGTTGAGGCGGAGGATTCGATGCTGGTCCAGCAAAGTCTTGATCCGTAAAATTATGCGGATTAAAGGGCCATACGCCAGTTTTTCTAAATGCGATCAACGCAGTAACCATAGTGGCTGATTGAATAAAGGCTTGCTCAAAGAGCATTGGAATTTGATAAATCGTCACAGGTTGTCCAGGATGCGTTGCTATCCAGTTTGCTACTGCGGTTGTATAGTGTTTGCTCAAAGGTCCGAAAAACTCGGCTTCCAGTGGTTGCAGTTTATGCGTACAATTCTGCGGCAAACACAGCATTATCACTCCATTGTCTCTTGCCAATTCGAGAAGTGGTATTGTCATCGTATGACTCGTGTCGCCGTCCATCAGCAATAAAACTGGATTTTTTGGAGTAGCTCGGGAGAATTTAACGAAATGATTGAGCCAACAGAAGAAGGAATCGCTCATCATCCAACCGGATTCGTGGCATCGAGTATAGCAAGGCAGTATTAAGTGACTGGTGAATTGGGGATCCAGCGATGATCGAGGAAAGACAAAGAGAAGTGGCATAAAAACACCAGTTGCACTCATGCAGAGTTCAACGGTAATTGTCTTGCCAGGTTCAACCGGTGCGGATCCTGGCGCACCTGGTGTGTGACCTTTAAGAGATATAGATTTCCCCTGCGATTTAGAATCGCAGGTAATGGAAACTTCGTCGCAATTGTAGATGCGATCGGATGTTAATTGATGTTTGTTGTACAAATCACCCAAAACTTCGTAAAATTTGTCGACCGCTAGTTTGTTAAAACCCACAACTTTAGGCGCGGCTGGAGCTCCTGGAGGACGAGGTTTTACAGCCACTTCCTCGTTTCTTCTCATGAAATCTCGTAGCCATTCTCTGCCGGCAATATTGTCCTTCCATTTGTTGGCTTTGCCGATTTTTGTCGCTAATTGGTAGGCCAATTTACGACGAGCTACGTTTGTTATGATAAATAGACTTTTTTCAATGGTCAGGAGATGGGCCGCCAGTTGTTTTTCCTCGCTCGCTGTGAATATCGAGGCTTTTGAACCTAAAGGTGAACGGATGTTCACCTCACCATCTGCTGCTAGTTTCTTCATTATTCGCCGAAGTGTGGATCTTGGAACTCCGTGCTTCTTGGCCGATTGTAAGTAACCCATTTTTTTCGACTGTATCGCGTCCATTGCTGATACCATCGCTCGCTCGTCCCAACAGCCTCGAGTCGTTTTTCGCACATATCGACGAACCATCGTCTGCAAGCAGCGTACCAGGCTAAATAACAGAGACCCTTAAGCTGAGGTCAAACCCCATGGAAAAGTAATATATGGTAATATATAGTAATATATTTTTTTTCTTTTTGAAGTGTTGTAGAGCAATATAAAAAAACAATCTAGAAATATTTGTAGATTTTGAACAAAATTTGTATTTTTTAAATTACCTAAAATTTTATTTTCTCAAAAAGTACGTCGACGATTTTTTTACAGTAAATTCTGTGTCCAAAAACAAAATTTTTGAGCCTAGGCCCAAAGTGGGGCGAGAGCTATATTTGCAACTAAACATAAAACAAAATTTTAAAAATTGTAAAATACCACACCAAACTTGAATCTCTCTAAAAGTACGTCGATGATTTTTTTAAAAATGTTTATAGTAAATTCTGTGTCTAAAAACGAAATTTTTGAGACTAGAACGAAAATTGGGGGGACGTCTAGAATAGCAACTACGTATAAAATTCTTGTCCGGGAGAATTTTATTATTAGTTGCTATTCTAGACCATTTTTTTTTAAATCGTCGACGTACTTTTTGAGAAAAACAAATTTTAGGTAATCAAAAAAACATAATTTTTTTTGTATCCAATAATATTTCTAGAGTGTTTTTCTATATTGCTTTACAACATCTCAAAAGGAAAAAAAAATATGAGGGTCACGATCCTGTCGATAATGGTGGAATGTCCCATATACAAAATTACATCTGACATACAGAACTTTTGTCATTAAAAAAATTGGGTAAATACATTATTATTTGATTATTAATTAAGTTAATTTTTTCAACTAGAAATTTTTTAATTATTGGGAAATCATTTTGATTTTATCGCTTTTAAAGTAATTCCAAGACTTCATAATAATTGCTGTAAAGTTAGTTGCATACACAGAAAAAATATCTAAGGGATTGCAACATTTAAGATCTAAAATTCATTGAAAAAATTGATCAGTCTATTCTTTACTATTATTGATAAAGGCAAGGAGATTTATGATGTTATATAAAAGAAATAAATAATCGCTTCCGCGACGTTTGAGAATATTGTCGACCAAAAACTTAGATGCATTTGATAATAATGAGAAAAAAAAATCTACAAAATATTTAATAATTATTTTTTTATTTTATTGATCCGACTTTTATGCTCTATTTGAGATCACAAGGTAACCGCCGAAAACCTCGCTGACACAACCGAGTTTATTTTTACTGAGTTTCTACGGTATGAGAATAGATTAGAAGCGCAGAAAAATAGCGTCTCGCTCAGCAATTAGACATACACCAAAGGTGTATTTATTTCATTTTTTATGAGTAGTAGTAGTAGTACAAGATTTTTATTAATCATTACAAAAACAGTGAATGCGTGTACAATTGTGTACGAGTTAATATGCCGTGATTGAGTTTTCATGGTTAAGGAGGATCGGTGGCCACTCCCAAAGTCAAATCAGAGATAAATTTTCGCGAGCGATTCTTTAAAGTTTAATGCATTAAATAATAACAGTGGAGGGTGATTTGTATTGAAGCATGTAGACTTAATCCAGAGAAAGATTAATAGTCACGTATTTGCATAAAGATTAACGTTTCTTTTCAGTGTGATATATTTTCGTTCAGTTTTTTCCAAGTATTATCTTTAATTCTTTGCCGATTTTTATGAACGATAGCTTGTTGTTTTTCTTAAAAGATACTCTACGAATTGACCTCCTAGATATTTCATAGTGTTCATCGTTTTGTAATTATAGCCTGTTGTTTATGAAAGTATTTTAATTTCTGTTAAACAACAATCTAGAATTATTAAACAATTAACACTATGAAATATCTAGGCGGTCAATTCGTAGAGTATCTTTTAAGGTAGAGAATGAGCTGTCACTCATTCAAATCGGGCAAGAATTACAGATTATACTTGAAAAAAACTGAACGAAAATGTATCCCATTGAAAAGAAACATTAATCAGTTAATATTTATGCAAATCCGTCACTATTAATCTTTCTCTGGATTAAGTGTACATGCTTCAATACAAATCACCCTCCACAGCTATTATTTAATGCATTAAACTTTAAAGAATCGATTACAAAAATTTATCTCTCATTTGACTTTGGCAGTCGTCACCGATCGTCCTTAAATGGCCATCGACCGAGGTCCTTCAGCCCGTTTATTGTGAAGTTTCTTTTTAGATGTATAAACGGCTGTTTACTGTATAAAAGAATAGTTACACATTTAGTGTAGTTTGAGCTGTGGACTTATTGACAATTGTTTATCGTTGACAGAATTTGTAGTATTGTGTGAGTTGGCAGTTTATGTTTTGGTCTAATGTATGGTGTTCGTGTGTTACATAGCTGGGTGATTGCTTCGAGGTGTTGTTGTGCGAATTTGGCGCTCAAATTTCTTGTTCTTTCGATAATATAGGTGTTACTCCAGAGGTTTCGTAAAGAAGTGTATTTGATGGGTTGTCATTTTTTATGAATATCATTTATTCAAAGCAAACAAATGTGATACAAAACAAGATTGGTGAAAATGAAGAAACTGAGATTCGAATAGTATAAGAACCGAATAGAACTTCGCAAGCTCTCGTCAGTTGAGAATTGAACAAAAAAATGGGGCCTCAATTAGCCCCTGAGGAATCGTAGCTTTTTTTTTCTTTGAATTACATTTTCATTTTTGAACCTTGAATTTTCATAAATTTGCCAATTTCGTTCCATTTTATCAGATTTTATAGAAAAAAAATGCATGTAAATCGTCTGATTTTGAATTTTTTTTGTTTTTGCATACGCAATTATTTTTGGAAACGCAAAAAAAATTTTCAAATTTAAACTATTTAAAACGGAACGAAATGGACAAATCTATGAAAATTCAAGGTTAAAAAATCGAAGTTTAAATTTAAAGAAAAATGATCCAAGAAAATATGTAAACGAGGGTGGTCCATTTTTGCACGATATTTTTTTTTTTTTACGAGGCACCTCTCAAAACTGTTCTCTATTACGAAAAATAATTCCTCGTAAATCATCGATGTGATAAAAAAATATGTAGAGGTCGCGACGGGATTTTCAAATTTTCTTGTTTTAAACATTTTTTTTAGTGAAAATTCTCATGTCTATCTCTACATTTTTTGTATTACATGAGTGTAGAGACACTGGATATCACTCGGACAGTCCGCTATTATTTTATGGTAGCTTTAGAGTACGAAATAATTGCAACTGCGAAAAATGTGTGCTGTGAAAGACAAAATTAGAGGATGAGCAGATATTTTCCAAAAATTCAAAATGTCATAACATGTTTATCCCTAAGCGCATTAACGCCGAATTAAATTCCAAATCCTGTCTGATAATAGTCTACTTGTGTGCCAAATTTCAGCTAGATATCTGCAAAATTGTGGAAGTCGGAACGAAAACAAATTTTAAAAAAAGTTACAAACACCGCTACTGGAGTGATGTGACATATTTATTACAGAAAAACTGTGGCATATAAAAACTAAAAAATTCTCGTAAAAACAGTGAATGATAATGATAAACATTTAGTCACAGGATGAACAAATTACATTCTGGAGATGCCGGAAACAATTAAGTATATTATGAGACATTCTATAACAACAATAACGGTCCGGAACGTCCAAATGTCTAGAATTATCAGTCGCTCTTTTTACGAGAATTTTTTAGTTTTTATATAACAGTTTTTCTGGGTTAAATACATCATATTACACAGATAGAGATTCACTGAGATAATTTTATACTTTGATGATTATAATTTTGTAATTTTTTTTTTAAGTTTATTTTTATTCAAAGGTCCATAATTCTTTAGATATCTAATTGCAATTTGGCTTACAGGTAGAATATAATGAGATAAAGTTTGGGATTTAATTTGGCATTAGTTCGCTTAGGGGTTGAAATTTTATGGCATGTTGAATTTTTTTTAAATATTTGTTCACCCTCTATTTTTCACTTTCACAGCACAAATTTTTAGCAGTTACAATTATTTCGTACTCCAAAACTACCATAAAACAATAACGGACTGTCGCAGTGATATCCAGAATCTCTGCACTCGTGTAATGCAAAAAATGTAAATATATACATGAGAACTTTCACTGAAAAAAATTATTAAAAAAAGAAAATTTTTAAATTTCGTCGCGAGCTCTACATATTTTTTTTATCTCATCAATGATTTACAAGGATTTATTTTTCATAATAGAGAACAGTTGTGAGGGGTGCCTCGTTAAAAAAAAAATATTGTGTCAAAATGGACCACTCTAATGTAAACGTACATATAATTACCAAAATAATTCGCTCAAGTTTTATCAAACTATGTATATCTATATATCGCTCTTAACTACTAACGCTGACAGTGCCGCGCGCGGATAAAAAATAAACTAAACATTCCGATACGGTTTTTCTGACATAAATTGTAAGCACCATTCAATCTCTTTCTCTGTCACCGCGCCGACTGCTTTGATTTAGATCGTGAAATTCCCGCCTTTGACATGTTGACTGACATCCGTAGTATAGGCCGACAAGGGCCAACAATGAAATTACCTGTCACAGGCAATCAAAGTGTAAGATGCGAAGAATAATTCGCTTGTCTCGCATAATAGTCGCATCAATGGATGGAACTACAACTTATTTGTTGATGTAAAAGCTAAAAAAAATCATTCCAAATGATAACAAAGTTTTGGAAAGGTCAACAGTTTCCTTCGTGACGTTCGACGATTCGATTCGTGCAGTCAGTTCGCACAACTCTCGTTGCCTATCTCACACTAACAAAACAATAAAAACCGGACCGTTTTGCCCCATAGGTTATGTTTCTGCAAACATCGCAATAAAAGTAATATACATACGCTCTTTCTCTCCCAAATGTAAGCCCAAAGTGTGTCCAGATGTTGCGGAAAGGCGAATTAATCCATAAAGTCACATAAAAACAATTCGCTACGAACAACTATTTATTCGTGACACATTCACTGTAGCAAAACACTGTCAGAGAGAAGACGGCACTGTAGCTAGTGTGTTCGTAGCCAAGCTCCCGTCGTGGCTTCTGTCCCGTCTTGCCCCACTCTTCCCGGCGCATTGCAATACAGCTATAGTTAAGAAATGTTCTTTTATTCATTATCGACAGGAAAATTACATAGATCGTTACAACATTACAGAGACTCCAGAAAGCACGATTAATTGGAATAACATGAAAATTGTAGGAAAGTTTGGAGTTTTTTTTTTCACACAGATTCACACGAAAATCGTGATTATTATTAATATTTCGCACACTTAATTCATACGAAAGTTTGAAATTAAAAAGGGACAATCATTTTTGGAATATTACTTTCGAACGAGAAAATTTGAACTTTTGGTGACAAAAAAAAAGGATTTTCAGTCTCATTTCACTGAATTTTCTTGGCAGTTGTAAAAGATTGCAAATTTTTCTCCAGAAGCTGTGGATAATTGTTGCACACAGATTCACACGAAAATCGTGATTATTAATAATATTCCGCACACTTAAATGCGCACTAAATTCATACGCAAGTTTGAAATTAAAAAGAGACAATCATTTTTGGAATATTACTTTCGAACGAGAAAATTTGGACTTTTGGTGAAAACAAATGAATTTTCAGTCAAATTTCACTGAATTTTCTTTACAATTGTAAAGAATTGCAACTTTTTTTTCTCCAGAAGCTGTGGATAATTGTTGCACACAGATTCACACGAAAATCGTGATTATTAATAATATTCCGCATACTTAAATGCGCACTAAATTCATACGAACGTTCGAAATTAAAAAGAGCCAATCATTTTTGGAATTTTACTTTCGAACGAGAAAATTTGAACTTTTGGTGAAAAAAAAAATGCATTTTCAGTCAAATTTCACGGAATTTTCTTTGCAATTGTAAAGGATTGCCACTTTTTTTTCTCCAGAAGCTGTGGATAATTGTTGCACACAGATTCACAAGAAAATCGTGATTATTAATAATATTCCGCATACTTAAATGCGCACTAAATTCATACGAAAGTTTGAAATTAAAAAGAGCCAATCATTTTTGGAATATTACTTTCGAACGAGAAAATTTGAACTTTTGGTGAAAAAAAAAAATGCATTTTCAGTCAAATTTCACGGAATTTTCTTTGCAATTGTAAAGGATTGCCACTTTTTTTCTCCAGAAGCTGTGGATAATTGTTGCACACAGATTCACACGAAAATCGTGATTATTAATAATATTCCGCACACTTAAATGCACATTAAATTCATACGGAAGTTTGAAATTAAAAAAAGACAATCATTTTTGGAATATTACTTTCGAACGAGAAAATTTGAACTTTTGGTGAAAAAACAAATGCATTTTCAGTCAAATTTCACTGAATTTTCTTTGCAATTGTAAAGGATTGCAACTTTTTTTTCTCCAGAAGCTGTGGATAATTGTTGCACACAGATTCACACGAAAATCGTGATTATTAATAATATTTCCACACACTTAAGTGCGCACTAAATTCATACGAAAGTTTGAAATTAAAAAAAGACAATCATTTTTGGAATATTACTTTCGAACGAGAAAATTTGAACTTTTGGTGAAAAAAAAATGCATTTTCAGTGAAATTTCACGGAATTTTCTTTGCAATCGTAAAGAATTGCAACTTTTTTTCTCCGGAAGCTGTAGATAATTGTTGCACACCGATTCACACGAAAATCGTGATTATTAATAATATTCTGCACACTTAAATGCGCACTAAATTCATACGAAAGTTTGAAATTAAAAAGAGACAATCATTTTTGGAATATTACTTTCGAACGAGAAAATTTGAACTTTTGGTGAAAAAAGAAATGCATTTTCAGTCAAAGTTCACTGAATTTTCTTCACAATTGTAAAGGATTGCAACTTTTTTCTCCAGAAGCTGTGGATAATTGTTGCAAATGAATAACTAACGGATCAATAATACGATAATTGTTTCGGAAACGAAATTATGGATATTACAATATGCAATTTTTTTAAATGAACGTGCGGATTTTTCTTTCAAATTCATTTAAAAAAATTACGACAATGACACTCTTTAGTACAAGATGCGCTCAAAAAACGTAGAGTTCTAAACAAAAATGTTGTTCCCTTCATGAACGGTAGCAAAATTTAAAGTTTTTGTTACATTTTCGTACTCACACGTAGATCGCGGCTATTATTATTGTCGCACATTTATGTGCACAGAAATAGTTAGAAATGTTTGGAATAAAATCAGGCAATCAATAGACGTTGTATATTTAATTTTTTTCCTTTTTTTGTTGTTATTTCTAATGGCTATACTCAACTACATGATTATCTATTTTTCTAACTTATCGTCGATGTAAATATATTTTGTGACAAAAAAAACTAAAATATCGCGATTCTTTAAAAATCATTCACAAAAACGCAGTGACGTATGATTAATTTCCGTTAGTATGAGATTCTGGAAAAAGATACGACGGAGTCTCGACGCAAAGTTCTAAAAAAATGTTAACCCTTTAAGTACAGCACACTTTAACACATAACAATACCCAATGTGTTTAATGGACTTTTACTCTTAAGAAGAGTCTAAACCGGTACAGAGAAATCTCTCGCTCTCGAAGGCGCTGCCTTTTTTGCACTCACATGAGAAGTCACGTGGTTTAGCCTCTCCTTAAGGCTATCAAATAAACACCTCTTTAGAGATCACGATTTTCTCCGATCTTTTTGGCATTTTATAGCCAAACGAATATGAAGGTAATTAATAAAAAATTGTGGACGTAAACATGTCGCCCATAGGTGAAAAATTAACGTTGGTACTTCGCAAAAAATTGATTTCCTCATTGCGCGATGGAAGCCAATATTTTTGTTTTTCCTGCGGAAGGAGTTCGAAGGAATTACTAAACCAGGGATGTATTTTCGCAGCGACACTGGGACTCGATATATAAAAATTGTTTCGGAAATTCCTCTTAACATCTAAATTGTTTTGTTTGTTTTTGTTTATACAGTACGATTTAAAAATTATGGTAGTTATATGAAATCACAGCTCGTCGTGGGTTTTGAGGTGGTTGCTGACGAATTCGTAGAGATCGTCGAGCAAGCGGGAACCGTTGTACTCTGAGATTTTGCTGCCGTCGCGATAGAGAAACAGTGTTGGAAAACCATCGACTTCTTGCTCGTCGCATAATTGCTTGCTCGTTGCCAACGTGCAATCAACTTTAACGATGTGGACGTCATCGTTGCCGATGAATTTTTTACCGAGCTCTTCCCACACTGGAGCCAAACGCTTGCAGTGACCGCACCAAGGTGCAAAGAATTCGATAAATGTAACGCCTTTCTCGATACCATGTTTGAAACTGTCTCCGGTCAACGATAGAACAGATTGAACACTGTCGTCAATCTCCTCGTCGGTTTCTGCGTCTCTGTCGTTCTTGTGAAGCATCTTCTCCGCGTAGGCCTTCAGCTCGTCGTGACTACGCTGACCGGTGTACTTTTCAATCTGAATTAGAGATAATTATTTACTAAAATTATCAATTGTAATTTTAACATGACCTAGTTATAAGAGTGTAAGTGAAGAAACAAAATGTAAACAGCGAAAATGGTATGAAGGGAATAAAGACACTAATACTATAAATTTAATTGATTATACACTGTAAAAAATTTTTGTTTGAAAATTAATATTACAGTATATAAAGCTCGGATGCATATACCGTTATATTAATTTTCAGATGCATTCGTCATTGACAAATACAATATTTGCATATTAAAATAATCACGTACTCTAATTTTCAAATTCGAGTACCGGAGAATTCTTATACTATTCTTAAATTTACTATAAAAGTATATTAATATGGAATTCATATACCCAATTCGTAAATCTCATATCGTTTGGTATATTAAATTCACTTGCATTTTTAACAGTGTATGGGATGTCTGCACTGTTAAAAATGCAAGTGAATTTAATATACAAAACGATATAAGATTTACGAAACGGGTATATGAATTCTATATTAATATACTTTTATTGTAAATTTAAAAATAGTATGAGAATTCTCCTATACTGGTATTTGAAAATTACAGTACGTGAGTATTGTAATGTTCATTTTAATACACAAATAAGAAATATTCTATTTGTCAATGACGAATGCATCTGAAAAATAATATACGGTATATGCATCTGAGCTTTATATATGGTATATTAATTTTCAAAAACAAATGTTTTACACTGTTAAAAATGCAAGTGAATTTAATATACCAAGCGATATGAGATTTACGAAACGGGTATATGAATTCCATATTAATATACTTTTATAGTAAATTTAAGAATAGTATAAGAATTCTCCGATACTGGTATTTGAAAATTACAATACGTGATTATTTTAATATACAAATATCGTATTTGTCAATGACAAATGCATCTGAAAATTAACGGTATAAATAAATACGGTATATTAATTAAAAAAAAAAAACTTTTTACAGTGTATACTGTTAAAAATCCAAGTGAACTTAATATACAAAACGATATCAGATTTACGAAACGGGTATATGAATTCCGTATTAATATACGTTTATTGTAAATTTAAAAATAGTATGAGAATTCTCCGATACTGGTATTTGAAAATTACAGTACGTGAGTATTGTAATGTTCATTTTAATACACAAATAAGAAATATTCTATTTGTCAATGACGAATGCATCTGAAAAATAATATACGGTATATGCATCCGAGCTTTATATATGGTATATTAATTTTCAAAAACAAATGTTTTACACTGTTAAAAATCCAAGTGAACTTAATATACAAAACGATATCAGATTTACGAAACGGGTATATGAATTCCGTATTAATATACGTTTATTGTAAATTTAAAAATAGTATGAGAATTCTCCGATACTGCTATTTGAAAATTACGGTACGTGAGTATTGTAATCTTCATTTTAATATACAAATATTGTATTTGTCAATGACGAATGCATCTGAAAATTAATATACGGTATATGCATCCGAGCTTCACATGCGGTATATTAATTTTCAAAAAAAAACTTTTTACAGTGTAATGACTTGGATGCTAAGAGCCTACGCCCTCCGATGATAAAAATACGCCCATCTGTTTTTATCATTGTCGTCAGGGGACCTTAATTAATACACTTTTTTTTAGTAAGTGCCATAGTTTTTAAAGAATTTTAATAACGCTCTTAATTTTAATATTAACATGACGTAGTTATAAGACTGTAAGGGAAGGAATAAAAAGTAAACACCCAAAAAAGTATAAACGGTATAAGGAAATTAATACTATAAATTTCATTCATTATGTAGAATTTGTTACCACTTGGGGGCCAAATATCTATGCACTCCAATGATACGAATACGCCCATCTGTGTCTATCATTGTGGCCTGGTGGCCTTAATGAATATCTTCTTTTTTAAAATAAATCACATCTTTTTTAATAAATTCTAACGACTTCAAATAATAAGGGCTCTGAGAAACTCAGGGTCAGGAGAAAAATAATTCTATCAGGATCTGGAGAGTTCATAGCGGTATTTAATTCTAGCTTATAATATAGACATATGATTCTCGAAATATTTGTTTTTTTTTTAAGTTCGAAAAGAATGTACTGGTTTATCTTTTGCAATTCTGTTTTTATGAATTTTTCATTACCCTGGTTAAACGATCCTATTAGACCCAATAAAACGGACAAAAATCCGATTGAAACCTATTAGAACCGATTAATTTTCAATCGGAATTTTGTCCATTTGATCGGTTTCTATCAGTTTCAATCGGAATTGCAAAGCAGGGTATATTAATAAGATTCTTTGAACACACGATTTCAAAAAAGGAGACCAACAGAATCAAGAATAGGGTGAAAAAAAAAAACAAGATCTGATGGACTCATAAGGAAATTACAAATAATTGGAGCCTGGTACGCTTTGTTTGGTATTGTGGATAATATAGAGAGATTTTGAAGTTTTATATCAAAACTCCTTCAAATTTCGTTATTCTTAGCCAGGACAATAGTCAATTTTTGGAGATTATAGAGTCTACACTGACCTTTTTTCCATCTTCAATCCACAATAAGGTGGGATATCCTTTTATGTCGAATTGCTCACAAGCGGCACGATGTTGCGTGCAGTCGACCTTGGAGACGCTCAGAGCATCATCGTAACCGTAGCTTTTAGCGAGATCGTCCCAAGTGGGAGCCAATTTCTGACAATGGCCACACCAAGGTGCATAGAATTTGATAAAATGTTGGCCCGAAGCTATGTGTTTATCAAACGTTTCTTCTGTGAGTTCTACCAGACCATTGACAGGCTCAGGAGGAGCATCAACACTTTCCTAAAATAAATAAACACATTATTGTACAAGCCTCAAGCGGAGGAAACCAGAATTTCAATAAGTTAATTCAATTTGCACAAACCGAAGGAATGCTTCCCAATTGTTCATTAATAAATGCAGTCAGGGATGGCAAGTCACGAGTTCCTCTAAACTTTATTGCCTCACTTTCTCCAACTTTGAAAAATTTGAGGCTGCAATTGAACAAATAAAAAATTGAATCTTCAAAAACAAAAAATAAAAGTAAAGTTCAATTATCTCAAATTGCTTTTAAATTAAGATTAAGAAATTAACATATTTTAATAAAAATGTAAGTAAATACTTTTTAATTTACAAATTTTAAGTAAATTTTTCTAGAAAGTGAGAAGATTTGTAAAACTCAAAGTTTTTCAAATAATTTTTGAGCAAAGTTTCAGCACTTTAGTGCTCTGCTATAATTATTGCTTAGAAATCTTATAACTGAAAAGTATTTTGAATACAATTTTATCAAAACATTGCACATCGCCAAAAAAATTTGAAAAATATTTTTTTAAATTAAAACATATATTACGTTGGATATCCAGTGACGTCATGTTCAGAGCAAACAGCGCTGTCTGTGGTGCAATCAACTTTGGCGATTTTAACACGACTATCCTCCTCTTCGTTGAGCATTTCTGCTAGATTTTCCCAAGTGGGTGCTAATCTTTGGCAGTGGCCGCACCTAAATAATTTTCAATATTTTTAGTAGTTCAGTACAAATTCACAATACAACATAGCACGCAACTCAGAACTATTCTTATCAATATTAGCGTCACTGATAGCTTATCATATAAAATTACAGATTCTTGCATATAATGCCAGAAACCGAACAAAGATAATGAGCTAATTGTGCATTCATAAATACGAAAAATCGAGTAAAATATCGTGGAGTAAAGTGCAATAGTGACTTACCAGGGCGCGTAAAACATAATAAAATGATTTTTCTTCGGTACTTCGATTGGGAATGTTTCTTCGGTGTATTTAACTGTATGAACGTCATCCTCGTGCGTAGCCCCAAGCACAACGAGAGAAAACGCACATAAGATGAAAATAGCAGCAGACGGCATTATCTTGTCGTTCGAAATCAACAAGTACAACAAAAAAAAATAAGCACTTCGTCGGGTGTCCTGCGAAAAACGGTAAGTATTTCTTTGTTATTGAGATTCGCGCTCGAGAAGTGAAAAAGTGGCGAATCATTCGCCGGATTACGATATTGTTTATTTTTATATGAAAAATCTTGTCGAACACGTACCTTGTAGACTTTGGACGTTGATTTGTCGAAAAGAAGCCGGTTTCGCGGTCCCGCTTCTATAATTGCTAACCGGTGGACGTTGTCAGCGGCTCGAGGATCCCAAACGAAGAAGGTGGAACGCTTCTCGACGCTCGTCGCTCGGCGAAATGTGAAATTGGTGTGTGCCGCCCCCCACACATGCGCTGAATAACACTCGCTCAACTTGCTTGTGCGCTCATAATTTTTGAGGCCGCTACTGCGCTTCACTCTAGTCAAATAAGTGCTAAATCTTTACAACTGTTCTATGCTTTATGTACTAATTTAGCAGCAGTTGAAGGCGACTTTTATTACAGAATTATTATATGTAAATAAAAACGTACGGATCCTAATTTTTGGTGCTATTTTGTTAGATTTTTTTTACAAAGTTTAACAACAATGAGAATGCAAAGTAGAGCTTTGAACATTCTTTTCTCATTATATTTGATTGTTTACTCTAGTCAAATAAGTACTAAATCTTTACAAGTGTTCTATGCTAAGCTTAATGAACTTATTTAGAAGTAGTGAAAGGCGAATTTTATTACAGTATTATTATATGCAAATAAAAACGGACTGACCCACATTTTTTGGGCTATTTGGTTAGAATTTTTTGACAAAGTTTAACAACAACAAGAATGCAAAGTAGAGCTTTGAACATTGCTTTCTCATTACATTTGATTGTTTACTTTAGTTAAATAAGTACTAAATCTTTACAACTGTTCTATGCTAAGCTTAATGTATTACTTTAACAGTAGTGGAAGACGACGTTTATTACAGAATTATTATATGCAAATAAAAACGGACGGAACTAAATTTTTGATGCTTCTTCCCTGTTTAAAAAATCCCATTGATCCCATTTAAGTTTAAATGGGATCAATGGGATGATGCGATGAGAAAGCAATGTTCAAAGCTCTACTTTGCATTCTTGTTATTGTGAAACTTTGTAAAAAAAATTATAACCAACCCTGCGTAGAAAATCCTATTCCGACCAATAGGATGGACAAAAACATCATTCATACCGATAAAAACCGATACGGTTTCAATAAAGTCTTATTGAAACCGTATGAATGATGTTTTTGTCCATCCTATTGGTCGGAATAGGATTTTCTACGCAGGGTTGGTTATAATTTTTTTTACAAAGTTTCACAATAACAAGAATGCAAAGTAGAGCTTTGAACATTGCTTTCTCATTATATTTGATTGTTTACTTTAGTTAAATAAGTACTAAATCTTTACAACTGTTCTATGCTAAGCTTAATGTACTAAATTAGCAGCTGTGGAAGACGAATTTTATTACAGTATTATTATATGCAAATAAAAACGGACTGACCCATATTTTTTGTGCTATTTGGTTAGAATTTTTTTACAAAGTTTAACAACACGAAGATCGAATGCAAAGTAGAGCTTTGAACATTGCTTTCTCATTATATTTGATTGCTTACAAATCTACCTCTATGAGGAAGAATATGTTTATCTATGTTGCTTTGTAAACATTCAAATATAATAAGGAAGCAATGTGCAAAGCTCTAATTTGCATCCTTGTTTTATATAAGTAAATAAATATCACGTTTATATATATTTTCTTCCTCTCTGGCAACACTTGAATTAATTTAGTGTTAGTTGACCTGAAAACGTTGATTTTTTTAAAGATTCAAAATGCCATAAAATCCGAACCCCTTTACCGATCATCGCAAAATTTGGTACATAGGAGCGCTGAGTATTATTGTTAATTTGTAGAAAATTTCAATTGATTCGGTGATATTTTACGTGAGTTGAAGCAAAATGTAAATTTTTCGAAAAATTCGAAATCCCATAAAAACCAAACCCTTTTATAGATTCATCCCAAATTCAATACCGATCCTCCTTTAGCATGGCTTTATTTGTAAAATAATATTTAGCTCGATCGCTGAAAATTTGCGGAAGCTGGAGAACCTACAGACTTTTTCTAAAAATACAAATTTGGATAAAAAATAATCTTATGTTCGAAATTTTTCTAAATGATCATAAACAATGAGGTCTAAATCACCATGCGTGTGGTTTGAATTTTCTATGTCGGCCACACACACACATATATACATTACATACACACATACATTTTTTTTTAAACACTTTTCTCGACGTTCGGACCATTTTGAATAACCTGACCTGAAAATAAAAAAAGGATGCAAAGTAGAGCCCATTGCACATTGCTTCCTCATTCTTTTTCGCTTTTTACAAAACCGCCTCGATTCTTTCGAAGTTTCTTTAGTTTATTCTTGGCTTCCTCGTAAAGGAAGCTTTGCGAAAGATGAAAATTATTGACGAACTTGAAGATTTCTGACGTTTTACGAAATCCAGAGCGACACCAATAACTTTAAAAAAATTTTAAATCTCGTAAAATCCGAACCGATTTACCGATCATCACCAAATTTGGTACGTAGCACGGCTGAATGGTATTTTTCCTGTGTAGAAAATTTCAGTCGATTAGTTGAAATTTTACCTGAATTAGAGCAAAATGAGAATTTTCCGAAAAATTCAAAATCTCATAAAAACCGTACCGCTTTACCGATTTGACCCAAATTCAATACCGAAGGTCGTATCACTTTGTTCAATTTTAATACGAAGTTTTAGCCCGATAACTAAAAATTCATATTTCAGTCGATTAGTTGAAATTTTACCTGAATTAGAGCAAAATGAGAATTTTCCGAAAAATTCAAAATCTCATAAAAACCGTACCGCTTTACCGATTTGACCCAAATTCAATACCGAAGGTCGTATCACTTTGTTCAATTTTAATACGAAGTTTTAGCCCGATAACTAAAAATTCATTCGAGCTAGAGCATTTACATAATTTTTTCAAAATTTTCAAATTCTTATAAAAATGAAATGCGTTAAGCGATTTTTGTAAAATTAAAATTAGTCAGTACTGTGCATGTTGTTTAAATTTTAGCTGATTCGATCGAATACTTTATAAGTTACAGGTATATGCATTTTTGGCCTTTCATCACACACACACACACATTATACATCCGGACAATTTTTGTAAACCACTTTTCTCGGCGTTTCAGACCATTTTAAACGTTTTGACATTAAAATCTCGATAAAAAAGTTTTTCACGAAAACAAAACTTCCTCTATAAGGAAGCAAAAATAAAAAAATTGTACATAAAAAGAGCTTCTTCTATGAGGAAGCCAAAATTAGCACACATTTGACTAGTATGAAGAGCAGAAAAGCTTCCTTTTTAAAGTGAGTGGCTACATCTTTGAATGGCGACTTAAAAAGGCGGCAACTGACGGAATTATAAAAATCTGCACTCTCAATTTCGATGGATAGTTTGTTGAAGGAAAATCTTGTTTGTTAGCGACCTCATTAATGAGTGATTCGCGCTGTTTGATGGAGAAGCATTCGGGTTAATGTCAGTTTAACACCACATAATTTTGATCTAAATTAACGTAGTTTTTTCTGTAAAATCGATCGGTCATTCGAGCAGCAGCTCCGCTGCTCTCGGTATCTGCCAACACGCATGACGTAACGCGTCTCACCGTCTCTCGGTCGTAAAAATGGCAGGCACCTGGTCAGAAGACGAAATCGGAAGAAAATGGGACCGGTGCTTCACCGACGCGGTCTTAAAAATGGGTAAGTAACGATAAATCGCTTATCCCCTTTTCGTTGATACCCGTGTGTCGGTATTTTTCGTCAACCTTAATTGATGTTTTGACGTCTTTCAGGAGGCGGTATTTTCCTCGGATCTGTGTTTTCCCTGCTCTTCTTTAGACGTGAGTCCCAAATTTACATGCTATCGAACGTACCACGATTTCTGGCAAATTTTTTTCCGCGAGAGTAATCAATGAATTCGCTACGATTAACGTTGCGGCGTATGACCATGAAATACATAACCTATTTTGTGTAAACGTGTAAGGTAGGAGCTCCGAATGTGCATAAAAATTCAGCATGACTCACAAGGACACAGAATTTTGGTTTTCAATTTTTCATGATATTCTGGTATACTTTGAGTGTGCAAAAAAAAAAAATCAAAAAAATTATCAACTACAATTAATAGCTGTCAGTGTACATGAACATTTGATTTTTCTTTTCATCACGTCGCCAGATCCTAAGTGACGATATATTCATGTATGATTAAAAAAATTATTACCTAAATTTGATAAAATCGTTATTGATTTTATTGTCAATTTATTTATAATTATTAAAATATTATATGTATAATATTTTGACATAATTTGACTGTAGTAAATATATATCGTAGTAAAAAATATAGACAATTGTATTAAATATCTGAATATATCTGTTAACTACTTTTGGGTCAACTATTTGTATATCATACTTAATTTTATTAAATAATAAGTTATTTAGTGGAATTAAAAACTGCATATTTTTCTGCCACAATTGATCATATAAGTTAAAACCAAAAGCTGTGCTCTTGTTTAACAACATTGTAGACCATTCTTATCTTTTGTCCACTAAATTAAAAGACACAGAGGAATATTAAGTCAGAACATTTGATTGAATTTTCTTATACATGTTTCATGTCACCTTAACAATATTGCAAAACTTTCCTACAAGGTTTTACATGTGATCACTATATGAGACATTTGTTATTGAACCAGATACTTTTGAATTAAAATGTAACTTGCATCTTCTGTAATATTTCCTTTTAAAGTATGGTGAAAAAAATGCAATTCTTGAATAACTGGGAAAAAATCTGAAACACTAAAAAAAAAGTGTTAGTAAAATCTGACTAATATCAGAAATATCTTATTCAGAAAAACATAGAATAGTCAACAGAAATTGTGTCAGAAATTCACATTAGTGTTATAACACCCCATTACTTTACAAACTAAAGATTACAGTACAGTTTGTTTTGTAGTTATAATTTCATAATAATAAACTGCAGCGATTATAGAATTATGTGTGTACTTTTACATCACTACAAAAAAAAAAAACTTTATTCTTAAATATTTGGAAAAAAATGGAAAATCATGATCCTCAATTACTCTCGCAATGCAATAACTGTAGTTTTGCATTTTCTCAAATAGATTACCATGAAATTGTATTGAAGATGAATATTTTTAACTGTGATTCAAAATATTACACCGAATATTATAATAGCTGCTTGTTATTATTATGAAAATGTTATTTTAAAAAAAATTAGGAATGTTAGGATTGTTTCAACAATCATTGGAAATTCAAACTAATCTATCTGTAGTTTTGCATTTTCTCAAATAGATTACCATGAAAATGTATTGAAAATGAATATTTTTAACTGTCATTCAAAATATTATGCTGAATATTATAATAGCTGCTTGTTATTATTATGAAAATGTTATTTAAAAAAAAATTAGGAATGTTAGGATTGTTTCAACAATCATTGGAAATTCAAACTAATCTACAGATAATTACCAAATTCACATTCGGACCTCTTTCCTCATTAACTTTAAAAATGGGACAATAAACGCGACATAAATCAAGATTTCTCTCCTACCTTTCAGGGAAGTGGCCTGTGATAACCGGAGCAGGTTTCGGATTAGGAATGGCGTATTCCAATTGCGAAAAGGACATCAACGCATCGCTGCACCAAAGTAAAGCAAAGCCCCGAAAGTGTGACGACGAAAAAAAGTAGCCAAACCGCGTCGTGAATGAATATTTCAACCTCCGAGAATGGTGAAAAAAAAACAACGTTCGCGCAGCAGGCATTAGAACAAAGGCTAACGACGCTGCTGATCTAGTTGAATTTGTAAGATTATAGCAAAAGATCGCTGCTGTAATAATAAAATTCGTACAGTGTACATATATATTTATTATTACTATACTGTAAAGTTAAGCTATCCGAAAAATAAAACCGGCTATATAATGTTATATATCAAATTATAAAATCCATATATTCGCTTTCAAACAAAATTGAAACATTTTATTCAGTCAAGTAATCTTTGAGACAAAACGAACCATCTTTAGCACGGATACGAGAAATAAACATCTATTTTTTTCTAAATTAAGTATCTTTTAATTCGTCGCAGAACAAACTCAATATAGCTTCGTCGTCGGAATTATCTTCCAAGCCTTTTTCAACTTGTCGCGTCGACTCATCGACTTTTGACCCTCCGTTTGCGACAGGAGAATTCGTTGTCTTTTCGTTGTCGTTCGCCTGCATCGGAATTGCCATTTCGACATTATCGCGGGGATCGTCGTTTCCTTGGATTTCCTTCAGCGTAAAATACGAGGCTTCGTTCTCTTGGCAACGAGGAAGCTTTTCGCTTCTTTGGGAGCCAGCTTCGCTTGCATTTTCTTCGGAACGATCGGCATCTTTCTTATTCGGTGATTCGTAAGCAGGCGATCTAGCTTCTTGATTCATCAAAGCGCCATCCTTTTCTGGAGTCGTCACCAAGTCGTCCTCACTTGTATCCATTCGCTCACCGGGATCACCGAGCTTTTGCTGTTTGCTTGGTGTTGGACCATCGGTGGAATCCGAAGATCCATTGGCCAGGGACGATTTAGTCTTAGGCTTTTCAATCGATCTGGTATTAGCCTCCTGACCCTGATCCGCAATAACGCTTTCATTTCGCGCCTCTCTAAACTTCTCCCAGACGCTACTTTCCGCTTGAGCCTCGCCATTTTCGCGACATGTTTGATTTTCCTTCTCCGGACGACTCCAATGAATTCCTAGCTCCTTTCCTCCCTCTTCGTCGATATTTCTCACGGGCAACAGCAAAGTCGGAGCACTGGGATGAGCGATTTTTTCGATTTCGGATATGGCGAGTTTGGCCTCTTGAATAACGCTCAAGTTGCTGTCTTTCAGCGCCATACCAAATAGTTCGATAGAATATTGCGTCGGTGGTGGAGTCGAAGGATGGGGATTTAGTTGCATGGCTTTCAAAGCTCGCAAAAGACCCAGACGGCAATCGTTGTTCTCTTCGTAGAAGTTTTTGTCGTGCTTGCCCAAATAGTAATCATACAGCAATGGAATTATGGTATTTTGTATACTCTGAAAAAAAAGTTAAAATCATTTTTCTCAACGTTAACATTTTTTTTTTTTCAATACCAACATGGGAATCTAAAAAAAAATCTTTGGGCCGGGTTAAAGTTCCAAATGGTAAATACACGAATGTAAAAATTGCGAAACTTAATACCTCACCTGCATTTTTGACGAAATGTTTTCTAGCGTTCTTCGTCAAAAATGTAAGTCAGATATTGAATTTCGCAATTTTAGACCTTCGAGCATTTAACACTCGGAACTTTATCTCCGAGAGGCGAGGGAAGCGGGGTTAAAGTTCCGAATGTCAAATGCACGAAGGTCTAAAATTCCGAAATTTAATATCTCACCTACATTTTTTACGAATTTCGCTAGAAAACAATCCGTCCAAAATACAGGTGAGATATTAAATTTCGGAATTTTAGACCATCGTATATTTACCAAACGGAATTTTAACCCGCCCCCAAAATCTTTACGAAAACAAAGCTTTCTCCATGAGGAAGCTAAAAATAAATTTACGAAGCTTATATTTGCAATAAAGATATTTTTTGATTATTTACTTTGTAGAAGGATGGTTTGAGCGCATTTCCCGCGTTGAAGTAAATGTTTTCCAAAGTTTTCAGAGCCGCTCCACATAATTCGGCGTTTATGCAAGGATTTTTAGTTGCAACATTTGCGCTACCTAAACTCGCACTGTTCTCGTATTGATTATCCTTGAATCGTTTTAGAGCCCTTTTCGATAAATGCTGAGTTTTCTGAACCTGGGAAAAAATTCGTTTATCAATTGTTGCAGCGAACTTTGTATTGTTGTTCATTATTAATTCTACTTACTGTTAAGAGTACACGCTCTTTCTCCGGTTTGATATCTTTCAAAAGATGCGGAAGAAAGTCTTCGGCGACGATTTCAATGCCCGAGAGCGTTCCGAGGCACGACAACCACGTGGTAAGGCTTTTATAAACGGATATCCTAACATTTTTGAATGGTTTGCTGCCGCTTATAGTTGTTTGATTCTCACCAGTCTTATCAGTCCACTTTAGTGTTTGCTGATAGAGCTGCAATATCGTGATCGCAAACGGTACCAACTCTTGTTTAAATCTGTAATAGGAATATTAAATTATTAGATCGTTTTCGAAAATAAATGCGAAAACTATTTTTTTTTTTTTTTCAAATTCGAAATTCTATAAATTTCAAATTTTATACCGTTTGTCACTAAATTACATATATATATATATCGTAGTGTGAAGGCAACATTAATTTCTTTTTAAACTTGGCGTCGAGTCGCTACCGCGACTCTTGATTAGCTGAACATTATTTCAATTACATACAAAATGCGGATTTTTTATCTCAAGTTTTCGAAAAGTTAACGCGATAACGTCAGTTTTGTAATCCAAAATTCTATAAAATGCTTTTTTTTCATTAGTAAATACAGAGTCACCGTTATTAATTGTTAATGTTTTCTGAAATTTCGTAAACATTTTACACCCAACAGGGCAATAATGGCTAATAAAATGAAATCCAAAAGATTATACAATTTTTCGGAATCTTAATTATAACAAAAATATATATTTTTAAAGTGTTCATGTTATGGTCTCACATACCCATTAATAAGTGCATTCAAGACGGTAAATAAGCTAATGTGCAACTTCGGTAGAATGAAGTACAGCATTTGCTTCTTGAAAGAATCTTCATTTCTCAAGTTTGCAGGCGTTACGGCTAAGCCTCTGCACAAGACTTGCAGAATATCGTTGGGAGAAACTGCATTTTTGCCAGCACAACCTCTGCAATTTGAAGAAACCTGATGAATTACTGATGATCATCGCAAATTAATTTTGACTGAATTTAAAAAAAAATTCGTTACCGCAGCATAGTCGATAAATAAGTGCAGAGGTTTCCAAATCTCCTTTCTAGAGCGCAATAATATTCTATAACATTATCTTCCGAGATGTTAGGAAGTTCTAACTTCTCCCAAATGTCCATAGACTCCAGCTCGATCAAGCCGGTAAATAAATCGTCCATTATGGCATGGAGACTATTGCATAACAGTGCTTGACTATACACCCAGCCAGTGTAGGTGGGTTTTGTTGGAGGCGGCTTAAAAGACCGCTCTGTAGCTCTAGCTAAGAGGGTATAACAATTGGCTCCTGCATGAACCAAGGACTTTTGGTCTGAGTCAATGATCGGCAGAATCATCTTCCTGATTGAGGTCTACAATTTCGGATAATATATATAAATCATTTCTTTATTTTAATCTTTAAAGTTGGAGGAAATGAATACCAATTATCAAGAAATTATTGCATCAATATGTGTTCTGAATACATAGAAGTTTTTATAACTAATATTGATAAACATGGAGCAAAAGATTAACTGTGATAATGAATAAATTTATTGGTGCAGCAAACTAATTTGAATCTACTCGTTTTTTCACCATCAAGTATAAGAAATATCAGTACTTATTTACTGTTAAAAAAGTTGTAAATATGTAATAGAGTATGAAATGCACTAACTGTATACATTAAACAAAAATGAATGTACTCTGGACTGAAAATTTACAAATAATTTGCTGAATAAATATACTGTTTCTTTAAATGTGAACAATATCATCAAAATTACAACGCATATGTAAATGAGGATTAAAAAAAAACGTTTCTGTACAAAAACTTTTAATGTGTTTTATTAATTCATGAGCAATTTATTTTTAAAGTTTAGAAGAGTTTGAAACTGTCAAATTATTGCACAAAAAAGTATTGTATAATTAACTTAATAGTTATTATTTTGCAACAACTATCTACAGCTCTTTTTTTAATATTCAAACTTTGGATATATCAGAAATAAAAATGTGAGCTAAATTTGCAGAAATTTTCTTGAAATAATAGAGACATATACTTAATGCATTAAATGATAAGTAGAGGACCATCCTCTATTTTTGTCAGAATATTGTATAATTAAATTGGAAACTAATTTTTTCTCCATCTATCCAAAGTTTCACAACTTTTTATTAGCACTGCAGATCATTACAATTGAAATAATAATTATCAAAATTCACCATAAATTGTAATTAAAAAAAACGCTGACATGCAGTTACAATATCAATATAATAATCCAATAAAACAGCTAATCTTTCTAAATGTATCATGCACAAATATAAATAGAATTCCTTACCTGCAAACGCTCGCTAGGCTCTTTATAATGATAAAGTATTGTAGCAATCAAGTAAAACGTAGCTCCGCACTTTCTGTCCATTTCCAAATTTGAAATAGCGATAACCAATTGCTTGACAGTTTGCATCGACACGTGTTTCTGTAGTTCGGGAATTTCTTTGCACACGTTGACCAAACTGCCGAGAACTCTACACGCCAAAATAATTTCCCTCTGATTGCTCTGACCATTCTCCAAAGTTTGGGTGGCTTTGGTAATCCAGAGGATGGCATATTTTGTCAAAATCTCCTTTGAGCATCTTGGCAATACGTGCAAGAGAATGTTGAGTCCATCATGACGAGTGGATGATTGATTCAATCGAGAATTCACGTGAGCTATTACCGCATTTTGCAAATTGTTCACCTGAAAAATCAATTATGCAGTTTCAGGGAAAGTTTTGCCGGCGAAAGCGCTAAATGAATATTGAGGTTATGTTGCAATTTGGTTCTTACTTCTTCGGGGTCGGAAGGCAAGTCGTCGTTCACGGACAGCACATCCTTGAGGAAGATATCGTATTCCTTCGAATTAGTGTCGATTGCACTTATCAAATCTGTCACTTTAGCCATTTTTAACTGAATAAATATGGTCAACTCGTGTACATTATTTTGAATGGCGCTGACAAGCACATGTAAAGATATATGAAAGAGAGCACGTGCTAATAAACCGCTTTACTGCGGTAGTCAAACAAAGTTACAGGTGCTCATTTATTCGCTTTTTCGTTAGTAGAGAAAACTTTGTTTTCGAGACTTTTTTTCACCATTTTCATGTCGGCATATTTCTAATTATCTGAAACATCGAAAAAGAGACCTAGAAATAGATGTGCGGTGTGTGTGGCCTTACCTCTAAAATTAAGGATGTTCGACTGTTTCATACTAGTCAAATCAGTGCTAAATTTTTGTAATTGTTTCATTAAAGTTTAATGCATTAAATATAAATAGTAGAGAGTAGTTTGAATTGAAGCATGTATACTTAACCCAGAGAAAGATTAATAGTGCCGAATTTGCATACAGATTAACTAAACGTTACATTCCAATGGGATACATTTTCGTTCAGTTTTTTCCAAGAATAATCAATAATTTTTTGCCAATTTTGATGAGTGATGGCTCATTCTCTTTCTTAAAAGATGCTCTACAAATTGACCAGCTGGATATTTGTTATTATTCATCGTTTAATAATTATAGCCTGCTGTTTAACAAAAATCAAAATACTTTCATAAACAAATAGCTATAATTATTAAACGATCAATAATATCAAATATCCAGCCGGTCAAGTTGTAGAGCATCTTTTAAGAAAGAGAATGAGCCATCATTCATTAAAATTGGCTAAAAATTATTGATTATACTTGGAAAAACCTGAATGAAAATATATCCCATCGGAAAGTACCGTTAATCAGTTAAAATTTATGCAAATCCGCCACTATTTATTTTTCTCCCGACTTCGCTAAAATAACCTCATTTCGTGTTCGCAACGCGGGCGGGAAATCGCTCATTTCTTACGAATGACGTACGCATGCGCAGTCCGCTCTCATTACCTCCCGAGGGAGGTAATAATCGTACTACGCATGCGTGTCGTCATTTGTTAAAAATGAGCTTATTCTCCGCCCTTGTTGCACACACGAAATGTGGTTAGTTTTTAGCGAAATCGGGAGAAAAGTGTAGTACGTTACACGGGAGGGGTGCGAAAAGTTGCACTTCCCTCCCTTGTAACGTAATGTACTATTGTTTTTTTTAAATTTATACATTTATATTATCACAAGCAATGTTTCTTTTCGAAGTTTATAATCTACAAGATCCCTATATACATAAATAATTAACAACGTACTTGTGCACGTACATGTTTTTAATTTATTTCAAAACTTTTTGCATACATCGGATGTGAATGACGTAAATATACTTGTCTCAAGTTTTTTACACATTGTGTTTTTTTGGGGGGTTTCACAAATTTTTGCAATTTTTCCATAATCATAACTATTCACATAGAAGTTGTAAATAAATATTGTAAAGATTACCTCTAGGCAAAATGGGCATTTACGATAAAAAATAAAAATCGTCGTTCGAATTTTGTGAATCGGAAATCACTGATCAGAACTTATGGGGCATTCCACCGGTTATCGACACCGTCGCGCCACTCATATTGTTTTTTTTTTTAATGTAGAGCAATATAAAAAAACTCTAGAAATTTTTTTGGATTGTAAAAAAAAATTGTTTTTTTTAATTATCTAAAATTTGATTTTCTCAAAAAGTACGGCGACGATTGTTTTTTTGCAGTAAATTCTGTGTACAAAAACAACATTTTTGGGCCTAAGCCCAGAGTGGGGCGAGGCCTAGATTAGCAACTAAAAATAAAATTCTCTCGTAAAAGAATTTTATTTTTAGTTTTAGAATTTTATTTTACTTTACTGTAAAAAAAAATCGTCGCAACACTTTTTCAGAAAATCAAATTTTAGGTAATTAAAAGAACACAAATTAAAAAAAAAACTAAAAAAAATTCTAGAATGTTCTTTTATATTGCTCTACACATCTCAAAAGGAAAAAAAATTAGGATCACGACCCTGTCAATAAGCGGTGGAATGCCCCTCATATAAGAATGTTTCTATACAAAAATGGGTACCATTTTCGACTTTACAATACGCAATTTTTATTTATGTCTTCTGTAATTAATTTTTGATTGTCCTCCTCTAATAAGTTCATGAGTAACGAGATTTTACCGAAACCATTGTCATTGTTTTATTCGTGCTGAGAGACCAAGTTCATGCATTAAAATTTTTTATTTATGTCAAATGCCAAAACTGATATAAAAGAATAATGGTATTATATTTTCCCTAGTATATTTTATAAAAGTGAACTGCAAGTTTCGTCGAAGTTATTAATTATAATTTTCTCATTTATGGAATGTATTCAACATAATTTACATTATACTAACATAGCTATATATTAATTGTACATTTAATAATAAATAATCAAAATAAAATATTGTAGAATAAATAAACAAAACGTGTGGATTTTATATAGCGAAAGATTGCTCATCACTGTTTGTAGGCATCTTGCTTATCTTCTGTCAGTAAATACGAGACGCAATTCTTCGCTGCCATTCGAGTACATATGCCAATGGAAACACCTCTGGACGTGAGATGGCTTTGCTTTGATCGAAAATTACGCATTGTAAAGACCCATCGAGCTAGACTAAATATACCATACTTATAGCAATCAGAGCCAGCGCAAGCTACAGGTTCATTTATGAGCTCCGTACGCAACACGATTGACCCCAATTGCAAAAAGAAATTATGTAATTCTAAGAAGCGTGCACTGTATGGTAGATGCAGCAATGGTCCTGCCCATTCTCGACAAAGATTCACGCCAACGACCACGCGCATCAATAATGATGCTTTATAGGTGTTGCTGATCCTCCTCCTACATCTTTGTGATACATTAAGAAAACCTTGAGGTGCCTTAAGAAGACGCCTCAACACCAAAACAACAATAGTGAATTGTTTTCGTGGAGATTGACGTACGTGATTTAAAAAAAGTCTTGGTACAGGTAATAGTCGTAGGTCTCAGAAATTTAACTATTTTTAACGTTGAGCATTTTCTCAAAGCGTAAATACCGTAAATGTTTTTGTGGGATCTTTTGTTTTCGAAGTATTCCACAATGATATTATTCACAATAGAGTAACCGAGCACGCTTCTATCGGACAATAGGCGCTGCAGTGTTTATATTCGGTAGCTTTATTACCCTAGCAGACCCGGTCGCCGCGCAAACCACCATAGAATTATGGTCGTTTCCACTATAGCGGTTTTGTGCAAAAAGTTCACGTAGAATTATGGTCGTTTCCACTATAGCGGTTTTGTGCAAAAAGTTCACTTAGAATTTTGTCAAAACCACCAGGTAAACCACCATTCTTTGATTTAAACGAATTTCGGAGTGGTGGTTTACGTGGTGGTTTCGACAAAATTCTAAGTAAACATTTTGTACAAAACCACAAAATTTTATAACGACCCGAAGAGAGCGACAAAAAATCGATATATTGCCCTGCGGTATAATGTCAGAGGACGAATTGGCATGAAACCTCCCCGCTTATATGCGCCTCTGTAGTCACTTCCATTTACGAGAATCGGTACACGAATTCGCCATCTAGCGGCAGCACAAATAAGTAGAACTGTGAATCTAGAGTGTATAAGAAATGTTGTAATTACTATACACCATAAGAAATATTGACATGTCATATTTATATGGTAAACAAACCCAGAGAACATTTAGTGAGTTTTCAGCCGCTAGATGGCGAATGACCACGACTTTTCTCGTAAACGGAAAGATCTACGGTGGTGCATATAAAGAACAGTCTTTGCGCCCAATAGTGTCTTTCGTGGGACATCGAAAACATAGCAGTGAAGCTGCCCAATATTTGTTTTTTTGGTCGAGTTGTCATATGATAAGTTACAACTCTGACTTATCGACCTACTTTGGCTAGCGTGTTGCAGTTTCAACACAACAGTCAGTGAAACAAAATTAAATTACAAAACATGATGGCGTCTTTAAAAATGTTCACATTTTTTACACCCTAACTTGCAAAGCATATTAAATACATTTCCCCTTCCTTCCCTTAAATAAATTTAAGGGAACACATGGAAAATCCTTCCACAATTAATTCCAGTAACATATTGAAAATAGTACGAAAAATTTACTAATGGTTCGAATATAAAAAGGGAATACTGTCATACGTATACGTATAAGTAAAATTTCGGTTGGAAACATTCATATAGGAATAATGAGCATGGTACTAAAGCAAAATCGGAAAGATTACAATACACATTGTGAAAGCTTCTACGTGTATAGGAATAACTTTGATAAAGCCCTTGTGTCACCGCGGTACGGAAGTTATAGTAATTTACAACAGAAACTCGCGTAACAGACTTTTCTCTCCGTACAGATTTGTATAGTAATCGGGATCCAAAGTGGAAAAATGGCATTTTTTTCCAGAGACATATAAAGATTTACTAGGCGTCGCCCGCTGTACAATTTACGCTAAATAGTACAGCGGACGACGTCTAGTAAATCTTCGTGTGTGTTTGGAAAAAAATGCCATTTTTCCACTTTGGATCCCGATTACTATACAAATCTGGGAATGAGTACTATATTTTTCTCTCGGTGCAACCTACTTTTTTCATGAAGATATCAAATTTTGGCCTTCACTATCGTTCTCGAGTCGCATATTCTACCCCAGAAAACACCCGTTACCTGCATTTTTACCATGGCTTAAAAAAAGTGACTTTTTTCCGTTTCTGATTCCAAAATTCACAGATCCGACTTCCGGTCGGAAAAACCAACCTAAATTTTTTATTCTCGTTAACAGATCGATTTTTGGTCATTACAGTCTTTCTCAAGTCTCGTATTCCACCACAAAAAGCACCAATTTCGAATCATTTTACAGCCAATTAACAAAAAAAAAAAATTTTCGACGCTTCTTATTTCAGAATTCATAGATCTTTTTCTGGCCTTCACAATTCATCTAAAATCACATACAGAAAACATCCATTTTCACTTAGCACTGCACCCATATTTAACAGTTGCCAAGATATCTCTGCAATACTGCAGCACACCAAGAGAATATTTCAATGCAATATTGCTATGATAAATATATCCGGATCCACTTTATGACTGCGTCAGAATGTTCCATAAAGTTTTTTAAAATAATTCGACAAATATCTTGATGCACCATTATTTTAAGCACAAAAACAAAAAGATAAAGCTTTTTATCTGATTTTCCTTATGACGGATGAAGTGTCCTATTAGACATGAGATCACTGTGCAAGACTGTCTCAAGTTTCTGTTGCATGTTTCTTTATGTGCAAGCGGCATTCGTCGACCAAGAAGCCGGTAACGTAAATTTTTTCGTTTTCTTCCTCGTCGTGAATTCGCACGTTCTTCAAAATGATGTCGTGACGGTGTATATCATCGAGGAGCCGCGTGCAGTCCTACAACTTTTAATTCTCGATCATCCGCTACGTGTGTATCATTATAGGTATTGGCAGAGAGTCTGGAGGAACGTTATCATTACCATACACGTCGTGAGTGTCGAGAGATTCTTCGACTTCTCTTTCCTCCTCTTTTCCTTTCGCTCTGTCTTTCTAGATACACACAAGGTCGTTTGCACATAGCAAATCCGAGCCGCCGGTATATTTCTCAGCATAGAAGACTTGTGTTCGTTTAGGAGCTGAGGGGGTTGAAGTTTTCTGCAAAAAAAAATAAAAAATAAACATCCAATATTCGCCCTTTCGTGACCGGGAGACGCGTCCATAGAATTTCCATCCCATTAGACATGCAAATTGGTAGAAAACTCGACAGGGGCACAAAAAATCTTCAGCAGACCGAGTGGCATACATCCAACCGTGAAAACGAGTCTCAGATGTTGGAGAATGCATTTTTGTTGGCCAATCTACTAGTCACCTATATCCACGATAGTCCTTGACGTCCGTTCGAAGTACAGATCTTTTGGTTTTATTGCAAATTGAATGATACGACAGCCAGAGTGTTTTCTTCCGAAAATAGACATCCCACTGGTGATTCAGACATTCCTAAGCGCATTATCTACAGTGAAATCTTTTCCTATACCATTCAAATTCAAATTACTTCATTCTCACGTCTCTAATTGGTGTTACGTATAATTCCATTGTTTTCCTAGTGCAGTTAAAATCTGCTGAGGCGACAAACGTCGCAAATTGAAGAAATATGTAAACCAGAAGATCAGATTAAGTTAAGTGTAATGTTGTCGGATGTAATTGTTTCGAACTGAAACGAGGTTTTAATTATTGAAAAATGGCATCAGTAGATGGAGTTTACAATTTCCAGTAATTTTTTGGGTATTAATCCAATGGGCAACTAAACATCCTAAAGACGTTTTTAGAAAGTCTTAATATGTCCTGGAGACATCATAGAACATTGTCGCTAATGTCTCCGAGTTGTCCTAAGGACTTCAAGACGCTTTAGGACGTTCTAGTCCGAACCTTGTCGAAATATTGGCATTTTTTATAAGGCACCAACTAATAATCTAAGATTTACAGAATTGATCTCATCGGATATCATTTTCCTGTATAAACAAACAGTAAAAAAAAAGCGAATTCACAACATGTTTATTTATCTAATTTAAAAAAGGATGCAAAGTAGAACCTTGCACATTGCTTCCTCATTATTTTTCGCTTTTTACAAAGCTCCCTCTATGAGGAAGCAATGTGCAAGGTTCTACTATGCATCCTTTTTTAAAATAGATAAATAAACATGTTGTGAATTCGCTTTTTCTATTTCGTTATTCCGTTATTATTAGAGCGTTTTCGAAAGTAAATGCGATAACGTATATTATTAAAAATAATTCAACATTCCGTAAAATCGCAAATTTGATACCGTTTGTCACTAAATTATACATATATAATGGCTCAAGATTGTTTCATTTATATACAAAACTTGAGCTCGCTATTTCAAGTTTTGCAAAAGTTACAATAGAGCGATAATGTCAATTTTTTGAAAAATTCAAAATTCCTAAAAATCTGAACCACTTTACCGATTCGAATCAAATTCAATACCAAACAGCATTGAGTGTACCTACTCTTATAACCAACTATTTAGCAAAATAGACTAAATTTTACGAAAGTTAGGGCGACCACGTCCTTTTTTCAAAAAATTCAAAACGGCATAAAATCGAAATTTTCGCACAGATTTTGTTGAAAATTGGTACAGTTGAAGAGGGTCTGCTGCTACACTAGTGTGCTAAATTTGAGCGCGATATACAAAACCGTTCTTGAGTTATCGGCGTTCGAATTTTCGGAGTTGTATACATACATACACACACACCCACACACATACGTACATACGGACATTTTTTCTAGATCACTTTTCTGGACGTTTTGGACAATTCTAAGTGTCCTGACATAAAAATCTCGAAATTTTTTTTTTTCATAAAAACAAAGCTTCCTCTATGAGGAAGCAAAAAAATTCACGATAAAGGTCGTATGTAATAAAATGTAGCAATTTCCACATTTTCCCGTGCTTAAAAAAAAGTGATATTAAAGGACGATCGGTATTAAATTTGGGCTGTATCTATATAAAGCGATTCACATTGTAAAGAATTTCGAAATCGAATTACTTCATTCTCACATCTCTAATTGCTTTTCCGTATAATTGTATTGTTTGCAAGCGTAATTAAAATGAGCTGAGGCTTGAAATGTTGCAAACTGAAGAAAAATGTAAACCAGAAGATCAGATTACGTTGAGCGTGAAATTGTCGGATGTACTTTTCTCGACCTAAGAAGAGATTACAATTATACCCTCCTGCGACTTTTTACTCCGGGTTTTTTTGCCCCCGATGTATATAATTCTGGTGGTAGATGGACTTAATGATTTCCCAAGTGGAAAAATTATCTGCAAGGCCCTACAGATAATTTTTATAAGAAAATTGACATCTAGAATTTCTGTATGGTGCTTTTAATACCTGTGGAATTTATATAATCTGAAGATTTTTTAAATAAAAAAGCAAACATTTTTAAATATATAATTTTCAAATAAATTCTATATAATTTATAGATTCTTTAAAGTAATTTTCCTAAAATCTTCAGTTTATTATATATAACGAGTACAAATTATATATGTCCATTTTCTTATACAGATTATATACACTGATTTATTTATAATATTTATAGAATATTGATATGGTAGTTCCATCTGGGTTGCAGCCATTTTTTTGGTTAATAAGCCAAATGGTAATCAAAATAGCGGTTCGCCAAGCGATAATCTATAAATCGGTTCGTATTTAATATAATTTCGAAATGAAATTACTTTATTATATTATAAATCAGTCATTACTTAAAATATGGACACGAAGATCTCACTACGTTGAGTGTCAAATTTTAAGCTACAATGAGGTACAATCTTTAACACCTGCTACTTTTTGCTCTTGATTTTTTTTTTGCGTACTATTCATACAATCCTTGCAGTCGATGGACTTAGCCGTGCGCGGTTATTGCGTTACGTCACGGTCAGGGGAATTAACCGTAATTATGCATCAGCGAACTGGTCGGTACAATGCAGGGTCGAACCCGAAGCCTCTCTAAGCTAATGGCAAATTGGTGCTCTTGACGAACGATGCAACCAAATGCCACGCGTGTTTCCACAGCCACTAATATACTCTCGTAAAGTGTATTGCGATAAAATGTAATAACGCTATTTTTCTAGCTACACACGTGCACTGATAAAAATATTGAAGGTAAAATTACTGCACAGTGCAGGAAGTTCTTTTACATAAATGGGTATAAAAAATTTACTACATGAGTATAATGTAAAATTCATGTACAATTCTGCTAAATTCGGTATAAAAGTCGTATTAATCGACACACAGAAAATAAATAGTCGCGACAACCAAATCCGCACTGATAAAAATACAAGAGAATACACAAAACGATATGAGATTTACGAAACAGGTATATGAATTCCATATTAATATAATTTTATTGTACATTTTTACACTAGTATGAGAATTCTCCGATACAAGTATTTGAAAATTACAGTACGTGAGTGATGTAATCTTCATTTTAATATACAAATATTGTATTTGTCAATGACGAAAGCATTTGAAAATTAATATACGGTATATGCATTCGAGCTTTATTTACGGTATATTAATTTTCAAAAACAAATGTTTTACACTGTTAAAAATGCTTGTGAATTTAATATACCAAACAATATGAGATGTACTAAACGGGTATATGAATTCCATATTAATATACTTTTATAGTAAATTTAAGAATAGTATAAGAAATCTCCGATACTGGTATTTGAAAATTACTAAAAATTAGTATTTGTCAATGACGAATGCATCTGAAAATTAATATAACGGTATATGCATCCGAGCTTTATATACTGTATATTAATTTTCAAACTAAAATTTTTTACAGTGCAGCGATCACCGGCTGTCAAATAAACATTTAGTTGCAACAACAAAATGCTTTGTTTCTTCAACAGTTTTTCAGTCCAGCACACCAACAGATATTTAAGGTGAGAAAATTTTTTGTTGAGCTGACCAAACAATCTATTTGACAGCCGGTGACCGCTTGCTTTGTTGAACCAACGAATCTCTTTTCCCAGTGGATGCACAGTATACTAAAATTTATGTACAGTCTGCTAAATTCGTTACAGAAGGCGTATTAATTAATGCACAGTATACCAAATATGCCTCACGTGTCGTGTTTTTAATATGAGTTGACTTTGAATTTGCAACACCTCGTCCACTGCTAAAAACGTTCAGTAGTAATACCCCAAGAGCTTCAAAATTATCGGGTATTTCCCGATAACTTCGTTGCATACAAACAAGAGTGTCAAGTTTTGCAGGTTAAAAAATCCCGAACGCTTGCGCGAGGGAATTTTCTGCAAAAATTGACACGATTGTTTGTATGCAAGGAAGTTTGAGGGAAATAAACGATTAATTTTGAAGCTCGAGGGGTATTTGTCGGATTATTTTTTCCATCGGAATTTCGGATCATTCTTCAGATCACGTTCCAGTTCTCATTAGAAGTTTGACAGATGTGAAGAATTGTCAGGTTAAAAGTTGTTCAGAAATTGTTTTTATTGCTTAGCAACTTGTTAGGAAATATCCGAAAAATATCCGAAATAAAGTCGCCTAGGTTCCCCCACATGAGGCCAAATGCGTCGTTTCTATTGGCCGAAATTCCGATGGGAAAAATAATCAAGGTAAAATTACTACACATGTGCAGGAAGCTCTTTTACAGAAACGGGTATATAAATTTACTACATGAGTATAACGTAAAGTTGATGTACATTTCTGCTAATTTCGGTACAAAACGCGTATTGGTTGATGCACAGTATCCGAAAATTGATGTAGAACTTTCTAAATTTTGTACAAAAATCGTCTTTGTCATGTAAGTTAAATACAATTTTACATTCAATTTTTATTTTTTTTCGTATATCAAATTCATTTTCCTGCACGGGTTTAGCAGAAATACAATACATTAAATTACTATACAGTATATGAATTTTTCAAATATATTTTATAGCGTATACTTGTACATTCGCAGCATCGACGAACCGAGGAATTTAATGACGTGTGATGATGAACTAATGGAAAATCTCTCATACATATCGGCCTAGCCCATAAGTTCTTCAAGTTTACTGAGCAAAACTCATTCCCGGTGATCATATCTTTATTTAAATCCGATCTATCGCACTGATAACCAAACTTGTACATTTTCATTACTTTTGTTAAATTGAAATTTATGGTAAAGTTTTTCTCAGAATAATTATTGACAGTGTTTGCGAAAAGAATTTCAAACTGCTAAACACATGCAACAAAAAAATCATCTTCAATCAAATTTAGCATAAATTGCCGGTCTCAATTTATTTTTGATTGCGTTATATAATTCCTTTTCTTTTCATTTCTATCGTATTTTGTTATCAATTTTTTTAACCAGTTATTCAAAGCTTAAACTTTTTTTATAACCGAGATTTATCTCTGAAATTTTCGAAAGTAATTAAAAAATGTTTTCTTTTGACTCTTAAAAAAAAATCTCAAATTTTTAGACATTTTTCCTCGAAAAAAAGAGCCTCCAAATTATATCTTATCGTGTTACAGAAGAAATTTATTCCCTGAAAAAAAGCGGAAACTGAAATTCAAATCAGAAGGGCGTATTGTCTGTAGATAATTACATAAGATACGCCCATAGTGACTTTGTTCGGTAAGCCATAGGATATAGTATGTTGACGAGTATGATAGGCGATCGTATATCTATATATTGATAGATACAGAGGCAGTTCTGAGTACAGTAGGCTCCAAAATTCATGACAATTAAGACAAAATAATGTTTCGATGGAATAAATAGCAAATTCCTTTCAATGAGGCAAAATACATCGCACGGAAAAAAAAGATTAGTTGCCATAATCAAGAAATGAGTTGACACAACCAATCGATTATTCTATTTATCTTACAACTCAAATGGTAATACCAACGATTCGAATGGTAATACCGACGATTCGAATGATAATACCGACGATTCGAATGGTAGTCCCAACTATTCGAGAGGTAGTCCCAACGATTGGATTAGTTAACCTAACTAATCTCGCGGGAACTAATCGTGAATAATTGAAGTTACTATTCGATATGGTTGAGGCAACTAATTTTTCAGACATTGCATACAGGAAATCGAAAACGTAGTTGCCACAACCAAACATTTCTTTCCGTGCGGTGTAGCAACGACGAAAAAGAAAAAAAAATGAATAGAGTCCAAATCTACACCCTGCGTAAAAGTATTAGCATCTCACTGTGCAATATAATGGTAATACAACAGAATTAGCTATGATAATAAAAATGGAGCATCATTTTTTACCAACTTTTATAAATTTACAATTAATTTTTATCACTACAACAGAATTAGCTAAGATAAAAAAATGAAGGATAATTTTTTACCTACACGGAGAGAAATTTATGTGTCATGACAACATAAAACGGTGACAACAAAAATCGTTACGTTAGGCTGACAAATCTTTTTGCTGGGCTGACCAATTTTTTTTGTAAGCCTAACAAAACGATTTTTGTTGTCACCGTTTGATGTTGTCATGACACATAGTTTTCTCTCCGTGTATTTTTTTAAGTTTACACTGCATTTTTTACCATTTTTATAATTTTTCAAAAGTCTGATCATAGTAAAAGCATCAGAGCATCTAATAACACCGTGTTTAAATTTGAAGCAGATCTATCGATCAGTTTTGATTTGTCATTTGACATAAACTAAAAAAAGAACATATAATATAAATACTTAAATAAATGACTTAATTGCTTAATTTCATTTCTTTCCACCATAACTTCTACAATACATCTTCCTTAACACTATAAAATATAAATACTTAAATGGATTACTTAGTTTCTTAATACTATAAAATATAAATACTTACATGAATTACTTAGTTTCTTAATACTATAAAATATAAATACTTAAATGAATTACTTAATTTCTTAATACTATAAAATTTTTTTCAAACTTCAAGAAATGCAATGAAAAAAAAAACGATCGATTTTTGTAAAATTCTACTCGGGTGTAAGCCCTTAATGTTCGTAACGATCATAAACTGGTACACGCTCACTAACTAGGCCGTTTACCTTACCTATCAGCGCTCGGCCATGCAGAGTGCACTGCAGGCGTTATTTACCACCGAAGTAATTTTATATTCATTCATTCATTCTGAAACTACAGTTTCGTTGTGTGCTCTGAGCGAACATAACGTTGTACGATCATGAACACTTCCGCTCGAGTATCCTCATCGCCTCACCCTCTCTCGCTTGTATGTACCGATATACGTATTTTAATCGAAGATCGTATCGTGTATCACGTATTCCTGTAGACCGCGGGATTCCAAACGCTAGAGCTCTCAAGCACTATGCAGTCGTTGCCGCGGCCAACAGCGTGCCTAGGATATTCGCCCACGAGCGATATCCTCGCCACTTCCTAGGCTTCGAAGTTTATCCGATCCCCGATAATAGCCGCTTTCCATTATCGATTCTCTCTCCACCACTGCGAGCTCCTAACACGCTACTCGATGCTTTTTGTCTTTACAGTCGATTGTGCGCTCGTTCTCCAGCCTGCTACTTATATTGTTTTCTATGTTTACACCTGTTTAACCTTTCTGGCATTTTTTCCGAGTTTTTTACGGAATTTTCTTTGGTCATTATCCAAGTTATTAATAGATTGTTAAAAGGTATGAGGAAAGATGATGGATCGTTGACGTTCTTACATTTTCTTTTTGGCTTTTATTTCAAGCGATATTTCTGTTGGAATTCAATTTTACGTCAGATATTTTACTTTGGAATTCTAGAGCGATAATGTGGGGTGTAATTACATCGCAACAGGAGAAAGAACGAAGGCAAAAAGTTGACAGTTGCACTGTAGGATTAATAAGGAAGGTTAAAGCACTATTTAAGGATGTTCGAATGTTTCTTACTAGTCAAATCAGTGCTAAATTTTTGTAATTGTTGCATTAAAGTTTAATGCATTAAATAACAATAACAAAGCATGTATACTTGACCCAGAGGAAGATTAATAGTGCCGGATTTGCATGCAGATTAACTAATTAACGTTACTTTCTAATGGGATACATTTTCCTTCACTTTTTTCCAAAATTAATCTATAATTTTTTGCCAATTGTGATGAGTGATGGCTCATTGTCTTTCTTAAAAGATGCTCTACAAATTGACCGGCTGGATATTTGATATTATTGATCGTTTAATAATTATAGCCTGCTGTTTAACAAAATTAAAATACTTTTATAAACAAATAGCTATAATTATTACACGATCAATAATATCAAATATCCAGCCGGTAAATTTGTAGTGCATCTTTTAAGAAAGAGAATGAGCCATCACTCATCAAAATTAGGTAAAAATTATAGATTATTCTTGGAAAAAACTGAACGAAAATATATCCCATCGGAAAGTAATGTTAATCAGTTAATATTTATGCAAATCCGTCACTATTTATTTTTGTCTCGGTTAAGTGTACATGCTTCAGTACAAATTAACGCTACACTACAGTTATTTAATGCATTAAACTTTAATGAAACAATTACAAAAATTTAGCACTGAGTTGACTAGTGTGACAAAGTCGAACATCCTTAATTTATAGTTTTATTCTACGTTTTCCATTGTTAATGGCGGGAAAGCTATATTGTCATTACATTTGCCATGTTGCAAATGTTGGGCATACCGAGAGTATAATATGACAATGTTTACTGTAGAATTTTGTAAAGGCACATTAATGCCTTCAATTATTAAAATATTCTGGTGAAAGCCATAAATGCCATTAAAGTCATGCACGAGGATGAAATCCGTGAGGTTAGGTTTGTCTTTGGCACCAAAAATGTACAAAACTAGCAGAAACGCCTAAAATACGCGCTTATTTGACACATCTTGAAAGATCTTCCTTATGATTATTATTGATTCTATTTTTAGTATACATTCTCTATTTTTTATTAGGAGGTGTAGTATTGTTTGTTAGGTTAGATTCTGCTGTATTTTCTACTGCTGTCCCACATGGAAATAAAGTATATCTTAAATATATTGAAAAATACATTAAAAATATATAAAATATATTTTGTTCGAAAAATTGTATGTGTCGAATATATTTTTGAATGTACGTTGAATTATATGCAAAGTATATAAATAAATATATTCGATATCTGTAATAAGTACAGTCGACGTGTACAACGAATATAGTTTCCATGTATTTTTAAATGTAGCTAGAAATATATTCGAAAGTATACTGCTAATTACATTCCAAATATATAACAAATACATTCTACATACATTTTGAATATGAGTTTCATGTCATCGAAGTATACCTGGTATGTATCTGAAATATATGTACTTTACATTCCGGAATATATTTCGAATATATGTTCAACTTACTAGAATATATACTCGGAATTCATGTTTCATATACTTCAGAGTACATCTGGAATATATGTTTGATATACTTCGAAGTATATCTGGAATATATGTTTGATATACTTCGGAGTATACCTAAAATATATGAGGTATTCTTGGCCAAGTCACTAAGCCTTCAACGCTGACCCTTTCCAATTTACTCAGTAATTTTTTTTTGCTCTATGTGTTAAAAAAAAAACTCCAAAATTTCTTGAAATAAAAAAAAAAAAATTTATGAATCAAAAAAACTGTTTTGGCCCCAATTTAAAAATTCCAAAAAATTCTCAAAAATTCTGTCAGATATGAAAATTTTCGAGCTTTGAGCCAGAGTGGGCAGACCATTTTGGCGCGTTATTTCTTCGAAAAAAACTTTTAAAAATCGTTAAAAATGTCCATTATTATCCATAATGCAAGAATACTTTCGACTCTGAGTCACTCTGACTCAAAGCTCGAAAATTTTCATATCTGACACAGAATTTTTGAGAATTTTTTGGAATGTATAAATTCGGGCCAAAACAATTTTTTTTCTCAAAAATTCATTAAAAAAATAAAAAATAAATCGAATTTTAAAAAACTTGTATATACATTATATATACGACACATATATCTAACTTATGTATTGAATGCATTCCGAATTACATCTGACGTATACAAAGAATATACTACATATATATCTTGAATATATAATGAATACATTCGGAACTGCATCTGACGTATACATTGTATATACGACACATATATCTAACTTATGTATTAAATGCATTTCGAGTTACATCTGACGTGTACGAAGAATATACTACATATATATCTTAAATATACAATGAATACATTCGGAACTGCATCTGACGTATACATGGAATATACTCCATATATATTTGAAACATACATTGAATACATTCGGAGCTACATCTGATGCATAGGTCGAATATCCGACATATATATCTGAAATATACATTAAATATATTTTTCGAGTATACTTTCTGTTCGAAAACTTAGGTGTGGCGAATACATTTTGAATATATTTCCTGTACAAGTAGTGTACAGTTCGAATATATTCGAAGTATACATACATATACCAAAAATATATTCGACATATATTTTTTATACATACAAAAATATATTTTTCAATATACTTTATTTCCATGTGGGGTAATACTACTGCACGACTTCAACACGTGCATAAGGAACGATCTGAAGTGCGCGCATAACGGAACAGAAAGTCAATCAGAACACGGAGAAAAAAAATGAGTTGGGCACACTCAAAAAGTCGTTGCACGGACTCACATTTCGTTAGTCCATATAACCACGCATTTATGAGTTGGGACAACCACTTATTCGTTGTCTCAACTCACAAAATGGTTATAGTCACTAAATAAATCGTTCTACCAACTCATTTATAGCCATCTCATAAAATGGGAGTTGTCCCAACTAACCTTTTTTCTCCGTGAATTACGAATCTGCGGTTTCATTTATATATCGCACTTCGAGATTTTTCGTTACATGCGTTTTTTGAGGAAGGGAAATGTTGCGATTGCTGCAACTTCTGAACACAAAAGACATTCAAAAAGATGGCGGTTTCCTCAAGAGTTCTCGCGTAGTTGATTGTATCAACCTTTGATCAGATTTTACTAATGTCTGAACAGAGGACATCGCTAGTACTGGATCGTTGCCAATCTGCATCTGACATAGTTACAAACGAACTTTATTGATGACCGGACCTACTTTTAAATGATATTATCTTTTTTTTAGATTTAAGCTCTGTAATTTATAAGTGCTTATACATAAAATTGTAAATCAAGATAAATAAAGTTACAAAAAAATCCTTTGCAGCAAAATCAAGCATTTTTAGATGTGATCTATCCTTAAACCGGACATTCTCTGTCTCCTCAATTACTAAACTTGAATTCGACTAAATTCGCAACTGAATATTCTCAATTTCACCACCTCGTAGATTTCTCACATTCGCTCGTTGTAATTTACGATTTAAGCTCATATTTTGAAATCTACAGTACTGTATTAATAATTATAATTATAATTATTAATTGTTAAATAAGTTCAGTGTACAGTAATTATGAATCAATAAAATAAATACATGAAATATTGTTGTCAACTTCTAAATGGCATTACAACGAAACTATGCCGTTAAAAACCCACAAATTTTTTGATTACGTTTATTAAATGATCATTTAAATAATCATCTAATAGGCAAACCTCCTTAATTCCTTAATCTTGTATAACCAAAATATCAAAATGATCGCAATTTACAGTAACCAATAAAATAACAAACCTACTTATCACCATGCTATTGCAAAAACCCGAAAAAATATAATTATCAATACCGATTTCTGATACCAATCATTGTCAACCTCTGCACACAATTTCTTCGTATAATTCTTACAACGATTTACGAGATCCCTCAATTTTTTTGATTACACACTTCCTTAGTGGTACGTAGGTTTGATATTTTGTTGGTTACTGTAAATTTGTAATTATCTTGGAATTTTGGTTTTGCAGGATTTTTCTAATCCTGCAAAACTAATCCTAATCCTACTTACCACCAGAGTTGTAAATGCCCAATACTTATAGTAATAAAATGATTCGATTCGTTTTGTAATCATGATTTTCTAATAATAACATGTAGCGATTATAATACAATGTATAAACTTTTGAATAACTGCAAAAACTATTCATTTTCAATAAAATTTCACGTTAATCTTTGGGGAAAAATGGAAAAACATAATTACTGCATTAAGAAAGTAATGGAGGACCGTGTTTTTTCATTTTTTCGACTATTTCTTCCAATATTTGAGCGAAAATGAGTTTTTTTTCAGCTATTCAAATGTTTACACATAATTTTATAATTACTTAAAGTCATAATTCATGGTGGCTGTTTTTTCGTCGAAGAAAAGTCCCTGACTTTTCTCTGATCAATCAAACTTTTTCCCTAACCAAAATTCCAACGATTTCTATTTTTTTAAATTGATGATGCTAATGAAAATATATCCAAAACAAGTGCACGTCTTCGATAAATAATTTATTTTTCCAATCAACAATGAACATATTTTTTCTGTATGTATTTTGTAACCTTAAATTACGTAAACAATCTTTGGAGTAATAAAGTTTCGCATCACATTAAACACCATTCTAATAATTCATGTTATATTATATGTATTATAATAATATATAACATTTTGTGTTAAAAAAATCTGCATCAAGTATTGTCAATCGGTTTCAATTAACAAATTATATAAAAATTGTAATTATAGTATTAAGGTTTATTTCTATTTTTTTTTGTGTTCATCATTTATCTAATTTTTTGTTTTTCAAGACTTCCATTTATGTACTTTTTATCTTCTTATGGGAGATTTAGCGCCAATTTACGTTTTCCCTGACCAATTTTTTTCCCCTGAATTTTCCCGGTTTTCCCTGACCGCGGCCGCCCTGTTATTACGTAATCAAAATTACAAAACAAACTGTACTGCAAATTGTATTTCTTGAATAAATGGAGATTTACAACTCCGGCTATTGCAAAAACCTATAAAAACCTAATTATCAATACCGATCTTTGTTACCAATCATTGTCATCAATCTCTGCACATAATATCTTTGTACAATTCTTGAAACGATTTACATGATTCCTCGTAAAATCAAGTAATTACATTCTAATAACGAATAAATGAATAATTATCTTCGAAATCGAAAGAAAACGTGGGGCGTCAGGTGAGCGGTCAGGGCCGTATGCAGTCAGGTAAAACAGAGAGAACCTGGGATCACCTACGCCTGGCAGACAACCTACCTACCTACCTACCTGCCTGCCTACCTACCACGCCGAGAACCTCTCGTTTCTCGAGTCAGTCCAGCAGCAGGCCCTCTCCAACTCCCTTCTCGGCATTCGTTCTTCGCGGTTCACTCGTTCCCCTACCAACCGGTGTCCAGTTATGTTGCTGTGGCGAACGCCGCTGGCTAGGCCGTCGTCCGCCGTTGGTTTTGCTGTTGCTTTTGCTGCCTTAAACGTCAAGACAACGACTAAGACAACATTGTTACTATAGTCATCCTCGCAACCATTAATTCGCGTTTACATTCGTAAAAACATATCACTCGATAACAACAAACACATATCGACAGTAGCGCGAGCGGCACCTACACGCAAGCAACGCAAGTGCGAGCGAAACATACGAGAGCATCGGTGAAGGAACTTGGCAGGATTCGTGACGTCACCTCCCGGTGTGTGCTACGAAAAGTGATGGTGCATTGAGTACAAAAAAAAATTTCAGTCCGTGTACAACGAAATAAACACGTTATTAACCATACAAATAAAAATAATCCTAATCCTGCAAACGAATAACCTCTCGATAGTCTTTTAAATATAGTATGTAAATAAAGAACTGTGTGTGACTTCCATTCGAGGTGTCAGTATACAAAATCGCGAGTGACATTTCCGAGCTTTATGCTTATAGTGAAATTAACTAGTGATTGAAGATACTTGTTCGAATTAAAGGAAGGAAAATTTATCGAATCGCGTCTGTGTCATTTCTCGTAGAATTCCTTCAACCAACCCTCTCCTGGAGTGGATTCACGACAAGCATTCTTAATATAATGGACTTCTTCTTTACGGTGAGTCGAAAGACAGTGTAGAATCTCAACGAGACACGAGGCCCTGAAAACCGCCTTCGTATTTATTATTTCTGGCGTGTGCAGACGATATTTGCTGTTGTGGCTGAGGAATTAATAAGGCTCGGGTCGTGCAGTGATCTCACAATAACGCACCTGCCATATTGAATCGGTTTTTCGTGTATTCGTTTTCTTGGGCCAATATAACACTACTACTCTTGGATATTTTATCCTCGAGTTAAGTTATTGGGGTTCGACCCTGCTTATATACACAGACACAGGTACTTTACAGACACGAGTTCTCAAACTTAATGTACATGTATACGAATGTGCTAGCGATCCCCGAACAGTGACGACTTCTCTCAGGACCGGTCCCCAAGCAGCACATCGTGCTGCTCGCCGAGACGATCTCGACTCTGCGCTCGATCCCTTTCATCCCCCTTCTCCTCTTACTCCCTGCCTCAGCGGCAGGGACGGCTCGTTCGTTTACGTACAGAGAGCGAAAGAGCGAGACGGATAAACGTGCTACGTGCCTTACGGACGCGCTTTCCAACAGGTGGAAGGCGCACCATCGAGCTCTATAGTAGTATAATACATATGTGGCATTCCATATCAATTTAAACGATAAAACAAAATTGCTCACATTATTTATAGGAATCAGGATACATAAACCCAACAAATATTGACAAACTTTTGAGAGGTTATTTTATTTTTTTTAAAATTTTTATAGTAATCAGGATCAGAGTTGTAAATGCCTAATACTTATGGAAATAATGATAATAATACGATCAGCTCTATAATTATGATTTTGTAATAATAACATGTAGCGATTGTAATACGATGATTAAACTTTGGAATGGCTGCAAAAATTATTATTTTTTCTCAATAAAAATTCAAGGTCATCCTTTTGAAAAAATGGAAGAAAATAAGTAATGCATTAAGAAAGTAATGTATTACTTATTTCTTCCATTTTTTCCACTATTTCTTGCAATATTAAAGCGAAAATTAGTATTTTTTTCAGCTATTCAAATGTTTACACTCTATTTTATAATCACTGCATATTATTATTATGAAATCATAATTACAAATCAAATTGTACTGTAAACTATATCTCATGAATTAATGGGGATTTACAACGCTGATCAGGATATATAATCCCAAGAAATAGAAATTGACAAACTTTTGAGAGGTCATTTAATTTTTAAAAATTAATATAGTAATCAGGATATATAATCCCAACAAATAGAAATTGACAAACTTTTGAGAGATGATTTAATTTTTCAAAATTAATATAGTAATCAGGATACATAATCCCAACAAATAGTAATCGACATCTTTTTGAGAGGTGATTTAATTTTGAAAAATTGTAAATCAAATAGTCATCTGTTCGAAAACGCACCATCGAGCTCTATAGTAGTATAATACATATGTGGCATTCCATATCAATTTAAACGATAAAAAAAATTGCTCACATTATTTATAGTAATCAGGATATATAATCCCAACAAATATTGACAAACTTTTGAGAGGTTATTTTATTTTTTAAAATTTTTATAGTAATCAGGATCAGAGTTGTAAATGCCTAATACTTATGGAAATAATGATAATAATACGATCAGCTCTATAATTATGATTTTGTAATAATAACATGTAGCGATTGTAATACGATGATTAAACTTTGGAATGGCTGCAAAAATTATTATTTTTTCTCAATAAAAATTCAAGGTCATCCTTTTGAAAAAATGGAAGAAAATAAGTAATGCATTAAGAAAGTAATGCATTACTTATTTCTTCCATTTTTTCCACTATTTCTTGCAATATTAAAGCGAAAATTAGTATTTTTTTCAGATATTCAAATGTTTACACTCTATTTTATAATCACTGCATATTATTATTATGGAATCATAATTACAAATCAAATTGTACTGTAAACTATATCTCATGAATTAATGGGGATTTACAACGCTGATCAGGATATATAATCCCAAGAAATAGAAATTGACAAACTTTTGAGAGGTCATTTAATTTTTTAAAATTAATATAGTAATCAGGATATATAATCCCAACAAATAGAAATTGACAAACTTTTGAGAGGTGATTTAATTTTTCAAAATTAATATAGTAATCAGGATACATAATCCCAACAAATAGTAATCGACATCTTTTTGAGAGGTGATTTAATTTTGAAAAATTGTAAATCAAATAGTCATCTGTTCGAAAACGCACCATCGAGCTCTATAGTAGTATAATACATATGTGGCATTCCATATCAATTTAAACGATAAAACAAAATTGCTCACATTATTTATAGGAATCAGGATACATAATCCCAACAAATATTGACAAACTTTTGAGAGGTTATTTTATTTTTTTTAAATTTTTATAGTAATCAGGATCAGAGTTGTAAATGCCTAATACTTATGGAAATAATGATAATAATACGATCAGCTCTATAATTATGATTTTGTAATAATAACATGTAGCGATTGTAATACGATGATTAAACTTTGGAATGGCGGCAAAAATTATTATTTTTTCTCAATAAAAATTCAAGGTCATCCTTTTGAAAAAAAGGAAGAAAATAAGTAATGCATTAAGAAAGTAATGCATTACTTATTTCTTCCATTTTTTCCACTATTTCTTGCAATATTAAAGCGAAAATTAGTATTTTTTTCAGATATTCAAATGTTTACACTCTATTTTATAATCACTGCATATTATTATTATGAAATCATAATTACAAATCAAATTGTACTGTAAACTATATCTCATGAATTAATGGGGATTTACAACGCTGATCAGGATATATAATCCCAAGAAATAGAAATTGACAAACTTTTGAGAGGTCATTTAATTTTTTAAAATTAATATAGTAATCAGGATATATAATCCCAACAAATAGAAATTGACAAACTTTTGAGAGATGATTTAATTTTTCAAAATTAATATAGTAATCAGGATACATAATCCCAACAAATAGTAATCGACATCTTTTTGAGAGGTGATGTAATTTTGAAAAATTGTAAATCAAATAGTCATCTGTTGGAAAACGCACCATCGAGCTCTATAGTAGTATAATACATATGTGGCATTCCATATCAATTTAAACGATAAAAAAGAATTGCTCACATTATTTATAGTAATCTGGATATATAATCCCAACAAATAGAAATTGACAAACTTTTGAGAGGTCATTTAATTTTTTAAAATTAATATAGTAATCAGGATACATAATTTTTTAAAATTAATATAGTAATTAGGATACGTAATCCCAACAAATACAAATTGATATATTTTTGAGAGGTCATTTTATTTTTTTAAATTAATATAGTAATTAGGATACATAATCCCAACAAATAGAAATTGATAAATTTTTGAGAGGTGATTTAATTTTAATAAATTGCAAATCAAATAGTCATCTGTTCGAAAACGCACCATCGAACTCTATAGTAGTATAATACATATGTGGCATTCCATATCAATTTAAACGATAAAAAAAATTGCTCACATTATTTATAGTGATCAGGATACATAATTTCAATAAATATTGACAAACTTTTGAGAGGTGATTTAATTTTTTTAAATTAATACAGTAATCAGGATATATAATCCCAACAAATAGAAATTGACAAACTTTTGAGAGGTCATTTAATTTTTAAAAATTAATATAGTAATCAGGATACATAATCCCAACAAATAGAAATTGATAAATTTTTGAGAGGTGATTTAATTTTTCTAGATTAATATAGTAATCAGGATACATAATCCCAACAAATAGTAATTGACAAATTTTTGAGAGGTGATTTAATTTTGAAAAATTGTAAATCAAATAGTCATCTGTTGGAAAACGCACCATCGAGCTCTATATTCGTATAATACATATGTGGCATTCCATATCAATTTAAAAGATAAAAAAAATTGCTCACATTATTTATAGTAATCAGGATACATAATCCCAACACGTAGAAAGTGACAAACTTTTGAGAGTGATTTTTAATTTTTTTTTAAATTGTAAATTAAATTATCAACTGGGAGACATTAGAAATTTAAGGGAGATGTTGAAGAATCTTTTTTTTTAAAGACAACGTATCTCGATAGCTATAGATTATAGAAAGAGATGTCTCTGCATCAAAGCTGTATGTACTGTCACTAATGTGACAGTATATACGACTTTTAATGACATTCAAAAACATAAAATGAGAAATTACTATTTAATAAAAGCCATTTTTATTGCGCTGTGGAATTCACAGAATCTTTAAACGTTTGTGTAGATACTGTTAACAAAAATTAAACTGTCACCGGTCGATCTGCCACGTTAAATGTCAAAAATGCTTTTTTCATCTGATTTGAACTCATTTTTTTTACTCCGGAAGATCGCTCGGTGCAATTTTCAAAATAAAAACAGATGAAACAAACCCTATCATCAGAATGATCTCTTTAAAAAAAACACATTTTTTTGTGAGAAATTAATAATTATTAAGTAGCTACATGTCTTTCAAATGTCATTAATAGTTGATATAACGGTAAAAATTTTATTCCGAGCCATATTTTTGGTTTGTTTTGGAGTTTCGAAGATCCGTGTGTTGTCAAAAAAAATGCACATTTTGTAAAACAAGGGATTTGAAGGTATGGAAAAACGTACAGGACTATGAAGTAGTTGCAACATCTGTCCAATTATGAAAAATACCTGAGACTTGAAATTTACACAATTAAAAAAATGAAACAACCTTATCATCAGAATATTCTCTAAATATCACAGACCAATAAAAATGCATTTTGATTATTATAAAAAAGCTCATTTTGTATGAAAAAATAATATTTATTAAGTTGATACATTTCTTTCAAATGTCATTAATAGCTGATATAGCAGTAAAACTTTTATGCCGAGCCATTTTTTTTCTATAGTTTTCAATATACACTGTTATTAAAGACTGGAAGTTTTTATACATAAACTCGTAATCGAAATTTAATATACAATAGTGGTACAAAATTCATGTACTTTTACTGTAAAATTAAAGTAAATTATTGAATGTGCTGTACCATAGATTAATTTTACATTACACTTGTATATTAAATTTAATATACAAGTTTATGCATAAAAACTTCCAATAAAAGTACATTAAATTTCAAGTAGATTTTTTTACAGTGTACGTGTATGGTAAAAAAAGAATGCACATATTGTAAAACAAGGGATTTAAACGTCTGGAAAAATGTACAGGACTATGAAGTAGTTGCAAAATCTGTCCAATTATGAAAAATATTTGCGACTTGAAAAAGTGTGGCGGAATTGACAGAGAATGCTTCATATATATACCGATGTGCAGTGTGTATTACTCGCTTCTCTCTCTCTCACCCGCGATTTTCTTCGTGCTCAGCACGATCACAGTGATGCCTGGAGTCAGTGAGGAATGCGCGTGTATACACACGGTATACAAGCTTACATAGGTAGTAACTACTATACTATAATACGGAGAGCTCCTGCTCGGCAACCTGTGCGCGCACGGATTTTCTCTTTGTGTGTGTGTCTGTATGTTGTGATGCGACTTGAGCTCTGGCCGCACTCTCGACGAGCCTCTCTCGCCCTACCGAGCGAGGACTCTTGCATTCGGTCGGTTTCTGGAACGCGGTAGAAAGAAGCACACTCGAGAAGAATGAGAGAAGTTGGGATGTAGTTATTGCAGCACATATTTTCGCTGCAATTTCTGGCTCTCTTGTGGTATAACGTGAACGAGTGAAGAATGGGAAATAGTTTGTAACATTGTTGGACATGTTACGCGGAACGTTCATTCACTATTCGCGGTATTCGGTTATTGGGTCTCTATGAGCTATTCGTGACATTAGCGTCATTGGAATTTAGGGCTGAAGACAAATTTTGCTACAATTTTTTTTTTTTTTGGTTTCTCATAGAGGAAGCTTTGTTTTCGTAAGAAAATTTTTTTTCGAGCTTTTCATGTCAGGACACTCAGAATGGTCCAAAACGTTGAGAAAAGTGGTTTAGAAAAAATATTCGGATGTATGTATGTGTGTGGCACGCTTGCAAAATTCAAACCGCCGTATCTCGAAAACGGCTTCACGCAAAAAAAGGCTTGGTTGGAACTACCAAGTGCTATGGTTATATATGCGCCAGACAATTAATTGGTTAGACCAACCAAGTAATTTGTTAGGTGACCAATTTCTTGGTTGGTCTAACCAAGTCACTTGGTTGGTCTAACCAAGAAATTGGTAGCCTAACCAAGACATTGGTCGGTCTAACCAATTAATTGTCTGGCGCATATATAACCATAGCACTTGGTTGTTTCAACCAAGCTTTTCTTTCCGTGTTTAAGGTAGTCCTTGCAACCAGAGTTGTAAATGCCTAATACTTATAGAAATAATGATGATGATACGATCAGCTCTATAATAATGATTTTATAAAAATAACATGTAGCGATTGTATTTTTTTAAATTTTGTTATTATTGGTTTCTTCCGTATGCCTTCTTCAGGCTTTTACGTTTCCCCTCTCCCCTTTTCCCCGTTCCTTCATAGAGACCCCTCTATGAGTGTTGTCCGCAGCCACTCATCCTAATGCACTACTGTATTGCATTTGTACGAGGGCACAGGGAAACTGCGGAAAACCTGGCCGATACAGTCGGCTTTATTTTTACTGAGTTTCTACGGTATGAGAATACATTAGAAACTCAGAAAAACTGCCTCCCGCTCAGCAGTTGGCGCGCAAACCAGTGCAAGGCTAAGCGGTCACCCATCCAAGTTATGACCGCAAATAATGCTGCTTAACTCTGGGGACCGCCGAAGCCACACACCAACCGCGCGTCCACTGCTGTCAGTTACATGTAGCGATTGTAATACGATGATTAAACTTTGGAATGGCTGCAAAAATTATTATTTTTCAATAAAAATTCACGGTTATTCTTTTGAAAAAATGGAAAAAAATAAGTAATGCATTAACCCTTTGATGCACAGCGGGTCGTTTAACATTCCACCTAGATTATTATCATTTTTTAAATATTTCAACGTTTTCTTTCTCGATTTTAAATAAAAGTAACTTTTTAAAAATAAAAATGTGTGCATCAAAGGGTTAAGAAAGTAATGCATTACTTATTTCTTCCATTTTTTCCATTATTTCTTGCAATATTAAAGCGAAAATTAGTTTTTTTTCAGGTATTCAAATGTTTACACTCTATTTTATAATCACTACATATTATTATTATAAAATCATAATTACAAAACAAATTGTACTGTAAACTATATCTCATGAATTAATGGGGATTTACAACTCTGCTTGCGACCCATACTAGTCAATTGACGCACTGTTCCGAAAATTCTGTAAATGCTAGCATATTTATATATCTACACATTCACTTAATCACAGTGAGAATAAAACCGTATTTATAGATGCTTCGTAAACTTAAAAAACATAAATTGTATTAACTAAAATATCTCATCAGAGTCTCGCTTCACTCAGAAAAAAGCTTGGTTAGAATTACCAAAAAATTGGTTAAAAATGTTATCAAGGAAACTTGGTGGGCACAACCAAGTTATTGACTAACATAACCAAGTTATTAGCTAACATAACCAAGGATTTGGTAAGACAACCAAGTATTTGGTACGCCTAATCAATAACTTGGTTGCGCCTGCCAAATTTTTCTCGGTAAAATTTTTAACCAAAATCTTAGTAAGCCCAACCAAGCATTTTTCTCCGTGTTGAACGTGTAGTGGTATTGTATCATCACGCGGTCAGAGCTAAATTTGGTCGTTTTAAAGGTAAATTTGTGACACAAAACAAACAAAAAATTGATAGAAAATCTAATTTTTGCGCCACGACTACAACCGCCACGAAAAATCGGGTCGCTGAAACCAAGGTTGAATCGGCGCCGGTTGACACTGGAGGTTATGTTGATTTCTATCATCGTCCGCTACATTCGGTTATCCGTAACTTCTGAGTGGCGATGATGTGTTTGACGTTGGAATTACACCCAAATACTTCGATAACGTCCCTTTTTTATATTTTATACGGAATCGTGACACTCTAAGGAATCCATAGCACATTTGATATTGTATAAAAGTTCAGTTTATACATGTTAATTTTCGTTCCGAAGTACGAAATCGGTTGGTTTCCCATAAGAGCCCGTGCATAAGAATTCTTTTTTAAATATTTATTTTCTCGGTTATTTAGTCTATAACCCAACTTGAAACTTTGCAATCGCATTTCGAAGGGATTCAACTATTACATAAAAAAATGTTAAGTCTTAAAGCTCAGAAAGGTTAATGCGCAAGGACTACCTTAACAATCAAGCTGAAATTTGGCACGCTGGAAGAGGAGCAACGGCCCTTACTATGTATATACTTCGAAAAAATAGAAAAAAAAAAATTCAGAATTTATAAACCTTTCCATTTTTCGAAAAATGTCTGTATGTTCTCTAGCTTTCGCAATTTTTCAGCTAATGAGCTAATTAGTTCTGGACAAATAGAGAAATGAAAAATGAAGGTCGGTATTGAATTTGAGCGAAATCCATAAAGCGGTTTAGATTTTATAAAATTTTGAATTTTCGAAAAAATGTTGTTTTCGTTCTTATTCAAGTTAAGTTCGACCAAACCTGTTCAAATCTTTTGCAAGTTAAAATTAGTAGTAGATATCGAATTTGGTAAAGATTGGTAAAGTGGTTCAAATTTTACAAGACATTGAATTTTTCAAAAAATCTCTGCATGTTCTCTAAGTGCCACAACTTTTTAGATAATGAGCTTAAACCATTTTTGACGAATAAAGCAATGAAAAATGACGATCGATATTGAATTTAAGCGAAATGCATAAAGCGGTTTAAATTTTATAGAATTTTGAATTTAAGAAAATTTTTGTTTTCGCACTTCTTTAATTTGTATTTAAAATAAGGATGCATAGTAGAACTTTGCATATTGCTTCGTCAATATTTTTCGTCTTTCGCAAAGCTTCCTCTATGAGTGAAGCCAAAAATAAAATAAAGAAACTTCCTTATAAAGGCGGCGTTGCGAAAGAAGAAAATTATTGAGGAAGCAATATGCAAAATTCTACTTTGCATACTTTTTTTTTAAATGCCGTATATAAATGTAATAGGACGGTTTTTATTTATTGGAAATAAATTTTTAAATGTGCCGACGAGATTTTTCAGATTTTTGTAAATACTAACCATATTAAAAACGACCGCATTTAATAAGTTTAATCAATTTTTATTCCTTGATATAATTTCCATAATCCATGGCTCAGGGAGCCATTATTTAGTGGTTACTTGATTTCGACCACAATATAAATAAAATCTTAACAATTAACATTCAGTCACAAGTATTTCCGCCATCACGCAGCGTTTAGCATATTCAACATATGCAGAAAATAGCGTATAGAGCAAATGACAAATCGTAATGACAATAATAATTCTTATTAAGATTCCTACATAAGACGCATTCTAATGACGATTTTGCTTTTATAATTTTCCGTAAATTAATTACAAAATCAAGGATAAAGGAAATAAGATGCACGACGATTAAATAATAATTTTCACATTAATCTGCAATTTTTAAAACAATATGAAAATACGATCCCACAACTGATACTGTACGAGTTATGCTTGCATATACATGACGCATGACAATTATATAATAATTTTCACATTAATCTGCAATTTTAAAAACAAAAAAAAAATACGAAAATGCGAATCCATAATTGATACTGTACGAGTTATGTTTGCTTTGCACTCGATAAGACCCAACGTCTTTTAAGAAAATCCGAAGCGAGTGTTAGTCATTCGCAAGCAATTATATTTTTACACAATTGTATGACGCTACTTGCATCAAGATTCGCATAGAGTCGCGCGGCGATTATTCACAAATTGCTACGTGCACACACGCAGTTGATTCTGTAGATCTGCGCACGATTCTCGGGAATTGGAACGAGGAAGTAGAAATGCACGTGATGAAGTGAATTTTCGCTTTCCTCAACTTCGATATATGTGATTTCTTTTTTAAAGAAGGATTTTTTTTTCTGATTTGCAATCATTGCAATTCGGATGAGATCCTTAATGGGAAATATTAGCAGAGACATAATGAGGGGTAGTGGAAATTGTATCAGAGAAAGTCGCTGCATCTCGAAACCGTGGGACAAACGCGACGAGGCAACAAGCAAGAAATTCTACGCGTAAAAATGACGCTGCGGTTCAGCGGTTGTCAGCCAATATTTTATCATTTTATCGTTCTTAACGACATTTCCTAATTTTACCAATCATAATCCTAAACGGTTCAAGACTTTCTTTTTTTTAAGAAAATTAATTTACTGTTATTAATTTTTAATTAATGTTAGACACTTTTCTGAATCAAAATAGTGGAAGAATTGCAGTTTGAAAAAAATTGTGTTTTTTTACTTATTATATGTAGATACTTTTTTATTTTGTGATATAAAAATAAAGGATAAATTTCTAATGAAATTCCGATATTTGCCCAATATTTGCAGATTTATTAAAATGAATTTTTAGAAGTTGTATTTAAAAATAGTTATACCCTTAATATAGCAAATACACCACTTTGGTGGTTCAAGGTTTCAGTTAACCGTTTCTAAACTTCAATTAATTTCCCTTCTAATATAATTAATTCAGAAAATAAGTGTACATCATAAATGTATTTAAAAATATATTTTCTAAATTTTCGCAAAGAAATTGTTTTTCACTTATAACACATTTCTAACTCCACTCTGTTAGAAATTTTTGTATGAAAATTAATATAAAGTATTGGAAGTTTTTTTGTGGGTACGCGTATATTAAATTTAATACACAAATGCTAATTAATATACAAAAAAAATTGTTGTTAAATTAATATACAGTATATATATACTAAATACTTCATAAAACTTGTGTTTATATTATAATTATTGGAATTTTACGACATATCGGTATATTAAATGAAACTTAATATACTGTATCTGAAAAAGAACTTCCAATACATATATTAATTTTCAAAATATTTTTAACAGTGCACCAGCAATTTACACATAAAGAACACTCTACCCAAGATTCAATATCAGACAATTTAGATAATTTTCTTGACACAGAAATTGATGTTACAAATTATAAATCATTTTACCTCGTAAAAATAGCCTCATAAATATATATATATATTATGACATTCAATTAAAAAATACTCCATATACATTTCAAAATACATAAAATAAATACCGAATATATTTTCTAAATTTCCGCAAAGAAATTGTTTTTCACTTATAACACATTTCTAACTCCACACTGTTAGAAATTTTTGTATGAAAATTAATATAAAGTATTGGAAGTTTTTATATTAAATTTAATACACAAATTTTAATTAATATACAAAAAAATTGTTGTAAAATTAATATACAGTATACTAAATACTTCATAAAACTTGTGTTTATAATATAATTATTGAAATTTTACGACATATTTGTAAATTTAATGAAATTTAATATGCTGTATTTGAAAAAGAACTTCCAATACATATATTAATTTTCAAAATATTTTTAACAGTGCACCAGCAATTTACATCTCTACCCAAGATTCAATATCAGACAATTTTGACAATTTTATTGACACAGAAATTGATGTTACAAATTATAAATCATTTAACCTCGTAAAAATAGCCTCATAAATATATATATATTATGACATTCAATTAAAAAATACTCTATATACATTTCAAAATACATAAAATAAATACCGAATATATTTTCTAACCGAATACATAAATACACATTTCCATACATTTATTTTCCACATGGGAAACGACCATAAATCTGACTTACTGACAAATCGATGTAGCTCACGGTATAAATTACTGTCACACTAATTAAGTGAAAATTTCAAGACGATTCAACGGATTCTAACGGATTTCGATGCTTATTGAATAACCCAATGTTCATTTACCGTTGTAACCTATGATATCTTACAACTACCGTACAAGCGAGCTCAGCAGTAATATCATGTCCACCGTAAACACTCGACGATTTAATTCTACTCGATGCAGGACTCGGCGACGCCAATTAGTCGGAAGATCCTTTCGAAATCACACAACTACTCGCGGGTTCATCGTACTTTGGACGACAAACACTGAAAGTACTATATATAGAAAGAGATTCTTGACCAGCAATCGAGACTTCTTGACTCGCATGTTATTTTAGCTCTCGGTGAGTTTTCGTCTTCGGATATAATATCCATACAGAAATCGAAAGGCTATTACCGTCATAAATTCATCATATGTGTTCTCATGGCCTAAGGCTACAATAATTCTGAGGCAGTCATCTTGTTCGATTAATTACTAGATAAACTTGAAATATATTTTTTAGTAAAACTGTAGTAAATTTTTGCTAAAAAACTGTAGTACATTTTTGCTAAAAAAACTGTAGTAAATTTTTGCTAAAAAACTGTAGTAAATTTTTGCTAAAAAACTGTAGTAAATTTTTGCTAAAAATTGTAAAATTGTCACTGACTAAAATTAGCAATATACACGATAATAAAATTATTGTCCAATTACCATAAATCTGGTTAAAATTCCGGTATGTAAAGGAAATATTTTCATGTTGGTGGTTAAAATTTATACATATACAGGAATTTTTACGTGACGTATGGTAATTTTTAACATGATTTTCTGTTGGCATAGAATTTTATAAATCTTTCAGTTAAATGCTGTTGAAAATGAAGAAGTATTTTAAAGGTCAGATGAGGTCTCGATGTAACCTTCAAAAAATTTGGCACACCGAATTCTTTTTATCAATATTTCCATGTATGACACAAGAGAATGACAAATTCTTGCAGAAAATGATGGATCAGCTAAAACAGAATGACTCAAATTGGAAACTTAATTTCTAAAAATAAACTAATCTGGCAATTAGTTTTAATTTGGCAACTGATTTACGACAACTCGAATATGTTCATAAGTTTTTGTTTTATATTTATATTTATAATATATATAATATATTTATAACTATCCCAAACTGTAGTTGGGTGTAAAAATCACTGTTAAGTTGCTTTGAGCTGCAGTGAAATTATTGCTTCATTTATAAAAGCGTTTGAATATTTTTATTCTCTAAATTTATAGAAAATTCGGGCTTAAAAAAACTGTGTTATTCTAGTGCCTGATAATATGTTTTCCTGTCCAGTGCTTCAAAAGAATAAACGGTAATATTAGTCCGGTTATGAGTAATTGCTCAGTTCTTATTTATTAAAAACTTTTATTTCCAATAGATATTAGCTGGGCAATTATTTATTAATTTATTAATTGTATTTAAAAAGTTGTTTTAGTAGTTGTTTGGGTAAACAAATGGTTGCGGATATTGAAACAATAATACTATCAAATATAAAGTATCGTCAAAAAAATAAAATGGTCTGTCATGTTTCGTAATCATTATGACCGTCATTTTTTTTTTTCATTTAAAACGATTAAACGTTGGTGAAAAAACCCCTCGTTCATGCCGTGCACAATGTTGTTACAAAGAAAATGAGAGGTCATAATGTGTGATCCTGAAAGCAATTATGTGCCACAGAAAAAAAGTCACAGCATCAAAGTTGCACTCTCGTATTAGCTTCGAAAGACGCTTAAAAAATAATAATTATCAAACCCACAAAAAAATCAGAAATTTATTTTTGTTGGAAAAAAAATTCTGCCGAACGTGACCAAATTAGTTCTCCCATGACAGAAAAATTTCGCATTACACATTTAGTTGCTTTAATTATTGTAGTACTTAAGTTCGAGATAGATTCTTTTATTCAAATCAACGTTTATTTACGAACATTTGTCTGTGGACGATTATTATATTTTTTGTCCAAAATCAAATAAAAACAATATTATTTATATTATTGTATAATGACCCATCATCAGACCTAGGCAGTATTTGGAATACAAGTATTTCAAATACGTATTTGGAATACATTTGTATTCGTATTTGGTATTTCAGATACAATTCATCATTGTATTTCCCATTTTGTATTTGGAATACCATTTTTTAAAGTATTTTGTATTTTGAAAAGTTCGTGCAAGATACATACTGCGAAATACTTTTTAATATCATAATACCCGCGTAAAAAAGATGCGGCCCGACTAGAAATATGGTAGGGCAGCCCTGCCGTCACATATGGGCCTGATCTGGCATGGATAAGTTTGACCTGATAAGGTGTACCTTATTAGGACCGGATCTGGCATAGGAAAGGTTGCCCTGATAAGGTGTACCGTATTAGGACCGGATCTGGCATAGGGAAGGTTGACCTGATAAGGTGTTAGATATTCAGGTCCAGATCTGGCATAGGTAAGGTAGACCTGATAAGATGTACCTTAATAGGACCGGATCTGGCAAGGGGAAGGTTGACCTGATAAGGTGTATCTTATTCAGGGCCAGATCGGGAAATATTAAGGTAGACCTGATAAGGTGTATCTTATTCAGGGCCAGATCGGGAAAAATTAAGATAGACCTGATAAGGTATTCCATATTCAGGCCCAGATCTGGCATAGATAAGGTAGACCCGATCGAAATATTGGTGGAATTAAAAATATCATTTATAAAATCAAAATATCGCATTCAATATGTTTTTCATTTTAAACCCGTCATTTTGAATTTACAAATTTTAAGTTCAAATTCGTAATTAGCTACATTAAAAACTGAACTATTATTTTAAATAAATAGTAAATTGATCTATTATGGAAATACTGTACGAGATATCCACATAGTCGGTTTGGTCTAGTGGTTAGCGTGCTCGGTTACGTAGTTAGGTAAATAGGTAGGTCCCGTAGGTCTTAGGTTCAAATCCCGCCTCCATCACTTCTCGAATGAAGTTACGAAAAACCGTATCTGAAGACGAATTGTTTTTTTTTTTTTGTAATATTAATAGAATATTATTGTTGATATTGTGGTATAATGCTCTAAAATTAATAATTAATTTTTTAATTGAATATAAAGATAAGTATATGTATTTATATCAATGATTATATTTATCAGGCCCTTAGTTTGCAATCTTTTTCAGGCCCTTAAATGGTTATTTTTATCAGGTCCTTGTCTGCTAAAAATTGACCTGGCCCGGATGTGCCAAAGCGTTACATTTCCAATCAGGGCCGTATAAGGTAGCCAGACAGGGGCCTTGGATTTAGAATCCGGTTACCAGGTCCGGCCCTGATATTCCCCATAACTGAATTTCTAATCGCGGGCGTCCAGGATGGAATCCAGGACAGAATCCAGGATGGAGTCTGGGCTGTGTAGGATGGAATCGGTACAATCCAGGATGGAGTCTGGGCAGTCCAGGATGGAGTCCAAGATGGACAATGGGATCGGATTAAATCCCATTCTCCATCCTGGACTACCCGGACTCCATCCCGGATTGTACAGAATACAATCAACACAACCATACAACTCCATCCTGGATTCTGTCCTGGGCTCCGCATCTTTTTTACGCTATAAGGTTTTAGATTTATAAGATTTTATTTTTATAAGGAAAAACGACCGTGTGATAGTTGTGAGTTGTGATACTACGTTAATCATTTAGTTTATGTGTATACGTAATGCTGTTACGTAGGTTAAGAATCTAGAGCAGTCGTTTATTTGTTCGTTTTACACCGTTGCGGACAGTGATTTAAAAATGTTACGTACATAAAGGTTTTAAAAATATGTATACTACGTTAACCATGTAAATGGTAAAAAGATAATAAATACAATGTTCATAAGCTGTGTTATTTTAATAATTGCTTAATTCCTTTATTCTTCTCACATTATCAATTATAAATTTCCAGAACTTATAACTTATACAGTATTTACAAGTATTTGTATTTTGTATTTCAAATACATTTTTTACCTGTATCTTACCCAGGTCTGCCCATAATAAATATAGTCCTGTCCCTAATTATTAATATCTACATTGTTTATACTGATCATGATAAAAAAAATTATTTAAATCGCAAAAATATTTATTTCATTATAATTACTCAACAGAAATAAAATTATTTACTTAAAATAAATACAGGCCTGTTAGACCGTCGTCCAAACAAGAATTTTTTTTAACGTCAACTAAAATCTAGTTCGCTATACTAGATCTTTTTTCTGGGTGTAATCTTTACCTTATTTGATGAGCTCTTTACACCGACAATTTACATTAATACGTGTATCTATTTCTGTTTCTTCATCGTATATACATTTGTGCACAATACATATATATATATATATATATGGGGCATTCCATACCGATTCGACCTGGGTCGGACCCTCGACCTCTCGGATTTGGTCGAAAATTTTTTATATGATTGGACCAACTCCAAAAAGGACTGGAAAATTGTTTCAGATTTTTTTCATTTATTTATTTTTTTTACGATTTTTTAAAGGTAACATATCGTTAGCCCAAATTTAAAAATCTGAAAAAATTCTCAAAAATTCTGCATGAAATAACAAAATTTTTGAACCTAAAGCCAAAGTAGGCCGGGTTTTGCTTCTATTTTTTTTCTATAAAAAACTATTAAAAAATTTAGAAACGAGAGGAAAAATTATCAAATTTTTCCAAAATATTCCTTTCTTCTGCAAGTGCTTTCTTTTCGTAAAAAAAAATGCGATTCATAGAAAATATGTCCACTGTTAAATCAGGCCGGAATCGCAAAACAGAGTTTCTCTCTGAGGAAGCCAAATAATAACGATATAATTTCTTATATTATAATTTAGGCTCAAAAATTTTTCTATTTCATGCAGAATTTTTGAGAATTTTTTCAGATTTTTAAATTTTGGCTAACGATATGTTACCTTTAAAAAATCGTAAAAGAAAAAAAAAAAAAAAAAAATCTGAAAAAATTTTCCAGTACTTTTTGGAGTTGGTCCAATCATATAAAAAAATTTCGACCAAATCCGAGAGGTCGAGGGTCCGACCCAGGTCGAATCGGTATGGAATGCCCCATATATATACAAACATACGTAAATATATATCAGCACGTTAGTAGGTGGTGTAATACTTTTCCCGGTTCGCCGGTTTATCGGACTATACGCGTTTGTTTTATTTATTAGCGTTGCCCATATCGAACAGCGAAGCTGTAGGTGGCACACGCGATAACGAGAGACGCGAGAGAAAGAGAAACAGATTCACAGACTCTTCTCAGGTTGCCCACAGACTTGGTTGATGCCTCTAGAGTTCTCGCGAGAAATACGCGTTATCCGTGCAAAGACCCTGATTTCTTTCTTTATTATGCCGAGAGCGCCGACCGCACGTATATTGCTTTTACGTTCCCATTTGATTTTGCATGTAGGACGTGCACGGCTTATCACAGGAAGTGCGACGAAAATAACAAAAAGCGCAAATGTCAAGATCAATGAGATGACCGATCGTTTCTACGATTATAAATTATCAGAACAGGTGATGATTCCAGAGTTCACTGAGAAAGTCATCGACTATAATTAGCCGGAGGCTAATAATAGTCATGTCATCGCTCGGAATATCGTAACTGATTGTCTCGTACAGCTAAATCCTCATCATTATCTATCATGTAAAAAAAACAGTAGTAAATAGTCTAGCGATTGCCGGGTAATAAGTCCGTAAGAAATTAATCAGAGATCTGTTTGCTGATTTTATTATCGGATTAACATGACGAAGGCAGGATTCCTTAATTTGTTTTCCTTTTAGAAGCACCAACAGAAATTATTGTGGGACTGGCAACTATTAAGTGACAACTATTTTAATTCTTAGTCGTTCCGACTATTTTATTTTAGTTTCGTTAACTATTTTTATGGTTTCTTCGGTTACGGTGAAGGAATAGAATAAGTTGCTACGATTTTTATATTTTTATTCACTTTTTCTATTCTCACCATAATTATGTTTTTTTAAAAGGTTATTACCGTAAGAAAATTGAAGTGGCATGGATTAACAATTAATGTTTAACTTCAACTTTTCCAATTTACCCCATGATTTTTTTAACCTCCAGCTAATAAACGCAAAAATATCATCGCTCGGAATATGATGACTGATTGTTTCGTTCTGCTAAATCTTCATAATCTACGATTATGCTAAAAATAAATAGTCGCTATAAAATTGGCGATCAACGGATGATAAATTTGTAGGAAATTAATCAGAGATCTTTTTCCTGATTATATTATCGGATTACAATTACTTAGAAAGTATTCTTTTGATAAGTCTGGGAAAATTTGAGAAGGAATCTAATATTATTATATTAGATTAGAATAATAATATTATTATTGTTGTTGTTGTAATTCGGTCAGTGTTTATTATTAGAATGATTAATTTTATCCGGAAGTATCTTGGGAAGAGCGAACACCAAGTGTCGGATAACAAAAGATTATAATTAACCTCCAGCTATTAAATAAAATAATATCATCGCTCGGAATATGATGACAGACTGTTTCGTTCTGCGAAATCTTCATAATCCACGATCATGCAAAAATAAATAATAGCTATGAAATTAGCGATCAACGGATGATAAATTTGTAGGAAATTAATCAGAGATCTTTTTTCTCGTTATATTATCGGATTACTATTACTTGGGAAGTATTCCATTGATAATTCTGGGAAAGATTGTGAAGAAATAATTATGTTATTTTTGTTGTTGTTGTAATTCGGTCAGTTTTTATTATTAGAATCATTAATTTTATTTGGAAGCGTCTGATGGGATGATCTTCAGCTAGCTTGAACTTTACAAATTGGTCGGGCTGCACTGATGAAACGTTAGAGCCTTTTGTGTAATTCTTAACCTTCACGAAATCCATTTCTGCTTGCATCTTTAGAGCAACTCGTGAAGATGAGACTGATGAATCTGCGATCGTAAATACGCTGCTGTTATCTTGTCTTCCTGTGGCTTCGTCGTATACCGTTATTTTTTATTTTCAAACTAACAGTAGGCCGCAAGGCCCGAGGCAGGGAGAGTCACATTCTCGATGTCATGGTTTATGCTGGTACTACTATAGATGTTTTGAGAGAGAGAGAGAGAGAGAGAGAGATGAAACCTCAAAAAATAAATAAAAAATCTATTTATAGGTTTTTCCAATAAATTTATGCAGTTAAGTTCGCGGAATTATTGGGCGGCGATCTAACCTCGTTAGTGATGAAGTCTTAAATAATTTGGGAGCCAATGTTCTTTTAAATTCCAATACAATCTCTATGTATTTACTTTGCATTTGATGGCAAAGTAGAAAGTATATAGTATTTGTTTAGAAAATTTTTGATTCCGTACTTCTTTAATTTGTATTTAAAATAAGGATATAAAGTAGAACTTTGCACATTGTTTCGTCAATAATTTTCATCATTCGCAAAGCTTCCTCTACGAGGAAGCCAAAAATAAAATAAAGAAACTTCCTCATAGAGGCAGCTTTGCGAAAGCTGAAAATTAATGAGGAAGCTATGTGCAAAGATCTACTTTTTTTTTAAATTCGGAAGCTTAATCATTTATTGAAAATAAATGCAGGTTTGTAACGACCCTTATAATAATAACAATAATAACCGATTCATATTTAGTTGCGTCAGCATCCAAGCGCGCGATGGCCGCCTTATCACTGGCGCAGGGATATCTGACGGGCCTTGAGGCCCAAGACAATGCATCTAGTGTACATCTTTATTACTGTCCCAACTATTCAATTGTAACGTTCGCTCCTCTAGCAATATCACACACGAATATACACACATTTATATCAATAAACAATTGGATTTATTCAAATACCCTTTTTCCTCAACGTTACAGGTTATTATTGTGAAAATGGTTCTGCCATGAATTATCCTTCAAAATAATTGTAGGATTTCATAATTCTGGCATGAATTAATAATTTTACTTTCTCGTAATCGAAATTTTGTTTTCATTAAACATTATGTCGCATCAAACGATGTTCTCGTACATTCACTTACGTCACGGCAATGACAATAATAATCTAATACCTTAATATTAATTTCCATTGTTAGCAATATGCGTTTAATTAATCATTCCAATAATCAAAATAAGCTATTGCTCTTCATAATTGGACGATTATTATGATTTATTCTTTTAAGAAACTGCACGAAAAGACTTGACATCGGTCATGTTCATATATCAGTCGATTTTAATATATACTTATATATTAAGAACTGATTTTGCTACGGAAATAATTCCTGAGAACTGTTAATTAATTCAAAAAAAAATTGTAAAAACGTTTTTGAAAATGTATCACTGATTTGACTGGGAAAGTCATTAATGGACCGGATTTTTTTGTGTACGGTGATATAGTGCACAAGACTTCAGGACACACTCCAATAGTGCACAAACATTTTTGTGCACAGAAGATTGTTTAAAAAATGTTGTCGTTTGATGCAAAATTTTTTTGTGCACGTGACTGATAGTGCACATCGCTGTAGTGCACATGGCAATGTTTAAAAAAAAAACTAATAATAGTGCACACTGTTGTTGTGCACATTATTTTTGTACACAATATGTAACCTCCTTAATTTAGGTATTGAACTGCATGATAGTGCACGTGGTGATTGTGCACAATTAGTAATTACGTTAAACAATCACTTGACAGTGCACATGCAGTTATGCACAATTCATTCGGTTTGATATTAAAAATGATTTCCTGCATATTGGATGTGCACAATTACTGTGTGCACAACAAGAGCTGTGCACTATCAAGTGATTGTTTAACGTAATTACTAATTGTGCACAATCACGACGTGCACTATCGTGCAGTTAAATACATGACTTAAGGGTATTTTATTTTAAGTACAATAGTGTTGTGCACTATCGAATTGTGCCCAATAATAATGTGCACTGTTCTAAATTTAAAAAAAAATACTTTGGCATGTGCACTACAGAGATGTGCACAATCAGTGACGTGCACATCAAACATGATTTTTTTGCAAAATCTAATAGTGAACAAAAAAAAATAGTGCACTATTGTGCTGTGTTCAGTGATATTTGTGCACTACCCAAATGTGCATAAAATGGATTATGGACAATTAGCAATTACGTTAAAAAATCACTTGACAGTGCATATGCAGTTGTGCACAATTCATTCGCTTTGATATTAAAAATTATTTCGTGCATATTGGATGTGCACAATTACTGTGTGCACAACAAGAGCTGTGCACTATCAAGTGATTGTTTAACGTAATTACAAATTGTGCACAATCACGATGTACACTATCGTGCAGTTAAATACATGACTTAAGGGTGTTTTATTTTAAGTACAATAGTGTTGTGCACTATCGAATTGTGCCCAATAATAATGTGCACTATTCTAAATTTAAAAAAAAATACTTTGGCATGTGCACTACAGAGATGTGCACAATCAGTGACGTGCACATCAAACATGATTTTTTTGCAAAATCTAATAGTGAACAAAAAAATAGTGCACTATTGTGCTGTTTTCAGTGATATTTGTGCACCACCCAAATGTGCGTAAAATGGATTATGGACAATTAGTAATTACGTTAAACAATCACTGGACAGTGCACATGCAGTTGTGCACAATTCATTCGCTTTGATATTAAAAATGATTTCGTGCATATTGGATGTGCACAATTACTGTGTGCACAACAAGAGCTGTGCACTATCAAGTGCTTGTTTAACGTATTTACTAATTGTGCACAATCGCGACGTGCACTATCGTGCAGTTAAATACATGACTTAAGGGTATTTTATTTTAAGTACAATAGTGTTGTGCACTATCGAATTGTGCCCAATAATAATGTGCACTATTCTAAATTTAAAAAAAAATACTTTGGCATGTGCACTACAGAGATGTGCACAATCAGTGACGTGCATATAAAACATCATTTTTTTTGCAAAATCTAATAGTGAACAAAAAAAATAGTGCACTATTGTGCTGTGTTCAGTGATATTTGTGCACTACCCAAATGTGCATAAAATGGATTATGGACAATTAGCAATTACGTTAAACAATCACTTGACAGTGCAAATGCAGTTGTGCACAATTCATTCGCTTTAATATTAAAAATGATTTCGTGCATATTGGATGTGCACAATTACTGTGTGCGCAACAAGAGCTGTGCACTATCAAGTGATTGTTTAACGTAATTACTAATTTTGCACAATCACGACGTGCACTATTGTGCAGTTAAATACATTACTTAAGGGTGTTTTATTTTGTGTAAATAGTGTTGTGCACTATCGAATTGTGCCCAATAATAATTTGCACTATTCTAAATTTTTTAAAAATCCTTTGGCATGTGCACTACAGAGATGTGCACAATCAGTTACGTGCATATAAAACATCATTTTTTTGCAAAATCTAATAGTGAACAAAAAAAATAGTGCACTATTGTGCTGTGTTCAGTGATATTTGTGCACTACCCAAATGTGCATAAAATGGATTATGGACAATTAGCAATTACGTTAAACAATCACTTGACAGTGCAAATGCAGTTGTGCACAATTCATTCGCTTTAATATTAAAAATGATTTCGTGCATATTGGATGTGCACAATTACTGTGTGCGCAACAAGAGCTGTGTACTATCAAGTGATTGTTTAACGTAATTACTAATTTTGCACAATCACGACGTGCACTATTGTGCAGTTAAATACATGACTTAAGGGTGTTTTATTTTGTGTAAATAGTGTTGTGCACTATCGAACTGTGCCCAATAATAATGTGCACTATTCTAAATTTTTTAAAAATCCTTTGGCATGTGCACTACAGAGATGTGCACAATCAGTGACGTGCACATCAAACATGATTTTTTTGCAAAATCTAATAGTGAACAAAAAAAAATAGTGCACTATTGTGCTGTGTTCAGTGATATTTGTGCACTACCCAAATGTGCATAAAATGGATTATGGACAATTAGCAATTACGTTAAAAAATCACTTGACAGTGCACATGCAGTTGTGCACAATTTATTCGCTTTGATATTAAAAATTATTTCGTGTATATTGGATGTGCACAATTACTGTGTGCACAACAAGAGCTGTGCACTATCAAGTGATTGTTCAACGTAATTACTAATTGTGCACAATCATGACGTGCACTATCGTGCAGTTAAATACATGACTTAAGGGTGTTCTATTTTGCGTACAATAGTGTTGTGCACTATCGAATTGTGCCCAATAATAATGTGCACTATTCTAAATTTAGAAACAAATACTTTGACATGTGCACTACAGAGATATGCACAGTCAGTGACGTGCACATCAATCATAATTTTTTTGCAAAATCTAATAGTGAACAAAAAAAATAGTGCACTATTGTGCTGTGATTAGTGATATTTGTGCACTACCCAAGTGTGCATAAAATGGATGTGCACAGTAAAATCCGGTCCATCAAATACTCTGTCATTTGACTAGTGTGAACCGAAGAAGTCTCCTTAAGATAAAAACGGCTGTTTTCGAAAGGCTCTCAAAAGCAATCGTAACATCAATTCTGAACGGTTTCAAGATTTTCCAGATAACGCAGCAGATGGACTACGTGACTTCTCATAGTTCGCACGTACGATAAATGCAAATTCGAGATGGAACCTACGGCAAAATCTTGAAACGTTACGTCTCCGCGACTAAAGTCACGTTCAGTAACGCATCACGGACGTAAAACGCGTGTCTTGCTGCCAAAAACATAGTTCTGCCATCGGACTAACCGCATTATTGCCATAAGACATGGCAAACGAAATCAGAGGATTTAGAAGTGGTAGAAAAAGATGGAATCTCATACGACCCTAACTACGAGATGTTAGAGCAACAGAGAAGAGAACCGGATCTCCGCTTATAGTAAAAACTGGTTTTCCGAATACTTCGACATTTAATTGAATACCAGACACGTGATAAACAGGAGACGATAACGATGAGACACAAGAGCAACGCGATTTACTAAAAGCTGAACGAAAAATATATTTCGGCGTATATCTTTCCTGGTCTACCGAGAAAAGATGTAATTATAGCAGATTCCCTCCTGCGTGACTTACACGAAAGGTCGTTGGAGAGAAGCAAAAACCTAGAAGAGTTTCGAGCCCGCAGACGACTTTTGCAAAATATTGATTTAATAAAACAAAAATTGCTTAATGAGTTCTAAGCGAATAATAATCTTTTGATCGTCCATACTATAGTATATAAACTGGTTTATCTTGAACACACGGAAAGAAAAAAGTAGTTCTGGCTACCAATTCCAGCATATGCTGTGCCATGTGTTAGTTATTGAAACTAAATCGGAATCGTAGTCTCAACTTTTTTCGATTAGTAGCAAAAATAGTACAAGACAATGCATCTTTATCTATAGTTGCAGGAATCAAGTTGTTGGTTATACGTACTATTTTTGCTTGAAGCAAAAACCTAGCAGAGTTTCGAGCCCGCAGAGGACTTTTGCAAAATATTGATTTAATACAACAAAAAATGCTTAATGAGTTCTAAGCGAATAATAATTTTTTCATCGTCCATACTATAGTATATAAACTGGTTTATCTTGAACACACGGAAAGATAAAAGTAGTTCTGGCTACCAATTCCAGCATATGCTGTGCCGCGTGTTAGTTACTAAAACTAAATCGGAATCGTAGTCTCAAATTTTTTCGATTGGTAGGAAAAATAGTACGTATAACCAACAACTTGGTTCCTGCAACTATCACGGTTGCTATCCAATCCAAATGATTCGTTACGCCAACCAACCGGTGAGTTAGGTTATGATCTCAGCTGGTCATTGTTACTATCGATACTCTACGAACGAGGTTATACACCGAGAGAAAAGGTTTCATTGACGCCAAAAAAATGGGTGGATTAATTTTTTTTTCACTGATTTAAACGAAATATTTCTTTGATTTTAACGAAATAGTGCATTTGAATTTCAAAGAGAACATTTCATTGCCTGTAAATAAAGATTTACTTAGTGAGCATATAATAAAGAAACAGTTTTATTGTTTTAAAGAGACGTTTTCATTGGTCAAAGAAACGTTTTCATTGATCTCTCTCTCGTACCTAACCTCACTTTTTTATTTTCCGGTTCTCTCGAACGATCGGCTTCGAGTTTCGAGGAGCCAGAAGCTTAGCCTATTTCTGCCATACTTCCTTACATACTCACAAAATTTGAGCTTTATCTGCCGCGTACTTCAGGAAAAAATAGGTTTCGAAATTTTGAGCTGGTAAGGAGAAGGTTTCATTGAATCGGAGACGATATCTTTGAAATCTATGAAAAAGGTTAATTGGTTTAAAAAAATGTTTCGTCGAAACAATGTCACTACTTTTCATTGAGCTGGAGATCATTCAAAGAAAAGATAGTATTGAAATTCAAGTATTTCATTTCATTGGCAAAGATTTCCGTGAATCAATGAAACTTTTTCTTTCGGTGTAGTTTCTTCAACCGACCGAGTAGTTGGCGCTATGCTAACTATTTCGATTGGTTTTCGGGACCGATGAATCAGATTTGACAACTACTTTTTACTTTCCGTGCAGAGAGTCACTTTCGACCGAGGGGTTTGATAAAATATTCTTATATCGACCGTGAATGTAAAATCGAACTTTCGTGCTGTCAGATCGTTTTGCGTGTCTTGAAAGAATTAACTTTGTATTCGCAGTTGAATTGTATAGTTGTTGGCCACTTTAAGGACTCACATATAATTAAATATCTTAGCAATCACTTATTTATTTATTTTCGTCAATGATGATTATGGATTGTGAATAAATACTCGCTGAATCATTTCATTAGACTAACATTTAATAGTGTGGTAAATATACGAATACTTTTTAATTGTGCACAAAAACTTGATATTTGCAATTGACAATTTCTACGTTATAATGACATACGGAGAATGTAAAACTAGAAAAGATTTAGATCCAAAATAATCGATTTCCAGATTGGGGTGGAAATACATGTTTTGAGTTTCCCTGACTAAAAAAAAAGCATTTCCGTTCAACTGTCCGTCCGTCTTTCTATATTTGTACCTGTACGAAAAATGTTTAATTTATTGTCCTGAACTCGAAGTATTTATGAAGAAGCTAGTGTATTAATATTATTTCATATTTTAGTGCTGTAACATTTGTATATTTCTGCAGTAATTTTTTTAAAAAGCTTATTTTACAAGTTACGATGTAAGAAAAACACAAAAAATTGTCAAACGAGAAATAAAATCATGATTTTCTTATCCATCGTTGTAACTATTCGACCGTCATGAGTCAACTGTAAATTTCCATATCAGTTGTAGCAGTCGTAATATCGAATTTTCTGTGTACCGGAAAACCCATATGAGTCGCATTTTAGTTTGTATTAATTAAAAAAAAGAAAACAAATAAAATATTTGTCTTAAAATAATCACTGAACATTAAATCTAGTTATGTTAATAATAAACAAAGTTGATGTGATTACAAAAATAATCCAAATTTTGTTACGTAAACGAAATAATATTCAGAGATTAACGTCTCTGATATTTAGTAAAGATCGGCGAAAGGTTTTTTATAAAGGAATTTGAATTTTTCTTTATTATTTCCAGATGACTAAAATTACGCTAACCTTCATTATTCCAAATTTATTCAAAGTAGAACCTCGTATATTGTTTCCTCATTTTTCTTTACTTTTTACAAATTTTCCTCTATGAGAAAGCAAAAATCAATAATCGCTACTTTCTCATAGATAATTTTTAAAAAAAGTGAAAAATAATGAGTACCAATATGCAATGTTTTACTTTGCGTCCTTGTGTATTAAATTGTATATACCTTTTTATGCATAAATACTTCCGACAAAAGTGTATTCATTTTTATAATTACCATTTTTACAGTGTATGCTGAAGCCACTAAAACATGGTAACCCTGTTATTAATCGTGTAACTATCTTTGGAGAATGATTCACTCTAATAAATTGCTAGTTACCGATGAATGGCCAACGACTATACTCTTGTTTTGTCCTAGTTATAGTTCTGAAGCATAACATCAAAATCGATTTGTCATTCGGTAAAGGTCGAGACTTGCAGGACAATCAGAATACTCGCGTGATCGGTAACCTTGAACGAGAGTATCTACCGCTATTGCGTAATAGCTATATACCTTCAGTAATAACATACAAATATATGCTTTACTCAAGGTATGAGATACAAATACGTGCTTAACTCAAGGTATAAGTTGCAGATACGCTCGTACGTTTATGTGTCACGATATTGCTCGTTCTCTGCTATAATATACTAGCATAGAAGCATTTCTCCAAACGTTCGTGACATTTCTATTGATGCATTTAGGCTCAGCGATAACTCCGAGCGGAGGTCAAACGCACGTACAGGAGATGGGGGCAAAACGGTCAGGGGGGCAAAACGGACACGTCCCTTAAAAATCGGGATTGGGGGCAAAACGGGCACCGTCTCAATTTTCGGAAAAACGATTTGTCTCAGTTTTTTACCTTCCTTAGATAGAAAGTGCAGAAAATATGTCAAATTGTTGATGAAAAAAATCGATAATTTTCATCAGATCAGCATTTTTTTAACCATCCGTTCAGAACTTTTTTTCGAAACTTTGTTAAGCAAATTACTTTTTTCGAAAAATTTGTAATCACATTATTTTACCGAAAAAAATGGGGTGGTGGTCAAAATAGCGAATTGCTAAAATAGCGAATTTCAAAATAAGGAACGTCTAAATATAGAATCACCAGAATTATGAAATTTGATATTTTAGCCTTTCGCTATTTTGGCCATTCACCATTTTGATTGCATTATAATAAGACTGGGGGTCAAAATAGCGAATGATCAAAATAGCGAATGGCTAAAATAGCCAATTTCATAATGATGGCCATTCTATATTTAGACGTTCCATATTTTGAAATTCGTTATTTTAGCCATTCATTATTTTGGTCATTCGCTATTTTGACCCCCACCCAAAAAATGTGGTTAAATGAATTTTTTCAAAAAATTTATAATCATATTAATTCTTTTAAAAAAACGTCGGAATATCATAAAGAAATCGATTAGAACGAAATTATAATTTTAAGATTTGGTGCCAATTTTGCCCCCAATACTTATATTTTGCCGAGATGCCTGTTTTGCCTCCCTGTCCGTTTTATTGATATCACCAACTATTTTCCGAAATTTTCAAGTAAGAAATGTGAGGAAATTGAAAAAAGTCGTTTTCGAAAAAGTTAATACGATGCCCGTTTTGCCCCCAATTGTCATTTTCAGTCGTGATGCCCTTTTTGGCCCCTGCCTATTTTATTGATATCACCAACTATTTTCCGAAATTTTCAAATAAGAAATATCAGGAAATTGAAAAAAAGTCGCGTTCGAAAAAGTTGAAACGATGCCCGTTTTACCCCCAATTGTCATTTTCAGTCGTGATGCCCGTTTTGGCCCCTGCCTATTATATTGATATCACCAACTATTTTCCGAAATTTTCAAATAAGAAATGTCAGGAAATTGAAAAAAAAAGTCGCGTTCGACAAAGTTGAAACAATGCCCATTTTGCCCCCAATTGTCATTTTCAGTCGTGATGCCTGTTTTGGCCCCTGTCTATTTTATTGATATCACCAACTATTTTCCGAAATTTTCAAATAAGAAATATCAGGAAATTGAAAAAAGTCGTTTTCGAAAAAGTTGAAACAATGCCCGTTTTGCCCCCAATTGTCATTTTCAGTCGTGATGCCCATCTTGCCCCCATCTCCTCTCTATAGGAAAGGAAGTGAACGGATGTAATGCGTCGCATCGTTAAGACGAAACGTAAACACTCATCTGCAGAATTGCATCTCGGACGAGGTCTGTGCATCGTGACATCGCAACGTTTTAATAGCTTTGACGACATGCAGAAACAGATATAGTGACTATATACAATAGTTGACGAAAACACGGAGCGAAAAGCTACGCGGAGTTTGAAGTACAGTTTGTTTTCGAGCCAACGTATTTGCACTGAGAAAAAGTAGGCAATTACTGAAATCAATGGAATTTTTAAAAACCAATAAACACTCTTTTTTTTAAACAAATTATTTCTTTATAGCAAAAGAAATATGCTATTGAAATATGAAATAAGCTAGTGAAAAAAATGACCTTTATTTCAGTTTTTTTTACCCCGTAACGATATGCGATAAAGTTGTGCATATTTATTGCAACTATTTGGTCGATTAAAATAATTGTACTATAATTGAGAAATGAAAAAAGAAAATAAAGAAAAGTAGAAGTTGATTTTGCAACACGTATTTTCTATAAACGTTCCGTGAGTTATTCGAACATCCATTAATACACGACTGCTCATTTTGCCAGGAAATTACTCCGCTAATCGCACGTGGAACTCCTTTTTTTTCCGATTCGTGTGTTTCAATTATCTCAAATTGAAACGTTGGCTAATGGTAATCAAACGAATTTGCTACAAAAACGGTATCGATGTGACCTTTAAACAGTTTCTACGCTGAGAAAGATTTATGGCCTATTTCATTATGCTGACATTTCCCGGAAGGAACATGTATGTTATTATAGTTACGATAATATTGAATAATTAGACCCGCAACTATTTTATATTGCACAATCGACTATATTACGAATGTTATGATATAAAATTTCTTTCAGTTGGAAATGTTTAGGTGAAATTAAGAGATATTTTAATGGTTTTATACAAATAAGTTCTTATGTTTTTTATTAAACAAATAAAAGAAATTTCGTCTCTTACTTAATTTGAAAACCCATCCGATCAGAATATTTCAGCCGATTACAAAACTTCACTTTCATCGTTAATGTCATAAAAAATTTCCATAGAAAACCAATAAAAAAAACCTATTTATCTATATTTTTCACTTTTTCCCGTATAATTTCTGTCCGAAATATAGCAAAACAAGGATGCAAAGTAGAACCTTGCACATTCCTTCCTCATTATTTTTCGCTTCTTACAAAGCTACCTCTATGAGGAAGTATGTTATTCAATTTTTGGCTTCCTCATAGAGGAAGCTTTGTAAAACCCGAAAAATAATGAGGAAGCAATATGCAAGGTTCTACTTTGCATCCTTGTTTTAATTAGATAAATATACATGTTGTGGATTCGCTTTTTCTATTTCGTTATTACGTTATTTCGTGATTATTAGAGCGTTTCCGAAAGCGAATGTGATAATGTATATTTTTAAAAATAATTCAACATTCCATAAAATCAAAAATTTCATACCGTTCGTCACTAAATTATACATATATAATGGCTGCATATTGTTTCATTTATATACAAAATTTGAGCTCGCTATCTGAAGTTTTGCAAAAGTTACAATAGAGCGATAATGTCAATTTTTTGAAAAATTCAAAACATCATAAAATTTTAACGGTTCAACCGATCTTAACCAAATTCAATAGCGATCACCGGCGTATGAAAGCTCACATTCATACCAATTTTAAGATCAATATCTCGAAAATTGAAAGAATTATCGCGTAAACAGACATTTTTCAAAAAATTAAAAAACGCGTAATTATTTAACGATGAAGTGGATTTTAACAAAAATCTGTACGAACGATGAGGCTTGATCTCTCTATTTATGGTCCAAATTTCAACTTGATATCTCAAGGCATTCCCGAGTTATAAAGGTTTACATTTTTCGATCGTGTAACATACACACATACACACACACATACAGACATTTTTTCTAAATCACTTTTCTCGACGTTTTGACACATTCTGAGTGTACTGACATGAAAATCTCGAAAAAAAAAATTTTCATGAAAACAAAGCTTCCTCTATGAGGAAGCAAAATGTCGCAATTGCACAAATTGTAATTTTATGCAACTTCATTGCAATGAGTAAACAAATATAACGAGAAAGTCACGTGTATCGACAGTGCGATTAGCAACTTTTTGTAACAACCACAAATGTATAAGGTTTTTTTTGTCCAATTAGAAGCCATAAAAAAAACGACATTTTTCATCCGCGCGAGTGTCGTCGTAGAAACATGTTGTATTTTTTTAATATTTCGTATAAAAACGTAATGACTGGTAATAAAGCAAACTATATCGCATATATTCTAAGGAAATGTACATGGAATGTACGGATTTAAGTTTATTATGCAAATAACTTTTGCTCTCTGCACTCTTTTCTTTTATCCCGATATTATTTCTACCTCTCGATAATCAAGACGCTGCTTGCTGAATACACTTTGATGTAATAATAGACCCGATTGTCGATGTAAGCATAAGCAATTCTGTTTGCGCTCCGCAGACCCTCAAGCATCGACGTGTGTACTTCACGAGAAGTTGCGGTTTTTTTTCTTCATGTCCCCTACTTACTTTTCCTCGGGCGCAGAAGAGAATCACCGCACGAGTCCGATAAACTCGAGCTTGCGTTTTACGTTGCGGTAGAAAATGCATGTATGTTCACAGTGAGCGCTTCTATACCGAGAGAGGAGACTTGGTCACGCAGGGTCGCGGTAAGCACACTGCAACAACCAACCACTGAAGAAACTCTACAATAGCCCAGGTGTATAGAGTCTGGCGAACGTGACCGTAGATACGCCAAGGGAGGTGGTGTTACGTGACGATAAATAAATTTGCACACGCATAACGAGTAGCGGCGTAGCCATTATCGAACATTTATTGCACACTCACTCAGCAATGAGACGCTGTTTACATCCTCTCGTTACACTCAGAGTCTCGTTGTGGATAATCCCGTCTCATCTTTGCTTTCTATATTGATCATACTATTTAATATGTGCGTAATAGATCGAAATTGCAGCTAGGTTATGGATAATTGCATGTTGCATTTTATGCCGACTATCCACAGAGAAAAAAAATGAGTTGGGCACACTCAAAAAGTGGTTGTACTTATATTACTAGTACTCACTTTTCGTTAGTCCATATAAACACCCATTTGTGAGTTGGAACAACCACTTATTCGTTGTTTCAACTCGCAAAGTGGTTATAGCTACTAAATAAATCGTTCTACCAACTCATTTATAGCCAACTCATAAAATGGGAGTTTTCTCAACTAACCTTTTCTCTCCATGTCTGTCATAACAATACTGTAAATTCATGAAAAGTACACTGAGAGAAGAGTTTGCTAACAGTTAACAAATCTTGTTTAAATATGGCGAAATGAACCATTTAGTTATTCTTATTGAATCTCACTTGTGCCAAATAAGATTTGTTAACTGTTAACAAATGTTAGCGAGCTTCATTTGCGACAAGCAAATTTTATTTAGCTCAAGTGAGATTCAATAAGAATAACTAAATGGTTCATTTCGCCACATTTAACCACACCGAGAGAAAAAATTTCATTGACGCCAAAGAAATGGGTGGATTGATTTTTTTTTTCATTGATTTCAACGAAATATTTCTTTGATTTCAATGAAATAGTGCATTTGAATTTCAAATAGAACATTTCATTGCCTGTAAATAAAGTTTTACTTAGTGAGCATATAATAAAGAAACAGTTTCATTGTTTTAAGGGGTTAGGCCACTCTAGAATTTTCGAAAAATCGATTTTTTTTCTCCTTGGAAATGACTCATTAGGGTTTCTAGAATGCTGTCCCAAAAGATTATTGCAGGCAAAAATTTGTAAATGCCCCATTTTCGATTTTTAATGGGAGGCCGTCCAGTTAGCAGCCCCAGTGGGGTTAAGTCCGGCTGGTGGTTACATCCCAGCACTGGCCCAAGGCTGGCCGAGCCTCGCGTACTGGCACAGTCTCGGGCCATTACTGGAATGTAACCTCGAGCCAGGCCTCACCTACCTGGGAGGGAACCTCTTTTGTGTGCACTTCGGTAAAGGTACTGAGAAGGGTCAAAGCAGGTATACGGCAGATAAACGCGTTTATCTCAAAACTGCTCTTTTCAAGTCGGCCGGAAACATAACTCAAAAAGTTTACCACCGATTTATTTGAAATTTTGGATATATCTTTAAAAATACATTATCTACAGAAGTACGTAGGATTTTTTTTTAAGTTGCATAGTTTTTTTATTATTGACAATTTTCGAACGATTTTTAAGCCAAATTTTTGAACTTTCACTTTAGATGCTCGCCATTTTGTCAAAAATGCCTGTATCGAAAAAATCCTACGTACTGCTCTAGCTACTGTTATGTATAAGTGAAAACCATTAAAAAACTCATCATAATTCAAAAATTACTGAAGCTGTGTGTCCGGCCGTGGATTCCAAAAAAAAAGAGATGTCATCGCAACAACGCTGTACAGCCGCCATTTTTAAATTAATGACTATGAAAAAATTACTATATATAGTTAATGATATGTACAATAAATACCCTTTCTCAAAAAATCGATGTCTCTAATAGATTTTCTGAAAAAAATTCCCAAAAAAAGCCTTTTTTGTGGCCCTCTAGATTGGCCTAACCACTTAAAGAGACGTTTTGATTGGTTCAAAGAAACGTTTTCATTGATCTCTCTCGCTTCTAACCTAACTTTTTTGTTTTCCGGTTCTCCCAAACGAACGGCTTCGAGTTTCGAGGAGCCTTAGCTTATTTCTGCCGTACTCCCTTACATACTCACAAAATTTGAGCTTTATCTGCCGAGTACGTCAGGAAAAAATAGGTTTCGAAATTTTGAGCTAGTAAGAAGAAAGTTTCATTGAATCAGATACGATATCTTTGAAATCAATGAAAAAGGTTCATTGGTTTAAGTAAATGTTTCTTCGAATCAATGTCACTACTTTTCATTGAGTTTGAGATCATTCAAAGAAAAGATAGTATTGAAATTCAAGTATTTCATTTCATTGGCAAAGATTTCCGTGAATCAATGAAACTTTTTCTCTCGGTGCAAGATTTGTTAACTGTTAACAAATGTTAACAACCTTTTCTCTCAGTGTAAATGGCTATTTAACGAAGTTATTAACATCAAGAAGTCAAAAACGTTTAAAAAATTTAAAAATGTGTTAAAAAAGGTGTTTACAAAGTTTAACATGTACATTCATTTGACTTAAATGATTTATTGTGTTATTTGTTAAGAATGTTGTATTTTTTGACATTGTACGAAAAAAATTGACCACAATGCTTACCAGTTAGTGCCGTGACTATTATCGAACATTTATTGCACGCTCACTCAGCAATGAGACGCTGTTTACATCCTCTCGTTACACCAGAGTCTCGCTGTGAATAATCCCGTCTCATCGTTGCTTTCTATATTGATCATACTATTTAATATGTGCATAATAGATCGAAATGCAGTTAGGTTATGGGTAACTGCATGTTGCATGTTACGCAGACTATCTGACAAAAATACTGTAAATTGATGAAAAGTAACTGGATTTTTAACGAAGTTATTGACATTAAGAAGTCAAATGAGTTTAAAAATTTTTTAAATGGTTACAAAAAGTTTAACATGTACGTTCATGTGACTTAAATTATTTATTATGTTATTTGTTAAGAATATTATATTTTTATTTCACAAAATATTTTTTGACATTGTACGAAAAAAATTTAATACAATACATACCGGTTAGTGCCGTGACTATTATCTATAATTATGACTGTTTACATATTTTCGTTACCTCACAGTTCCTCTGTTTCATCTTTGCCTTCTATATTTATCACACTATTCAATATGTGCGTAATAGATCGAAATGCAGCTAGATTATGGGTAATTGCATGTTGCATGTTATGCAGACTATCTGACATAACAATACTGTAAATTGATGAAAAGTAACTGGCTTTTTAACGAAGTTATCAACATTAAGAAGTCAAAGAAGCTTAAAAAATAAAAAAATTGGTTAAAAAAAGTTTTTAAAAAGTTCAAAATGTACGTTGATTTGACTTGAATTATTTATTATGTTATTTGTTAAGAATATTGTATTTTTACTCAATCCGCAATAAGACGTTGTTTATATATTTTCGTTACCTCAGAATTTCTCTGTGGATAATACCGTCTCATCTTTGCTTTCTATAATGATCATACTATTTAATATGTGCGTAATAGATCGAAATACAGCTACACTGAAAGAAAAGATTAGTTGCCATAACCAAAAAGTGAGTTGACACAACCAATCGTCTATTCTATTTCCCTCATAACTAAAATGGTAATGGCAACGCTTCGAATGGTAGTTCCAACTATTCAAGTGGTAGTCCCAAGGATTAATTTTTTAACTAATTAATTAATTAACCTCACTAATCCCGCGAGAACTAATCGTGAATAGTTGAGGTTACTATTCGATATGCTTGAGGCAATTAATTTTTGAGACATTGTGTACAGCAAATTGGAAACGTAGTTGTCACAACCAAACATTTCTTTCCATGTAGGCTATGAATAAAACGATTATCTGAACGAGATTGGTTAAAATACTGTAAATTGATAAAAGTTAACTGGCTTTCTAACGAAATTATAAACATTAAGAATAAAAATTTATATGTAGAAAATGAATTTGTATGATCTACTAAATTAACCCATTAGTAAAATAAATGTCATCATCGACGCTTATTTGACTTTTATTTTCGGATGTATTCATTGGTGCAGACGATAAAATGATATAACTCGCATAATTGGGCTTCATTTAAGTTGGAATTATTCATTCAAAAACCCGGTAAGATAAATTTTTTATCGCTTGAGTGAAATCTTGAAATTTTTGCTTTATGAATTTTTATTTTCCAAAATATGTTTAATGTAATAGATTCAATTTTTTTTAACGTCGATGTTCTCTTTCTCATTGAAATAATTACATTTTTTTCTAGATGGTTTGTGAGAAATTTGAATTTGATTGAATTTATTCCTATTAAATCGATACTTTACTTTATATATTTCGATAAATTTCAACACAAGATGCCGATTCAAGTATTATGCCTTTCAGAACAGCATGGCTGTGTATGAAAGCTTTTCTGTGTGCTGTATGTCGATTGATAAACAAACAAACATTGCATCATTGTTTACACAAAATTGTCTGTAAATAACGAGCAGATGTGACTCGTTGTATCGCCTTTTAAGAGGGGGATTTCCTGGCAGTGACAGCCATTCTGAATATGATAAAGCGCATACCGAGACCGCTAATCTTAATCTCCTTGGATCACCTTAATTACCGTGATTCCTTCTGTATTATCGCCATAAACTATTATTACGATTATCATTGTACTCGAATTGGATGCAGCCAAGTTGGTGCACTTAAGGTGAGGAAGTGGAACACGATATCAATCTGCTAGGAAACCAGATGGGAAAATAGAGCTAGTAGCGCGAGGAATAATTTAATTTGTATTCATAAATACAGAATAGTAGTTCGCAAAAGTTAAAATTACAGATGGAAATTAGAAAAAAATTCAGTGTACTCCTCGTGAAGGTGTTGCGTTGTTACTTGTGAGTCAGACTAGTGCGCCATTCGACTACTCGAGATTGCTCTCGCTTGAAATTAGTTTCGCTAAAGTCGAAACACTTCTTGAACTGTGATTCACACATATATAGATATACTGAATTGAAGATTTACATAGTGCATCTATTTTTACTGCACGGTACAGCTATTATGATCTTTTTTAAATAAATAATTGCATTCATGATAGTAACACAAAAACAAAAGTGAAAAAAAATAATAATAATATAAATGAACTGAACTTCGAACTTCTTAAGAAATACCTTTATAGCTATTTTCAAAGCTATAATTGCAATAATAATAGCGAAACGAATTGGAAAATGACAAGAACGAATTTTAAAAAATTTTGCGAAGTAGAACCTTGCACATTGCTTTCTCATTATTATTTAGATTTCACAAATCTACGTCCATGCGGAACTATGTTGATTCATTTTGATTTCCTCAGAGTGGAATTTTTGCGGACTCTGAAAATTTATTTTGCAGCAACTTTGGAATCCCATTTTTAGTCTGAGACTAATTTAAGACCGATGAACTTCATTCTAACTTCATTTATGTGTAAATATTCACTCCGAAGTTTAAAAAAACAAATTGAATACCATAAAATATGAATGGCTATGTCGATTCTAATGAAATTTGACACAACTGTCACGTAGTGTTTGATCCACTCACGTGCAAAGTTTTAGTTGAATACGTCGAATTGTTTTCCAGTTATAAAATTTTAATCAAAGAAGAAAATTCTGAAGAAAAAAAAGAATAAAGCGTAACTTTTAAACCGCTTTGTTGATTCTGCCCAAATACAATACCAGTCAACATTGATCCCAAGCTCAAATGTGGTGAAATATTCAGATCGTTAGGTCAAGATTTACCTGAGTTAGCTCGTTTCTTTGAATGATCTCAAACTCAATGAAAAGTAGTGACGTTGAATCAAAGAAACATTTTTTTAAACCAATGAACCTTTTTCATTGATTTCAAAGAAATCGTCCCTGATTTAATTAAAGCTGCTTCTTAAACTTCAAAGAAATGTGTATTTAAGCGAAGTAGGTTCTTTTCTTTGACTTCACTTAAGTGGCACTTCACCCACCACAGCTCAAAATTTCGAAACCTCTTTTTTCCTAAAGTACTCGGCAAATAAAGCTCAAATTTTGAGAGAATGTGCGGAAGTACGGCAGAAATAGACTAAGCTTCTGGCTCCTCGAAACTCGAAGTCGTTCGTTCAGGAGAACCGCAAAACAAAAAAGTGAGGTTAGGTGCGCAAGAGACAGGCCTATAGGTGTTGTAAGTTCGTGTTTACGTACCAGAGAACTTAGTTATGTTAACCAATAACTTTGTTGGCCTGACCAATTGGTCATCTGGCATATGTGAAACAACCAACACGGAAAAAAAAGATTAGTTGCCATAATCAAGAAATGAGTTAACACAACCAATCGATTATTCTGTTTATCTTACAACTCAAATGGTAATACCAACGATTCGAATAGTAATACCGACGATTCGAATGATAATACCGACGATTCGAATGGTAGTCCCAACTATTCGAGTGGTAGTCCCAACGATTGGATTAGTTATCCTAACTAATCTCGCGAGAACTACACGGGAAAAAAGGCTTGGTTGGAACAACCAAGTGCCTTGGTTATATATGCGCCAGACAATTAATTGATTAGACTAACCAAGTTATTTGCTAGGCTACCAATTTCTTGGTTGGACTAATAAAGTCACTTGGTTAGCTTACCAAGTGACTTGGTTAGTCCAACCAACCTCAACTATTCACGATTACACGGAAAAAAAGGCTTGGTTGGAACAACCAAGTGCCTTGGTTATATATGCGCCAGACAATTAATTGGTTAGACCAACCAAGTTATTTGTTAGGCTACCAATTTCTTGGTTGGTCTAACCAAGTCACTTGGTTAGCTTACCAAGTGACTTGGTTAGTCCAACCAAGAAATTGGTAGCCTAACAAATAACTTGGTTGGTCTAACCAAGTCACTTGGTTAGCTTACCAAGTGTCTTGGTTAGTCCAACCAAGAAATTGGTAGCCTAACAAATAACTTGGTTGGTCTAACCAATTAATTGTCTGGCGCATATATAACCAAGGCACTTAGTTGTTCCAACCAAGCCTTTTTTCCGTGTAATCGTGAATAGTTGACGTTACTATTCGATATGGTTGAGGCAACTAATTTTTTAGACATCGGGTACCGCAAATCGAAAACGTAGTTGCCACAACCAAACATTTCTTTCCGTGAAGCGTGAGGAATACCGCTCTACGTCTCTATCCATTTTCCAAGTCACACTAACCAAGTGACTTGGTTAGTCCAACCAAGAAATTGGTAGCCTAACAAATAACTTGGTTGGTCTAACCAAGTCACTTGGTTAGCTTACCAAGTGTCTTGGTTAGTCCAACCAAGTTATTTGTTAGGCTACCAATTTCTTGGTTGGTCTAACCAATTAATTGTCTGGCGCATATATAACCAAGGCACTTAGTTGTTCCAACCAAGCCTTTTTTCCGTGTAATCGTGAATAGTTGAGGTTACTATTCGATATGGTTGAGGCAACTAATTTTTTAGACATCGTGTACAGCAAATCGAAAACGTAGTTGCCACAACCAAACATTTCTTTCCGTGAAGCGTGAGGAATACCGCTCTACGTCTCTATCCATTTTGCCGGTTTTTCTCTGGATCGCGACACAATCAACACGATTGCACAAACCGTTGGCGCACTTGCTGCCATCAAGTATGTATATATTTTCTTTGAATCAAAAAGATCCTCTCTTTGAATCAATGAAAACGTTTCTTTAAAACAATGAAACTGTTTCTTTATTATATGCTCACTAGGTAAATGTTTCTTTGCAGGCAATAAAGTGTTCTCTTTCAAATTCAAATGCACTATTTCCTTGAAATCAAAGAAATATTTCGTTGAAATCAATGAAGAAAAAAAATCAAACCACCCATTTCTTTGGCGTCAATGAAATCTTTTCTCTCGGTGTATCAGGTGGAAGATTTCTTTAAATTATTGGCGAGAGCTCGTTACACGGTTAAAGAGCTATCTTTGGCCGTGTAACGAACGATGAGTGGAAGAGGCCGCCGACTTGACAGCCCCTCACTCCGGACCACCCGAGCAGGGTCCACTCGTGCGAGATCTTCCAATTTATTTCATTGTCGGCTAGGGTCAATTTGATTAGACGAGGTTGCGAGTAGAAAAGATTACTCAGCAGTCACGGACACGACAGAGGCACAAAAGCTTCTTGCTTTATTCTTCCCATTCCGTCCCAAATATCTGTCACACAATTAACCATTAATTCGGGCACGATTTTGCCATTCCTGACAATTTTTTAATTACATTTTTAATTACCCAGAGTATTACATAATCAAAACAGCTGACCCAGAGAAACGGGTCTGATGGATTTATTTGAATCAGATTTTAGATATATTTGAAATGAATCAAAATTTTATTTGATTCAAATACATTTTATTCGAAATTGATACGATTTATTTTAATTAAATAAATTTCATTCGATCGGAATCAAATTCTATTAGACCGGCCATTAAATCAATTTCTTCTTAAATAGCCGGCATAATAGGATTTTATTTCAATAGAATATCATTTATCTCATTCAAATAAATCGTATTCGACCCAAATAAAAATTTATTTATTTCCAATTGAATATATATTTTATTCAAATGAACTCATCAAACCGATTTCTCTGGGTGCTTATAAAGGAATAAGAGAGTAAGATCAAAATCAGTGATATTCAATGATGAATATTTCAGTTTTTTAGCTGCTGGTGTTTTTTTAACATCTGCATAGTTTTATATGAAAATCGGACGACGAAAAATTGAGAAATAATTCCTATTGAGTTCCGAAAAATTGCGAACTTATAATGTACTCGAGATTTTGTGTTTTGAATCGTTGTTTGAATTCATGACATTTCCTCAATTTTAATTCTATTTAAAATCACTGAAATCATATCGAAAGGCTTCATTTTTCGCACAGCTGGCAGTTATTTGAAATTCGAACTATACATTTTTTAATATTTCCTATAAGTGTGCGGACTGTGAAAATAAAAATTGTAGATTATTCAGAATAGCGAGATACTTTTGTCATTTAGCAAAAAAATCTTTGTTTAAAGGATTAACAGTACATGTTTTTTATACATAGTAGTTACATATACGGAGACAAAAATCTGGTGAAAATGATCTTCATAAAAAAGTTTCCGTATCTACAAAATGATTTTTTCAAATCTCTAAAAAATCAATTTTTAAAGTAGAAGATATACAAAAATTATATTGAAAGCAATGAAGCACTTTTTACAATTTGCTGCACTGTTCCGCGAATTTCCCACATTATCAGAGCACAATTATGAACAATCAGTCGTATGAGATTGTTTTTACGAATTTTTTTTTGCCCATAAAAAGGAATCACGTTTTTAATCTGAAGTAATAAATTGTTTTCATAATGCAGAAGACGATAAATTTAACTGCAGCAAGGAAATGCGTTAAAATTTGCATCGTGAGTCACACGAACGCGAGTGCATCTGGTTTCCGGCTGAATGAAATAAATAGAGAAAAGAGACGTAGGTGAAGAAGAAGAAGAAAAAAAAACGAGACCTACGAGACTTCCGGGCCGGTGCGAAAGGGATGGCATTTAAAAAAGAGCGTGCAACCCTACTGCAATTATCGTCCCCTCAAACCGTTATCTCTTATCGTCTTTGGATCGCATACCGTCTTCCAGCAAAACGAGACCATTATATTTTCTTATTTCTTCGTTTTTCCGAGCTATTGTGTGTCCACGATGTACTCAGGAGTGTAATACAAAGTGCACGATATATAGAACATCTTCGTGTCTTCCCCACCTCTCCTAAAGCTTATTTATCAGCAAAATAAATAAAGTGGAACATTTTTTATGTTCAAATTTATTTAATTTATTTAATTTTATATAAAATAGAAACATTAATTAACTACATATACATTTATTAGCCATTCTTGCCTTTTTGGCTTTACAATTTTTATATAAATTCCACAATTTAGCATATATTTCTTAATATTACATTCTTCGTAGAAGCATTGACTAAAAAAATGGCAAAAATATTTTATTATTTTAATCTTGTCACTAATTTCAATTTATGTTGTCTGTAATTTTTTAAATAATTAAATATTTTTTTTAACGCGAAGAGTTCTCTACCAAATTTAATTAACACCTGATTGGTGAAAACTCAAGCCTCTCTTCTTTAATTTAGCATATATTTCTTAATTATCTTAATATTACATTCTTCGTAGAAACATTGACGAAAAATATTTTATTATTTTAATCTTGTCAGTAATTTCAATTTATGTTGTCTGTAATTTTTTAAATAATTAAATACTTTTTTTTAACGCGAAGAGTTCTCTACCAAATTTAATTAACACCTGATTGGTGAAAACTCGAGCCTCTCTTCTTTAATTTAGCATATATTTCTTAATTATCTTAATATTACATTCTTCGTAGAAACATTGACTAAAAAAAACTGCCAAAAATATTTTATTATTTTAATCTTGTCAGTAATTTCAATTTATGTTGTCTGTAATTTTTTTATTAATTAATTTTTTTTTAACGCGAAGAGTTGTTTACCAAATTTAATTAACACCTGATTGGTGAAAACTCGAGCCTCTCTTCGTTTATAACTGAAGCTTACGGTCACGTACTCGTATCTCTCGGTTTTTTTCACCCAACAATAAACTCTTAAATTTCATCTTGGAATAATTTTTTTTTATTGCCCCCCGAGTTCTCTCACGGGATGCCTTAACGAAAGGCAACAATCATTGGCGTGTAATCGGGTGGGGATCTCGATCACGATCCCGCGCCATCTGCCCTCACGCTGCCGTTGCTTTGCCTCTCCAAAGCAACGATTCCAATCCAGAGCACGCTTGTACTGAGTGCAAGGAACTCGATAGACGCGGCATCGAAATACAGACCAGAGATACCGATACGGAAGACGTAACTCGTAAAATTCAATCGGAAATCACTGGTTCACCGGTCCGAGTCACGCTGGAATTTCGACCTAGAGTTAATGTTCATTCCATATATAATATGTGCTTGCGATGCTTCTTCAATAAAAGAGACGCATCAAGAGACGAGGCAATTTCGACGCCTAGTATTAAAAATAAAAATGTATAAAGAAATAAGAGAAGAAATAAAGTGCATAATAATGGATTTTCTTCTAACGTATTACGAGTATGGCAGAATAAAATTTACACCGTGTATAAATACATTTCTATTCGGAGGAACTCCGGATAGTATTTGAAACTGGCCAGGCTGTTTTTGAAAAATTTAAGCAAGCTTGTTAAACTAAGTCTGTGTTTGTATCAAGAAAACGTCCGTTTCGAATCTTTTTATTGTGATTTAAAAAAACAATTACTTTTAGTCTTTTCTGTTTTCAGAATTCGTAGATCTGACTTCCGGACGAAAAATGGCAAAACTACTACTCGACATTTTTGTTTTCAATAGAAATCTCCAATTCAAATCTCTTTACTGTGATTTTTGGAAAAGTCACTCTTTTCATTTCTGATTCCAGAATTAACAGATCCGACTTTTGGTCGGAAAATCCAACCTAAAGAACCTACATTTTTTTTTCTTCGAGATATCAAATTTTGGCCTTCACTATCGTTCTCAACCCGCGCAAAAAGAAAAGTATTAAAACAGTATTAAAAACAGTATGAAAAGTATATCTCAAGTATGATCTATTGGACTGAATTAATACTAGAAAGTATTAGACCGTATGATTAGTTTTCAGGGTCTGGATTGATATGTCCATGGTTTTCAGTATCCAGGTCGATATTTCCATCGCTTTCGATGTCCAGGTCGACCGGCCCATAGTTTTAGTTGTCTAGATCGATTGCTCCACAGTTTTAGGTGTCCAGGTTAATATCTTCATAGATCTCGGTGTTCAGATTGATATCTTCATAGTTCTCGGAGTCCAGGTCGATCGATTCATAATGTTTGTTGTAAAAATGATATTTGTTTACAGTTTTTGAGTTTTAGGTTAATCGCACCTCAATTTTCACTATCCAGTCCGGTCTAGTTACTTAAAAAACAAGTGGGTGTATATCTGATGAGGTTTAAGATTTCTGCATATTCATAATAAAATGTTGGCAAGCTATATCTTTCGAATTACGATATCAAGAAAAAAACTAAAAAGTAGAAAATGTTCGTTTTCGTATTCTCTGGTGGACGATTTTTTTTATTTTTTTTTAAGTCCAAAATTAAGGGAGTTGTTCTTGATTTAGTACTTTGGCAAGCTATATCTTTCGAACTATGATATCGAGAAAAAGACTAAAAAGTAGGAAATGTTCGTTTTCGTATTGTCTGGTGGACAATTTTTTCATTTTTTTTAAGCCCAAAAGTAAGGGAGTTGTTCTTGATTTAGTACTTTGGCAAGCCATATCTTTCGAGCTATGATATCGAGAAAAAAACTAAAAAGTAGAAAATGTTCGTTTTCCTATTCTCTAGTGGACGATTTTTTCATTCGAAGTAGTTTACTTCGCGGATAAAAAAACACCCTTAATTTTGGACTTAATTTTTTTTAAATCGTCCATCAGAGAATCCGACGACAAACATATTCTTTTCAGTTTCTTCCGCGGAGCTTTAACTTAAAAGTTATAGCTTGCTAAAATATAAAAACCACAACAACACTCTTAATTTTGGCCAAAAAAAAATTTAATCGTCTGTTAGAGAATACGACAACGAACATTTACTACTATTCAGTTTTTTCCGCGGAGCTTTTAAGAGTTGTAGCTTGCCAAAATACTAAATCAGAAACAACTTCCTTAATTCTGGACTTAAAAAGAAATAAAAAAATTGTCCATCAGAGAATACGAAAACGAACATTTTCTACTTTTTAGTTTTTTTCTCGATATTATAGTTCAAAAGATATAGCTTGCCAAAGTACTGAATCAAGAACAACTCCCTTAATTTTGGACTTAAAAAAAAATAAAAAATCGTCCACCAGAGAATACGAAAACGAACATTTTCTACTTTTTAGTTTTTTTCGAGATATTATAGTTCGAAAGATATAGCTTGCCAAAGTACTGAATCAAGAACAACTCCCTTAATTTTGGACTTAAAAAAAAATTAAAAAATCGTCCACCAGTGAATACGAAAACGAACATTTTCTACTTTTTAGTTTTTTTCTCGATATTATAGTTCGAAAGATATAGCTTGCCAAAGTACTGAATCAAGAACAACTCCCTTAATTTTGGACTTAAAAAAAAAATAAAAAAATCGTCCACCAGAGAATACGAAAACGAACATTTTCTACTTTTTAGTTCTTTTCTTGATATCGTAATTTGAAAGATATAGCTTGCCAAAGTTTTATTTTGAATATGCAGAAATCTTAAACCTCATGTATATCTGGACATCGAAAACTATGAAAAAATCGATCTGATCACTGAAAACTATGAAAAAATTGACCTGGACACCAAAAGCTATAGAGATATCGACCTGGACATCAAAAACCATGGAGATATCGACCTGGACACCAAAAACAATGGAGATATCGACCTGGACACCAAAAACCATGGAGATATCGACCTGGACACCAAGAACCATGGAGATATCGACCTGGATACCGAAAACCGTGGACATATCGACCCGGATCCTTAAAACTAATAATACGGGCTAATACTTTTTAGTATTAATTCAGTCCAATAGATCATACTTGAGATATTATACTTTTCATACTTTTTTTAATACTATTTTAATACTTTCCTTTTTGCGCGGGAAGTCGCATATTGTACCTTAGAAGCATCGGTTACATGCCTTTTAATGATGATTTTTTAAAGTCACTTTTGGTCGGTTCCGATTTCAGAATTCACAGATCTGACTCTTGGTCGGAAAATCCATCCCAAGTTTGTCTCCAATTTATCGAATTTTGGCCTATATTTCATCACAGAGAACTCCTGTTTTCAAACTTTTCACCGTGATTTAAACAAAAGTAATTTTAAAAAATTTCTAATTGCTTGACCAACAATCTTTCAAACACGAACCTGGTTCCAGTCGCGGTGCCCAACCACGACCAATCACAGCACGAATAAAGCGGCAGCAATTAGCAATAATTTCGATTCTAAAGCGATATCACGACGCATCAACTTTTCAGAAAAGTATTTTTACCAACAATAGTTTCCCTTTAAAAAAAATGTCAAACTCATCCATTCTTTAAAAATTATGAACTATGTTATTTTACTTCAACACTTCCAATTAAGCAACAACAAAGAGCAAACGTAAATACACCCTATTTATAAATATACAAAACGATTTCACTTCGTAGAGCCTGTAATTGCTATCAATCTGAATAACTCAAAAATCTGTACGGGAATGTTTATAAAATTCTTCAAAGTATGATTTGATGAAGATATTACCTTAATAACGTAACCAATCTGTGCTATACGATATAGACTGCCATAGTTCTGTCCCTGTTTATTCAATAATACTTCTCAGGCCATTCGATATGACGAGTAGGTGCTGTATTGCTTATTCTGTTGTTACTGTAGTCTGTATGTTAATACTGCATGTACTACACGTGTTCTCGCGTGATTTCAGTCTGCACGTTTTGTGGCTTTCGCAATAAGCGCGGTTTGCACGATCGTTTCAACGTATAACGTACGCATCCACGAAACATCGTGTACGTTCTGTAATATTTGCTACTGTTGCTGCTAATACCGTCTCTATATGTATACCTATATATGCAATCGTGTGACCGCCCCTCGCGTGTGCGTTTTACTGTACGACTGGAGTTACTTGTTATCTTCCTGGGACTCGCGGCTTTAGTGGTTGCAACGATGTTACAATGAAAAGAGATGCGAATGTCGAAACATTGCATATAGACATATGTAGAGTACGTGCATATGAGCGTACGTGACCGAATCGTTCTGACGGCGCCTGAAGAGTTCTCGCATCATCATCACCTCTTAATACTCCTTCACTTTGATTTTTCTCAGTCGATATATGTATATATATATATATATATTTGAATCAAGTCCTGTTTACACGTTGCACAGCCGATGGTTACTTGAGTGCATCGTTAAATTGTCGATACATTGTTGAGTCTTTCTCTCTCTCTGTTTTTCTCGCCAATCGTCACGAATTTAGCGACGTAATATGCTTCCGATAAATTAAACGTGAATTCGAACACCTCGCTGAATCGAAGAACGGTCAAGAAAATATATGGGGGAGAAAAAAGCCTGCAAAGCATAACCTCGCAAATTGCTTCCTCATTATTTTACACATTGGACGAAGCTTTCTCTATGATGAAGCCAAAATTGATATATACACTTTCTCGTAAAGGTGGTTTCGTCAAAAGTGTAACATAATTTGGAAGCAATTTGCAGGATTTTTCATTATAGGTTTTGCATGTTCGAAAGACTTTTTTCGAAAAATTCAAAGTGTGAAATTTTAAGCACTTGACCGATTTTTGTCAAATTTGTAGTTAAATCTTGTTCCATGGTTGTTCATTGTTTTTTCGATGTTCTTGAAGAATTAGCAATTTTTTTTGAAAAACTAAAAATGGTCGCCATTAGATAATAAAAAAATGAAGAATTCTGTCGCAGAAATAAATTGTTTACACCATCAGATGAAATAATAGCTGACAAAATCTGATGAATTGCTGACAATAAGCAAAAAAAATGATAAATAGGACTGTTAATTTTTTAGAAACATCGAAAACAAAAAATAAAAATAAGTCCCACCTAGACATTAAAAAAAGGAAAAACTCTCCCTCAGAAATGAATTTATTACGCGAACAGGTGAAACAGAGAATTGACAAAAATGACTACTGATATTTCAGGATCACCGAAAAATATAAAACTAATAAATATTTGCCACTAGATGATTGAGAATTGAAACAAAACAGCTTTAGAAATAAATTAATTGAACACAGCGTTACAAAGTTATGAGTGACAAAAGTATTAATTTTTGCAGATGCCAATATCTTCAGGATCATATTCAATTTTATTGAGAGAAAAAAAAGGATGCAAACTTGAACTTTGCACATTGCTTCTTCATTAATCAAGAGTCGCGATAGCGACTCGACGCCAACTTGAAAAAGAAATTAATATTGACTTCACATGACAATTTGTCTGTCTGATTTTCATCTTTCGCAACGTCGCCTCAACGAAGAAGTTTCTTTATTTTATATTTGGCTTCCTTATAGAGGAAGCTTTGCGAAAGATGAAAACTATTGGAAGCAATGTGCAAAGTTCTACTTTGCACCCTTATTTTAAATACAAATTGAAGAAGTACGAAATCAAAACTTTTCATAAATTCAAAATTCTATAAAATCTAAACCGCTTTATGTATTTCGCTTGAAATCAATACCGATCGTCATTTTTCATTGCTTTATTCGTCAAAAACTGTTTAAGCCCATTATCTAAAAAATTGTGGCAGCTAGAAAACAAACCGATTTTTCAAAAAATTCTATGTCTTATAAAATCTGAACCACTTTACCAATCTTCACAAAATTCGATAGCTACTACAACTGGATGTTAATATTCCCTTGCAAAAGATTTGAACAGGTTTGGTCGAACTTAAATTGAAAAAGATCGAAAACCAAATTTTTTCGAAAATTCAAAATTTTATAAAATCTAAACCGCTTTATGGATTTCGCTCAAATTCAATACCGACCTTCATTTCTCATTTCTCTATTTATCCAGAACTATTTAGCTCATTCGCTGAAAAATTGCGAAAGCTAGAAAACATAGACTTTTTTCGAAAAATTTAAAGGCTTATAAAATCGGATTTTTTTTTCAATTTTTTTTGAAAATGTATACATATGAAGGGGCGTTGAGCCTCTACCAGCGTGCCAAATTTCAGCTTGATTGTTAAAGCCATTTTCGAGATACAGCAGTTTGAATTTTGCAAGCGTGCCACATACACTGAAAAAAATGTTTGTATGAAAATTACTATACCGGTATTGGAAGCTCGGATGCATATACCGCATATGAATTTTCATATACATAAATCTGTAATATTTAAAGAATCGGTATACGATAATTAAATAGAAACCTTCGATATTAATGGAAAAATGTGTTCGAGGTTTACAACATTTTCACCAATTATTATAAGTAACGTACATTAAAATTCACAAACGGGTGAATAGTTTTTTTCACGTACTGTATACTAATTTCAATATGCATTCTATTGTAAAATTTAGTATGGTAGTAGACTAAAAAGGGATGTACACCTCTAACAGTAATGAACCAGAGTGCTTTATTTATGCAACACTCTTTTCTATTATTGTAACCAAAGGATATTAAAAGTCATATATGTGCGAATAGTTTTCCTCGTATACAGTATACTAATTTTAACATGCATTTTTCTTTAAATGTAGTATGTTGGTGTAGCAAAGAAATTTAATTAAAAAATATTTATTTGTACGTGTTCAATCGAGTTTTTCTCCACTTTTAATTATATATTACATCTTTGTCTACATGTTGGTACATATTAATCGTTGAAAAACATATTTAATTTTTTTTACATTGTTCGGGAATCGAACCTGGGACGCTCCGGTTGGTGTTGTTGCGGTGCGCCTTAGCTCACTCGGCCATTCAGATCATATGATTGAACAATTTTTTTTTGTCTATTTGATTGTCGGTAGTATGAAATATAAAATGAAATTAGTGTGATATAGACAGATATTTTTAGATTTATGTGATTGCGCCTGATATGGTAATAATAAAAGCACGTTCAGTTATTTTTCACGGCAATCGGTTATATCAAATAGGGTACGTTGTTACTATCTATAAATATATTGAACGAAGTTGCTTGTTTCATTGGTTGCGCGAATTAGTTCATTAGTATTTGGGTGAATGACTCTCTGACTGACCTCAGGGTCAGTACTAGGACGCGTGAGCGCCTGGCTAATAAGTTCGTTAACCACCTAGTTTACACTGACGGTCCATACTGGAAATCGTTAAACGCGGTTATTAATTTCCAATAACGGTATATGAATACCCAAATAAGTCTTTGGATAATCACATTGGATGTTAGTTTTAATATACTTGTGCCAACAAAGTTTAAAAGATTCTGACCCTTTACCAGTTTGGTTAAGTTATTGAAATTTAAAGAACAGGTGACTCTTCCTATTCATATAAAAAGGTATAATATTTTTATATTCAAGTACAGAATTTTACAAAACTCTGCACTGATTTTAAAACACTGGTCTATAAATAGTTGCCTTGGCACACGCGTATTCAAAAATTAATATCTTTCTTAGAATTGCAAAGTATTAGCACCGAAAATTCCAACGCGTATTTCTTAATTTCTAATGACCGTATATTAATGTTCAAATAGGTTTTAAGATATCTACAACGCATGCTAATTTTAAGGTATACTTGTGGACGAGATTTCGAGGTTTTTAATCTTTTAATTTTGAAATCTTGTTTTAGAAATTTAAACTATCATGAACACCTACTTTTAATATGTAATTGTATATTAAATATTTAGTCAGCCTCTAAATTTGCGAACTTGTACACTAATTTTAATACACCGGTCTATGAATAGTCTTTCTAATAGACATGTATTGTAATATTTTGAATGTCAGTTATATGAAAATTCATTTACTTTTGCTAAATTTCGTATACGGATGCTATATTTACTAGACAAAGTATATCAATTTCTATTTTATATACCAGGTTGTGAAATTTCATAGTTGTTGGTGTACGAAAATTCCTTTTTTTTTTACAGTGTACACACATACACACATACATTCGGAAATTTTTTCTAAACCACTTTTCTGGACGTTTTGGACAATTCTGAGTGTCCTGACATGAAAATCGCGAAACATTTTTTTTTACGAAAACAGAGCTTCCTCCATAAGGAAGCAAAACGCACACTTATGTTTAATGCGCCGGTGCCTGGATTACCTTATAATTTTTTGTTGAATTCCGCAAGCCCATCGCCAAGTCTACAGTTATATTTATTGGCAAATCAATTGACAAACGATCCATCATAATTTCGTTCCTACGAATGAGCAAAAAAACGTTGCGCCTTAAGGTACTGCGCTCGAACGAGCGTGCGACGGGTGATTGTATATATATGTAGAAACCTATCCACGGATTTTCCTGGTCAACCAAGCGTGTGCACAAAGAGAGTCCAGAATACTACACAATACTATACCAATAGGCACGACAATTGCGAAAGTCCAGCGCTGAAAAGAAAGACTCGTTGGTAGAGTCACTGGCGCTCGTCCGGTTCGCACGATTCGCCGTGACACCGAGAAGCTTTCTTCTCCGATTATGCTGTCCCTAGTTTCCCGGTCGTGGCCGAAGTGGCGTCGCCGTCGCCGCGAGTGCCAACAGCCTACAAGTGAATGGAATCCTGCGCAGCGCTATGCGCGCACAACTAGTAAAGCAGCGCCGGAGTGGATCGTCGTTGCAGTGGCAATTCCGCTGCTGAGTTTCTGCCCGCGCGCGGCTATTTTACTTGGAACGGAAGTGCGTCGTTACGCCTTTCTACTTCAACCGTAATTTTCAGTGTCTGTACTACTGCTTTGTGTCGCCCGAGAAAAGCTTTCGACAGTCACCTCTCCTTTTCCCTCTCCTTTCTCCCCCTTTGTTTACATCGTCTCTCGAGAGCGTGGTGTAAGTTACACCGAGTGAACGCGAAGAATCGTCAATTTTCTTTACATAAACGTGAATAATTATTGTAATTCACTTAGCAAAACTGCGCTGTAACAAACATGTCACAATAATTACACGCTATTAGCAAATCGAAGAATGTCACTTTCAATTATGTTTAATCGTCCCACCGAACGTATCGAAGCATCGAAGAATGTCTATCATTTAGATAAATATCTGCGGTATAACCTTGCACGAAGATGGAGTGCAATACAAGCTATTCGCATTAATATTTACAGTGTCGTACAGTAACTTGTAAAGCTCTTGGTTGAAAAACAATTTGAAACATTTTTCTGATGAAATAATGAATTGTAATGAAAGTTATAATTATTGTACGGTGAAAAAAAAGAGTACAGTTAGAAAAATTGTCTCGTAGCAGCTGCCGAGTGAAGACTGTTAATTAAACTACCTTAACTGCTGTTAATTAAAGGTTGTTATGGAAAAAGTTGATGCAAATATAAATATAGTTGGATGGACTAACAATTTATCGTTGTCACTTATTAGCAGATAAGAATACCAAGATTTCTCTGAGTGTAATTATTTATATCAGTAACTGTTGTTTAAAGTGGAATATCTTTTTTTACGGGTGACAGTAACTTTGTATTTCTATCGATTAGAATTATTATTATTATTGTCGGAAATTAAATAACTGCTCTAAGAGAAAGTGTAACGCTGGTGACGATAAATGATAACTAAATTGTTGGTTTAACCGATTGTTTTTATAGTTAATAACTTTCACCAACTATAAAATCGATGCTTTAATTATTATTTATATTTTTAAGATCTTTTTCAATCCTCCAAGAACCAACAATGCTTAAATGCTGGACAATTTTCTGAATGAAAATAATGGAAAATAGCTGTGTTGAAAAATCCTTTTTTAATGGGATTTAATCGTATGTTATCATCTTTATCTATTCGGACTTTGATCAATTTATACGAATTGAATCATTGTTATTAGTTTCCTATAGTTTTCATTTTCTATGGGTTAAATACGATAGATACATTACCGGTATATATCGTGCACCAACACTTTTATAATATTTTATACTGAATTTACGTTTCATCACTTGTAAATTTTCATGTCGATTGTTACTCTTCTCATCGTTTCACAGCTATAAGAAGTCTATTATAATGAATCTTGAGTATAATAAATATTTAAATCCAAAGATTTGCGGATTGTTACGTCCGGGCATATTTTTGTTATAAAAAAAAGAATCAATAAAGAAAATATAAAAATTCAATTCAATTTTTATGAAAAATTACAAAAATTAATAAATTACGAAATTCTTGAAATTAATAACTTTTGTTTGAATAATAATAATAAATTTAATATTTTGTTCTATTTTGTAACACCCAGTAGTGCTCCGCGCTACTTAGTGTGCACTTTTATATCATTAAGGAGGTTGGAGCGCTCCAGACTAGTTAAATCAGTGCTAAATTTTTAAAAGCGTTTCTACATTTTCAAATGGCTTAATAATTTGTTCCAAGGTGTTAATCACATAGCAGCATTAGTTCTGGATATTCAAATACATTCACAGCTGTGATATCAACAGTAAATCGATCAATATCTGCAAATTTCCGATGTTATATTTTTTCATCCAGTTTTTTAAAAGGGTAAACCGTAATATCAGTCCGATTATGACGACCAATAGCTCATTTTGTTTACTAAAAGATATTCTATCGATTGGCCGTCTATTTTTTTCAATCGTATTAGTACTTCAAAAGATACAACCGTTTGTTTATCCTATCATAACCTAACACCAACTATACAAATGGCTGTAACTTTTGAACGCCTGATATTATAGAAAATCCGGACGGTCAATCGATTAAGGATCTTCCACTGATGAAAATGAGCTATGTTTCGTCATAATCGGACTGATATTACGGTTTACCCTTTTACGAAACTGGATGAAAAAACATGACATCGGAAATTTGGAGATATTGATCGATTTACTGTTCATATGACAGCTGTGAATGTATTTGAATATCAAGAACTAATGCTGCTATGTGATTAACACCTTGGAACAGATTATTAAACCATCTGAAATTGTAGAAACGCTTTTAAAAATTTAGCACTGCTTTGACTACTGTGGAGCGCTCCAACCTCCTTAACAGTCTCACACTGTTTTACGACAAATATTTTCTCGCGCAGTGGTTGCACCTCTGAGTCGAGAACTGCTTTCGCTGCCCTTATCAAGGCAGCGTCAGCGGTCCTATGCCGATTAGCAGGGCACCACAAACCTGTGAGATGTCCGATGTTCTGCATTTTTATTTTGTGTATTACTGCGCTGTGCCTTGAGCACCTCTTTTAATTTCTCATATAGTCAGTCCTGTACGGCGACTCGACCAGCGTGGTCGAGTCGCCAAATATTTCCAAAACTTATAAGTTCTACTCCGGAGGCCGAACTCGACGGTCGGCCTTCGAAACTCAACCTTCTAAATTCAACCTTTTTACAGTTTCTACAGTGTTTTCTTATAATATTTCGCATTCTTATAAACAAATAAATCAATGTTTTTCTCAAATTAATTAAAATATATTGTTGTTATGTTTCTTTTTGCAGTGTTGCAACTTTTATTTATTTATTTAAAAAATCATCAGAAATCACCAGACACCTGTTTCGATCCCTGGCCGGCACATTCCGGCTTGAAACGAAGAAAATCAACTTAACTTCGTTGCGTTTATTGGAAGATAATAAAATCCATCACGTAACATGGATGAAATTTTTTTTTTTAAATGGAAAATGTAATATTGTGAATACTACTCCTTCGATCGTATATTTTCATTCTTAAATCTAATACAAACAAGGATGGAAAGTAGAACCTTGCACATTGCTTCCTCAGTATTTTTCGCGTTTTACAAAGTTACCTCTATGAGGAAGTATGTTATTCAATTTTTGGCTTCCTCATAGAGGAAGCTTTGTAAAATGCGAAAAATAATGAGGAAGCAATGTGCAAGGTTCTACTTTGCATCCTTGTTTTAATTAGATAAATATACATGTTGTGGATACGCTTTTTCTATTTCGTTATTACGTTATTTCGTGATTATTAGAGCGTTTCCGAAAGTGAATGTGATAATGTATATTTTTTAAAATAATTCAACATTTCATAAAATCAAAAATTTCATACTGTTTGTCACTAAATTATACATATATAATGGCTGAATATTATTTCATTTATATACAAAATTTGAGCTCGCTATCTTAAGTTTTGCAAAAGTTACAAGCGATAATGTCAATTTTTTTAAAAATTCAAAACATCATAAAATTTTTACGGTTCAACCGATCTTAACCAAATTCAATAGCGATCACCGGCGTATGAAGGCTTACATTCATACCAATTTTAAGATCAATATCTCGAAAATTGAAAGACTTATCGCGTAAACAGACATTTTTCAAAAAATTAAAAAACGCGTAATAATTTAACGATGAGGTGGATTTTAACAAAAATCTGTATGAACGATGAGGCTTGATCCCTCTATCTGTGGTCCTAATTTCAGCTTGATATCTCAAGGCATTCCCGAGTTATAAAGGTTTACATTTTTCGATCGGGTAACCTACACACATATACACTAGGGTGTGTCGAATTTTTTTTTTTTTTCATATTGTATGGTCTCAAACCATTGTTTGTGCCTTTAAACAACTCGTCTGAAAATTTGAGCACGATAAAAAAAATTTTAGAGGTGGCTCAAACGATGTATCGATTTCTCATTTAATTAACACGTAAATGAATACGGCTCTTAATAAATTCATGTCCCCAAATTACGGATACGATATATTGGAGTTTGTATATTTTTTTTCGTCATCTTCATATCATTCGGAAGTGAAAAAGTGCTTACAAATTTTTCGTTTAGATCAATAGTTTTCAAGTCATCATTTTTGTAAGGAGCGAGATATTCATTTCGCCTAAATTCGAGAAATTCGGGCAAGAATTGCAAACACTTCCCGATGTTAAAAAAAATTGAAAAAATTCATACTTATTATAGGCACTCAAAAGACTAATTTCGCATAATAATAATTTCAAAATGTTATTAACAAATTGTTAAAAAGAAAATTGTTCATCAAAATATGCGGTGACTCAACTTTTTTTTGTATGAAAAAGATTCGTTCATTTTTCGGAATACATATGAATTTTTTCAGATTTTTATCTTTATTTTGATTTTTCTTGTTATTTACATGGAAAAATGTGCAAAAATAAAAATAAAGACAAAAATCTGAAAAAATTCATACGTATTCCGAAAAATGAACGAATTATTTTCATAAAAAAAAGCTGAGTTACCGCATATTTCGATGAACAATTTTCTTTTTAACAATTTGTTAATAACATTTTGAAATTATTATTATGCGAAATTAGTCTTTTGAGTCCCTATAATGAATATGAATTTTTTCAAATTTTTTTAACATCGGGAAGTGTTTGCAATTCTTGCCCGAATTTCTCGAATTTAGGCGAAATGAATATCTCGCTCCTTACAAAAATGATGACTTGAAAACTATTGATGAAACGAAAAATTTGTAAGCACTTTTTCACTTCCGTATGATATGAAGATGACGAAAAAAAATATACAAACTCCAATATATCGTATCCGTAATTTGGGGACATGAATTTATGAAGAGCCGTATTCATTTACGTGTTAATTAAATGAGAAATCGATACATCGTTTGAGCCACCTCTAAAAAATTTTTTATCGCGCTCAAATTTTCAGACGAGTTGTTTAAAGGCACAAACAATGGTTTGAGACCATGCAATATGAAAAAAAAAAAAAAAAAAAAAAAAAAAAAAAAAAAAAAAAATTCGACACACCCTAATACACACACACACACACACACACACACACACGCACGCACGCACGCACGCACGCACGCACGCACGCACGCACGCACGCACGCACGCACGCACGCACGCACGCACGCACGCACGCACGCACGCACGCACGCACGCACGCACGCACGCACGCACACACACACACACGCACACACACACACACACACGCACACACACACACACACACACACATATACAGACATTTTTTCTAACTCACTTTTCTCGACGTTTTGGCCCATTCTGAGTGTACTGACATGAAAATCTCGAAAAAAAAAATTTCATGAAAACAAAGCTTCCTCTATGAGGAAGCAAAATTATATTATTTATAATAATATTATAAGATATGCAAGAAACATATATGATTTCAGTCGTAAATTTATGATAGGATTTCTTAAATTCGCGAACCAAAGTCCGTATTCGGAACGATAGGATTTTTTGAAACCGTTTTCTATAATTTATTTTTATCAGCGTGACAGCAATGCAACATCATAGGCACCGGAAGGTGAGAAGAATAAACAAATCTCCTATAAGAAGATAAAAAGTACATAAAAGGAAGTCTTAAAAAAAAAAACATTAGAAAAATGATGAACAAAAAAAACCAAAAAAAACCTTAATACTATAATTACAATTTTAATATACCTGATTCTTTTAAATACGATTGTGCTCGGTATCGTTTACGTTTACGTAATTTAAGGTTACAAAATAGATACGGAAAAAATATGTTTATTGTTGATAGGAAAAATAAATCATTTATCGAAGACGTGCACTTGTTTTGGATACATTTTCATTGGCATCATCAATTAAAAAAAATAGAAATCGACGGAATTTTCGTCAGGGAAAAAGTTTGATTGTTGAAATCGCTACGCGTGTGTTACGCACATGGTAGAGCAAAGAGAGTGTTTTTGAGTGAAAGAAAGCCACTTTTTATTTTCTTCATCTGCTTAATGAGTATCCGCGGCGGTAGCAACAAGAGCTTCCGCGACTAACCTCTGCCCGTATACTCTACCAGCATATAGACTATATATCCATATATATTACATATGTATCCATAGCCCGGCGCTGAAAGTTCGGTGACTGTCGCTTCCTCTGTTTTATGTAACGAAAAACTGTTGATACTCGTGTACAGACTTTGCGCCATCCCGTAGAAAGTTCTCGGACACGAGTGCCATATAAAGTATTTCCTACCATCGTACCATACATACTACTCGTGTCGTAGGTATTCATAGTTCGAGGTTGAATAAACTTTGAGATGCATAAACCTCCTCCAGGTATCGACAGTTATAACCAGAGTTTTGAGCCTTCATTACTTTCGCAAATAAAATTTTATAGCTCAATTATTTTCATTGTTATTATTTCATGATATAATATACTAAATTGCTTGTAAAAAGATGTTTAAACTGCGCTATAAAAATTATTTGTTAATGGAATTTTATAAGAAATTGTGAAAAAAATGGACGTCAGCAGACTTTGATTTAATCTTCTTAATTATGTACATATCTTGATTTTTTTCGTTTATTTGTTCAAATGTTATGTTTTTTTATGTCATTTTTTAAAATTACTTACAGATTGGGACACAAAGGTTGAATAAACTTTGATTAAAATCGTACAGCTAAATTATTTTCATTGTTATTATTTCATGATATAATATACGGAAACGCTTGTAAAAAGATGTTCAAACTGCGCTATAAAAATTATTTGTAATGCAATTTTATTAAAAATTGTGAAAAAGATGGAGGTCAGCAGATTTTGATTTAATTTTTTGCTTCCTCATAGAGGAAGCTTTGTTTTCGTGAAAAATTTTTTTTTCGAGATTTTCATGTCAGTATGCTTAGAATCACCTAAAAATTCGAGAAAAGTGGTCTAGAAAATATGTCTGTATGTGTGTATGTGTGTGTGTGTGTGTGTGTGTGTGTGTGTGTGTGTGTGTGTGTGTGTGTGTGTGTGTGTATGTATCCAGACACTGAAAATTCAATTGCCCATAACTCACGAACGGCACGATGGATCTAGCTAAAATTTTGCACGCAGGTAGAGTATTGACTCCTCTGTTATTGACGTGATTTTTAATTAAATGTATCAATGTAAACAGATTTTATGCAATTTTTAATTTTTTCAAAAAATGTCGTGATCGCTCTAACTTTCGTAAAAGTTCGCCAATTTAGCTAAATAGTTCTTTATAAATGAAGACACGTTAAATGACGTTTGGTATTGAATTTCAGCGAAATCGGTAAAGCGGTTCCGATTTTATAGAATTTTGAATTTTTCGAAAAAAATACATTTTGATCTAAATTACGTCGAATCTTGAGAAATGAACAGAAATTTTGTACAGACGAAAAATAACATTCAGAAATGCCATGTACCAAATTTGGTGATGATCGGTAAAGTCGTTCGGATTTTACACCATTTTTCATTTTAAAAAAAATGTAGATTTTCGCTATAACTTCCGGAAAAGTTGAGAAAGTACGACAAAAATTTGTATCTAATCAAAATTAGATGTAACGGTGTTTGCAGAGGTGATTTATAGCTGTATAAAACACCTCTGCAAAAGAGACACAAGGTATAAAAAAAAAGATGCAAAGTAGAACCTTGCACATTGCTTCCTCATTATTTTTCGCTTTTTACAAAGCTTCCTCTATGAGGAAGCCAAAATTGAATAACATACTGCTTCCTCACAGAGGGAGCTTTGTAAAAAGCGAAAAATAATGAGGAAGCAATGTGCAAGGTTCTACTTTGCATCTTTTTTTTTAATAAGTAAATATCTTGTTTTTTTGTTTTCTTGTTGGAATGTTATGTTTTTTTTAATGACATTTTTTAAAAATTGCCCACAAATTGAGATACGTAAATAGAAGGTGTAGATAATTGGTACAAAACAATAACTATTAAGCCAATAAATGTTAATGAAATGAAACGGAGGTTTACAACTGTAATTACAAAAGCAGTCGCAGCCCACCCAGTAACCCGGGATAATAAAAACTCTGGCATCCTCTTACAATCCTCTTACAGTACCAGATTTAAAAAAAAAACAACAACAACGATCTATAATACGTTTGGCTTACAGCTTATCGTCTTATCGATATGTAGAGAATCTCCTTTTCTTTTTAGCACATCAATAATGAGTTATTAGTTAACGAGTGCTTGGCACTTTGCACATGCTGTGGGTCTTCGAATACAGTCTATATATCTATATATTATAAAACATTTATTCTGTATATATACCGCTATTACATCGATAGAACTTTGTGAAGCCCTGGATAGGGGATAGACTCTAACGAGAGCGTAATAAATAATTAACGTAACGAGTTATTAATCGGCGTGCCGTGAACACACGGTGCTCTTCATGTACATGTACACACGCAGCGCGCTCTGCGTGTTCTGTATGGGGCATTCCATATCACATCACCCACGAAAAAAAATTTCTTAAACTGATTTTTACAATTCAGGCTAAACGAGTGCAAAAAATGTACCAAAGTGTTAATTTTTTATTTTTGAAGTGGTTTTTAATTTTTTAAATATTTTTCACTGAAATAGATATATTTTGAGAATGATCGTATCTAAAATGTTAATCACAAAAATAAGTTTTTTAATGGTCTATAAGGAGAAAGTTTATTCAGATTCAACTATAATTGATTCGAAACCATAATTTACTGCAGGAAGTATGGGGAAATATTTTTTTTAAGAGAAAACTCTGGATGTTGTTGCCGACTTAATTTTTTTTTTTTGAAAATCTGAAGAAAAAAAAAAGATGAATTATTAGTATATTTTTTAAAAAAGTTTTCCATCCCAGCGAAACTATTCGGAAGTGAGAGCAGCTATTTATATTTTATGTAATTAACATTCGATTTAAAAAGACAACAGACTTATTATTAAATTATTATTATTAAATATTGAATAATAAAAAGTTGAAGAATAAAATTAAAATATTTCGTATTTATTAAATAAATTTTGATTTTGAGAAATACTAAATTATTTTGGCTAAACTGATACGGAATTATAAATACGATTACTCAGAGGTGTTTTATGAAAAATGGTAATTAATAAGGACGCAATGTACAATGTTCTACTTTGCAACTTTTTTCTTTTCTATTTTTTGGCATTATATTGCTTGTTTTTTTGAATAAATTATTTTGGGAAACTAAATTATTTTGAGAAACTAAATTATTTTGGGAAACTAAATTATTTTGGGAAACTAAATTATTTTAGGAAACTAAATTATTTTGGGAAACTAAATTATTTTGGGAAACTAGATTATTTTGGGAAACTAAATTACTTTGGGAACCGAATTATTTTCAGAAAATAAATTATTTTGGGGAAACTAAATTATTTTGGGAAATTAAATTATTTTGAGAAACTAAAATATTTTGGGAAACTAAATTATTTTGGGAAACTACATTTTTTTGGAGACTAAATTATTTTGAGAAACTAAATTATTTTGGGAAACTAAATTATTTTGGGAAACTAAATTATTTTGAGAAACTAAATTATTTTGGGAAACTAAATTATTCTGGGAAACTAAATTATTTTCGGAAACTAAATTATTTTCGGAAACTAAATTATTTTCGGAAACTAAATTATTTTCGGAAACTGAATTATTTTCGGAAACTAAATTATTTTCGGAAACTAAATTATTTTCGGAAACTAAATTATTTTGGGAAACTAAATTATTTTGAGAAACTAAATTATTTTGGGAAATTAAATTATTTTGGGAAACTAAATTATTTTCGGAAACTAAATTATTTTCGGAAACTAAATTATTTTCGGAAACTAAATTATTTTCGGAAACTAAATTATTTTCGGAAACTAAATTATTTTCGGAAAGTAAATTATTTTCGGAAAGTAAATTATTTTCGGAAACTAAATTATTTTCGGAAACTAAATTATTTTGAGAAACTAAATTATTTTGAGAAACTAAATTATTTTGGGAAACTAAATTATTTTGGGAAACTACATTATTTTCGGAAAATAAATTATTTTCGGAAACTAAATTATTTTCGGAAACTAAATTATTTTCGGAAACTAAATTATTTTCGGAAACTAAATTATTTTCGGAAACTAAATTATTTTCGGAAACTAAATTATTTTCGGAAACTAAACTATTTTCGGAAACTAAATTATTTTCGGAAACTAAATTATTTTCGGAAACTAAATTATTTTCAGAAACTAAATTATTTTCAGAAACTAAATTATTTTCAGAAACTAAATTGTTTTCAGAAACTAAATTATTTTGTGAAACTAAATTATTTTGAGAAACTAAATTATTTTGGAAAACTAAATTATTTTGAGAAACTAAATTATTTTGCCTGAACTGATATGGAAAGCCTTATATCTCATTTACTATGAGCTTGCTGGGAAAGAGAAGGGAGAGGGAAGAGACCGCCGTTCGTCGGTGAGGTAGGTACAGGTGTGATGGAGCCGCACGGCGGCGTATCTTCCATGCGCGTCTCCAGCAGGGAGCTACCACCGACGATTCGTAGTGTTCGCCAGTCGTACGCCGCCCGTACCCGAAGTAAGTTCGTACTCAGACGCGTCGTGCGCGAGAAACCCCGTGGAAAGCCACGCGGATAGCCGCGCGATTTTCGAACGAAAAACCCATTGAAACGATACTACGATTATTGAAAAGTTTACAGTTCGTTACCGCTGTTTATTTACGAATATAGTGCAATTTTATTGATTTGGAAAAATTATTGTTACTATAGTTGACAAGTCGTGAGGAAACTGCTGTATACTCGAAGGAATTCCTAACGATTGCAGAGAAGGTAATGAACATTTTTACGTCAGGTCATTGTCCGTTTATAGCGTTGTTCGGTTTTTTTAAATTTTTAATGCTGATCATTCGGGAATATAGTGAGTATTATTTTGTTTGTGAAATTTGATTATTGTGTATACTTGAAGGAATTCCAAATGTCAGTTGCAGAAAAGGCAAAGACAAATGTTACATCATGTTGTGGGTTGTTTTACCACCATTAGATTTTTTTAAACCCTGATTATTTGGGAATAAGAGAAAATAATTTTGATGAATTGCTGATATTTGGAAATTGATTATTATATTAGCTGTTACAAAAATTTGGTAAACATTTGCAGCAGGAATTATTTGATTCATAATCTTGTATACTAAATTTAATTGCAAGTGTTATGTTAAATAAAAGTACTTGTATTAATAACTTGAAGCTTAAAAAAATTGAATTAAAAAGTATTGTAATTTTAAATTGTACTTGTATGCTAAATTCTATATTCCAGTTCATGAATAAAGAATGACAGTAATGATATATGTTGTTAATTGATGACATTAACGTTTTATCGTTATTTTTATTAGTGAGAATGATTTAATTAACAATTTGTATAAATTGTCAATGTCCTGTCGACTGGAGTTTTTTGGCTTCTGTCATTATTATTTTATTAAAATATCACATAACAGTACAAAGACCAGTGCCAATTTAATTGGCGTGATATTTAAAAAAAATTTATTTTATAGAACTTAGTAGAAGTTCTATAAAATAAAAATGTTTTAAATACTTTAGCTATTCTAAAGGAGAGCTAAGCTAAAACGTTTATGTAATATGGAGGATTTTTTTAGTGACTTCAAGGCTCTGCATGCGAATTTATCAGGGTCATGAAGTGATTTGAATCGGAATAGCACATAGACACATAAAAATCGTGATAAGCCTGGCAACTATTAATTCTTAATCTACGCGATTAATTTTATGTTTTATATAAAAATCTATACAAACTTAGTCACAAATTTAACATTTTTATATATCCATGAAATAGACAAAATTTGATTGTATGGAAATATTTTATGTTTTATATGAAAATCTATATAAACTTAGTGACATATTTAACATTTTTATATATCCATAAAATAGACAAAATTTGATTGTATGGAAATATAAATTATTCAGTTTTATTTCAAATTATTAGCTTTGCCAAACAGAAACGTTAACATATTTTTACGAATTTTTTATTAGCTTCTTCAAGGCTCACTTGCAACTTTATTATAATCAAGAAGTGATTCGAATCTTAACGGCACATAAGAAAATATATTAATAAAAACGTCTCGTTGACATTTGGAGGCTTGTGATGTGCCATATTCATTTTTAAAAAACAGTCTGTCGCTGTATTACATTAATATGTCCCAATATTACAAATCAGGATAAATAATCCTGCGAGGATCCGTCTCGCACACGCGTCACAAACGTTACGTGTATAAAATTGCATACACAGTGGTGCACAGACAAAATTTCGTAACGCTATATTTTACGAGCGGCAAGAAACATTTTGTCGCGCGCTTTAATTTCGAATGTATATTTCTCGTGTGTTCTCGTTCTCGTTTCTCCCGGCTAGATTCTCTGAAGTCACGGGGAGCAAAGGCGTGATTAATGTGCCGCTGGTAGAAGTCTCTTCGTATAGCAAAGCTTCGAGGGAGACATTCTTTTTTTTTCGCAAGATGCGCATTAGCAAGGTGCGCGCGGGGGCCTTTGATTACCTCAGCTTAGTGTCGACGCACCGCGTATGCCTACCTACGAGCATAGAGACTCGACGCAGTGTCGAGAGCACGCATATATACAGGGTGATTTAATAATACATTGCGATACACGTTTTTCCAACGAATATTGTACAAAATTTTATTTCGCTCGGTGCGAGAAACGCGCTTTTACAATTTTATGTTTTTAAGTCTTATTATTTTTTCTTTTTAGTTTTACTACAAATAAACAAAAATTGTTACTACAATTAATTACTAACTTAAATCTATAAATTTAATGAAAAAAGAAAATGAGATTCTTCAAAATAGGGTCACATGGCAAAAAAAAAAAGAGATTCCTCAAATGTCAGGTTCACATGGCTCGTTTTTATGTACGCTTCGCGTGCGTAAATAAAATTTCGTACGATACTTGTGCGATAAACGTTTGTTTTTTTAACGGCTCGTGCTGCTCACACTCGTCAGAATAGTATATTGTGCGTAAAGAAGCGTAAAACGATCAGACCAGTCGAAAATAATCTTACGGACGTGATACACATACTATTTTTTGTAATGCCAGCGAGAGAACTGAATTTTTTTCGAGGGGGTTTCGTGTGGCTAAGGTGCGTGCACTTTAGCCCCCCCGAAAAAGCTCACTTTTCGCGCGACTATTACAAAAAAAGTTTTATCGCACTAGTATCGTAATGTACTGTTATGAATGAAATTAATAATTAACCCTTTGATGCACAGCGGGATGTTTAACATCCCACCTAGATTATTATTATTTTAAAAATATTTCTACGTTTTCTTTCTCGATTTTAAATAAAAGTAACTTTTTAAAAATAAAAATGTGTGCATCAAAGGGTTAATGAATCCTTTATAACAATAGAACGCATATTGGAAAAATACTATAAAAATTCGTTAAAATTACCGGTCACGTTTACCATCTTACCGTTCACAATTCTAAACAAATGTCAGTTGTATAAAGCGACAGTGACAAAAATTTTGTTTGCCATAAGAACAAAAAAATATTTCGTAAAATAAAATTCTTCTATTTCGTAAAATAAAACTTTTTTTTGTAATTTTTGTATAAAACCAGCAAATTTACATTTTTGCTTCTTCATAGAGGACGCTTTGTTTTCATGAAGAAAAAGAAATTTCGACATTTTTATTGTCCGGGTGTATGTATGTGTGTGTGTTTGTGTGATGAAAGGCCAAAAATACATATAACTGTAACTTGTAAACTGTTCAACCGAATCAGCTCCAATTTAAACAACATGTATAGTACTAGCTAATCTTCAATTGGTATAAATTTTATTGAAATTCCTTAACGCATTTCATTTTTATAAGAATTTTGCAATTTTGCAAAAGCACGTAAACGCTCTAACTCGAACGAATTTTTAGCTCCACGGAAAGAAAAAATTAGTTGCCATAACCAAAAAATTAGTTGGCACAACCAATCGATTATTCTATTTCACTTACAACTCAAATGATAGTGTCCACGATTCAAATGGTCGTCCCAAAAATTCGAATAGTTGAATCGCAACTATTCGAATGGTAATACCAACGATTGGATTGGTTACACTTACTAATTTTGCGGGAATTAAGGCGGTAGTCTGGTCTAGAAAGTTGAAAAAATCGATTTTCTTTCCATTTTCTTATTCCTTAGACCTTTCTTCATACGCTCCTGAAAACCGTTTATTGATATTTCAAAAATTAGCCGAGAAATAAAAATTCTAAGCAAGCCGCACGCTCAGGTAGCGCGGTCGTTTCGAGAATGGGCACCGTCCCGTAGGGCTCCAAACAATGTACCGGTAATAAAACCAATAAACCAGTTCGCAGAATTTCTACCAACAATTCTACATTTCATGTTTTTGCAGCAATTAGTGTGTCTGTTGTCTGTAAAACATGTAAAGACGAAGTTTCCTTCGCAAAAACTTCCTGTCGGGATTGGGCTTTAAAATCCAAATGAAATGTACGTGCATTTCTCAATATATTAACACTTCTCCGCTTATCGATAAAGCATTTGAGATAAATCGTTTGATTGTGGTGGCAATGCAATTGTTAGGAATTGGTAGAGAAGGCGTCAATATATTTTGCGGGATAATGGATATCGGAGTGGTACTTTCAAAAGCAACGTACACCGAGAGAAAAGATTTCATTGACGCCAAAGAAATGGGTCGATTGATTTTTTTTTCCATTGATTTCAACGAAATATTTCTTTGATTTCAATGAAATAGTGCACTTTAATTTCAAAGAGAACATTTCATTGCCTGTGAATAAAGATTTACTTAGTGGGCATATAATAAAGAAACAGTTTCATTGTTTTAAAAAGATGTTTTCATTGGTTCAAAGAAATGTTTTCACTGATCTCTCTCTCGCACCTAACCTCACTTTTTTGTTTACCGGTTCACCTGAATGCTCGGCTTCGAGTTTCGTGGAGCCAGAAGCTTAGTTTATTTCTGGTGTACTTCCTTACATACTCACAAAATTTGAGCTTTATCTACCGCGTACTTCAGGAAAAAATAGGATTCGAAATTTTGAGCTGGTAAGAAGAAGGTTTCATTGAATCAGAGACGATATCTTTGAAATCAATGAAAAAGGTTCTTTGGTTTAAAGAAATGTTTCTTCGAATCAATGTCATTACTTTTCATTGAGTTTGAGATCATTCAAAGAAAAGATAGCATTGAAATTCAAGTATTTCATTTCATTGGCAAAGATTTCCGTGAGTCAATGAAACTTTTTCTCTCGGTGTATGCTGATGTGTTGAAAAAATTACACTGCGCGGCTGCTGCTGACTAGTATAGGTTACTATTCGATATAGTTGAGGCTCGAGTTGAGGCAACTAATTTTTGAGACTATTGAGAAAATATTTTTTTCCGTGTATCAAGCTGAAAATTCGTATTTTGGAAGGGATGGAATGTTTTCGTGGTCGTTAGTGGATTTTTAGTTAAAAATATTATTATTTTTCGCTGGGTAATTACACTGCAAAAAATTCTATTGCGGGCTATCAAAAAGAAGTATTTTTTAATTAACTCTAGTTCTTATTAGTTCGATCCCATTTAACATTGAAGTAATAAAATATTATTTTGCTTATTTTAGAGTTATCGTTTCGATCTCGTATGGAATTGGATGAATTAGAATTCAAATGAAGTTGACAACGCTTGTGTTTGGCAGCCCGCACGACGGATTTATTGAAAAATCGTCGTGTGAAGGCAACATTAATTTCTTTTGCTTCTTTGTAGAGGAAGCTTTGTTTTCGTGAAATTTTTTTTTTTCGAGATTTTCATATCAGGACACTCAGAATGGTCTAAAACGTCGAGAAAAGTGCTTCAGAAAAAATGTCTGTATGAATGTGTGTGTGTGCGTATGTGCACAATTTTTTGTTAGCACGATAGCTGTCGCAATTTTTAAAATATCGGGCTCAAATTTGAACCACGAGTAAAGTGTCGTTAAACAAGGTATGGGATTGAATTTGGAGTTAATCCATTAAGGTGTCCAAAATTTATGGCATTTTGAATTTTTTGTTAGCACGATAGCTGTCGCAATTTTTATGATATCCGGCTCAAACTTGGACCAGAAGTGGACTGTTATCAAATAGTGTTTGGGATTAAATTTGGTGTCAATCCGTTAAGGGGTTCACAATTTATGGCATTTTTAAATTTTTTGACATTTTTTGTTCGTGCTCTAACTTTCGCAATTTTTAAGATATCTGGCTTAAATTTGGTCCACAAGTGGACTGTTATTAAATAAAGTTTGGGAGTGAATTTGACGTCAATCCGTTAACGGGTTTAAAATTTATGGTATTTTGAATTTTTTGTTTGTGCTCTAACTTCGGCAATTTTTAAGATATCAGGCTCAAATTTGGTCCACAAGTAGAGTGTGGGTAAACTAAGCATCAGTTCGAATCTGGCGAGAATCTTTCAAGGGTTTCAAAACTAATGCCATTAAAAAATTCTTAAAACAAGGCTGCAAAGTAGAACTTTGCAAATTGCTTCCTCCTTATTATTGAATTTTTACAAATCTTCCTCTATGAGGAAGCCAAAATAGATTACCATGCTTCCTCATAGAGGTAGATTGGTAAAAATCAAAAAATAATGAGGAAGCAATTTGCTAATCAAAAAGCTATCGCGACTCTTGACATTTTCAATGACATTTTTTTTCAGTGTATATGTTACCCATTTATTAAGAGTTTATTAAGAATTTTGTGTCACCCTGTATATATACGTTTACCTTTGTCGGTGTATACAGCTACGCTCTGTAGGCTCTAGTACTATAGGCAAGGTCGAGGCATCGTCAGCCTCCTGCTGCCGACGCTGCCGCCTCTCCTTCGACGATCATAAATCACCCTCCGTACCCTTCTTATTCTACCGTACATTGGTGCATCACGCTCTCCACGTACGTAATACACGTATACATACACGTATATATACTCTACGGACAAATATGCAAATCTCTCGTGGCGCTTGGTCAGCTCACCACCGTTGCAATTACTCTCCACTATCTCGGCCCTTTGATTCCTAAGTCGCTCGCACACACGCTCTGTGACTGTCGTGTTCGTCGATGTAAATACACTCACGTGCACTCCTCATGTATCGAAGAAAATCTCCGATCTTCCTAACGGAATGTATTTGCTGATTTACGTTGTGAGTGCGGAAGCCAATATTGCATAACAAACGTGAATAATATTAGGGAAGTTATAAGTAATGTCGAAATGTTTTGGTTTGTTTTGAAGCTAAAATAATTGAGCGGCAGGTCTGGATGGAAAAAGGATTGGAAAAAAGACTCGAAACACATTTACACGATTTGTAATTATCATAAAAACATTAGTCATAATTTTTAAACAAAATGTATAATTATATTTCGTAGGTATGAAAAACCATAACGATTTAGTCGACAATTTGCTGATTTACGTTATAAGTGCGGAAGCCAATATTGCATAATAAATGAGAATAATATTAGGGCAGTTATAAGTAATGTCGAAATGTTTTGTTTTGTAACTAAAGTCATCGAGCAGCAGGAATGAATGGAAAAAGGAATTGAAACATATTTACACACTTGGCAATTATTATAAAAACATAGTCATAATTTTGAACGAATGTGTAATAGCTTTATATTATATTTCAATTTTAATTTCAATATTATTATACTTACCTTTCGTAAGGTATAATAAAATGATTTATAACGAATTAGTCGAGAAAATGTAAAAAATAGTTTTTTCATTCGAATGGCGCTCCAACCAATCAGTTGTTGGAGCTGATCTGATTAGTTACGTCAATCATTCGATTGTCGTCCCAACGAACTGATTAGCATGTCACAAAATGGTGGTAAATAATCAAACATTGTTATTTGTTTATTTTTTAGTGCTAAATTGTTATACAATTGAACAAAGTAAAAAAAACAATGATGGCATCAACAAAACGTAGCTAAGGATTTTTGAAGAAGAGTAATTTAAAGCTGTTATTATAGGTCAATGTATACTTTTAAAAAAAATTGAATTTGTTGATTAAATAAAAAGAGAAGCTGTTTTAATATTTTCCTTAACATTAATCACTGTAAATTTATTTTTACTTACATTCGTTTCTCAATCTATGAATGTCTTTATCACTATAGAACTTCCATTGGTTAGTAACCACAAAGAAAAAATAATAATATTATATTTATCCTCGTTGTCATTATGCAAGAAACTTTTTCCTCATCAATTACTCGTTTTACTATTTTTGCTATTCCGATGAACGCACAGAGAATTTATTTGCATAAACTTCCTAGACAAATATTTGACATTTTTTCGATATTTGTCGATATTAATATACTATTTTTATTTATTTTGATTTAATAAAAACTTTTATAATATAAATATATAATAAAAAATTTAATAATTTATTTTAATAAAAACGTATTTTAATAAGAAATATACGTATAAGCTTATTTCACAGCGCTTATAGTGAAGTATTAGAATTATTGTAAAAACGATAAAATAAAAATAATTTTATAAAAATTAAAAAACTCCCGAATGAAAAAATGAGTGTTATTTTTATTAAATTGGGTGAATGAAAAATGGTTAAATATGAATCATTCTATAAATATGAATCAGATTATAATATGCGACGGATTGTTACTTAATAATTTCTCATTCACCCAATTTGTTTATCAATTACACTCATTTTTTTAGTTGAAAGTTTTTTCTCATGTGGGCACCCGTCAATATATCGTTTCATGGTTAAAAAACTATATCTTTTTATAAACTAATTTCGTAAAAGTACTATGCTACGCTCCAGCGAAAAAGAAGTTCAATTAGAACATAAAGCACTTGAAAATAATACATCGTATTATCATTTCCGTAGAGTGTTCTTCACCAGGCGCATATGTGCGCATCAGCCAGCATAAACAGCAGTTTCGCGAACCGTTACAAGTACAACGGCCGCTCGCACAAATAAAATGTATGAAACACGTTGAAATCTCACATATTGCGCGCGCGTGCGAAGGTAGACGTCGATCGTAAAGTTCGAGTTTACGGTAGACCGACAATGAGCTAAGCTAGCTGCTCGCAAACTCGTCGAACGGTGTATTGTAATATAAGTCCTAGCGCATATGTGCACTACATAAGCACGCATAGTGTATGTCTTATGTATCCTACACTGTTGAAAATATTTTGAAAATTAATATATGTATTGGAAAAGTTCTTTTGCAGATACGGTATATTAAATTTCATAAAAATTAGATTTAATAAAATAATTTTGAAGGATGGAAGAGATTTTAAAACTTAAATTAATTTTAAATTTAAATTGGTATTTAATTTTCTTGTAATAATTTATTTGGAAGAGGTATAAATTATTTGAAGTTAAATTTTACTTTTAAAATTAATTTTTGATTAAATATTTGTATAATTAAATTAAATTTTAAAATAATTTTAATGTACAGATATGTAGTAAAATTCGGATAATAATTATAATATAAACACAACTTTTATAAATTGTTTAGTATACTGTATATTAATATTATAACAATTTTTTTTAATAATAATTAATATTTGTATATTAAATTTAATATACGCGTATCTGCAAAAAAAACTTCCAGTATTTTATATTAATTTTCATACAAAAATTTTTAACAGTAAAATACACTAGGGCGATCGAAAGAAAGATACTAAAAAAGTAGAAACAACATATTTCCAACGCGCGTCAAGCTGGCGTGTCTCGCGAAGCATTTTTTGCCGGATACTGAAGCATAACAGCATAAACATACGTAAGATCATCGGTTGAATAAGGAAGATCAAGAATATATGTGATTTCTGTGACGCGTTCGGCTGAAATAAAAAATAAAGTCACATGTACCGACGTGTGGATGGGTCGTAATGTTAAATATATAAAAATGGTATAATATATTCGAAAACGATTTATTTTTTAGAGATATGCGCTTGAATATGAGCATGTCATGTGTGTTTTTATTTAGCTTGAGCTAATGCCACGGTCGTTCACATTCCAAGGAATTTATTTTTTTCTTATCCTTGTTGTGTGCCTCTTTTTCTGCATGGTAAGCTGAATACAATCGTCTCCGTGCAGCGGAGACGATTGTTACTTTCGAACTTTCTATCCTTGTCGAGCATTTTTTCAGTTAATCTGTACATTTATTAGGCTGGTTTTATTTTAAATCTCTGCATTTCTAAAAGTTTTTCGTAGATTATTTGCTAGGATTTTTTTGTTCTGATACCACGAATTATCTATGGAACGACATACAAAAATCTGTCTAGTCCGTGCATTTGAATCAAATAACTGGATCTATTTTAATGAAATTAAATTTCATTTTGTGTCACTCCGTGCGAGAAATGCGTACTTCTCACACGCTTCGCTTCGCGTGCGAGAAATCGCACTTCTCGCACTAGTGGCATAAAGTTGTATACGAAACCCGTGCGAGAAACTTTTTTTGAACTCACGTGATTGCAACACTCGCCTTCGGCTCGTGTAGCAGACTCACATTCGTCAGAAAAAGTTTGATCGCACTCGTATCGTAATATACTATTATTCAATTACATTTATCTAAAATAAAATCCTATCTGTCTGGACATCACATAAATGTGATTCATCAAAGTAAATGCATTTATTTCTTTTAATACTGATTTAATAGGTTTATATTTGCATCAAATTGTAATTTCTGTTAAGTTTGCAGAAAAATTTTCATCAATTTCCTGTATGACAATTTCCTGAAATGACCAAAATTTCTTCTCTAAAACAAAAAAATTACTGTGAACAATATTTTGTTTTCAATAAAACAATCTCAATTTATTTTGATCGATGCATTCTTAAGTAAGAGTGTCTGTAGGGAAGAATGCTTCTCGTGAATTAAATTACTTAATTCCATAGAGCAACTCGTGAGCCAGACGCTCTTCTCGTGTCTCACCGTGCGTGTCTCAAATAACCAAAAAATGAACAAAATTTCTTCTCCAAAATAACAAATTACTGTGGACAACATTTTGTTTTCAATAAAAAGACAACAATCTCAATTTACTTTTTTTACTGTGTGGCTGCAAATCGCCATGGCAAACTTGCCAATACACGGAAAAAAAAGATTAGTTGCCATAACCAAGAAATGAGTTGACACAACCAATCGATTATTCTATTTCCCTTGCAACTCAAATGGTAATACCAACGATTCGAATGGTAATACCGACGATTCGAATGGTAGACCCAACTATTCGAGTGGTAGTCCCAACGATTGGATTAGTTAACCTAACTAATCTCGCGAGAACTAATCGTGAATAGTTGAGATTACTATTCGATATGGTTGAGGCAACTAATTTTTTAGACATTGTGTACACAGCAAATCGAAAACGTAGTTGCCACAAGCAAACATTTCTTTCCGTGTATCATTAGGTAAGAGATCCTTACCGTTTCATTATTGCAGAAACACAGCAAAGATCGATACATTCTTAAGTAAGCGTGTCTGTAGGGAAGAATGCTTCTCGTGAATTAAATTACTTAATTCCATAGAGCAACACGTGAGCGAGACGCTCTCGATGTGTCTCAAATAACCCAGAAATCACCGGAAATGACCAAAAATTCTTCTCTAAAATAACAAATTACTATGGACAATATTTTGTTTTCAATAAAAAGACAACAATCTCAATTTACTTTTTTTACTGTGTGACAAATCGTCATAGCAAACTTGCCAATATCATTAGATAAGAGATCCTTATCGTTTCATTATTGCAGAAAGACAGCAAAGATCGATGCATTCTTAAGTGAGAGTGTTTGTAGAGAAGAATGCTTCTCGTGAATTAAATTACTTAATTCCATAGAGCAACTCGTGAGCCAGACGCTCTCGACGTGTCTCAAATGACCAAGAAATGACCAAAATTTCTTCTCCAAAATAACAAATTACTGTGGACAATATTTTGTTTCCAATAAAAAGACAACAACGTCAATTTACTTTTTTACTATGTGACTGCAAATCGTCATGGCAAACTTGCCAATATCATTAGATAAGAGATCCATATCGTTTCATTATTGCAGAAAGACAGCAAAGATCGATGCATTCTTAAGTGAGAGTGTTTGTAGAGAAGAATGCTTCTCGTGAATTAAATTACTTAATTCCATAGAGCAACTCGTGAGCCAGACGCTCTCGTCGTGTCTCACCGTGCGAAGCTGTGATTCAACGACGATGACTAACAGGCCAGTCGTTCGATCGTAGCTATGAGCCTCTCGTTTTACAGCAACGAACTTAGCTCCTGTGACACGCGCTCGACCGTTCGTCGTATTTACTGCCGCGAACGGAGGCTGTAAGTAGTAGCAGGCGGTTCGATTCTGCACTTTGTTGGGTTGACTTGAAACGAGAGCTACGTAGGTATTCGAACGTTCGTATGGCACCCATAACAACGTTCGTTAGGTCCCACCCCACGAAACAACTACCAAGAAACACACTGGACGCTCTCCAAGCTCATGGCTGTCTGTTGTACGAACGACCAACAGCAGGATCTCCTGTACGAACGAATGTCGCGCGAACCAGTTTCAAGCCTCGAATTTCGCAACGTGATTCCATACCAGCTAAACACTCGACGACGACAACGAAACTCACAGTTGTCAAATTAACCGGAAGTTTAACGAACTCACGATAGGTTATTCTAAAGAGGCTAAATTAAATTCGTAAGTTCATCAAGGCGGAAATAGAAATTTCACGATTGAAAAAGTAAATAAGCATTTTTATTAAGAAATTCACATTACATAAAAAAAATTGTGGGTTTGTAAGCTGTGAGGTTTAAAAAAATGTAAAATAATAAAAAAGAGTTTAAACCATTTAACGGTTTTGGAAAATTTTTTTTTCATCAACGCTGTAATTTTTTTATGTGGACAAATATTATTTTTTCACATTAAAATGCTAAAATATAATTTTTTTCTGTAAAATAAGCGATGACGATGAAAACCACAATTGTCGGATTAACCGGAAGTTTATCGAACTCACGATAGGTTAATCTAAAGAGGCTAAATTAAATTCGTAAGTTCATCAAGGCGGAAATAGAAATTTCACGATTGAAAAAGTAAATAAGCATTTTTATTAAGAAATTCACATTACATAAAAAAAATTGTGGGTTTGTAAGCTGTGAGGTTTAAAAAAATGTAAAATAATAAAAAAGAGTTTAAACCATTTAACGGTTTTGGAGAATTTTTTTTTCATCAACGATGTAATTTTTTAATATGGACAAATATTATTTTTTCACATTAAAATGCTAAAATATAATTTTTTTGTGCAAAATAAGCGATAACGATGAAACCCACAATTGTCGGATTAACCGGAAGTTTAACAAACTCACGATAGGTTATTCTAATGAGGCTAAATTAAATTCGTAAGTTCATCAAGGCGGAAATAGAAATTTCACGATTGAAAAAGTAAATAAGCGTTTTTATTAATAAATTCACATTATATTAAAAAAATGGTGGATTGTAAGCTTTGAGATTTAAAAAAATGTTAAATAAATAAAAAGAGATTAAACCCTTTAACGGTTTTGGAGAATTTTTTTTTTCATCAACGATGTAATTTTTTAATATGGACAAATATTATTTTTTCACATTAAAATGCTAAAATATAATTTTTTTGTGCAAAATAAGCGATAACGACGAAACCCACAATTGTCGGATTAACCGGAAGTTTAACAAACTCACGATAGGTTATTCTAATGAGGCTAAATTAAATTCGTAAGTTCATCAAGGCGGAAATAGAAATTTCACGATTGAAAAAGTAAATAAGAATTTTTATTAAGAAATTCACATTATATAAAAAAAATTGTGGGTTTGTAAGCTGTGAGGTTTAAAAAAATGTTAAATAAATAAAAAGAGATTAAACCCTTTAACGGTTTTGGAGAATTTTTTTTTCATCAACGCTGTAATTTTTTTATGTGGACAAATATTATTTTTTCACATTAAAATGCTAAAATATTATTTTTTTGTGCAAAATAAGCGATGACGACGAAACCCACAATTGTCGGATTAACCGGAAGTTTATCGAACTCACGATAGTTTAATCTAAAGAGGCTAAATTAAATTCGTAAGTTGATGAAGGCGGGAATTGAAATTTCACGATTGAAAAAGTAAATAAGAAGTTTTATTTATAAATTCACATTACATTAAAAAAATTGTGGTTTGTAAACTGTGAGATTTAACAAAGATTTTAAACGATTCAACGGATTTGAAATTTTTTTTTTTTTCATCAACGCTGTAATTTTTTTATGTGTACAAATATTAATTTTTCTCGTTAAAATATTGTTTTTTAAATATTATTTGTCTGTGCAAAAAAAGTAAGTAAGTTTTGAAGGATATTTGCAAAAAGCTTTATAAAAAATGTGGAATTTGTTTTTCGGTTCTAGAATAAGTGAATAATTGAATTTATTGTTTACAAGGATTTACACAGCGCAATTGAGGTGAATTCGTTACAAATGATTTCTCCTGCATTTAAAATCGGGGTCTCGTTATTATAGCTTTCCATTTCCTTGAATTAAATTGTAGAAAGTCACAATTCGTACTATACAAAAGATATAAAGTCATATTGAAATCCAAGAAAACTCTCTCTGTCACTATAGATTAATTTGAGAAATCGTGATAGTTCTGACTACTATTTATTCAGTCCATGCAACATTTACTATACTTACGTTAACTAATTGATAGTAGCAATTAATTAAAATCAGTTAAAATAACAATAGAAAAGTAAATGTTATGTATAAAATAATTGTATAAATAAATATAGTATAAAGTTTCCATTTGATGCATTACAATATTTTTCAAAACCCGAAAATCCACTACCTGAAATGAATTTTTATCATTTTAATATTTTGTTCAAAATATTTAGAAGATTTTTCGTGCAGTTAAGTTGAACTTGGCACAAATAATTTCTCCTGCATTTTAAGTCAAGGCCTTATCATTATAGCTTTTTATTTCCTTGTACTACATCGCAGAAAATTTAAATTCATAGTACAAAAGATAAAGATTTGCATCGTAATACATTTAAATCGTTGTAGTCCTGATAACTGCTAAGTAAACAATTAATTAGTACTTTATGCAAAATTTACTGTACTCCCAATTACTAATTAATAGTAACAGCTTATTAAAGTCATTTACAGTAAAAACAGAATAATTAATCTCACTTTTAAAAAATAATCGCTAAACTAAAAATTAACAGTTGTCACTTAAAAAGTCCCCAGAACAACCATAATTAGCTGAATGCACTATAAATTCCCTGCGTGTTTAAAAGAATATTTAAATTCTTTTCTATTCAAATTTTTTATTTTACCCTAAGAAAAGAAAAGCAAAATTGGCATATTGGCGCAACATTTCTAGGGGTAATTTCCAGTGAGCACAATAATCGCATTTTTAAACTACCTGCATTAAGTTTCTCAGAACGAACGTAAAGAACGCGCGCGTTTTTCTTTCGCCTTTCAATTCTGCGAGTCACAGAAGCCACAATTAAAATTACACGCCGTTTTGTATAGCTCGTATATAATTGAGACAATAATGCGAGCTCATAATATTCGTGAATATTTGCCTTCGCAAATCACATATATTCAAAACATGGTTAACATAAAATTTTCGTTATAGAGTCGACGTTGTCGTCGTTTTGCTGTTACAGTTAGTATAACACTGATTGGTATGCGCTGGATACTAATTTACCTGGTGTGTGAAAGTGTCGTGAGAAAGAAAATCATTTTCGATGCCTTGGGAAACGTTGGAATTCCCATTCGCCGTTCGCCATCTCCGGTTCTCTCTCTTTTGTTACACTCTCTGTTAGAAATCGTTCAGTCTCGGTACAGCTATAAGTACGCGGAGATCACAACCGTAGCGAAATATATAAACGCATAGCGGTATAGACCCGAGAACTCATCGTAAACTCATTGACGCGTTCCACTGGAAAAACATCCCTACCAAAGTCGTAACCATCTGATATTTTGAAGGTCACTTTATTTGTTTCTTTACCCGATAAATAATTATATTTTGTCTTTTTTGTTGAAAACCAAAAAAATATTAGTGACAAAATGTGTTTTCAGCAGTAAAAAGAACAAAAAAAAATTCTCCATATAGATAATTATCTTGTAGGTCACTTTGTTTTTTATTCCATATACATAATTTTATTTTAATGATTTTGTAAAACATTCAAGAATATTGGTGAAAAAATGTGTCAGCTGAAAAAAGAATAAAAGTAATAATTCTCCAGATAGATAATAACCTTGTAGGTCATATTGTTTTTTTTTATTCCATACATAATTTTATTTGAACCATTTTGTAGAAAAATCAAGAATTTTTGTGTTTAAAGTTGTGTCTATTTGGTTGAAAATTTAAGAATATTGATGACAAAATGTGTTTTCAGCAGTAAAAAGAAGAAAAAAAAATCCTCCATATAGATAATTATCTTGTAGGTCACTTTGTTTTTTATTCCATATACATAATTTTATTTTAATGATTTTGTAAAAAATTCAAGAATATTGGTGAAAAAATGTGTTAGCTGAAAAAAGAATAAAAGTAATAATTCTCCAGATAGATAATAATCTTGCAGGTCACATTGTTTTTTTATTCCATACATAATTTTATTTGAACCATTTTGTAGAAAAATCAAGAATTTTTGTGTTTAAAGTTGTATCTATTTGGTTGAAAATTTAAGAATATTGATGACAAAATGTGTTTTCAGCAGTAAAAAGAAGAAAAAAATCCTCCATATAGATAATTATCTTGTAGGTCACTTTGTTTTTTATTCCATATACATAATTTTATTTTAACCATTTTGTAGAAAATTCAAGAATATTGGTGAAAAAATGTGTCAGCTGAAAAAAGAATAAAAGTAATAATTCTCCAGATAGATAATAACCTTGTAGGTCACATTTTTTTTAAATTCCATACATAATTTTATTTGAACCATTTTGTAGAAAAATCAAGAATTTTTCAATGCTTATAAAACAAAGTTTTTAAAATTGTGTTTAAAGTTGTGTCTATTTTGTTGAAAATTTAAGAATATTGGTGACAAAATGTGTTTTCAGCAGTAAAAAGAACAAAAAAAGTTCTCCATATAGATAATTATCTTGTAGGTCACTTTGTTTTGTATTCCATATAGATAATTTTATTTTAATCATTTTGTAAAAAATTCAAGAATATTGGTGAAAAAATGTGTCAGCTGAAAAAAGAATAAAAGTAATAATTCTCCAGACAGATAATAACCTTGTGGGTCACATTGTTTTTTTTTTTATTCCATACATAATTTTATTTTAACCATTTTGTAGAAAATTCAAGAATTTTCCATTGCTTATAAAACAAAGTTTTTAAAATTGTGTTATTGATACGGTAGGATATTCTTTACAAGAATTTATATGTATAGAATAAACAAATAGTGCGAGTTCCAAAGATATGGATCGTTACTATTCTCTTCACTCTTCCTCAGTTCAAACATCGATACCGAGGCTACGCCCTGTTTTTTTTTCATGGAAAACCGGAGCACCTATTCTGTGAAAAAATGCGAGAAAAGAGCTAAAAGAAACAAAGAAAAAAATTTAAGATGAGCGAACGTGTCGGTCATGATCGTGTAAACAGTTTTGCGGTTTCCGTCGCGTTGCTATGGTCACCCAAGTTATGGGTTTTTTCCCCAAGTTTCGACAGCAAGGAAGCCATCCGGAGCTTTCAGGGAGAATCATGAATAATTTGTTCGTCACTGACAAACACACATTTATCTATAAATGCAAATTTTACAAAACGATTTTTTTATTCTCATAATTTTGTTACTTTTCTAGTTGTGAACAATATTTGAGCTTTTGAATAAATGCAATGAAAAATTAAATCATAATAAAATTGACCGCAACATTGAAAAAAAAGCAAATGGAAATGCATGACTCAATGCAATAAACTGCTACCCTACGCCATGTCATGTTATGCTACACATTCGAACCGTCATTCTAGAAGGCTATGAAAAAGTCAATGTAGTTATAGCGAGCGTTTTAATAGCATACCATGGCGGATCATAGCATAGCATAGCATAGCATCGTATATCGTAGCATAGCATAGCATAGCATAGCATAGCATTGCATTGCATAGCATATAGCATAGCATAATATAGTATAGCATAATATAGCATAGCATAGCATAGCATAGCATAGCATAGCATAGCATAGCACAGCATAGCATCGTATATCATAGCATAGCATAGCATAGCATAGCACAGCATAGCATAAAATAGCATAGCATAGCATAAAATGGCATAGCATAATATAGTATAGCATAATATAGCACAGCATAATATAGTATAGCATAGCATAGCATAGCATAAAATGGCATAGCATAATATAGTATAGCATAATATAGCACAGCATAATATAGTATAGCATAGTACAGCATAATATAGCATAGCATAGCATAGCATAGCATAGCATAGCATAGCATAGCATAGCATAGCATCGTATAGCATAGCATCGTATAGCATAGCATAGCATAGCATAGCATAGCATAGCATAGCATAGCATAGCATAGCATAAAATGGCATAGCATAATATAGCACAGCATAATGTAGTATAGCATAATACAGTATAGCATAATATAGCATAGCATAGCATAGCATAGCATAGCATAGCATAGCATAGCATAGCATAGCATAGCATAGCATAGCATAGCGCAGCATAGCATAGCATAGCATAGCATAGCATAGCATAGCATAGCATAGCATAGCATAGCATAGCATAGCAGCATAACATAGCATAATATAGCACAGCATAATATAGTATAGCATAATACAGTATAGCATAATATACTATAGCATAGTATAGCATAGCATAGCATAGCATAGCATAGCATAGCATAGCATAGCATAGCATAGCATAGCATAGCATAGCATAGCATAGCATAGCATAGCATAGCATAACATAACATAGCATAACATAGCATAACATAGCGCAGTATAGTATATCGTAGCATAAAAGCGTAACACAACATAATATAGTGTGTCATAGCATAGTATAGTACAGCATAGGGTTTCCACCCCTAGATACAAAATATCCACTTTATTAGATAGCTCGGCACGGGATTCTCCATATTGCACTTGAGATACTCAATCGCATAACTTGCACTTTATCTCAGCCTCGTTGTTTTTGTTTAATATCCCGCGGACGTTAATACTACGCCGCAAAGGGTCATCCATGATGATGGGAAAAAGAATCAATTAACTTCGACGAATGAAGTAGCCGAGGGAAGGGTACACTCGAGCAGTCAGAGCAGCACCCGGTGCAGGCATGCCGCTTCTTCGTTGTTCCGTTCTCGTAAGAGTTCCAAGGTGCTCTTACGCCTCAGCCCGGTCTTCCATGCTCCTCTCTATACGTGCTCCTAAGTGCTTCTACGCACGCATTGCATGCACTCTATAGCTAAAGCATATCGTGCCGGCCGCACACGTGAACATTGCACCGCTGGCCCCTGATGTGGAACGGATCCGACTTTTGTTCGTTCACAATTCTACACAAACGCGAATCATACACGAACGAGTATTATTTATTATATGGATATGATACGCTTTGCTCGCTCATAATAGTCAAAATTATCTATGCACTCGTATGTGACACTCAGTGGACGGTGAAAACGGTCAGAAATATATGTACAAAAATATTTGAAAAGCAAAAAAAGGTCATTTTTTTTGCAAAATGTTCGGTACTTGGAAATATAAATATATGTACAATATATTTGACATACAGAACTTTTTGGTAAAAATATATATATACATATATATTTCACATATATTCTATATTTTGCATATATATTTGCCCACATATATGTAAAATATACGCAGAATATAGAACTTTTTGGCTGCATATATTAAGCATATACGATACATATATTTGCAAATATATTTAAAAACCAAAAATCCGTCAATGTCTAATATTTAAATTGACAACAAATAAACAAAAAACGTCTGATATAATCTTGATAGTTTATTTTATCTACAAAAAAATTTCCGTTCGTTGCAATTCTTCGCACACGGCGTTAACCGTTTAAAATTGCACACATCGATATCGATTTCTCCTCATGATTAAAACCTAACATGTCTATGTGTTTATTCGTTTCCGGAGTCTTCTTGAGTAGTCATTGAAGGCGATAGAGTGAGAGAGAACTCTCAATGCACCTGACAGGAAAGTGCATACATCGTCGCCGTTTTATCCTGATGTTCTCTCACCCTCTTATGTACATCTATATACAACGACGTTAGCAGTTCTGTGCTGTGATGGCTTCTCACCCGCGCGAGGGACTGCAAAAGCTCGCGCTCGAGTACACCTGACAGGAAGGGGTCATTAAGATTTCCGTCACACTGGCCGATCCTGTCAGAGCCAATCGTTATTCAGTGCCTCTTAGATAGATACTCGCTTGCGGCTTGCTTCGCTTGCTATGTGATCGCCTGGGACGGCATACTTAATGTCTGGAAAACGAGCGGCGCCAACCTATAGATATTTACTCTATAGAGAGACTTGCGAAACGTCCCCGGGAAGTTGAGAGTTCCGATCGCTCGTGCTACTACTGAAAGATAGTCTCGTGTCGTGATCTACGGGTATTTGATCAAATCGATCCAATAGATCGGCTGAAGAGAAATGGGTAAATGGTAACCGTGTATTGCTTGAATAGACCGCCACTTTGCGCAGGTGGTTACCAAAGGTCTATATCAATATATTATTCTCTTTTCATTTTTTTTCAATACCTTTGACATGCAATATATGCGATGCTTTGATAATTCTTGGAAACTACACAAGACACGTAAATTATATTCCTACATTTTTTTGTATAGACGGTTAGTCACTTTGCAATCATGGAAATTAAAATTGGTTGCGAGTGCACATTTTGGATGTTTGATATCAATAAAAAATATCAATTGGCAAGCATAGAAAGTAAAAAATTAAATTTAATAAATGAATTTTAATAGGTAATGAAAGATTTATTTATTTTTTTCTTTTTTGCTATTATTTTGATTTTTGGCTGTACCGCTGGGTGCAAAGCAGGAAATAATAGTTGTACTGATGAAATTAGCCACAAACGAGAAATTCCATTTATGAAAATTTTACTATTTTTGTGTTTGCAGGGTTTTTTTTTCATAACAAGCTGAAAGATTTCGATGCAATTGCAGAACCACATCATTTTCATGATTTTAGGTTAACCGGACCCCAAATTACAACTATATGAACATATTGAAAAAAAGTAAGAAGTAATAAAATTTAAATTCAAACACACGAATTTTTCTGTCAGTCTAACAGAATCTTCTGTTAATGTTTCTATCAATCGACTGTTGTATTCTTAATCTTCTGATATAAATGATAATTCCCATTGTTGATGCATTCTCTCATCATTTTCCAAAATAGAAAACTCAACTTATGAACATTTTTTTGTTTGCTGCTTGACAGCGTTTTTTTAAAATCAAGGTCATAGATTTTAATGCAATTGCAGAACCACATAATTTTTAGGTTACCCCCCCCCCCCCCCCCCTAAACCCCCTAAATTACAACTATATAAACATATTTAAAAAATATAAGAAGCAGCATAATAGAGATTTAAACACACCAATTTTTTTTTCAGTTTAACAAACAGAATCTTCTGTTAATGTTTCTATCCAATCCACTGATGTATTTATCGTCTTCTGATATAAACGATAATTCCCATTCTTTACTCACACTCTCATGATCCTCATCGTTTATTTTTCAACCTAATTGGTTTCATAAATAAAAAAATCAACTTATGAACATTTTATGGTTTTTCTGCTTGCCAGCGTAAATTTTTTTTTTCAAAATCAAGCTCAAAGATTTGAATGCAACTGCAGAACCACATCGTTTTTAGGTTATTGGATCCCGATTCGACCTGGGTCTGACCCTCGATCTCCCCGATGTGGCTCGTTATTTTTTGTAGGATTGGTTAGACCCTCAGATGCACCAGATTTTAGTTTTTAATTTTTTCTATGTAAATTTTATTAAAAATATGTTTTTAAAGTGACATATCGAATGCCATAATTTAAAAATCTCAAAAAATTCTGACAAATTCTTTGTTGAATATAAAAATTATCTAGCTTTTTGATTTAAAAAAATTTATATAAAATAGAAATATAGAATAGAAATTTATGTACACTGGAATTTTTTAAAATTCTTTCAGTTTTTAAGGAATTTTTCAAATTTTTCTGAACTAAGACTATTTTAGCATCAGGCAAGCCACATTCTAGCCAGGGATGGGTAATATTCGAATAAAATTGTATTCAAAATACATTTAGCTCTGAATAACTATGAGTAATTGTAGAAAAATTGTATAAGATTATATTTTTCTTAAATGACAAAAAATAAATTATTTCATGATAAAAAATCGTATTCTTGGTCTTAGTTACGAATTATTGTCAGTTATTCAAATGGAAAAGTATTCTCAATACATTTTTATTTGAATACTACACGGAAAACAAAGATTAGTTGCCATAACCAAGAAATGAGTTGACACAACCAATCGATTATTCTATTTATCTTACAACTCAAATGGTAATACCAACGATTCGAATGATAATACCGACGATTCGAATGGTAGTCCCAACTATTCGAGTGGTAGTCCTAACGATTGGATTAGTTAACCTAACTAATCTCGCGAGAATTAATCGTGAATAGTTGAGGAAACATTTCTTTCCGTGTGCCCATCCCTGATTCTAGCACCAGCATGATATAAATTAAAAATCTGAAAAAATACTGAAATCATAAACATATTTAAAACATATAAGAAGCAGCATAATAGGGATTTAAGGTAGTTCTGTCGGTATGCCGGAGTCATAAATCTCAGAGTCTATAGACATTAAAAAATAATCATACGCATCACTTTGACTGCCTCAATAATAATATCAAAAATAATCGAGAATCCTTCGAAATTGTCGTAATCAAATTAAAACGATTATTTGTAAATAGTTGATATGTTTAGTGTGGATTTGACTTCATTTTTACGATAATTAGGTTAAGAAACGTCATGTAGCTCGGTATCGTGCACTTTGACCGTGGTTAAATTAAGCATTATTCCAGAGACTTCACCTTTTTTCATGATGCATCAATTTCTGAATGATTTACGAATCCGTAGTACTTTTTATTTTTTCTCTATCTTTGATCTAAGTATGTTAATTTTCGATTTAAAGATCAATTTTTCCAGCCCTCCCGTGAGCGCCGTGTAAAAAGATCGATTTTCAAGTTTTAATTGTTCATTCAAATACTCGGTAAAAGCCTTCAAGATTTTGTGCAAGCAAAATTGAATAGCTAAATTACAACATGTCAAAAATTCATGCATATGAGTTTGAATTGCCTTCACGACAGAACTACCTTAAACACACGAATTTTTCTCAGTGTAACAAACAGAATCCTCTGTTACTTAATGTTTCTGTCCAATCCACTGATGTATTCTTCATCTTCTGATATAAATGATAATTCCCATTCTTGACTCACACTCGCATCATTCTCGTCGTTTATTCGTCCACCCCCGCGCGCCAGTAGACGCCACGGTCACCGCGGAATATAACGACATAAATTTAATGACTCGTGCGGTTACTCGTGGGTGGGTGTTGGTTGTAGATGCTATATGCCGTGGCGCACAGAGGAGATTGCAATTAGAATCCACGCGGCGCGGAGATTCGAGAGATAGAGGGCCCCGCGCACTCCCGAGGCCCTGCTTTTGTCGTGAGAAAGTCGAGAGCTCTCTTCACCTCCACTGTATCTGTAGCTATACAACACAACACAAGAATCTCTATTCTATCTTTTTTTTGCGCTCTCTCTCTCTCTCTCTCTCTCTCTCTCTCTCTCTCTCTCTCTCTCTCTCTCTCTCTCTTTCTCTTTATCTCTTCGGGGTTTCCTTCTCCTTACTACTTCCTTCCTTGGGAAGATATGGACGCTAACTCGACGCTGTGCGTCCGTGTTTGTACCATAACTCGACAAAGACGAGAGGAAAACTAGCTGTTGTTGCACGAACCTCTTAAAACTTGTGAATTCTACGACCTCGTCTTTCGTCGTTGCGATGTGTAGACAGAAAACTATGGGACGAGGAAGAGAATTGAAATATCTTTATCATCTTTAGTCGTTATTTGTGGAAGAGATTATAAATTACTGTGTGAATGCAGGTATGACTTGGACTCCACGTAAGAATAACGAAAAATGGAAGAGCACGTATTTCAGGTTCCTGCAAAAATGACAAAAAAATTGAAGACAATAGAAATATATTTATCATCTTTAGTCATTATTTGAGGAAGGGATTATAAATTACTGTGTGAATGCAGGTATGGTTTGGACTCCACGTAAGAATGACGAAAAATGGAAGAGAACGTATTGCAGGTTCCTGCAAAAATTACAAAAAATTTGAAGATCATTCTTTTCATGAATGACGAGAAAGTAGGAATGACAAAAAATGGAAGAGAACGTATTACAGGTTCCTGCTAAAATGACAAAAAATTCGAAGATGATAGAAATATATTTATCATCTTTAGTCGGTACTTGCAGAAATAACAAATAATTGCACGCTCAAAGAAAAGTCTGATATTGGTAATTATAAAATGACGAGAAGAAGAAAATTTTGTTGTTCAAAACTTTTAAAACTTGTGATTCTACGACCTTGTCTTTCGTCGTCGCGATGTGTAGACAGAAAACTATGGGACAAGGAAGAGAATTAAAATATCTTTATCATCTGTAGTCGTTATTTGAGGAAGGGATTATAAATTACTGTGTGAATGCAGGTATGACTTGGACTCCACGTAAGACTGACGACAAATGAAAGAGAATGTATTACAGGTTCCTGCTAAAATGACAAATTCGAAGATGATAGAAATATATTTATCATCTTTAATCGTTACTTGAAGAAAGAACAAATAATTGCACACTCAAAGAAAAGTCTGGAATTAGTAACTATAAAATGACGAGAAGAAGAAAATTTTGTTGTTCAAAACTTTAAAAACTTGTGAATTCTACGACCTTGTTTTTCGTTGTTGCGATGTGTAGACAGAAAACTATGGGACAACGAAGAGAATTGAAATATCTTTATCATCTATAGTCGTTATTTGAGGATGGGATTATAAATTACTGTGTGAAGGCAGGTATGGTTTGGACTCCACGTAAGACTGACGAAAAATGGAAGAGGACGTATTACAGGTTCCTGCAAAAATGACAAAAAATTCAAAGATGATAGAAATATATTTATCATCTTTAGTCGTTACTTGCAGGAATAACAGATAATTGCACACTCAAAGAAAACTGTGGTATTGTTAACTATAAAGTGACGAGAAGAAGATTTTGTTGTTCAAAACTTTTGAAACTTGTGAATTCTACGACCTTGTCTTTCGGCGGTGTGTAGACAGAAAACTATGGGACAAAGAAGAGAATTTAAATATCTTTATCATCTTTAGTCGTTATTGGCAAAAGGGATTATAAATGGCTATTTGCAAATCCGCGTAAGATTGACAAATAATGGAAGGGAAAAAGTTTACAGTTTTCTGAAAACCTGCCCAAAAATATGAAGATAATAGAAATATCTTTATTTGTGTTGCAGCCGAAAATTTCCATGGTTTTATTTTTAATTCAACTAAACAAAAAAAAAATTAATTTAACGTCATTTTCACCACTATGACGCTTCATAAGATTATACTTATAATTTTTAAGTTGCAGAAATTAACATAAATTGTCGCATAGAATAAAAATGAATAGCTGTCACTTTATACTTTACAGGACTTCCACGATTTCTATGCGTCAGAATAGCGAAAAAATGCATGCGGCAATATTTTTGCAGGTCTGTTGTAAACCCGGCCCAAAATATTTAAGAAAATTCATTGACAGATCTCGTCGCGAGCTCTTGCAATCGTCTGATGCCTACTAAAAGGTACTCTATCCGCAGGCCGTTGACTCTCTCGCGAGCGAAACTTTCGCCGGCGCTTTCATGTGGAGCAGACGCGTACCTGTATGGACTGCGGATGGCATACGCAACAGCGAAGGTGGATGTTGCAGTCATTGGCCAAGTACCAGTAATTGGCAGTGTCTGTTTTGACTACAGTAAAATCTACAGTCAAAGCACACACATACCTGACAATCATTTTGATGTGCATTAAATTAAACATGTAAATATAGAATAATAATATTTAGAATATTTCTTCCTTCTTCTGCGCGCGTGCCACTATTTATACATTGGAAAAATGTTTAAATAAACTAAATCTGCGTATGCCTTCGATCAAACGAACTTTTTGTTAGAACAACCAAATGGTTATTTTCTTCAATAATTATTAGATTCAGGTGTCTAAAATATATTTGTGGTAACGAAAATATTTGTTATTCGTTTCAATTATTTAGTTCATTTAAACTTCTTTTTTCATCAGATTGAATAATAATCAATACATAAGTAATAATATATATTATTGTATTATAATATTATTATTATTTAATGATAGATAATAATAATATTATAATACATGTATGTATTGTGAATGGCATACGCAACATTTTTCTTTGTTCAAGGAAAATGTTGCGTTTCAATGTTTCATTAATTCAATGTCACTCCATTACATTGAATTTCTGATAATTCAAAGAAAATATTATATTAGCTTAAGTTATATTATTTCATTGGTTTCAAAAAAATGTTTTATAGATTTAATTGGCGTTTTAATGAAATTTCTTTTGAATTAAGGAAACTTTTTTTCTCGGTTTGGTCATTGGCCAAGTATCAGTACGTGTTTTGACTACATACAGTAAAATCTACAGTCAACGCACATACACTCCCTGACAATCACTGGTTCATGGATAATGACTGGGACATCCACCTCATGTTCCACGAGGCTTCTAGCAGACGCTCGTTTGCCAGTTTACAAATGTTGGTGCGCGTACGAGAGACTGTTATGTATACTGTGCAATGCAGAGTAGAATTCGCTCGGGATACACGCTCGAGTGACACTGATGGCGGAAAGTCTCGGAGCACTACCGTCAAATATCAAAAATATATATATTACAGAGAAGAAAACTATTGTAATTTTTCAAATAACATGTGACTGAATAATTGTTGATAAAAAAACAATTTTACTTTTACTAGGAAAAAGTTGACTACAAAAAAGTTTTTGCTACTTTTTCTTAGACGGTGAAATCATACAATTTTGTTCAGTGAATTATGTACTTTTTTGACGAACTTTATTTTTCAAGTCAAATATCAAATATATATATATATATATATATATATTACAGAAAAGAAAAAAATATTGTAAATTTTACAAATTGCAGATGACTGAATAATTGTTGATGAAAAAAAGAACAATTTTACTTTTACTAGGAAAACGTTGTCTGTAAAAAAGTTTTTTCTATAGCCAGTTTTTCCTACTTTTTCTTAAACGGTGAAATGCTACAATTTTTTTTTAGTCAATTAAATCATTTTTTGACAAAGTTTTTTTTTTTAAGTCAAATATCAAATGTATATATTACAGAAAAGAAAAAATATTGTAATTTTACAAATTGCAGATGACTGAATAATTATTGATAAAAAAAACAACAATTTTATTTTTACTAGGAAAACGTTGTCTGCAAAAAAGTTTTTGCTATAGCCCGTTTTTCCTACTTTTTCTTAAACGGTGAAATGCTACAATTTTTTTTAGTTAATTAAATCATTTTTGGAAAAAGTTTTTTTTTTAAGTCAAATATCAAATGTATATATTACAGAGAAGAAAACTATTGTAATTTTTCAAATAGCAGATAACTGAATAATTATTGATAAAAAAAAGAACAATTTTACTTTTACTAGGAAAACGTTGTCTACAAAAAAGTTTTTGCTATAGCCAGTTTTTCCTACTTTTTCTTAAACGGTGAAATGCTACAATTTTTTTTTAGTCAATTAAATCATTTTTTGACAAAGATTCTTTTTTAAGTCAAATACCAAATGTATATATTACAGAAAAGAAAAAAATATTGTAATTTTACAAATTGCAGATGACTGAATAATTATTGATAAAAAAAACAACAATTTTACTTTTACTAGGAAAACGTTGTCTGCAAAAAAGTTTTTGCTATAGCCCGTTTTTCCTACTTTTTCTTAAACGGTGAAATGCTACAATTTTTTGTAGTTAATTAAATCATTTTTGGACAAAGTTTTTTTTTTAAGTCAAATATCAGATGTATATATTACAGAGAAGAAAACTATTGTAATTTTTCAAATAACAGATGACTGAATAATTGTTGATAAAAAAACAATTTTACTTTTACTAGGAAAAAATTGGCTGCAAAAAAGTTTTTACTACATACAGTTTCTCCTACTTTTTCTTAAACGGTGAAATGCTACAATTTTGTTTAGTGAATTAAATCATTTTTTGACAAAGTTTTTTTTCCAAGTCAAATGTCAAATATATATATTACAGAAAAAAAAAATTTTGTAATTTTTCAAATAACAGATGACTGAATAATTGTTGATAAAAAAACAATTTTACTTTTACTAGGAAAAAATTGGCTGCAAAAAAGTTTTTGCTACATACAGTTTCTCCTACTTTTTCTTAAACGGTGAAATGCTACAATTTTGTTTAGTTAATTAAATCATTTTTTGACAAAGTTTTTTTTTTAAGTCAAATATCAAATATATATATTACCGAGAAGAAAACTATTGTAATTTTTCAAATAACAGATGACTGAATAATTGTTGATAAAAAAACAATTTTACTTTTACTAGGAAAACGTTGTCTGCAAAAAAGTTTTTGCTATAGCCAGTTTTTCCTACTTTTTCTTAAATGGTGAAATGCTACAATTTTTTTTAGTGATTAAATCATTTTTTGACAAAGTTTTTTTAAGTCAAATATCAAATATATATATTACAGAAAAGAAAACTATTGTAATTTTTCAAATAACAGATGACTGAATAATTGTTGATAAAAAAACAATTTTACTTTTACTAGGAAAACGTTGTCTGCAAAAAAGTTTTTGATACAGACAGTTTTTCCTACTTTTTCTTAAACGGTGAAATGCTACAATTTTGTTTAGTGAATTAAATCATTTTTTGACAAAGTTTTTTTTAAGTCAAGTATCAAATATATATATTACAGAGAAGAAAACTATTGTAATTTTTCGAATTGCAGATGACTGAATAATTGTTGATAAAAAAACAGTAATTTTACTTTTACTAGGAGAAAGTTGTATGCATAAAACTATTTGCGGCAGACAGTTTTTTCTACTTTTTTCTTAGATAGTGAAATGATTCCATTTCGTTTGCAGAATTAGATAATTTTTTGCAGTTTTATTAGCGAAATGGAATTTTATTAATTTTCCTGTTCCTTTTTATTAAGTATTGGATATCTATCTACTTTCACCCTACCCTTCATAATAATGTATAATAATGCAAAACTTAAAACTCTCACATTTCAAAAATAATTATAAAAAGTTATTCGTTTGACGTATATAACAAACAAATGTTCGTACGCGTACGAGAGGCTCTTACGTATAACATGTAGTGCAGAATGTCATTTGCTCGGGATATACGCTCGAGTGACACTGATGGTAGAGTCTCGAAGCACTGTCGTCAAATATTAAACATATACATTACAAAAAATTAAAAAATTGTATTTCAAAATAAACCAAACGACTGAATAATTGTTGATTACGAAAAAATAAATAAAACAATTTTACAGACTACGGAAAGGTTTTTACTAAACCGGGAAATTATACAATTTTGTTCAGTGAATTAGTCATTCGTAGATAAAGTTTTATCGCACAATGTTAATTTCTTTTTCTTTTTTTCCATTTTATTGTTACTTTCACCGTACTTTCCGATCAGGGCATGCAATAAACATGCAATAAAAATACTTTTTTCAAACGAACAAGTATAATCAATTATTAAAGAAAATTTAAAACTGACGCGTTTCCTAAATAATGATAAATAGTTTAGATAAATGATTATTTTATTGTCATTATTTTGTTTGTTCCAAATTATGACGAAACGGAAATTTATCAACGGACAATTGCTTTTTTTGTCAACAATGTTTTTATCTGCGCGATATGTTCATTTTTGTTTACATAGTATGAATGCAATGAGGGCACAAACAACAAACCGATAAATTTTCTTAAAAATTCAAATATATCTCTTTGTCATTCAGGTATTAAAAAAAAGAAAAACAATCGAAGAGTGATAAAAAAATACAAGTCCAAAGTATTTCAACATTACGTCATGTGTTTTGTAAATAAGACAAGATTTATTTTTCCTTATCTTGAATTGTAGTGGGTGTTATCGTCCCGGAACCGGAACGAGCCTCTCTCTCGAGTGTATTTATTGTCAGGAGTCTAGATTTTGCGATTGCAGTGTTGTGTTGTGACCATCTGATGTGGAGAACTTGTTGAACGAAGATACATCAAAATATAAGTCGAAGAGAAAAGCAGGATTTTCTGTGTACATGTAGATAGATACTGTAACTATATAGAGAGCACGTGCAATGCGCAATGTGCTCGCACAGCCGCAACAGTTTTGCATACAATCGTGGGACGTTGCATAGCGATACCGCGGTATTATTCGTTGGAATATGTGCACAGCGTATTTGTACGTGGCTAGAAGACAACGTAGCATAATGGGGCAAAGAGGACGTTGGTATGATACGAAGACATGTATAAAGTGTTTATCAGCGAAAAATTGGATTCCCTATGTTAAAACAAAAAACAAAAAAATTACGAGCATATTTACATGTGCATCTTGATTCAAATATTTAATGGTTAAAAAGCTTTTTACAAAATAAAAAATAATTAAGAATGTACAGTGAGGTTAGAGTGTTGACTAAAGCAATATTAGAGTGAATGACATATTCTTCGTAAACAGAAATGAGATAAAAACAAAGAAATTGGTTATTTAAAAATATGTTCTTAGTGCAAATCTGTAAAAAAAAATGTTGTACGATTCCAAGGCATTTATAAAGTGTTTATCAGTGAATAATTGGAATCCCTACATTTAAATAAAAACATAAAAATTACGAACATAATTGATGTCAAATTGTGATCATAAATTGACATATCTCAAAAAGTGGCATTTTTGAAACGCCTTAACACAAAATATCTTAGAAAATTTCATAGCCATTTTGAGATCGATTTGATACCAAGTTTTTTTTTTTTTTACTAATCTGAGCTCAATTATTGCGCTGAAATTTAATTGTACATTTGAAAGATCAAAATCAATTGTGCATATCACGAATATTGACGTCAAATTGTAATTTGGTATCAGTAAACGTGATATCAAATCGATCCCTTTGAAATTTTCTAAGATATTTTGTCTTAACGCATCCCAAAAATGGCACTTTTTGACATATGTCGATTTGAGATCTCAATTTGACATAATTATTTTTACGCGGGATGGTAAAAGAACTTTTTAGAAATTTAAAAAAAATGAAGAATGTACAGTGAAGTTAGAGTGTTGACTAAATCAATATTAGAGTGAATGTCATATTCTTTGTAAACAGAAATGAGCTAAAAACAAAGAAATTGGTTATTTAAAAATATTTTCTTATTGCAAATCTGGAATAAAAAATGTAATCCGATTCCAACGCATATATAAAGCGTTTTCCAGCGAATAATTGGATTTCCTACGTTTAAATAAAAACATAAAATTCCGAACATATTCACATGTGCATTTTGATTCAAATATTTAATGGTAAAAGAACTTTTTACAAATTTAAAAACAATTAAGAATGTACAGTGAAGTTAGAGTGTTGACTAAATCAATATTAGAGTAAATGTCATATTCTTTGTAAACAGAAATGAGGTAAAAAAATGAAATTGGGTATTTAAAAATATTTTCTTATTGCAAATCTGGAAAAAAAATGTAATACGATTCCAAGGCATATATAAAGTGTTGATCAGCGAAAAATTGGATTTCATAGGTTTATCCAGAACCAAAAAAATTACGAACATATTTACATTTACATGTGCATCTTGATTCAAATATTTAATGAAAAAAAAGCTTTTTAGAAATTTAAAAACAACTAAGAATGTACAGTGAAGTTAGAATGTTGGCTAAGTAAATATTAGAGTGTATTACACATTTTTTTTGTAAATAGAAATGAGGTCACAAAAAAGAAAATACTTCATATTTTGAAAATATTTTCTTTCTGAAAATCTGTACAATTTTTCACAATCAATATTTAAAATATTATTCCAAGACATATATGAACGGTTTATCCGCAAATATTGGATGCTCTACTTTATACAGAATCAAAAAAATTACGAGCATATTTGCATCTGCATCTTGATTCAAGTACTTCATGGTAAAAAGGCTTTTTACACATTTGAGAGTCATTAAGAATGTACAGTTAAGGTAGAGTATTGGCTATATACATATGAAAGTGGTCTGCACATTTTTGGTAAATGAAAATAAAGTGACACAATAAAAATTTCATACAAAAGTACAGAGCGAGTAAATATATACAGTATAATGAAAATATTTCGTTTCCTATAAGCAAATAAGACACAAAACCGATATTTCGGGTCCTTTTCTTGAATAAATTTGGAAGAAATTAACCCCACTTTTTACCAAAATTTATCTTTCTCGATTAAATTGCAGGGATGTAATAAACAAAACAAAATGGTCCTTATTTGGGACTCTTCAAATTCAATCGACTTCACCTTTGCATTATGCGAAGTAGCGTTAAAGTATTGTCTATTATTATGCTCATCGCGTGTTGACGATATTTTTTTTACAATCCTTTATATACTTTTCCATTTATTTGTCTTTATAATTTTTTTATAAATTCAACTAGAAACAATTAGTGGATCACCTGATTATATTTACAGGCGCTTTTGAATTCGCTTCCTTTCCTGTTTCTTTTAACTGAAGCGACTTTCCTACCATATTTATACTCTGTTCGCCCATCATCACGCAAAGGCGAAGTACAGCACCATCTTCTTCTTCTTCTCCTTCTTCTACATTCGCCTCGTTCGACAATTATGGCGAAAACGGTATTTGCCGCGCACAGCATTGCCCGAACCGTGCCCCGGAAGCAAGAGAGAGCAATTTTCTTGTTGAAGCTCTCGTGGCGTTGGCTCGAGTCAGCACCGCGACTTTCGCGGACACACCGAGAGTAGAGACCATCGAAATCCCATCGCTCGTGCGTGTCGCTATGTCGGCCACCGCGAAACGCGGATGCCCATCGTAACCGCGAGTGCGACGGCGATCACGACGACGACCACGGCGATGGTCTTCGTGGAAGTCGCGAGAGTATTGCTTCTTATATGAACCGAGTGTATATACATAACATATATAGCATGTGTGCCATCGTTCAGGATCATGCACATGAAACATACCAACTGCAGTATGTATGATTTTATCATTCAAACTGTCCCTTCTTAAGGATATACGATATTAGGGTCCAATTAAGATATAATATTGAAAGCGAAAGTTACCATAAACGGAAGCAATTCAGAGATAAGGAAATTATTTACACCGAGAGAAAAGAATTCATTGACGCCAAAGAAATGGGTGGTTTGATTTTTTTTTTCATTGATTACAACAAAATATTTCTTTGATTTCAATGAAATAGTGCATTTGAATTTCAAAGAGAACATTTCATTGCCTGTAAATAAAGATTTACTTAGTGAGCATATAATAAAGAAACAGTTTCATTGTTTTAAAGAGATGTTTTCATTGGTTCAAAGAAACGTTTTCATTGATTTCTCTCTCGCACCTAACCTCACTTTTTTGTTTTCCGGTTCTCCCGAACAATCGGCTTCGAGTTTCGAGGAGCCAGAAGCTTAGCTTATTTCTGCCGTACTTCCTTACATACTCACAAAATTTGAGCTTCATCTGCCGCGTACTTCAGGAAAAAATAGGATTCGAAATTTTGAGTTGGTAAGAAGAAGGTTTCATTGAATCAGAGACAATATCTTTGAAATCAATGAAAAAGGTTATTTGGTTTAAAGAAATGTTTCTTCGAATCAATGTCATTACTTTTCATTGAGTTTGAGATCATTCAAAGAAAAGATAGTATTGAAATTCAAGTATTTCATTTCATTGGCAAAGATTTTCGTGAGTCAATGAAACTTTTTCTCTTGGTGTACAGCGTATTTTCGTCATTTTATACTGAATTCAATATAGACGTAAAAAAGAAAGATATGCTCGGGAAATCAAAGTTGTAGAGCATTCGACAAACTTTGTGTGGAATGAATCACATTTCTTTTTTGCCGAATTATTTTTGGTTGGAGAATTATCAAATTATGGTAAAAAACAAATGATTTTTTTTCGATGCAAATTGTAATTTATTTATTTTTCAACACTTGGCAACAAGATGCAGAATTGAAATTAAAAATATCGAAAATTAAATTGAATAAACTAGTGAAAAATAAATAGAAGTTTTTGTACCTTCGAAAAATGGTTTCCTAAGTATATGATTTCGTCATTGAAACTAGATGTGCGGTTATAGGATATTAGGGTTCAATTAAGATGTAATATTGAAAGCGAAAGTTACCATAAACGGAAGCAATTCAGAGATAAGGAAATTATTTATACCGAGAGAAAAGATTTCATTGACGCCGAAGAAATGGGTGGATTGATTTTTTTTTCATTGATTTCAACGAAACATTTCTTTGATTTCAATGAAATAGTGCATTTGAATTTCAAAGAGAACATTTCATTGTCTGTAAATAAAGATTTACTTAGTGAGCATATAATAAAGAAACAGTTTCATTGTTTTAAAGAGATGTTTTCATTGGTTCAAAGAAACTTTTTCATTGATCTCTCTCTCGCACCTAACCTCACTTTTTTGTTTTCCAGTTCTCCCGAACGATCGGCTTCGAGTTTCGAGGAGCCAGAAGGTTAGCTTATTTCTGCCGTACTTCCTTACATACTCACAAAATTTGAGCTTTATCTGCCGCGTACTTCAGGAAAAAATAGGATTCGAAATTTTGAGCTGGTAAGAAGAAGGTTTCATTGAATCAGAGACGATATCTTTGAAATCAATGAAAAAGGTTATTTGGTTTAAAGAAATGTTTCTTCGAATCAATGTCGATAGCAGAAAGAAAAGATAGCATTGAAATTCAAGTATTTCATTTAATTGGCAAAGATTTCCGTGAGTCAATGAAACTTTTTCTCTCGGTGTACAGCGTATTTTCGTAATTTTACACTGAATTCAATATAGACGTAAAAAAGAAAGATATGCTCGGGAAATCAAAGTTGTAGAGCATTCGACAAACTTTGTGTGGAATGACTCACATTTCTTTTTTGCCGAATTATTTTTGGTTGGAGAATTATCAAATTATGGTAAAAAACAAATGATTTTTTTTCGATGCAAATTGTAATTTATTTATTTTTCAACACTTGGCAACAAGATGCAGAATTGAAATTAAAAATATCGAAAATTAAATTGAATAAACTAGTGAAATATAAATAGAAGTTTTTGTACCTTCGAAAAATGGTTTCCTGAGTATATGATTTCGTCATTGAAACTAGATGTGCGGTTGTAGGATATTAGGGTCCAATTAAGATATAATATTGAAAGCGAAAGTTACCATAAACGGAAGCAATTCAGAGATAAGGAAATTATTTATACCGAGAGAAAAGATTTCATTGGCGCCGAAGAAATGGGTGGATTGATTTTTTTTTCATTGATTTCAACGAAACATTTCTTTGATTTCAATGAAATAGTGCATTTGAATTTCAAAGAGAACATTTCATTGCCTGTAAATAAAGATTTACTTAGTGAGCATATAATAAAGAAACAGTTTCATTGTTTTAAAGAGATGTTTACATTGGTTCAAAGAAACGTTTTCATTGATCTCTCTCTCGCACCTAACCTCACTTTTTTGTTTTCCGGTTCTCCCGAACGATCGGCTTCGAGTTTCGAGGAGCCAGAAGGTTAGCTTATTTCTGCCGTACTTCCTTACATACTCACAAAATTTGAGCTTTATCTGCCGCGTACTTCAGGAAAAAATAGGATTCGAAATTTTGAGCTGGTAAGAAGAAGGTTTCATTGAATCAGAGACGATATCTTTGAAATCAATGAAAAAGGTTATTTGGTTTAAAGAAATGTTTCTTCGAATCAATGTCGATAGCAGAAAGAAAAGATAGCATTGAAATTCAAGTATTTCATTTCATTGACAAAGATTTCCGTGAGTCAATGAAACTTTTTCTCTCGGTGTACAGCGTATTTTCGTAATTTTACACTGAATTCACTATAGACGTAAAAAAGAGAGATATGCTCGGGAAATCAAAGTTGTTGAGCATTCGACAAACTTTGTGTGGAATGACACACATTTCTTTTTTGCCGAATTATTTTTGGTTGGAGAATTATCAAATTATGGTAAAAAAACAAATGGTTTTTTTTCGATGCAAATTGTAATTTATTTATTTTTCAACACTTGGCGACAAGATGCAGAATTGAAATTCAAAATATCGAAAATTAAATTGAATAAACTAGTGAAAAGTAAATACAAGTTTTTGTGCCTTCGAAAAATGGTTTCCTAAGTATATGATTTCATCATTGAAACTAGCTGTGCGGTTATACGATATTAGGGTCCAATTAAGATGTGATATTAAAAGCGAAAGTTACCATAAAGGAAGCAATCCAGAGATAAGCAAACATTTTACAGCGTATTTTCATTATTTTACACTGAATGCACTATGGACGTATAAAAAGAGAGATATGCTTGTTGGGCAACCAAAGTTGTTGAGGATTCGTCAAACTCTGTGTGAAGAACACTCATTTTTTTTTTTTTTGTCGAATTATTTTTGGTTACAAAATTAACAAATTATGGTAAAAAACATCAAAACCTAAATTGAACAAACTAGTAAAAAATAAATTTGATATTTTTCTACTTTCACAAATAGTTTTTGTCCACAAATGGCAAACTTTGGTCGTTATGCAGTTCGGAAAACAAAACTAAAAATCCGGAATTAAACTCAAAAGTAACGAACATTTGAAAATCAAATAAACAAAAAGTTTCTTTGAACATTTGTCTTAAACACTTTTGTCAAATATACAAACATTTCATTTTTGCTATTTATTAAAATAATAATAAAGGAAAAAAAATCCAACAACCGACATTCAGTCGCCCAGCTTCAAAATGAGCGAGCGAGTCAAATTTACGAATCAGAATCTGTGCGTGCGCGTTATCACCGGAAGTTGCGGTTCTGGGGAACTGGAGTGCACGAACGAGTTCAGAACGAGTATATATACTCGCTCTTTCGTGAAACCTATACATATACATTGACCACCAATTATAGGTTTCTCGCCGACGTTCCACTCGCGAGAAAACCGCTCGTCCTATTACTATACTGGTATAGTCCTCTATGCTGCTTTCTGGTTGCTCTCTCGATGCTGCCGATTCATAGTAACGGGAGCATCGAACACTATGTGCTGCTGCAGTACTATAGGTAACCAACAACAACTCGTCTACGGTACCAGCTCTGCGAGCATTTCAATATGCAGTCAGCGCGCGCGTTCTATGCGTTAGCTGCTTGCACATCGAAGTCAGCCGTGATATCTACAGCTATATAGATAGCCACTGTACCGATCTACTGTTACTATACCTTTCAAGCGTAGAGAAGCACATTCAGAACTCGAGCTATATACAACAGTCAGTACTCGTCTGATAAAACATGTAGTCTATATATGGGGTATTCCTAGCCAGCTCAGCATGGGTTCAACCCTTTCAATTCGCTCCATAAATTTTGCTTCCTCATAGAGGAAGCTTTGTTTTTGTGAAAAAAATTTTTTTTCGAGTTTTTAATGTCAGGACACTCAGAATGGTTCAAAACGTCGAGAAAGGCCGTTTAGAAAAAATGTATATGTGTGTGTGTATGTATGTATGTGCAAATTTCCTTGTAAACACGATAACTGACGTAATTATAGATGTGTCTTCGTCAAATTTGGCATGGAAGTGGGCTGTCACACACCAACGTTTGGTATTGTAGTTGATGCAAATTGGCTGGAAAATTCAAATTTTATAGCATTTCGAAAATTTTGAAAATATCGTTTTCACGCTATAACTTTAGCAAATTAAGAGATATCGGGCTGAAATATTGTACGTAAATGGACTACCATCAAACCGTGATGTACACCAAATTTGGCGAGTATCGATAGGGTGGTTTTGACTTCAACTCCTGTAAAGTCTGAGATATCCGACTGCAATTTTCGACATTATTTCACGATTATTGATTATTAATCATGAATTTAGTCAAAGGAACTATCGATATGCCGGTAAATTTCGATTTTGATGAAGAAAAAATTAAAAAATGCCGTAACGGAAAAAAAATTTGCATTTTTTCACAGATTTATCTAAAATTTTGTTCACATGTGGACTATCATCGAAAAATATTTGAGTACAAATTTGACGCAGCCGTCAAATTTTATGGCATTTTGAATTTTGTTGTCTAGCCGTTCAAATTTTATGGCATTTTGAATTTTTCGAAAAATCTCATCGTCTCGGCTTTGCCTCGGCCACTATATCACATACGCCAGGAAATCCAACTTTCTGACCTAGGGTCGTAATATACTATAGACATAACGCAAGATTATTTTAGATTTTTGCTGAAGCTTTTTTTATCGATATGAAAAAATACATGGAAAAAGTCCGTAACAAAAAATTTGAAAAGAATCTCAAAAACTTAAATTATTTTATTGGCGTTAGGGGACGGACGGGCAAGATGGAGAGGGCGGGTAAAACAAATAATCGTTTTTAATCAATGATCAGTCGATAGAAACATACTAAACTGCCATCTCTCGATCCATTATATAACTGCACGGCGGTAAGTGCAGTTATATAATGAAAAAAATTTAGTATGTTTCTATCGATTGACCATCAATCAAAAACGATTATTCGTTTTACCCGCCCTCTCCATCTTGCCCGTCCGTCCCCTAGTATACAGTTGCAAGGAAGTTTTATTCTCGGTAAATTGTGCACTGAGAAAAAAATATAGCTGCGTTGACTAAATCTGCGTTAGCCGACGTTCGACCATATTGTTCATTTATACGAACTAAACAATCAGTTTGTTGAACAATTATTCCCACCAATAGTCCAAAATAGATTGGAAGCATCAAACGCTAATTTAGTCCATCTGCGTATTTTTTTCTCAGTGTAGAATAATTTTTTCTTCCATATTTTAATGCATACTGAAACTATATGTTCACATTGAAAAAAGAAAATAGTATTCTTTTGCTGTTCCTAGGAACCAAAAAAAAGTTAAAAATATTATTCCACATAAAATATATTTTTAACTTTTAACTTTTAATTGACAAAGCCAAAAATTTATTTATTTTTGTCCGTTTTTAGAGTGGTACAAGCCAGTAAAATAGAAATAAATTCAATTAAAAATATAAAGGGTGAAACGTTTATCGAGTTGGCTTGGAGTATCCCATATATATAAATATATATATATACTGGTTTTGTGAGTGCACAAAATCGTCTGTAGAAGATTGTGACTTACACACGTACTCAACTACCGTTCGACGCGGAATACCTATCTGGAAATATGGGTCGTTCGGCAAGGAACGGGCGATAAAACGTTGAGAGTCGTCGCGCGTTTTCCCCTGAGCATCTCCATGAATGGCTCGAGAATTTCTCTATCTCTGTCTTTTTCCTTCTTCGCATATATATCTTGGCGTATATATCCGAGAAATCAGTGGCCAAAAGAACTTGCAACCAACTGTGAAAGAAGAATATAATGATAAAGGGGAGTTTCGCGACTAACGATAACGATAATGAGCCGCCATCGCATTGTTCCGAATACAGAGAGTATTCTGTGTGCAGCTTATGCAGAATATATATACATATATATAACGCGTACGTCCAGATACGCTTATTGTAATTTGAGATTATGCATTAATTTAAGGATATTCTATTGCCAGGAATTGTTTCATCTTACAAAAAATAATTGAGGATTACTGAAAGAATTTTTTAAATTATCTTTTACATCGATGTTGAGTTATATACATATAGTAAGGACCAACCTGATGTTTTGTGCATTTGAAAAAACAGTTATTGTTTAAATACGGCCAAGAATTTTTTTCTTGCCATTTCCTAGTTTTACAAAAAATGGCCAATAACATAATCTGATCGGAAATTACTGGCTGACTATGAAATAAAAATTTATTCTTGTCGATAATTTTGAAATTCCTGTAAAAAAGGGTTTTTATCGGTTCATCACGATTTTTGATGGAATATTTTGGTTATCAACAGAAAATTTTTTTGTTTCGTAACCAAAAATACGACTTGGAATAAGTTATTTATGTTTGCCTTGTGAATGAACAAGATTTTAATAAAAATTGTTGCAGATTCTTCAAAAAAAAATCTGAAGAGGCGGAGAAATTTTTTGTAATTTTTTAAAATCATTGATTTTATTTTATTAATGTTTTTAAAATTATTATATTTACTGTAAGTATTTGATAGCTGCGAAAAGTTAAAACAATTTTGAAAAATCTCATGGTCCTATAGTTAATGATTCCTCCGTATGCAGTACTAAAAACATGTAATTATTTTTTAAAAAATCGTAAAAGCACTTTAAAGCACTTTATACCTTCAATATTTATTCCCGATTTAATTTAATTGCGAAGAGTTAAGAGATCTCGCGACAGAATATTGGAAGCTATTTTGAAGGTGATCCAGTATAATTCCTGTATATCAGGAGATACTGAAGATGCAAAAATGCGAAGACAAGAAGCCAGACTCGTAGATTTGAGCGAGACTTTCATATCACATGTACAGGGCGAATCAGAATTAATGACATTGAAAAAACAATAGACGTTAATAAAACAAAAGTTGATCTGTCAATAAAATAGAAAAAAATTTAAATAAACCTCAAGTTAGGTAATAAAAAACAAAACATCTTATTGCTATTAAATGTATTTAAAAAAAAATAAAAAAAATTGAGAAAACATTTAATGCAAGACTTTGTAATGCATAAATACACCTTGAGTTTGAATAGCCCAGTATAGAGTCGCTTTTGTATATCTCTTAAGCGACCTTCGCAGCTTATGCGGGGTCGGTCAAATTTTCAAGGACCTACGGCCAATCATCTCTCTATCTCTCCACTTCTCTTGCTTCCTTCATCGGATAAACTGCTGTTGGCTCGAGAGTGTCGAGTCGAGCTACTCGCGGAACGAGCGCGCGTTCCTCTACACGTCGCGATCGAGGCACCGATGTCACGGACGGCACCGCCGGTGGTGGTGACATAACGTCGCGGAAATTCTCGCGGACATGTTGTTGAAGCTATTTGATCGAGAGTCTGATCGAGAACGTTTTCTGCGGGTACGAGTAGCCCAGAGCGATTATAATGAGAGAGATAGAAAGAGAGAGAGAGAGAGAGAAGGAAGAGGAGAAGACTGGTTTATTTATAGGGAAAAATGAGTGACGTATTATGGGTCTGGGTAAAATAGATGCGGGTCAGGTGTTTTTTTTTTTAGATTAATTTGCATCTCGTCAACTAATGACTTTTCAAAAAGTTTAGAAGCATAGAGTACTTCTTGGTTATCGTTCTATCATTTCAAGATATAAAAAAATTATTATGTCTAATTGAGATCGACATATGTCAAAAAGTGCCATTTTTGAGATGCGCTAAGACGAAATATCTTAGAAAATTTTAAAGCCATTTGGAGATCGATTAAATGAGAAAGAGATAGAAGGAAGAGGAGAAGACTGGTTTATTTATAGGGAAAAATGAGTGACGTATTATGGTTCTGGGCAAAATAGATGCGGGTCAGGTGTTTTTTTTTTTTAGATTAATTTGCATCTCGCCAACTAATGACTTTTCAAAAAGTTTAGAAGCATAGAGTGCTTCCTGGTTATCGTTCTATTATCTCAAGATATAAAAAAATTATTATGTCAAATTGAGATCGACATATGTCAAAAAGTGCCATTTTTGAGATGCGCTAAGACGAAATATCTTAGAAAACTTTAAAGCGATTTTGAGGTCGATTAGATGAGGAAGAGAGAGAAGGAAGAGGAGAAGACTGGTTTATATTGATAGGGAAAAATGAGTGACGTATTATGGGTCCGGGCAAAATAGATGCGGGTCATGTGTTTTATTTTTAGATTAATTTGCATCTCGTCAACTAATGACTTTTCAAAAAGTTTTGAAGCATAGAGTGCTTCCTGGTTATCGTTCTATTATCTCAAGATATAAAAAAATTATTATGTCAAATTGAGATCGACATATGTCAAAAAGTGCCATTTTTCAGATGCGCTAAGACGAAATATCTTAGAAAATTTTAAAGCGATTTTGAGATCGATTAGATGAGGGAGAGAGAGAAAGAAGAGGAGAAGACTGGTTTATATTGATAGGGAAAAATGAGTGACGTATTATGGGTCTGGGCAAAATAGATGCGGGTCAGGTGTTTTATTTTTAGATTAATTTGCATCTTGTCAACTAATGACTTCTCAAAAAGTTTTGATGCATAGAGTGCTTCCTGGTTATCGTTCTATCATTTCAAGATATAAAAAAATTATTATGTCAAATTGAGATCGACATATGTCAAAAAGTGCCATTTTTGAGATGCGCTAAGACGAAATATCTTAGAAAATTTTAAAGCGATTTTGAGATCGATTAGATGAGGAAGAGAGAGAAGGAAGAGGAGAAGACTGGTTTATATTGATAGGGAAAAATGAGTGACGTATTAAGGGTCTGGGCAAGATAGATGCGGGTCAGGTGTTTTTTTTTGCATCTCGTCAACTAATGACTTTTCAAAAAGTTTAGAAGCGTAGAGTGCTTCCTGGTTACCGTTCTATGATTTCGAGATATAAAAAAATTATTATGTCAAATTAAGATCGACATATGTTAAAAGGTGCCATTTTTGAGATACGCTAAGACGAAATATCTTTAAAAATTTTAAAGCCATTTGGAGATCGATTAAATGAGAAAGAGAGAGAAGGAAAAGGCGACTGGTTTATATTGATAGGCAAAAATGGGTGACCTATTATAGGTCTGGGCAAAATAGATGCGGGTTAGGTATTATTTTTTTAGGTTAATTTGCATCTCGTCAACTAATGACTTTTCAAAAAGTTTAGAAGCGTAGAGTGCTTCCTGGTTATAGTTGTATCATTTCAAGATATATAAAAATAATTATGTCAAATTGAGATCACAAATCGACATATGTCAAAAAGTGCTATTTTTGAGATGCGCTGAGACGAAATATCTTAGAAAATTTCAAAGCGATAATTACGCTTAAATTAATAAAAAAACTTTGTATCAAATCGATCTCTAAATCGCTTTGAACATTTTTGAGATTTTTCGTCTTAACGCGTCTTAAAAATGGCACTTTTTGAGATATGTCAATTTATGATCACAATTTGACATATATTTAAATAGCAAAATGGCGTTAATTCATTTGCTGTCAATGTAGAGTTCTTGCTATACTGACAAAAGGAAGGAAAAGCAATTTTTTTCTTAACATATTTTTCAATTCTCAATACAAAGAATAACATTTCAGGAAGAATGAATGCTACATTTTTATTTCGTGATATAAAAACGCACTTTCACGTAAAAATGGAAAGAGATGGCCATCATTTAAAAAAACCATCGAGTACCAAGTTTTTAATCCATATCCAGCCACTTTTTTAAATTTCGGCCGCCATATTGGATCCGTTATTTTGAATTTCGTAATTTTCAGTTAAGATTCGCACTCGGGAGTTGCACTCGGAAAGACTGCTTTATATTAAAGGGAAAAGTGACTGACGTATTTTAGGCCTGGGAAAAATAGATGCTGGTTAGGTATTATTTTTTTAGGTTAATTTGCATCTCGTCAACTAATAACTTTTCAAAAAGTTTAGAAGCATAGAGTGAAATGCTTCTTGATAATCATTCTATCATTTCAAGATATATTTAAATAGCAAAATGGTGTTAATTTTTTTCCTTCCAATGTAGCGTTTTTGCTATATTGAAAGAAAAGCTTTTTTTTTACATATTCTTTAATATGTAATTAATTCTCTATAATTATTAATTAATTCTATGTAATTAATTGTTAATTAATTCTCAATACAAAGAGTAAAATTTCAATAGAAATGAATGCAACTGTTGGATATTTCCATTTCCCCCAAAAAAATTTCATGAAACTTCATTTAAAATTAATTATTCTTTTGCAGTTATGCAAAACTTTAACCATTTTATTATGAACACCGCTGCTTCTACTAATGGAATAATAATTACGAAATAAATCATAATATACATTTTAGTTTCAAAGTTGCCAACACGATTTCTACGAGTAAATACAAAATGAAGGACAAGCTGCGTTATTATATACTGCACATTCAATAAAAATGTTTTATTCCTCCTTTTCATCCGAGGAAATAAAGCAAAACTTACTTCGCTTTGATGAGATGGTATCACAAAAGCCTCTCAAACATTTTGGCACCCGCGGCGCAATTTTGACCAGAAATATTTATCCGCTTTTAACGTAGAGCTATTCATATGCTCAAATACACGTATCACACATGCAATCATCGTAGTGGTATTAAAAAATCCGGAGGATTTACCAAGGCTCATACACCGACGAGGGGAACTTTTTCACTGTTCGTCCATGTCCTCAAGGATGTCGCAGGAGATGGTACACCAAAGAGAGGCTCTTTCCATCATCTGTCACATTGGACAACACAGAAGGATGAAGGAATAAAGAGAAGAGTGGGAGGAGGAAGGTCAGTGGCTAATTCGTCCACCGACAAGGAATCTGTTTGCCGAGACAAATTTTACGACCGTGTTTTCTCGTCACGATATATAGTATAAAAGTTGCGAATGATCTTCTCGACGGTGGTTTGTGAGCTCGTGGCCAGGGGCACGTCTCCATATACTCGTGGACGATCAAAGTGCGCACCGACCGAGAATTTACGAGACGAGTTCTCTTCTTCGTCACTGAGCTCGTCGTAGAGTCGTCTTCGAGGCTGTAAAAACGTACGAGAATACTATCTGCCTAACTACACAGTTAGTGATTGTTAAGTCTAGATAGTTATAGGTATCATCAGCCACAAATACATTAGGAAAATCTTTTTACTCTCATTGGAAAAAAGTGTGTGCTCGAATATATAATTAGGTTAATCTAAAGTGTATACTATAAATAACGTATATAAAGAATATATGTTTTCACAAAAAAGTTTGACGCTTTTGTGTTTTTTGTGTATACTTTTTATGGGGGTTACTAGTTTTTATTACTGGCCTTTAAGAAATGGTTCAAGGCATTTAAATTATGCGTGTAAGTCTATTATGGATCTTAGGGATGCAAAATATACCAGGGGCCAAAATTAACGTGAACGTATTGTTAAAAACCTTGGCAGCAACGAAAAGAACCTAATAGAACTTAGAAGAACCAATCCAAAAGAATTATTTCTTTTAGTAATAGAATAAAATCAAAATAAAAAAACCAAACCTGAAAGTACTTAAAAGTACCAAAAAGAAACTAAAACTACGAAAAAGAAATTCAAAATGTCAAAAAGAAACTGAAAGTACGAAAACGAAATTAAAAGTACCAAAAATAAATTAAAACTACGAAAAAAAAATTAAAAATATCAAAAAGAAACTGAAAGTACGAAAAAGAAATTAAAAGTACCAAAGAGAAACTAAAACTACGAAAAAGACATTAAAAATGTCAAAAAGAAACTGAAAGTACAAAAAAGAAATTAAAAGTGCCAAAAAGAAACTAAAATTACGAAAAAGAACGTAAAAATATCAAAAAGAAACTGAAAGTACGAAAAAGAAATAAAAAGTACCAAAAATAAATAAAAAGCACGAAAACGAAATTAAAAGTGCCAAAAAGAACCTAAACGAAATATAGAGTAATTTAATTCCGTGATTTTTATTGTCGAATTATTGTCCTGAGGACCAAACGGCTGGAAATTTTCTCGAAGGGGATTAAAATCCGACAACCATAAATATGGAAAATTTCTTCTTTAGTGTTAAACTTGTACGTCAGAAGTAGCAATAGAAATGATGATGAGAGACGCCGCAAGTTGTTGCCGGCGAAGGACGCGCTTCGGTAGATCGATTAATTGAAGGATATTAATTAGTCGCGGAAGAACTCGCTTCGGCCCTGCGATACAGGCGCTCAGACTTTTCGCCGCGTCACGCTATACCTACGACGGAATTTCATACATTAATGGTAGTGTTATTGCTCGTGATCTTACCGCAGCAATAACAATCTCATGCATTTCTATGCCTCGATACTTTATCTAATTGGAATCGAAGCACATAACAAATCAAACTATCCGATGCATCATCTCTATGTTTCGCTATTTTGAGTTATCTATACAGAACAATTTCTCTAGCAAATACTCGTAGACCAGACAAACTCTGGTAAATATATTTTTTTCATTCAACATTCAACTCAGATAATATTAAAAATAGAGCGATAATGCCAATTTTTTGAAAAATTCAAAACATCATAAATTTTTAACGGTTCAACCGATCTTAACGAAATTCAATAGCGATCACCGGCGTATGAAAGCTCACATTCATACCAATTTTAAGATCAATATCTCGAAAATTGAAAGAGTTATCGCGTAAACAGACATTTTTCAAAAAATTAAAAAACGCGTAATAATTTAACGATGAAGTGGATTTTAACAAAAATCTGTATGAACGACGAGGCTTGATCCCTCTATCTATGGTCCAAATTTCAGCTTGATATCTCAAGGCATTCCCGAGTTATAAAGGTTTACATTTTTCGATCGTGTAACATACACACACACACACACACACATACAGATATTTTTTCTAAATCACTTTTCTCGACGTTTTGGCCCATTCTGAGTGTCCCGACATGAAAATCTCGAAAAAAAAAAAATTTTCATGAAAATTTGAGTTAATTTGATACTTTTATATATTAAACAAATATTTGATATTTGAATAAATTAATTTATTCCTTTAAAGTAAATGAATTCATTTAATGAAACACCTTAATGGAATATTTGTACGGTTAAAGTCAACAGCAATAAGGAAGTTCCTGAAAACATATTGCTTTTTGGACTTGTTGATATGTATTTTTTTTATCACCGTAAAATGTGCAATTTCAGCACCATTTGATTTTTATGATCTTTAGATGACTCAGCCCCCTTAAGTACGAAAATAGTCGCTGTCGCAGGAAGCCAATTGCACTACTGATAAAAAATAACGCTTTCAAATTCAATTATTTTTTCTTTACAACGCAACGCCATGAAAAAATCCAAAGATCTTACCTCGCATTAAGGGTGTCGCAATACCGAGCGAATTTTTTTAAAGCTAATGATCGTTATTATCACTATCCGTATTTTTTATACTCCGTCAAAGTCATCAAAATTAAAAAAACATATAAATATTTCGTTGCAAAATTGCATCAACTATGCAATTTTAACCATAATAGAAACTCAGAGAAATAAGCAAACGCGAGCAGGTCATCGATGGATCCTTGATTGCCTATCCTCAGAAGTACGTACTTACGCGCTGCGAGTTGAAGGCCTGCAATAAAAAAAAAAAAAGAAAAAACAATAAAACCAGTAATCACTTGCTCCAGATCATCCTGCGTAATTATCGATCATTATTTTATTATCTGATAATAATACAGAGCCTCGTACATAGGAGAATGCGTAAAAGCAGAGGATACACAGAAGGCATCGTTGTCACGAACACACAACGTTGTTGCGACTGGCCCGAAGTAGATACGGGCTTTACAGGCAAGACTATCATACCAGTTGCGAGCCTTGAACCTGCTTCGGCTCCCAATGGCCTCACTGTGGATTTATATATACGCATTGACACGTATAGTGCGTGTGTGTACGATTTGACTTCACGAGACTCTCGGAATCTCGTACATAAGCGACTATATCCGTTAGCACGTGCAATAGTGGAATTTATACGGATAGCAATGTAGAAATGACTGGCTATGGTTATATACCATAGTACTCTTTACCAGCAATCTTTCGTTCTCATAGCCCGGGGAAACGTAATACAGTCGTAAATCGAAATGCATATATCTATAGTGACTTTTGCCACGTGATTTTTTTTAGTACTTTTTCTCTACGTCATGAAAAACTCGTTTTGATGGCACTTCAGTAGGAAAGAAGACTCGAGGTATCTTAAGTGTAGTCGAAGTAACAGTTTGTTAGTCCTCGTGGCATACATTACGTAAAATTTAATGAGTCAAGTTGGCACATGATGAGAAGTATTATTTGCCAGACGAGCGGATATATTTATGGTTAAAATAGTTAATTATGTGCTAAAAATCACGCGCTTTGTTGACTAGTGGAATTTGAAGCGTTATAAAAGAATATGTTTGTTATTTGACCGCACAATATGATGATTCGAGGAAGGAGAAAAGATATTTTGTGGTAAAAAATAATTTTGTAAAATCGGATTTTCAGTTTTCCAGGGGTTAAAAATGTTTCGAAGATTTTATCCATAAATTAGTAAAGTCAATTTAATGTACAATTAAATGTATCAAATTAAATTATCTTCACAATTGAAGTGAAATGAAAATATGAAAATCGAAGTATTATTGCAGTAAAATTTAAGTAAATTATTTGAATTAAAGTATTTTTACAGTTTTTACTATACTATACATTAATTTTATATTGTCTTTACATATTAAATATATCAGTTGGTGCATAAAAAGTTCCAGTAGTTTTTCATAAAATTTCAAATAAATTTATGTATGAAATAAAAGTGTGCAAAATTAATAATCGTAAGAGACGTTACGATGATGATGAGGATCGACCTTAACATCGAACTTCCACATTTTTGACGGTATTTCCGTATTTTAAAAAAATATGAAAATCGAATTATTATTGCAGTGAAAATTTAAGTACATTATTTGAATTAAAGTATTTTTACCATTTTTATGATACATTAATTTTATATTGCCTTTGTATATTCAATATATCAGTCAATGCATAAAAAGTTCCAGTACTTTTGCATAAAATTTCAAATAAATTTATATATTACATAAATAAATGTGTGCAAAATTAATAATCGTAAGAAACGTCACGACGATGCTGATGAGGATCGGCCTTAACATCGAACTACCACATTTTTGCCGGTATTTCCGTATTTAAAAAATATGAAAATCCAAGTCTTATTGCAGTGAAAATTTAAGTAAATTATTTGAATTAAAGTATTTTTACCATTTTTATGATCCATTAATTTTGTATTGCCTTTGTATATTAAATATATCAATCAATGCATAAAAAGTTCCAGTACTTTTGCATAAAATTTCAAATATATTTATATATTACATAAATAAATGTGTGCAAAGTTAATAATCGTAAGAAACGTTACGACCTTAACATCGAACTACCACATTTTTGCCGGTATTTCCGTATTTAAAAAAATATGAAAATCGAATTATTATTGCAGTGAAAATTTAAATAAATTATTTGAATTGAAGTATTTTTACCATTTTTATGATACATTAATTTTGTATATTAAATATATCAATCAATGCATAAAAAGTTCTAGTACTTTTGCATAAAATTTCAAATACATTTATATATTACATATATAAATGTGTGCAAAATTAATAATCGTAAGAAACGTTATGACCTTAACATCGAACTACCACATTTTTGCCGGTATTTCCGTATTTAAAAAAATATGAAAATCGAAGTATTATTGCAGTGAAAATTTAAGTACATTATTTAAATTAAAGTATTTTTACCATTTTTATGATACATTAATTGTATATTGCCTTTGTATAATAAATATATCAGTCGATGCATAAAAAGTTCCGGTACTTTTGCATAAAATTTCAAATACATTTATATATTACATAAATAAATGTGTGCAAAATTAATAATCGTAAGAAACTTTACAACCTTAACATCGAACTACCACATTTTTGCCGGTATTTCCGTATTTAAAAAATATGAAAATCGAACTATTATTGCAGTGAAAATTTAAGTAAATTATTTGAATTAAAGTATTTTTACCATTTTTATGATACATTAATTTTATATTACCTTTGTATTAAAAATATATCAGTCGATGCATAAAAAGTTCCGGTACTTTTGCATAAAATTTCAAATACATTTATATATTACATAAATAAATGTGTGCAAAATTAATAATCGTAAGAAACGTTACGACCTTAACATCGAACTACCACATTTTTGCTGGTATTTCCGTATTTAAAAAAATATGAAAATCGAAGTATTATTACAGTGAAAATTTAAGTAAATTTTTTTAAATAAATTATTTTTACCATTTTTATGAAACATTAATTTTATATTACCTTTGTATTAAAAATATATCAGTCGATGTATAAAAAGTTCCGGTACTTTTGCATAAAATTTCAAATACATTTATATATTACATGAATAAATGTGTGCAAAGTTAATAATTGTAAGAGACGTCACGACGATGATGATGAGGATCGACCTTAACATTGAACTTCTACATTTCTGCTGGTATTTCCGGGATTTAAGAAAACAGTAGTATTGTTGCTATATATAGTTATAACACCTGTTTAATCTCAATAACATCTAACCCATTGAACCCTGTCGTGAGTCGTTAAGAGAACGACGCGATATCGGGTAAACAACTCGCGAGCAACAGCAGCGGAATATCTAATTAAGTGCACTTAGCGAATAAATATACACGAGGCGCCGGGCGCCGCAAGCTGTATTTGCAAGTGCATCCACTGACGCGGGTCAAAGGTATAGTGTATGTTATTAGAGGCTATCAAGACGTTCGAACAGTCGAGATGCATGAAAAGGTACAAGTGGGCGAGTTAGCGGTTAGGCGAAAGAAAAGTTTTTCGATTAAAGGGAGATTTCGTGCGTACAAAGTGTAGACAGCAGATAATATGGCTCGTTCATGGAGCATTCAAGATTTTCTATACGAGATAATTTGTGTTGAGTAAACTGCAAATAAAATGAAAATCAACATTTTATACGCCGCTGAAATATATTTAGGTCGTAAGTTCAAACCTAAATACAATTGAAATTACTTTTAAAGCCTAATGAATTACTTGCTTTTCTTAATCGTCTTCGTTTATTCGTGATAAAATTTGAATACATTTAAATTAAAAAAAAGAAAAATATTCTTGTATAAATCTGTTTAAATTCTGAAAGAATAAAAAAACGGACGATAGATAATATTATTTTTGTTACTTCTTGTGTTTTACAAATAGGTATTCGCTAAATGTTTATCATTTTTTTAGTTACTACTAGTTTTACAAATAGATATTTGTTTTTTCGCTAAATATTCCACATTTTTTTGTTACTTTTCAAAGTGAGCAGAAATAAATCCAAAAATTGTAACATAATTTACTGGCGTATGTATGGTGTATATTATTAGAGGCTATCAAGACTTTCGAACAGTCGGGATGCATGAAAAGCTACAAGTGGGCGAATTAGCGGTTAGGCGAAAGGAAACAAAAATTGCTTATTTTCGATTAAAGGAAGACTTCGTGCGTACAAAGTGCAGACAGAAGATAATGTGGGACGTTTATGGGGCATTCAAGATTTTCTATACAAGATAATTTGTGTCGAGTAAAACGCTAATAAAATGAAAATCAACATCTTATAAGATTGCGGCGCTGAAGTATATTTAGGTCGTAAGTTCAAAGCTAAATTCAATTGCGTTTAGTGTTTTAACCAAAGGATTACTTTTAAAGCTAAATGAATTACTTGCTTTTCCATTAATAATTTAATAGTATTTTTCTAAATTATCTTCTTAGCTTATTCGTCATACAATTTTTTAATTTTATATTAAAAACAAGAAAAATATTTTTTACTAAAATCTGTTTAAATTTCGAACAAATCGAAATAAGGGACCATCGATTTAACGAAAAATTTGCCATTTTCGTTTTACAATAACTTTTGAAATTTTTTTTTGTCATTTCTAGTTTTACAATAAGTTATTGGTTTATTCGCTTAATATTGAAAATCTTTCTTTTCAAGTTCATGAAATGAAATTTTTTGTTTATGTTAAATGTCAAAACTGATATAAAGGAACATGAGTGCTGAATACAGTTAAAAATAGAACATTGCACATTGCTTCCTCATTAATTTCCATTTTTCACAAAGCGACCTCTATGAATAACCGTATTTACAATTTTTGGCCTCCTCATAGAGGAAGCTTTGTGAAAAATGGAAATTAATGAGGAAGCAATGTGCAATGTTCTACTTTGCAACTGTTTTTGTTACATTTAGAGTTTTGGTAGTTACGTATACACAACACAAACAAATCGTACAAATTATAAAGTCATTATGTAATGCGTGCAGACTTTTTTTATTCAATATGTAATAAAATGTGAAGTAAATTTTTTTAATTGTTGTGTAAATTATTATAAATAATTTCAATATTTCAAGAAATTTCAATTCATTTTATGATAGTTTACGTGAGTTATAGCAAAATGTAAATTTATGAAAATATTCAAAATACAATAAAATCCGAACCCCTTCACCGATCATTACGAACGTTAGTACGTAGGATAGCTGAGTACTATTATTAGTCTGTAGAAAATTCGGATTGATTGTGTAATATTTTACGTGAGTTAGAGCAAAACTAACATTTTTCGAAAAATTCAAAATCCCATAAAAGGCAAACCTATTTATAAATTCATCCCAAATTCAATACCGATCTTCTTTAGCATGGCTTTATTTGTAAAAAAAACTTACCTCGATCGCTACAAATTTGCATAAACCACAGAACCTACACTTGGTTAGCTAACCAAGTCACTTGGTAAGCTAACCAAGTGACTTAGTTAGACCAACCAAGAAATTGGTAGCCTAACAAATAACTTGGTTGGTCTAACCAATTAATTGTCTGGCGCATATATAATCAAGGCACTTGGTTGTTCCAACCAAGCCTTTTTTTCCGTGCAGCCATTTTTCGAAAAATTCAAAATTGAATTGAATAAAAAATAATCGTACGTTTGAATTTTCTTTGTAAATCATCACAAACAAATTAAATTTTTTTACAAAAACAAAGCTTCCTCCATGAGGAAGCAAAACGCCAAAACCTCATACATATCACGTATTTTTCATTTTCGTATGCATCTGCCACATTTTTAGTTCCTTTTCTCAAAAAAAAATCTCCACAATTGCATTAATTTTCCTCACAAACCTGCACATCAAAGACATTAAAAATAAAATGCCCGGAGGCACAGTGATGATAGTCGGTGTCTGGATCAGCGCTCTTTTGATTGATGTCTGACCAGTCGACCTTCTAACCTTTTCACTATTAAATGTTTAAGCGCGAATATATACGGAAATCATATAGCACCGGTGCATAAGAGTGGGGGGAGGGGGTGGGGGACTCTATAGCTACCGTGTATACAAATACACATACGTACCTCCTACTATAGTTGCATCGCGACGTTGACTCGTCGACTCTTCGTAGCCGTCAACGTTTTTAGACAGTACCTGACGAAGCATAAAACGTTCATGACTGAGTAATTTCAAGTTCAGTTGTCGAGTGTGCATTGACGAGGTTTGTGCAACAAGCTTCCTGGACCTTACGAGTCTTTGCAACGACCTTTTTTTTTAAATATACAGAAAGAACTATATCTATAGTACGTCGTTTAATAATTAACAAGGCCCCTCCGATTGATTATTATGGTATTAGTAACTATAAAGTGACAACTATTCATTTGTGGTTGGTGCAACAATTTTTTTATAGTTGACACAACTATCAAATAGTTACTATAACTAGCAAATAATTACCATAACTATTTTCGTAGTTATTGTAACTATAAAAATAGTTGCATGTAACAAAAATGAATAGTTGTCACTTTATAGTTGACTGTACTATTACGATTTCTCTGAGTGTGTTAACTTTTGCCTACTACTGACGGTGCTGGACCGTACAACTCTTTGCATCAAGCTTTTTTTTTCTTTTTTAATATACAGAAGGAACTATATCTATAATACGTCGTTTAATAATTAACAAGGCCCCTCCCATTGATCCAACGACCGTCTCTGCACTGAGAGAAAATTATGGTATTAGTAACTATAAAGTGACAACTATTCATTTGTGGTTGGTACAAAAATTTTTTTATAGTTGACACAACTATCAAATAGTTACCATAACTATTTTCGTAGTTATCGTAACTATAAAAATAGTTGCATGTAATAAAAATGAATAGTTGTCACTTTATAGTTGACTGTACTATTACGATTTCTCTGAGTGTGTTAACTTTTGCCTACTACTGACGGTGCTGGACCGCACAACTCTTTGCATCAAGCTTTTTTTTTTTTTTAATATACAGAAGGAACTATATCTATAATACGTCGTTTAATAATTAACAAGGCCCCTCCGATTGATCCAGCGACTGTATCTGCACTGAGAGAAAATTATGGTATTAGTAACTATAAAGTGACGACTATTCATTTGTGGTTGGTACAACTATCAAATAGTTACTATAACTATTTTCATAGTTATCGTAACTATAAAAATAGTTGCATGTAATAAAAATGAATAGTTGTCACTTTATAGTTGACTGTACTATTACGATTTCTCTGAGTGTGTTAACTTTTACCTACTACTGACGGTGCTGGACTGTACAACTCTTTGTATCAAGCTTTTTTTTTCTTTTTTAATATACAGAAGGATCTATATCTATAATACGTCGTTTAATAATTAACAAGGCCCCTCCGATTGATCCAACGACCGTGTCTGCACTGAGAGAAAATTATGGTATTAGTAACTATAAAGTGACAACTATTCATTTGTGGTTGGTACAACAATTTTTTTATAGTTGACACAACTATCAAATAGTTACCATAACTATTTTCGTAGTTATCGTAACTATAAAAATAGTTGCATGTAATAAAAATGAATAGTTGTCACTTTATAGTTGACTGTACTATTACGATTTCTCTGAGTGTGTTAACTTTTGCCTACTACTGACGGTGCTGGACCGTACAACTCTTTGCATCAAGCTTTTTTTTTCTTTTTTAATATACAGAAGGAACTATATCTATAATACGTCGTTTAATAATTAACAAGGCCCCTCCGATTGATCCAGCGACCGTGTCTGTTAACTTTTGCCTACTACCGATGGTGCTGCTGCGGTGGGGCGATCGTTCACCGTTTAAAGTGGCGCGCGAATGTGTCTAAAAATAAAAGTTTCCCCGGAGCGTTTACCGGTGAATCGTAGAGCTTGCGCGTGGGTGTGATAATCGAAATATCCTGTATTCCTTCAATAGGGTCTATAAGCACTGTCTATATACTTCGATGTAACTTCTCCGATGACTTGATCCGTAAGTAGGAAATAATTTTGTTGGAATAATAATAGCTCGAGCTATTTTAGAAGCTAACTTTTCGAACGACGCTGCGATGTTTGATATTCATAAAGTTATGGAAGTTATTACACCGACTGTGTAGCATAAGACGTTTATTTTGGTCTATTTGTGATGTACATTGTGATGTACATTGTTCTGAATCGAACATATTTTTGCATAACTGTTAAATTTAATTTTTTGTCACATATAGATTTGTAAGTTTTCGTTACTTTTTTAAATGGAAATTTGAGGTTCTATTGTTTTTATAATTATTTTCCAGTATTGATAATAAGATTTACTACATTTTTAGTAACTGCAAAGAAAAAAAATCTTCTATGCAATTTCACGATAATATTCGGGCAACATTTTTTTATAATTCTTTTAAACCATTTGAACATTTTTTTATGAACGCTGTCAATCATACGATTTATGTTTATTGACAATATATTATTCATTTTTATGTTACACGACTCAATATTCTTTTTCGTACGAAATTTCGCAAAAATAAAACTATAACTATTATTCGCCGATAATTTTTATTCATAGTTGGACAGTTTTCTGAATAAAAATAGTGAAAAATAATATTTAAAAATAATCAATGTTTAACATTTTTATAAGCTGCCGCGTTTTTTTTTCAAACTAAAATGTAAGATCCATTCTCATAAAATTCCCCCGCTTGTCAAAAATTTTCAGTACTTTTCACAAAAATTTAAGAAATTAGGAAAATTCTAGACAAAAATACCATGTAAAAAAAGTAATTTCTTAAATTCATTCTTGAAAATGCTTTTTTTTTCAACCAACTAAAATGCAGAATTTATTTATCATAGGATTTCACTGTCTGTCAAATTATTTTAGATGATATTAAACAAGATTAAAAGCATATTTTCGAAAATCTTCTACCAAATATGTTAAGTGGTCAGTTAAAGGATTAAAAGTCGTAAAATATTCAAGTGCATTATTCATGGTTGTTACATTTTTATGCTGAAAATTATTATAGATTGTATTAAACAAAATTAAAAGCATATTTTCGAAAATCTTCTACCAAATATGTTAAGTTGTCAATTGAAGGATTAAAAGTCGTAAAATATTCAAGTGCATTATTCTTGGTTGTTACATTTTTATGCTGAAAATTATTCTAGATTGTATTAAACAAAATTAAAAGCATATTTTCGAAGAAGTCGTAAAATATTCAAATGCATTATTCATGGTTGTTACATTTTTATGCTGAAAATTATTCTAGATTATATTAAACAAAATTAAAAGCATATTTTCGAAAATCTTCTACCAAATATGTTAAATTGTCAGTTAAAGGATTAAAAGTCGTAAAATATTCAAGTGCATTATTCTTGGTTGTTACATTTTTATGCTAAAAATTATTCTAGATTATATTAAACAAATTAAAAGCATATTTTCGAAGATATTCTACCAAATATGTTAAGTTGTCATTTAAAGGATTAAAAGTCGTAAAATATTCAAGTGCATTACTCTTGGTTGTTACATTTTTATGTTGAAGGTACTTACCCTTTCGAACTAAAGTTCGCTGTGTATAGTCGACATAAACTGTACTTATATCATATTGATCCTTTTCCCTGAGGCCATGTCTTCTCGCGTGAGACTTGAGCCACACAATATAGTTACTAACCATAGTTACCAACAGCACGTACAGGCTATATAAGCTCGGTACACAGTGGCTTAAACCGTACAATCGAGAAGCTAAGTTTCTTGTGCAACTATCGATCGCTTATGTTCACCCTGAGTCGTGTGAACCCTTTTAACACGCGTTCTTCGTGTTTGCGCCAAGTGTAAAGATTTTTGCTTGCCCCGCGGCTGTTGAAAATTCTTTAAGACAAGCCCAAACGTCTGCGAAATACATGTAACGATTATTTTCTCAGTCGAACATTATATTTTTTGTTAGAGAGAAAACGCATTCGCTTATTATCTTGTCAATAGTCAGCACGTATTTCTGACAAATTAGTCACGAAGTCTATGGAGAATTCTCTCGATTCTCTTTTCACTGGAGAAAAAAACTCTGCGACCCAAAGACCCCAAAGTCTAGAGGACAATCGACGATTCTCTTTTTTGTCACGTCCTGTTTTTTTTCCCTCCACTCATACACTAACGAAACATTGGGTATCACTGACGAATTGTCTTTGAAAGAAATCTACCGAGGCATTTGCGGTTCAGATTGTGTGGAATTTCCCGTCGCGTCTGACAGTCACGCTGGGGTCAGGCCAATTTTCTTCTCGTTAGCATCTCCACGCGTGTTATGAGCAAAGTAGTTTTTTTATTTTTTTTTAGACAATAGTATGTTGAGAAAAAATTCGTGCATCTGTTGCAGAGCGAAATTCGCCGTGACAAAGTCTTTTTCACGGTCACTTGGTATGGCCACTCGAGAACGAGACAGAAATGACAAAATCTGGATTCTCGACACGTAAAATTCACGAGACGACCCTGCGACACTGAACTCTCGTTTCGCCGTGCCAGTTCGCGTATACACACATGCAAAATGCAAAATTTTTTTTGCAAATAAAAACCGGAGACAATAAAAATTTGCGGGGTTAAAGATTGGACATTCGGACCGATTTCGTGATCCGGATGCTGGAATGAGAACGTGCTTCAGTTCGTCACGTATATTTAATGCATTAGCCGCATAAAACAGCAACTAGCTGCTTAGAATGATGCATTAAGCAAAGGCATTCGAGTGAATGGCTGAAAAAATAAATAAATTTTAGGAATTTTTGTCTTCATAACTATTTTTTTTAAACGGACAAGAAATGTCTTTGATAAAAAATGAAAGTGATTTCCTTCAATTTTGAGCACTTCTCGTAAATTGATTTTTGTAATTTTTACCTGCAAATGCCTTTTTCTTTTATAAAATAAAAAATAAAAAGAATGTAATGAATTTCTAAAGGAACTTTTCAGTGTGTTTATTAATCCTAGAATTTTTTGATTCAATTTCATTTTTTAATAAAGTAGCGACTGCTCAAAATTAAGCTGGATTTTTAAATTTAAATCCTAAAATCGGTACATATTTTTTTCCATAAGTGAAAAAAATTCTGTGTTTTTCAACAATGGAGAATAACAATCCAAATTAAAGTAAAAATTCAAAGCAAATCAGTCAAATCGTTTTCGAGATATTTTGATCTAATTTCTGTAATACCATTGCAGATTACTAAAAAAAATTGCCATTCGTGAATTGCATTTTTCCCCTAAATTTTGAAGAAAAAAAAACGCCGTTTTCCTTTCCATTTTTACACTGTCAAAAATATTTGGGAAATGGATAATCTGTACAGGAAGTCTTTGTTGATATTGCTTATTGCATTTAATAAAATATACAAATGTATTGCAAAATTAAAATACTAGTATGGAACAAGCTTCGACTATATATTTTCATAAAGAAATTTTTTTAATTGTACTAGAAATTTATTCAGTCAGCGAATTCCTAATCTGCACGTACATGTGGATACCGCAAGATTTCCGGTTGAAAAACCAGAGCTTCCGTCGCGTGAATGTGCGATAAGATGACTGAGAACAGTCGTGAAATGACTTTGCAGATTTATGTTGAGAGCCGAGTTATTTTATTTAGTTAATTCGTTTTGAGATTTCGCTCAAATTCCATATTCGGTTTGATCATCGATGCGAAAAGCCACAAACACTAGATACACACATAAATACAACTGGCGAGTGAGTTCGCAAGCCCCGCCGAAGAAGACACAAGAGCCTTGTGCTCGAAATTCACTAAAGCGTGCATTGCCCGGTTCCCAGGTTTTTATTTCTTCGGCTTTACAAGATACCGTATTTTTATATATATATATTTTACTTTGTCGGGTTTGCGGCAAAGTAATTCCGGTAATTCTGCTGAAGAGCACTCCAGACAAGAGATAAAAAAGAAATTTTTCTCTTCCTTTCTTTTCTCCGTCCGGGAATTCTCATTGTGTCAGAAGATATTTATTGGCGAATTAGCGTAGCGTGCGTAAATTTGAACTCCTGATTGTGGTAATGAGAGATTTTTATCTCTCGCGTGTGTAGAATAATCTAAAAACATTTACAATATTCGAAAACAAATGAGCTCGAAAATTGGACTAATCACCTCTTAGTTCCACTTTCGAATGAATGCGTTATATTTCAACAGTTGGTACACAAAAAAATAATATCCACGAAAAATATGCATACATTAAAATTATATTTTTGATAAAAGTAAATACCGTTTTTATTTGAATTTTCCATATTTTAGAAAAAGAAAGACATTTTGAAACAATTTATTTTTGTTAAATATAAAAGAATCAACCTTAGATATCATTAATTAAAACACATTAACTTAAAAGTCCGAGAAACGTACTTCATCGTGTAAAAAAATAAATTACAGTTAACATTTAGTCGTTCGAGTAAAAAAATTGTATTGTTTAAAAAAATATATATATTTTAAAAGCAAAACATTCTTCTATGAAATCTCTTTTTTTTACAGTAATGTACCATTTTAAACAAAATTTTTATATGTAAAAAATAAATGAATTTGAAAATGAAAAATGAATATTAAAAAACCTGCTTTGCATATCACTAGTGAAAAATAATCCAACTCAATTCCCACAGAAACATTGTTAAGACTATAAGAAATTAATTACAATTCTCACGTGGGCGTCCCAAAAAAAAAGTCGGTGTTTACGCTTCTCAAGTCCTCATTATGTCAAGATTAAATTACGACCAAGCGTCACGTCGCCTCTTTAATGAATGTGTGAATAAATAAGCCGTTTTACAAAAAAACACAATAAAGTTGCAACAATGTTCAAAGTATCTAACGATTTTTCTTTTTTGTCTTGCAGTTAACCGCGATCGTTGGATCACCAAGTTCGAGGTCCTTCGGAGACATCGCCTCACAGGCGTGAAGACCTGCGGCGGAAATTCCGCAGGGATCAGGAGATCAGGAAGAACCAGCGTTTTCAAATCGTTGAAAAAAGGCTCACGAAGCGGCAAAACGCTTCTTCACTTTATCATCGATTGTCGAAGTCTTCAAGCCGGGAGGACTATTGGAAGAAAAAGGAGAAAAAAGTCATCGCGTGTCCTCGTCCTCGTCGTCGATGAAAGATTAACGACGCGGAAATGATAAGTGTTGTGGCCCCTGCTCCGGCCATCACGCTCGTTTGTTTTCATCAGTAACGAAGGAGGGTTTGACGACAACATATGGAATTTGGTGGAGTAACTTTGGCGCCAGGATTCCGACCAATATATATCTTTGTCTTCTTCTGGTCATCATTGATTAGATAAATCGCGGCGCCGTTTAATCATACAGTCGATAAAAAAAACGTTCCAGTACATTAAGTGGGGGTTTGAGTCGCTTGCAAATCGCGTAATCTTTTCCAACCACAGCGCCTTACGAAGTCGCTGAGGAAAGGTAAATCAGTCGCGTGAAAGCAACGGAACAGTCAACACGTTTGATGTTTATAGAAGGAAAAATTGGTTCAACTAAGCGCGAGATGTAGAAAGTAAGAAACAAAATCACGAGGCGATGACAACCGGGCGATAACCGAAAGTTGTCGTGACCGGAAATCCCGAAGTACAATTTGTGAGTCGCAATTAACGAGACGTGTGAAATCGCGAGTGAGAGTGAACGTCACTGCTGTTGGGTGTGATATTATAACTATTATATAAAATCATTAACTAAGAATAGAAAGAGAAGATAATGAAGATGATGGGCGATGTTGTCGCGGCACCGCCGCTTGAAGATAATGCTTCTTCAGTCACGGACTCTGTTCAACATGCTTCGGCTAGCAAAGAACTTGGCCAGAGAACTTTGAGGTCGTTGAAGAGAGGATTGGGAAGATTGTGGAGGAGACACAAGGGCAATGCTTCCATCACTGAGTACGATCCTTGTTACAAGGTCGCGTATCTTGGCAACGTACTCACAGGATGGGCCAAAGGTTAGTTTTGACATTTAAGCTCCTGATTATCCGCAAGGATATTAATAAGTATAACTGATAGGTTTGTCTAGTATTAACATAATCTGTGGACATTTTTGCTGCAAAACAGCTGCAGTTATCTTCTAATATTTTTGAATCTCATCAGATATATATTTTATGCATCTCAGATATTTTGTGAGTTAGAAAAGTGACTTCAAAAAGTTTTTTCGAATCAAATAAATGTATTTCTTCAAATTCTCGCCTGAAATGATTTTATTTGGATTTTTATATCAAATGACAATTTTTTTGGAATAGATTCTGGAATTGATTCAATTAAACTGATTAGGAAGATTTTGGATTCAGTGGATATATTAAAATATATAAGGAGGATATAAATATTTTTATCACCATGATATCATATATAAATTATATATTATTGTGTTATATATTTGTAAGGAAGAACACTGGACATTGTGATCCTAAAAACTTGAGGTTGATTTTAACAAATCGTTGACAGCATAAGAATAATGATATAAGTGCCTCGAAAGCTTTGTATAAATCACTTGCGATTTTATTATGGTGAGTGGTAATATGTTTCATCTACTTTCTGGCTTCCAGCCAGCGGGATCTCCCTTAAGGGGGCGGAACGAATCCACTTTAAAAAAACCCAGACACGTCACTCTACATGTAACCGAAGTAAACAGAGCTCTGTATAAATTACTCATGATTTTATTGTTCCAATTTGCATTCATATTTGCCTAAAACTGACTCTCGTCTGTGGGAATTCCCTTATGGAGACCACACCAAATTGTACACTGGAAAAATATTCTATTGCGGGCTGCCGAAAAGACGTATTTTTTAATAAACTCTAGTTCTTATTCGTTCAATCACATTTAACATTTAAATAATAAAATATTGTTTTGCTTTTTTTAGAGTTATTGTTTCGATCTCGTATGGAATTGGAAGAATTAGAATTCAAATTAAATTGTTAACGGTTGTTTTTGGCAGCCCGCAAACGATGGATTTATTGAATCATTAACATTTTTTTTCAGTGTATCAAAAATCTTTTAACAAATAAACACTTGGAAATCCTTTCATTGACAATTTTACTTCTTTGTGAATTTTTTGTGAATTGTCCTCACTTGTCAATGAACAGATTTTCATACAGTTTTTCATTCAAATTTTATTTTTTGAGCAATTTGTAATAAATTTCAATATCTTTTTATAAAAGCTGCAGATACACTGAGAAAAAAAATCGTTAGAACCAACAAAACGTGCGTTTGCGGGCAGCGAAAAGAATATTTTTCAACAGCTGTTGGAACAGCTGATCGATCCAAATATTATTCGATTACCATTCGCAAATATTTTGTCCAATCGACAAAATATTCTTTTCGCTGCCCGCAAGCGCAGGTTTTGTTGGTTCTAACGATTTTTTTCTCAGTGTAAGTGCTGAAAAAATGGTAACTATTAAACAAATTATTTTTAAAAAATTTACCGGTAAAAAATTAGACAACTGCGAGTCACTCATGATTTTAGTGTTCTCAATTAAATTTTGTTGTGTCCACTCATTGAGGAACTGTCTGCTATTGTTTTTCTAGCACAATTGAACGAGACTCTTCAGTGAAGCTGATACACATATTCGCCCACGCGTACATAATGTAGTAGCGAGTACACAGAGCTTAGGCGACGATCCGTTAGTCCAATTGTGTCCAGCACGGAGAAGACAAACAGTAATTAGAGCCGTTAATCGGTGACCGGCACATTCACCGGACGGTATTATACCAGTACGTTACATACGGTGTAACTATACGGGGACAAGGATATTCCACTCGATTGAGAGTCTCGGCACGATGATTCGTGCCCGGAAGTGCGCATAGTCGGCTGTTTCGCATTCGTTCTCTCATCATCGTCGCCGATTGAGATTCCATTGTGTCACATTCTATACATTCCATTCGCAGTATAGAATCGCGGACACGATTTATTCGATGGTTTCGTTGTCTACAGAAATCGAAATGGTTCGCAATAATATTTCAACTAGACGATACAAAAAATAAAAGAGGCTTTAAAATTCTTCACCATATTTTTGCTTCAGCAAGAACGTGACGATTTTTCATCCCTCTCACTAAATAGAAAACGTTCTATTAGCCAGAGCAAGTGGTGAGGTAATTATTACAAATACTTGTGCAACTATTTTCCCAATCAATTGCATTATTCGCAGTTAATTCCTGTGTTTGTCAATCTGTTTACAAAAAGCGGATTCGGAAAATACAAATTTGTATTATTTATTATTAAACTTTGTGAGGAATTAAAAGTTTTTTTCCACTGGACATTTCTATAATTGTAATTTCAAGTGATGATGCTATAAGTGAAGCTGGTATTGTCTTTTATAGCCAATCAATGATGTTATCGAATTGTGGATAAAGTTCATTCAGTAACGAATTATCTAATCCTTCAATCAGATGTGGAAATTTTCATAATCTCGTTTCTATTAATAACCATGATTACATTAAGGGGATTATTTAGTTATCTACAAGTAATGACAATTATATGCCGTTGTCCTTCCACTCGCGATATTTTTTAGCATAAAAAAAAATACAACGCGGCAATCACAAAAAGTGAAAATATTGTAGGTTATTTTATTGCTGCAATATTTTTTATTGCACTTGCTATAGAAATTGGGTCCCACCGTTGGACAAAATTGATTTGGCAAGTCCAATTCTCTTTGTACAAAGATTCTGTCCGTTCTTAGTATAGAAATTTTCATTCGAATATCTTTTGCGTGGGCTAAAAGGAAATTGCATAAAAAGGAAAAAATTCCTATAAAAGTGAATATAGCTTCTATGAAAACTTTTCAAAATGGAAATTCCTATATTCGAATGGAACAGAGGTTTCCAACAAAAGGAATTGGACCTTAATAAATCATTTTGACCTAGCAGTGAGACCCAAACTCTACAATAAGTGCGATATAAGATTTTTTTTTAAAGAAAATAATTAGAATAAAATTCTTATTTCATTCTTTCTTTCTAATAAAAGTGCAAAATGTAGCAAATATGTTTGGAATGTAAAGCGTTACCAATTGTTAAATACTTTAACAGGGTTATACGAATTTGCATAAAATTGATAAAAAAGAAATCCTATTCGCCAGGGTGCAACACCTCAGCAGCTCATATAAGACATTAAATATGAAAAATTAAAGAAATTTTAACCATTCCAATATTGATTATCTCTTTGTCTTTGCTGGGTGCACATCTTTTTTCCTGATTGCACATTTCTATAATTGTACCTTCAAGTGATTCATAAAACGCCTCCATATCTTTGATCAACAACGTTATCAAGTCTGCAATTTAAAAAAAAATCATTTCATCGACCACAATTTATGAGTATTGTCGCCAGTAAATCAAAAGTTACACTCTCCCTCGTAACTCTTATATGGCTGAAATTTTTAAAAAATTAAGCTTTTCAAGATTGACACTATCCTTTTGTTTTTCTTCGTTGAATGCACCATTTCTATTTAATTATCACTTCTAAAGTTCATTGTTCATACAACGCTTCCATAATTTTGATCAACAACATTACCAAGTCTGCAATAAAAAGAAAAAAGAAATCGTCACTCAAAAAATCTTTTCAACGGCCACAAACTGTGAGAATTTTTCGCCAGCAAATCGGAAGTTACACTCTCCTTCGTAACTCCTGTATGGATAAAATTTAAAAAAATTAAGCATTGCAAGATTGACACTATCCTCTTGTTTTTCTTCGTTCGTTGCACCATTTTTATAATTATCATTTCTAAAGTGCATTTTGCTCATAGAACGCTTCCATATCTTTGATCAACAACATTATCAAGTCTGCAATAAAAGAAGAAAGAAATCGTCACTCAAAAAATCTTTTCATCTGCCACAAACTGTGAGAATTTTTCGTCAGCGAATCGGAAGTTACACTCTCCCTCGTAACTTTTATATGGCTAAAATACAAAAAAATTAAGTTTTCCAAAATTGACACTATCCTCTTTTTTTTCTTTGTTGGATACACCATTTCTATAATTATCACTTCTAAAGTGCATTGTTCATACAACGCTTCCATAATTTTGATCAACAACATTGTCAAGTCTGCAATTTAAAAAAAAAGAAATCGTCACTCAAAAAAGTTTCCAACGGCCACAAACTGTGAGAATTTGTCGCCAGTAAATCGGAAGTTACACTCTCCTTCGTAACTCCTATATGGCTAAAATTTAAAAAAATTAAGCATTCCAAAATTGATGCTATCCTCTTGATTTTCTTCGTTCGTTGCACCATTTCTATAATTATCATTTCTAAAGTGCATTTTGCTCATACAACGCTTCCATATCTTTGATCAACAACATTATCAAGTCTGCAATAAAAGAAGAAAGAAATCGTCACTCAAAAAATCTTTTCATCGGCCACAAACTGTGAGAATTTCTCGCCAATGAATCGGACGTTACACTCTCCTTCGTAACTCCTATATGGCTAAAATAAAAAAAAATTAAGCATTGCAAAATTGATACTATCCTCTTGTTTTTCTTCGTTGAATGCACCATTTCTATAATTTTCACTTCTAAAGTGCATCGTTCATACAACGCTTCCATAATTTTGATCAACAACATTATCAAGTCTGCAATAAAAAAAAAGAAATCGCCACTCAAAAAATCTTTTCAACGGCCACAAACTGTGAGAATTTGTCGCCAGTAAATCGGAAGTTACACTCTCCTTTGTAACTCCTATATGGCTAAAATTTAAAAAAATGAAGCATTCCAAAATTGACACTATCCTCTTGTTTTTCTTCGTTGAATGCACCATTTCTATAATTATCGCTTCTGAAGTGCATCGTTCATACAACGCTTCCATAATTTTTATCAACAACATTATCAAGTCTGCAATTAAAAAAAAAAAAAAGAAATCGTCACTCAAAAAATCTTTTCAATGGCCACAAACTGTGAGAATTTTTCGCCAGCGAATCGGAAGTTACACTCTCCTTCGTAACTCCTATATGGCTAAAATAAAAAAAAATTAAGCATTGCAAAATTGATACTATCCTCTTGTTTTTCTTCGTTGAATGCACCATTTCTATAATTTTCACTTCTAAAGTGCATCGTTCATACAACGCTTCCATAATTTTGATCAACAACATTATCAAATCTGCAATAAAAAGAAAAAAGAAATCGTCACTCAAAAAATCTTTTCAACGGCCATAAACTGTGAGAATTTTTCGCCAGCAAATCGGAAGTTACACTCTCCTTCGTAACTCCTATATGGCTAAAATAAAAAAAAATTAAGCATTGCAAAATTGATACTATCCTCTTGTTTTTCTTCGTTGAATGCACCATTTCTATAATTTTCACTTCTAAAGTGCATCGTTCATACAACGCTTCCATAATTTTGATCAACAACATTATCAAGTCTGCAATAAAAAAAAAGAAATCGCCACTCAAAAAAGTTTTCAACGGCCACAAACTGTGAGAATTTGTCGCCAGCAAATCGGAAGTTACACTCTCCCTCGTAACTCTTATACGGCTAAAATTTAAAAAAAATTAAGCATTCCAAGATTGACACTATCCTCTTGTTTTTCTTCGTTGAATGCACCATTTCTATAATTATCACTTCTAAAGTGCATCGTTCATACAACGCTTCCATAATTTTGATCAACAACATTATCAAGTCTGCAATAAAAAGAAAAAAGAAATCGTCACTCAAAAAATCTTTTCAACGGCCACAAACTGTGAGAATTTTTCGCCAGCGAATCGGAAGTTACACTCTCTCTCTCGTAATTTTTTTATGGCTCTTTAAAAGCTTCTCGCTTTGGTTGTCCACGGGGAAGAGGTAACACGAAATATATTATCGAGAAAGGTGCATTGACCGGACATAGGCACAGTGCGAGTATAGCTGCGCTGCTACTTTCTCTGCATACCTCGGGCTCTCGGACTGGGTCGGCCTTAATCATCGGGAACCCGTATTATTATTATTATTATTATTACAGTAGAGTCTTGTTCGCGCGTCCGCACAACCGGGGTCCCTAATTTCCGCGATTAATTAACTCCTCTCGACTGCCTGGCTCGATTCTCTGTCTCTCTCTTTTGCTCTGCTTGTCGTTAGCCACTCAACGACATGACAGCCACCGCCCAGCCCTCTTAAGACATTCGCTCCAGACTCCGTGGCTCTCTTAGTCTCTTTCTCCTTCCCGAAGGTCGAGATCCTCACGAGCTAAATATAATATAAATCTATATACCCAAGAAAGTTGGCAGTTCGATTGCGTAGCCATCGAATTCGAAAGAGCGTAATTTAATGTTATGCATATTTCTTTCTTTTTTTTTCCATTCGATTTTTTAATGCCGTAATCCTCTTCAGGATGGTAAAAGAATCAAGAATCTTTTTTTTCCGTTGGCAGATCATCGACTCTTCCTCATTAGATTTTAGCTTTGGTTATACCTACGAAAGTGAAAGATTCAAACTCTTCTGTAATCGGATTTCGAATTTTCAATCAAATTATCACGCAGCAAATATTTCCGGTTTTCGCTAGTAACAAAGATTTTTTTTTTATTATTTTTTTTTAGGGATTTGTATTGGTTACATTTGAAGAGCAATAAAATTATATTGTTGTTTCTACAAATTATTGCTCGTAAAATATAAAGCAAAAATATTTCGTTAAATGAAAATACAAACATTTTTTTTTTTCATTCGATTTTGTAATGCCGTAATCCTCTTCAGGATGTTAAAAGGCCAAGAATCTTTTTTTTTCCATTGGCAGATCATCGACTCTTCCTCATTAGATCTTAGTTTCGGTTATACCTACGAAAGTGAAAGATTCAAACTCTTCTGTAATCGGATTTCGAATTTTCAATCAAATTATCACGCAGCAAATAATTCCGGTTTTCGCTAGTAACAAAGATTTTTTTTTAATTGTTTTTTTTTAGGGATTTGTATTGGTTACATTTGAAGAGTAATAAAATTATATTCCGTTGTTTCTATAAATTATTGCTCGTAAAATATAACGCAAAAATATTTCGTTAAATGAAAATATGAAATTATTTTTTAACTTTTTTTTACGAGACCAGCGCTCTATTTTTAAATGTTGTAAACTTAATATTTATCGATTTGTATTGGCTAAATTTGAAGAGTAATAAAATTATATTGTTATTTTAACAAATTATTGCTCGTAAAAGATAACGCAAAAATATTTCGTTAAATGAAAATACAAATTTTTTTTTTCATTCGATTTTTTAATGCTGTAATCCTCTTCAGGATGTTAAAAGGCCAAGAATCTTTTTTTTTCCGTTGGCGCATTCTCGACTCTTCCTCATTAGATTTTAGCTTCGGTTATACCTACGAAAGTGAAAGATTCAAACTCTTCTGTAATCGGATTTCGAATTTCGAATCAAATTATCACGCAACAAATAATTCCCGTTTTCGCTGGTAACAAGATTTTTTTTGTTGTTTTTTTAGAGATTTGTATTGGTTACATTTGAAGAGTAATAAAATTATATTGTTGTTTCTACAAATTATTGCTCGTACAATATAACGCAAAAATATATCGTTAAAAAAACATACGAAATTATTTTTAAACTTTTTTTTCTGAGACCAGAGTTCTATTTTTAAATGTTGTAAACTTAATATTTATCGATTTGTATTGGTTAAATTTGAAGAGTAATAAAATTATATTGTTATTTTAACAAATTATTGCTCGTAGAAAATAACGCAAAAATATTTCGTTAAATGAAAATACGAAATTATTTTGAAACTTTTTTTATGAGACCAGAGTTCTATTTTTAAATGTTGTAAACTCAATATTTATCGATTTGTATTGGTTAAATTTGAAGAGTAATAAAATTATATTGTCATTTTAACAAATTATTGCTCGCAAAAAATAACGCAAAAATATTTCGTTAAATGAAAATACAAAATTATTGTTAAACTTTTTTTTAAGAGACCCGAATTCTATTTCTTAAATGTTGTAAACTGGTCGTTTGTGGATGAAAAAATGTTTGTGAAATGGAAAGAACAAAGAATTTCGTTTTTACTACGTAAGCAACGCGGCTGCAGGGTTTGATCTTTTTGTAACTCGTTTTTTTCATCTTCCTGTTGTAATGTGTGGCATTCGTAATGAACGAATCGTCGAGAAATAACGAGGCGACAATGCCACGAGGAGGATGAGGTAGAGGAGGTCAAAAAAGACACACGCGCGAATCAAGATGATGAATTAACTTCACGTAATTGAAGAGATATTGCTCAATCGGCAATCGACGAGATGAGATAGAGAAATACGTTCTTCTTTGACCGACAGGATAAGTAATGGAAAGCGAATTCAATGATAATCGCTCCAACGTATAGTAGTATTTGTGGTACTTGTCTCCTCCGTCGCCACAGATCATTCCATAATTAATTCACCGTATGATTCGCTGCACGTAATCTCTTATCCGCAACTGACTCTAAAAATACGCATCTGCAAATGCGATTAGATGTGACGCTGAAGAGTCAAGAAGACCACACGGTTCGTCTAATCGATTGCTTCTTTATCTGAGATTCCTAAAGAGAATCACTCACTCTTAGGGGGCATTCGGTCAATGCGGATCACACGTGATCGATGGATCACTTATTCTCTTATTACGAAAGATTACGAATTGATGAACATGATAATAATACCTTTTTTTTAAATTAACTTCCTCATAGAGGATGCTTTGTTTTCAAATACTTACACCACGGAAAATGGTCTGGTGAAGATGATTGATTGGCTTAATTGGTATCAGGAAAAAAATTGCCACAGAGGACAAGGCTGATGGGCAAAAAGACACAGGAATAAAAGTTGAGGTCATTATGCAGATTGATGACTTTTATTAATTTTCAAGTGACCACTTTTTTTCGCAACTAGTTTTTGCAGGTAACTAAAAGAAGATTGAATAAAATATCGACGAGGAAATACAGTTTTTGGCCAAAAAAGAATAATAAATTACTACAACTAGAAAATTGAGAAAAGAACATTTTATTTCCAATCTAGTTAACAATCTAACTTTTTCCACAGAAACATTCGCCCCTTTTTCATTGACAACAAACATTTTATTGAGTGTTGAACAATTTTCTGAATTATCAAGCGTATCCCGTGCAGAAATTAGTTTGGGCAGCCGCGATTAAATAAGGAGCCTTTTTAGGTACAAACGTGGTATCCACAATAGGGAATCTACTATAGAACCCTACTAGGCTCAACAGAGGCGGCCACGACAAACTTCGGGGGCTAATCAGGCTTAAATGTGAAATCCTCACTAGGGTCGCCCATATTGAGCCTCTAAAGGCTCCGTACTTCAAGCGTGACTAGCCTAGTAGGGCCCCTAATAGAACTGGGGCAAACTAGAAAGGGCCAAGTTGGACCCCAACTATATTTCTGCACGGGATGGGCCTATTGAAAAATTCAATTTCTTAATTTTCACGTGTGAATTTGTATCTTTTTCATGCAATAAAAATGAAATGTACATTTCTGATGCAATTTCACTGTTTATAAAATTTTTCCACAATTTTCTTTAAAAAAAAAAAAAATGTCTTTCAAACTTAAGAAAAACATAAATATAAAAAAATAATATCTCAAAATAAAGAAAAGGTCTTTCCATGACCTGATTTATAATACAGTTCACAAATATTGTCTTTCCACACACTTGATGTCTCGACACAGTAAAGAACATATTTGATTGTTCTATTAGCTGAATCCACCTAAATAAACTCTTCATTCTGTGTAAACTACAATATTTCCATAGACCCATATTTTTATTTTGATTTTTTTTGTACACTATGTATGGACTTCATTATTTTTGTTTTTACACTTCTTTACTCGCATTATTATTTTCGAAAAAAATTATATGAATCTCCATTACGAAAGAAATCCTGGAATAGATCATTAAAGAAAATATCGTACGCGTACAGTCGTTATCGTAGTCGATCATTAGATCTTGGCCACCGATTGGTAGATATATACACGTGGCCACGGGATTGGTTGACTTTTCGAGTGGCAGCGACTGGTCTACGTCGTGCCAGGAGAACGATAACGAAGTGGCTCTATAATTAGACTACCGCTCAATCAGAAGCTCGTTATTGTACAGTGTACACATACATACAAAGTTTACGAGCTCTTTTAGTCTTTTTAGTCAACAACGTCATTTTCATCCTCCTAAATTCCTTTGAAGAATCAGATTAATTACTATATTTGGATCAATCGTGATAGTCCTAGCAACTGTTTTTAAATCTGGGCTTAAACTAATTAACAGTGAATGTAATTTTGTTACGGTATCAATGTAACAATTAATGTAGATATAAAAACAAGGATGGAAATTAGAACCTTGCACATTACTTTCTCATTATTTTTCGCTTTTTACAAAGCTACCTTTATGAGGAAGTATGTTAATCAATTTTGGCTTCCTCATAGAGGAAGCTTTGTAAAAAGCGAAAAATAATGAGGAAGCAATGTGCAAGGTTCTACTTTGCATCCTTGTTTTATTTTATTCTCATTTTCTGATGTTTTACGAAATGCAGAGCGAAACCAGTCAATTTTTTTAAAATTCAAATTAACGTAAAATCCTAACCGCTTTACCGATCATCACCAAATTTGGTACGTAGTAGGGCTGAATGTTATTTTTCCTGTGTAGAAAATTTCAGTCGATTATTTGAAATTTTAACTGAATTAGAGCAAAACGAAAATTTTTCGAAAAATTCAAAATCTCATAAAAACCGAACCACTTTACCGATTTGGCCCAAATTCAATACCAAAGGTCGCATCACTATGTTGAATTTTAATAAGAAGTTAAAGCCCGATAGTTAAACATTTGTTCGAGCTAGAGCATTTACGTACTTTTTGCAAAATTTCAAAATTCTTGTAAAAATTAAATCCGATTTTTGTAAAATTTATACCAATTGAAGATTAGGTAGTACTGCACATGTTGTTTAAATTTGAGCTGATTCGGTCGAATAGTTTGAAAGTTACAGTCAAATGCATTTTTGGCCTTTCATCACACACACACACTCAAAAAAAAGCTTGGTTAGAATTACCAAAAAATTGGTTAAAAATTTTATCAAGAAAACTTGGTGGTCACAACCAAGTTATTGACTAATATAACCACGTTATTAGCTAACATAACCAAGGATTTGGTAAGACAATCAAGTATTTAGTACGCCTAATCAATAACTTGGTTGCGCGTACTAAATTTTTTTTGGTAAAATTTTTAACCAAAATCTTAGTAAGTCTAACCAAGCATTTTTCTCCGTGCACACACATACATACATCCGGACAATTTTTCTAAACCACTTTTCTCGATGTCTTAGACCATTCTGAGTAATCTGACATAAAAATCTCGAACAAAATTTCTTTTCATGAAAACAAAGCTTCCTCTATAAGGAAGCAAAAAGACACATGAACTAATAATAATTAATAATTATCACATAAGAGCAAAGTTGTAAATGCCTAACGTTTATAGTAATAAAGATGTTGATTATGATTCCATAATAATAACATGTAGCGTTTGTAAAATTTCATTAATGCATTAAGAAAGTAATGACAGACTCTGCTTCGCCATTTTTTTCACTGTATCTTCTACTATTTGATTTAAAATAAGTATACACTTAATTTTATAATCACTACAGAGGACATCATTATCATCATCATAATTACAAAGCAAACTGTACTGCAAATTATATCATTTTAATTAATTTTACCGATAAATTTAGGGCATTTGTCTAATTTTCGACAAGAAACATAAAATTATAAATTATCCGAACGTTTTCCATAAAATCAACAAAAAGATTCTGTAAATATATTTGGATAAAAACTTTTTATTAAAAAGACCGAAATTTTCATTTCGTTTCTTTTTTGGGTAAAGTCGATAATCGATGACAATTGTGTCTCGAAATAATCACAGTCTGACGAAAATTTCATTAGCTATTATTAGATTTTTCTGCTGCAAGTGAAACGAACAAGTCGATCTGTCTCGTTAGACTCGTAACTACGGTAATTGAAAGGCAATGATAATCTCCCGACTGCGATTCCCTAATCGGTACTCCGAGCGGCACCGGAAAACGATTCACAATTGAACAAATCTCCGATTTCAAATTATCGCATTTCGCAAACAGAAATACGATTGCCGCGAATTTTCTCACGGAATTTCACCGAAAGATCAAAAATTTCTCAAGGCTCTATGAATTTTCAGCGTACCACCCACGTTGAGAGAAAATTAGCGGTGACTTTCCGTTGAAATGCCTAAACTAAAATAGATGCCCGCTCGAATGATCATTTAGAAACAGCGGCGCATAAATGCCACTGGGCGTTTGCTAATACATTTTCCACGATAAATTTGCCTTCCGGGAATGAGCGGCTGTGTATTTTCGCGACTCTCCGCGGTCGAGGTGATGCGAGACACGAACCCGGAGGGCAAAAAAAAATTCTGTAGCTTCACTGATGAGCGCATAAAGCGTGTCACTCAGCCTCGTGCTTGAAATTTTTCTTTCGAGATAAACGAGAGGGTTTAAGGTCGAGAGAAGTCCTTGCTAATGATAATGTAGTATTTCCTTCCATTCGCTTCTCCGGAGCTACCTGAGTTTTTCTTTTTTTGCTTTGTAAGCGTTCGTGATGTGATCTTGCAAAAACCCTGAGTGCGTTTTATGCTCTCTAGAAATACAACTTTTCTTCAGCTAAGGAAAAAGAAGTTTTTTGTTTTTGCGGCAAACTTAATTTTGTTTTTAGTCAAATCATATGAAAATTAAAGTACATGCGAAATATCGAAGATTTTATTTATATTTTATATTTTATATTTTATATTTTATATTTTATATTTTATATTTTATATTTTATATTTTATATTTTATATTTTATATTTTATATTTTATATTTTATATTTTATATTTTATATTTTATATTTTATATTTTATATTTTATATTTTATATTTTATATTTTATATTTTATATTTTATATTTCATATTTTATATTTTATATTTTATATATCTCGTTTCAAAATTCGCTTAGTTGAGATGTAAACACTGCAATACTTGCTACAAAATTTGATTTATGAAAACCAGATTTTTTTTATCTTCAGGTTCTTTCTATACTTGGGCTTTCAATTTAAATCTTTGAGAGCTTTCGGACCCTTTAAAGCCTGTTTAGGTGTTAATTTTTCTTTTACTTATCATAATATTTTGTCGTGAGTTATTTTATTTTTGGAATATTTTGTCCCTGAGCTAATTTATGATGAGACGAATTATTCAACTACCTTAATTTCGGCCAATTGACTTTAGGCAATGGAATTAAATGTTGGAATTATATTTTTCAATTCGCGCAATAAATTTAATGATAAATCAACAAATTGCAGTTGACTTCATCTAAATAGTTTCTTATCTTTTTCTTTTTTTTCTATTCGCAAACTTTCGATCGGCCGATTGGCAGATTGACGAGCTCGCAAAACGTTCTTTCTTTGAGAGCTTTTGGACCCTTTAAAGCCTGTTTAGGTGTTATTTTTTCTTTTACTTATAATATTTTGTCGTGAGTCATTTTGTTTTTGGAATATTTTGTCCCTGAACTAATTTATGATGAGACGAACTGTTCAAATACCTTAATTTCGGCCAATTAACTTTAGGCAATGGAATTAAATGTTGGAATTATATTTTTCAATTCACGCAATAAATGTAATGATAAGTCAACAAATTGCAGTTGACTTTAACTAAATAATTTCTTATCTTTTTCTTTTTTTTTCTATTCGCAAACTTTCGATCGGCCGATTGGCAGATTGACGAGCTCGCAAAACGTTCTTTCTTTGAGAGCTTTTGGACCCTTTAAAGCCTGTTTAGGTGTTAATTTTTCTTTTACTTATCATAATATTTTGTCGGGAGTCATTTTGTTTTTGGAATATTTTGTCCCTGAACTAATTTATGATGAGACGAATTTTTCAACTACCTTAATTTCGGCCAATTGACTTTAGGCAATGGAATTAAATGTTGGAATTAAATTTTTCAATTCACGCAATAAATTTAATGATAAGTCAACAAATTGCCGTTGACTTTATCTAAATAGTTTCTTATCTTTTTCTTTTTTTTTCTATTCGCAAACTTTCAATCGGCCGATTGGCAGATTGACGAGCTCGCAAAACGTTCTTTCTTTGAGAGCTTTTGGACCCTTTAAAGCCTGTTTAGGTGTTAATTTTTCTTTTACTTATCATAATATTTTATCGTGAGTCATTTTGTTTTTGGAATATTTTGTCCCTGAACTAATTTATGATGAGACGAACTGTTCAACTACCTTAATTTCGGCCAATTAACTTTAGGCAATGAAATTAAATGTTGGTATATTTTTCAATTCACGCAATAAATTTAATGATAAGTCAACAAATTGCAGTTGACTTTAACTAAATAATTTCTTATCTTTTTCTTTTTCTATATTCGCAAACTTTCGATCGGCCGATTGGCAGATTGACGAGCTCGCAAAACGTTCAACTTCCCCGAGAACCTTTCTCTCTTGTCCGGTCTGTTGGCTATCGAGGAGAGAAAATATCCTGTCATGCACTTCCGATTCGTGCTACTTGAGACACACCACCGTCGAGATAGCGCTTCCTCTCGAACAAGCGAAATAATTTTCGCGAGAAAGATAATACATCATATCGGTTGGTGAACAGAGAAACGAGTTTATAACAACCGCAAAGCCGGACATGCCGATCATCGAGAATATTACCACGCTCTCGATATTTCGCTATTATTTATACCCGTTACACTTTCGGTTGGTTTCACCGAACCAATTTATTGCTACTAACGTTATACACTGAGTGATGAAGGCGAAAGATTTATTACTAACGATTCAGAGATTTTCACAATACAGACTGAAACGAATCTCATTATTTTTGGATTTACAGGAAATTACACTCTTACCTCGATGATGAAGTATTTTCCAATTCTCTAAGATCAGCAACTATTTTTCTCAAAGATTAAAAACTTTCTCCAACTTTATTTGTTCGTAAACTTTTATTTACTTCTTTACAAATGTATTTATTATTATATTACCCTTTAATTTCGGACTCTTTTATGATGCTTGTTCATTCTTTTCTTTCTAAACACATTATATGATATAAAGAAAAAAACTTTTATGAACAAGCATCAATAACATACAAAAAATTGTCGACCCTTAATCGGGTTGTTAACATTTATCTTTCCATTTGATATAGATTTATCAAATGGAAAGATTTATAGATATGTGATATTAGATATGAAGATATTTTCTATAATTATTAATATCTTATTATTATCTTATTAGAGATAAATTACATAATTTACCTCTAGTTGTTATGAAAAAATGTCCGAATTTTTTAACAACAGCAAAAAAAAACTTTATCAAATATCACACAATGTTCTTAAATATTAACTACGACCATAATTTGACTGCATTTTTATTTCATAATTTTTAAAATCATTGAACAGATAAATTTATTACAATTTGACATAGGGGAGATGGGGGCAAAACGGGCATCACGACTGAAAATGACAACTGGGGGCAAAACGGGCATCGTTTCAATTTTTTCGAACACGACTTTTTTCAATTTCCTGACATTTCTTACTTGAAAAATTCGGAAAATCGTTGGTGATGTCAATAAAACGGGCATGGAGGCAAAACAGGCATCTCGGCTAAATATAAGTATTGGGGGCAAAATTGGCACCAAATCTTAAAATGATAATTTCGTTTTAATTGATTTCTTTACGATATTTCGACGTTTTTTTTTAAAGAATTAATTTGATTATAATTTGTTTGAAAAAATTAATTTGTCTACATTTTTTTCGGGAAAATAATGTGATTACAAATTTTTCGAAAAAGTAATTTTCTCAACAAAGTTTCGAAACAAAGTTCTGAACGGATGGTTAAAAAAATTCTGAACTGATGAAAATTATCGATTTTTTTTTCATCAACAATTTGACGTATTTTCCGCACGTTCCTTATCTAAGGAACGTAAAAACTGACACTAATCGTTTTTACGAAAACTGAGACGGTGTCCGTTTCGTCGTTCTACCCATTTTGCCCAATTCTCCCTTATTTATAAACCTTTCATTTCGACTAATAAAAAATTTGATCAAAATCACGGTTTTCAGAAAATCATTTGACCATTCACCGTTCAGTTAGCAGTGCACAATGCGCTACAGTTTGGTATATATGAATTATGGAAAATAAATAACTGGTGCACCGTTGCAATCGTTCCAGTGTGTTGCGCGTTTGAACTGCGAAACGCGTTAATCCAGCATTACAGATATTATACACAGTCTAGATATATATATATATATATATCTATATATCTATATATAAATATATATTTATATGTATATATTCCACATTAATATGGTTCAGTAACGGTAGGCATTTTCGTTGAATATTTTTCCCAGGATATAACCACAAGTACGAGAGTCCAAAGCGGAACAGTTCTTTGCGCATTGCGCAATCCTTGCGAGCTCTACTCGCACACAATTCTTATTCATGCGCTTCTTGGCACTGCGGGGCATATAACGTAGATAGACTGCGCTCTTACTGCTGCTGCTACTACTAGTGTAGCTGTAGGTATAGCGGAGAGCATAAAGTACCGATACTTTGCGGGCTTATACCACTATAACCATAGGGAACACCGCACAGCAAGTCCGCAAGATTTTCCCTCTGTCTCCACTTCACCCCTCGACGAAAGAAGCAGCCGACAAGCCGAGCTCTCTTATATACGCATATACCAAGATTTAATCCGTCCTGGAAGTACTGCACCGGCGCCCGGCACTATATGGGCCATTCCATACTAAGCGGAAAACTAAGCACGGTCGCAAAAAGTGTTCATGATTTTTTCAAAAGTTGTTTAGAGTATTACGAACATCCATAAATTATTTCATAATTTTAGCACCTACGGTTTGCCCAAAATTTAATAACGGTTTTGTTTATTTCATTTTTTTCAATTTGCTGTTTATATTTGTACAACAAATATTTTCGTGCATAAAATGTAAGTTTTTTAATGCACTTTTTAAGTAAAAAACTTTTCTGTTAATAACGTTTTTTCCAAAATAAAGTAATAATGTTTTTTTTCGTTGAGTTTTCATTTCGCGGGATTTCCATTATTATGCTTACAAACTACAGAAAAATCGGCGTGATGGCAAAGTAATAGCCCACTTGATATGGAATGACCCATATGCCTGATGCTTCCTAAGTCGCAGTTTTCACTCACAGCGTAGGGAAGAGCGGGCAAAATGACAACTATAAATATAAAATGAGTTAAGTGTTCGATGTAAGAAACGATAGATGTTCTTTTAAATTTAATTTCAAAGATATCGTAAGATTAATATCATGGCAATTAAACCATCACATAATTCTTTCACGATATCAGCGTACGCTGGTGCCATTTTTATGAGGTGAGCCATTATGCCCATTTTCCATCGTGCCCCGTAGCCATTTTGCCCCATGTTGCCATTTTGCCCCGCTCTCCCCTACAGTACAAATTAAATAACATTTTTCAAACTTTTAACAAAAATATTTTGTCCAGAAATGTTCACAGAACCTTTTCGTAATTTTATAGAAAAAATTTGGTCATTTTTTAGATATACAAAAAATTACGAGAATAATCTATTAAATTAGAAATGAAAATTATTCCCAAGCCTCAATTTTCACTCACAACTCATAGTCATAATTTAAATAAAAAAAGTAAACAAAAATATTTGTCCCCAAATGTCTACAAAATCTTTTGATAATTTTAAAGAATAATTTTGGTCACTTTTTGAACATACAAAAAAGTACAAAAATAACCAATTAAATTAGAAACGTAAAACTAGAAACGACACTAAATTCGTTCATAGTGAAAAATAAATAAAAATTCTTGTATTAACGAAAATATTTTGTACACAAATATCGACCGAATTTTTTGTTATTTTTACAGAAAATTTGTATTAATTTTCTCGACATATAAAAGAAGTACAAAAATAATTTTTTAAACCCGAAATGTTTAACCAGCGATTGACCTACATTTTTTTCGTAAAATTAACAAAAAGTTTCTGCTGGTGTTTGCGGATTGAACCTTCTGGTTAAAAGTACAAAACATAAATCAATTCAGTTTTTACGATGTACATACAACAGACGGTCTGTGACCTTTACTGAAACCGCACTAAAAGACACCTTTTTTTAAACTCATTCTCTTTAATCGATGGCCCTGCTTGAAACATCAAAACAAACTTAAGGAAAAATGGTTTCATAGCCTCGATGTCAGGGTTATTGGAAGCTCGAGCTTTAATATCTTGACGGATTTGCGTGTCATATCTCAGGTTTATTAATGAACAGCTGACATATCTCGTAGACCTGAAGCTAAATATACGTTTTGGCTCACCGATAGCAAACAACAAATTGCTTTCTCGAGTCATACATAGGTATACGAATAAAAATAAATATTAGCTGTAGACAAAATCGTAAAATGTTACTTCAAGTGTACAAAAAGCATTTTTATCTACTTTTGATAATAAAAATTACCATACACAAAATGATTAATACGCTTGATGATCAAAGTTCGCTATTTCATTCACAATGATAATAATTGTATTTATAAAATAATAGTTAAAGCTAATTATTCTCATTTTTATTTTTATAAATTATCATCGCGTCTTCGAAAAAGTGTGTTAATAAAATTTTGTCAGAATTGTGTTTCAAATGCTTTTATACAGAGTTAATAATTCCTGCATGAAATAAACAGTTTTTGCATTAAACTATTTACAGCTAAAGTGAAACTAACTGAAAAAAAGTGTAATTAATTATTCAACGGATTGTATTTAACTACATTTAATAGCTTTCATAATAATTTCCAACAGTACTTTGTTACATTCTGCTTCATACTATAATTCTGTACTTCACTTTAGTAACTCATCATCATTAACCATGAACATATGTAAACGAAAATAATTGCATTTCCACCCGCGGCTCATAATCGGGATCCTTGAAATATAAAACTTTTCATATAATTTGCATATTAGTAGGCTAAACGAGTAATTAAATAGTTGTAAGAGTTTACTACTTTCATGACGGGTATTACTTCCTTGCAAATGAACGGAAAAACCGTATTTATGTGTTAGTGCACTCGAACCTGTCCTAGAACTATTTTTTCTTAAATTTCTTTCTGGAGTTTGCGGTCAGCCGCGATTGCAGTACTTTCTTAGTTACTTTCATAGCGGCTAATCTCGCGTGTTCTCGACGTACTTCCACCGACTGCCAAGTCTCTTACCTGTCCGGAGATAATTTCGCTGTACTGCAGGCGACTCCACGCACTTATTACGAGGTTGGTGGAGTTTTGTCGTGCGTTTCACTCTGTAGGTGATGGTCGTATCCACGACGACGTGTCCGCACGTCCTTGGACGCGTCTGCAAATCTGTACGTCATTCTATTCGCTCCATCTCGTTCCCCTTGCAAATGAAATACCAAAACGCGGAAGTTACGAGTGAAAAAAAAAATAAAAAAACATGATCGAAGGTCCTACGCTGAAGCTCATTATCAACGGATTATCGAATATTTGCATCTTGTAACATAAATCCTAATCAAACGTTCGATTCCATTAGAATTCGAGTAGTTTATGATGGGATAAATGAATTTAAAAAATCAATCGAAGATATTAAGAATCGATTTTGTTGATAGATTATTTATTATTTAGATGGAAAACATTGGTTTTATAAATGTTACAAATGTCAATTTATCTTTTTATAAAATAAGGTGTTTTTTTCTAAATATAGATAAGTTTTTATAGAATGGTCTTGAAATTTCTGTTTTTGAGAAGTTTTGAAAGCCGATTTTATGAAAATGATGGTATAATGATTTAAAAATATACAATAATGACAATCAATTTTTGTTATTCTTTTAATAATTTTATACATTTTTTAAATATTCTGATCGTTGCAAATTACTTAAATTCAAATTGAGCCAAACTTTTGTTTGGGATATTGAGTGTGACAAATCCTTAAACTGCGTTTATCTTCTAAAAATATAACTGTTTTCATTAAAAACCTGAAAACATTTTTTTTTGTCTCCTGTTCAAATAACTCGAGGCGTGTGTGAAGTTCATTCGTAAACTTCATCTCTTGCACTGAACCACGGCGCATTAATAAAAGAAAAAAAAGATAAAGAATAAATTAAGTCGATAAAAACAGTACAAATACGGAAATTTACGGCTTTAAAATTACGAAAAATGATTTTGCACGCCTGTGCTGACACTAAATACCTGTTAGATAGAACTTTGCATATGCGTCACGAGATCGAAACACAGAACACACGATGTTCACCATATTATACCTACGTAATGGACGATTGCCGTGATTCGATTCACATCTTTCAACTTCCGAGGACAAGTGTCGAGATAGCAACGAGATGGAGGTGTAGACCGGATTGTGCGTTTTTTTTTCGACACCTTTTCCAATGCACGATCCATTCCCCGACCGGTTATCACACTTCTACTATCACTGTCTGTACAAACGTTTTTCACATGTGTGTGTGTACATCCACTGAGAAAAAAATATAATTCAATACAACAAATTATCCAGGTTACTACTTTACTTGGAAACATTTTAATTATTTGAATGCAAAATGTATATTACAAATACATAATGTATTTGAATAGATCATATATTTTAATTTGCTATTTTCAAATAGAATATTTAGTTCACTCAATGCAATATATTGTTGAGTTGACTAAATATATAGTTCCTTGAAATACTCGATAATTGAAATAATTATCTGTTTTCAAGTAAATTGATTTGGTGTATTTAATTATAATTTGAAATGTGCAATTTGTATTTGAATAGATCATATATTTCATAATATTTAGTTCACTCAATGCAATATATTGTTCATTTGACTAAATATATAGTTCCTTCAAATACCCGATAATTGAAACAATTATCAGTTTTTAAGAAAATTGATTTGGTGTATTTAATTAGATTTTGAAATATGCTATTTTTTTTTAATAGATCATATATTTCATTTTGCTATTTTCAAATATGTTATTTAGTTCATTCAATTCAATATATTGTTGATTTGTCTAAATATATAGTTCCTTCAAATACCCGATAATTGAAACAATTATCAGTTTTCAAGTAAATTCATTTGGTGTATTCAATTATATTTTGAAATATATTATTTAGTTCATTCAATTCAACATATAGTTGATTTGACTAAATATATAGTTCCTTCAAATACCCAACAATTGAAGCAATTATCAGTTTTCAAGTAAATTTATTTGGTGTATTCAATTATATTTTGAAATATGCAATTTGTATTTGAATAGATCATATATTTCATTTTGCTATTTTCAAATATATTATTTAGTTCATTCAATTCAATATATTGTTGATTTGTCTAAATATATAGTTCCTTCAAATACCCGATAATTGAAAGAATTATCAGTTTTCAAGTAAATTCATTTGGTGTATTCAATTATATTTTGAAATATATTATTTAGTTCATTCAATTCAACATATAGTTGATTTGACTAAATATATAGTTCCTTCAAATACCCAACAATTGAAGCAATTATCAGTTTTCAAGTAAATTTATTTGGTGTATTCAATTATATTTTGAAATATGCAATTTGTATTTGAATAGATCATATATTTCATTTTGCTATTTTCAAATATAATATTTAATTCATTCAATTCAATATATTGTTGATTTGACTAAATATATAGTTCCTTCAAATACCCGATAATTGAAACAATTGTCAGTTTTTAAGTAAATTGATTTGGTGTATTCAATTATATTTTAAAATATGTAATTTGTATTTGAATAGATCATACATTTCATTTTGCTATTTTGTAATATATTATTTAGTTCATTCAATTCAACGTATAGTTGAATTGACTACATATATAGTTCCTTCAAATGCCCGATAATTGAAACAATTATCAGTTTTCAAGAAAATTCATTTGGTGTATTCAATTATATTTTGAAATATGCAATTTGTATTTGAATAGATCATATATTTCATTTTGCTATTTTGTAATATATTATTTAGTTCATTCAATTCAACATATAGTTGAATTGACTACATATATAGTTGCTTCAAATACCCGATAATTGAAACATTTATCAGTTTTCAAGTAAATTGATTTGGTGTATTCAATTATATTTTTCTCCAGTATGAAGTCTTCTAACTTCCAACCACTTGTCGTCGACAAACTCGAGACAAAAGTTGTTTTTGCGTGGAAATTTTTCTCGAAATAATTATACCGTGGGATATATGAAAGGAAAAGATGGGAATGACACGTCTGGGGGTAAAGAGCATCGAGGGAATAAAGACCTTTTCTTTTACCGAATTTATGAAGTGCTGTTTTAAATTATATACTATGATGTTTTTGTACCTAGTTGACTTTTTAACGGTTGTGTGTTGGGGATCTGACTATGCTTAAGGTAGTTAAGCTGGAGTAATTGGCTGGAGTCAAAAGAATCGTAATACATCATGCTATAAAATGCCATTAAGAAAATCGAATTAATTTATATTTGAATTTTTGCTACAGATTTTTTAAATTGAAGCATCAATAATTGAAAATATTTTTTAAAAATACTGATTTAAGTTGCATTTTTCGCTTATCACGTCACAGCAAAGATATCATGGAGACAGAAATGGGTTTTGAAAAAAAAAATTAAAAATTGTAAGATTCATTTTGGTATTTACTAATCGCTCTATTCAATCCAGCTTTTGTTGAATAAAAATTGAATTGAATAGAACCTTTCGATTACAGCTAAATCTTTTTTTCGTTTACAGTTAAGCCTTATTTACCGTGTGGCAAATTTAATGATTTATATTTTTTTTAAATTAGCAGTATATTTGCGGAATAACGATTTGCTTAGTTTTTCCACTAATTTGCAACTTTATGATTAGTGAGTATCATGGGAACTGGAAAGATTTGCCAGACCATAAATTTGCAATATTCATGGAATTAAGTACTTTCTATGAGCATGATTATATAATTAACGTCATATCTCGAGAAATTATCCTACTTATTATACAAATTATTCTAGTCAATATATTTTTTGGTCAATAAAAGGTTGAGTGAAAGGAACTTGGGACATCATTTTTCTACTTCTTGTTTTTTTAACCCTTCGCCGAAGTTTATGAATCATATTTTGTAAACACCATTTAACTTTTAAGTAACGTGTGTGCCTTTTAAGACCACTGATTTGTGCGGCCGCCTTATTAGTGGTTATTGTCTGGGAAAAGATTGACGATCGTCTGCGACGTCGTAAAACTGCAGTCATCCCTCCTTGAAAAATTCGACGAGCATCGTGGGATTTCAAGGAGTTTCGGTTTTCACATTGGATTTAGTCGTTCGAATTCCACAACGTCGTGACTAAATATTCTCGATAAATCAACTTGTATTCTGAACGAGTTTTTCGTACAAATCCAAAATAATATGAGCCGAAAAAAGAATTCAATCCGCTAAGAATTAATGTACGCGTCAACGAAATGCAGTTGATTTCAAATCATATGCATAATATGCAATACAAAAGATTTACAAAAATGACAATCATTATAATTTTCGGGATTTAAAGAATCAGGAACATAAGAATTTAAAAAAAAATAAAAACAGTTTTGTGACGATTAGCTAAATTATTATTGTAAAATGAATTAATTTATAACTTTATCGCATAACTATTATACATAACTAATGTTTTTCGTATTTCATCGTGACTGAATATTCTCGATAAATCAACATGAATTCTGAACGTGTTTTTCGTTCAGTCTCTCCGAAAATCCAGGATAATATTAGTCGAAAAAAGAATGCAGTCCAAAAAATAAATGCACGCTTCCACGAAATTCAGTTGTTTTCAAATTATATGCATCATATGCAACATAAAATTAGCAAAAATGACAATCATTACAATTTTCGGCATTTAAAGAGTCAGGAACATAAGAATTTAAAAAAAATAAGAACATTTTTGTGAGGATTAGCTAAATTATTATTGTAAAACGGATTTATTTATAACTTTATCGCTTAACTGTTGTACATAAATAATGTTTTTCATATTTCATCGTGACTTAATATTCTCGATAAATCAACATGAATTCTAAACGTGTTTTTCGTTCAGTCTCTCCGAAAATCCAGGATAATATTAGTCGAAAAAAGAATTCAGTCCAAAAAATTAATACACGCTTCCTCGAAATTCAGTTGTTTTCAAATCATATGCATAATATGCAATATAAAATTTACAAAAATGACAATCATTACAATTTTCGGGATTTAAAGAGTCAGGAACATAAGAATTTTAAAAAAATAAGAACTTTTTTGTGAGGATTAGCTAAATAATTATTGTAAAACGAATTTATTTATAACTTTATCGCTTAACTGTTGTATATAAATAATGTTTTTCGTATTTCATCGTGACTTAATATTCTCGATAAATCAACATGAATTCTGAACGTGTTTTTCGTTCAGTCTCTCCGAAAATCCAGGAAAATATTAGTCGAAAAAAGAATGCAGTCCAAAAAATTAATACACGCTTCCTCGAAATTCAGTTGTTTTCAAATCATATGCATAATATTCAATATAAAATTTACAAAAATGACAATCATTACAATTTTCGGGATTTAAAGAGTCAGGAACATAAGAATTTTAAAAAAATAAGAACTTTTTTGTGAGGATTAGCTAAATTATTATTGTAAAACGAATTTATTTATAATTTTATCGCATAACTGTTATACATAACTAATGTTTTTCGTATTTCATCGTGACTACACTACAAAAAAAATCTACTTGAAATTTAGTGTACTTTTACTGGACGTTTTAGTACACAAGTGTAATGTAAAATTAATGTATGGTATAGCACATTCAATAGTTTACTTTAATTTTACAGTAAAAGTACTTGAAATTTAATAATTTACTTTAATTTTACTGAAAAAGTACATGAATTTTATACTACAATTGTATATTAAATTTTGATGACGAGTTTATGAATAAAAACTTCCAATCTTTTCTAACAGTGTAAATATTCTCGATAAATCAACATGAATTCTGAACGTGTTCTTCGTTCAGTCTCTCCGAAAATCCAGGATAATATTAGTCGAAAAAAGAATTCAGTCCTAAAAATTAATGCACGATTCCACGAAATTCACTTTGATTTTGGAGGATCATTCACCAATCTACTTTATGGAGCCGATAATTTGAATCTTCCACGAAGTTCGAGAATAGCAATTTCAGTTATAGTTTGACAACAAATTAATATTCTCGTAATGCTAATTTGCATATTAACACTACGTCATTGATATCAGTAAACATCCTTCCAAAACAGATGCTTAATTGTCTGTAATATACGTGTTTTCATACGTAAGTTGTTGGACACAATACCGTTTTAAGTGGTAAATTGAAGAATCATTTCGACAGGATTGAATTATCTTGTAGATCATCGACTTAACTTCCATCTTCAAATACTCATATTAAAAACATAAATCTATCGTAGTATTAATATATCTAAAAAAATATAGTCATAATAGTACTTTAATTTATAGATTGTCGATTAACAGATTATAACAGACTTAAATTTTTGTACGTTTCGTCGATAATATCTTCTCTAATAACTAATCTTCTAAAAAAAACTGTTTTTTTCCAATCACTTCATGATTTACAGCGATTAAGATATTTTCGCTTGTTTTTGATACTTCAATTCGATAAATCCAATAAGTACTTTTATCAGTATTGAAATCTTCTGTTCGGTGATTATGTCATCAGCTCTTGAAAGTTAAAACTGTCATAGAACCGATTTGCATGTTAACAATAACATGTTAACATTTACGTCGATGACGATGCATCATGTAATTGACTTTAATGTGTTAATCCATCGAACTTTATCGATTTATAAAAAAAATTACACTTTCCTTTCCCTTGTCGATAATAAATTCGGATCTATAATCACTTATATATAAAAAGAATTATAATTCTAACTATAATCATTAATATTTTTAAAAATTATCATAAGCTATTGCCTATATTTTTAATTAATAAAACACTTTAATTCACTTATTTTGTCGACAAAATTTAATTCGTCTCTAGATATTTGACAATATCTTTTAATCACTGAACTTAAAAAAGAAAAAATTCATTTTTCTTCCAAACACTTCATTATTTAGATCGATTAAGATATTTTGCCTAAAATCAATCTGATCAGTACTTTTATCAGTTTTGAATTTTTTTCGTATTCGTTGATAATGTCATCAACTTTAGACGCTAAATATTCTCATAAAATTGATTTGTGAGTAAACAAGACAGCATTTATATCGATGAAGCCACTTTATTAAACTTCAATCTATTTATCGAATAATAAAATTTTTTTATTTTGCAAATTATCGTATAGATTTTATCATCAACCAATTCGATTAGAATTGACCTCCGCACGAGCTTTTTTCATGTTATTATCCTGAGTTTATCTCAGGAGCCCATCCTTGCCTCTATTCCCTACGGTTTCCGCACGCACAACATAACTGTATCGCAGTGCGCCCTGGTATGTTTCTAAATCGGTAACGCGTTCGCTCGACCCGATACGTCGTCCGGCCAATCGGATATCATCGAAGGCCAAGGCGACGGAACGCGAGCTCGATCGCGACCAGAATAATATTCGTGATGCTGATGATCTAATGTCAAGCTATGGACTAATAAATAATAAACGAGCCCAAGTCAAATGGGTCGATATAAAAACGTTCTATAGAACGATATTCATATTGAGATTATATTTTTTTTAATACCCGCGTAAAAATAATTACAGTAGAGCGTCGATTATCCGAACGATGATTTAGTTTATCCGAATTTTCGGTTTTCCGAACGAAAAAACCGGAAAAATCCTCGATTTTTTCCCAAGAAAATAGCATATTATATAGAGTCCGGCGGTTTTATCAGAATATATAATATATACTAACAACGATATATTAAAAATATTAATTTTCGATAAATACATACGTATTATATATATATATATTATATGTATTATATTATACGTATATATTCTAATATTTTAAGCGTTTCAGTTCCTCCCTCCCCCTTCACAAAATATTGATGTTCGGTCATCCGAATTTTCGATTATCCGAACGATAGTCGGTCCTAATTAGTTCGGATAATCGACGCTCTACTATATGTCAAATTGTGATCATAAATTAACATATCTCAACAAGTGCCATTTTTGAAACGCGTTAAGACGATAAATCTTTTAAAAAGTTCAAAGTAATTATTGCGATTAAATTCAATTGTATATTTGAAAGATCAAAATCAATTGTACATATCACGTTTACACTGAAAAAAAATGTCATTGATTCAATAAATCCATCGTTTGCGGGCTGCCAAAAAAAGAATTTTTAAATTAATTCTCGTTCTTATTCGTTCAATCCCATTTAACATTGAAATAATAAAATATTATTTTGCTTATTTTAAAGTTATTGTTTCGATCTCGTATGGAATTGGAGGAATTAGAATTCAAATTAAGTTGATAATTAAGTTTGTTTTTCGCAACCTGCAAACGATGGATTTATTGAATCATTGAATTTTTTTTTTCAGTGTACTGATATCAAATTACAATTTCATGTCAAATTGCTGATGATCAATAGGTCAAGCTATTGACTAATAAATAATAAACGAGCCCAAGTCAAATGTGTCGATATAAAAACGTTCTATAGAACGATATTCATAATATTAGGATAATATTTTTTTAATACCCGCGTAAAAATAATTATATCAAATTGTGATCATAAATTAACATATCTCAACAAGTGCCATTTTTGAAACGCGTTAAGATGATAAATCTTTTAAAAAGTTCAAAGCAATTATTGCGATTAAATTCAAATGTATATTTGAAAGATCAAAATCAATTGTACATATCACGTTTACACTGAAAAAAAAAATGTCATTGATTCAATAAATCCATCGTTTGCGGGCTGCCAAAACAAGTATTTTTTAATTAACTCTAGTTCTTATTCGTTCAATTTTCATTTAACATTGAAATAATAAAATATTATTTTGCTTTTTTTAGAGTTATTGTTTCGATCTCGTATGCAATTGGAGGAATTAGAATTCAAATTAAGTTGACAATTAAGTTTGTTTTTGGCAACCCGCAAACGATGGATTTATTGAATCAATGACATTTTTTTTCAGTGTACTGATATCGAATTACAATTTGATGTCAAATTGCTGATGATCAATAGGTCATGCTATTGACTAATAAATAATAAACGAGTCCAAGGCAAATGGGTCGATATAAAAACGATCTATAAAACGATATTCAGAATATTAGGATAACATTTTTTTAATACCCGCGTAAAAATAATTATTTCAAATTACCATCATAAATTGACATATCTCAACAAGTGCCATATTTGAAACGCGTTAAGACGGTAAATCTTTAAAAAGTTCAAAGCGATTTTGAGATGAATTGTACATATCACGTTTACAGATATCAAATTACCATTTGATATCAGTATATTGATATTAGTAAAATTTCAAAGCGATTTTGAGATCGATTTTATACCACGTTTACTGACATTTTTATCAAAAAGTATACGCGAAACTCTATATTTTATTCCGGAACAATTTTGTTGTGTCATAGATAGCTTTAAATCGGCAGCGAAAGGAAAAAAAATTAAAAAAGCGTATTTCATTGCGGAAAAACTATGGGGATAAAAAATCTGAAATAACTCATATGTGTTCGGGAAACTCTAAATACTCTGGAAAAAAAATTATGAACTCACTCTGCGAACATTGAAAATGAGGGTAGCCCGCTTCATATGGAATGCCTCATTTATAAATTATTCACAGCAATGCATTAAAAAATAATTATGATATTATAATACTACACTACTACGAGTACAATAATCGTAACGACAACAAAAAATACGGTTTTTTCGCTCATCTCATCATGACGAGCAAGTGTATCTAACTATGTATACACAAAACGTTGATAATCTTGACTATTATCGAAGTATTTCTTCCTAGATTGTCCCGACGAACGTTCGAGTCCATATTGAAATCTTCCTTTTTGTCGCGAATCGTAGCTCGCATGTCGTTCCAAATGTCGAGGACGTTCGTCGAGTAAATATTATAACGAGCTACAGAATGCTGGTTTCTTTCTGCCTACACGTTCTTTACATGCGCACGGATTGACTACCGGTCACAGTTTTTTTTAACAGTCTGTTTCCTTGTAAAAAAAAATACAACGAAGTAAAAAAAAGAAATGTTTGCGCCCTTTTTTTACAGGGATATTTTGTATAAAATTTGGTCGACCAATTCTTTCGTTATAATCGGGAATGCTAATATAGAAACATTCCGGGATTTGAACACTCAGCCGAGTGAGAGGGAGTCAGAAAACAGGTTGCTACGATTAGCTTCCCTGTGATGCTGAAGGGGAAAAAAAAGGAGCGAGGAAGAAACTCGTCAGACCAGTGAAAAGGCTCTTCCCAATTTAACCATGGACGCCACGACTTCATCTCAGATCTCAAAACACTGTCTAAAATCGAATACTTCTTGTTGAGAGATGCGGTGGAGTCACGATGGCAAATATTTGAAAATTCAAAGGCAGAGAAATATATAGTTACTTTTATAAAAAGTCGTGAGAGTATTTATATATTTACGTAAAAATGTTTCCATTGTTGCTGTAACTGGTTTTGTAATGACGATAAAAATGGGAAAAGTTATTATAATTATAAAATAGTCCCATGGATCTAATAATTTATCATTGTTAATTATTAATTCTCAGGTGGACGATTTTTTTTAACGAAGCGATTTTTTTATCGCTACTCTTGTTATTTTTTACTTTTGCCCTTTATCAGCTATTTTCAAATTGCTGCTTAAAATATATAACTTAGCAAAATATTTGAAAAACGATTGTCATGCACACGAAGAAAAAATACAAAGTAATAATGATTGAATTTTAATTTTTATATTTACTTTATAATTTTCAATTTTTTCGGCAATTAGTTTCGTAGTAACGTTAACAATTTTAAAAAGTCGATATTGTCAACTAAATAGTTAATATAGCTTGATAATTCATAGTAGTTACTTATTAATAAGCAAAATTTTTTATATGGAAGAAATGTACGATGTTGGCCATTTTTTGGCCATTTACAAACAGAGTTGTAAATGCCTAATACTTATAGAAATAATGATGATGATAGGATCAGCTCTAAAATTATGATTTTATAATAATAACATTTAGCGATTGTAATACGATGATTAAACTTTGGAATGGCTGCAGAAATTATCATTTTTCAATAAAAATTCACGGTAATCCTTTTGAAAAAATAGAAAAAAAATAAGTAATGCATTAAGACAGTAATGCATTACTTATTTCTTCCATTTTTTCCACTATTTCTTGAATATTAAAGCGAAAATTAGTATTTTTTTCAGCTATTCAAATGTTTACACTCTATTTTATAATCACTACATATTATTATTATGAAATCATAATTACAAAACAAATTGTACTGTAAACTATATCTCATGAATTAATGGGGATTTACAACTCTGTTTACAAATCGTCGCTTGAATTTTCTAATTCACCCAGAGAAATCGATTTGATGGGTTTATTTGAATCAAATAGGGGATCTATTCCAAATGAATAAAATTGTATTTCGATCAAATAAAATTTAAGTGAATTCAATACAATTTATTTGAATGAAATAAATTCTATTTAATCAAAATAAAAATCTATTATAGGAGCATTTGAAGAAGAAATTTATTTAAAGGTTGGTCTAATAGAATTTTATTTCGATCAAATAGAGTTTGTAGCATACAAATAAATCAGTATTAATTATTAATAAAATTCATTTGATTCAAATAAAATTTCATTTATTTGAAATAAATCCCATATTCGATGTAAATAAACCAATGAGATCGGTTTTTCTAGGTGTAGAAAAAAAAACGTTGCACATAGAAAATTACGATCTTATTTATTTTAAAAAAACTCCATTTTATGTACAAAAAATAAGGATGCAATGTAGAAGTTTGCACATTGCTTCCTTATTAATTTTCATCTTTGGCAACGCCGCCTCTATGAGAATGTTTCATTATTTTATTTTTGGCTTCCTCGTAGAGGAAGCTTTGCGAAAGATGAAAATTATTGACGGAGCAATGTGCAAAGTTCTACTTTCCATCCTTATTTTGAATACAAATTAAAGAACTACGAAAACAAAAATTTTCATAAACCCAAAATTCTATAAAATCTAAACCGCTTTATGTATTTCGCTTAAATTTAATACCGATCGTCATTTTTCATTGTTTGATTTGTTAAAAACTGTGTAAGCTCATTATCTACAAAATTGTGGCAGCTAGAGAACATACAGAGATTTTTTTAAAAATTCAATGTCTTATAAAATCTGAACTACTTTACCAATCTTCACTAAATTCGATATCTACTGCAACTAGATGTTAATTTTACCTTGCAAACGATTTGAGCAGGTTTGGTCGAACTTAACTTGAATAAGACCGAAAACAAAATTTTTTCGAAAACTCAAAATTTTATAAAATCTAAACGGCTTTATAGATTTCGCTCAAATTCAGTACCGACCTTCATTTTTCATTTCTCTATTTGTCCAAAACTATTTAGTTCATTAGCTGAAAAATTGCGGGAGCTCGAGAACATACAGATATTTTTCGAAAAATTGAAAGGCTTATAAAATCTCAATTTTTTTTTCAATTTTTTCGAAAACGTATACATAGAAAGGGGCAGTGCTCCTCTACCAGCGTGCCAAATTCCAGCTTGATTGTTAAAGCCCTTTTCGGGATACAGCGGTTTCAATTTTGCAAGCGTGCCACACACACACATACACACGTACATCCTGACATTTTTTCTAAACTACTTTTCTCGACTTTTTGGACCATTTCGAGCGTCCTGACATGAAAATTTCGAAAAAAAATTTTTTACGAAAACAAAGTTTCCACTATGAGGAAGCAAAAATTTGAGATTTAGTCGTAACTCGAAATAAAAAATGTGATTTTTTTTTTTCAGGCGAGGGCTGTGTCGAAAAGCCAGTGTCGACCTTGTGGCGCAACTACGTGAGCAGTAGCAGACCTGACGTGACGATGAGACTGACGGTAACGAACGGTGGACTGACAGCGACAACTAAAGATCACGGACTCACCGAGTATTGGGCCCATCGTGTTACCTACTGTACAGCACCTGCTTCGCACCCCCGCCTCTTCGTCTGGGTGTACAGACACGAGGGACGCAGATTGAGGCCCGAATTGCGGTGTCACGCTGCTCTCTGCTCCAAAGAATCCACCGCGAGACGACTCGCCTCGACCCTGAATACGAGACTTCAACAGGCGCTCCTTGAATTCCGCAGGGACAAGGTTTCCCGGCAAAACGCCAGGTGAGAGACAAACCAAACGTGCAGCAAGTAGACCGCTCTATCCGGGACATTCTCGCAATTGCATGCATTCCTCGTCATTCGATTCGATCGACGGCTTATCGCAAACATTGAATCCACAATTTGATTGTGCAATTGAAAATCTAGCTTTGTTAAATTTCAATTGTGCAGATTTCTGGCAAAAGAATCTTTAGTGGGTTAAAAAATTGAATTGCAAATTCTATTTGTTGCTTGTAAGGATGTTGTAATTTTGTAAAATTTTCAAGTTAGAATGTAAATATGAGGAAATATGTCAATTGATTTTGGCTTCCGCATAGAGGAAACTTTGTAAAAAGTGAAAAATAATGAGGAAGCAATTTGCAAAGTTCTCCTATGCAGTTTTATTTTGTCAAACTGTAACTTTTCAATATAAATATATTATAACTTATCGTCAAATATTCTTATAATATTTATATATGCGTTGGCTTTTAACCCTTTGATGCACAGCGGGATGTTTAACATCCCACCTAGATTATTATCATTTTTTACATATTTCAACGTTTTCTTTCTCGATTTTAAATAAAAGTAACCTTTTTAAAATAAAAATGTGTGCATCAAAGAGTTAAGCCAAAACTGTTTGTCATAAAATATTAATAATCTCAATATTTCATTATCCACAAATTTATTGCATAATCAAAACTGCGTCACGAACACTCAATGAATTTGCATGTGATTTTCAAAACGATTTTTTATACCGATAAAAAAATTTAACTGCCTACGAATGTTAGAAATTTTTAAGGTAGTAATGAGAAGTCCAAAGCTCCAATATCATTTATTTACATATTCAAATCTATTTGAGTTACATTTTTTGGGTGACCCGGTCACCAAAGAGAGAAAATGTTTGGCTAAGTGACATTTGCGAGTTCAAAATTGGTAACACGTACTGAAACGTGATGTAGAATTAGGGTCGATCGCGACGATCTCAAGAATTCATCGGGTTTCGTGCGTTCCAGTTTTGTACACTTCTCACGATGTACGTACATTGTCCTTGAAACAACATTTTTTTAAATGTGAAGTCGTTTCAATCGATAATGACACTGTTGCATGCCGCTAAATTGACGACACAATTGGTTGGCGGTACAACGATTGGAAAGTCGTCGCGTGACGGTCAATAGGGTAATCGCTGCAATACAAAAGTTACGAGTCTCCGAACCGCTTGCAAATTCTGCGGGCAATCGTCTTAAGGTGAAATAATGGCGAAGCTTCCTCTACTTGCATAACGTAATACGCATTTCTCTAAAAAAAAATGTGAATACACACTTAAAAATCATTTTATAAAAAAATATATGCAGATTGATTATCAATCGAGTGCATTGAATTACATATAATTTTCCTTATAGTTCATATATATTACCATATAATTATTAAAAATTATAAAGAAACTCTGAATTATTTTTGACAATTTCGGGAAACAAGTTCACCATTTCAACACGAATCTTGAATCAAATTTTAAAATTTTATTTCACGTCATTAGTCCGCATTTAAGAAAATTGTAAAAAAAAAAATATTACCATATAATTATTAAAAATGATAAAGAAACTCTGAATTATTTTGGACAATTTCGGGAAACAAGTTCACCATTTCTACACGAATCTTGAATCAAATTTTTAAGTTTTATTTGATGTCATTAGTCCGCGGTTAAGAAAATTGTAAAAAAAAAAAATATTACCGTATAATTGTTAAAAATGATAAAGAAACTCTGAATTATTTTGGACAATTTCGGGAAACAAGTTCACCATTTCTACACGAATCTTGAATCAAATTTTAAAGTTTTATTTGATGTCATTAGTCCACATTTAAGAAAATTGTAAAAAAAAATATTACCATATAATTATTAAAAAAGATAAAGAAACTCTCAATTATTTTGGACAATTTCGGCAAACAAGTTCACCAATTCTACACGAATCTTGAATCAAATTTTTAAATTTTGTTTGATGTCATTAGTCCGCATTTAAGAAAATTGTAAAAAAAAAACGTATGCAGATCGATTGTCAACAGAGTCTCTATAAAATTATATATGCCGTTCGTTATAGTTTCTATATATTACCATATAATTATCGAAAATGATAGCAAAACTTTGAACTATTTTGAAAAATTTCTTATAACGGAGGAATTTTTAATCAATTTTACAAGACTTATTCAATGTCATTAGGCCGCCTTTAAGAAGATAGGAATTTAAGTGCAATTTCACTTTAAGGTCATGCAATACATCAACCGAGCTACCATTAGTGTTAAAGAAAACTTCATTGGCTATCATGGTGGAGCGAGCGAGAACCGTAGAAACTAGTAGCGCATCATCTTAACCCCGACCCCCTGACACAATGACCCTTGAATTTTTCAGATTGTCATTGGCAAATGCGGTGTACGAGAATCCATCGCTTCCACGAAGAAAAATTTTGCTGAGCACTGGTGGCCAGAATTACAGGCCTCCTCTGGAAAGATCAAAGAGCGCACCAAAACTTTCAGCCATTGAGGAAGATGCTGTGGCTGAAGAGATTGAGCAGAAACGATTGCTCGAAGAACTCAGGTAAATTTTTTATTGCAACTTCTCTGGACAAAAAATTGTCTTTTTCTGTCCGTCTTTCAGAAAATTGCCCTTTTCTCAAGCTGTCGCTTGGGAAAACTGTAGATTCACGACGTCGCACTGAAAAGTTTCATTCAACACTCGAGAGAAACATTTTTTTTAAGCTCGTGTAGTACTTTCCTTCTATACAATACAACAACAAAATACAAAACCACAATCTTCAATTATAAAACAATTTACAGTCTATAAAACACAAAACCATTGTAAAAACCATAACTTAAATTATCAAAATATTAATTTAAACCTCTTGAAAGAATTGTAAATTTTTCGTGCACATAATAAAAGATTGAGTATGTGTAATTTATAAGTTGAGATTAAAGCGATATTCTAGATGAAGAGCGATCCCTTCTTATAGGTGAATGTGGATTTTTCTGAACACGAATTCTTCTTTTAATTAGCTCGAGTGTCTTGTCTCATTTTTTCGAATGAGACAAGAGAATTTCTTACTCAATTTATAAAGTACAGAAACAGTATAAAGACTATAACTTAAATTGTCAAAATTATGATTAAATTTCTTTGGAAAACGTCGTATAATTTACGACGTTACGAAATAAGAAAAAAAGTTGCATATAAAAAAATTGAGGATGTATAATTTATATTGGCTTAAGTGGCGTGTAGTACTTTCCTTCTATACAATACAACAACAAAATACAAAACCACAATTTTCAATTATAAAACAATTTACAGTCTATGAAACACAAAACCACTGTAAAAACCATAACATAAATTTTCAAAATATTCATTTAAACCTCTTGAAATAATTGTACTTTTTTCGTGCACACAATAAAAGATTGAGTATGTGTAATTTATAAGTTGAGATTAAAGCGATATTCTAGATGAAGAACGATCCCTTCTTATAGGTAAATGTGGATTTTTCTGAACACAAATTCTTCTTTTAATTAGCTCGATTGTCTTGTCTCATTTTTTCGAATGAGACAAGAGAATTTCTTACTCAATTTATAAAGTACAGAAACAGTATAAAGACTATAACTTAAATAGTCAAAATTATGATTAAATTTCTTTGGAAAACGTCGTATAATTTACGACGTTACGAAATAAGAAAAAAAGTTGCATATAAAAAAATTGAGGATGTATAATTTATATTGGCTTAAGTGGCGTGTAGGACTTTCCTTCTATACAATACAACAACAAAATACAAAACCACAATCTTCAATTATAAAACAATTTACAGTCTATAAAACGCAAAACCACTGTAAAAACCATAACTTAAATTATCAAGATATTAATTTAAACCTCTCGAAATAATTGTAAATTTTTCGTCCACGCAATAAAAGATTGAGTATGTGTAATTTATAAGTTGAGATTAAAGCGATATTCTAGATGAAGAACGATCGCTTCTTATAGGTGAATGTGGATTTTTCTGAAAACAAATTCTTCTTTTAATTAGCTCGAGTGTCTTGTCTCATTTTTTCGAATGAGACAAGAGAATTTCTTACTCAATTTATAAAGTACAGAAACAGTATAAAGACTATAACTTAAATTGTCAAAATTATGATTAAATTTCTTTGGAAAACGTCGTATAATTTACGACGTTACGAAGTAAGAAAAAAAGTTGCATATAGAAAAATGGAGGATGTATAATTTATATTGGCTTAAGTGGCGTGTAGTACTGTCCTTCTATACAATACAACAACAAAATACAAAACCACAATCTTCAATTATAAAACAATTTACAGTCTATAAAACACAAAACCACTGCAAAAACCATAACTTAAATTATCAAAATATTAATTTAAACCTCTTGAAATAATTGTACATTTTTCGTGCACACAATAAAAGATTGAGTATGTGTAATTTATAAGTTGAGATTAAAGCGATATTCTAGATGAAGAACGATCCCTTCTTATAGGTGAATGTGGATTTTTCTGAAAACAAATTCTTCTTTTAATTAGCTCGAGTTTCTTGTCTCATTTTTTCGAATGAGACAAGAAATTTTCTTACTCAATTTATAAAGTACAGAAACAGTATAAAGACTATAACTTAAATTGTCAAAATTATGATTAAATTTCTTTGGAAAACGTCATATAATTTACGACGTTACGCAGTAAGAAAAAAAGTTGCATATAAAAAAATTGAGAATGTGTAATTTATATTGGCGTGTCTTGGCTGAGTCTCAACCGATATTCTAAATGAAGAACGATCCCTTTTTATAGGTCACTGGAGAATGTGGCACGCAGTTGGCAGGACCAAGATGGCTGGAGACTGGCGAGGCTGGTCGATGCCCTGAATCGTGCCGGCGCCTCGAGCGAATATTCCGACGAAAATGGAAGTATATCGAGCGGATGTGAGACGGCGAGTACGTCCAACAGCGAGGAGAGAGCTCCGGGAGCGGACGATCATCATCATCACCATCACCATCATCATCATCACGCGAGCGGCGAAGCCGAGCCAAGAACAGGCAGAAGAGTTATCTTTGCCGACGATGTTCTCCACGTGGCAACGACGACGACTGCGGGCCCTGGACCACGAAGAAACTCCGAGGGTTCGCCAAATTTCATGACCTGCGCCGGAAGTCCCAGATTTCATTGCACTCATACGATAAGAAATAGGTTTCGTGGTGCAAGGAGCGAGGACGACGAGGCCATGGAAGAGGAAACCGAAGAAGAAGACGTCGAAGAAACGACTAGAAATGTTTTTGACTTTGAAGATCCCGAAGATTTCGATGAGGTAAATATTATAACTACGTTTTTTCTTCTTCTTTGGTGTTGTTCACTGTTTGTAGACGAGACATTGGCAGCTTCAGAGCTAATTATAAACTTTTTGTTAATTTATTCTTTCATTAATTCATTATAATTTTTGTATTGAAGTAATCTGCGTGATATATAACTGTATATTTTTGTATTGTGATATAACTTAGAAAAAATTGCAATTAAAGTGAATTCCATGAAAAGAAATTTGAGAAACAAATGTAAAGCGTAACGGCATAACTTACGAACATTGCTTTTGTCTTTTACACGTGTACAAAGTAGAAATTTCTAGTTCTACATCTTGCAAGTCAGTTTCATTTAATTTTTAATAACAAGTTAATTGCAAGAATAAATAAACAAAAAGCGACTTCTCTCACAATTTATTATTATTGATTCTAATAAAACTATGACAAAAAATGGATATCTTATTATTTATCGAAAATAAATAAACAAAGAGGATATTAAGAGTATTCTTATCGATTCTTGAAGACCATTTCAAGATTATGCAAATACATATCGTGAATCCATAATATTTGTTGTCAATAATTCTCATAAAAATATGAATAATTCATTAAATCATTACAAAGTAGTACTGAAAATAATAGCATTATTTTACGCAATTACACGGATGCATAATTGCAATTTTATTACAATTTTTTTTTGTTAACTTTGACATTTAATCTTTCGCAGGTCGTGGACTACAGGCCGCACGGTGAAAGTCCAACCAGGATGGAGAATGCATCAGGAAGAAGGATCGAAGTGAAAGGTGAAAAATATCCAAGCAGAATGCGTCAAGTTGACGAGATCATCGAAGGCGAGGAAACATTTCTGACTCTGGATTCTCTAGACGAGGAGGAGGCCGACAGCGATGAGAGCGGTTACGTCGAGGCTCCTCCCAAGTCTCTTTTGGGTCAAGAGGACGTCAAGGATTCCCTAGAGAAGTACGAGAACGTCGGCGAGGATGTCACCGACAGCGTCGATGAAAAAACTACGAAAACTTTAGCAATTACGAGCGAAGATCAGTTGGAAAGGCTGATAATCGAGAACAACCCGAAGGACGAGAAAAAAACGATCCCCATCGAGAGGTGCACGGAAACCGAAGAGTCCATAAACAACAATCAGAAATTTAAAGATCGTGAGAAGGTTGACTTCATCAAGTGTCCAATTTCCGAGACAATTAAAAAATTGGCAAATGCCTCTCTGCGGTCGTCAAAATCTTTGGAAATTTCGACGAGCACCTGCCTAAAGGCTCTCAACAATCTCAAGACCTCAAAATCCTTCGATAACTCGAGGACCGTCGAATCCGAGGACGAATCGCCGAGTCTACATCAGCGAAAACAATTGCTCGCTCAGCAAGGCGTGACCGTCTGAAGAAAGACTCTTGGCGTGAATCCCCAGCAAAATATTTTCTTCGTACGAAGATAATTTGGTCTTCGTTTTGAGACACGTGCCCTGGAAATGTCTGGAACACGAGTGTGTCGTTAATTCGCAACCGGAGGCGTTTTCGCGAATAATTATCGGGAAATTCCCAGTGTAAATTTTTCCGATGTACATACGCAAAGACAAAATGCATTTCAAAGCTCGACTGTGGCTGCGAATGTTTTACATCAATGTTGCAAATCGCTTCGTTAATTGATGACGATTATTCGCCGGCTTCAAGCGGACGGCAATAGGGAAGCGATAATTACAAGCGAGAAGAGAAAAGGATAGTGATTTGTTATAAAAACTTCACGTCACTAAACACATCGTTGCGCGACATTAATGCGGATGTACTTTTCGTGAATGTAAAGAGTACGCAGCGCATACAAGGAATGACAAAGAAAAAACTCGCTATGTCCATCGAGATTGCGAGAAACTTCTATCGAAGTTTTGCTGCAGCATCTCGTGTATACGTAGCAGCTATTTATCGGAGTTTTTTTGCCCTCATCGCGAAGATGATTAATAGTTTTCGTTTTTGTAGCCTTTGGCGTCGCGTCGTACGATACTTCGTGTCTTTTTGTGCAGTTTTGAGCTCCTCTACTCTATGGAAATCACGTAACTCGGCCGAAATATTCTTTGTATCCTGAAATAAAGCCAGAAACTTCTGGCAGCGATACGGCCGATCAGGGCTTGTGTTTTCAGAGAATAAACGTAATTAAAGCTTTTGTTCAGTCGTCATGGACTCCAACGTCAGCCATTTGACGACAAAAGGGTTTTCTCTGATTACGTAAAAGCGTATTTCTCATATGAATTGTCAAGTTGTCATCTCCTTAATTGCAAGATCCACGTTACTTCTGCAAAAGCGCGCAGAGACCGATTTTCCTGCGACGTAAGTTGTAAGCACGTTGATTGTGCCATGTGAATCTTGGATTCGTAACGCGATACAACCCAAGACTATATTTAGCGATATAATATACTTCGTCGTGAATATACAATTGAATGTGTACGATCCATTACTGAGATCCACATGCGATCACGCCTGGTTATTGAAAACTAAAAAATCCACATAGATCTATCATAATTATTAATAAATGTTATAAGTACGAGTGAGTTTTACCGAGGAATGTGTATTTGTTAGGAAAATCAAAATTTAGATGATTCCACAACCTGAAATGAGACATGAAATACCCAGAGAATATGAATAAATAAAGATATGAGATTGAAAATTATGTTTGTCAAATTTGTTCTATCCATTGCCAGAAAAATCATAAGAAAATATTCATCAGAAAGTCTTTTTAAGACTGTCCGTTACATAAATTTAGTTTAAAAAAACTTCTGTGTAGTGACGCACAGAAATAAATTTATATCCAAAAATCGGAATAGGCATTTTATAAAAGACCATTTAAATGGCTATTCTAACAGTAAAAAAAATTCAACTATCTATTTTTATTCAATTAATGTTGGGTTCTTCGTTACATCTATTTAAGATTTAATTAACTTATTGAACGATGACTATTTTACATTTCAATTACTAATCTGACAAAACGATACTCCGAAAAAAAGGAACCCTCTATTTGAATAAATTATACCTATTCAGAATTTCATTACCTTATAATAAAAAAAGTCGTTTTACTTTTTCAGAATAATGATTTCAGTAACTTTTCATTTGTTTCGTTTATTGTATTCAATGCCTACAAATTTATTGGAAAAGGTAAAATCAAATTACCAAGAATTCGTACGAAAACTACAAGTTACTACGTCAATTCGTACGGAAATTTTATCAGATCGATAAAACTCAAATGGCATCTATACATGATGCGGTGATTCCGAACTCGTCAATCAGACGTTTGGCTGTTCGAAGTACGAAGGCAAACATAAATTGGGGAGGATTTGGGTCGATCGATATAAAAGCCACCCTCGATGTCTACGACATGATACGTTGGGCGAATATAGCTTCGGCTTATGTGGATAAAGAAGCCAGCAGAGTGGTAAAAAAAAATTCCAAAAGCGTGGGAGTAATTGAGCCCTCGATGTACTTTGTTACAGGTCCATCATAAACGAGATTACGACCATTAATCGTCAGTCTAAGTTACGGAATAGATCCTATTACTGCTAAATCAAATAAAAGATGAGGTTCTCCCCCGAAACTTTGGTATTCGAAAGGCGTCTCAGGGTCAATTTATCAAATGGAAATACCGAGTGAGTCGGAAATACGCTTTGCCGATTTGTCACACGCTGCCGATCGAATATCCAGCGAGTCGCCGTCGATCGGTTGGCTACATCGTTGACAGATAGCGCTGTAGTGTCGAGCTGAAAGACGTCCGCCTTTGAAAAACCCAACAGGAAGCGCTGCAGACTCCATTTTGGTACCACCCTTGCACAAGCTGCATGTAATAGTTCTTTCAAAACTATTCTTCATGTTTTTTAGTATTAAAAGGATGCAAAGTGGAACTTTGCACATTGCTTCCTCATTAATTTTTATCTTTCGCAACGCCGTCTCTATGAGGAAGTTTCTTTATCTTATTTTTGACTTCCTCATAGAGGAAGCTTTGCGAAAGATGACAATTATTGACGAAGCAATGTGCAAAGTTCTACTTTGCATCCTTATTTTGAATACAAATTAAAGAAGTACGAACATAACTATTTTCATAAATTTAAAATTCTGTAAAATCTAAACCGCTTTATGTATTTTACTTAAATTCAATACCGATCGTCATTTTTCATTGCTTTATTCGTCAAAAATTATTTAAGCTCATTATCTAAAAAATTGTGGCAGCTAGAGAACATACAGATATTTTTTGAAAAATTCAATGTCTTATGAAATCTGAACCACTTTACCAATCTTCACCAAATTCGATATCTACTACAACTGGATGTTAATTTTACCTTGCAAAAGATATGAGCAGGTTTGGTCGAACTTAATTTGAATAAAAACGAAAACAAAGATTTTCGAAAATTCAAAATTTTATAAAATCCAAACCGCTTTATGGATTTCGCACAAATTCAACGCCGATCTTCATTGTTCATTTCTCTATCTGTCCAGAACTATTTAGCTCATTAGCTGAAAAATTGCGGAAGCTAGAGAACATACAGACATTTTTTGAAAAATTGAAAAGCTTATAAAATAAAAATTTTTTTTTCCATTTTTTCGAAAATCTGTACATAGGAAGGGGCGTTGCTCCTCTACCACCGTGCCAAATTTCAGCTTGATTGTTAAGGTAGTTCTGTCGCGAAGGCAATCCAAACTCATATGGATGAATTTTTGACATGTTGTAATTTAGCTATTCAATTTTACTTGCACAAAATCTTGAAGGCTTTTACCGAGTATTTGAATGAACAATTAAAACTTGAAAATCGATCTTTTTACACGGTGCTCACGGGAGGGCTGGAAAAATTGATCTTTAAATCGAAAATTAACATACTTAGATCAAAGATAGAGAAAAAATAAAAAGTACTACGGATTCGCAAATCATTCAGGACTTGATGCATCATGAAAAAAGGTGAAGTCTCCGGAAGAATGTTTAATTGAACCAAGGTCAAAGTGCACGATACCGGGCCAAATGACGTTTCCTAACCTAATTATCGTAAAAATGAAGTCAAATCCGCACTAAACATATCAACTATTTACAAATAATCGTTTTAATTTGATTACGACAATTTCGAAGGATTCTCGATTATTTTTGATATTGTTATTGAGACAGTCAAAGTGATGCGTATGATTACTTTTTAATGTCACATAGACTCTGAGATTTATGACTCCAGCGTACCGACAGAACTACCTTAAAGCCGTTTTTGAGATACAGTGGTTTGAATTTTGCAAGCGTGCCACACACACACACACACACATACATACATCCGCACATTTTTTCTAAACCGCTTTTCCCGACGTCTTGGACCATTCTGAGTGTCCTGACATGAAAATCTCGGAATTTTTTTTTTTACGAAAACAAAGCTTCCCCTATTAGGAAGTAATAAGAATCGAAAGGATGATATCCCCATTTTTTCAGTTTTCATAATACTACCTGTAGGTAGTTATTGGTCCATGCTGACTTCTTCATAAAGGAAGGTGTGAAAAAAATATCAAATAGGCCTCTTTGTGACCAAACTTGTTTAAAGTAACAAGTTTTAAAACTTTTGAAACGTGTCAGCCAGGCTAAACTTATCGCAAGCAATCATCGAAAGTTTAGGGAATCATGAATATAAAAATGCAATTTTCTGTTAAATTTCAACGTCGTTGTTGATTAATAAAAATTGGTATCAACGATCCTTGAAAGTTATTATTTCTAAAGTTTGAGTCTGTTTTGTCAGATTTTTTAAAAGAAATTTAATATTTTGCACCACTGAGTGTTATTTTGTGCCTATAGAAAATTTGAGCTGATCTGGTCAAAGTTTACAGGAGTTAGAGCGATAGCGGCAATTTTTTAATGTACAATAAAATTTGAACATGCGTTTCAATAATTGTGTAAATTTTTCCAAACAAAGAAGTATAACTGTTCTACTGCGTGCCAAATCTCGCAAAAAATTGCTTCTTTAACCAACCGATTTATTGATGTAAAATTGAATTCAGAAACACTTGAATTCAGCTGAATTTGTTTAAAAACCCAATTTCCAGTATCATTTTTCAAACCTGCAATGATTTAGCTATTCCGTATAAAGCATCAAAGATTGATTTACACTTGAGTTTGTATTTGATTTCCCAAATCCAACCATAGTTCAATTTGTAATAATTCGACAAAAAAAACTTGGAATACATTTCAGCCTTACATTTTCAATCGTAAATCGTTTAATGTTCGATTTAGAATTAATTTTTCCACCCAACGTTTCTTGATATTCCATCTACCGTTGATTGTAAAACTTTGACGGATTCTTGATCAACAAAACATTGCTGTTTTTATTAGAACAGTGAATAAAGACTGCGAATGCAACTTCGATCCACAACTATAATTACACCACAAATTGATATTCATTAATCAAGCCCTCAGCAATAAATTTTATCAAGAATAATAATATACGTGTAAAATGATTAATGATAAGAAACCCAATAATTTTGTCTTGTAACATAGTATATGCTATGCAATTTTGTTTAATGATAAATCGCCAAGTTCGGAAGCAGTACGTCCACGAATCGCACATAGAGGATTGGAGAAAGGGAGACGGTATAATAAGTGGAGGATCGCTGCAATAACGAGACCGTCCGCAATCGGCTGTAGGCTAAGCCTTGCATCGAGTCAAGATCAAGGTGACGCTGGGAGAGCTATGCGCTCCGCTATACACGCTGGTTCAACCAGCAGCAGCAAATGCAGCAGCAGCAGCAGCAGCAGCCGAGCTTGATTCATCGTGGATATGATAATGCATCTCGCATATACGTATCGCTGTGGGTGCTCGTATGTTCCTGGTCTGAAATAACACGTTCTCCCGGTACTTATACAGTACCATAACGAGTATACATATATTTGCGTCCTACTAACGCGTTCAGAGGACAGACAAGCGTGGCCTGCAGGTATATCACTCGTTCTACCAACGCGAATGAAGGATGTATTTATGCGAAAAAGGATAGGACCTCTTTGGTTCTTTCTTTCTTTTTTTTTCTTCATTTTTTGTTAAGCTTTTTCTCTGTGTGACTCTTGACGGCGTCACAATAAAGAACTTCCTCGGTATTCTTCGCGCTGTCCGTTACCATTGTCCGTATCCAGCGACAACGATTGTCTCGTACTCTCGACGGAACGAATTGCAACCAGCAGCACGATGAGCAGCAGCAATAACGTCTGTGGTGGCAGACCGGAAGCAATCTTGGTGGTATTGCATCGAAAAGACTTAGGGCGGGCTCTAGTGCAGCCCTGTGTATGCACCTGAAGAAGGGGATAGAGGTAATTTCAAACCCTTCGATATTTTGATACTTATTGCTTCATTATAGAAGAAGCTTTGTTTTCATGAAAAATAGTTTTTCGAGATTTCTGGTTAGAATACACTTGAAATGGTCCAAAACGGTGAGAAAAGTGGTTTAGGAAAATTGTCCGGACGTATATAAGGGAGATGAGGGCAAAATGGGCAGGGGGGCGAAATGGACATCACGACAATTGGGGGCGAAACGGGCATCGTTTCAACATTTTCGAACATGACTTTTTTCAATTTCCTGACATTTCTTACTTGAAAATTTCGGAAAATAGTTGGTGATATCAATAAAACGGGCAGGGAGGCACACCGAGAGAAAAGATTTCATTGACCCCGAAGAAATGGGTGGATTGATTTTTTTTCATTGATTTCAACGAAATATTTCTTTGATTTCAATGAAATTGTGCATTTGAATTTCAAAGAGAACATTTCATTGCCAGTAAATAAAGATTTACTTAGTGAGCATACAATAAAGAAACAGTTTCATTGTTTTAAAGAGACGTTTTCATTGGTTCAAAGAAACGTTTTCATTGATCTCTCTGTCGCACCTAACCTCACTATTTGGTTTTCCGGTTCTCCCGAACGAACGGCTTCGAGTTTCGAGGAGCCAGAGGCTTAGTCTATTTCTGCCGTAATTCCTTACATACTCACAAAATTTGAGTTTTATCTGCCGCGTACTTCAGGAAAAAATAGGATTCGAAATTTTGAGCTAATAAGAAGAAGGTTTCATTGAATCAGAGACGTTATCTTTGAAATCAATGAAAATGGTTCATTGGTTTAAAGAAATGTTTCTTCGAATCAATGCCACTACTTTTCATTGAGTTTGAGATCATTTAAAGAAAAGATAGTATTGGAATTCAAGTATTTCATTTCATTGGCAAACATTTCCGTGAATCAATGAAACTTTTTCTCTCCGTGCAAAACAGGCATCTCGGCTAAATATAAGTATTGGGGCAAAATTGGTGCCAAATCTTAAAATGATAATTGCGATCTAATTGATTTCTTTATGATATTCCGAAGATTTTTATTTTTTGAAGAATTAATTTGATTATAAATATTTTGAAAAACATCATTTGACTACATTTTTTTCAGAAAAATAATGTGATTACAAATTTTTCGAAAAAGTAATTTGACAAAGTTTCGAAAAAAGTTCTGAACGGATGTTTAAAATAATTTTGATCTGATGAAAATTGTCGATTTTTTTTCAACAATTTGACGTATTTTCCGCACTTTCCTTATCTAAGGAACGTAAAAAACTGAGACAAATCGTTTTTACGAAAGTTGGGACGGTGCCGGTTTTACCCCCAATCCCGATTTTTAATGGAGGTGCCCGTCTTGCCCCCCTGCCCGTTTTCCCCCCATCTACTCTATGTAACTACTCGACTGAATTAGCACAAATTTTAATGACACGTAGAGTACTGGTCAATGGTTAGTTGATGTTTTTTTTTCAAACAAGGATGAAAAGTGCACATTGCTTCCTCATTATTTTTTGCTTTTTTACGAAGGATCTTTTACATGAGAAAGCCAAAATCGATTACCTTTTATTGTCGAGATGCTGAATTATTTTTGAAACCATTTTTCTTGTAATTTCAATTCAGAGAATTAGGCTCTCGAAATCTTTTTATTTTTTTCCAGTGGTATCCTTTTGCTTAATGTTAATTAAAAAGGAGTTAATCAAGTTTTTGTTGCAACATTTTTTTCTTCGGTTTCATGATGTACTGCTGAAATTATTTTTTTTTTAGTTGAAAAATTGTTATCTATTTGGTGGCTAAACAAAGGTTACTTATGCATTATTAAAAAAATGCAGGTTTATGATTTTTTTTAATAAATCACTATTTTTTAAACATTGTCTTGGTGGTACGGCTGAGAATTACATATGTTTTATACACCCGACAATTTTTTGAAGTCGTATCGAATATCCGTTCTTTCATAATCAGGGCTAAAACACGAGTAAAAAATACCAATAATAAAGATCAACATTTTTACTGCCTAGTGCGATTAATCAAAATTGATTCAATACATTAAACTAGTAAAATACAGTATTTAAGACTAACTTACATCAATATTTCAAATTCCCCCTCTAATTTGCTGAATAAACACTGAAAGAAAGTGACAAATATTGTTATAATTAATTACGCATAAACATTTTTTTAAAATAATAAAATCAATCCAAAGTATAAATTTTTATGATAACATTGAATCGAAGCTCTCGATCCCCCACAATTTCCGCTATAAAAAACGTTGGAAAATGTTCGTTGGCATCCTAAAATGTTCGTCACCCGAGTGATAAATAAAACCATTATTTGAACTAAAAAAAAAACATAAATCCATACACAATATTTTCGAAGAAAGTTGTCAAAGTAAAAGTCGACGAAAAACACTATTTTTAATTCCCCCTTCCAATTTCATTGAATTCAAATGAAAGGTAGTCCACAAATATATTCATTTAATCAGTTCCCGGTGAATAAAAGTCCCATTCACCGTGAGAGGAGCGTCAAATTTTGTACAAACACGTGGATCCGCTTCTCCGCATATCACACACAGGAGAAAAATTTTGGAGTGTGTAACAGGCTGGATAAACTCGTCGGAATGGAGGGGACAAGGATTCTGTGTGGTGGATGTAAACCCTGCGGGACGTAGAGTGGGGAACGGCAGGGAGTACACACACGGGAGTGTGGGACCCCATAGAGACCGTCCGCTTCGGGTCTCAACCGTAGGCGGCACCCATACGATCGTATCGTGAGTGTAACGGCCTTGCTTTATGTGGGTCACGAAACAAGGTCCTACCAGCACGAGGAGCAGAAGACAGAGCGTTAGTATAGTTAGTGTATACGCGCTGATGTGTACGTACGACTTGACTCTATGCTTTACACATATCGATGTATATACGAAGTATTCTCTGTCAATTCAGTCCCTCCCCAACCCTCTAAAATAATTGTTATACGTTACCAGATTTTAGAACTATTTGAGAGTATTTCCTGTGAATTTTTTCGGACTTTTTAAACTAATACTAAAAAAAAAAAAATGGCCTCTCATCAAAGTTGGACCGTCATATTCGGTTTTGTCATATTCTAGCCAGATTTTACAACTATATGATAGTATTTCCTGTGAATTTTTTCAGATTTTTTAAACCATTACTTTAAAAAAAGCGGCCTGTCATAAAAGTTGGACCGACATATTCGGTTTTAATGATAGTTTAAAAATGTTATTAACCTGATAAATTTTATTTTTGTGCAGAGAAAGCAGTTTTTGAAAGGGATTTTTTAAATTGCTGTACGAAATGTTATATTAAATGTACAGAGCATTAATGTAGTTCGTGTATATCGCGCTGATGTGTACGTACGATTTGACTCCATGCTTTACACATAGCGATGTATATATGAAGTATTCTCTGTGAATTCAGTCCCTCCCCAATTCTCTAAAATATTTGTTATACTTGGCCAGATTTTACAACTATTTGATAGTATTTCCTGTAATTTTTTTCAGATTTTTTTAAACCATTACTAAAAAAAAACGGTCTGTCATAAAAGTTGGACCGTCATATGCGGTTTTAATGGTATTTAAAAAATGTTATTAACCTGATAAATTTTATTTATGTGCAGAGGAAGCAATTTTTGAAAGGGATTTTTTTAATTGCTGTATGAAATGTACAGAGCGTTAGTATTGTTCGTGTATATCGCGCTGATGTGTAACGTATGATTTGACTCTATGCTTTACACATATCAATGTATATACGAAGTATTTACATTTATGCTCTGTCAATTCAGTCCCTCCCCAACCCTCTAAAATATTTGTTAAACTTCTCCAGATTTTACAACTATTTGATAGTATTTCCTGTAAATTCTTTCAGATTTTTTAAACCATTACAAAAAAACGGCCTATCATAAAAGTTGGACCATCATATGCGGTTTTAATGATATTTTAAAAATGTTATTAACCTGATAAATTTTATTTATGTGCAGAGAAAGAAATTTTTGAAAGGGATTTTTTAAATTGTTGTATGAAATGTACAGAGCGTTAGTATAGTTCGTGTATATCGCGCTGATGTGTACGTACGATTTGACTCTATGCTTTACACATATCGATGGATATACGAAGTATTCTCTGTCAATTCAGTCCCTCCCCAACCCTCTAATATATTTGTTATACTTGGCCAGATTTTACAACTGTTTGATGGTATTTCCTGTGAATTTTTTTAGACTCCTTAAACCATTACTAAAAAAACGGCTTGTCATAAAAGTTGGAACGTCATATTCAGTTTTAATGATATTTAAAAAATGTTATTAACCTGATGAATTTTATTTTTATACAGAGAAAGTAGTTTTGTAAAGGGATTTATGTTGCTGTATGAAATGTACAAAATATTAAGACGTTAGTAAAATAAAAAATGACGTGCAATGAATAAAGTTAATCCTGTAAAAAAATTTTTACAGGATTAACACTAATATCTAAAAATCCTGTAAATATTAAACCGCAAAAAAAGATTTTCTTTTTCTAGAAGAAAAATCCTTATATTTCTACTTTTTTTTAGGAAATGAAGAATTTTCTAAAATAATCGATTTAAAATCCATTATTGATTGTAAAATCCAGTTAATTATAAAGAATATATGAGTGAGTAAAAAATAACATTTGTTTTACTTATTCGGACCATTTTCATTTAGCTTCCAAAGTTTTATAATCTTCAGTGACAAATACAGAATTTGTAGAAAAATTGTTGAAAGAAATTTTTACAAAAGTTATGGTGGATGAACTATAGAATTTATATAGAAAAATTGTTGAAAGAAATATTTGCAAGAGTTATGGTGGCTGAACTGACGGCGAATGCCCCATATATGAGCACATGAGAACGAAGTATCGGATGCTCGTGTGAATCGAAAAAGTTTAACCGGTGTGAGTGTCCGTAATGACGGACTTGTGGGCTATGGAAGGCAACCAACACTATCATAGCTTTCTACCCACTCGTCAATGTAATCCTTCATCTTTTATCTCGGTTTCTTCTTCTTCCGCTTCGTATTCTTCCTGTTCTTCTCTTCCTTCTTCTTCTTTTTAAGGACATGCTTGCACTTTATCTGTACGTTCTATAAGCATAACTAGGCGTAGCTAAAATCTCGGCAATTACCAGGAAAATAGTTGTAAATTATTAGTTATGACTCATATTACCTATATGCGGGAAATGTATATTATTAAGTGAACTGAACATTGACACATTAACAGTAATATGCCGAGTTTGGTGAAATTGTAATTTCGAGTTAACTAGAACTTTTTCATTAATTGTGGCAAATTATATACTTATGAATAAGTAGTATTTTTTTTCATACGTGAGTACTTTAAAAATAATATGTACAAGTTAAGAAATGAGTACGTGTGTAACAGCGATTGATACGTTGGAGGAGTTTAACCATCATTCCTGAGCTACATAACTCTAAGATGTCAATGAAATAACGTTGTCAATTGTAATTATGTCATTCATGAAATGATAAAGATATACAGTTCTATTCTACATATATAGTCTTATTTAACGTTATGTCATTATATTTTCCATATGTTTTTTATTAGTAATTTTATTAGTATTAGTGACAGGCACCATACGAATGAAACAGTATTTATACTAATTTCTTTAATATAAAATTATGAATTGTTCCTACTATTTTATTCACTAAAGAAGAAATATTTTTGGTAACTTTAAAAGAATAATTCCTTTAAGTCTTTCATAACATTTTCAATGAAAACGTTCGTTTTTGCACAATGATTAGTCACAGTTATTTTTTTTTGCCTTTTGTGGCAAATTTTATTAGTATTAGTGACAGGCACCATACGAATGAAACAGTATTTATACTAATTTCTTTAATATAAAATTATGAATCGTTTCTACTATTTTATTCACTATAAAAGATATATTTTTGGTCGCTTTAAAAGAATAATTCCTTTAAGTCTTTCATAACATTTTCAATAAAAATGTTCGTTTTTGCACAATGATTAGTTGCAGTTATTTTTGTTCATTCGAATGGTGCAAGAAAATGCTTTATATTTTGGATGAACTACAAGTCGCAATTAATGCACCGCGTCTAACAAAAATGACATTTTTTCTACTACCAACCTGATTTTTTAAATATCTGAAATAGATTTTTGTTTTTTTTTACATTATTTTTAATACATTTATACCAAAAATTTCGCAAAAATATTAACTTTGTTACAAATAGTACGTTCATTAAAAAATAGCGAAAATAAATAAATATCATACAAAAAGGATGCAAAGCAGAACCTTGCACATTGCTTCCTCCTTATTTTTCGCTTCTTACAAAGCTACCTCTATGAGGAAGTATGTTATTCATTTTTTGGCTTCCTCATAGAGGAAGCTTTGTAAAACGCGAAAAATAATGAGAAAGCAATGTGCAAGGTTCTACTTTCCATCCTTGTTTTAATTAGATAAATATACATGTTGTGGATTCGCTTTTTCTATTTTGTTATTACGTTATTTCGTGATTATTAGAGCGTTTCCGAAAGTGTAATATATATTTTTAAAAATAATTCAACATTCCATAAAATTAAAAATTTCATTCCGTTCGTCACTAAATTATACATATATAACGGCTGAATATTGTTTCATTTATATACAAAATTTGAGCTCGCTATCTTAAGTTTTGCAAAAGTTACAATAGAGAGATAATGTCAATTTAAAAAAAAATTCAAAACATCATAAAATTTTAACGGTTCAACCGATCTTAACCAAATTCAATAGCGATCACCGGCGTATGAAAGCTCACATTCATACCAATTTTAAGATCAATATCTCGAAAATTGAAAGAGTTATCGCGTAAACAGACATTTTTCAAAAAATTAAAAAACTCGTAATAATTTAACGATGAAGTGGATTTTAACAAAAATCTGTATGAACGATGAGGCTTGATCCCTCTATCTATGGTCCAAATTTCAGCTTGATATCTCAAGGCATTCCCGAGTTATAAAGGTTTACATTTTTCGATCGTGTAACGTACGCATACACACACATACAGACATTTTTTTTAAATCACTTTTCTCGACGTTTTGGCCCATTCTGAGTGTACTGACATGAAAATCTCGAAAAAACAAATTTTCATGAAAACAAAGCTTCCTCTATGAGGAAGCAAAAAAAACAATTATCTAAGTCGAGCCTTTTTTATTGTTATTATTATATAAAAAATCTCATTTAAACAACTAAATAGAAAATAAAAACCTTTTTTAACCACCCCATTGCTCATTTTAGATACAAAATATTTATCTCTTGAGAATTGATTCTGTGTACAAACAAAATAATACGAATATCCATTTTTATTAATTTATTCGAACCCCAGTATTAATATAATATTAGCATGTTGTCACTATACAAATATTCATTCAAGCCTAAGAATAGTTACATATTATTATAAAATCAATTGAATAATATTGTTTTCACCTTATCGTGGAGAATCTTATTAAATCCGTGAAACAATTCTATACACGATCGTTGCTGGTGACATCGAAACGTATTTGAATAATTTGAGTACTGAATTCAGATTTTATAGATAATCATCACGTAGACGAGGAAGTCCTTTTGATTTCTATACACTTGTGTGATGTATCGAGTGATGCATTCTAAATTTCTCAAATCGACATATGATGGTCGAAAGTACGAATATACCATGTTGATGTCTCTGAAGAGTCGTCTCATCCTTCAGCCGTTTTGCTCGCGACAGCTGGTCATCGTCCATCCATCGCACGTGGTGGTAAACAGCGGCAATTTTTGATAAGGCCCCCATCAAGTTTTCACCCGAGTTGGACTCTGTCTTTGCATCTGTATTGCTTGTGTGTTTGCATGTGTGTACGTGTACGAGTTACGGTGCCAAGAGAAATCGAACTTGATCGTTAAGCGAGCCGCGACGCTCGCATACGCCGGCCCATTAGCCGCGTTCGCGACTCCGAAGCTGCCTCCTCACCAACCTTAAAGACGACCTACAGAATTACACGCGTTTCGCTGCTGCTGGTGCTTACATCGAACTCGAAATCGGACCAAGCGTCACCACTCGACACTCAACACTCAGAGAAATTTCAGTAGTTACGGATATTAATGAATTTGTATTCAGGAATTCGGACCATTTAAATTAAAGCCTATTTATCATCGATATTCCAACGGAATCTATGAAGTTTTATGAAACATTAAAGTTATTATTATACAAATGATTTATTAAAATAATTTGTAATGTATGTTTGGAGTTTTAGTAACTTAGAAAAGACTATCAAGTTTGCTTAGGATAATAATTTATGTAACTTTTTATTTGGTTGGGATGGTAAATTAATTTTTTTATTAAATCATTTGACGGATTATACAGTTTGCAATTCTGATATTGAAGTCGGTATTTATAGTTTTTTTGTCTGCTAAGCCGCCATGGATTTGCAAATATTGTTTTGCACATATTTAGTACAGGTTTTCAAGTATTCAAATCTTTTTTTTCGGGAGTTTTTAATAATATTTGTTAATAATTGAAGGACATTCTGCGGGATAAGGTTACATGGGGTGAGCATAGGAATATTTATTTCGTTGAACTTTTTTGTTGAATAACTATTTAAATCTAAATAAAAAAAACATCGTATTGCCAAAAATCAATTTCAGTTTTATTTTCAATCTTATTTCATTAAATGCCATTAGTTAAAACTAATAAAATCATTTGCCAAAAATTTAACAAATTAATACATATACAGCAGTTTAGCAGCTATAAATCCGGAATACCAACTTACATTTTAGCACATCGAACATATTAATCGACATCTTAAATTTAATAATTTATATAACATTAAAATATAAATAATAAACATATATATATTTATTAAATTTATTGGTATATACCAATAAATTTGAATCGATAGTAAACTGAAAGAAAAAACAATACTTATCTCCAAAAGTGAAAGCATTTCTTGCAAAAAGTTACGTCAATTTTACCAGACACATTTTTCGATCCATTCGTCGCCATTAAACGATGTTATTAATATTTAATTTCGTTAGTCGGTAAAACATCTTAAAATTAACTATTTAAATGAAATAAAAAAATACACATTAAACACATATACCAACATATCTGAATCAACAATCTAAAAAATCATACAAAAGTGAAAATATTTCTTGCAAATAGGTACGTTAATTTTACCGGGCACATTTTTCTCCCATTTTTGGCCATCAATGGATGTTATCAATAATCAATCTCTTTAGGTGGTATAACATCTTAAAATTAACTATTTAAATAAAATGAAAAAAATACACATTAAACATATGGGGTATTATATCCCGATTTGACCTGGGTCTGACCTTCGACCTCCCCGATTTGACTCCCAATTTTTTGTAGGATTGGTTAGACTCTCAAATACACCAAATTTTCATTTTTTATTTATTGCATGTAATTTTTTAAAAATATTTTTTGAAGTGACATATCGAATGCCATAATTTAAAAATCTGAAAAATTCTTTGTTGAATATAAAAATTGTCTAGCTTACAGCCAAAGTGGTCAAGATTTTTCTTCATATAGTTTTTAAACTTTTTTGATTTAAAAAATTTATTAAAAATATTTTTCAAAAATAAATCTGCTACGGGCAACTAGTCAAACGTTTATTTATGTAAATTCGAATTTTTTATAATTTTTTCAGAGATTTAGAAATTTTTCAAATTTTTCTGAACTACGACTATTCCAGTACTATACAAGTAACATTCTAGGAGCAGCATGCCATAATTAAAAAATCTGATAAATACAGTTTCATATACAGAAATGTTTGACAAGTCGTCCATAGTAGCTTGAATGTTTTTTTCTATTTTTTAATAATTTTTTAAATAAATAAAGCTTAAAAACTATATGAAGAAAAATCTTTCCCACTTTGGCTCTAAGCTAGAAAATTTTCATATTCAACAGAGTATTTGTCACATTTTTTAATTATGTCATGCTGGTGCTAGAATGTGGCTTGTATAGTGCTGAAATAGTCTTAGTTCAGAAAAATTTGAAAAATTCCTAAAAATCTGAGCAAATTCTAAAAAAAAATCCGAATTTACATAAATAAACGTTTGACATGTCGCCCGTAGTAGATTAATTTTTTCTTCTATTTTTCTATAATTTTTTTAAATAAAAAAAGATTAAAAACTATAAGAAAAATCTTGCCCACTTTAGCTATAAGATAAATAATTTTGATATCAACAATATATTTTTCAGAATTTCTGCAGATTTAAAAATTATAGCATTCGATATGTCACTTTTAAAAAAATATTTAAAAAATAATTTACATAGAAAAAATAAAATATTAAAATCTGCTGCACCTGAGTGTCTAACCAATGCTACAAAAAATTACGAGCCACATCGGAGAGGTCGAGGGTCAGACTCAGGTTGAATCTGGATGTAATGCCCCATATACACCAACACATTTGAATCAACAATCTAAAAAATAATAGTAATAAAAATCATACAAAAGTGAAAATATTTCTTGCAAATAGGTATGTTAATTTAACAAGACACATTTCTCGATACAATCGTGACCATCAATGGCTATAATTAATCATGTTTCTTACAAAGCCATTTCCCGATAAAAATCTATTGCTTAATCGCCTGCACCTTGATCTTCGTTCCTCTCTTCCGGTGCAGAGAACGCATACGTACGCTAAAAATGTCGATACTGGCTTGTGCCACACACGACCCACTATTAAATGTCAGGGGTTCAATGGATCGTCTCCAGCCGGCAGCATCTTCAAGCCCACAGCTCTGCTGTGTTTATTATAATACACAGTCCGTTCGACGGGTCTATAATACGATTCACTGAGGATAGGCGTGCTTGGTTCCTTATACCGATCGTCTCGATGAGAGAGAAGCGCACCTATCCAACGTGCGATATCCCTGGGGTCATCTCGTACCCCCGGGAGTCCGTTTTCTCGAGTTCATTCGACGTCTTTTTATTTTTTTTAAACGGTTCAATTGCTCACGTCTTCACAGAGTTTGCGGCTTTCTTACGAAGCCTCCGATTGGTTTATAGCCTCGATCGAGCGATCGGTCTAACGGACGATCGCGGTAAATTTTCGATTTAATTTATGGATTTCCGATGATCGGTACATTCCTATCTTTCTCACAACGAGAGCTATGTTTGTGCTGTACAAACGGGACCAAACTATGATTCTTGCTCCTTAAGGGCAATCGGTTATCGAAAGTGTTTTATTTTTATTTTTTTTGTATCGCGATTGTGAAGAAGTTTAAGCAAATTTAGGTGTTTCGATTTGTTTGATGATTAGTTGCTGTTACTTAAAAGGTCATTAATCAAGGTATTTATTAGTAATTGTATTTTTTATTTATTTTTAAGAGCGTTTTTCTTGGAATTATATTTTTCTTTATTTTGCTATTATTAAGTGAGGTTCAAAATGATTTAGAAAAATTACAGGGTGTAGGAAACAGTAATTTCCTGCGGAACCTTTTGTAGAGTCTGTGTAAAATTCAGGTTTCATCAAAACGTCGACAAAAAGAATTGGAAAAAAAGCCTCTTTCAGCCGTTAATTTGATAATTTTTTTATTCATGTACGTTTACAGAAAAATTTGATTGCCACACGTTTTGAATTCTATATCACGACACAACCGAAATAAGATTGAAATCTTGATATTTTTTTGTAGAGTCTGTGTAAAATTCAGGTTTCATCAAAACGTCGACAAAAAGAATTGGAAAAAAAGCCTCTTTCAGCCGTTAATTTGATAATTTTTTTATTCATGTACGTTTACAGAAAAATTTGATTGCCACACGTTTTGAATTCTATATCACGACACAACCGAAATAAGATTGAAATCTTGATATTTTTTTTATCTATATGATCGAAAAGTCTGTATGACAATTGAGAAAAAGATTTCAATTTTAGTGCCTAATTAATGACTAATATAATTTTTAAAAATGATCATACCGATCTATATTTTGGTTTATTTTAATAAAGCTATTACATATTTAAAGGGAGACTACAAACGTTTCTGAACTGTCTATCATTTTCAAGCATCTTTTAGCACTTTTTTTAAATTTCCGATGTGTTCCATAAAATCATTAAGATACAAGAACATTTTGTGAAAAAAAAAATCCTTAATAAATCGCCACAATCTTTCCGAAATTGTTAAGTAATGAACGCAGCATAAAAATGGTAAGCACATAATAAATTACAAATTTTTTACTGTCGTCTGACTTGCATATGCTTATCAATATTATCTTAAGCAAAGTTCTTAGGTTTTCCATTCTGTGCATGATTCAGATCAAACTACTAGACAGATTGAAATGGTTGACATCTCATTTTCTTCTTCATGAAAAGATACACCGGCTAAATGGAGAAAATGTTAATAAAAGGTAATATTTTTTAAGTAGCATAAAATTTATTAATAAATAAATTTTAGCATAATTTTAGCATAAAATTTATTAATAAATAAATTTTATGCTATTTTCCGAATCAGTGATCACAGTGATGCTTTCAGAATGAAACAAAATAGTTTGCTCCATTTAGCCGGTGTTTCTTTTCATGAAGAAGAAAATGAGACGTCAACCATTCCAATCTGCCTAGTAGTTTGATCTAAATCATGCGCAGAATGGAAAACCTAAGAACTTTGCTTAAGAGTACCAACAATATAGTGCGTTGGGCATTTTTATATGCAATATGATTTGGATGATATTGAATTTCCAAAATCAATTTTTTTTACCTGACTCTCTCCCCTTAAGAAGGGGTAATGATATTAAAATAATACGATCGAAAAAAAGCCGCGGAATGTCATATTGTGTCTCACCGGTGGAGTAGAGTGTGACAGATGGAGGGGAACAATGTTACAACAGATGTAAAACATATAATCCACTGAGTACAAAAAAAGCAAACTTTTAGTTTTTTCGACCATTTTTACATCATTCGTTCGATGGTATACGATGCAGAGTTATCCGATTGATATTTATGTCTTCAGCAGTGCTTGTTATGCTATACCTAACTTAGTTTTCGTTGACCACTCGAAAAACCACCACTTTCATCTTTCTCTCTTCAACAGTGTCTTTCGAAATTGTTCTATGTCTATTTCGGACCAGTTTTGGCTTCTAATATTATTCATAGTGTATTATAGGCAGCGATCGATTATTGTTAATATTAATTGTCATCGTATGCGACTATTCTCGGTCAATATTTTGCGAAGCACATCTCGGGTCGGAGACAGTGATCGCTAGATTCAAAGCGATTCCAAGCGAAAAATTAATTTCACCAATGCAAAAAGATTCGCTTTAGTGAAATTTGAATTGGGCTTCAATTTGGCGCGCTTTGAATCTAGCGATCACTGTCTCAGACCCGAGATGTGCTTCGCAAAAAATTCCATCATTAAAAATATTGACCGAGAATAGTCGCATACGATGAAAATTAATATTCTAATATTATTGTCCTAACAACAACAACTCCAAGAGATGCAACATTGAGACACACAATTCAATGTCACATTGTACCCCACTATCAAAAAACCTAATTTATTGTAATTATTAATATTTTTTCATGTTAAAAATAACATAAATATGGGCACTGAGTGAAGCACGAATAATTACTCTAATAATTAAGACCTGCACCGAGAGAAAAGATTTCATTAACGCCGAAGAAATGGGTGGATTGATTTTTTTTTCATTGATTTCAATGAAATAGTGCATTTAAATTTCAAAGAGAACATTTCATTGCCTGTAAATAAAGATTTACTTAGTGAGCATACAATAAAGAAACAGTTTCATTGTTTTAAAGAGACGTTTTCATTGGTTCAAAGAAACGTTTTCATTGATCTCTCTCTCTCGCACCTAACCTCACTATTTGGTTTTCCGGTTCTCCGGAACGAACGGCTTCGAGTTTCGAAGAGCCAAAAGCTTAGCCTATTTCTGCCGTACTTCCTTACATACTCACAAAATTTGAGTTTTATCTGCCGCGTACTTCAGGAAAAAATAGGATTCAAAATTTTGAGCTGATAAAAACGTTTCATTGAATCAGAGACGTTATCTTTGAAATCAATGAAAAACGTTCATTGGTTTAAAGAAATGTTTCTTCGAATCAATGTCACTACTTTTCATTGAGTTTGAGATCATTTAAAGAAAAGATAGTATTGAAATTCAAGTATTTCATTTCATTGGCGAACATTTCCGTGAATCAATAAAACTTTTTCTCTCGGTGTGGGCTATCAAGGAATGTGAGATAAAATATTTCATTTTTCCGGCGAGCAAAATTTTTGTTCAGAGGTGTCCAAAGTTATTATTGTTGTTTATGTTTTATGCACTATCTGTAATTGCAATTTTTTTTGCGCTGACCAATTGCAATTTAAGTTATTGTCTAGCACTAAAAATTTAACAAATTTGCACACCACAAACCCACGTGATAATGGCTGTGTCACATTGTGCCCCGTGTCATATTGGACCCCACTCGGCCCTACAAAATTTCAGTACCATCTAAATAAATTGTTTAAGGTAGTTCTGTCGCGAAGGCAATCCAAACTCATATGCATGAATTTTTGACATGTTGTAATTTAGCTATTCAATTTTACTTGCACAAAATCTTGAAGGCTTTTACCGAGTATTTGAATGAACAATTAAAACTTGAAAATCGATCTTTTTACACGGCTCTCACGGGAGGGCTGAAAAAATTTATCTTTAAATCGAAAATTAACATACTTAGATCAAAGATAGAGAAAAAATAAAAAGTACTACGGATTCGCAAATCATTCAGGACTTGATGCATCATGAAAAAAGGTGAAGTCTCCGGAATAATGTTTAATTGAACCAAGGTCAAAGTGCACGATACCGGGCCAAATGACGTTTCCTAACCTAATTATCGTAAAAATGAAGTCAAATCCGCACTAAACATATCAACTATTTACAAATAATCGTTTTAATTTGATTACGACAATTTCGAAGGATTCTCGATTATTTTTGATATTATTATTGAGGGAGTCAAAGTGATGCGTATGATTATTTTTTAAAGTCATATAGACTCTGAGATTTATGACTCCAGCGTACCGACAGAACTACCTTAATAAGAAAATATTTGGTTCATTTTTATGCCGTGAAAATCGCATTGAGCACAATCAACGAGCTTTAGGCGTCTCGTCACGCGTGGATCATACAATTTAATGGGCTGTTAGGAAGCAGTGCTCGAATTCTGTGTCATAGAGCGATCCAGCAAATCTGTTGACACGATCTCCCAGTGACTATACTCATACTATGTGTTTCTATATACAACGAACTGTGGGGATTATTGCGTCGGGGAGACGATGAGCGAGGGTATCGTAGCACGAGGAACTATATGTACCTACGTACAACCGGGAGACGACTATGGGAACTTTACCACGGGAATGGAGAATCCCATTACAGGTGGAAAGGTGAGATGCAGGTGTGCGTGTCCGGTGTACGATGATGTTGAATCCGATGAGACGACGTCGTTCTCGCACATACGCGCTCAATACCATCGCATATTTACTTACCTTCATTGGGCCTCGGTGCGCTCGAAACTTCTGTGTGAACTGTACCGCTCACATGAATCACGAATCATCTTTAATTATTCGTCCATTTACGAAATCATCTTGTTGTACCATAATTGCATTTATTTTCCTATATAAATGTATCCTATGTCTCTCAAAAGACTATAGCTAAGGTCTTAACCCTTTCCCGATGTAAAAAAAAATGTCGTAAATATACGACAATTTTCTGAATAGTGAAAAAATGGCACTTAAAGAAAATATTATCATTTTTACAAGAGAATGGATTTTCGTTTCATGAAATACAAGTGTTAGTTGCATCCTTAATAGAATTCAACTGTTTGGCAAATTTCTGCGGAATTTTTAAATGCGACATAAAATAATCCAAGCATTATTGACAAGTTCTTGTCAAGTAAATGTATTGGGAAAAAATGACGTAAATAGTGGACATTTCCTAAATAGTGAATAGTTCTGAATAGTGAAAAAATGGCACTTAAAGAAAATATTATCATTTTTACAAGAGAATGGATTTTCGTTTCATGAAATACAAATGTTAGTGGCATCCTTAATAGGATTCAACTGTTTGACAAATTTCTGCGGAATTTTTAGATGAGAATTAAATAAATATTATGTAAAGCTAATTTTAAAAAATCGAAGCATTGTTGACAAGTTCTTGTCAAATAAATGTGTTGGAATATTATAATGTATTCGAATATTCTTAAAGCAAAAAAACAATTTAGTATTTATTAAATAAAAACAACTCTTTTTCATTTAATTAAAATAATACATAAACAAATTACAATTACAAACTGCAAATCTTCCTCACGTCAATGGCGAATCAAGTTTACTTATTCATCCATTTATGAAATCATCTCTCTATACCGTAATTAATTTTAATTTCCTATACAAAGGTATTCTATGTGTCTTAGAATATTATAGCAATATAACTAAAGTTTTACTTTCAGCCAAACGCCAACTTACCAGTTGGCAAACAAATTTTTTTAAAATTGACACGTGTTTGAGAGGGCAAATGTGTAAATAAAAATTTAAACATGTACTCATAAACTTTTCAAGCAAGTAACTAATTAAATAATTTTTAAATAAAATCAACTTTGTTTAATTCGATAAAAAAACAATGATTAAAGTGTGATGCTAATTAATCAGTACAAATATTTTCCTGTTCGAGAATTACTTCATTTTTTTCCTAATTCCGCCCAGAAAAAGTAATCGCTCTCAATAATCTTTGAAATGAATTTAAAAAATCTATTTATACTGTTCTGAAGTAATCGAACGAAAATACCCCAAAACACCTAGTACAAATATAACTAAAAACACAAATTGTCAAAAAAATTGAAACTGGAATATTAAAATATATTCAAAAATTTCTCAAACTAAAAATAAATTCAATATTTCTTTAATAAAGTCAACTAAAATCAAGAGAATATGTCCATGTATCTACATAATCAATAAGCCATTAATTAACCTGTCCAAACATTCTCTGTTTTCAATATCGCTAAATTAATTTCCCATTACAATCCCAAAAAAATTTAACCGCCATGATGCTTCTGAATAAAAATCTAATACAAATATTAATTTCTACCAAACTCATAAATTTAAAGAAAAATCTATCCCCAAAACTATGCCGAAATAATCAAGCCGAAAACCGCCGAAAATTCTTCGTCATCACGTACGAGCATCTCAGGTATACATACTACACCGGCTCAGTTGAAAACACACATAAAGTATGTCAAATTTCGATTTGGCCTGGATTCTGCATAATCCACACCGCCGCTCGGGCTGATCGAACGAACGAATTACATCTCCGGGTGGACGGAAAAAAACTTTATTACGATAGTCCCCACCTCTTCAGGTATGTACCACTCTTTAGTGAATCCAATGGTGGAGAGACAAGCCAAGCTGTATGAAATAAAATGAAATAAGCGAGCAGCAGCGTTCATCACCGAGGGATATACTCATCGGTGGCCTCAGAGGCCGAGGAGTCTTCGACGTGCACAACTCGAGCTCGTACATCGTCTTCTTCGTCTTCGTCAGGTTGCTCGTAAGTAGTAGCTACGGTGCGGCCACCTCGAGTATAAGTCGCGAGCGCACGGCTGTCGAGGTATCGGGTAGGATAGAAGACCCACTCTGCAGGATCCTGAAGCGAAGCAACTCGCCGGGTTGGCTAAGTGTGCCATGTAAGTGGAACACATCGCTGCCTGGTACCAAGCGAAGTATACCAACTTCGTCCGCTTCACCCTTCACCCCCCCTAGCGGGGCCCCACGCGATCCGCGTCGTGCACGGTGAAAGACTTTCTTTAAGAGTACACTACAGTATGAACGACTCTGCGGATAGCAGCAGCAGCAGCAGCGACGGCAGCTCGCAAATGCGATGCAGAGGAAGACAACGGCGTGCTGGCACGCCAGGAGCGTGCAACAAACACGCGGCACGCTCGTAGCTCTGTCCTGGCTCTGATCAAGGATCCCTATTGTGTGTTTCTTTCTTTTTTTTCTTTTTTTTTGCGGCTTTTTGTCATCTCACCTTTGTGCCAGTTGTAATTGTAGTTGTAGTAGTAGTAGTGGCTCGGTGCGTGCGGCACTTTGAGACACACGTGTAAATTTTGCGATGCTGTTATTGTATGGTTTTAGGTATGGGAAAAAAAATATACATGTCTTCCGGTTTCTCATAACTTTTTGAGAGAGGTGACAAAGAGGATGAAGATTTTAGTAGGCGAAATTTAAATTAGTGATGGTAGAATTTCCATGGTGGAATTTCCATGAAGTAATTTCCATCTCATCGTTAACTTTGTTTAATAAGATGGAAATTATTAAGTTTATTTCACTTTTGTCGTTATATTTTAGAATTTAGTTACCGGGGCAGCACTTTTTTTAATCATATGTTTATTCTATTCTCATTTTAAAAAAAAGTTCTTATAAAATAGTTGTATGAGTTTTTTTTATTAAAAAATAACTGTTTGTTATTGAAATATTAAAATTTATTTAAACATTTTTAAACAAAATTGTCAAATTACTTTTTTTTTTCAATTTACCTACTTTTGGTGTTAATAAGATATTATTTAATCATAGTTAATTATGATTATTAATATTATAATATATTACGATATTAATCTTATTAACCCGATTAAGGATCCCAACTGAGTCTTTCGTTCTTTATCGTTTTTTCGCGACTTTTAGTCCTTGCACCTCTCTGCCAATTGGAGTAGTAGTAGTGCACCGAGGAAAAAGTTTAATTGATTCACGGAAATCTGTGCCAATGAAATGAAATACTTGAATTTCAATACTATCTTTTCTTTGAATGATCTCCAACTCAATGAAAAGTAGTGACATTGTTTCGAAGATACATTTCTTTAAACCAATGAACCTTTTTCATTGATTTCAAAGATATCGTCTTTGATTCAATGAAACCTTCTTCTTACCAGCTCAAAATTTCGAAACCTATTTTTTCCTGAAGTACGCGGTAGATAAAGCTCAAATTTTGTGAGTATGTAAGGAAGTACGGCAGAAATAGGCTAAGCTTCTGGCTCCTCGAAACTCGAAGCCGTTCGTTCGGGAGAACCGGAAAACAAAAAAGTGAGGTTAGGTGCGAGAGAGAGATCAATGAAAACGTTTCTTTGAAACAATGAAAACGTCTCCTTAAAACAATAAAACTGTTTCTTTATTATATGCTCACTAAGTAAATCTTTATTCATAGGCAATGAAATGTTCTCTTTGAAATTTAAATGCACTATTTCATTGAAATCAAAGAAATATTTCGTTGAAATCAATGAAGAAAAAAATTAATCCACCCATTTCTTTGGCGTCAATGAAATCTTTTCTCTCGCTGTGCCTCAGGACGTGCGGCACTTTGGAACACTTGCATACCTTTAGCGACGCTTTTATTGTCTGGTTTTATGCATGGGGAAAAAAACATGCATCTCTTCCGGTTTCTCATAACTTTGTGAAGGAGCTAACAAAGAGGATGGGGATTTTAGTAGGCGAGTTTTAGATTAGTTATGGCGATTTGGTTTGTTTAGTGATGAGATGGAAATTAATAAGTTTTCTAACTTTTGTCGCATTATTTTGTAATACGGTTGCGGGCATTTTTTTCTCTAAATTCTATGTTTATCCTGTGCTCATTAATTTCAAAATATTCTTCAAAAATAATTGTACAAGATTCTCTAAAAATAACTATGTGCTATTAAAATATTGAAATGCATTTAAACATTTTGAAGCAAAGTCAATTCAATATTTATCAAACAAAATCGACTATTTTTATTTAACAAATGAAAAAATTAATAACTTAGCAAACTAATTTTTTGTTTGTCAATTTATTTAATTTTGGGGTTAACAACATATCTTCTTTTATTTTATCTTCCTTATCTTTTTTTCGTGTCTTTTTGTACCTGCCAGTAGTAATAGTAATAGTAGTACCTCAGTGCGTGTGGCACTCCCATACGTTTTGCGTCGCTATTGCTATGACTTTATGCACGAGGAAAACATGCATCTCTTCCGGTTTCTCATAACTTCTTGAGAAAGATAAATAGACTTTATGGCGGAGATAAAATACATGTTTAATGATAAGATGGAAATTAATTAGTATTCTATGGTTTGAATTAATTTGCTTGGCTATTTTCTAACTTTGTCGCATTATTTTTTTATTTAATTGCGAGAGCAGCATTTTTATATATTTGAGAAGCATTTAGTGGGATCAAAATGGCGCCAAGATATATTTGGCGACAATCGAAAAATTAAAGAATATGATATTGTGAATAAAAATGTTTCTGATAAAATACTCCAAATCCGATTATATAAATCGTAGATGAGGGTTCAAACTAAATCTCCAAACAGTTTCGAATGAGTACGATAACATCAGTTATACAACATTTTTTATTATACATGTAATTTAAAAAAATGATAGTAAGTCTTTGAATTCGTATAATTTTCATAATCTTGTAATTTTTCCTCTGTAACTGAATATCTTATTAATTAATCCATAAAACCTTTTCAATGTTTTAGATATTGTAAGTAATAATATATGCCAGCATGGTGAAAATTGCTTGATAACGTTTAACATCACTGTCTCTTCTTTTAATTATTTCGTCGAATGTACATATTTTATTTACTCAATTTCCATCCAATTGCCCTCCTCAGTTGTTTATAACAAAAATTTCATCTCAAACATCGCTTTATTTTACTATACACACAGGTCTCGTAATACAACATATATTCACACAAAATATTAGGCTATTTATATAAAGAAAAATATTTTTCATGTGGTAATCCCAATTCGAATGCCATTTTTCAATAACCACACTATAAAAAATATTTGGAGAATTCATATACTGTATTTTTACTGAACTCGTGTAAAAAATTAAATTTAATGGACGAATTAAAAAATTGAAGTTAATTTATATTAAAAACACGATACTTGTAACGAATTTAGCAGAATTGTACATCATTTTTACTTGATACTCTTGTAGTAAATTGATATACCCGTTTCTGTAAAAGAGTTTCCTGGACACATGTAGTAATTATACCTTAAATATTTTTAACATTGCATAAAATAAAATGCGACTTAGAAAATTCATGCTGTTAAAAATATGAACTGTAATTCTTTATTACGGATAAAGCAAGCCCTTTTACAAAAACCGGTATATTAAATTTGATGTGGAGGTGAAATGTAAAATTACTTATACAAAATCTCCAAAAAAGTTTTTATGCATGAACTGGTATATTAAATTTAATGTACAAGTGTAATGTAAAATTAATGTATGGTACAGCAAATTCCATAATGTACTTAAATTTTACAGTAAACGTACTTGAATTATAATAAATTGCTTTAATCTTTCCAGTGTATAAAATAAAATCGATTTTTTTTTAAATTTTGCCACAAAAGTACAATAATTTTATAACACAATTGCGCATTAAATTTAGGTGCCGAGTTTATGCATAAAGACGTCCAGTCTTTTCTAACAGTACGAAAAGAGTTTGAAAAATTTTTTGAAGCAAATGCGAGTGTCTGGAGGAGTCAGCATCTCGTGCAGAAGCTCGTGAGTATCTCGTGTTTGACTCTCGGCATTTAGTAGTTATTGGTGGGTCCCGAAGTTCCTAGTGATGATCCCGCTAGGCTAGATCGTAGGTCCCAAAGCGGCTGCTGTGAGGGGCCCCGAAAAATGTGGGTCACTGACCTAACTGGTACGTGGACCGTGTAGAGGAGGCACCGGTGCGGCTGGGTGTTTTATAAGTGTATATATACCTACGCGAGATGTTTAGCTTGTGACCGTTCGAGTCACCGAACGTTCTTCTTTCTCCTCTTGGACAGGTCCACTCTTCGTTTATACAACGGCCACAGCTCAACTGGCAAAGGAATTACAACGAGAGAGCACTTCGACCTCAGGGAGACGGTAATTCCGTTACATTATTGTATTTTAACAATGCCAAGACATACATTACGCTGAAAGTACTTGACGTCAAGAAGCAGGAAAGGCGTATCTGAATTATGCTCCAGCTCTTGTAGAATTTGATGTCTTACCTGCCAAAGGTCATGACCAAATGTTGAGGAAGTGCCGAGCTACCTTAATGCGAAGATCTTCATGGTTGGGGGCTAAGAATATGGAAAAAAAATGGTGTCGAGAGAATATTAAGTTAAAAATTACGTGTTTATTGCACATTCTGTACAATATTCGTTGAATAGGATACTCGATGGTTGATTGGGAAGAAACAACAAAAAAATAATAATACTTAACAGGCATTTTATATTACAATTAAATAATGGAGGATAGAAAAGGAGTAAGAAAATTGCCATAGATCGCGACCGAATGCAGTTAATTAACGTTTAAGAACCAAGAATATGGAAAAAGAGACGAGGAAAAGTTAAGAATTACATATTTATTGCACATCCTCGGCAATATTCGTTGCTAAGGTACTCGAAAGTGGATTGGGAGAATAAAAAAGAAATAAAACTTAACAGACGGTTTATTGCAATAAAATAATGGAGAGTGAAAAGGCAGGATTCTTGCTAAAGGTTGTGACTGGAAGGTTATAAGGATTGAGGAAGATTAAACAACTTTAATGCGATGAAATTAACGTTTAAGGGGAGGTAGTCAAGTAGAAAAAATTGATTTTGGAAATTCAATATCATCCAAATCGTATTTCATATAAAAATGCCCAATGCACTGTATTGTTGGTGCTCGATGAAAGGATTTTTTACTGTCGTCTAACTTGCATTTGCTTTTCAATATTATCTTAAGCAAAGTTCTTAGGTTTTCCATTCTGCGCATGATTCAGATCAAACTACCCGGCAGATTAGTATGGTTGACGTCTCATTTTCTTCTTCATGAAAAGATACACCGGCTAAATGGAGCAAATGTTAATAAACGGTAATATTTTTTAAGTGACACAATTATTAATAAATAAATTTTATGCTATTTTCTAAAGCAGTGATTAACTTTGCTTTCAGAATGAAAAAAAAAATAGTTTGCTCCATTTAGACGGTGTATCTTTTCATGAAGAAGAAAATGAGACGTCAACCATTCCAATCTGCCTAGTAGTTTGATCTGAATCATGCGCAGAATGGAAAACCTAAGAACTTTGCTTAAGATAATATTGAAAAGCATATGTAAGTTAGACGACAGTAAAAAATCCTTTCATCGAGCACCAACAATATAGTGAATTGAGCATTTATATATGCAATAGGATTTGGACGATATTGAATTTCAAAATCAATTTTTTTGACCTGATTCCCTCCCCTTAAGGGCCAAGAATATGGAAACAAAAATGTGAAAAAAAATTAATGTTAATTTCCATTCAGCTCTTTTACCGAAACTGGTATGTTTAATTTCATATGCAAGTCAGATTAAAAATTACAATACTTTCTACTGAATCCTATGAAAATTAGGAAATTTAATATACAAAATATGCAATTTTGCTGCACTCGTGTATTGAATTAAATATATCAGTTGATAAATAAAATTTTCGGTAATTGTAAATTTGCCAACATTTTCAAGAGTGTAAAATATCGAATATCGAGAATGAGTCGAACGACCTTAAAACGGAGAAACCGACGTTTAAGGGCCATGAATATGGAAAAAAAGTGACGAGGCAAAACGTTTAAGAATGACGTATTTATTGCACAAGATACTCAGAAGTAGATTGGGAGAATTAAAAAAGAAATAAAACTTAACAGGCATTTTGATACAATTAAATAGTGAATGATTGGAAACGAAGGTAAGGACAATTGGTGTAATATAAACAGATGAAAAAACTATCAACAACAGATTCACATTGTTTAAGTGACTATAAATAGTGTTTTAGTTACTAAGAGTTATGGATAGGTACTCTATTGGTACATAACTTTATTAGGTAAATACAATACTGAATTTTTTATTCCTCTATAGACAGATTCAGTGGAAAGCGTCATTTTTGTTCTTTTCTTTTTTTTTAGCACAGTTCCGGGCTCGAATTCGTTGTCGAGACTGATTGAAGGGCTAGCCGGAAATGCTCGTCAAACGTCTGTTGAGTCACAGCAGATGACGTTTTTTTTTTACTTTTATGACAGCTGTAAAATGATGTTTTTTATGATAAAAAAAATTGCGTAGCCCGCTACGCTAGTTACAGCGTTTGAAGTAGTTGCCATTTGAAAAAAAAAGAATAAAAATAACGATTAACGACCGCGCGGCCAATTATGAAGAATTTTATAGCTCACTCAAATAATCGTAATATTCGCAGCTACTATTTAGGGACAATTATCAATTGTTCGTTTTATGCGAATATTTTTATAGCTTCATGAAAATATTATATCATTATCGTAACGAAATTTAATTAGTTTAGAACCATTAATTATTGAATGCAATCATAAAAATAATTACATGGACTAACAATTGATAGTTGTCACTTTATAGTTACCAGCACTTCAACGATTTTACTGAGTGATTTCATCCACGAGAGGAAGTCAAGTCAATATTTTTTTTTTTGCTCGTATTTAGCTCGATTTTTATTCATGATCGTAGAGGAAAATATACTATTGAATTGAACAGTAGAGAATAAAAAAAAACGAAAGTCGGAAAAAGAATAGATAATAGTACATAAAAGATTTCTTTGTGAGTAACAGAAGTGCAGATTACCGAATAAGGGAAAGGGTGTGAATAAATTATTCAAGGTGAGGATTTGTGTCGTCGAGACGCAAGATTAAACACCACTTTTTCATAAGGTAACAATCATGTTTTTTAATCGAACATCAAATAATGGTATATAAATAAATCCACATATCTAAACTTTATACAATTACAATTTTTGTTGCATAGATTCGCCGTCCAATCGAATCGAGAGAGGATCATCGAGGAGATGATCTCACCTCGACGATCGTGAATCGAACGATCGGACTGACGTTTCGCGCATAACACATTTTCGTACAGTAAACATAATAAATACTAAAAAATAGAGTTCTTTAAATAAAATTTTTCATTCAAATGACAAAATCCTGTCGCCGATAAAATTTTATTTCTACGTGCTTGTGCACCGATCGTTTGAGATCGGTATCTCGAAAACCTGCGAGGCATCCCGATCGAACGAGGGAGAGAAAAACAAAAAGTGGGAGTGAGCGAGGGGACGACAGTATAGAGAGAACAATTGTATTATCGAGACCCGTATGTTCGCTAAATCAAATAATTAAATAATCTTCGGAGATTCTTCAGGGTTTCTCTATATTACAGGGTCGAAATTAGCAAAAGTGTACAACAGAAATTGCATAATCGTCGAGCGAAAAAAAGAAGAAAAGTAAAAGTATCGAGGGAATTACAACAGTAGTAACTCTTTACAAAGATTTCGTAGTGGCTAGCTATCTTACAAGAGTGGAGGATAATGGAAGTGCGGGAAAGAAGGTAAAATAAATAATTCAAGAGTAACAGGACGTAGGAATTGGAAAGGGAAAAAATAGCGTAATTAAAAAAAACACATAGCATTATAAATAGAGAACAAAAACGAGAAATTGTGAAGGGAAAAAGGCGTTATTAGGTACATCGTAGCACGATCACATATGGTCGCGCCTCTCTTACAGTAACATTGCGTTGCGTTTCTAAAACGTTTTTTTTTTTATAACTCTTGTTTTTTTTTAAATCAACAATCACGTTTCGGAAACATTTAGTGTATCGTCAAAGCGCGCGGTGTTTATAATTTCTTCTCTGAGTGTTATCCGACGAAACAGTTGAACATTTCAACGCATATTAATATTTAAGCTTGGTCCCAAAGTACGTACGCGTACTTGATTGCATATTTTCGAATATGCATTTCGTTATATAATATAGTAAATATATTTATGTATAGTATATTATGTACATGTAGTGTGGGGTTCAAATTGAGAGATCCTCTGACGGGAGAATCGGAGGATCGATATAAATATAATTAAGATACAAACAACACCAGCGCACTCACAGAATTGATATTTATTTATGCCGCTTGACTAGCGGCTGCTCGGTGCGACTCTTCAAGGTTTCATACCTTGCGAGATTATCTATTTCACTTCCTCCCGATCATTTCTCCCGATGACAAAAGGAGATAATCGTGCTGCCGTATTATCATCAACAAAGTCATGTTGAGGAATCTCTCCATCCCCACTTTCCATCACACTCCGCATATTGATTCGCCTCCTCGAAGAGCCGATACGTTCCATTGATCACCTTTAGTCAACCGTCAAGACTGGCGCGCGACTGTCACACGAGAGATCTTTGATCCACCCTCGTGATTGGTCCGCCTGTTGCTCAATCTTCCACCGGGACTGCAAACGCTTTTTCCGGTGCAATCCGGATTTAAGCAAGTAGTTTAAGGTCAAAAGCCTGAGGCTCTAACGGCGAACGCACAATTCGTCATCGAGCTTTATGGCTGGCGCCTTAATTCGATCATTAGTCCCTGCCGATCCTCTTGTGGATCTGTTGATGTTTAATAAGATGAGCCTTCTGTCGAAAAGCCTTTCCGCAAACCTCGCACCTAAATGGTTTTTCCCCCGTATGCGTTCGCAGATGAACTTTGATGTTGCTCTTGTTGAGAAAGCCCCTGTTGCAGATTGAGCATCTGTGTACCGGTTTTTCCTTACCGCCAATGAGACCCGATTCCGTGCCATAGGGAAGTGCACTGGTAGCGCTTGGACTTTTTTTCGAAGGGTTCTGACTGCCTGGACCAGGACGCGGTCGCTTTCTGTGATCCCGCGAAGGTGCAGCGAATGACGTGTGCAACAAGTGATCCGGACTGCAGGACGTGGAGACTCTTCCAGGAGGACTTAGTGGTGGGTAAGGACTCGTTGAAGAGGGCGTTTCCCCGCAAGAGGCATTCTGAAGTCCGGTGTTACCAGCCTGAAGCCTTGCGGTCAATAAAGGTGCATATCCATGAGTCAGTAGACTGTGCAACGTTGATCCATGTTGTTGCGTCTGATTCGAAGGCGTAGTTGCTCCGTACATCTGTGAATAGGGACTTGGGGACATTGTCTCATGGGCCTTTGGCGAACACGCGGTATCGATCCATTCCGCAATGTCGATCCAGTCCCTCGAGCCATCAGGATCATGCTCCGAGCCTGGACCATTTCCACCTCCAGGTACAGTTGTGTCGGCGATAGCCGATCCGATTATCAACGCAATGTCCTCAATGTCGTAGTCGACCTGTTGCGTCGATTGGGGTAATTGTTGTTGCTGATGTTGTTGCTGGTGTTGATGCTGCTGTTGCTGTTGTTGCTGCTGCTGTTGCTGTTTCTGACTACCTTGGGGACAAGGCGTGCTCGACGACACAACCGGCGACTCGTAGTACTCCTGATTCGATGACGGCGTTGGTGACGACGATTGCATCGTTGGTCTCTGCGCCGACGAGGCTATCGTGTGGTAATGATGTCCGGGAATTCCATTGATGCTCAAGTGTCCCGTGTAACCCGTGAAAGGCGGAAGTGGTTTTAATTCAGCCAATGACTGGGCCGAGGCAACACCTCCCGATGATCCAAGGAGCAAAGTGTCCCAAGCATCCTGAAGACCAGCTGCAGTTTGCTTTACATCCGGAGCGTCGAGAAATTCAGGTCCCGTCGTACCCCAAGGCGACAACAAGAGGCTATCGACGCCAACAACCTCGGCTGGTGAACCTCCGACCACCATTCCACTACCTTGACTACTGTGCGGTGGCTCAACACCCGAGGAAGTCAAATGAGGAGGTCCAGTCGGCAGACCCGACTGTGTCTCGTACTTCATATCGATCGGTATGTCTGATGTTGGCGATACCACGTCACAGGACGAGGCGTTACCCCCCTTTCCGTTTCCTTGCTGCGACCGGCAGCTTGATCTGCCACCAGCACTGGTGGTTATTATGTCGTAGGGCGACGTTGCGGCGAGATCCTCCTCAGCCGCTTCCAAAACGTTGCAAGGCGAATTTCCGCTCAGGGAATATTCGACCTTGATACCACAGGAGTCCTGCTCCACCTGATCAGCCTGGCAATCGGGACCTGGCGAATATTCGAGCTTTATTCCAACTCTGCTGGCCAGTTCCTCCTCGTCTGAGTTTCTAGTCGTTGAGATTCGCGATGTTGACAGTAGGGAACTCAACAATGAGGCGTTGAAACTGGTCGTTGTCGGGGATGACAAAGAAGTGGCTATCGAAGAGTTTGTTCTCTCCTCAGCTTGACTTCTTGCTACGGAATTGTTCTCCGACTTTATTCTCACGTTCAACGAGGACAGAATACCAGTTAGAGAATCTCTGGAGGATGATGATGATGACGACGACGCGGATACCGCGTTACGCACGTTTCCGGATGACGACGTTGACGTTGATGACGCTGATACCGAAGAGGAAAATCCCAAATTTGAGGATGTCGATGCTAACAACGAGGACAACACTGTGCTGGCAACCGATACCGATGTGTGATTATTACGATGAGAGTTGTTGTTTACTCTCGATGACTTTGGTGCTAACAGTGCTGAAAGCACGTTGTCTGTTGTTGATGATGACGACAACGATTGGGACGATTGTCTAGATGTTGTTGTCGTTCCCCCGATTATTCCGTAGGGATTCGATGACGATGATGCCGATCTCACGGCATCTGTGCTGCACCTCGATGATATCGCGTCCACGTGACCAAAAGTTGAGCTCGCACTCGTACACGTTGTTGAGGCTGAGCTGAATGAAGGTAAACCGAAATTTCGGTTTATCTGTTGCTGATTATGATGGTTGTTGTTATTGTTCGCCGTGTTGTTGTTGTTATTGTTATTGCTGTTGTGGTTATTTGTCTGGTAGTGATGCTGTTGGTGCTGCTGATGCTGCTGCTGCTGTTGCTGCTGCTGTTGTTGTTGTTGCTGCTGCTGATGGTGATGTTGATTGGGCGATGCGAGGAACGAGTACGACGAGGTCGGGGGACTCGAGGTACGTTGCAACGCGCTGCAATACTGGTTGTTGTTCCCTGGAGGCCCCTCGTCGATCCTCGGTGGCCCTGGCGTAGAGACCGTGGGGAAGAGGGGACCAGGATTCCACCAGGGATCCACTCTACTGCCGGGGGTGCTGCAACCGCCAACGGCGCCGCGAGGACCTGGAACAGGAAGAGGTCGACCTTGGAAAAATTGCTTCTCTTACATCACGATTATAATAAACAACTTTTTGTATCAAAAAATAAAATGCGACATATTGTAAGCAGAATAACATGTAAAGTCACATAAATAAAATTTCGAATGATGGCACAATATTTTTTGTTAATTTTATAACTATCTTCGTTGTGAAAAAATAATAAATTTAATTTCGAACACATTATAATGGCACAATTATTTTTTGTAAATTTTATAACTATCTTCGTTACGAAACAAATAATAAATAAAATTTCGAACACATTATGATGGGAAATAATTTTTTTTTTAAATTTTACAACTATCTTCGTTATGGAAAAATAATAAATTTAATTTCGAACACATTATGTTGGCACAATAATTTTTCGTAAATTGTATAACTATCTTCGTTACGAACCAAATAATAAATAAAATTTCGAACACATTATGATGGGAAATAATTTTTCGTAAATTTTATAACTATCTTCGTTACGAACCAAATAATAAATAAAATTTCGAACACACTATGATGGCACAATAATTTTGGTAAACTTTATAACTATCTTCGTTACAAAAAAATAATAAATAAAATTTCGAACACATTATGAAGGCACAATAATTTCCGTTAATTTTGTTTACTATAAATCTTAAGTAACTCCGAAAGTAAATAAAGACTTGTGAGGTATTGCGTTTTTTATTTATCTGTTAAATTGTTTAATTGAATTTTAAACTAATTTTACAGAAAATAGAAAAAAATTGAGTTGGATGCCCTAGAGATCCAGGATATTTTGGTGAGTTGCAACTCAATGATTTTGATGCAACAACGTTGCAAACTTACATGCTATAAATGATACCGCAATAAAAAAATATCAATTCGCTTCAAATCATGAAAAAATATACTAAAAATCAATAACATCGAAAAACCATAATTTCCCAACTTCCATCCCACAAATTCATAATTCCCTATAATTTACTTCCAGCTAAAGACTCAATACAATATCTATTCGTAGCATTGTAACCACCTACACACAATCCTCACTATTCTCCTCGACAAAACTCCCATGCGCGTCAATTAGTACGGCACGAAAGAAAGTCGCCTCATCTCGCGATCCATCGATCGTGGCAGATTCTGCGGATGAAAAAAAAAAGAAAAAAAGTGTGGCTGAGGTGGTAGTAGGAAACGAAGCATGTCGTGTGGCGGTGCCACACCGTCGGCCACACCAGGAGGACTCGATCGAGCTCTCGCGGTGAATACATACAGTATAACCTACCTAAGATTGGTTGGTTGGTTGGCTGGACGACTGGTTCAAGAGATGGAGGGGAGGAAGAGAGGAGGATATACCTGCTTCGTGTGCTGACTCTGTGGGTAGGTGGTTTATAGTACGCTTATAGGTGTACAACGCCTGACGAACGTTTGTTCCTTCTTTTATTTGGTAGGCTATGTGGGTAGGCACTAACAGCAGCAGGAACAAGATACATATACATATATATCTCTATATATATAGATACATATACATATATCTTTCTATATATATATATATATATTTATATCGGCGGCACAGTGAGCCACGTTGGTGCTCTTCGTCGCTCACATCGCTCGCGGGACGAGAAGAAAGACTTGCTCCTGCTAACTAGGTCAGTGGCACGCAAGCCGCGCGTTCAGAGCCTGCACCTCCACGACTTCCATCGCTCCGTCTCCACTTCCTCCACCGCGACTCCCCGATACAAACCAACGACCAAATTGCTGTGGTTAAAAATATATTTTGCGATCACATTGGAAGGGGCACGGAAATCGGACTGAATCGGCGGTTCGGGAAGTTCGGGATACAATAAGACAAGTAGAAAAGGCAGGAAGGGTCAGACCGATGTTTAACTGTGAAGAAGACTTTCTATGTGACGGAGGTCAGGTAATTTTTGGATCGAGTAATTTCGAGATCGAAAATCGGTATTGGATTATGATAATATTTTCTGGTTGTTTCAGGCAATTTTGGGCGAAAGTAAAATTGGTGAAAAAAAGGTAGATTCTAGTATCAATCGAAAAAATAGTCGAGAATTTGAATTCAATTGAACCAATATTTAGTAATTCGGGAAAATCGCGGGAACTTGGAATTTTTAGTTACTTCGTCTTATTTTGTCTCGTCCCGAACTTCGGAATTAGTACGATTCTCAATCTTCTGCAATCTATAATTATTTTCTTGTTATCACGAAGAACTCACAAATAGCCCCAAGTACAGAATTAGTACGATTCTCAATCTTCTGCAGTCTATAATTATTTTCTTGTTATCACGAAGAATCCGCAAATAGCCAACGCAGCCTATTTGCAATTTTTAACAAAATATTCATGGAAAAATGTTGCTACATTTTTTAAGCAACCTACAAATTAAAAACATGAATTACAAAAATGCCATTGATTATTTTTATTTCGTACCATTAAGCCATTTTTTCTCTCTTCCCATGAAACTTTTCTCGGATGTAAACACGTTTATACCCCAAACATTAAAAACATGATTTACCAAAAATGCCAGCGACTATTTTTATTTAATTATTTTTATTTATTAATTTTGTCTCCTACTACGAACCATTTTATTGGATGCATTTATACCCAACAATAAAAAACCTGAATATCAAAAAAAAATTCCATCGACTATTTTCATTTCGTACTATTACGCTATATTTTTCGGAAAAAGACGACCATTAAAGGTTTAAAAATCATCCCAATAATTGTGTCTCCTAGACGAAACATTTCTTGGGTGCATTTATACCCAAAAATCAAAAACGTGAATTCCAAAAAAATGCCATCGACTATTTTTATTTCGTACCATTAACCCATATTTTCCAGAAAAAACTTAGCCATTAAAGGGTTAAACATCGTCCCAATAATTTTTCCTCCTACCACGAAACATTCCTTGGTCACGTTTATACAAAAAAAAATACAAAACGTAGATTCAAAAAAATTCCCAAAAATGCCAACTATTTTTATTTGGTACCATTGAGCCCTATGTACCGGAAAAAAAAACTTGGCTATTAAAGGGTTAAACATCATCCCAACAATTTCATCTCCTACCACAAATCATTTCTTGGGCACATTTCTTACACCCAAAAAAATAAAGAACGTCAATTCCCAAAAATGCCATCAACTATTTTTATTTGGTACCATCAAGCCCTATATACCGGAAAAAAACCTGGCTATTAAAGGGTTAAACATAATCCCAACAATGTCATCTCCTACCACAAATCATTTCCATTTCTTACACCCAAAAAAATAAAAAACGTAAATTCCCAAAAATGCCATCAACTACTTTTATTTGGTACCATTGAGCCCTATGTACCGGAAAAAACTTGGCTATTAAAGGGTTAAACATAATCCCAATAATTGTGTCTCCTACCACGTGCATTATCACACGAAAAGGGATTCTCGCATATGGTACCGTCCTTGTCACTTGACAGTCGTCCGTCCTTGTCGATCGCCCGGGTGGAATGGACTCTCCGTATATACACGTCGTGTATATACGTGAGAGATAGGCGGTGGGGGTCGTCGAGCCGTGACGCGCCGTTCGGTACCGTTATCCAATGGCGTAGGAACCAGTCCCGGAGGTCGTTTTATATATTATATATATATATATATATTTCCTATAGAGGAAGCCGGACAGGAGGAAGTTCTACTAGCCAAGAGGAAGGGATGATGGCGTGTCCACGTTACTCTTGCACTCGGCTCTACGCTGCGAGACACATAGCCGAGCTCTGTGCGGAGGTTTTGTTCCAGGCGGAACGGCGATGACGCGCTTGACCGGTAACCACGAGAACGACACCCGGTGGCCGACCGGTTTTTTTTTTTTTTTTTTTTTTTTTTTTTTTGGGCCTACGACAATGGTGAGCCACTTATCAATGGGATCACTGGTGTATCCGCGCGACGAATTCGGCGACGAGAGGCCCGCGCGGCTTTTATCGTTTCTACCGATCGCCCGGAACATCGATATTATATCGGCATCGGTATATCGCCACGGTATATACCGATCTCTCTGTCTTTCTTGCGCTGGTAACCGATGTAATGGTCTCTCGCGCACTAATGTCGACCTACTGTCCACTATCCTCCGCGCGGCCTCTCAGCCGGAGAAATTTCGTGCTCACAACCGGCAAACCATCTTACAAGCTGGTATCGGCAGCAAGAAACAGCCAAAAGTCATTGGGTCGCAGAATATTTATATTCATTTCTTTTTTTTTTTTTTTGAAGGTCAATCGGCCTTGAAAGGCCATCATGATTATTATAGCAATCATTTATCTTTTAGGCTTTTTCTTAATTTATTAACTTTCTTCTAGGTAATTGAAGAAAGAATATTTTGACATTTTTTGTACATGTTGACAAATCAACTGCCGGAATTTTGGAGCCGGGGCAATTAATTTGTATAGAAAATTAAATATATGTCGTCGACTATAAAAAAAATTGGTTCACCCAAGTGTTCTAATTTTACGGCGCGTGATTTGATTCCGTAAGCTCAATTTATAATAATTATACTTTGTTTAATTTAAATTTGAGCAATCAATTTTTTGTTTGTCAGGTTCAAAAATAGTTTGTTGAATTATCATTAATTTTCTTACAAGTCAATATCAGTAACTATTTTTCACCGACTGATCAACTGTCCACACAACTGCGCTAATCTGTAAATGCGCTGATGACTGAAGATCAGAAGTAGAAAAAGCAGCGGATCTTGACATTGACGTTAATAGACCTACGGTCCCATTTATCTTTCAATTATCTACGAACAGTAGTTCAATCGAATCATATTAATTATCTTTTATTTGCAATTCAATACTTGACAGTTTCAATGTGGAAGATTAGTGGATCACGTTTTGTGTACGTTGTACAAAGTAGCAAATGCGTGCAAAATACTATTAAATACTATTACTACTACAAGTGGAAGTAGTAGCAACGTGTAGTGGTTGGCTATTCGATAGCACTCGCGGTAGTCTCGACCTACTTTAATCGTGAGGGGGTTTGAGAGGAAAGTGACTCAGCATTCCATCGAGCAGATTATATACCTACTACTGTAACTCTTAAGGCAGTAGCAGGACCCGAATTGACTACATCTACCACATGGACATCCTGGAACCCGTGGAATGGATGGCCAAAAAGATAAATACCTCCTCCCACTATTTTTCTCATAACCATCAACTGTGCATTCGTTACAAGAAGCATTATATTGTCGGTTCCTGAATCCGGTCGCGTGAAACGATCCGGCAAACTTAGCATTTCCTATAACGTTGCACTCAGAGAAATCAGTCTAATGAGTATTAAAATCAAATCCGGTATCCAATTTTAATGACACGTTATTTTATTGAAATCAAATTTATTGGAATTGCATATATCCTGTTAGGCTGGTAATTAAATAAATTTATATTCATGAATTCGATAGATGGTTAATAGAATCAAATTTATTGCAATGAAATATCATTTATTTTATTATAATATTAAGTTACATTTAAATGAGAATGTGAGGAGGAGAAAATTCTAATTCGCACGGCAAGCAACAAACCAAAACATGCATAATATTAATTTCAAGTAAATCGTTGAAATTTAAAAAATTGTAAATAATTATTTAATTCAATGTAATGCAATATTCTTTATTTTATTATCTTATTAAAATTTAAAAAACGTGATCAATTTGATCAACAAAATTAGCCCTTATCCAATTTTATTCGATTAAAATACATCTAAAATAATTATTAAATATAAATGAATATACATTTAAAATAATTATTTTGTTAATAATATAAGCTAATTTTGTTGTTGATTAAATTGATCACGTTTTGTCTTTAAATAAAATAATAAAATACAATTTATTTTGAAATAAAATACATAATAGTAAAATACAATTTATTTACCAATGGTCAACCAATATATTAAAAATAAATTGTATTTTATTATTTTATTTAAAGACAAAACGTGATCAATTTAATCAACAGCAAAATTAGCTCTGATCCATTTTAATTCGATCAAAATACATCTAAAATAATGATTTTGAATCTAAATTAAAATCATTATTAAATATAAAAGAATAATTATTGAATTCGAATAAATGCAATTATTAAATGGCGAACCAAATACATAAAAAATAAATGGTATTTTATTATTTCATGTAAACAAAAAAACTTAATCAACCAAAATTTCAGCCTTGATCCAATTTATTTCTATAAAAATCCATCATTGATGGAAACCCTTCAGACCCATTTATACGTGTCTGGAATTAACTATTTCATTTTATTTTCATTGAAAAAACTTAATCAACCAAAATTTTAGCCCTGATCCAATTTATTTCGATTGCAATCCATCATTGATGCAAACCCTTCAGACCCTTCAGTCTTTATATGTGTCTGGAATTAATTATTTTATTTTATTTTCAATTCTATCCGGACGAGTGTCTACATCGATATAGTCGTGCGTGACAAGCACGCGCCATACGTGTTTGCAGTCACAGCCCGAGACTCTACGCTGGGATTTATGCATGTATATGCGTAAATAAGTGCGTGCGGTCTCACACACACACACACATAAGAGAGAAGATATGAGAGACCAGCAGCATGCAGACATGACGCAGGTAAACCGGCGATGAACGGCGAAGTAGGACAGAGCACCGTTAACCCGCTAACAGAGATAGCCATTGGAAGTCACGGTGGGGGCGCCACCTCCTCTTCCTCTTCGTGCTGCTTCTGTATTGCCTATACAACACAACTATTATGGCCGTAGCAGGAGCTCACAACTACACACAACCGAGATTTTTGCTTAGCGAGCTCGGCACGTAAGATGGCTTTCCTTTTCGTTGCGAAAAATGGCGCGTGCGAATCGCGGATACCCCAGCGACCTACTTCCGGCGCAGACGGCTAAGCCATCGTATTTATGTGTGTATGTGTGTGTGTTTGTGTGTGGGAAGCTTCGGGCGCAATAATCACCCTTGACTCGGGGAATAGTTAAACTTACTTCCTTAATTGTCATTTTTTTTTCTGATCTTGATGGCTGTTTTTTTATTATAATTGAACCTGTGCTCATTTCTTTCTGCACGCTGAAATGATTTAGAAGATTACTGATGGGCGGGGAGATTAATTTATTTGTTAGTGAAGTGAAAAAATAAATGTTTAATGCATCAACTTTTTCTTCATGCAAAAGGTCAAAAATTATTTTTTCTAGTTAATAATATAAGATTTTATCAAGGAAATTTATCATTTGTATATATATATATTTTTTTAAAATTAAAATTCGTTTAGAAGAAGTTTGTAATACATTTGTACGGTAAACACTAAAATTGGTTTTGTTGCTAAAGAAATGCAATTCTTAATATAGTTATTATTTATTGAAATGAGTTTGTTTTTGTTGCAAATAAATATTGTGACTGTATTTAAGTCGCCAGGATTTAATGAATAATTAGGTATTAAAATACCGTCAGTATTTTAATTGTCGTACTTAATTTGACCTGTCACGTGATTCGAGGCATTTGGTACAGTTAGACGTCGAAAACTTTCTCATTAATTCACTTGCTCGTGTATATGGCCCGTGTGGAATTTATTTACCTTAGATAGCACGAAATATGTGGGCATTATCGATATCACTATTATAGCGGTATATAGACCTGGTTATACATACATTTTGCTGTACTTTACTATGTTAGTACGTACAAACGATCTTCCTTCAGAACGTACCGCCATTATGTGCGGGTTCCGGGAGAAATTGTTCTAGTCGGACAATTAGGTGAACTCCTCATGGAACTAGAATTACTATACGACCACTACATTGTATGCCGACATTTACTCGAGTATGAAGGAATCCGCTTCCGGGTTTGAGCCGTCGAACCGAAATGCTGAATGTAATGCTGCGGAAAATTCGACGAGGATAAAGAGGCGAGAACGCAGTGACTTGAATGCCTGAATTGGTTCATCAGAACTGCTCGGAGACTTCGATGCGTATTGCAGCGACATAAGCGAGCTTTTTGCCTCTCACAATGCTACACTAAATGATTTCTTTTTACAACAACGTTTAAAAATTTTACTATATTTATTTTAATCGAATTCGTTTTACGAATTAATAAATGAATAATAGCCGGAATAAATAGATAACATCCTAATCTTTGAAAAATGTAATTACGACTAATTATGTAGTTTTCTTAGACTTTTTTTTTAGGAAATTATAAATTTGCATTGTCATTTATGTATAGGAGGAATTTTTTTATTTCGTTTTTCATAATTAAAAATAACTTCGAAAAATTAAATTACAATTTATTCGCTGCCGATTTCATTGTTCTTTTGTTCTAAAATTTGCTTTGCATTATTTTCAAAAATTAAATAAATTAGTAATTTATTTTTCATAAAAGAGTGACGAAATTCCTTAAGCAGGAAAATACATTAAGGTTATGTACAATGAATAAATCAATAATGCCTTAATCATAAATTTACATTGTCATTTATGTATAAGAGGAATTTTTTCATTTCGTTTTTCGTAATTAAAAATAACTTCGAAAAATTAAATTACAATTTATTCGCTGCCGATTTCATTGTTCTTTTGTTCTAAAATTTGCTTTGCATTATTTTCAAAAATTAAATAAATTAGTAATTTGTTTTTCATAAAAGACTGTCGAAATTCCTTAAGCAAGAGGATACATTAAGGTTATGTACAATGAATAAATCAATAATGCCTGAATCATAAATTTGCATTGTCATTTATGTATAAGAGGAATTTTTAAATTTCGTTGTTCATAATTAAAAATAACTTCGAAAAATTAAATTACAATTTATTCGTTGCCGATTTCATTGTTCTTTTGTTCTAAAATTTGCTTTGCATTATTTTCAAAAATTAAATAAATTAGTAATTTATTTTTCATAAAAGAGTGACGAAATTCCTTAAGCAAGAAGATACATTAAGGTTATGTACAATGAATAAATCAATAATACCTTAATCATAAATTTGCATTGTCATTTATGTATACGAGGAATTTTTTCATTTCGTTTTTCGTAATTAAAAATAACTTCAAAAAATTAAATTACAATTTATTCGCTGCCGATTTCATTGTTCTTTTGTTCTAAAATTTGCATTGCATTATTTTCAAAAATTAAATAAATTAGTAATTTGTTTTTCATAAAAGACTGACGAAATTCCTTAAGCAAGAACATACATTAAGGTTATGTACAATGAATAAATCAATAATGCCTTAATCATAAATTTGCATTGTCATTTATGTATAAGAGGAATTTTTTTATTTCATTTTTCGTAATTAAAAATAACTTCGAAAAATTAAATTACAATTTATTCGCTGCCGATTTTATTGTTCTTTTCTTCTAAAATTTGCTTTGCAGTATTTTCAAAAATTAAATAAATTAGTAATTTATTTTTCATAAAAGACTGACGAAATTCCTTGAGCAAGAAGAAGGTTATGTACAATGAATAAATCAATAATGCCTTAATCATAAATTTGCATTGTCATTTATGTATAAGAGGAATTTTTTTATTTCGTTTTTCGTAATTAAAAATAACTTCGAAAAATTAAATTACAATTTATTCGCTGCCGATTTTATTGTTCTTTTCTTCTAAAATTTGCTTCGCATTATTTTCAAAAATTAAATAAATTAGTAATTTGTTTTTCATAAAAGAGTGACGAAATTCCTTAAGCAAGAAGATACATTAAGGTTATGTAGAATGAATAAATCAATGATGCCTTAATCATAAATTTGCATTGTCATTTATGTATAAGAGGAATTTTTTTATTTCGCTTTTCGTAATTAAAAAAAACTTCGAAAAATTAAATTACAATTTATTCCCTGCCGATTTTATTATTCTTTTCTTCTAAAATTTGCTTTGCAGTATTTTTAAAAATTAAATAAATTAGTAATTTATTTTTCATAAAAGAGTGACGAAATTCCTTAAGCAAGAAGATACATTAAGATTATGTACAATGAATAAATCAATAATGCCTTAATCATAAATTTGCATTGTCATTTATGTATACGAGGAATTTTTCATTTCGTTTTTCATAATTAAAATTAACTTCGAAAAAATAAATTACAATTAATTGGCTGTTAATTACATTGTTCTTTTTTTTCTAAAATTTGCTTTGCATTATTTTTAAAAATTAAATAAATTAATCATTTGTTTTTCATAAAAGACTGACGAAATTCCTTAAGCAAGAACATACATTAAGGTTATGTACAATGAATAAATCAATAATGCCTTAATCATAAATTTGCATTGTCATTTATGTATAAGAGCAATTTTTTTATTTCGTTTTTCGTAATTAAAAATAACTTCGAAAAATTAAATTACAATTTATTCGCTGACGATTTCATTGTTCTTTTCTTCTAAAATTTGCTTTGCATTATTTTCAAAAATTAAATAAATTAGTAATTTATTTTTCATAAAAGACTGACGAAATTCCTTAAGTAAGAAGATACATTAAGATTATGTACAATGAATAAATCAATAATGCCTTAATGAGCAAAAAAAGAAAAGACAAATAGTCATTAATTAACTCTCTTGGAGAATCTTTAATTGGCGATGCACAATAATTACGATGATTCCATAATACAGATGCGCACATTTCGTTTTGGACATTGATACGGGAATTGTGTATCATCAATATTCCGTTAATTGGTAGTCGTGTAGTGCATGTGGGCGACATCGACGACCCCGTATTCAACGGTACCATCGAGTTTGAATCCAGCCTCGAATCTGGTGTCATTCTCCTCGTCGTCATTCGCCACGACCAAAAATAAACACACAGCTGATGTCGTAAAATCGATGAACAGGAGTTATATTCAAGTGTTGAATGCTATTGTATTCTATTGTATTTAGAGAGACGAACATCAATGGAGAAGATGAACGATGACTGGACCGCAAACGAATGAGTCAGAGTTTCTTGTGCTTTAACGGTGAATATACTATTTACTTAAATTTACCTTCAATTTACCAATAAGATATTTATTATAATATTATTAATAATATATATACCATAATACTTTAATTTAAATACATTAATATCAATTTAACAAATTAAAAAAAAAAATGTTCCTTTCTTTAATAATTGTTTATTTTCTTTTTAGCAGTATTTAAATATATCGCAAACAAAATAAATTTTTATATTTTTGTTTATTTTTTATTTTTAACAAAGTATAATGTAAGCCAAAAGAAATAGTAATTATAATTTTTTATATACAGACCAACATAATTATGCATATTTTGTCAATAAATCACGATTACTACTACAACTCATATTTATTATAATTATACTCCTTGTAATTATCAATAAGTAGATCGAAAATAATAGCCCTAACAGAAAATTCTAATTACAGGCTAATAATAATAATAATAATCGACTGAGTCCTCAATGATGTCTCACAATTGCTCATCAATATTTCTGCAGTAATATTGAAAGTTCATTACCGAGTAAATCCAAAAAGATGAGAAGCCAAAGTTGAAAAAATTAAAAAAATTCTGATGAGCAATTTTTTTTTGTTGTTTTTTTCTTTTCTTGCATTCCGCTTGGTATGTGCCAATGACTGTGACAGGTTGAAGTAAACACAGAACGCCATCGAAGCAAAGAACTCGCGGCATGCATGCATGCATGCACAGACGAAGCCGAGCTCTGCCATCAGCGACGGAGAAAGTGCGACGAGCGGCAGCCATTGAGGTAAAGGTTAAAGTTATAAGAGGGCTTATAGAGGCATATTGCTGTATAGCAGCTCGCGCTGCATAGCATAGCGCCTGAGCGAAGAAAGAGGAAATGAAACTCGCCAATGAACTCGACGTTAAGTATCACTTCTTGTCATAATAATAATTCCTCATCAGATAGAGAGGGAGAATATATATATAGATATATATATATATTTTGTTGATGAATTATTTCCGACCTGCGGCACGACCAGAGCAGAGGCATAATTAACGAGGCTGTGAACGCCGCGTCGCGGCTTCGACGCCAACTTCAACCACGACGAAGGGCAAGGCCCCAGCAGTGCTGAGGTCGCGGAGCGGCAAAATGTGGGTCAGAGCCCCTTGCACCAGTCGAAGGATCGTGTATCCCCAGCAGTGCCGCGCAGCTGAACAGGTGGCCTCTCTGTTGTACCCTTTTACACGCCTAAATAGTCTTCCAAACAGTTTGAAAAAAATCTCGTACAGAGAAAACTATAAATCGCAAATTATAACCCTTTGTAAGGAATAAAAATACATTTACCGAAAAATGGTTTTTGATTTTAGTGGAAAAAATATTGGAAGTTTGGTAACAATGCAATCTACTTTTTAATTCCATGAAAAAAATAAATAAAAATGTGTTTACCAGTGAAAATATGAAAAGTAAATGTTGAAGCAGTTTTCTTTCATTATTTGTTTTATGAATTAAAAAAGGGTTTGAAATTGAACATAGCCCAAATAGTTCGAAAAAAATCTTGTATAGGGAAAACTATAAGTCGTAAATTAACCCTTTGTAAGAAATCCTCCTTTAAATAATTATATTTTCCAAAAAATGTTTTTTGATTTTAATGGAAAAATTTTATGGAAAAATTGATAAATAGTGGAAGTTTGTTAACAATGCATTCTACTTTTTTGTTCCACGAGAAAAAAAAAGTGTTTACCAGTGAAAGTATGAAATGTAAATGTTGAAGCAGTTTTCTTTCACTATTTGTTTTATGATTTAAAAAAGGGTTTGAAATTGAACATAGCCCAAACAGTTCGAAAAAAATTTCGTTTAGGGAAAACTATAAATCGTAAATTAACACTTTGTGAGAAATAAAAGGATATTTTCCAAAAAAATGCTTTTTGATTTTTATGGAAAAAATTGACAAATTGTGGAAGTTTGTTAACAATGCATTCTACTTTTTTGTTCCATGAAAAGAAAAGTGCTTACCAGTGAAAATATGAAAAGTAAATGTTGAAGCATTTTTGTTTTAATATTCGTTTTATGATTTAAAAAAGGGGTTGAAATTGAACATAGCTCAAACAGTTCGAAAAAAATCTCGTATAGGGAAAATTATAAATCGTAAATTCACACTTTGTGAGAAATAAAAGGAAATTTTCTAAAAAATGCTTGTTGATTTTAATGGAACAATTTTATGGACAAAATTGACAAATAGTGGAAGTTTGGTAACAATGCATTCTACTTTTTTGTTCCATGAAAAAAAAAAAGTGTTTACCAGTGAAAATATGAAAAGTAAATGTTGAAGCATTTTTCTTTCACCATTTGTTTTATGATTTAAAAAGGGTTTGGAATTAAACATAGCCCAAACAGTTCGAAAAAAATCGCGTATAGGGAAAACTATAAATCTTAAATTAACCCTTTGTAAGAAATAAAATTTTTCTTTTTAATTTCAATGTAAAAATGTATGGAAATAATTGACAAATAGTGGAAGTTTGTTAAAAATGCATTTTACTTTTTAATTTCATGAAGAAAAGAAATGTATTTACAAATGAAAATATAAAAAGTAAATCTTGAAGCATTTTTTTTCACTATTACGATTGAAAAAAGGGTTACAAATTGAGCACAGCCCAAATAGCTAGAAACAAAAAATTCCGGTATAGAGAAAACTACAAATCATAAATTAACCCTTTGAATGAGATCAAAATTTGTTATCCAAATTATCAAATTTTCTCTGAGAAATAAAAACTTCTCTGTGTGAATTAATTTTCTATAATTATTCAATAGTTTGAAAAAGTAATTGTAATTATAAAATAGTTTTCGCAACAATTGAAAGTTATAACTAATAGTTGCCGGGACTAACCGATTTCTCTTAGGCTTGTAAAAATATGTAGAAAATCTATCTGATTCAGCATTTCTCTGAGCAGATGCGCATTTTATTGTTAACAAATAATGCGTGCTCATCGCTGCAATTAACTATCAGAGGGAGAAATAATACAAAGTTATTATTGCAAATACATGGAGCACAAAAGCATCGTGGCGAAGCTATTTATAGTGAGATATGAATCTCATTCTGTTTGTGATAAGCATGGATAAACAACGAGAGCGTGGAGAACAAATGGTGCTACATAGCAAAATGGTACACCATAGTGTATTATTATACGGCGATTTACGGCGTTTTCTTTGCATCGACGGAACGAGATGAATCTATTCTCGCCCCTAAATCTCATCTCCATCTCCCATTCGTGATGCGTATCATCTCCTCATGAACCGGATCATATCGAGTTTACTATATTCTCGAAATTGAGTTTACAAAAAAAAAAAAAAATTTACTAATGAAGTAAAAAGATTTTTTTTACCAGCTCAGTACAAAAAGAATAAGGAAATTGAAAACATTTCTCTAAATATAAAGACAATTACTGCATCTTACACGAAGAAAAAGAAAAACATATTCCTGACGATTTATTTATTATTAAAGCAAATAATCGGATCAATCAATTTTTTAGTTAACGCTATTATCTATTTGTATTTCCATAACATCCATGGAAATAACTTTTCACCAATTTACCGTTGTAGCAAATAGTAAATATTTTCAAAAATTTTGAAATTTCTTCTACCGACACTAAAAGTTTTTACTGAGAAATTGCTAACTCAAAATAATATACAATAACATATAAAAATAACGTAAAACAAATTTCTAAAATTCTTTAATTTTATATTAAAAATACGATTTCAGCATAAAAACTTCCAGCACCGATATATAAAATTTCAAGCAAACTTTTTCAACATTGCCGCATATAAGTGGTACTAATAATTATTTCTCATAGTCTATTTTCATTGATACTCTGATAGTATTAGTCACGAGCCAAACCTTACATTATATAAAACCTGCTAATTATCTCTTTGATTTCGATAAAACTCTCCAGAGATGGTAAGTACTGCCAATAACTGTCCTATAGTCAATAGTAGCTGTATCATAAAGCCTGTGGATCATTCCATACCAAGTGGGCCACCCAAATTTAGCATGGTCGCAAAAAATGTTCATAATTTTGTCAAAAAGTTGTTTATCGTATCACGAACATCCATAAATTAATTCAGAATTTTAGCACCTATGGTTTGCTCAAAATTTAATAACGATTTTTATATATCATTTTTTTTCAATTCGCTGTATATTCAAAATTACCGATCATACAAAAAATTTGTGCCTGTATAAAATTCAAGTTTTTGAATGTACTTTTTAATAAAAAATATTCCATAGACGTTAAAAAAAATGTCCGCCATTTTTTGATAAAACAATGTAATAATATTTTTTTTCGTCGAGACAGGCAATTCCGATTTTCTCAAAAATTCACAGAATTTCCATTATTATGCTTACAAACTACAGAAAAATCGGTGTGATGTCAAATGAACCAACATCCATAAATAACTTGAAAATTTTAGCATCTATGATTTGCCCAAACTTTAATACCGATTTTTTTTATTTCATTTATTTCAATTCGCCGTATATTCAAAATTACCGATCGTACAAATATTTTCTTCCTATATAAAATTTAACTTTTTGAATGTCCTTTTTAATAAAAAATATTCCATAGACGTTAAAAATAAATTTCCGCCATTTATTGACAAAATAAAGTAATAATATTTTCTTTGAATTTTGATTTTTCTCAAAATTTCACAGAATTTCCATTATTATGCTTACAAACTACAGAAAAATCGGCATGATGTCAAATGAACCAACATCCATAAATTCCTTAAAAATTTTACGACCTATGCTTTACCCAAAATTTAATACCGATTTTTTTTATTTCATTAATTTCAATTCGCTGTATATTCAAAATTACCGATGGTACAAATATTTTCTTCCTATATAAAATTTAACTTCTTGAATGTCCTTTTTAATAAAAAATATTCCATAGCCGTTAAAAAAAATGTTCGCCATTTTTTGACAAAACAAAGTAATAATTTTTTTTTTTTCGTCAAGGCAAACAATTCCGATTTTTCTCAAAATTTCGTAGAATTTCCATTATTATGCTTACAAACTACAGAAAAATCGGCATGATGGCAAATGAATGGCACACTTGGTATGGAATGACCCCTATAAACAAAGCCATACAGTGATGCGACCGAGTGTATAGTCAGCCAGCACTTGCGGAACTGACGAGTCGGAAGCCCCCCTTAACCCTTCCCTTCCCATCACGGCATCTCCTTCTCCGAGCGAGCGATCGCGCGCACCGGTTAATGTGGTACACTGACCTACTCTTCAGGAGCTGCTAGCGCGCGCGCGGCTCCGGAATCCCCACTTCTCTGTTATTCAGTCATCCTTCTGTTCCTTGTTTTCCCCTTCCCGATCGCACTTTAGTTGGTCGTTCTCTCACGGGACTGTTTGTCCTGCTTGCGCACCATTCGCGCTTGTCACGGCTTCAATTCGCTTTCTTTCTTGCTCTTACGTTATTATCGTATTCCCACGATTGGCTCGTGATTCCGTCTCACTCTCGGCCTTTCTCGAGCGTCATGTCGCGGTCTCCCGCCGCAATATAACGACCACGCGCTTCTTTCTTTCTTTCTTCCCTGCTTCTCTTTGGCTTCTTTCTCCGTAGTACCACGCGGTCTCCGCGATAAATATATATATATAGGATATGAGACGATGAAGACTGACTTTAGTTCGCTTGTTTCGCGCTAGGGAGAAAAAGAGCGCGAACGAAGAACAGCGACGAGAGCGAGAAGGCTCGAAGGCTTAGCGCTGCGCTAGCGCAAAAGATATCTCGTTCCACTCTGTCCGACAGTCTGCTTGGCAGCACACTGCTGGAAAGAAAGGCAGTGGGGTAGCAGGTTGATCCGCTTGTGGATTCGTACGACGAGAAATGCCTCAATGATCGTCGCGTCAAATATCTTTGCTAACGTTTCAATTTCTATTAACCGTTTGGTTAATATATTACTAAATTACTACATTACTCTAATTTGAGTTACTATTACATGGGGTAACCCTTCTGGCAGATATACATGCATTTTCAATATTTATATTTAAAAAAGAATATTTAATACAAAGAATTTAAAAAAAAAGAAAAATTTTCTCTTTATTTTATTTTAATTATTTAAGTTAAAAATTGAACACTAGATTATTATTATTATTATTATGATTATTATTATTACATTTGTAGAATAAATTATTTACACTCTTTGGAATTTGAATATCAAGTAATAATTGCATACATTAATAGTTATTATTATTATTATTCGAAATAAAAAATGTGTTTTTTTAATAATTTCAATTTCATGTGTATACTGTTGAGATTATTTAGATTGGAATTGAATTTAGCATGGATCGAAAGGTCTGGAAGCTATTCCGAACCTTTTTTGGTCACCAAAATGATTTTTGACTCTGGAATAATTAAGAGAGTGGGGAAGAGCTAGTGGAGTGAGCAGGTGAATGAGAGGAAGAAAAAAAGTATCGTCCCAGAAAAGCGGGGATCCTGACACTGACACTCGAGCAAGCCGATCGAAAGATATACGTGCGATGTCGACCCCCCCACTCACCACCCCCTCTATACAACCAATCAGGTACGAGAGAGCTGTGCGCATACACCGTCCAACCATCATCGTCATGATCATGAGAAGCACGAGCGTCTCTCTGCAACTCTGCAAGGTGAGCTCTGCGATCTGTTGCTGCTGCTTGCTACTATTGCTGTTGGCATATCCCTTCTTTGACGGAATCTCTCGTCGACGACGACGGCATTGGCAACGCGAGCAAGAAGACAAGCAATGGGGGCCGGTCACTAATACACTCAAAGGAGAAATTTCACCGCAGCTATAGTATCGCGGGGTCTTTGCCTTTCCAGCTCGAACCATTGCCGTTCCCTGACGTGTATAATATACGTCGTATCGTCATCGTCGAGAGGACGTTGAAGAGTCTAAGAATTTCTAGTGGTTGCAATGGCGACCGGGCTATTAGCCCCCATGGAAAAAAAAGTATACGTACGGTTTAAAAAAAATCATATTATGACGCTCAAATTATATTCGTTATATTTGTAAATTGAAAATACTAGGACTAAAAATTTCTAGTGGCTGCAATAGCAACCAGTGTATTGGCCCCCATGGAAAAAAGTATATGTATTGAATGTATTCAAAAAATTCATATTATGACCCTCAAATGTATATTCGTTATATTTGTAGATTGGAAATAGTAAGACTAAAAATTTCTAGTGGCTGCAATAGCGACCAGAATATTGGCCCCCATGGAAAAAAAAGTATATGTTTTGAATGTATTTTAAAAATTCATATTATGACCCTCAAATGTATATTCGTTATATTTGTAGATTGAAAATACTGAGACTAAAAATTTCTAGTCGCTGCAATAGCGACCAGAATATTGGCCCCCATGGGAAAAAAGTATATGTATTGAATGTATTTAAAAAATGCATATTATGACGCTCAAATGTATATTCGTTATATTAGTAGATTAAAAATAATGAGACTAAAGATTTTGTAAATGATTGCAATGGCCATCAGATTATTTTAGCCCTCATGGAGGAAAATAATGCATGAAATATATTTAAAAAATGTCAAAATAGCAAAACTCCAAATTTCGAGTGGTTGCAAAGCGACTAGGTTATTATTTCGCATTTTTTAAAAATGTATAGAGTATATTTTTAAAAAATTCAAATACAGTTTTTAGATTTTATGGCCAAAATGTAAACCTAAAATGATATTGAGATTCAGAAAATAACTTTTTGAATACAAGTACACTGAGAGTTAAAACCTAGTAGTGGTCACTATTAATATGAGGTAATAAGATTATGCGTGTAGTATATTTATTAAATTTATATTATATGGTCAAAATGAAAATCCGTAAAATTTAAATATTAAAATTATGCTTTTTTTAATACGTATTTACCAACAAAAAATCGCGTATTAGTCACTATATACAGTAGGGCAACCCTTTGACTGCACCCTTTCTTTGATATTCTTCTCAAAACTTACAAATGGTAAAATTCCATTAGAAATAAATTCTGCACTTCAAACATCATCGACATTCAAATACGTGCTCAACAGTTAAAAAAAAACAACAATAAATGAGCTTAACTTTCAGAGTGAAAAAAAATATTTCTACAATATTTATAAAATTACTATAGTTATTATATTCGATAGTCGAAAGAATTTAATGAAACTATTGTAAAAATACAAATAATTACTAGTTGTCATACTTAATGATCATTTGGACCACCAAAATTTTTCTCAGTGTAGATCAAACGTATTTTTAAAAAATGTCAAAATTACTCATTACACAATCGCAAAGAAATAAGAAAAAAATTAATCTGTGTTCGAATTATTTTACAGTCTATTTTTCTCCATGGGAACTTTAATGAGAGTCATCGATCGGAGTTCATCAGCGCACGAATCGAAATACCGAAACGTTTTGCTCTGTCCTTGCGTAGGCGAAGAGGCTTTTGTACAGTACGAGCTGCTCTTTATGACACGGTCACCAACACCGCAGTCAGCCCCCGCATATATACCCGTTAGCAAACGGCGGGGACTGTTAGGCTTTAGTGTCAGCTCTGTCACATTCACCGTATATTACCGATGGTTCAATACAGAGGTAAAAAAAAAATAAAATAAAAAATAAAAAATATCATAAACGGGGACTAATTTAAAACCCAAAAACCCAAAAAGACCAAAATAATTTTTGTCTTGAAGTTACCTGAGAAATAAAAATTAATGAGCTTTACAAAAAAAAAGAAAAAAGCAAATTCAACTTACATATGAGCAGCGTGGTATCCAGAGTGGTATTGTTGTTGTCCGCGGGACCTCCTCTTATAAATCTATCCACTGAACGAGGCACTGTTCACCCGGACGTTTTTCTCTCTTTTATTTTCGACCACCAAACTGATGTGTCACACCGTTAATTTTTTTTTCCCAAGGAAAAAAAGAAAAATAAATAAACAACAACAACAAAAATTTATCAAAAATAAATAAATAAATTTCCGTCCAGTCAAGTCCACAGAGTCCACAGGTGAGTTATATTCGTAAAGTAGCACGTAAACGTCGAATGATGTTGTCCCAAATATTCTTTCGGCGAACCGGAAGCGATTGTAAGGAACTCTCGTCTGTTATTACGAGTGACTTTTTTAATTTCACGATATTTTTCACCCACGGAATTGAAGATAAAAGGCACTTGACGTTTTTTTTTTTTTTTTTGAAACACGAAATTTTGTTTATTTCTTGTCGTTTATCGGTTTGACCTTCGCAGTTGGTACCGAAGATCAGGAAGAAGAGGCTGTCACGTGATGACGATGTCCCTTCGAATAAGACTTAAGGGACCAAGCTCGTCTCTTGTGCCTCTTCGTTATTTGATGCGCGGCTTTCATTAGCTGCTGATCCTTGTACCACTTGATGACCGTCATGGACCGTGTCTTCAGTTGACTTCCGGTATTCCAGTAACTGACAGAAGGCGTAATAAAGGCACTGACACTCAACAGAGAGGTTTAACTCTCGTAACACAAGCTCAGGATCGATTATAAATCCTTATCTCCGTATTCACTGATAACGTCGAGACATTAAAATCGGTTTTTCAAAAAAAAACCATCACACTTTTAACCGAATATAATTTTTTTTTCAAAATAATTCGCGTTCACCAGCACCGAAAAATGGAATAATAACAAAAAAAACCGAATCGACGAAAATGATCCAGCAGAAGACGAAGAAGGCGGTCAGTTTGGTTTGCCGGCCCGGCGGCAAGAGATTATTCGAAAAGAATCACGGATAGCAAGAGCCTCTCGTCACATCCACCACCACATACCGCTTTAAATTCTCTGTCTCTTTTTTATTCTTCCCTCCAACTGTATAAATAAATATTGCTGCACAGTCTCTCGTTTTATTTTTATTTTTTTCTCTCTCTCTCTCTTTTCTCTTCTTCTTCTTCACTGTTTTTCTTGTTAACTGTTATCGCGCGTAGGGGAACTCACGGTGAAATAGTTAAGGCGGTTCCTCTTCTGTGTATGTACAGAGGAGACCGAAACGTTATGAGATGTATCGCGTGGTAGTCACCGAGAGCGTGTGCGCTCGCCTAGCGCCGGGGAAATGCGACTAATTTCTAAAAGTAGGCGAAGAAGCGAACTGGATGGCCTGTGGGCCCTTACTGTGAGGGGCCTTACGAGGTTCGAACGGGCAGGGGCCCCACTTCGAGGCCTCAACCGCTCGGGCTACAACCGAGAGCCACCGACGGACCCACAGGCGGGCGTAACCCCCTCTCCTCTCGTTACTCTCTTCCTGGTCGTTGTCGAGCTCGCTCCGTCTCGCTCTGTGTCTGTCTCTGCCGACAAATACCCCTACTACTTCATTGGGATTCTCGATCGCCACTTCCACCACTGCAAGACCACCACTGCTACGCCACCACCATTGCCACCACCACCATCGCCACTTCTGCTGCTGTTTTCTGCTACTAGTGTCTCGCCCCATCGTCATCGAGAATGAGAGACACCAGCCACCGGTATTGATACACCACTGCGATCAACAAGTGAACGAGTTTGAGGGGGATGGTTAATATGAGAAGGGGGATGCTTATTGTGAAAGAATTGGGGAGGGTATTAGAGTATAGGTAGCAGGGATTGGTTTTTATTAAGCTCTGGGTTTATGAAGGGCTGGTGGTAGCTTTGTATTTGTTCAATGCGTTATTGTTGCAGTGACAGAAAATAGCAATGCTTTAAAGGGATTTAGGTTAATTTTACACGGAGAGAAAAGTCTGTGGATAGTTAGGAGGATTTGTGATTTTAATTACTATAACTCGAGTAACGCAGTGACACGTGGGGTTTATCGACATTGATTTTATACACATAGGAGATTTTCAAATATTTATAGTGAACTTTGCGATTACCCTCGTTCCGGTTACGATACGTATCGTAAACCGTGAAATATTATATGAGCTATTACCATAAAGCCCATGTGTCATCGCTGTACCATATTTTATGCGCGTGGCACCTATATTCGCGGATCCATTTCTCTCCGTCATCAATCGATCTATCTATCAAATCAATATTTTATAGTTAAAAAATGTACGTCTTATTTTATTATTGTTTTGTAATTAATTCGTTTATTTTTAGTAGGTCATTATCAGTTTGGCCATTCTGCTGATGCAATTTTAACAACTCTGTAGCGAGAAAAATGGTTTTAGATGAAACTGGAGGGATTTCATTGATATTGAGGGACAAATTCATCAAAGTTAATGAAATAATCAGAAGCCAAGTATTGTAATATAATCTGTTTTTTTGGTAAAAATGCGTCACTACCACTTCTGCTGCTGTTGGTATGTACTACATATTAGTTTCTTGCCCTATCGTCATCTAGGATGAGAGACACCAGCCACCGGTATTGATACACCACTGCGATCAACAAGTGAACGAGTTTGAGGGGGATGGTTAATATGAGAAGGGGGATGCTTATTGTGAAAGAATTGGGGAGGATATTAGTGTATAGGTAGCATGGAATGGTTTTTGTTAAGCTCTGGGTTTATGAAGTTCTGGTGGTAGCTTTGTATTTGTTCAATGCGTTATTGTTGCCGTGGCAGAAAATAGCAATGCTTTAAAGGGATTTAGGTTAATTTTACACGGAGAGAAAAGTCTGTGGATAGTTAGGAGGATTTGTGATTTTAATTACTATAACTCGAGTAACGCAGTGACACATGGGGTTTATCGACATTGATTTTATGCACGTAGGAGATTTTCAAATATTTATAGTGAACTTTGCGATTACCCTCGTTCCGGTTACGATACGTATCGTAAACCGTGAAATATTATACGAGCTATTACCATAAAGCCCACGTGTCATTGCTGTACCATATTTTGTGCGCGTGGCACCTATATTCGCGGATCCATTTCTCTCCGTGTATATCGAATCAATATTTTATAGTTAAAAAATGTGGGTCTTATTTTATTATTGTTTTGTAATTAATTCATTCATTTTTAGTAGTCATTCATATTGCGGGACAAATTTATCAAAGTTAATGAAATAATCAGAAACCAAGTATTGTAATATAATCTGTTTTTTTTTGGTGAAAATGCGTCACTACCACTTCTGCTGCTGTTGGTATGTACTACATATTAGTTTCTCGCCCCATCGTCATCGAGAATGAGAGACACCAGCCACCGGTATTGATACACCACTGCGATCAACAAGTGAACGAGTTTGAGGGGGATGGTTAATATGACAAGGGGGATGCTTATTGTGAAAGAATTGGGGAGGATATTAGTGTATAGGTAGCAGGGAATGGTTTTTGTTAAGCTCTGGGTTTATGAACGGCTGGTGGTAGCTTTGTATTTGATCAATGCATTATTGTTGCAGTGACAGAAAATAGCAATGCTTTAAACGGATTTGGGTTAATTTTACACGAAGAGAAAAGTCTGTGGATAGTTAGGATTTCTCTCCGTCATCAATCGATCTATCTATCAAATCAATATTTTATAGTTAAAAAATGTACGTCTTATTTTATTATTGTTTTGTAATTAATTCGTTTATTTTTAGTAGGTCATTATCAGTTTGGCCATTCTGCTGATGCATTTTTAACAACTCTGTAGCGAGAAAAATGGTTTTAGATGAAACTTGAGGGATTTCATTGATATTGAGGGACAAATTCATCAAAGTTAATGAAATAATCAGAAGCCAAGTATTGTAATATAATCTGTTTTTTTTTGGTAAAAATGCGTCACTACCACTTCTGCTGCTGTTGGTATGTACTACATATTAGTTTCTTGCCCTATCGTCATCTAGAATGAGAGACACCAGCCACCGGTATTGATACACCACTGCGATCAACAAGTGAACGAGTTTGAGGGGGATGGTTAATATGAGAAGGGGGATGCTTATTGTGAAAGAATTGGGGAGGGTATTAGAGTATAGGTAGCAGGGATTGGTTTTTATTAAGCTCTGGGTTTATGAAGGGCTGGTGGTAGCTTTGTATTTGTTCAATGCGTTATTGTTGCAGTGACAGAAAATAGCAATGCTTTAAAGGGATTTGGGTTAATTTTACACGGAGAGAAAAGTCTGTGGATAGTTAGGAGGATTTGTGATTTTAATTACTATAACTCGAGTAACGCAGTGACACGTGGGGTTTATCGACATTGATTTTATACACATAGGAGATTTTCAAATATTTATAGTGAACTTTGCGATTACCCTCGTTCCGGTTACGATACGTATCGTAAACCGTGAAATATTATACGAGCTATTACCATAAAGTCCATGTGTCATTGCTGTACCATATTTTGTGCGCGTGGCACCTATATTCGCGGATCCATTTCTCTCCGTGTATATCAAATCAATATTTTATAGTTAAAAAATGTGGGTCTTATTTTATTATTGTTTTGTAATTAATTCATTCATTTTTAGTAGGTCATTATTAGTTTGGCCGTTCTGCTGATGCAATTTTAGCAACTCTATAGCTGGAAAAATGGTTTTAGATGAAACTGGGGGGATTTCATTGATATTGAGGGACAAATTTATCAAAGTTAATGAAATAATCAGAAACCAAGTATTGTAATATAATCTGTTTTATTGGTAAAAATGCGTCAGTACCATTTCTGCTGCTGTTGGTATGTACTACATATTAGTTTCTTGCCCTATCGTCATCTAGAATGAGGGACACCAGCCACCGGTATTGATACACCACTGCGATCAACAAGTGAACGAGTTTGAGGGGGGTAGTTAATATGACAAGGGGGATGTTTATTGTGAAAGAATTGGGAAGGGTATTAATTTTAAGGTAGCAGGGAATTAGGTTTATGAAGGGCAGTTGGTAGCTTGGTATTGGTTCAATGCGTTATTGTCGCAGTGGCACCCCGAAAGAAAAGATTAGTTGCCATAACCAAAAAATGAGTTGACACAACCAATCGATTATTCTATTTTCCTTACAACTTAAATGGTAGTGCCAACGATTCGTATGGTAGACTCAAATATTCGAGTGGCAATCCCAACGATTGGATTGGTTAACCTCACTGATCGCTAATCGTTAATAGGTGAGGTTACAATTCGATATGGTTGAGGCAACTGATTTTTGAGACATTGTTTACAGCAAATTGGAAAGGTAATTGTCACAACCAAACATTTCTTTCCGTACAGGAAATAGCAATGCTTTAATGAGATTTGGGTTAATTTTATATCAAACCAATATTTGATCGTTCAAAAATGTAGGTCTAATTTTATTATTGCTTTGTAATTAATTTATTTTGCTTCCTCATAAAGGAAGCTTTGTTTTCATGAAATTTTTTTTTCGCGATTTTCATGTCAAAATTTAAAAAATGGTCTAAAACGTCGAGAAAAGTATTTAGAAAAATTGTCCGGATGTATGTATGTGTGTGTGTGATGAAAGGCCAAAAATCCATATAACTGTAACTTATAAAGTATTCGACCGATTCATCTAAAATTTAAACAACATGTACAGTACTGGCTAATCTTCAATTGGTACAAATTTTACAAAAATCGCTTAACGCATTTCATTTTTATAAGAATTTTGAAAAAAGTACGTAAATGCTCTAGCTCGAACGAATTTTTATCTAGCGGACTGAAACTTCGTATTAAAATTGAACAAAGTGATGTGATCTTTCGTATTGAATTTGGGCCAAATCGGTAAAGCGGTTCGGTTTTAATGAGATTTTGAATTTTTCGAAAAATTTTCGTTTTGCTCTAATTCAGGTAAAATTTCAACTAATCGACTGAAATTTTCTACAAAGGAAAAATAACATTCAGTCCTGCTACGTACCAAATTTGGTGACGATCAGTAAAGCGGTTCGGATTTTATGTGATTTTGAATTTTTTAAAAATATATTGGTGTCGCTCTGGATTTCGTAAAACGTCAGAAATCATCAACTTCGTCAATAATTTTCATCTTTCGCAAAGCTTCCTCTATGAGGAAGCCAAAAATAAAATAAAGAAACTTCCTCATAGAGGCGGCTTTGTAAAAAACGAAATAGAATGAGGAAGCAATGTGAAAGGTTCTACTTTTTTAGTAGGTCATTATTAGTTTGGCTGCTCTAGTGATGCAATTTAGATGAAACTGGAGGGATTGTATTGATATTGAGGTTCAAATTTATCAATATTAATGAAATAATCAGAAACGAAGTGTATTGAGGTTAATTTGATATGATGAACAATGTTTTGTAATAAAAAATGTAGGCATAAGACTGTAACAATGACAATATAAATCTACTGTTGTATTGTAATATAATCTGTTTCTTTGGTAAAAATGCGTAACTACCACTTCTGCTGCTGTTGGTACTACATATTAGTTTCTTGCCCTACACGGAAAGAAATAACTGATTGCCCTAACCAAGTGCCATGATTAAATACGCTCCAAGCAACAAAATTGGTTGGGAGAACCAACTATTGGGTGTCACAACCAACCCATTGGATGTCACACCCAATCGGTTGTTTGTGACGGCCAATGGATTGGTTGTGACGCCCGATTGGTTGGTTGTGACGCCCAATAGATGGTTCTCCCAACCAATTTTGTCGCTTGGAGCGTATTTAACCATAACACTTGGTTAGGGCAACCAATATTTCTTTCCGTGTACCGTCATCGAGATTGAAAGATACCAGCCACCGGCATTAATACACCACTGCGATCAACGAGTGAACGAGTTTGAGGGGGGTGGTTAATATGACAACGAGGATGCTTATTGTGAAAGAATTGGTGAGGGTATAAGTGTACACGGAAAGAAATGTTTGGTTGTGGCAACTACGTTTTCGATTTGCTGTACACGATGTCTAAAAAATTAGTTGCCTCAACCATATCAAATAGTAAACTCAACTATTCACGATTAGTTCTCGCGAGATTAGTAAGGTTAACTAATCCAATCGTTGGGGCTACCATTCGAATCGTCGGTATTACCATTCGAATCGTTGGTATTACCATTTGAGTTGTAAGATAAATAGAATAGTCGATTGGTTGTGTCAACTCATTTCTTAGTTATGGCAACTAATCTTTATTTTCCGTGTACACGGAAAGGAATATTTGGTTGTGGCAACTACGTCTTCGATTCGCTGTACACGATGTCTAAAAAATTAGTTGCCTCAACCATATCGAATAGTAACCTCAACTATTCACGATTAGTTCTCGCGAGATTAGTAAGGTTAACTAATCCAATCGTTGGGACTACCATTCGAATCGTCGGTATTATCATTCAAATCTTCGGTATTACCATTCGAATTGTTGGTATTACCATTTGAGTTGTAAGATAAATAGAATAATCGATTGGTTGTGTCAACTCATTTCTTGGTTATGGCAACTAATCTTTTTTTTCCGTTTATAGGTAGCAGGGAATGGTTTGTTAAGCTCTAGGTTTATGAAGGGCTGGTGGTAGCTTTGTATTTGTTCAATGCGTCATTGTTGCAGTGGCAGGAAATAGCAATTCTTTAAAGGGTTTTGCGTTAATTTAAGACATGCAGGTCTAATTTTATTATTATTTTATAATTAATATTTGGGTTAATTTTATATTGGACCAATATTTTATAATAAAAAAAATATAGCCCGGAGATTGTAATAATATTAAGGCAATCTTATTATTGTATTATTATTACTTTTAAAGGGACTAATGTAATGGTAGCAACTTTAAATTTAAAAAATACATTGTTTCTTTCTTCTCCAGATAACTCGTAGCGCCAGCCAATCATTTCATGATATTTCAGCTGATGAGATCTCCAAATATAATGCAATTAGCTGGGATAATCAATCAATTAATTGACATAACTAATGTACTTTCAGAATTATCAACTAACTATTTTTAAAGTAATATTATATATTTAATTTGGTTTTTGTCACCGTTAATTATATAATGGGATTTTAGTAATCGATAGCGGTAATACTGCTAATATAAATTAGCCTAAAAGGGTCAAAATTAATGAATTCCCCATAACTCGTCACTTTGGTATTTGGGTTACTAATAACTATTAAATACTATTTACTACCCATATAAATACCAGAGTATAGACTAATTGTTAGAATATGAGGTAAATATCGATTACCAAAATATTCTCTATACATAAAAAATGCTTTTTTTCCGTTGACATATATTGATTAGACAAAACTGTAAACATAATTGAATATATCGGGAAACGTGATAGTGATGGAATGTTAATACTAGAGAATTCATTATAGTCATGCTACCTCGTTGGCACTTCAGGTTTCAGGAACTGTGTGACACGATGCCACGATTGACGAATTCGCATTAGTCTACCGATCGCACTTACTTAATGGGTCTTGTTCCCAATGACTCATCGAATGTAGGTACACGATTCTCGGCATACCGCAAGTTAACGAGACATTAAATAGCCAAAGAAACGTTTACCTAATACCTCAAGCCACTCACTCGATTCTATGTCTCATCTACGCAACGCGATCTCACTTAACGTTCAACATTTGTCTAAAAATTCAAATTCGACCTCATGAATTAAATTGTAAATATGAACCGGTGCGGTGGTCTAGTGGTTAGTGTACTGGCCTCTAGTCCAGAGAATCGGTAAGTCGCGGGTTCGATTCCCGATTTCGTTGATTTTCGTCGAAAATATAAATACAGATGTATACATGAGATCCACACAGGTATTTCTACCTGTGGAGATCACATGTATATAGCTGTAGTCCGTGTTTACATTCTCGACGAAACGTGACGTAGCTCCGGTGCCGTGAGGCGAAAAAAAAAAAATAAAAATAAAATAAAATTGTAAATATGAGGCATTTTCTGTCAGTTCAGCCACTTTTTTTTTCGACCCTCTCAGATCTATCCCATAATTGGCCACATTTTAGTACCACTTAAAAGCACTCTTTGTGAATTTTTTCAGATTTTTCAATTCATCCATTTAGGAAATGTATATTTTTTTTTGTTATTCATATAACTTCGATAGAGTAAATCTGACAAAAAAATCACACATACAAAAAAAATGTTGTTTTTCACTTAACTTTGTATTGCAATATGTCTCATATTTTTATTCGTGTTGCAAAAGCTATTTACAGCAAAAAAAATGTTAAACAATTTTTTTTACTCATTCGGACACCTTCGATATCACTGCCAATTTTATACAAGCTACAGGGATATGTCAAAAACATAACGAAAAATTGGCATAGTGGGCATCGACTATTTGAAGGAAAAAAAAAATATTTTCCAAAATTTTCGATCCAATAAATGGCTATACGCACGAATAACTGTATGTAAACCCTGAAGGCCGTGTCGTCGTTACGCGTCAAGTAGCTCTGTGGATCGATTATTTGAAGGAATAACAAAAAATAAGTAAAATAAAAAAATATATAAAAATAAAAAAAAAACAATTAAATAAATTAAATTAATTTTCTTTCTTTTTTTAATCCTTCAAATAGTCGATGCCCACTATACCAATTCTTTTGTAGGTTCTATACATGTCCCTACAGCTTATAAAAAATTGAAAGTAATATCGAAGGTGTTCGCATGAATGAAAAAAATTGTTTAACATTTTTTTTACTGAATATCACTTTTGCAACACGAATAAAGATATGAGACTATTGTATTACAAAGTTCAGTGAAAAACAACATTTTTTTGTATATGTATTTTTTCTGTCAGACTTACTCCATCGAAGTTATATGAATAATAAAAAAAAATACATTTCCCAAATGGATTGTTTTTAAAATCTAAAAAAATTCACAAAGAGTGCTTTCAAGTGGTACTAAAATGTGTCCAATTATGGGATAGATCTGAGAGCATCGAAAAAAAAGTGGCTGAACTGACAGAGAATGGCTCATATGCAAAATTTGTTAAAATATCATTTTTTCGTAAAATAATAAAAATATAATTATTTGCATCCCACCCTTCAGAAACACTAGTACAATTAAAAAAAAAACAATTATAATAATCCTCCATTAAAAAGTTCATGATCATGTATAAAAGTTATCGATACTTTTCTAAAAAATAAAATAAAAGTCACCAGCGATTTAACGAGATATTAAAGAGCCAAAGAAGCGTTTGCCTAATATCTTAAGCCACTCACTCGATTCTATCCGAGTAGAAATTCAGCTTCGGGGAATATCAGGCCCTAGCGTGGTAGCCGGATTTAAATCTAAGGCCCCTGCATGGCAACCTTATACGGGCCTCGCAGGAAAGTAACGCAGTGCATGATCAGGGCCAGATTAAGTTTTCCAGATAAGGGCCGGATGGAGGCTGCCCTACTAAGCCCCTACTTATAAAAACGGCAAATAAATTACAAAATAATTATCTGCGTTCATCGAATTCGATTTATTTTGCACTTTCTATTGGATATTCGACCTTATTTAGTTTTCAGTACATATTAATTGCTGAAAAAAACACATGTAAATTTATTTGTCGTTGGTGGGAATCGAACCTTGATCCTCTGAGTGACAGTTCTGCGCCTTAGCCCAATCGGCCATTGACATCTTAGAAAGTTTGTATATTTAGTGTCGATTTGAAGTATACTTAAAATGAAAACACGTCAAGACTGTACATCTATTTATTGTGACTCCGACCGAAACATTCAAAATTCAAACATGATGGGGCGGTCTCCCATCCAGGTACTGGCGTTTGACGGTCAGTACCTGGATAGATTTCAAAGTAATTCTAGCGGTACAGTCCCGTAAAATGTGAGTTTCAGCGAAAATTTCGAATACTTCTCGATGGGATAAAGATGTGAGAAAATCCAGCACACGCAAGGTGCTGAAAAGATTGATTTTGCATAACAATTATTTTTAAATGTTTTTAAAGAATGCCATATCTAGCCCTTACACAAACCTGATAAGGTAAATTTACGGCATATTTTAAAAAAACTATGCCATACGAAAACCGTATGCGGATCTAACCAGGGAAAGTAAAGGTAAATTGGACAAAATCTTGGTCCAAATGCCACAGGAAGACCTTATGCGAAACGGATAAGGTCGATGAATGGCATATCTATATGAGGTTACCTGTACAGCCCGAGATGCGCCTGATCCGGTGGAAAGACGGCATTTTTAAAGTAGAATGCCATATCGCGGCCTTACATGGACCTGATCAGGTGAACTTACGACGACTCCTAAATAAGGTTACCATATCTAGCCTGGCATCAGCCTATTATCCAGTGGAAAGACGGCATTATTAAGTACGAATGCCATATCTGAGCCTTACATGAACCTGAGCAGGTGAATTTACGGCGGCCCCAAATAAGGTTACCGTACCTAAAACTGATCTGGACCTCGTGTGACAGCAGGCATGCCTGATGAAATTTCTACTCGGGTATGACTCATCTATGCAACGCGGTCTCACTTAACGTTCCAAATTCTTCTAAAATTCAAATTCGACCTGATGAATAAAATTGTAAAGTTAGAAAATTTGTTAAAATATAATTTTTTTGTGAAATAATAAAAATATAATTATTTGCATCCCCTACTTCAGAAATAATAAATATATAAATAGTAATGTATAAAAATCATCAATATTTTTCTAAAAAATAATATAAAAGTCATCAGCGATTTAACGAGACATTAAAGAGCCAAAGAAGCGAGTATCTAATACCTCAAGCCACTCACTCGATTCTGTCCCATCTACGCAACGCGATACCACTTAACGTTCCAACATTTTCTAAAATGCAAATTCGAACTATTGAGTAAAATTGCAAATATGAAAATTTGTTAAAAATATAATTCCTTCGTAAAATAATAAATATCATTATTTGCATCCCTTCTTCAGAAGTACTAGTACAATTTTTAAAAAACCCTTAATTTAAAGAACAATTATAAATATATAAAAATCGTCAATATTTTTCTAAAAAATAAAATAAAAGTCATCAGCGATTTAACAAGACATCAAACAAAGATGCTTCGAAACAATACCTATTCCTCCACTATAGCTAAAATGCTAATTCCAAGACTTAAAAGGTTAGTAAACAAAAAAAAACTCCTGGGCCATTAAATACGGTCAATTAATTTTGTTCCGTTTGCAACACTGTTTGTCTCGAAATATCGGCTAATATTGCGGAGGGTGATGGTAAGAAAAAAATCGTATAAGACGCGTAAGGATTACGCGAACGTGCGCAAAGTTGCACGATTCATTTTAGTACTATAGTCGAACGCTTGGAAGAATTTGTTCTTCCGGCACAACGGCAGGTCCCGTACCGAGTTTTGACTCTAATTGGCAGTGAATTTCGTAATTCTGTTATGGTTACCTTCACGTGAGGTGGAGGAGCACGATATAAAGTGTACTTTATACTTAATATGTTTTATGCTTTTTACAACTTACCTTCTACCTCTACCACCATTGGTTAATTATAATTGCGACGGACTCGTGCCGACCAACAGCTCGTAGAATAATACAATCGTGCATCGAGTGAGGCCTGGCGAAGTGGGATTCGATGCACGGCAGCCGGCTACATGGATCTTCATACGCTTTCAGCACATACCTCGTCATGGTCTTTTATCACAGCTGTTCGAGCTCTCCTTCAAGTCTGCATTTTCTCAGCTACTGTGCACAAAACTGTATAGTGCTACTCATATTATTCTGGTCTTTTGATCCCTAGTCAATCGATCGACAAAAATTATAAATAATAATAATTTATTGACAATTGTTTTCGCGTAAAATGAACAAAATAATTCATTGTTTATCGTTAGGTACTGAAACGATTAATAAAAGAGTAAATAATTCTGTAAATTGTAAGCAAGTATTTATTTGGTATTAACATTGAGTAAGATGAAAATAATTGCATTGTTCACCGTTACTTATTTTTTTGGTATTGTTCTCGAGTAAAATGAAAAAAAAACAAGGATGCAAAGCAGAAGACAAAAATTATAAAGAATAATAATTTATTGACAATTGTTTTCGCGTAAAATGAAAAAAATAATTCATTGTTTATCGTTAGGTACTGAAACGATCAATGAAAGAGTAAATAATTCTGTAAATTGTAAGCAAGTATTTATTTGGTATTAACATTCAGTAAGATGAAAATAATTGCATTGTTCACCGTTACTTATTTTTTTGGTATTGTTCTCGAGTAAAATGAAAAAAAATAAGGATGCAAAGCAGAACCTTGCACATTACTTCCTCATTATATTTCGCTTTTTATAAAGCAACCTCTAAGAGGAAGTATGGGAATTGATTTTGGGTTCCTCATAGAGGAAGCTTTGTAAAAAGCGAAATATAATGAGGAAGCAATGTGCAAGGTTCTGCTTTGCATCCTTGTTTTAAATAAATATAAATAAGCGCACACTCTCGCTTTGTGAAAATATGATAAGTACAAACGGTCCAGAAACTCCCTCGAATACTCTATCTTCTCTGTTTTTTTTTTGTAGAACACGATAGAAATCGGTGGTTTTCGAAATTTCATTGCGAAGCAAGGATATGGCTAGTTTATACAACATAAATCGCTACTTTTCGCAATATAGACTGTACAACATCGCTATGAAAATATTTTATCGTTCAACATTTTTGGGCTATTTCTGACGTATTTTTCTGTTAATCATGAATTTGGCACTCATTTGACGCCCAGCTCGATATTTGATACCAAAATTCGCATCACAGAAAAAAAAATCAAAAAATTCAAAAAATCAAACTCTCATAAATTTTTAACGTTTCAACCGATCTTAACCAAATTTAATAGGGATCACCAGTGTACGAAAGCTCACGTACATACCAATTTTGAGCTTAATATCTCGAAAATTAAAAGAGTTATCGCGTTAACAGACATTTTTGAAAAAATTCAAAACTGCGTAAAAATTTAATGATGATGGGGATTTTTACAAAAATTGGTATGAACGATGAGGATTGACCCCTCTATCTATGGTGTAAATTTCAGCTCTATATCTCGAGCCATTCCCGAGTTATAAAGGTTTACATTTTTTCTTACAATTTTCTTACAGATATTTTTTCTAAATTACTTTTCTCGACGTTTTGGACTATTCTGAGTGTACTGACATGAAAATCTCGAAAAAAAATTTTTTCGCGAAAACAAAGCTTCCTCTATGAGGAAGCAAAATCCATTGTTCATTGTCAGATTCTGAAATGGTTAATGAAAATGTTAATAATTCGTTAAATTGTAAACAAGAATTTATTTGATATTGATTTCGAGTGAGATGAAGAAAATTGCATTGTTAATCGTTCATTTTTTTGCGATTGTTCTCGAGTGAAAGAAAAAAAAACAAATTCATTGTTCATCGTCAGATTCTGAAAGGGTTAATGAAAGTGTTGATATTCGTTAAATTGTAAGCAAGAATTTATTTGATATTGATTTCGAGGGAGATGAAAAAAAAATCTAATTGTTGATTGTATGATCCTGAACCTATTAATTGAATTGTAAATAAATTTTTTTATTATCAGCAAGAATTTTCCTAAAATTCTTTTTATATAAAATAATCTAAATTTAATTATTTGCATTCTCTGCTTCAAAAGTACAACAATTAAAAAAAAAACATTTTTTTACACGTCCAAACTGCGATTGTGAAAAAAAACTTCAAATGGCGAAAAATCATTAATATTTTTATAAAAAATAAAGTAAAGCTAATCGAACGTCAAAATATGAAGACCAGACCCAAAAAAAAAAAAATCCCTTCCAAGCCAAACCGACCTTTGACCGTTAGTTCGTGCAATTCGTGCCACTCGGATATGCCATCCTCCAGCGCGTCGAAGATGAAAAAAAAGGAGCAACGGGACCATTCGTACACGAAAGAAGTCGAAGTCGCATCGCGTCAGAGGTTGAAAAACGGGACTTCCTGCAAAGCAGAGCCCACAACGCAAAAAAAAAACGAAAAAAAAATGCCGCTATACCGGAATTCCTCGAAGGGGCGAATTGGTCGCCGCTCCTTGACGAAAGGATTACAGAAGGATCTTCCGTCCTACGCCAAGATTTTTTTTCTTTGCTGGTCGTTCAGTAACCGAACTGCAAAATCCGGAGCCTTGAAAGCCAAAGGGTTGAAAAACGGGAGTTAAGTCCCGAAAAGTGGATTACAACGCTGTAAATATTTTCGTCCTGGAACCGTAAGGACCACCGTTGGTTCGCCTACTTTTTTTTTGGGTACCATTTTGCTTTATCGTCGTCCTAAGGAAAAACGGTAACTCGGAAGGACCCCAAAAAAATTGGGTGCCATGAGGGAGCTGCACAAGTTATTGCAGAACGACGTAGCTAAGAAAATTTAACCGTTAATGCCTCTATTTGAGCTGGAACGTGCAATCACGCTGAACAAGAAGTCTTTCGATCAAATACCGATGTCAGTATTTGATCGATTCTGGACTTGCCATTAATATGAACTTGTTTCTCTGTGAGTTTGTACAAAGAAAATGGACTTATGGAAGAGAGCTTCGTCTACACTCAGCGCCTTTTATAACCCCCCTCCCCCCTTCTTGTGGCTATGGCCATCACGTCGGTTACACTTTCGTTACCGCGGCTGGCGGTACCACTCGGGCACGCTCCGTTCCCCCCCGAGTAACTCATCGTCCGGCATCAGAATCCACAACTATTACGACGCGTGCGAAAAATTTCTGGTCATCAACTGTATTTGATTATTTTTTAATAACAAAAGTGTTTAACATTCTCTACTTAAGAGGATCCACTTAAAAGTTTTACAAATTTTTATGGTCCTGCAATTGCATATGGGCTATTTCTGGCCAACGCATTAAGCGTTCAACGCTGACTCCTTCCAATTCGCTACATATTTTTTTAATACTATTCTATATGCTCGAAAAAACACTTTCAATTTATTTTCGATTTTTCTTACTGAAACTTTTTTTTCATCATCTGTTTCGACAGAAATTTAGCGTGCTAGGTTAAAAATTTGAAATTATTCTCAGAAATCCTGTATTAGATATCAACATTTTTGAACTATGACCCAGAGTGGGCAAATGATTGCGCAAATTTTAAAGCCATTTTTTCGAAAAAAAAGCTGTTAAAAATAGAAAGATTTAACACAAAATGGCCATTCATGATCAGTTATTGCGTAAATATTTTATATATAAGGCAAGATTATTTTAGAATTTTTGTGAAGCATTTTTTTATCGATATAATAAAAATCATTGTTTTTACAATTCTTTTTCCCACACCAATTTTAAAAAACAAAATTTGCTTGCACAGCGAGATTTTTTTAATTTTTTAGTATTTCGACTAGTCATCATAAGGGTTGTAAACCTCATTTTTAATCTACAACATTTATGCTTTCGTCATTATATATTTTATTATTCAATAGTAATAATAATAATTATGTACATATCCTATTACATAAAAATTACAACATCATCTAAACCAAAGAAAACCACGAACTGAAGTACTTCGGTCGAAGCCTCGTCAACAATTAATCTTTTACCGGCCAAGACATCGTCTTGTTAGGACAATATCTTTTCTTAAATTTTGAAAACTTTTCTGAATAAAAATAGTACAAAAATAGCACTTTCGAAAAATTCACTCTTTACATTTTACGTGTGAATGTATTTTTCTCTCAAAAAATGTAAGATATATTACTAATGAAATTCCACTGCTTGTTAAATTTTCTCCTAAAAAATATAATTAGGAAAATTTGCTATTCCTCCTTTTTTTAAAATTTGCTAATAAATTAGGAATTTGCTATTCCTCCGAAGTAGCAACTATTATAACTATAATTATAAGTTATTAATCAGTAGGGCGCTTGTTATATTTGTAAATATTTTACCGATCCTTAGTTATTGTCAATAAATATTTTAAAAAATAATAATCACATCAAAATTCGAAAATTCACCGATAATTTTTTGTTGATTATTAATAAAATTAGCTTTCTTACGAAATCATTTTCACTGCATATTTAACAACCTGCAAATTTCAATGGGTTCGCAGTGCAAATTGGATTTTCGATTTGTATGCCGTGCGAAAGAAAGGCGTTAACCATTTTTCGGTACAACGCGTGATGCTTCACGAATGCGGAAGACTCGACACTTGGATTGAGTTGTGGGTGGAGCCCGAAGAATCCGAAGGGCCCAAATATTTTGACAGCACCCTGTGTACCTCGATGTCGAAGCGCGCGGGCGTGCTAAAATTTACGACCCGTTTTTGTACTGACGTACGTAGTACAAGACTACAAAAACGGTGCTGCCGGTGCGTTGCCTCGATCACGGTCAGACAGTGATGCCTGAAGTAATATACTCAGCTTCTTTTCCCTGCACGAAATGCACCCAAAGATATGGGGTGGTGGTTGTGCCCCTGAGAGCACGAATAACGAACTCCTGGCATTTCTTTTTCGTCTTCCAGACTCTCTTATTCTATCTCTTTTCCTCCTTCTTATTCTCGTTACCGTTAGCAAGGAGATTGCAGGACACTTTATTGCTGCCAATAAAAATATGACCGAGCCCGTTTTCTGTCTTCCTTCCCTTCTGACTTCGAAATTCTTAGTCGAAGGGAATGAGAGGTATGACCCTGAGAAGCATCCAATGCATCGTATTGGCTTTATGCATCGATCTTGGAATTCTTCTCTGTGCATCACTCCTTACCAATTATTTTTGCTTCCTCATAGAGGAAGCTTTGTTTTAATGAAAAAAAATTTTTTTCAAGATTTTCATGTCAAAACGTTTACAATGGTCTGAAATGTCGAGAAAAGTGGTTTAGAAAAATTGTCCGGATGTATGTATGTGTGTGTGTGTGTGATGGAAGGCCAAAAATTCATATAACTGTAACGTATAAAGTATTCGACCGAATGAGCAAAAATTTAAACAACATGTACAGGCTAATCTTCAATTGGTATAAATTTTACAAAAATCGCTTGACGCATTTCATTTTTATAAGAATTTTGAAATTTTGAAAAAAGTACGTAAGTGCTCTAGCTGGAACGAATTTTTAACTATCGGGCTGAAACTTCGTATTAAATTTGAACAAAGTGACACGACTTTTGGTATTGAATTTGGGCTAAATCGGTAAAGCGGTTCGGTTTTTATGAGATTTTGAATTTTTCGAAAAAAATTCGTCTTGCTCTAATTCAGGTAAAATTTGAACTAATTGACTGAAATTTTCTACACAGGAAAAATAACATTCAGCCCTGCTACATACCAAATTTGGTGATGATCGGTATAGCGGTTCGGATTTTACGCGATTTTGAATTTTTTATAAATTTATTGATGTCGCTCTGGATTTTGTAAAACATCAGAAATCATCAACTTCATCAATAATTTTGATCTTTCGCAAAGCTTCCTCTATGAGAAAGCCAAAAATAAAATAAAGAAACTTCCTTATAGAGGCGGCTTTGTAAAAAGCGAAAAAGAATGAGGAAGCAATGTGCAAGGTTCTACTTTGCATCCTTTTTAAACAAATTTGATATCTGTAGCTATGCAATATATAAATATTGTGAAAGATTCAAACCTTCTTTAGAGTGATTTTGAGAAAAGTCATTTTTTGACGATTCGTGTTTAAGAATACGTAGATCTGACTTCGGGTCGGAAAATGCTAAGATCGACTGATCGACCTTTTTTTCAAGATATTGAATTTTGGCATTCAATATTGTTTTCCAGTCGCGTATTACACCACAGAAAACCCCCACTCCAAATCTTTTTACTGTGATTTTTGAAAATGTGACTTCTGCCTGTTTCTGATTTCAAAATTCACAGATTTGGCTTCCGATCGGAAAACCCAAAATCAATTTTTTTTCTTACAGATATCGAATTTTGGCCTTCAATATAATTATCAAATCGCATATTTCACCAAAGAAAACACCCGTTTCAAACCATTTTACTGTGATTTTTGAAAAAGTCACTTTTGTCCATTTTTTATTTCAGAATTCACAGATTTGACTTCCGGTCGGAAAATGCCGTAATTCACCGCGCGAAATTTTTATTTTTCATTTTATCCACACATCAAAATATAAAAAATGATTTTTTCAAATTTGCAATTATTTTTCACTTTTTTAATTCAAAAAGTGTGGAACATTTAAGAAAAATATTTTTTATCAGCATAAAACGTTCAACTTTATTCAAATTTCACAGATATTTAGCTATCTTACTCAAGAATAAAGAAAGTGAATTTCCTTCAGGTATTAAGGGGAGGTAGTCAGGTCAAAAAAATTGATTTTGGAAATTCAATATCATCCAAATCCTATTGCATATAAAAATGCCTAACGCACTATATTGTCGGTACTCGATGGAAGGATTTTTTACTGTCGTCTGACTTGCATATTCTTTTCAATATTATCTTAAGCAAAGTTCTTAGGTTTTCCATTCTGCGCATGATTCAGATCAAACTGCTAGACAGATTGGAATGGTTGACGTCTCATTTTCTTCTTCATGAAAAGATACACCGCCTACATGGAGCAAATATTAAAAAAAGGTAATATTTTTTAAGTCACATAATTATTAATAAATTAATTTTATGCTATTTTCTAAATCAGTGATTAACTTTGCTTTCAGAATGAAAAAAAATAGTTTGCTCCATTTAGCCCCTGTATCTTTTCATGAAGAAGAAAATAAGATGTCAACCATTCCAATCTGCCTAGTAGTTTGATCTGAATCATGCGCAGAATGGAAAACCTAAGAACCTTGCTTAAGATAATATTGAAAAGCATATGCAAGTCAGACGACAGTAAAAAATCCTTTCATCGAGCACCAACAATATAGTGCATTGGGCATTTTTATATGCATTAGGATTTGGATGATATTGAATTTCCAAAATCAATTTATTTTACCTGACTCCCTCCCCTTAACACTTATTATCAAAACATCCTCGAAAATTCAAAAATTAAAAATTTCCTACAAAAACCTTTATTGACTAGTTCCCATCAAAATAACATGAAATACTTAAGCCTGGTAATTTTCCATCTGCAGAATTGTTCTCGAAACAAACACTAATATTAAATACACGAATCAGGAAATCCATATCACAACAATACTTTGCAAGGTCAAAATACTTCCTTGTGGCAACAAGAAGCCGTTCAATTTTCGTTTAGCCATTATCTGACGCAGATAACAAGCTATAAATCCGTATTTATCTTTATTTAATTAGCAAGAAAAAAAATAATAGGATTTCGAAGGTTCATAGGCGCATGACGCATGAAAATAAGTGCGAGTCCTTCCGATTCGTCGAGACGATTGCACGAGTCAATTGCCGTGGTTGCCTTCGTCTGTCTTGCCTTGTTCTTCCTCAGCGCGGCCCAAAATGGCCTCGTGCGATGCCCTCGTACCCTAGAACCGAAACGCGTGCCCCGAGCGCGCCAAAAACATGTGTGACACAGGCCCTTCGGTTTCTGCGACTTTGTCCCAAGAAACTTGTTGACGGAAAGACGATTTATATAATGGTACGGCATTGCTAACGTACGAATTTACGATCGTCACGCGCCTTGCACGTCTCTCGTGCAATATAATGCCTCGTGTTTGACGACATTTGACTCGAGAGCTCAAAATATTGACCGTCACAACAATTATCCAGCATTTGGAAATGGAAAAAGGCCTTCGATCTTTGCCAGTTGGTGGCAAATAGTGTTGCAGGCAAATGACGTTACAATTTCCTGCAGTCTCGTGTCACACACGTGCTGGGCGATGAGTTTGTCGTACGACTCGGTAATTGCAGTACCTTTGGAGTCAAAATTACACTAGCAAGGACGATGCTGTCCTAAAGAAGATATGGTCCTTGCATATTCTTATTTTATTGCAGAGCTGTATTGTCGTATAGTTATTTTTGTTTTGCACACGTAACGCGTGCTTCACGTCGAATGTACTCGTAAATCAATCGAGGATGATGCTACGCAGATGATGATCATGAACTGAAAAAATGCTAATGATGATATAATTATAATACCATATTGTGAACTTTTGTGTTTTGATATTATGATTTTTTTTAAATTTTCTATGTGTAATATAAATATTAGCCCCTTAATGGTCAAGTTCTTTTCCCAGTGACACACATTTTTTTTATTAAACGTTAAAAGTTTTTTGGAACCTAATTAGGTAAAAAATCAGTTCTTGAATTTCCAGACGTTTTCCTTTCACGACACTAAAAATGCTAATGATAATATAATTATAATACCATATTATGAACTTTTGCATTTTGATATTATGATTTTTATTTTTATTTTCTATGTGTAATATAAATATTAGCCACTTAATGGTCAAGTTCTTTTCCCATTGACTCAAAAATTTTTTATTAAACGTTAAAAGTTTTTTGGAACCCAATTAGGTAAAAAATCAGTTCTTGAATTTCCAGGCGTTTGTCTTTCATGGCACTAAAAATTGGGATACATTTGCAATAGTTGTTGAAATATTGAGGAAATAGTAATTGTGAAAATATTGAAATTCAGGATTCATTTGCATTAATTATCGAAATATTGACCGTTTCAACAATTATCCAACATTTGAGAATGGAAAAAAGCCTTCGATCTTTGTCGTTTGGGGGGAAATAGTGTTGTACAGTGTAAAAAAATCTACTTGAAATTTAATGTACTTTTATTGGAAGTTTTTATGCATAAACTAGTATATTAAATTTAATACACAAGTGTAATCGAAAATTAATGTATGGTACAGCACCTTCAATAATTTAATTTAATTTTACAGTAAAGTACTGGAATTATAATAATCTGCTTTAATTTTACTGAAAAAGTACATGAATTTTATACCAGAATTGTATATTAAATTTCGATTACAAGTTGATGCATAAAAACTTTCAGTCTTTTCTAAGAGTGTAGGCAAATATTATTGCAACATTTTTCAGTCTCGTGTCACACACGTGCTGGGCAATAAGATTGTCGCACGACTCGGTCATTGCAGTACCTTTGAAGTCAAAATTACACTAGCAAGGACGATGCTGTCCTAAAGAAGATATGGTCCTTGCATATTCTTATTTTATTGCAGCCTCGCATTGTTGTAGTTATTTTTATTTTGCACACGTAACTCGTAAGCGTGTTTCAAGTCGAATATACTCGTAAATCAATCGAGGGTTGAGCAGATGATGATCGTGAGTTTCCTCCAGGTTTTTAACGAACTATGAAAATGTTTATTACATTATTTTTATCCGTTCTATAGTCGAGAATCGCATTTTATCAACATGTTGATAAATTTAATAATATGTTGATAATTTATTAAAAAATAACTACATTTATGAACATGTTGATAAAATGCGATTCTCGACAACAGAACGGTCAAGAATGATGTAATAAAATGTTTCATAATTGATTAAAAGCCGGGCATCCCCATCACAATAGATTTATTTTTATTTAGATATTATAAAATTAAAATTAATCTAATTTATTTAAATCCATTCAATTAATTGACGAATAACATTTGAATATAAACGCTTTACTGAAATTTGCAGATTATGATGACAGCATCATAATCTGTAAATTTCAGATTATATCAGTAAATACAGCATCGTTGACACGTGTATATTCCATATTTTTTTAAATATCTGGGAACGCAGTGAAAAATATGAAAACACTTCAAAACGAATTTTTTTAGAGTTTCAAAATTCTCCCACACAAGAACTAATATTTTTTTCAGGAATTTGAAACATTTGTGTTTAAGAAAAGAGTTTTTAAATAATTTGAGGTTCTTACCGGTCAAAAATAATTAAAAATATATAATTGAACGAACATCGAAAAATTATTTAAATTATATTAATTATTTTTAAAAATAGGGCTCTAATATTTGGCAGATCTTCACTTCGTATCATATCTTCGTAAACTTCTTGTAAAATTTTCAGGAAAATAAAAAATTAGGTGCACAGATTTCTATCCACAACTGGTGGAATGACCCATATTTAAAGATCATACCAGCTTCTACCCTCCGGTTCCTTTTGAAAAGTATTATTAATTTTTACACTATAAGGCTGTTATAAAATGTTATTAAAAAATGATTAAAAAAAAAGAAATAAATGTTATAAAATGATCAAACGATACTTATAGAAGTGATTTATTTTCTTAAATGATTGGGTCATTTAAGACCCCAAATATTCTAAGTCCCACCTTATAAATATACTTATTTCTAAATAAATTAAAAAATAAGCTAGTAAATAAATAAATAAATACATGATCAATTCATTTATTTATTTATTAATATAAATATAAAGATAAATAAATAACTTCCCATGAAAAATAGTCCTTGCCTATTTCAATTATAACAGAACACAGTTCTACAATTATATTTCTTACACTCATAACTCGTAGCCATGCTTTGCGTCAACAACTCGTAAATCAATCGAGGACGATGCTGCACAGATGATGATCGTGAGCTGGAAAAATTCCCGAAGGATACGAGGGCCTATTCTCTTTAGTATGAATCCAAAGATTTTTCTCAGCAACGACTCATAAGCGCTTGCACTGTATCCGCTAAGTGACTGCCCGGACCTAGGTCTATAAGGAAATAATTAGTTACTTATCTCTTTTGCTAGGTATAACAACAATTGGCTCTGGTAGTATCGCTGGATCTTAGAATACCCTCGAGAAAAGTAGGACTGTCTACCATTCGAGCGATTAAAAGACAATTTTCAATTTGTGCTCAAGGCGCAAGTCGTAAAAATCTTAAGGCTGTACGAGAACGCCCGTAATTCAATATAATAAATATAAATACTAAGGAATAAAGTAGTAGCACACTGCACAACTCTTTTGCTATGTACAACCGACTATTTTACCCATCCAGTGTCCTTATGTTTCCGCGAACACACGTTGCGTCGATACTTCGCTTCCCAGTGCCGCGATTACGACGTTTTATGAATTTTTAGCGATTTGCATAAATCGATTTCCGTCTTCCTCATTACTCCTGTGACTGCTCTTGTTACCTCGACTACTCTCAGAAGCTGCTAACAATTATTACAAAGAATTGCGATTTAGTATATTAGTATATTAGTATATTTAGTATTAGATTAGTATATATAGTCTTAAGGTTCCAATAATGTAGATTTTAATTTTAGTCATAAGACAAATAATGCATCAGTAAACATGTGTTGAATGAAAATTAATTTAAAAATACTTCCGAAAAAATATAGGTTACAAGCCTTTTTACCATGATTTTAAAAAAAGTTACCTTTCTTCGTTTCTGATTTCAGAATTCACAGATCGGACTTTCGGTCGGAAAATGAAACCTACACGGAGAAAAGAGTTTATTTGTAGATACTAGGATTTGTTAACTGTTAATAAATCATAATTTTAAATATGGCGAAATGAATATTTTGTTATAATTAACAAATCGCTTATTTGACCCTTTCAATTGGCACAAATAGTGATTTATTAACAGTTAAAAAACATATATTTGAACTCGTAAATTGGCCAAAATAATGATTTCTTAATAGTTAATAAATTTATATTTGAATTAATATTTCATTTATTGGTGTTCATAGAACATTAAGTTGACTCAATATTGCTTTGGCTTTTAATTTAAACAATACTTTTTAACAGCTACCATTATAATAATTTGAATCAATTAATGCATAGCTTGACAGAACGGTACATTTAGTTAGATGTACTGTCCGATCGGATTGGTTCAAATGAAGGTTAAACTACAAATAAATAAACGTATATTTAAGGAGAAATATTTTTATTATACATTTTAAATGGTTATTATACCCTATCGTTATGCATTCCTTATAAATAAAGACATATTTTTGCGATTCCGTTATAACAATATAAATGCCGGTTATAATTACATTAACAGGGTCATTCCTGTCGTTGTTTCTTATGTAAAGATTTTATTTAAGTTTATGCGTAATTCCGTTTACTCGAAGCCCGATGTTACTTCGAAACTTGGAGAGTCAATAACAGGAAAATTGACGTACTCGACGTTTTCGGTTAGTAAGGTAAACGGCCCAGTTTGTGACACCTTTAGAGCAGTGGGGTCGATTTTCTGTTATTTACAGATGCGTGATATTGTTAAACTGAAAATGAACGTTTTCAATACGTGCATTAAAACCTTCTGAAACAGATTAGACTATTCTTCAAAGGCAAAATGTTGAGAATATTAATAAAAACATTATTTAAATATTGCTTGTCTACTGCCGAGGTTCCTGACCCTGCAGAACCACTCATGCGCAGCTTGTGACCCTCGCGTGTACCGGGTTTGTGACACTGACGCCGTAGGTCCTGACCCCCGCGTGTACCGGGTTTCTGACACCTGTCCGGGTTTTTCGAACTCCTATTTGGAAAAAATATCGATAATTAAATGAAAACGAAACCATAATAACGTTAAATGTTGACATTTATACAGTATTCAATCCTAACCTAATTTTCAGCAACAAGTAAAAATCGTAAATATTGAGAGGGTCAGCAACCGCGTCAATAACCACAATTACGTTGGGAGTTATTGATCCTTAGAGTTTACGGGAAAAACTAATCAATAGCTTAAGTATTCTATTTCTTGTCGATAAAGCTAATTATTGTGATCATTTTCATATAATTGTTATGTTGTATTATACTTACTTAAGAATGGAAACGATCAAATACGCGACCGATGCAGCTAGTGAGCTCCGTCTAGGAATGGCGGTTCGAACTCACTGAATACCACGGCTTTCATCGGTGAAATGTATTTCTAAATAATTTGTTACGAAATTTGATTATTGCAGAAAAAAAAAAACTATTAAAAAGCTCTTTAATTTGGCGATAATAAGGTTGAAATTTGACGTAAATTACATTTATGACAGTGTAAAATAGCTATCGGGGGTCACAAACCGATGCAGGGTCACAAACAGGGCCATTTACCTTAGTGCTCCGATCATACGTCCGACATCAATTGAATCGGCAATCCCCATCTCGCTCAAAAGACGATATGTAAGCTGCAATTGTAACGTGGCAACGATAAATTTCCTTACTTGTATGTGGTCGTAACCTATTTATTAGTACATTATTTCTGTACTTACGTTCGAAGGCTTTTTCCAATTCGTCGTGCAAGCTCCACGAAATGAGGAAGTCGTCTTATGCACTGATGTCGCTCGTACAGCCAAACTACGACTGTGACGTGATTGCGTCGAGTTACAGTTACCTCAAACAGACGGTACTTGACTCAAATTTAGATTTGTTAACTATTAACAAATCTGCGTAACGGCAAATAATGATTTGTTAACTATTAACAAATCTGCATAACGGCAAATAATGATTTGTTAACTATTAACAAATCTGCGTAACGGCAAATAATGATTTGTTAACTATTAACAAATCTGCGTAACGGCAAATAATGATTTGTTAACTATTAACAAATCTGCGTAACGGCAAATAATGATTTGTTAACTATTAACAAATCTGCGTAACGGCAAATAATGATTTGTTAACTATTAACAAATCTGAAGTTGTCCCGACTATCTTTAATCTTGTTGTCCTAAATCGTTATTTATTTACAACAAATATCGAATGACTTATGTCAAAAAAATTGCATAAGCAAATCGTTGATTTGACGGAAATGCTGTCAGAATAAGACTTCCCAGATAGAAATATGGCGACACGAAGACGACACGGTGGCGATACGGCAGGGCACGACGTGTCGGTACCGTGCATTTATGTGTGTCCGAATGTAACGACACGGTGACGGTACAACGTGCTAAAACCGGCACTGCGTCAGCACCGTCCCGGCACATCGTGCAGTCTCTTTATACTGCACGCCGTGCTGGTACGGTGCTGGCACAGTGCTGGATTCCGAATGTAGCGATACGGTGTCGGCACAGCATGCTGAATCCAGCACTGTGCCGACACCGTATCGCTACATTCGGTCGCACGTAACTCATTTCTGACGGCACGCAGTCCCGACTGGCACTGCACGTTTTTCTTGCTGGGTTTGTTATGAGAACACTCATTATTATTTGCTATTAATAAATGTTGTAACTGTTAACAAATATTTTAAGAAACAGCTCAACTAAATATATTTTGTTGTAGTGAATGAACTCTTTTCTCAGTGTACAGAACCTACATTTTTTTTCTTCATGATATCGAATTTTGGCCTTCACTACACGGAAAGAAATGTTCTGTTGTGGCAACTACGCTTTCGATTTGCTGTACACAATGTCTAAAAAATTAGTTGCCTCAACCATATCGAATAGTAACCTCAGCTATTCACGATTAGTTCTCGCGAGATTAGTTAAGTTAACTAATCCAATCACCGAATCGTCGGCATTACTATTCGAATCGTTGATATTACCATTTGAGTTGTAAGGGAAATAGAATAATCGATTGGTTGTGTCAACTCATTTCTTGGTTATGGCAACTAATCTTTTTTTTTCCGTGTATCGATCACAAGTCGCATATTCTACCTCGGAAAGTACCGGTTACATACCTTTTTACGATGATTTTGAAAAAAGTCACTTTTTTCTGTTCCTGATTTCAGAATTTGCAGATCCGGCTTTAGGTCGGAAAATCTAACCTAAAGAATCTACTTTTTTTTCTTCAAGATATCGAATTTTGACCTTCACTATCGTTCACAAGTCGCATACTCTACCTTAGAAAGTACCGGTTACATACCTTTTTACGATGATTTAAAAAAAAATAACTTTTTTCCGTTTCTGATTTCTGAATTCATAGATCAGACTTTCGATTGGTAAATTCAACCTAAAGAACCTAATTTTTTTTCTTCAAGATATCTAATTTTAGCCTTCACTATCGTTCTCAAGTCGCATATTCTACCTCGGAAAGTACCGGTTACATGCATTTTTACCATGATTTTAAATAACAAAAAAAGAATGCAAAGTAGGACCTTGCACATTGTTTCCTCATTATTTTTCGCTTTTTACAAATCAATCAATAATGATTGAACACAATTAATTGTATTCGATCAATGAGTAGATCAACTTCATTAAAAAACAGACATTTCTTTTTTGGCGTACAAAATATTAATGTTCAAAAATAACAATATATTGACCGCAGCATATTTAAATTATATTATTATAATTATATTTAAATTAAATTATATTATTATTCACGACCATTATTTATCTACAACAAATTTTTTTTTAATTATAGGTTAGATTCTGATTGAAAATCCATCCATTTCCCTCCAATATATTTAGATTTGTATTCACGAAGGTGTCGACAGACAAATCGATGCCAATTTTTCATATGAATATACGAAAAGCGTTTCTAGACCACCTGGAAGAGTTCTTCGTCTTCTTCGGAAGAGCGACAAAGGCAAAATTTACAGGAAGGGTGCAAGAGTACAATACAGCGTCCAACGAACCCGGCAGTCAAACTGGACTCTTATTATTCTTTCAGGGGGTGCGTGCACTCTTAGCGGTAAAGGAAATTGCCGATTGGAAAACGGAGCGCGTCGAATCTAGGCGAGACCGAGTTTTTCTTTCAGGTATAGAGACAATTTGACCCTGCACGGGTTGCCCAGGAATATAAGTCGGTGTTGTCGAGATACAGAAAGACGCAATTTTCATGGATGCCCTCGGCTTCCTCGTACGACTGAGAAGCTCACAGCTCAAAATATTTTGCCCCGTAAATTCGGCACGCCGCTGTGGGTGTCGAACGCCCATGAATCCTCGAGCTCTTTCGCTCTCCGACACTTCCGCGTTCAACTATGGGCGGAGCGTGTTGTGCGAGGGAACAATCTGTGACCACCCGGGTGTTGAGAGCATATCGAGCTGAATAAAGTGCTCTGAGGCACGCTCGCTAACGTATAGGCATTTTGCTATCGTTAAATCATTTTGTAAATTAAATTTATACTTACAAATGGCACGTAATGCAAGATTTAATATTAATTAAATAGATTTCTCCTTATGCTCGAGTTAAATATAATTTATAGGGACTATGAAAGAATTTTTTTTAAATATAAGCACTTTGAAGATTAATATACTTCAATAGACACATCATATATTTACATTTACACAAAGATCTTACATCACATGTTTTCATGAAATGCAATGCACAGGAAGGGATATGCGGTAACTTTTGAAAACAACACTTTACACACCGCGCGAAACATTTTTTTTTCTGCTTTGCAAATTTTTTAAATAGGTTTTATAGGGACATAGTTATAAAAATAGTGGATATATAAAATTTGCGAGTACAATAAAAAGTGTGCGAATGAGTAAAGAAAATATAGTTTTAAAAAATGGATGTCCGGACCAGAAAACAAATTTATTGATTTAATATTGGTCAATTCAAGCACATAAGTGAATAAATACAATATCTGTAGCTTAACTGTCTGACCGAGAAAAAAATTATCTACGGTTCGATGGCCTCCCAAAATGTTTGTCTACGGAGAAAAAAAACCCGGAAATCAACGAAAGCCTAAAAAATATCGCCGAAAGATCTTCACGCCAAGAAGGGACCGATTTCCCGTGGACCGATGCTCCGAAGGCAGACCAAAATATTTAGATCCTCGAATTCGCCACAGTTACCGTTCGGCGTGTCGAAAAGGACAAAAGAGTGCAAGATTTTTGACTTCCGCGTTTATCCCAACCGATACACTTCGCACCGACAGCTTGGCCAGAGTGAACAGCCGCAAAAGAACCAAGTCAATACAGTTGCAGAGCGAGCTGTCGGACCTACATCTTTGAAGCAGGGTCATTTTGCAAATGCATTATCTACGATGTCGTCCATTGATCATAATATTAGAACTGAAGATCGTAGACAAGTTATGGAGTCGATAAGACAATTCATAAATTGTCTTATCGACTCCATATTATATGTAATATTATCGACTAAAGGCTCATATTATATGTAATATGAGCCTTCTAATAAAACTTTATTAATGTCAAACACATCTTGATAGTTTGAAGATAATTTTATGACTGAGTAAAACGAAGAGCTAAATAAACAAACTGTCTCTTGTTTTACAAAAAAAAACGTGAGCGGGTCAAAACATCAATCAGTGAGAGTTGAATTCGTGCGGATCGTTCGAAACCTTCTGGTTCAACACATAATTAATATAAAAATAAATAAGTGTATACATAAATTGTTCCGTTGCAATTTATAAATAAATAAAATAAATAAAATAAATAAAATAGATAAAATAAATAAAATAAATAAAATAAATAAAATAAATAAAATAAATAAAATAAATAAAATAAATAAAATAAATAAAATAAATAAAATAAATAAAATAAATAAGTTTATTGCTTTTCTAGAATACAGTAAGATTCTTATAGTAAGGGGTTAGGGGCAGTCATACATATAATACAAACATTCATAAACAGGGCATAAAAGCAAAGACGGAGAAACTCGGCCAAGCATCTAGCACTTTTACAGACGATTTACAGTAGTCGTAATCATATTGATTCAAAGCAAATGCACGCGGCATTAGAGTCCTCGTTATAAAATTAAAAGAGTTTTTTTATCCTCGTCATTTTTCACTCATAGAAGATTCGCAATATTTTTAAAACCATCGGGATTCGCCCAGATAAAAGTGCTTGTATGATTCGTAAATTGGGCATCGCAAAAAAAAATGTTCTAGTGTTACTAGTTCGTTTCTATTGCATGCTTTACACATCTGATTTGGTTCTAGTTTATAAAAATTGTTGTTGAAAGCTATAGAGACATTGTTTGTCAGTTAATAGATAAGGTTGTTTTTTATTAATTCACGTACAGATTATTTTCCAAGTAAATAAATAAATAAACAGATACAATACTTAAAAAATTGTCTACGTTTCGATGGCCCCTAAAAAATTCCCTACAAATATCGTCTTTATGTGGAAGCTGCAAAAGAAATTATTTTTGCACAATAATACTGTAAAAAATTTTATTAACATTTTTCATTTTAACATTAAAAAAACGCAATTTTCAAACATCACACGAAATTCTGAAAAAATTCATACATATGCAGAAAAATTAAAAAATCATTTTCATAACAAAAAAAAATTAGGTTGCCGGGTATTATGTTGAACAATTATGTATTTCAGTAATATGTTAATAACAGTTTTTAATTATTATAGTGTCAAAGTAATCTCTTTAGCATCTTCCATATGCTTGATTTTTTTCAGATTTTTATCTCATAGAGAACTGTTCATAATTCTCTCTCAATCACCCTCGAACTTATGCGACGTCAAACTAGACGCTCATATTACCTTAAGCATGGTCATTTTGCAAATGTATTATTTACGATTTCGTCCATTAATAATAATTAATATAAAAATAAATAAGTCTATAAATAAATTGTTCCATTTCAGTTAATAAATAACATTGCTTTTTATTCATTCACGTACAGATTATCTTCCAAATAAACAAATAAACAAACAGATACAATACTTAAAAAATTCGCATACAGTTCGATGGCCCTAAAAATTTGACTTTGACAAATATCGTCTTCAAGATCTTCACGCCAAGCTTCCAATTTCCCATAGTCCGCTCCGCCAAAAGTGCCTCAAAATATTTAGATCCTCGAATTCGCCACAGTTATACCGTTCGGCGTGCCGAAAAGTATAAAAGAGTGCAAGATTTTTGACTTCCGCGTTTATCCCAACCGATACACTTCGCACCGACAGCTTAGCCAGAGTGAACAGCCGCAAAGAAGCCACGTAAATAAGGTGGCAGACCGAGCCCGGTGCGATGTGGTGGCTCGAACTGCGGCGACGACGATCGCTCCTCGTCCGCGCGACAATTTACGAATTTATTGGCGTGGCTAAAGGCGTCGGGGGGCTCCACTTTCCGCAAGGAGGCTATCCGCAAGAAGTTCTCCTTTTGTGTCTCCGCGGCTTCGTGTCCCAAGATACGCGGCCGCGCGGTCTTCCTTTCTTTTCATCCTTCGCTTCCGTCCTCTTCGCACCCGCAGTCATCTTTATAAGATCCTACGACAACACAACCGAACAGTGAGGACAGGAGCCTTCTCGAAATTCGTCCAGGAGTCAAGTAAACGCAGGTAATAAGAGGTCTACAATATAGGTTAAGGGATGACAACTATTGGCCTTCTAAGCGGAAGACGTAATACAATTTCTGTCTCTTTCTAACCAATAGAGGTTAATACACCAACGGCCAACAACTGTCGCATGGCCAACATAGTGTCGTTTAGGTTATATACGATTTTGCGACATTGCGGCCCACCGAAAAGCAAGAGGTTCGTCCGCAAAGGTCGTAAATGTCATTTCGCAGGTTGCTGATTCTGCCAAACGAATATACTTTTCCATGTCCGCCATCAACACGCCCGAAAACTACACTGAACGCACTGTTAAAGGCAAACCTCTGTTTGCAACTCTGTTGAGGTCACTTGTACTCTTCAATTCAACGGCATCGCCTTCGAAATATTTACGGTGTACGCTCACTGCGCAGTGAACGGTCTGCGGGCTTCGATGTGGTCACTGGACTTGTGTTTACGTGTATATATATATATATTTATGTATAGTAGTAGAGACGACCACCGAAGAGGGAGCCTCTATTCGACGTTTTATTTTCTGTGTTTACGACCCCCCTCGATCCTTCGCCGCACCCGGCAGAGACTCGTCCGCACTTTGCCAATTCGAATACATTTGGCTAACCCAACTCCGCAGAAGCTTCGTGCGGAACCCCGCAATGCTCTCTCAGGTTGATCGTAAATTTCGCAGATTGAGATTGTCTGCTCGGAGCTCTTGCAAAGTGCTGCACTGTCTCACAAAGTATTATATATATATTTACTTTTACTCTCGGCTACTCGTATTTCAATAGCTTGTTCCGCGATGTACAGGAATAGAATGCGTTTGCTATCGTTTGGTCGGTCGTTCAAGGACGCAGCGAATTAGGAGTAAACATTTTCTGTTCTTGTCGGTATGGAATTCAATCTTTAGAACAGTTTACAGAATTTCACTGGTACTTGGTTGGAGCTCGGATTTTCTTTTGTATCATCTTTTGTCTTACAACGCAATTTTGCCGAGATTTGAAGTCGAATAGTTCATTTCTTACGAATCGAATTTAGTCGCCAATAAATCTCGGATGAAACTGAATTCATTACTGACGCTATCACTATGATTTGGACACTAAGGTCGAATCAACAAAATCTTTAGACTGGGGAAAAATGAAATTCACTCAATAATAGTGTTAAAGATTAATGTCCAATTTGCAATACTGAACTACATACAAAGAATAATCCCATCAATACGAGTATTTCTAAAAATTACTTTCACATAAATAAACGAAAATCTTAATTTCTTCAAAATAATTCATTATGTCGATTATCCAACATTTCGTCCCGGATGGCTTATCCCACGACAACTGATCCCGAAAATGTTCGTCTCATCACAAAGTGATTCCATGACCATTAATCTCCGAAATTTCCCTCACAAACTGATTCCAGGATAACTGAACCCGCTAAAATTCGTCCCTAAAAAAAATAATCCCGCAGCCACTTTACCCTCCTATATACACCTAATAACCTAAAGAACCTAAAGAAAGAAATAAAGAGAAAGCTAAATCTAACTGGGACCAAAAGAACGAAACCTAACGAAACCCCTAAAAAACCGAAAGATTGTAAAAACGTAATTGTTTCGCAAATGATAAATTGTGAAAGAATCTAAGAATCTAAAGAACCTAAAGAAAGAAATAAAGAGAAAGCTAAACCTAACTGGGACCTAAAAACGAAACCTGACGAAACCCCTAAAGAACCTAAATATTGTAAAAACGTAATTGTTTCACAAATGATAAATTGTTATTTGAGGGATCATTTTGGCTGCACGGAAAGAAATAATTGGTTGCCCTAACCAAGTGACATGATTAAATACGTTCCAAGTGACAAAATTGGTTGTGAGAACCAACTATTAAGTGTCACAACCAAACAATTGAATATCACACCCAATCGGTTGTTTGTGACGTTCAATTGATTGGTTATGACGCCCGATTGGTTGGTTGTGACACCCAATAGTTGATTCTGCCAACCAATTTTGTCGCTTGGTGCATATTTAACCATGGCACTTGGTTAGGGCAACCAATTATTTCTTTCCGTGTGGGATCACTTTGTGTGGGGATCAGTTGTCGTGGAAAGTGTTTTACTAATTTCAGTTGATTATTTTGGGTATCAGTTTGTGTGGGGATTAATTTTTTAGGGATCATTTTGTAACGGTACAATTTGGGTGGATCAGTTGTCGCGGGACAAAACGTCGTGCTATCCATTATCTCGTTTCTTATACAAACTACCGAATTTTACCGTTCTCTTTCCTTTACTGACGATTTGCTTTAAATTATTGATTTTTATATAGCTGTGCTCTTATAATTAATTAAGTGTCCAATTATTTACCGAATACAATTGTAACTCATCTCTGAGTTGGACCCAAAATCCAAGTAAATCCCACGATTCATATCCCCTTTACACATCAGATTGCGACAATCGAAAACGATGACAAATACTTTTGCATCGTTTTTGTAATTGGCAATTTTCCAACAAAAAAAACCGATGCATCAAACGTAGAGCCGAGGAATAGTTTGTTTATATGAAGGATAACCAACCCGTTTGGTGTCTACGATTCTGAGAGGCAACGTGTAACAGATTACGAGAAGGACAAAAAATTTTTGGTTATAATTACAAAAATGTTAATTTAGTTAACCAAAATGTGTCAAAGTCAGGTCTTTCAAATTTTTTCATAATTTCCCATCTGACTAAAAAATTCCTCTATGGGGAAGTCAAATTTGGTCAACGTTTGGCCACGTTCGGCCTTGTAGAAGAGGCTCTGAAAATGTAAAAAAAAACTGAGAAAACAATGTACAAAGCCCGACTTTGCTACCTTTTTTTCTATATAATCTGTACATAAGGTAAATGTCCCCATTCCCGTCCATGCTCCCTCTGCCACTTCGACGGAAATAATTATTTACACGAGTGCTGCGCAAAAATAACAACAATTGAGCATAGTACAATATTCCGAGGACCCTATGTGTGAGAGTATTGCAACGTAAAGAGTAAATACAATAACACAATCCAAGTTTTGTTCGTATTTCCAAACGCTTATCGCGAACCGAGCGTATTCTTAACAGTGAGGTTAAATTCCGTCGACCGCTTCAATAGTCCGTACTGCATCCAGAATTTGTAAAAATCGAATGATTTTTAGTGCAAACGATAGTTTATGAGTTCAATTACTGATCCAGCAAAAAAAAAAGTTATAAATAATTTATTTTTCATTTTTTTTACGGTGGTCGAAGTTAGGCACAACGAAATGCCTGGCTGCCCCCATTAGCGTAAACGTTATTTAGACAGTCAAAAAAATTTCTTTATTACAAGGTTTACTTTCTCGGTGATAAAAAAGATTGATATAATTCAATTCTTACAGGATCGCTGCGAAGGACTTGGACTTTTTTCCCTCACTGATCAAAATTTTGAAATAATTCAATTTTTACAGCATCGCAGCGATAAAAAAAAGTGTTTGTGGAGACGGAAATGTAACACAAGTTCCGAAAAACAAAAATTTTTTATAATTATGCAATAAAAATATTAATAGTACAATCCCGGATCATGTTCATTTATTTTTTAAACATTTTATTACTCCTCGGGATCTCCGTTTCCCTAGTGGTCGAAAATGGGTTTCAATTTTTACAGCATCGAAAAAAAAAAGTGTATGTGGAGACGGAAATGTAACATAAGTTCCGAAAAACGAAGTTTTTTATAATTATGCAATAAAAATATTAATAGTACAATCCCGGATCATGTTTATTTATTTTAAAAAAAATTTTATTACTCTTCGGGATCTCCGTTTCCCTAGTGGTCGAAAATGGGGTCATCGCTGGTCGGGATTGGGCACAGCTGTGTCGGCAGAGGGGACACTAATAAGCATGAATTAATCAGCCTCTATCTGGCGAAATAATTGGCGGAATCGATTGAATAAACCATTTTTAGAAAGAGAATTAACTGAATTTTACAGTGGTGCAAAAAAAAATCTCCAAATTTACATTCGTCGCAACGAAAAAAGCCATACAGTTGTCTGGTTGGCCTTATAGGGTACGGGAATGGGGACATTTACCTTACATACGGAGGTAATATAAAATTAAGAAAAACATTTGATGTCCCCTAACGTATGAAAAAATAAAACAAAAAGAAAAGTGCCTAAACAGGCGGAGAATGCTGCATACAATGCATTTCATGTATCAATATACTGTTGTGCTCTTATAAAATTAATTGATCAACTATTTACGGAATACAATTTAATCTCATTTCTGATAGTGATGTGACAGGAACCGAGAATTTCAACCATCTCGATCGATCTCGCCCATAAATGTCATTTATATATGATTCTCGTCTCAATCGACTGAAATATGTTCACGTATTTTCTCGACTCGAAAAATCTTGCACTGACAAGCGAGATCAATCGAGAATCTCACGTCTTGAGGATTATACGACGTTACAGCTACAGTATGCAATATAACCATTTTTAACAATCGTGTGTTCTAAACAGAAGCTTAGAATCTGATTTATTTGTTAACTTACAGCAAAAAATACAGTCGCACTGCGTCACACCTCTTATTCTTTGCTCTCTTTCTTTCTCTCTTGGAAGCACACGTTGAAATCGCTTCGTTCAAACTTTAAGGCATATCAGAGTTGTCATGAATGAGGTTAAAGATGCAAAGTCAGTTGTGGAAAACTGATTTCGCCCGGATCTTCTGTGCGTTTTTTTATTTGGTCCGGCGGCGAATGCAGTCGTTACCGTTTTGAGCTTTCGTTTTCCCTTAATCTAAGAATCACGGAGAATAGACAACTGATCACAACTGCACGGAGAAAAATGTTTGATTGGGCTTACTAAGATTTTGGTTAAAAATGTTACCAAGGAAAATTTGGTAGGCGCAACCAATTTATTGATTAGGCGTACTGAATACTTGGTTATCTTACCAAATCCTTGGTTATGTTAGCTAATAACTTGGTTATGTTAGTTAATAACTTGGTTGTGCCCACCAAGTTTTCTTGATAACATTTTTAACCAATTTTTTGGTAATTCTAACCAAGCTTTTTTCTGAGTATGAGTCAACTCGAGATTCAAGACAAGTTCAAGCGAAAGTCTTGATCTTTGAGTAGCTCGACGAAATAAAATCGAGGCGAGAAAATATCTCACTCGAAAATTCAAGACGTACATCTTGATTTTGTTATTTTCTCGTCTCGTCTCGCTTGTCACATCATTAATTCTCTGAGTTGAATCTAAAATCCAAGTAAATCCCATGATTCATATCCTCTTTACACATCAGAGTGCGACAATCGAAAACGATGACAAATACTGTTGCATGGATTTTGTAATTGGCAATTTTCCAACAAACAAAAAAACCGATGCATCAGACGTTCAGTTCTCTGTGCCGAGGACAAGTTTGTTTATATGGAGGATAACCAACCCGTTTGGTGTCTACGATTCTGAGAGGCAACCTGTGACCGATTACGAGAAGTCTTTCTGTTAATTGGAAAAAGGTGATTGAATGTGCGGATCTCTCTCGTGTCTTGCGTTGTGCGGTTTATACTTATATATATGTGTGTTCGCTGGTGCTGTGCGCGATCGGCCTTGCCAAGGCCTTAGCCGGCCGTTCCCCGGTTAAGAAGCTACTCTCGCACTCACACAATTCTATGCACTATGTTCATGGTGTTACACACGTAAATACATATATCTATAAGTTGTACGACGAGCGCGGGGGGAAACACGCTCTCGCGAGCTCGCACGCTGACTCGCCCAGGCGGTGGAACTCTTTACACATACTTTATAACGCACTCACACACACGACGAGGAGAGATCCTCTACGCAAGTGGAGCTCGCGCAGTGAAACGGTTAACCAGGTGTTACGGTATACACGTTAAGTGTACACAATGCGGAGAATAAATACTTATAATTTCGTGGACGGTACTAGGGTAACCAGTAAACTACCAGTAAATTATCCCACCAAGAGAAATCGGTCTAATGGGTTTATTTGAAACGAGTTAAATATTATTTTAATCAAATAGAATTTTATTTTTTCTCATTTTACATTTAAAAAAAGGACGCAAAGTAGAACTTTGCACATTGCTTCCTCGTTAATTTTCATCTTTCGCAACGCCGCCTCTATGAGGAAGTTTCTTTATTTTATTTTTGGCTTTCTCATAGAGGAAGCTTTGCGAAAGATGAAAATTACTGACGAAGCAATGTGCAAAGTTCCACTTTGCATCCTTATTTTACATACAAATTAACGAAGTACGAAAAAAAAAATTTCATAAATTTAGACTTCTATAAAATCTAAAACGCTTTATGTATTTTGCTTAAATGCAATACCGATCGTGATTTTTCATTGATTTATTCGTTAAAAACTGTTTAAGCTCATTATCTAAAAAATTGTGGCAGCTAGAGAACATACATTTCGTGGGCGGTACTAGGGTAACCAGTAAACTACCAGTAAATTATCCCACCAAGAGAAATCGGTCTAATGGGTTTATTTGAAACGAGTTAAATATTATTTTAATTACATAGAATTTTATTTTACCTCATTTTACATTTTAAAAAAAGGACGCAAAGTAGAACTTTGCACATTGCTTCCTCATTAATTTTCATCTTTCGCAACGCCGCCTCTATGAGGAAGTTTCTTTATTTTATTTTTGGCTTTCTCATAGAGGAAGCTTTGCGAAAGATGAAAATTACTGACGAAGCAATGTGCAAAGTCCTACTTTGCATCCTTATTTTACATACAAATTGAAGAAGTACGAAAAGAAAAATTTTCATAAATTTACAATTCTATAAAATCTAAACCGCTTTATGTATTTTGCTTAAATGCAATACCGATCGTGATTTTTCATTGCTTTATTCGTCGAAAACTGTTTAGGTTCTTTAAGTTAAAAAATTGTGGCAGCTAGAGAACATACATTTCGTGGACGGTACTAGGGTAACCAGTAAACTACCAGTAAATTATCCCACCAAGAGAAATCGGTCTAATGGGTTTATTTGAAACGAGTTAAATATTATTTTAATTAAATAGAATTTTATTGTTTCTCATTTTACATTTAAAAAAAGGATGCAAAGTAGAACTTTGCACATTGCTTCCTCGTTAATTTTCATCTTTCGCAACGCCGCCACTATGAGGAAGTTTCTTTACTTTATTTTTGGTTTCCTCATAGAGGAAGCTTTGCGAAAGATGAAAATTACTGACGAAGCAATGTGCAAAGTTCGACTTTGCATCCTTATTTTACATACAAATTAACGAAGTACGAAAAAAAAAATTTCATAAATTTAGACTTCTATAAAATCTAAAACGCTTTATGTATTTTGCTTAAATGCAATACCGATCGTGATTTTTCATTGCTTTATTCGTCAAAAACTGTTTAAGCTCATTTTCTAAAAAAATTGTGGCAGCTAGAGAACATACATTTCGTGGACGGTACTAGGGTAACCAGTAAACTACCAGTAAATTATCCCACCAAGAGAAATCGGTCTAATGGGTTTATTTGAAACGAGTTAAATATTATTTTAATCAAATAGAATTTTATTTTTTCTCATTTTACATTTAAAAAAAGGACGCAAAGTAGAACTTTGCACATTGCTTCCTCGTTAATTTTCATCTTTCGCAACGCCGCCTCTATGAGGAAGTTTCTTTATTTTATTTTTGGCTTTCTCATAGAGGAAGCTTTGCGAAAGATGAAAATTACTGACGAAGCAATGTGCAAAGTTCCACTTTGCATCCTTATTTTACATACAAATTAACGAAGTACGAAAAAAAAAATTTCATAAATTTAGACTTCTATAAAATCTAAAACGCTTTATGTATTTTGCTTAAATGCAATACCGATCGTGATTTTTCATTGATTTATTCGTTAAAAACTGTTTAAGCTCATTATCTAAAAAATTGTGGCAGCTAGAGAACATACATTTCGTGGGCGGTACTAGGGTAACCAGTAAACTACCAGTAAATTATCCCACCAAGAGAAATCGGTCTAATGGGTTTATTTGAAACGAGTTAAATATTATTTTAATTACATAGAATTTTATTTTACCTCATTTTACATTTTAAAAAAAGGACGCAAAGTAGAACTTTGCACATTGCTTCCTCATTAATTTTCATCTTTCGCAACGCCGCCTCTATGAGGAAGTTTCTTTATTTTATTTTTGGCTTTCTCATAGAGGAAGCTTTGCGAAAGATGAAAATTACTGACGAAGCAATGTGCAAAGTCCTACTTTGCATCCTTATTTTACATACAAATTGAAGAAGTACGAAAAGAAAAATTTTCATAAATTTACAATTCTATAAAATCTAAACCGCTTTATGTATTTTGCTTAAATGCAATACCGATCGTGATTTTTCATTGCTTTATTCGTCGAAAACTGTTTAGGTTCTTTAAGTTAAAAAATTGTGGCAGCTAGAGAACATACATTTCGTGGACGGTACTAGGGTAACCAGTAAACTACCAGTAAATTATCCCACCAAGAGAAATCGGTCTAATGGGTTTATTTGAAACGAGTTAAATATTATTTTAATTAAATAGAATTTTATTGTTTCTCATTTTACATTTAAAAAAAGGATGCAAAGTAGAACTTTGCACATTGCTTCCTCGTTAATTTTCATCTTTCGCAACGCCGCCACTATGAGGAAGTTTCTTTACTTTATTTTTGGTTTCCTCATAGAGGAAGCTTTGCGAAAGATGAAAATTACTGACGAAGCAATGTGCAAAGTTCGACTTTGCATCCTTATTTTACATACAAATTAACGAAGTACGAAAAAAAAAATTTCATAAATTTAGACTTCTATAAAATCTAAAACGCTTTATGTATTTTGCTTAAATGCAATACCGATCGTGATTTTTCATTGCTTTATTCGTCAAAAACTGTTTAAGCTCATTTTCTAAAAAAATTGTGGCAGCTAGAGAACATACATTTCGTGGACGGTACTAGGGTAACCAGTAAACTACCAGTAAATTATCCCACCAAGAGAAATCGGTCTAATGGGTTTATTTGAAACGAGTTAAATATTATTTTAATTAAATAGAATTTTATTTTTTCTCATTTTACATTTAAAAAAAGGACGCAAAGTAGAACTTTGCACATTGCTTCCTCGTTAATTTTCATCTTTCGCAACGCCGCCTCTATGAGGAAGTTTCTTTATTTTATTTTTGGTTTCCTCATAGAGGAAGCTTTGCGAAAGATGAAAATTACTGACGAAGCAATGTGCAAATTCTACTTTGCATCCTTATTTTACATACAAATTGAAGAAGTACGAAAAGAAAAATTTTCATAAATTTACAATTTTATAAAATCTAAACCGCTTTATGTATTTTGCTTAAATGTAATACCGGTCGTGATTTTTCATTGCTTTATTCGTCAAAAACTGTTTCAGCTCATTATCTAAAAAATTGTGGCAGCTAGAGAACATACATTTCGTGGACGGTACTAGGGTAACCAGTAAACTACCAGTAAATTATCCCACCAAGAGAAATCAGTCTAATGGGTTTATTTGAAACGAGTTAAATATTACTTTAATTAAATAGAATTTTATTTTTTCTCATTTCACATTTTAAAAAAAGGACGCAAAGTAGAACTTTGCACATTGTTTCCTCGTCAATTTTCATCTTTCACAACGCCGCCTCTATGAGGAAGTTTCTTTATTTTATTTTTGGCTTTCTCATAGAGGAAGCTTTGCGAAAGATGAAAATTACTGACGAAGCAATGTGCAAAGTTCGACTTTGCATCCTTATTTTACATACAAATTAACGAAGTACGAAAAAAAAAATTTCATAAATTTAGACTTCTATAAAATCTAAAACGCTTTATGTATTTTGCTTAAATGCAATACCGATCGTCATTTTTCATTGCTTTATTCGTCAAAAACTGTTTAAGCTCATTTTCTAAAAAAATTGTGGCAGCTAGAGAACATACATTTCGTGGACGGTACTAGGGTAACCAGTAAACTACCAGTAAATTATCCCACCAAGAGAAATCGGTCTAATGGGTTTATTTGAAACGAGTTAAATATTATTTTAATTAAATAGAATTTTATTTTTTCTCATTTTACATTTAAAAAAAGGACGCAAAGCAGAACTTTGCACATTGCTTCCTCGTTAATTTTCATCTTTCGCAACGCCGCCTCTATGAGGAAGTTTCTTTATTTTATTTTTGGTTTCCTCATAGAGGAAGCTTTGCGAAAGATGAAAATTACTGACGAAGCAATGTGCAAAGTTAGACTTTGCATCCTTATTTTACATACAAATTAACGAAGTACGAAAAAAAAAATTTCATAAATTTAGACTTCTATAAAATCTAAAACGCTTTATGTATTTTGCTTAAATGCAATACCGATCGTGATTTTTCATTGCTTTATTCGTCGAAATCTGTTTAAGCTCATTATCTAAAAAATTGTGGCAGCTAGAGAACATACATTTCGTGGACGGTACTAGGGTAACCAGTAAACTACCAGTAAATTATCCCACCAATAGAAATCGGTCTAATGGGTTTATTTGAAACGAGTTAAATATTATTTTAATTAAATAGAATTTTATTTTTTCTCATTTTACATTTAAAAAAAGGACGCAAAGTAGAACTTTGCACATTGCTTCCTCGTTAATTTTCATCTTTCGCAACGCCGCCTCTATGAGGAAGTTTCTTTATTTTATTTTTGGTTTCCTCATAGAGGAAGCTTTGCGAAAGATGAAAATTACTGACGAAGCAATGTGCAAAGTTCGACTTTGCATCCTCATTTTACATACAAATTAACGAAGTACGAAAAAAAAAATTTCATAAATTTAGACTTCTATAAAATCTAAAACGCTTTATGTATTTTGCTTAAATGCAATACCGATCGTGATTTTTCATTGCTTTATTCGTCAAAAACTGTTTAAGCTCATTTTCTAAAAAAATTGTGGCAGCTAGAGAACATACATTTCGTGGACGGTACTAGGGTAACCAGTAAACTACCAGTAAATTATCCCACCAAGAGAAATCGGTCTAATGGGTTTATTTGAAACGAGTTAAATATTATTTTAATTACATAGAATTTTATTTTACCTCATTTTACATTTAAAAAAAAGGCGTAAAGTAGAACTTTGCACATTGCTTCCTCATTAATTTTCATCTTTCGCAACGCCGCCTCTATGAGGAAGTTTCTTTATTTTATTTTTGGCTTCCTCGTAGAGGAAGCTTTGCGAAAGAAGAAAATTACTGACGAAGCAATGTGCAAAGTCCTACTTTGCATCCGTATTTTACATACAAATTGAAGAAGTACGAAAAGAAAAATTTTCATAAATCTACAATTCTATAAAATCTAAACCGCTTTATGTATTTCGCTTAAATTCAATACTGATCGACATTTTTCATTGCTTTATTCGTCAAAAACTGTTTAAGCTCATTATCTAAAAAATTGTGGCAGCTAGAGAACATACAGAGATTTTTTGAAAATTCCATGTCATATAAAATCTAAACCACTCTTCACTAAATTCGATATCTACTACAACTGTATGTTAATTTTACCTTGCAAAAGATTTGAGCAGGTTTGGTCAAACTTAACTTGAATAAGAACGAAAACAAATTTTTTTTCGAAAATTCAAAATTTTATAAAATCTAAACCTCTTTGTGGATTTCGCTCAAATTCTATACCGACCTTCATTTCTCATTTCTCTATTTGTCCAGAACTGTTTAGCTCATTAGCTGAAAAATTGCGGAAGCTAGAGAACATACAGACATTTTTCGAAACATTGAAAGGCTTATAAAACTTGAATTTTTTTTTTCATTTTTTTCGAAAATGTATACATAGAAAGGGGCGTTGCTCCTCTACTAGGGTGCCAAATTTCAGCTTGATTGTTAATGCCGTTTTCGAGATACAGTGGTTTGAATTTTGCAAGCGCGCCACACTTTTTTCTAAACCACTTTTCTCGACGTTTTGGACCATTCTGAGTGTCCTGACATGGAAATCTCAAAAAAAAAATTTCTTGCAATATCAAAGCTTCCTCTATAATGAAGCAAAAAGGATACAAAGCAAAATCTTGCACACTGATTCCACGTTATTTTTTGATTTTTACAAAAATACCTCTATGAAGAAGTATGTTAATCGATTTTGGTTTCCATATTGAGGAATTTTCATGAAAACGGAAATATAATTTTGTATCGTTGTTTTAAATAAATTATTTAATGCATGAACTTGATCCAGTGTAGATCCTATTACTTTCGATCTGTCAATAATTTTTATTTGCATTCTTCATCATATTGGAAAAAAAATCATAAGCTTTTTAATTAGAAATAAAAAAACGGTTGTTCCATAAAAATCAATGCAAAAAATTCGCGAAATTCAAGGTAACAAAAAAAATTGAGATATCAATTTCCTTATTAGCCATCAACTATTACCTTTTTTCGCACTTTTCTAAAAATTATCCATATGATAAAATTATCAAAATGTTAAATATCTTTAAAAAATGGATATCTATTTTTTTATGGCATAATTGAAGATTTGAATAAATGAACATGAGAATAAATTTGGAAGTAATGCTTACAACTCTGATAATAAGTTACGAAATACACTTTTGTTATGTGTAAATAACATTTATGCAATGAGCAAATATTAATAAAATTAATAATATATCTATAGAAACGAGAATTTGACGTGAAGAAATTCTTGAAGATTGCCTTTTTATGGAAAATTATCGCACAATCGATATTTTCCGTAGATTGATTTATCGCTAATATGTTTATTATTTTATTTTATGATCATTTGATTATCTCTGTTTGCGTAATCCAAGTGTCTTGCTAAATTAAGAGTGAACAGTAGTTAGGATTTTAATTGCGAGCTAGCAAAGTCAGTATGGAAAAGGCGTGCAGTGACCAACGCACCGCTACCATCGCCAACATGATCAGAACAAGAGGTGGGCTGCTGACTTATTAAGAGGCGCGGGTGCGCGTTGCGAAAAACTCACTCGCGATTCCGTTACACACTCGTGAGCAACGCGCCGTCTCTTCACATTACATAAACATGCATATTCGTCGAGGCCTAGAGCCGATGCGCCCTGAGCTAGCACGAAGAACTCTGCACCTTCTCCAAAGCTCCCTTTTTCGTTTTTTTTTAAATATATTTAAAGCCTTTTTCACGATTAAATCGTCGTGACGAATTTATTTTTCCCAAATTATAAAGTAGACACTAAAAAAGAAATAGTTTAGTGCAATGGGAATTTAGATCTTTTTTATTGATATTTTACGGAATTTTGTTAAATTTGCGAATTACTTAGAAGATTTTGTCAATCTAGCGAATTCGCAGTTATTTAAAAAAAAATTGTAAGGTACAAAAAGAATTATAAGATTTACAAAATATTAAATTCAATATGAACAAAAAAAAAGTTTGTTGAATTTGTAACATTTTTTAATATTTTTTTTTTTATTTCCAGAAAATATTTCGTAAAATTAAAATAGTATATTTTTGGACTTTTTTTATTGAACGAGAGATAGACTTTTTTGTGGAACTAGAAGATATGACAATTTTCTTCAATTAATAAAGATTAACAAAAGATCACTCTGAATGGTCCGAAACGTTGATAAAAATAGTTTAGAAAAAATGTATGTACAAATTCAAAATTAGATACTTAAATATCGGCTTTATCAATCGAGCTGAAATTTGGCCCGCACATGAGGCATTGTTTACGATCATTTTTTTTTAAATCCAAACATAAGATTATTTTTTATTCAATTTTTAATTTTTAGAAAAAAGTCTGTAAGTTCTCTAGTCTTCGGAAATGTGTAGCGATGGAGCTAAATATTTTTTTACAAATAATGCCATGCTAAAGGAGGATCAGTATTGAATTTGGGATAAATCGATAAATAGGTTTGGTTTTCATGGGATTTCGAATGTTTCGAAAAATTTACATTTTGCTCTAACTCGTGTAAAATATCACCGAATCAATCGAAATTTTCTGCAGACTAACAATAATACTCAGCACTCTTACGTACCAAATTTCGTCATGATCGGTAAATGGTTTCGGATTTTATGATATTTTGAATATTTTCATAAATTTACATTTTGCTATAACTCACGTAAAATATCATTAAAAAATTGAAATTATTTAAAATAATTTATACAACAATTTAAAAAACCTTTATTCACATGTTATTAAATATTGAATAAAAAATAGTCTGCACGCATTACATAATGATTTTATAATTGATACGATTTGTTTGTATTGTGTAAACGTAACAACCAACATTTAAAAGTGTAACAAAAAAAGTTGCAAAGTGGAGCATTGCACATTGTTCATTATTTTCCATTTATCAAAAAGCTTCCTCTATTAGGGAGCCAAAAATTATAAATACGATAACTCATAGAGGTGGCTATGTGAAAAATAGAAATTAATGAAGAAGCAATGTGCAATGTTCTTACTTTGCAACTTTTTTTTCTATATGATTTGTACATACATACGTAGGTAATATAAAATTAAGAAAAGCATTTCAAGTCCCCCACTAGTAAAAAAAAATTAAAAAGCAAAAAGTCTGAACTGACGGAGAGAAAAAACTGGCAATGACACACAAAAATGTTTGGGAATTATCCACAGACAATTTAGTAAATGAAAGACAAATCGGAAGTCTGGGATTGTTTCCTATGCTGTTGATGGAAACGAAATATTGGCCAATGTATACAGACGTGAGTTCTCGCGATACAGTCTGGGGCTCAGCCACAGACTCTCGTTTGTAATGTGTGGGAATCATTCCTCGACTTTCGTGTGCTACACTACGCACTATGTAGCCGTGTACTATAGACGTATAGTTTTCGCAATTAGAATTGCGAATAGCGTCAGTCGAAAATCGCTATAGTCTATCGACTAAGAGTCCGCGCGAAATCGTCTAGGGCTCAGCCATCAACTGCTGGAATGCACCAAAGAACTGTCGGCGGTGTGGCGCCGTACGTACACGAAAAAAAAAAGATTAGTTGCCATAACCAAGAAATGAGTTGACACAACCAATCGATTATTCTATTTATCTTACAACTCAAATGGTAATACCAACGATTCGAATGGTAATACCGACGATTCGAATGATAATACCAACGATTCGAATGGTAATACCGACGATTCGAATGATAATACTGATCATTCGAATGGTAGTCCAAACTATTCGAGTGGTAGTCCCAACGATTTGATTAGTTAACCTAACAAATCTCGGGAGAACTAATCGTGAATAGTTGAGGTTACTATTCGATATGGTTGAGGCAACTAATTTTTTAGACATTGTGTACAGCAAATCGAAAACGTAGTTGCCAGAACCAAACATTTCTTTCCGTGTAGTCTGGCGCAGTTCGAACCCTGTGACCTCTAAACTAAACCCAAACATTTAAGAAACACCTCTAGAAATGAAGGTGTTTTCAATTGACTGAGTAGCGGTTTCCATTATAACTCGCATATGGCAATAAACTGCGACCTTTGCACCGAGAGAAAAATATAGTACTCATTCCCAGATTCGTACAGTAATCGGGATCCAAAGTGGAAAAATGGCATTTTTTCCAGACACATACAAAGATTTACTAGACGTCGCCCGCTGTACTATTTACACTGCTGTACAACGCTATACAACGCATCTCATACTTCTCTATATTTTGCGCCCACAAATGTTCGGAATAATCTTCATACGCATGCAGGTTAAAGCAATTCACGTTACGAAAAATAACGCAAAATCTATTGACAGCCTGCAAAATGTCTGTAGTTTAGTACGCCATGAGATTTACGAAAGATATACGCACTGAAAGAAAAAAGTAGTTGGGAGAACCATCTCCAGCATATGCTGTACCGCTGATTAGTTGCAGCAACTAACTCGCTCCTGTAACCAATCGCAGTGCTGTTTTCACCAATACAATAGGTGGCGCAACCAACAGCGAGTTCCTATAACCAACCACAGCGGTTCGTATAACCAACGAGTAGTTGTCATAACCCACTGAGTAGTTGTCATAACCCACTGAGTAGTGACGCTATTTCAACTCTTTCGAGTGGTTGTCGGAACAAATTTATTGGTTTGTCCAACTACTTTTTTTTCTCCGTGCAGCTCCCGTGTAGCGTCGATTGTTCAACTTTTGCCGTCATAACCTCAAAGTTGCCCGAAAATGTCCAGACGTTTCGCAAGCGCCCCTCCGCGTGCATCGCGTTTCTATTCACGGTATAAGTAAACATTTCCAAACTTTCAAGATTGATCCCATTTACTATGTAGTCTGGGTTTTATTACCAAACTATTTAAGATGTCTTAACTATACCCAGATAGAATAACGTGCCGCTCGGCGTGTCGGCAGAAATGCGGAATGTGCGACGTCTCTAGGCAGAATTGTGATGGCACGAGAGGCTGTAATCCTACTTTATGCCCGCACAACTCCGGCACGCTGTGGAGCGTCTCGAAGTGCTGGCACCATGTGGGTACAGAGCTGGATTTGGCACGTTGTGCCGGAGTAATGCCGACACAATACCGGATTCCAGCTCGCCATGCCATCACAACACTGCCTAATGACGTCGCACATACCGCATTTCTGCCAGCACGCCGTGCTGTTCGGGCAGTCACCATGCCGCCACTGTGCTGACATTTTTCTATCTGGGTATTTTTCTCTCGGTGTGTATAAGCTGCAAGTAAATTTTGCGTTGTCTATAAGAAATCATCTTCGTATAATTTATATGCATCGGCCGATAACTTCCAAAATTTGTGTACGCGAATTATGGTAATAATTCATATTCTCGTCTGTAGTACAGCAAAATACGCATTCTAATGCTCCACAAACATTTAGGACTGAATCGCAGTTTTCCAACATATCTTTCGTTTACTAAATAAATTTGAGGGAGAACCCGAACTTTTTCTCTCCGTGTATAGTGCATTTCATGTATCAATAATCTACGTGGTATAATAATAGAGGTCTTAGCGTACTGTAAAGTTGTAGATGCAGACGTCGCCACTTGAACACGTGTCGAACACGGTGACGCAGGTGGACGTTAATCTTTTCAGATCGTGTTCAATATAAGGGAACGGTATGGTAGGGCACACGTGGAATTTGGAAGGCGCCTTCGTGCTCCTCCTCACATAGCACGTAGTGGCCCGGGCCTCTTTACATTGAGGAAGTCACGCGGGGGGGCCTTGGCTCTCGGGGGCACGCCTCGGCAGGTTTGGGGGCCACGAAAAAAAATGAGGACATACCTCATGTAGTAGTCATGTAGAGGAGGGGGAGTTCGCGGCTACGGGGAAACGAGACGCCGAACATTCGAACGAGGTTCCAGATTTGGGTAGGCTTGACGCGCGCCCTCAAAGTGGAGTGCTATCCCAATTTCTAAAAACCAGCCTCGCAGCGTTCGGTCGTTACCAATCACTTTAGTTTATTTATGGTAATCCGCATACAGTAGCTACAACTGTGAATCAACTGGGTTGGCAATTACACTCATTTCTCATACTGAATAATCTGAACAATCAGCTATTTAATTAGTGAAATCAAATCAATTATTATATGCAAATTTATTATTGCTATTATTATAATATTTTTTTCCTGAATTAAAGGGAAACGGTAAAGAAATATAATTATCATTATTATTGTTAGATATTTTATAGTTGACCAAACTGGTTAGTAATATTAAGCCCAATATTATAATTAACTGGGTATAGAAAAAAAAAATCGACGTGCCAATTTTCTTAAGTTTTAAACACGAATTCGTCTGTTTAAAACACAACCGTGTTTTGTTAATTTTCCAAATAAATTCTTTATATCTTACGAATTTTTTTGTTAAACTTGAAAAATAAGAGATTTTTTTTGAAAATTCGGTGCGGAGAAAGTTTTTTTTTCTGGAATTATAAACAACACAAAGAAATTGTAAGTGTGATCTAATTCACAAAAAAGTAATGTTACCAAAATGGCAGATGTTTTTTGAAAATAAACTACAATTTTACTTTTTATTTAACTAGAAATGGACAAAAAAACTGTTGTTAAATAAATAAAAAATTGTTTGTGGATGTTTGTGAATAAAAACTTGTAGTTAAAGTACAAAAAAATTCAATTTAATTTTTGCAGAGTCGCACAACGAAGGTTTTACATAGTTTTAGTAACTTCGTTAGTCTGATTACCCTAATTGCTAATAAGGTTTTTCAAAATTATGATTTCGTATTACAATGACTAATAAATAAATAGATTAATTAATCTTTTAAATCTTGTAGACATTGGAAAAAATTAAAATGATTGAGATTAAAATGATTAATTTTTTAATTTACGTAAAATTGGATAATCTTATTGTCGGTACAAGATTCAATTTCCTTAAAAATCGCGTGATGTCCAAAAGACCCGCATTTTTTTACGCATTAACATGTACGTCAACCTGCCATTAAAAAAATATATGCCGCCTCTTAACTGTCAATGGCCTGCTGATGCATTTAATCTACTTCCGATGACAAGTTGTTCGACGATATAATCCCGCAGGATTATGTAGAGTAGATTGTCACGGTAAGACGTTCGAAATCGAAGATACATCTACAGAGAGCTTTCCAGCTCTTAAGTCTCCATGATATTTTCACGTTTTGCGCTATTTAACATCCGGTTTGAAATCAAGAGTGGGTCGAGATAACTTCGCAAAATCATGTGTATAGAATACAGTTACGAGCACGAGAGCTATCCCTGCCTATAAAAAAACCTAATATTTGCAATCTATAAGTGACCAAAAATGACAATTTATAGAATAACATAGAAAAAATGTTGAATTCACAATTTCTTTTTTTAACAATTGAAAAAAATAGCAATATAAAAATACAAAAATCGTTAACAATAAGTTTCAATACTGTTTTAGAAATTGACAAATTTTTTTTTTTTGTAAATTCCATAAAATGTCTATTGGTGTTTTTGGACAAAAATTTTTTGCAATGTTGATACCAATGACATAAACAATATTAATATAGTTATTGATAAAATTTAATGTGTATTATACATTTTTTAATTTTCATTTTTTAATACACATCCTTTAAGAGGAAACTAAAAAGTAAGTCAATATTTCACTAGTAATTCGTTATCATTTTCTTTTATATTTTCAATAAAATTATCATTGGTACTGTTATTATTATTATCTATATAATCTATATTGTATTATTAGTAATATATCGGTATTATTATTATTAACTTTTCTCATTATTAATTTTTATTTTTATTTTCATGCGTTTTTTATTTATTGAATTTTATTCCGTGCAGGAAATTCAATTTAATATACGAAAGAAAATGAAAATTTAATGTACGTTTTGTAAAATTGAATTTAACTTATACCACAAAGACGACTTTTGTTACAAATTTAAGAAACTGTACATCAATCTTACATTATACATGTATAGTTTATTTATATACTTGTTAATTTATATACCCATTTCTGTAAAAGAACCTTCTGCACTGAGAAAAGAGTTCATTCACTACGACAAAATATATTTAATTCAGCTGTTTCTTAAAATATTTGTTAACAGTCATAAAAATTTATTAACAGCAAATAAAAATAAGTGTTCTCATAACAAAATCTTATTCTGACGGCATTTCCGTCAAATGAACGATTTGCTTATGCAATTTTTTTGACATAAGTCGTTAGATATTTGTTATATAAATAAAGAAAGCTTTGTTACAACAAGATTAAAGATAGTCAGGACAGCTTCGGATTTGTTAATAGTTAGCAAATCATTATTTGTCGTTACGCAGATTTGATAATAGTTAACAAACCATTATTTGCCGTTACGCAGATTTGTTAATAGTTAACAAATATTTATTTACCCTTACGCGGATTTATTAACAGTTAACAAATCATTATTTACCGTTACGCAGATTTATTAATAGTTAACAAATCATTATTTGCCGTTACGCAGATTTGTTAATAGTTAACAAACCATTATTTGCCGTTACGCAGATTTGTTAATAGTTAACAAACCATTATTTGCCGTTACGCAGATTTGTTAATAGTTAACAAATCATTATTTGCCGTAACGCAGATTTGTTAATAGTTAACAAATCATTATTTACCGTTACGCAGATTTATTAATAGTTAACAAATCATTATTTGCCGTAACGCAGATTTGTTAATAGTTAATAAATCTATATTTGAGTCAAGTACGGTCCGTTTGGCGTGTCTGTTAGGTTTGTTTACAAACAACCGTCGACCCTCGGAGGTTGAGTTCGTTCACGACGCAATCACGCCACAGCCGTAGTTTGGCAGTGCAAGCGAAACAGTACATAAGATGGACGACCTCCTCATTTCGTGGAGCTTGCACGACGAATTGGAAAAAGCCTTCGAACGTAAGTACAGAAATAATGTACTAATAAATAGGTTACGAACATATACAAGTAAGAAAGTTTAACGATGCCATGTTACAATTGCAGCTTACACGGAAAAAAATGTTTGGTTGTGGCAACAACGTTTTCGATTTGCTGTACACAATGTCTAAAAAATTAGTTGCCTCAACCATATCGAATAGTAACCTCAACTATTCACGATTAGTTCCCGATTGGATTAGTTAGGTTAACTAATCCAATGGTTGGGACTACCATTCGAAGGGGCGCTGTCATAAGGTCTACCGGCCATAAGCTCGAATGACACAACGTCGAATTGTCACAAGCTCGAATGGCTATAATCGCGAAATGACATAAGCTCGAACGGTTATAATCGCGAAATGTCTTAAGCTCGAACGGTTATAATGTCGAAAGGTCACAAGCTCGAATGGTTATAATCTCGAATGGTCATAAGCTCGAATGGTTATAATCTCGAAAGGTCACAAGGTCGAATGGTTATAAGCCCGAATGGTCATAAGCTCGAATGGTTATAATCTCGAAAGATCATAAGCTCGAACAGTTATAATCGAGATTATAACCATAAGACCTTGTGACCTTTCGAGATTATAACCATTCGAGCTTATGACCATTCGAGATTATAACCATTCGAGGTTATGACCATTCGAGATTATAACCATTCGAGCTTATGACCTTTCGACATTATAACCGTTCGAGCTTAAGACATTTCGTGATTATAACCGTTCGAGCTTATGTCATTTCGAGATTATAACCATTCGAGCTTGTGGCAATTCGACGTTGTGTCATTCGAGCTTATGGCCGGCAGAGCTTATGACAGCGCCCCCATTCGAATCGTCGGTATTATCATTCGAATCGTCGGTATTACCATTCGAATCGTTGGTATTACACTGAGAGAAGAGTATTGTTAACAGTTAACAAATCTTGGTTAAATATGGCGAAATTAACCATTTAGTTATTCTTATTGAATCTCACTTGAGCTAAATAAGATTTGTTAACTATTAACAAATGTCAGCGAGCTTCATTTGCGACAAGCTAATTTTATTTAGCTCAAGTGAGATTCAATAAGAATAACTAAATGGTTCATTTCGCCACATTTAACCAAGATTTGTTAACTGTTAACAAACTTTTCTTTCAGTGTACCATTTGAGTTGCTAGGGAAATAGAATAATCGATTGGTTGTGTGAACTCATTTCTTGGTTATGGCAACTAATCTTTTTTTTCCGTGAAAACGTCGATTATGTCAATTTGCCTGTTGTTGACTCTCCAAGTTTCGAAGTAAAATCGAGCTTCGAGTAAACGGTATTACGCATAAACCAAAATGTAATCTTTACATATGAAACAATGATAGGAATGACCTTGTTAATGTAATTGTCACCGGCGTTTATATTGTTATAACGGAATCACGAAAATATTTATTTATTTATAAGAAATGCATAACGATAGGGTATAATAACCATTTAAAATGTATAATAAATATATTTCTCATTAAATATACGTATATTTATTTGTAGATTTACCTCTACTTGAACTCATCCGATCGGACAGTACATCTAACTAAATGTACCATTCTGTCAAGCTATGCATTAATTGATTCAAATTATTATAATGGTAGCTGTTAATAAGTATTGTTTAAATTAAAAACCAATGCAATATTGAGTCAACTTAATGTTCTGTGGACACGAATAAAGGAAATATTCATTAAAATATAAATTTATTAACTATTAAGAAATCATTATTTCGGCCAATTCAGGAGTTCAAATAGACGTTTATTAACTGATAATAAATCACTATTTGTGCCAATTAAAAGGGCCAAATAATTTGTTAATTATAATAAAATATTCATTTCGCCATATTTAACATTATGATTTGTTAATAGTTAACAAATTCTAGTACCCACAAATAAACTCTTTTCTCAGTGCGCACATGTGTAGTAATTTTACCTTAAATATTTTTAACAGTGTGCATACTAGATTGCCACGGTAGGACGTTCGAAATCGAAGCGGCTGTTCTCCAGCCCAAGTCCCTAAGAGGTTTTCACGTTTTGCGCTATTTACCATCCGGTTCGAAACCAAGAGTGGGTCGTGATAACTCAGTAGAGTAATGTGTATAGAGTACAGTTACGAGTTCGGTTTCGGCGAGCGAATCCTCCAGCAGCAGCAGCTACATCGAAGCATTCCTACCTATAAAAAAAAGCGTACGGTATAGTGTGTGCTACGTGGTTCTTTATACCGGATGAAATAAAAGTCGTGCGGTAAGGAGAGGGGAATTCCTCCCCCGCCCCACGTACGTCTCTCTTCGCTGCCAAGCAAAACCCCCGTACGCGCCGTCGTCGTCGTCTCTGCGCCAGTTTGTCCTGTTTCACAAGTGGGCCAATCGAGATGGAGAGTATTAACGCTACAAACGCGCTCACAGCCGCAAAGCTGCTAGAACTGTGCAGAGACGTCCTCGTCTCACGACGTCCTCTCTGCTACGCTGAAGCGAGCCAACAGCCACGAAGTATTATACACAGTTGTGTTTTCACAGCGACAAGCGGCCCGTGCTCCTTCCGCAATCTTCTACGGCGTGGAGTACTCCTGACCGTTGGGCAGAACCCGTTAGGTCCACCATGTGCTCCAAAGATTTTTTTTTTTTTTTTTTTTTTTTTTTACTGTATAGTCATCGGCTCTTTTTAAATATTGTAGTCGACGCGACGAGTAACATGTACGCGGCGCTCAGTGACTATGTATGGGGCATTCCATCCCGATTCAACCTGAGTCTAACTCTCGACCTCCCCGATTTGGCTCGTAATTTTTTGAAGAATTGGTTAGACCCTCAAATACACCAGATTATATTTTTTAATTTTTTAAATATTTTTAAAGTGACATATCGAATGCCATAATTTAAAAATCTAAAAAAAATTCGATAAGCACATTGTTGAATATAAAAATTTTCTAGCTTATAGTCAAAGTGGGCAAGATTTTTCTTCTCATAGTTTTTAAGCTTTTTTTATTTTAAAAAATTGTTAAAGAATAGAAAAAAAAATTAATCTACTACAGGTGACTGGTCAAACGTTTATTTATGGAAACTCGGATTTTTTCGAATTTTCTCAGGGTTTCTGGAATTTTTCAAATTTTTCTGAACTAAGACTATTCCAGTCCCATGCAAGCCACATTCTAGCACCAGCATGCCATAATTTAAAAATCTGAAAAATTCTGAAATACACAGTTTCATATACAGAAATGTTTGACAAGTCGTCCACAGAAGATTGATTTTTTTTCTATTTTTTTAATAATTTTTTTAAATCGAAAAAGCTTAAAAATTATACGAAGAAAAATCTTCTCTACTTTGACTCTAAGCTAGAAAATTTTGTAATTCAACAGAGTATTTTTCAGATTTTTAAATTATGTCGTGCTGGTGGCTCAAATGTGGTTTGTATGGTGCGGGAATAGTCTTAGTTTAGAAAAATTTTAAAAATTCCTAAAAATCTGAACAATTTAAAAAAATCCGAGTTTACGTAAATAAACGTTTGGCCAGTTGCCTGTAGTAGATTCATTATTTTTCTATTTTTTAATAATTTGTCAAATAAAAAAAGTTTAAAAACTATAAGAAGAAAAATCTTGCCCACTTTGGCTATAAGCTAGATAATTTTGATATTCAACAAAGTATTTTTCAGATTTTTAAATTATGGCATTCGATATATCACTTTAAAACAAAAAAAAATTCAATTTCGCATGGACAAAATAAAAAATCTGGTGCATTTGAGGGTTTAACCAATCCTACAAAAATTACGAGCCAAATCGGGGAGGTCGAGGGTCAGACCCAGGTTGAATCGGAATGGAACGCCCCATATATTAGTCATTCCATACCAATTGGGCCACCCAAATTTATCATCGCAAAAAGAGTTCATAATTTTTTCAAAAGTTGCTTAGAGTATCACGAACATCCATAAATTAATTCCGAATTTAAGCACCTATGGTTTGCCTAAAATTTAATAATGATTTTTTAACTTCATTTTTAGCAATTCGCTGTGATATGCAAAATTACCGATCGTGCAAAAAAATTTGTTCGTGTATAAAATTTAAGTTTTTGAATGTTCTTTTTGATAAAAATGTTTTGACAAAAAATTTGTATTACCCATTCCAATACTTTTCAAAATTTCACAGAATTTCAATTACTATGCTTACAAATGCGGAATATTAATTTTAAATTAAACAGCATAGACCAAAAACGGATATGTCATCGTCGTGGATATAAATTTAAAAAAACAAAGTTTAGTTTACAGAAAAGTCGTGAAAAGAGCGGACGTGCTTGTATAGTAACAGATATTTAAATAAACATTTCTTTCGTATTATCGATTAATTATTTCTTTTCGTAAAATAAAGAAGCTCAGGATGAGTTTCGACACTCCAGAAGTGCGACACAAACTACAGAAAAATTAGCGTAATGGCAAATAAATGACCGACTTGGTATGAAATGACCCGTATATGGCATTCACAGTTGCCCGATTATGTACTATCAATTGAATATTCATTAAGATATGTATATTTACCAAGGTACAGGATATTAATGTAGAGCATTCGGATTTCGGTGATTGAAATGCCGATAGACGGCCTTCTGATAGATTCTTTAATGGCACTTGAAATACCGACGTCGGTAGATGGTGTTTACTGAAATAACCCGATTGAGTTGGACAGAACGTGTTCGCGATATTAATGTATGATCATCATGCAGTATGAGATATTTCAGTGATTTTTGTAGTGGTTTTCCAAATTTATGCTATAGAAGTCGACTCTGCTTAGCTACTAACTATTGGCACGCACGTGGAGCCGAAATTGCTCAATTAGTTTCTGGATTTTAATGGTTGTATTTCTGGTCAAATTCAATCACGTTTGTTGACATATTTAACTTCTGGTACTTTAGAAAAATTATTTGCATTGTTTAAAATGTTTGCAAACTTGCTTTACCGAAAACTGTATTCATCAGCTGATATAGTAAATTTAACACACAAATGTATTAAATTTAAAAAATATTGGATTGATGATAATGAAATAATGATAATACAAAATGCAACAAAAAAAAATATTTCTTATTAATTTTTTTTAATTATCAATGCTTACATATTTACTTTTAGTATCGTTTTGTTCAACTCATTATTGCTGCATACTTACCTAAAGTCACATTTTGAGCCTATTGTAAAAATTTGCGGTGAACTAAAGAAAGTTTTCTGCTTTTTCTCTAATAAATTACATAAATTCAAATTAATTTCCAAAAGTGCATCAAAGAATTTTTTCAACATATTCAACGTTATAAACGTAAAGCTGTTGTACAGAATTTTCAGACAAGTGTTACGGCTAAGGATAATTCGTTCATTTCAGATCGACAACGCGTATCGAAAGTTATGAAATTTGCCATATAAGATTTTCATGTCAGGACACTCAGAATGGTCGAAAACATCGAGAAAAGTGGTTTAGAAAAAATGTCCGGATTCATATATGTGTGTGTGTGGCACGCTTGCAAAATTCAAATCGCTGTATCTCGAAACCGCCTTTAACAATCAAGCTGAAATTTGGCATGCTGATGGAGGAACAAGGCCCCTTCCTATGTATACGTATTCGAGAAAATTGAAAAAAAAAATTCAAATTTTATAAGCCTTTCAATGTTTCGAAAAATGTCTGTATGTTCTCTAGCTTCCGCAATTTTTCAGCTAATGAGCTAAACAGTTCTGGACAAATAGAGTAATGAAAAATGAAGGTCGGTTTAGAATTTGAGCGAAATCCATAAAGCGGTTTAGATATAATAAAATTTTGAATTTTCGAAAAGATTTTATTTCCGTTCTTATTCAAGTTAAGTTCGACCAAACGTGCTCAAATCTTTTGCAAGGTAAAATTAACATCCAGTTGTAGTAGATATCGAATTTGGTGAAGATCGGTAAAGTGATTCAGATTTTATAAGACATTGAATTTTTCAAAAATTCTCTGTACGTTTTCTAACTACCACAATTTTTTAGATAATGAGCTTAAACAGTTTTTGACAAATAAAGCAATGAAAAATGACGATCGGTATTGAATTTCAGCGCAATACGCGTTTTAGATTTTATAGAATTTTGAATTTTTGAAAATTTTTGTTTTCGTTCTTCTTTAATTTGTATTTAAAATAAGGATGCAAAGTAGAACATTGCACTTTGCTTCGTCAATAATCTTCACCCGTCGTAAAGCTTCCTCTATGAAGAAACCAAAAATAAAATAAAGAAAATTCCTCATAGAAGCGGTGTTGCGAAAGATGGAAATTAATGAGGAAGCAATGTCCAAAGTTCTACTTTGCATCCTTATTTTTAATTTGTTACACCTAACTTTAGTAAATTTCGAATAAATCAAGTACAGCATACACTGTTAAAAGTATTTAGTGTAAATTTCCATAACGGGTAAAGGAAGCTCTATTACAGAAGCTGGTATATAAAATTACATTATTATCTATCCAGATATATCAAATTCTATGAAAATTAACAATCACTCTGCAAAATAAAAATATCCCACCGCCACCGTCGTCACTATATAGAAAAATTTAAGGGGAGTCTTAGGCCTTTTTAATATAACAATTTGAAATTTTACTACAGTTCTGAATCAATAGCTTTAATTAGCTGGTGAATAAAATTTCAGGTAATATAAATTTGTGAACACTTTTACCCTTTACCAGTAAATAATAAAATATATCTGTCAATATTTACTATTATTTAAAAATATCTATTTAATACTTACCATTTTTTAAATGCCTATCCTGTTTCTTCTATATGTAACGTCACCAAAAATTACTCGTCAAATGACCCGTTTAGTGTCGCCCTACATACAAAATTTTAAATGTAACCATATTTGAGCAGTATTTAAAGGTACGAAAAATACCGTTGCAACCATGTAAATTACAGGAATGAGTCGAGACATTCCATTCCGAGTATCCCAAGCCCCAAAAATAAGTGTATATGTCGTGCATATGCACTGTGCATTAAGTGTTATAATTAGCAAGTCAAAATGTCGTCTAGTCGCGTCTCATTCACCGTGTAATTATAATCAATAATGAGTATATGAAACAGTGATAGAATCATTAGCGTAGATCATTAGATAAAGTCGTTTGACCGTTATCGACGTACCTCCACAAAAATTCCAACCTTTCATACGCTCATATACACTCATTTCCGTAATAACGCCTTGGCGCCGAATATTTTCAGTCTTAGCTGCTATAAGTTGTCTTACGGTCTCTGATGAATCTCTGACGTGAAAGATCCCCATTAGCCCAACGCGGATGTATTATTATCGACTACACACCGCGCGCACGCACGATTATTATATATTTATGTATATACATATATATGAAGCATTCCAAATCGTTTGAGCCGCAAAAAAAAGTGTTTTTCAAATAATTTATAAAAATCAGGTTATCTAATTCTAAAAAAGTTACAAAGTCGAGCATTGCTTCCTCATTAATTTTTATTTTTCACAAAGCCACCTTTATGAGTAATCGTATTTATAATTTTGCTTCCTCATAGAGGAAGCAATGTTTTCAGGAATTTTTTTTTCGTGATTTTCATGTCAGGATACTCAGAAGGGTTCAAAACGTCTAGAAAAAATGTCCGTGTGTGTGTGTGTGTGTGTGTATATGTACACAGCTTCGAAAATTCAATCGCCTACGCTGAGAGAAAGGTTTGTTAACATTTGTTGACAGTTAACAAATCTTGGTTAAATATGGTGAAATGAACGACTTAGTTATTCTTAGTGAATCTCACTTGAGATTTAAAATAAATTTATTTATTTGTGACAAGCAAATTTAAATTTGCTTGTCGCAAATGAAGCTCGTTGACATTTGTTAATAGTTAACAATTCTTATTTGGCTCAAGTAAGATTCAATAAGAATAACTAAATGGTTCATTTTGCCATATTTAACCAAGATTTGTTAACTGTTAACAAACTCTCCTCTCAATGTATAACTGAAGAATGGTGTTAGTTATCGAACTAAAATATGGTATACAAGTGCAGTTTTTGACAAATTACATACACAAATTTCGATTTTATGCCGTTTTGAATTTTTTTTTAAAAAGGACATGGGCTCTCTAATTTTCGTAAAATTTAGTCTATTTTGCTAAATAGTTGTTTATAAGAGCAGGTACACTCAATGTAGTTTGATATTGAATTTGGCTCGAACCTGTAAAGTGGTTCAGATTTTATGGAATTTTAGCGAGCTCAAATTTTGTATGTAAATGAAATAATATTCAGCTATTATATATGTATAATTTAGTGACGAACGGTGTGAAATTTTTGATTTTATGGAATGTTGCATTATTTTTGAAAATATACGTTATCACATTTATTTTCGGAAACGCTCTAATAATAACGAAATAGAAAAAGCGAATTCACAACATGTTTATTTATCTAATTAAAACGGGGATGCAAAGTAGAACCTTGCACATTACTTCCTCATTATTTGTCGCTTTTTACGAAGCTTCCTCTCTGAGGAAGTCATAATTGATTAACATACTTCCCCATAGAAGTAACTTTGTAAAATACGAAAAATAGTAAGGAAGCAATGTGCAAGGTTCTACTTTGCATCCTTCTTTTTGGCTTTGTGAATAATGGAAATAATGAGGAAACAATGTGCAATGTTTCTATTTTGCAACTGTTTTGTTACATTTATAGTTTTGATAATTACGTACACACAACACAAACAAATCGTATAAATTATAAAATCATTATGTAACGGATGCAGACTTTTTTCTATTCAATATTTAATAAAATGTGGACAAAGATTTTTTTAATTGTTGTGTAAATTATTATAAATAATTTCAATATTTCAATAGATTTCAATTTATTTTGTGATATTTTACGTGGAATATAGCAAAATGTAAATTTATGAAAACATTCAAAATTCCATAAAATCCGAACCCCTTTACCGATCATTACGAAATTTGGTATTTAGGAGAGCTGAGTACTATTGTTAGTCTGTAGAAAATTTCGATTGATTTGATGATACTTTACGTGAGTTAGAGCAAAACGTAAATTTTTCGAAAAATTCGAAATCCCATAAAAATCAAACCTATTTGTAGATTCATCCAAAATTCAATACCGATCCTCCTTTAGCATGACTTTATGTATTTAAAAAAAAATTTCTTTCTTTGATCGCTACAAATTTGCGGAAGCTTGAGAACCTACAGACTTTTTTCTAAAAATTACCACGTATACATACATACATTTTTTCTAAACCACTTGTCCCGAACGTTTCGGACCACACGGAAAAAAAAGATTAGTTGCCGTAACCAAGAAATCAGTTGACACAACCAATCGATTATGCTATTTCCCTAGCAACTCAAATGGTAATACCAACGATTCGAATGGTAATACCGACGATTCGAATGATAATACCGACGATTCGAATGATAATACCGACGATTCGAATAGTAGTCCCAACTATTCGAGTGGTAGTCCCAACGATTGGATTAGTTAACCTAACTAATCCAATCGAGAACTAATCGTGAATAGTTGAGGTTACTATTCGATATTGGTGAGGCTACTAATTTTTTAGACATTGTGTACATAAAATAAATTGTGTATATAAAATCGAAAACGTAGTTGCCACAACCAAACATTTCTTTCCGTGCATTCTGAGTGTCCTGAAATGAAAATCTAGAAAAAAAATTTCTTTCTCACAACCAAACCTTCTAAGGAAGCAAAAAAGTATTTATTTTGAGCTAGTCCAATTATACATCTACAAATTCGTTCCCCTTTCGCGTACACTGACAAAAAAAAAGTTTAAATGAACTAAATCGGCGTACACCCTCGTTCCAACGAGTTTTTCCTGACATCAAGCCAATGTTTAATTTCTTCAATAATTATTAAACACAGTTGTCTAAAATATATAATTGTGGTAACCAAAATATTTGTTATATACCAACTAAAAATTTGATTGAACGAGGATGCCGATTTAGTTCATTCAAACATTTTTTGGTTCTTAGTGTAACGTTACATTTTCGTATACATCATTGGTGGTCCCACTGTTGTAGTACTGTAGGAATCGAGCATTAAAGCGTAGCGTACTTATAGCGCAGAGAGCGCGAGCGAGTCGCACAGAACAGCCACGATACCGCGATCGCTACAGAGCGCACGGCATAGTATAACATAGGTAAGTGTGTTTTTGGGTCAGTGGGACAACCAGCCACAATACACCGCCGCCTGAGCAAAATCGTACATTACAGATCGTGACGACCATTGTTCTTGAACTTGTACGCACATACAGTGCTGCCCCCTTCGCCCCTTCGTCCCTTTGTGTACAGTACTAATACTTCACTAAGTATTACATAGTATACATAGCAAGTATATACTGACAATATGGTCGCGTAGATACGTACTACAAGAGTGCGTGGTAAATATGCTAGGCTCTAACGTGTTCTCGCTCACGTCCGTAAACGCTCACAAACCAAGTAACCACGGCGATGTATATGGGTAATTCCATACCAAGTGGACTATTAATTAACCATCACGCCAATTTTTCTGTAGCTCGTAGGCATAATAATGGAAATTCTGTGAAATTCTGAGAAAAATCGGAATGGTCTGTCTCAAGGAAAAAAAATATATTACTTTATGTTGTCAATAAATGGTGGAACTTTTTTAAATTAAATACATTCAAAAACTTCAATTTTATACAGAAACAAATTTTTTGCACAATCGGTAATTTTGAATATAGAGAGAATTAAAAAAAAAATTAAATAAGAAAATCGTTATTGAATTTTGGGCAAATCATAGGTGCTAAAATTCTGAAATAATTTGTGGGTTTTCGTGATATTCTGAACAATGTTTGATAAAATCATTAACACTTTTTGCTCACTTGGTATGGAATGACCCATATAGCGTAAGGTAAGGTATAACTGACCATTAATTTACCATCACGCCAATTTTTCTGTAGTTTGTAAGCATAATAATGGAAATTCTGTAAAATTTTGAGAAAAATCGGAATAGTCCGTCTTAACGAAAAAAAACATTACTTTATTTTGTCAATAAGTGGTGGAAATTTAAAAAATTAAAGTACATTTAAAATCTTCAATTTTATACAGGATCGAATTTTTTGCACAATCGGTAATTTTGAATACACAGCGAATTAAAAAAAAATGAAATAGAATAATCGTTATAAAATTTTGGGCAAATCATAGGTGCTAAAATTCTGAAATAATTTATGGATGTTTGGGACATTCTAAACAATTTTTGAAAAAATTATGAACACTTTTGCTCACTTGGTATGGAATGACCCATATAGGGTAAGGTAAGGTATATCTTCCCATTAATTTACCATCACGCCAATTTTTTTGTAGTTTGTAAGTATAATAATGGAAATTCGGTGAAATTTTGAAAAAAATCGGAATAGTCTGTCTTAACGAAAAAAAAAAATTACTTTATTTTATCGGTAAATGGTGGACGTTTTTTTTATTAAACTACATTTAAAAACTTCAATTTTATACAGGATCGAATTTTTTGCACAATCGGTAATTTTTGGGCAAATCATAGGTGCTAAAATTCTGAAATAATTTATGAATGTTCGGGATATTCTGAAGAATTTTTGAAAAAATTATGAACACTTTTTGCTCACTTGGTATGGAATGACCCATATAGTGTAAGGTAAGGTATAACTTCCCCTGCGAGGAAGTCGAGCGTATGTCTACTCGTTGACGAGAGAAAAGAGTCTTGTGCTTCATAGATAGCATACTATGTCAGATCTGATGCTTTTCCACGAGACGCAGTGAATATCGCTTTTTATGGCGCCTGTTGTTGTGTGTCTTTGCCGGCTACTGTTCCATCTGGGTATTCATGAAATTGCTGAGGGTCTTGAACGCACAGTGCCTACTGATTATCCTGGCATTTGTTCTTTCTTTGGACTATTTCGCTTGTTATTTTAAGACCCAGATTTTTCTTTTATTCTCAGTTCATGAATACCTTTATCATTAAAATGTATTTGGACCATATTTTCACTCGGGTTTATTAATCATCGTTAATTAAAACTTTTATGTTATTACATTTGTTTATTTTATTTGTTATCATTAAAATGTATTTAGATCATATTTTCACTCGGGATTTTTAATCATCATTAATTAATAGTTTTATGTTATTATATTTGTTTATCGTTCATTCGTGGAAAGAATAGTATTTTTATCCCATTCTTATTCTTGAGGTAAAAAAATTGAAGCATTTTTAATCTTCATTCGACTTTAGCAATTCGTGAGATCTTTAAAGAAATTTTGTAGACATGAAACATGATAAAAAACGATAATTAATCATCGGACAATGCCCAATCGCCTGCAGATTCTGACTTTTTGAAATCAATATTGATAGAATCTGTAATACTGTTGACTTGTGCTGAAATTTTTATCGTATTGCGAAATAATAAGAATTTTTATCCAATTTCATTTACGGCTAGAAATGGTAATAAATAAATAAATAAATAAATAAATAAATAAATAAATAAATAAATAAATAAATAAATAAATAAATAAATAAATAAATAAATAAATAAATAAATAAATAAATAAATAAATAAATAAATAAATAAATAAATAAATAAATAAATAAATAAATAAATAAATAAATAAATAAATAAATAAATAAATAAATAAATAAATAAATAAATAAATAAATAAATAAATAAATAAATAAATAAATAAATAAATAAATAAATAAATAAATAAATAAATAAATAAATAAATAAATAAATAAATAAATAAATAAATAAATAAATAAATAAATAAATAAATAAATAAATAAATAAATAAATAAATAAATAAATAAATAAATAAATAAATAAATAAATAAATAAATAAATAAATAAATAAATAAATAAATAAATAAATAAATAAATAAATAAATAAATAAATAAATAAATAAATAAATAAATAAATAAATAAATAAATAAATAAATAAATAAATAAATAAATAAATAAATAAATAAATAAATAAATAAATAAATAAATAAATAAATAAATAAATAAATAAATAAATAAATAAATAAATAAATAAATAAATAAATAAATAAATAAATAAATAAATAAATAAATAAATAAATAAATAAATAAATAAATAAATAAATAAATAAATAAATAAATAAATAAATAAATAAATAAATAAATAAATAAATAAATAAATAAATAAATAAATAAATAAATAAATAAATAAATAAATAAATAAATAAATAAATAAATAAATAAATAAATAAATAAATAAATAAATAAATAAATAAATAAATAAATAAATAAATAAATAAATAAATAAATAAATAAATAAATAAATAAATAAATAAATAAATAAATAAATAAATAAATAAATAAATAAATAAATAAATAAATAAATAAATAAATAAATAAATAAATAAATAAATAAATAAATAAATAAATAAATAAATAAATAAATAAATAAATAAATAAATAAATAAATAAATAAATAAATAAATAAATAAATAAATAAATAAATAAATAAATAAATAAATAAATAAATAAATAAATAAATAAATAAATAAATAAATAAATAAATAAATAAATAAATAAATAAATAAATAAATAAATAAATAAATAAATAAATAAATAAATAAATAAATAAATAAATAAATAAATAAATAAATAAATAAATAAATAAATAAATAAATAAATAAATAAATAAATAAATAAATAAATAAATAAATAAATAAATAAATAAATAAATAAATAAATAAATAAATAAATAAATAAATAAATAAATAAATAAATAAATAAATAAATAAATAAATAAATAAATAAATAAATAAATAAATAAATAAATAAATAAATAAATAAATAAATAAATAAATAAATAAATAAATAAATAAATAAATAAATAAATAAATAAATAAATAAATAAATAAATAAATAAATAAATAAACGATGAAGGACGGTGTTGCAATTACGAAAAAAAGTAAACAGCTTATAAAACCATTTATCTCTTCACATTGAACGTCATACACACTGTACAAAATATTAGTAGATAGTAATCAATTGTTAGCCACTTCGTCGTCAAAAACGAAGATATTCCAAAGTTCTAAAGTGGCTTAAATTTAATCCACAATCCTCCCTCAACAGCCGTCAAAAAAGGCATAGCTTTTACTTTCAATGGCACTTTAGTTTTAGGCGACACTTCAATACTGTAATTACGCAGCATCGTAGTCATAGCCGCTTTGACCTGAAGTACTCCGAATCTCATTCCAGCGCAAATTCTCGGACCTTCGCCAAAAGGTAGAAAAACATATTTCGGCCGATTATTTTTATTCTCCTCGCTAAATCTGTCAGGATCATAAACTTCTGGATTCTCCCAATATTCCGGATCTTTGTGTAAACCATGAATCGGTATGACCATTGCTGTTCCAGGTTCAACAAGACACTCAATGCCATCATAACCAACTATTTTACATTGATTGTTGCATCTTTTCTCCAGAAAATACAGAGCAGGATATAATCTCATTGACTCGTTGAGCGCCTGATCCATGTAAGTCATTTCATTGAGTGCCTCATAAGTGACATCATCGCCATATTTTTTTAACACAAACTTAATCTCACTTCGCAATTTATCCTGAACATGTAAATTCGCTGCCACTTGATATGCAAAAAATCCCAATGTTGCAGCTGATGTCTCATAACCGTCCAAAAAAAATGAAGTTGCACTAACTGTTATGTCAAATACGTTAATTTCTTCTCCTTTAGCTTTTTGCGTGTCCATCATTATTTGAAGAAAATCTTGTCGCGCGATTCCATCTTTTTCTCTCATTTTGATCATTTCACTAACTACACGCTTGAAAAAATTGCTTGTCCTATCGGGAATAAAACGGAAATTCAGAATCTTGTTCAAAACTGGCACAGAAAATAACACTGTTTGGTTGATGACGTTTGCCAGGGTCGGATCGAAGAGTCCTGTGACAGCCTCCTTAAATGAATTTGGACCACTGCCATTGCTGAAAAAATCACCCTCGACGCCAAAACCTGCGCTTGCCACCACTTCGCCCGTAAAAAAGGAAAACAAGTGTCTCGTATCAGACTCGAATGTGCCTTTTGATATTTTAACATTTTCTTCCAGATATTTTTCAAATTTTACACAAACTTTTTGAACACCACCAAAAAGCACTTTTAATTTTCTGCTGGACATTAGAGCGACTGTCAGACGACTCCTCTCCGACTTCCAATTGTCACCTTCAACGAAAGAAGGATTTCGCGAGAGCAAAGGATTCAAAATTGGATCCAAACTCAGCACATTCACGTGGAAATTTGAAAATCCACTTATCAGCACCGTTTTTACGATTTCGGGATCTCTGATCAGAAGATGAGGTTCCCGGAATTGAAAAAATCCAACCATGCTTTTGCCTTTGTAAGTTCTGTAAGTTTCATTGCAGAAACCTCCGAAATCTTGACGCAACGTCAGAAGGGCGAAAATATTTCCGACAAAGGGTAGAGCACCCTTGACGTATGGTATTCCACGTTTATGCCAATAATCGTAGACGTTGATGAAATACTTGTTGAAGAGAAAGGCGATCAGAGCTGCCGCAAATCCTACGAGAACGTACTTTATGCACATTGTGTTTTTTTCTATCTTTTTGCAGAACAAGTTTTCCAATTTGTATCGTAAAATGTGAATTATACTGCGTTGCCTTGAGTTGTGTATTCAAAACGACCTGCACTAAGTATTTATATGTTTCATTTTACTGTTATCTGGCTAATCAGACGCGATCTTCTCAGTTGTTGTAAAAAAAAATGTCCTTATCGTCAATGATAATGCATTGTCGTATTTGTCGTGGAACTGTGTAATAAATTTTAAAGATTGGAAGCACGGACGTCGAATTTTTGTTGTCCAATAATAAAACGTCGTGGAAAATTCTGTGTATCTATGTTAGCACTTTACTTTATTATGCAAATATATTTTATTTTTTTATTTTCCAATTCAAATAGTGATAGCTCGGTTAAATCTTATCTACAACTCTGAAAAGCAAAGAATCTGCTATACTTATGGTCTACAAGAAGATTATTTATTCGGATTTAATTCAGTAATACAGAACTATATTTTATTGGAAATTCAATGACATTTTTTTTTAAGGGAAAGAATTCGGATATTTTGACCCACTTAATTCTTCCTAATACTTTAAGTGAACGAAACAAAGCATTTTGTTTATTATTTATTTCGTGGGACTCGAAACCGCCTTTTTAATAATTAATATTTATGGACGGTGACAAGTTTTTTTTTCATCATTTCCAAAACGTTTTCGACTTGGCAATCTATCATCTAAGCATCTTTTTGGATGTTCGGAGGCGTTATGACTGATTAATTTTCATTTTCGCAGCCTCCCAAAATTTCATCGCGAATGTTTGACTTTTCAATATTAAAATCTACGACATCCAATATTATTACTTGGTTGTATATTAGTTACGGTTAATTGCATTAAAGTTGCGTTGTAATCACATCAATAAAAATGCTCCGAGTAAGCATCTTTTCTGAGAAACGTTTTATTTTATCAGGTCATATCAATGCATATCGAGTCGTCGTTGTGCAAGTCAATGACCGTCGAGTCTTTTGCGTACGATAAATAAAATGAGATGAATTAAGTTAGAGCAAAAAAGGCGACGATTGAAAAAAAAGCAAAAGAATCTGTATACACATTAGGGCTGTTCAAAAAAACATAATTTCTTTATAATCGGTTGCTCCTGAAATACTGTAGTGATTATCACAAAAAAAATGTTTTCGCTAAAGTTGGAAGTTGTGCGATGATATTAAGCAGAGCTGGGCAAAGTACTTCAAGTACCTAAAGTACTTTAAGTGCTACATGGTAATTGGTATTTCGAATTGAACTTTATGCTGTCTAGTAACTAGACTAGGTCTAATCTCTCAAAGCAGCACGAAAAATAATTAGTACTGTGCCTTAGTCGCCTGCGGCTAGTACTAAAGTACTTAGTACTTTAAGTACTTTTATGCCCAGCTCTGATATTAAGTAGTGCCGCATCAAGGCCAAAATTCATTAAAAACGACGATTTTTAGAAATTTTTTTTTTACTTGGTGAAGCGCTCATGGAGATTGTGGTTGCTTTCGATAAACTATTAAATTGTGTAAAGGCAGAAACATGATCGATAATGTTTAGTACAGCCGCATCGACATTGAAGTTAACAAAATAAAAAATGAAATTCTTTAAAACATTGAAATATTTATCTGCTCATCGACTATTTCGCGCGTTTTCAAATGACAAAATGGCTCATGAAACGGGAGTCCTGTATGATCAAATTTAGTACTGCCGCATCGATGTCGCAGTTTCCCAAAATTCGAAAATCACTTATCATTATCATGATTGTGATCATACATGACTCCCGTTTCAAGAGCCATTTTTTCATTTGAAATCGCATGAAATAGTCGATGAGCAGACGAATATTTCAATGTTTTGAAGGATTCAATTTTTTGATTTTGGTAGCTGCAATGTCGATGCGGCAGTACTAAACATTAACGAACATGTTTCTGCCTTCACACAATTTCATAGTCTATCAAAAGCAACCACAATCTCCAAGAGCGCTTCACCACGTAGAAAAAAAATTATAAAAATCGCCGCTTTTCATGAATTTGGGCCTTGATGCGGCAGTACTTAATATTATCGCACAACTGCCAGCTTTCGCGAAAACATTTTTTTTGTGATAATCAATACGGCATTTCAGGAGCAGCCGATTATAAGAAAATTATGTTTTTTTTTTAACAGCCCTAATATACACTCTAGTGTATATAATAAAAGTAGAACCTTACATATTGCTTCCTCATTATTTTTCGCATTTTACAAAGCTAACTCTATGAGGCAGTATGTTAATCAATTTTGGCTTCATCATAGAGGTAGCTTTGCAAAAAGCGAAAAACAATGAGGAAGCAATGTGCAACATTCTACTTTGCATCCTTGTTTTAATTAGATAAATAAACATGTTGTGAATTCGTTTTTTCTATTTCGTTATTCCGTTATTTCGTTATTATTAGAGCGTTTCGAAAAGTAAGTGTGATAACGTACATTTTTAAAAATAATTCAACATTCCATAAAATCAAAAATTTTATACCGGTCGTCACTAAATTATACATATATAATAGCTGAATATTGTTTCATTTACATACAAAATTTGAGCTCGCTATCTCAAGTTTTTGAAAAATTCAAAATTCCATAAATCTGAACCACTTTACCGATTCGAACCAAATTCAATATCAAACAACATTGAGTGCACCTGCTCTTATAAATAACTATTTATATAGCTACACAACTATATAATAGCAAAATAGACTAAACTTTATGAAAGTTAGAGGGCCCACGGTTTTTTTTTTTTTTTTTTAGTTGCAAACGGCATAAAATCGAAATTTGTGCATATAATTTCTTAAAAGCTACCACAATTAAAGAGGGGATGGTCCTTCACTTGTGTACCTAATTTCAACTCGATAGCTAAAATCATTCTTCAGTTATAGGCGATTGAATTTTCAAAGTTGTATACATACATACGCACACACACACACACACACACACACACATGGTCATTTTTTCTAGACGTTTTCGCCCATTCTGAGCAGAGTTGTAAATCCCCATTAATTCATGAAATATAGTTTACAGAACAATGTGTTTTGTAATTATGATTTCATAATAATAATATGTAGTGATTATAAAATAGAGTGTAAACATTTGAATAGCTGAAAAAATACTAATTTTCGCTTTAATATTTCAAGAAATAGTTGAAAATATGGAAGAAATAAGTAATGCATTACTTACTTTTTTCCATTTTTTCAAAAGGATTACCGTGAATTTTTATTGAAAAATAATAATTTTTACTGCCATTCCAAAGTTTAATCATCGTATTACAATCGCTTCATATTATTATTATAAAATCATAATTATAGAGCTGATCGTATCATCATCATTATTTCTATAAGTATTAGTCATTTACAACTCTGATTCTGAGTATCCTGACATGAAAATCTCGAAATTTTGTTTTTTCATGAAAACATAGCTTCCTCTAGAAAGAAGAAAAAACACTAAATATTATTTAGTTTTTGTGTAAAGTTTCTAATTATTCGTCATATTGAACATTTCCATTTCATGTATAATTTTTTTTAACTTCACACTCCGATCTGAAATGCGACCAGACCTAGTTGGTAATTATATAATTAAAAAATAATTTAGGCGCCAGAGTCAGTCTGAACAAGATATAAACAAGACAGTCGAATTTCGGTTGGCGAACGACTTCTTTTTCGTACGATAAATAAAACACGAGACCGCAAGCTGCCGTTTGGAAATCTCGGTCGTCAGTTCCGAGCATTAGACAGAGAGAGAGAGATACAAAAAAGGATACAAATAAAGTTAGAGCAAGAGAGTCGACGATTGAAAAAAAAAAGGCACAAGGGTCTTTATACACATATACAATCTAGTGTATATAGAGAGACACCAAATGAGAAAGGAGGCAACGCGTAAAAGAGTCACGAACGGACATTCGTGACCAATCGAGCGCGGTTACTCGTTCTCGCGGTCGTGCATAGTGCCCAATTCTTCGGTGTAGGTAAGTAGGTGCCTCTATGTCCCGAATCTCGAGGGCCCCCATCACGCCTCGACGACGACGACGATCAATTCGACGTTTTTTATTTATTTTTATTTCATACCGACTATCCAGGCGCTGGATTGTGATGCTTTTTCCACGATTTTACATAACTATAATACGCTTGGCGTGTGATCGTTGCGACATGTCGATTCGGCCGCGACGCTGGATTCCACGGCACGTGGCCCGCAAAACTTTTGATCGGCAACAGCCGTTGACTTCTGGATGATTCATTATTGCAGGTGTAAATGATCTTCCATATTTTGTAGCTACGCTGTTTAAAATATTAATACATATGGGGGATTCCACGGGACTTTCGCCACCCCCCAAAAAAAAAAAAATCTCAAATTTTATCTAAAAATCAGGTTCAGCGGTGTCTATTGATGGACCACATTTCAAAATTCTAAAAAAATAGTTGACCGGAATATGCAAATTTTTTCGTTTTTTATCGCTTTTCATTTAATCTGTAATATCTCAGAAACTATTGATCGTATCGAAATCATTAAAAGACGAAAATGTGCATTTTTTTATGGCCAACAAGAAAAAAAATATATTCAAAATTAATTGCTTAATTTCAGATCACATTTTATGGAAAAAACAACAAAATTATTTTTTTTATGGTTGGACTTCAGATTTTTTCATCGGACAAATTGTCTCAGAATCTTTGAGTGATCGCCGAATTTTGAGTATTTTTTTTTCATGGGATGGCCCAATGCTGTGACGTTACAGCAATTTGAATACAGCAAAAAACATTCAAATTGCTGTAACGTCACAGCATTGGGCCATCCCATGAAAAAAAAAATACTCAAAATTTGGCGATCACTCAAAGATTTCGAGGCAATTGGTCCGATGAAAAAATCCGAAGTCCAACCATTTTAATTAATTTTAATTTTGAATATGGATTTTTTTAAATATATTAAAAACATTCAAATTGCTGTAACGTCACAGCATTGGGCCATCCCATGAAAAAAAAAATACTCAAAATTCGGCGATCACTCAAAGATTCCGAGACAATTTGTCCGATGAAAAAATCTGAAGTCCAACCATAAAAAAAAATAATTTTGTTGTTTTTTCCATAAAATGTGACCTGAAATTAAGCAATTAATTTTGAATATATTTTTTTCTTGTTGGCCATAAAAAAATGCACATTTTCGTCTTTTAATGATTTCGATACGATCAATAGTTTCTGAGATATTACAGATTAAATGAAAAACGATAAAAAACGAAAAAAATTGCATATTCCGGTCAACTATTTTTTTAGAATTTTGAAATTTGGTCCATCAATAGACACCGCTGAACCTGATTTTTAGATAAAATTTGAGATTTTTTTTTTTGGGGGGTGGCGAATGTCCCGTGGAATCCCCCATATATATATTCGTTGTTTATCCATTTTAGGTCCTGAATGTGAAAGATGTATTCTGTATATGGGGCATTTCACCGATTATCGACCGGGTCGCGACGCTCATATATTTTTTTTTCTTTTGCGATGTCATAGAGCAATATAAAAAAAACACGAAGAAATTTTATGTAGAATTTTAAAAAAAGTGTGTTGTTTTAATTACCTATAATTTGATTTTCTCAAAAAGGACGTCAACAATTTTTTAAAAATGTAAATTCTGTGTACAAAAACAAAATTTTTGAGCCTCGACTCAGGGTGGGGCAAAGCCTAAATTAGCAGATAAAATAAAATATCATTTTTAAAAATGTAAAATAATACCCCAAATTGAATGTCTCTAAAAGTACGTCTATGGTTCTTTTTTTAATTTTTATAGTAAATTCTGTGTCCAAAAACGAAATTTTTAAGACTAGAAGGAAAATGGGGGGAGTCTAGAATCGCAACGAAAAATAAAATTCTTTTACGGGAGAATTTTATTTTTAGCACATATAGATATTTTTTATATATCCATTTTAGATCCATAATGTGGAAAACAGATTCTGTATATTCCATGGATATTTATTCTTCATAAATACAGGTATATAAATGTGTATAAATGTTCGTGTATATCTATGAACATAGAAAAAAATCAAACGTCCACGACTTTTGTGAAATCAGAAAAGTGGAAAAGTGATTCCTAAGAAATTATCACACCAATATTTAACAAATTTTTTTAACAAAACTGGAAGTAAATCAGTAATTAAAAATGCTAAGAAAATTAATTTCAAGTAATACTTATAACTTAAAATTATTAATAAATTAGTAATAGTACTTTACGATACGAGGGAGCGAGCGAGCGAGCGAGAGAAAGAACGTGCTGGCGAAAGAGGAGGAGAGAAAAGAGGAAGGCAAAAGAGGAAATGTATGCGGAAAGCGGAAATAAAAAGAAATTGTAAAAATGTAAAAACGGAAGAAATAAAGAGGAGAAGAAGAAGGCGGGAAAAGGAGTAGAATAAGAATAGGATAAGAATAAAATAAGAATAGGATTAAGATAAGCTAAGTACAGTAAGGAGAAGGAGGATGTAAGGGAGAGGCGGAAGTCATTGTAACCCCTAGGGGAGGCAATAAAATATTCATACATACTTTACGATACGAATGCGATTAAACTCATTCTGACGAGTGTTGCAGTCACACGAAAAAAATTCTCGCGCGAGTTTCGTACAAAACTTTATTCGACGAGAGCGAGAAATACGACTTCTCGCACCGAGAGGCATCAAAAAATTATCAAGTAACAAACTATAAGATTTTTTTTTATCTAAGAAAAAAATCAATAGATCTTAATCGAAGAATGGGAAAACGTAACAGAAATGGTCGAATATAAAAAAAATTTGGATATACTAAAAATTGTTAAATTAATAAACTTCTGTAAATTACAAGATCCTAAAAAATGTATCATTTTACTTTTAAAATGTTGGAAAACGTTGATTTTAATTAATATTTCGGGAACGTCTTGGTTTGCAATCGTGTCCTTTGGCCGAAAGTTCGGTTTTAACCTCACAAGCATACCAAAATTTACGATTCGAAATGGTTATGGCCTTTCTTGCACCATTAAAATAGTTTAAAACACGAACAAAAACTTTGAATAACTGTAAAAAATATATTCTATTTTAATCTGTAAAAGAGGACGAAAAAAACGAAACTTTCGTTTATTACAAATTTTTTTAAAAATTTACCTCCTTAGTACTTTAATTTCACTTATTTTCGAAGTAATTGCCCAAATTCGAAAGTTTGGATTGTTGAATTGTCGTGAAATACCTCATTATCTTATCAAATCCTAACAATCTCGTACGGCTTTTTTATTACACCGTTTACAATTTTCGCTTATTATTTTATTAAAAAATAATTTCCAGTAATTACTTCCGAAAATAAAATGTACGACTTTTTCACTCAGCTCTACATTGCATTAAGAAGGGTTGTAAAAATGCAGTGAGACACGAGTTACGTCACCTCATATCGCTAACGACCCTTCGGCGTCGCATGAAAAATCGTCTGAGAGGCCAGAGCGCCTAATTAAAGAATAACGAGCACTAATAACTCCCCGCGATTTCGTCCACTGAGTCAATCTCGAGACGTATACGTATTACAGGTCTCGGACAACATTTGAGATTTACGTGCACGAGTTACACATACTTTCGGGAGTACGTACCATTTTAGAAATCGATTACGAGTGACCCCCAGCGACCCATGAGTTTCCTTAAGGAGGTTCGAGTGCGCTCCACACTAGTCAAATCAGTGCTAAATTTTTAAAAGCGTTTCTACAATTTCAGATGCACGGAAAAAACGACTTGGTTGGAGTAACAAAAAAATTGGTTATCTCTAACCAATTGTCTTGGTTATATAAGCGCCAGACGATTTTCTGGTTGCATCAAGCACTGGAACTTAGTTAGATTAGATTAGTTGCAGCAACCAAGTTACTGGTCTGGCCGACTACGATTAAATAACTGGAATAACCAATGTACTTAGTTGGAACAACCATTTCACTGGGCCAGTTTAACCAATTTACTTGGCTGGGGCAACCAACATACTTGCCTGAATTAACCAATTTTCTTAGTTGAATCAACCAATCCACTTGGCTGGATTAACCAATTTTCTTTGTACTACCGAAAATTATATACGTATTGAATCATAGGTCTTATGGGATGATCAAGTTCTATAGCCATGTCACCATTATCCAGCTCCATAAGCATAATCGTACCACGGGACCGATGCTTCTGTACACGTCTATCTTTTTTGATGCTATACGCAATTTAATCAAACGTTGTTGTTGCAGCTTGTTTGCGTAGCTTTGAGAATTAGATTTTCGAATACACTTCCAAATTTTCTTTTCACTTAGCGCGATTTTTGAACGTGGGCGGCCCGGACAAGTGATGCTATTTACAAACACCATTTTTTATCATGTTCCTTCCATTCGAACTGACACTGACAACTGAATTCGAATTGTTTTAAACAAATTAAAGCCGATAAACGCAAGCACCTGGCTTGCAACGCAAAAACACGCTTTGAAGTTCCTAATGTGGTTCCACGACTAACGGCCGGTGATAGTACTAACCAAAATAGTTGTCCGTGCCAATAAAATTGGTAGTCTTCCATTTTACCAGAAACTTGGTCGTACCAGCAGTCATCGGAACCAATTCTCGTGGTTGGTTCTTTGGAACCACACTAACTACAATTTCTTGATAACGACAACTATTTCTGTTAGTTATATGCACTAAAGTATGAACCATGTTGCCGTCGGTGAGGGAACCAATTGTGCAACATTAAATCTATGAATGTAGTAGTTACAATGACCAATTTTATTTAACTAATAAAAAATTGGTACATTTAACCAAGTCATTTTTTCCGTGTGGTTTAATAATCTGTTCCAAGGTGTTAATCACATAGCAGCATTAGTTCTTGATATTCAAATACATTCACAACTGTATATGAACATTAAATCGATCAATATCTCCAAATTTCCGATGTCATGTTTTTTCATCTAGTTTTGTAAAAGGGTAAACCGTAATATCAGTCCGATTATAACGAAACATAGCTCATTTTGATCAGTGGAAGATCCATAATCGATTGACCGTCCGGATTTTCTCTAGTATCAGGCGTTCAAAAGTTACAGCCATTTGTATAGTTGATGTTAGGTTATGATAGTATAAACAAACGGTTGTATCTTTTGAACTACTAATACGATTTAAAAAAATAGACGGCCAATCGATAGAATATCTTTTAGTAAACAAAATGAGCTATTGGTCGTCATAATCGGACTGATATTACGGTTTACTCTTTTAAAAAACTGGATAAAAAAACATAACATGGGAAATTTGCAGATATTGATCGATTTACTGGTGATATCACAGCTGTGAATGTATTTGAATATCAAGAACTAATGCTGCTATGTGATTAACACCTTGGAACAGATTATTAAAGCATCTGAAATTGTAGAAACGCTTTTAAAAATTTAGCACTGATTTTACTAGTGTGGAGCGCTCCAACCTCCTTAAGCCAATGTATACTATACTAGTACACTAATAATTCTACCGATGGTGGCAAAAGCATACAAATAAAGTTTGTAGAAGTTTTGACGCGCGACGAGGAGCCTTCTCGGCCCAGCGGGCATCAAAAGCGGTGGGCTAAGAGCGTCGAGGGTTCGTTGCACCGTTCGTTGCATTTCGACATCAATTACGCCGCGCTCAGTGTTGCTACGTAAATGTATATATATATATATACATATATATATAATTGTTTTTTATAGAGAAGCCCGTAGGCGAGACCGATCGCAAAATCAGTGACTAAAGAGTCGAAGGACATTTCGAGACACCGTTCTTTGAGCTATAACTTGCCCAATCAAGGTCCGAATCCTCGGAGTCATTGACACGTATCAATTAAACACCGATATTATTTTATCGTCTATATTCTAAACAGCAGTTATAATAATGGCAATTTTTTTTAAATTGAAAAAAGAGCGTTCGTTGCAGTGAGCGAAAATTTATTGAGTTCCACAATTACAAATCGTAATAATATTTTAGTCTTTACACTTGATTGCATGCTTTAGGTGATTTTTTTTTTTTTTCGTGGAAAAGTTTATGCTTGTGCTAAGTGAAATTGCAACTTATCACTGGGTCTGAAGGTCGAGCAATCTCACCTTGTTCGAAGTGGGATCAATAAATAAACTAAGATTATGGTGAATGATCAAGAATTTTTATTTATTTATCATCCGCATTGCAGATTTTTGGCAAACTTTTCGTTTCGATAACTAATATGATCGGTACAAGTCGAGGAACTGATATTATTATACTAGGGAAAAAAGAAAAATAGTAATTTATAACTATGAAATTTGTCGGAGTCATTGACACGTATCAATTAAACACCAATATTATTTTATCGTCTATATTCTAAACAGCAGTTATTATAATGGCAATTTTTTTTTAATTGAAAAAAGAGCGTTCGTTGCAGTGAGCAAAAATTTATTGGGTTCCACAATTACAATTCGTAATAATATTTTAGTCTTTACACTTGATTGCATGCTTTGGTGATTTTTTTTTTTTTCGTGGAAAAGTTTATGCTTGTGCTAAGTGAAATTGCAACTTATCACTGGGTCTGAAGGTCGAGCGATCTCACCTTGTTCGAAGTGGGATCAATAAATAAACTACGATTATGGTGAATGATCAAGAATTTTTATTTATTTATCATCCGCATTGCAGATTTTTGGCAAATTTTTCGTTTCGATAACTAATATGATCGGTACAAGTCGAGGAACTGATATTATTATACTAGGGAAAAAAGAAAAATAGTAATTTATAACTATGAAATTTGTCGGAGTCATTGACACGTATCAATTAAACACCGATATTATTTTATCGTCTATATTCTAAACAGCAGTTATTATAATGGCCATTTTTTTTAAATTGAAAAAAGAGCGTTCGTTGCAGTGAGCGAAAATTTATTGGGTTCCACAATTTCAAATGGTAATAATATTTCAGTCTTTACACTTGATTGCATGCTTTGGGTGATTTTTTTTTTTCGTGGAAAAGTTTATGCTTGTGCTAAGTGAAATTGCAACTTATCACTGGGTCTGAAGGTCGAGCAATCTCACCTTGTTCGAAGTGGGATCAATAAATAAACTAAGATTATGGTGAATGATCAAGAATTTTTATTTATTTATCATCCGCATTGCAGATTTTTGGCAAATTTTTCGTTTCGATAACTAATATGATCGGTACAAGTCGAGGAACTGATATTATTATACTAGGGAAAAAAGAAAAATAGTAATTTATAACTATGAAATTTGTCGGAGTCATTGACACGTATCAATTAAACACCGATATTATTTTATCGTCCATATTCTAAACCGCAGTTATTATAATGGCCATTTTTTTTAAATTGAAATAAGAGCGTTCGTTGCAGTGAGCGAAAATTTATTGAGTTCCACAATTACAAATCGTAATAATATTTTAGTCTTTACACTTGATTGCATGCTTTAGGTGATTTTTTTTTTTTTTTTCGTGGAAAAGTTTATGCTTGTGCTAAGTGAAATTGCAACTTATCACTGGGTCTGGAGGTCGAGCAATCTCATCTTGTTCGAAGTGGCGTCAATAAATAAACTGAGATTATGGTGGATGATCAAGAATTTTTATTTATTTATCATCCGCATTGCAGATTTTTGGAAAAATTTTCGTTTCGATAACTAATATGATCGGTACACGTCGAGGAACTGATATTATTATACTAGGGAAAAAAGAAAGATAGTAATTTATAACTATGAAATTTGTCCGAGTCATTGACACGTATCAATTAAACACCGATATTATTTTATCGTCTATATTCTAAACAGCAGTTATTATAATGGCCATTTTTTTTAAATTGAAAAAAGAGCGTTCGTTGCCGTGAGCAAAAATTTATTGGGTTCCACAATTACAAATCGTAATAATATTTTAGTCTTTACACTTGATTGCATGCTTTGGGTGATTTTTTTTTCGTGGAAAAGTTTATGCTTGTGCTAAGTGAAATTGCAACTTATCACTGGGTCTGAAGGTCGAGCAATCTCACCTTGTTCGAAGTGGGATCAATAAATAAACTAAGATTATGGTGAATGATCAAGAATTTTTATTTATTTATCATCCGCATTGCAGATTTTTGGCAAATTTTTCGTTTCGATAACTAATATGATCGGTACAAGTCGAGGAACTGATATTATTATACTAGGGAAAAAAGAAAAATAGTAATTTATAACTATGAAATTTGTCGGAGTCATTGACACGTATCAATTAAACACCGATATTATTTTATCGTCCATATTCTAAACCGCAGTTATTATAATGGCCATTTTTTTTAAATTGAAAAAAGAGCGTTCGTTGCAGTGAGCGAAAATTTATTGGGTTCCACAATTACAATTCGTAATAATATTTTAGTCTTTACACTTGATTGCATGCTTTGGGTGATTTTTTTTTTCGTGGAAAAGTTTATGGTTGTGCTAAGTGAAATTGCAACTTATCACTGGGTCTGAAGGTCGAGCAATCTCACCTTGTTCGAAGTGGGATCAATAAATAAACTAAGATTATGGTGAATGATCAAGAATTTTTATTTATTTATCATCCGCATTGCAGATTTTTGGCAAATTTTTCGTTTCGATAACTAATATGATCGGTACAAGTCGAGGAACTGATATTATTATACTAGGGAAAAAAGAAAAATAGTAATTTATAACTATGAAATTTGTCGGAGTCATTGACACGTATCAATTAAACACCGATATTATTTTATCGTCCATATTCTAAACCGCAGTTATTATAATGGCCATTTTTTTTAAATTGAAAAAAGAGCGTTCGTTACAGTGAGCGAAAATTTATTGGGTTCCACAATTACAATTCGTAATAATATTTTAGTCTTTACACTTGATTGCATGCTTTGGGTGATTTTTATTTTCGTGGAAAAGTTTATGCTTGTGCTAAATGAAATTGCAACTTATCACTGGGTCTGGAGGTCGAGCAATCTCACCTTGTTCGAAGTGGCGTCAATAAATAAACTGAGATTATGGTGGATGATCAAGAATTTTTATTTATTTATCATCCGCATTGCAGATTTTTGGAAAATTTTTCGTTTCGATAACTAATATGATCGGTACAAGTCGAAGAACTGATATTATTATACTAGAGAAAAAAGAAAAATAGTAATTTATAACTATGAAATTTGTCGTTAAAAAATCTCAAGTATATTTTACGAATTACCAGGAACAATCGAAATTATTTTCAGTAATGCTATAACGTAATTGTAGGACTGTAATAGTTTTTTAATAGGCGAATAGTTTATAAATAATTTTGTCTGTAAATAATTTGTAAAGTGTTTTGGATAAAATATTTTTGTAGTTATAAACGAATATTATAATATGGATGCGAAGTAGAATCTTGGAAATTGCTTCCTCATTATTTCTCGCAAATTTTTTACAAACTTTTTTTTCTGACTTCCTAATATTAGAGAAAGCTTTGAACGATAAGGTGAAAATTTTTAATCTTTAAGAGAAAAAAATTTGGCTTCGAATTTCAGACCGGAGGTGGGATCTGTAAATTCTGAAATTAGAAACGATCAAAAGACACTTTTTTTAAATCACAGTATAAAGATAACATCATTATTATTGGATTATTGTATTATCATAGTATATTATAGGCAGAGACTCGTGTATTGTTAATATTAATTTTTAATCGTATGCGACTATTTTCGGTTAATATTTTTAACGATGGAATTTTTGGCGTGAATTCTAGCTTGGTAACGAACCAAGCTAGAATTCTGGGTGTTCCCGGTTCGAACCCGGGTCGTGGCGGAATTTTGTCAAAATTTGTTTTAGATTAAAATTTGTCGATTGTTGCTGCTCGATGAATTAATTAAATTTGTTAAGGGATCTTTCCAGTCTGAAACAAAAAAACGATTTTTTTAAATCTTATCCATTAGTATATACGGTCAAAAACAACCTCTTAAATTTTTAAAGCGAAATTCGAAATACTTAGCTGGCATATTTTATGGACCTCTCATCGCCAATTAGTCGTAAGTACACAATTTATGTATATGAAATTTCTACACTCGAAATTTTAAACGCGTTTTTCTCGAAACGACATTTTTCAAAACGGTGGACATTCTCCACGGAACAGTTTTCAAGCGAACGTTTTCAAATTTTAGGAGAACATTCTTCACGCTTCTCTCTATGGTGCTATGGAAGCTTTTTTTTTTAAATCTTCCCATTTTTTTTTAAAGAAAAACTGTCGAAAAAACGGCTAAATTCGGTATTTTTTGTTCAAAACGCCGCCATTTTGTCAATTTTTATTTTAAAAAAAGTCTCCATAGCGCGATAGCCAATCGCATACTAATTAATAATCATTTGGGTTTTTTTTTTAGATCAAATTTGCGATCTCTAGGATGTCCACCATGAGGCTATCTTTTTTATCAACATTATTTTCAAACATTAAAAAAATATATTTAAACAATAAAAATCGTCTTATAAAAAAGAATTTTCTGTCATTCGTGATTACCTTAATATGCCATAAAAAGTACAGATTGATCGGCGTATAGTAGACGTCCGAAAAAAAATCGTGAAAATAAGCTATTTTTTGGGCCGTCACACTGGGAAGATCCCTCCCGTGTGGAAATTTGTTGGGGATAAACTGGTTTGAACCTAGTGTCTAGCTACACTGAGAGAAAATTATGGTACTAGTAACTATAAAGTGACAACTATTCATTTTTAGTTCATACAAGCAATTTTTTAATAGTTGCCACAACTACAAAATAGTTGCTATAACTACCAAATAGTAACCATAACTATTATCACAGTTATCGTAATTATGAAAATAGTTGGATGATCTAAAACTTAATAGTTATCACTTTATAGTTGACTGTACTACTACGATTTCTCTGAGTGTAGTTTTTTCTATCAAGTTTTTCTGTAGTGGGAGTAGACATAATCTAGCCAGAATACACTGATAGATAGCATATCTATCTAGGATCTGTCTAGCTTTCATGGCACAGCTTACCTGACCAGAGGCTAGACATAGTGTATACGTTAACGAAGTTAACGCCGCAATGCGCGTAGTTTACGGGGCACCGTGCGTGTTTTCGGCGAAAACGCGGGCGTTTTCCGATACCGAGAGATTCCGATACAGGATCTAGTCGTGACACACTGCGCAGCGAGTTATTATTATGTAGAGTGGCACGTGCATGTTCGTGAAAGGTACAAAAAAATACGTTCTAGAGGACAACGATTTTTTTTGTTTTGTACGACGCGAAAGAATTTATATTTTTTTCTTTTTTGCGATAGGCCTTATCGAGATATTTGATTATTATTGAAAAAGTGATTACGTACGTTATTAAAAACGTTCTAGAGGACTACACTTTTTTTTTGTTTTGTACGAAGCGAAAGAATTTATATTTTTTTGTTTTTTGCGATAGGCCTTATCAAGATATTTGATTATTAATGAAAAAGTGATTACGTACGTTATTAAATAGTGTTCACTGTTTAAATAGTGTTAAACAGCCTCCCTGTTACGTGCTGATGCAATAAATGACGGTTTATATTAATTCTGTTTTTTATTTATCCTAGGCTATTTAACCGGTATCTGGGTTCAATAGAGAAATCCGATCTAGCACCTAGTCAATTTTATGCTATAGGGTTAACCGATTTCCGTACTGGCTAATCACTAGCTAAGTTTACTGGGCGAATTAATAGAATCTTAGCCAGATTTTAGACAGTTTTTATGTACAACGACTAGACAGCGAAAAATTACACATAGCGCTCGGATCTAGCTAATCTTCCAACCTAGATCTTGTACAGAAAATAAGAAAACTAGTCGATTTCTAGGTGATGGCGAGTTGGAATTTCCACACGGGCTTAAGCAGGTACAGTTGATATTGGTAAAAGATTCGCATTAGTGAATTTCGAATTGGGCTTCGGTTTCGCGCGCGGTCTCAGATTCGAGATGTGCTTCGCAAAAATAGCATCATTAAAAATATTGACCGAGAATAATCGCATACGAGGAAAAATTAATATTGTTGTATTATTTCATCTTATATCTACGATTTGCAGTGATAAGTAATCCGTTATTACAAAATTAATAATGCGTTGTTTTTGATCATTGCTATCTGTGATTTCAATGGCTTAAAATATATATATACTGAACTTTACCAATTAATTTTTACAATCATTAAACAAGTTTATTAACAATCGCACAGTGTGAATGTGCGATCTCCCATACATGTAGTATATATGGGGCATTCCAAGTTAGCTCATTAAACGTTTAACCCTTTATATTTTTAATTGGACTTATTACTATTTCACTGAGTTTTACCGCCCCAAAAAGCGCAAGAAAAAAATTCAAAAAAATGTTATGCCTTGCCGTCGGGCTTTGTCAATGACAAAAGTGAAAAATCTCCATTCAAAAATAAATAAAAAAATTGATTTATTTTTAAATCGTAAAACCAACAAATCAAAGTGATACCCTTTGATTTTATGTTGTTGGAGACCGAAAAAAGAAATGTCGAGATTCTTATCAAATTTTTTTATTGTGGAGTCTTTTTTTCACTTTTAACAACAACAAAGCTCGACTACAAGGTATAAAAATAAATATTTGAATATATGACATATTTTTTAAAACTTAACATCCTTTTTTTTACAGTAAACTTAATTAACCAAGGTCCGAATTCTCGGCTTCATTGACGCAGGTAACAATTATACACAAATTTTATTTTTCCTTATATTCTAAACAGCAGTTATTACAATTACAATTTTTTTTAATTTCTTCAAACCGACTTATGCACTGTGTTAAAATTATCGTTTTCCACAATTAAAAAGTACCAGTTCTTTTCACACTTGATTGCATGCTTGGTAGATTTTTTTTTTGCTGCACAAGTCTAGCTGATGCCAAGTGAAATTGCAGTTTACTATGTCTGGAGGTCGCCCGTCTCGTTCGAAACGGGCCGAAGTTTACGAGTCGAGCAAAAAGAATATATATCCGATGACTAGCTGAGAGTTTATCGAATTCGCCCCGTTATCGTCTAGTGATACGATCAGACCTGATGACAGGAGCTCCGCTTTTGCTATACATGAACATACATACTGTAAACGGAGAATAGTAGTAGACGAAAGAGACTCGGCTAAGCCCCAAACACATTTCTCGGCCCCCGTATAGTTGCGCCACGATTATACAGTTAAACGTTAGGCTAACGGTCACACTTAGAATTTCGGGCGTTTCGGAGCGCGGGCCCGGCTCTTCTTATCGCTATGCTGCTTCTGAACAGTACCAGAGCCGCTTGGATACACGGATAACTGACCTGTATTATAAGGCACCGTTGCGGCTCTTTCCACCTTGATACTTTTGCTCTGCACAGTTATTTATAATACTATTAATAATTAATTTGTCAATTACACACTGTTAGAAATTTTTATATAAAAATTAATATAAAGTATTGAAAGTTTTTTGCGGATACGCGTATATTAAATTTAATACACAAATGTTAATTAATATACAAAAAAAATGTTGTAAAATTAATGTACAGTATACTAAATACTTCATAAAAGATGTGTTTATAATATAATTATTGGAAATTTACAACATATCTGTATATTAAATGAAATTTAATATATTAAATTTCATATTAATTTAATATATTAAATGAAATTTAATATATTAAATTTCAAAATTAATATATGTATTGGTAATTTTTAAAATTAATATATGTATTGGAAGTTCTTTTGCAGATACAGTATATTAAATGAAATTGAATATATTAAATTTCATTTAATGAAATGAAAATGCTATATTATGCTATAATTATGCTATAAATGAAATTTAATATATTAAATTTCATTTAATATACTGTATCTGCAAAAGAACTTCCAATACATATATTAATTTTAAAAATATTTTTAACAGTGCAACGGATATACCTGGAATAAAGTACTACTACTACTAGTAGTTGCCACTTAATGGTTTATTTGTCAATTACTCAGCTGATATACGTTCACAGATATCTTACTTATTTATCTGCTGTCAGTAACAAAAAAAAAAGTGTATGAATTGTATGAATTTTAATAAAAATAATAATAAACAGAGAGGTCGAAACAAAATCTCATTTATGTAAATTGAAGGAAAATGTCAAAACTTGAACACTGTTTAAAATTGAAGTAGTCGAAAATTCGCGGTTTTTAAAAACTCACCTTTCCAATATTTAAGTATTAATTCGTTTTTCTGTGACAAAATACAAATGTATTACAGTATAATAATAAAAATATTTTTATTTATTTTTATTTGCTATTTATGGAATGTAGCAAATTTACCTGCTAGTATTTTCTTTTTAATAATAAAAAATGCTATTTATGAAATGTAGCAAATATGCAACATTGGCTATTAAGCGGTTAAAAAAATTAAACTACAGCAAACGAGCTAACCATGTAGCAAATTTACCTGCTAGTATTTTTTTTAAATAATAAAAAATGCTATTTATGAAATGTAGCAAATATGCAACATTGGCTATTTAGCGGTTAAAAAAATTAAACTACAGCAAACGAACCATGATTAACTGCTAGTATTTTTCTAAATATTATTAAAAATGCTATTTATTTAGTAATTGAAATTCTGTAATCGAATAATTGAATATACTTGTCAGAAGCTAAATGACTAATCAGCAAATCGCCATGCAATTGATTACAGGAGGAGTGAGGGAATCATCGATCGGTCGAGGGAGATTGATCATGGCAGCGTCGAACGATGTCACGATTTCGCACGACTACTTTTTTACCAATACCCCCTCCAAGATGGCATTTTTTTCGTTGTTCCAGCAGCCACACAGAAGAAATAAAGACCGCAGGAGCAGGAGTCGGCGACCACTCGTGTGTGTCGGAGCATAAACTCTCTATATAGCAACTAGCATTACCACTTCGTTACGGCTACAGCGTCGTACTTTTCGAAACCTCTAATACGAAGCGCGAGACGAGTAAGTATGATACGCCATCTAGTGGTTTGTGTCTATATTTTGTAGTTTTGTCGTACCGCAGCCTCTGAACGCTTATGGAACAATCGGACGGTTCCGATCCACGGAATCAAGTGTCTGATGGTAAGTATATGGGGAATTCCAACTAAATTTGTCATGTTCTGACCTTGGAGCCCTTCAATAATTTTGATAATATTTTATCAAAAAGTATTTTGAAAAAGACCAAAATTTCCGACATACAAGTTTTTGTAAATATTTGAATTTTTCTGTATCTATATTTCTTTAACGTTAATATCTTGGAAATGAACAGTCCTATCGAAAAATGTTCAGGATGAAATTTATTCAGATTGCAATGAGCAACATAATATACGCAAAAAATGTTATTATAGTTTTTCTACAATTTTTATATGACGTTAAAGCGGGAGACGAGTAAGTATGATACGACATCTAGTGGTTTGTGTCTATATTTTGTAGGTTTATCGTATTGCAGCTTCCTAACGAAACGTATGGAACAATCGGACGGTTCTGATCCACGGAATCAAGTGTCTAATGGTAAGTATATGGGTAATTCCAGTTAAACTTGTTATGTTCTGACCTTGGAGCCCTTCAATAATTTTGGCCATTTTTTATCAAAAAATATTTTGAAAAAGAAAAGGCACGTATTTTTTTGACTGGCGGTACGACCAATATTTCCGGCATACGAGTTTTGGTAAATATTTGAATTTTTCTGTATCTATATTTTTTTAAATGTTAATATCTTGGAAATGAACAGTCCTATCGAAAAATGTTTAGGATGAAATTTATTCAGATTGCAATGAGCAACATAATGTACGCAAAAAATGTTACTTTATTTTTCCTATAATTTGTTATATGACGTTAAAGCGCGAGACGAGTAAGTATGATACGACATCTAGTGGTTTGTGTCTATATTTTGTAGGTTTATCGTATCGCAGCTTCCTAACGAAACCTATGGAACAATCGGACGGTTCTGATCCACGGAATCAAGTGTCTAATAGTAAGTATATGGGGAATTCCAGCTAAATTTGTCATGTTCTGATTTTGGCGCCCTTCAATGATTTTGACAATTTTTTATCAAAAAGTATTTTGAAAAAGAAAAGGCACGTATTTTTTTGTCATACGAGTTTTTGTAAATATTTGAATTTTTCTGTATCTATATATTTTTAAACGTTCACTGTTGAAAAAGGCTGGAAGTTCTTATTCATAAACTCGTCATCTAAATTTAATGTACAATTATAGCATAAAATAAATGTACTTTTGCGGTACAATTAAAGTAAATTATTTAAATTGCTATAACATACATTAATTTTCCATGACAATTGCATACTAATTTTCAAGTAGATCTTTTTTACAGTGTCTTGGAAATGAACAGTCCTATCGAAAAATGTTCAGTATGAAATTTATTCAGATTGCAATGAGCTACTAAATGTATACAAAAAATGTTATTTTAATTTTCCTACCTTTTTTATTTTTATAGGACGTTAAACAAGAAAAGACCTCAATTATACGTAGAACTTTACAAAAAACATTCTTGCCATCCTGCATAGGGTCTCAAAAATTTCGTAATTTTAAACAGAATTTTTATGTAAGTATATAAAAATGATTAAAAAATGGCACTTTTTTACAATACGATATTTTGTTGCTTAATGCCATATACCAAAATTTGAGAAAAACTCAGAGAAAATAACTCTTTTTATATACATTATGTAGCTCATTCCAAACTGAACAAATTTCATCACGAACATTTTTCGATAGGACTGTTAATTTCCAAGATATTAACGTTTAAACAAATGTAGATACTGAAAAATTCAAATTTGTACAAAAATTCGTCTGTCGGAAATATTGGCGCCAAACAAAAAAAGACGTGTCTTTTATTTTTCGAAATACTTTTTGATGAAAAATTGTCAAAATTATAGCGTGGTCTCAGGGTCAGCGCATGAAAAATTCAGTTGGAATTCCCCATATATAATGCCACAGTAGTACAAACTAGATTAATCGTCCGGCCGAAACGAAGCAGAACTTCACTGTAGAGTAGACAGCGTGCGGATCGAAACGCGAAATGCTTTCTCTTTTTAATTCTGACTTTTTACGGATATTCTCGAGCATACCTATATAGGAAGTTCAGTGGTGATTGATGCCTAAACGAATTCTACAGCTCGTGATTTGGGTCGAGAATCACCGAGAGATGAAACGAGGATAACTCGTTAAATAAAACTAAATCACAAATATAGGCTCATTCTGTTTGACGTCGCAAATTGCTTGGTAATCGAGGATCTAGGCGAAGAAACTTTTCAGATTTTTTTGTACTTAAACCAATTATGTTTGCCATTGGGATTAATATATTTTTTGTTCCCGAAAATGTCCTGCTTTTAAAATTGGGTTAAAACGAATATTTGTAGTTGGTAATGATATTTTGCTGAAACTGGAATGAAGATATCAAGAAGTAACAAAAAATAATTACCAATGAACCAGATTTTTTCGAACCCTGAGAAATATAACTGTGTGATGAGATTCTTTTGTTAACTTTATAAACTGTACATTTGTTATTATATTATGTCCTAAATATCTCAGGTTGTGACTACTAATTAATTTTCTAAATTAAATAACCAAGTTTTAAAAAATGTATTTTTAAGGCCCTCAAAATTGAGCTCTGAGACTTTTCGTTTTTCCGAGCAACACTTTATTTTATTAAGCGGCTTAGTTATTTATTCAAAAAGCCATATTAATTTAGTTATTTAAAAAAGGCTGCAAAGTAGAACTTTGCAAATTGCTTCCTCATTATTGTTGGATTTTTACAAATCTACCTCTATGAGGAAGCATGTTAATTTATTTTGGCTTCCTCATAGAGGAAGCTTTGTAAACATCCAACAATAATGAGGAAGCAATTTGCAAAGTTCTACTTTGCAGCCTTATTAATATTGGCGAAAAATGTTTGCAATTCCCTCCCATTTTTCGAAAACTTATTTGACCTCAGCTTAATGCGCAAGGACTACCTTAATCGAAATAACGAAAACGGAGTTTATCCTCCTCGTTTGTGTAAATTTTCATCTCGATTCGTCACGCCGTTCGAGAGTTATGAGCCATTCTATTTTGGGACAAGCGGTCGTTATTATAAATTTAAAAAAATAAAAATTATATATGAAGCAATGTGTAAAGTTCTACTTCACATTCTTATTTCCATTGAGTACAAACTTTTGTCTCGCATTATCAAATTTTCCTGATGCTAGAGCGAAAATCGTTTTTTTTTTGTAAATTTCAAAATGTCGTAAAATCTGAACCACTTTACCGATCATCGTCAAATTTGGTACGCGGCATAGTTGCATGTTCCTTTTCGTCTGTAAAAAATTTCGGTTCAATTGGTGAAATTCGACGTGATTTCTAAAAAAAATGATTTTTTTCGAAAAATTCAAGCATCTATAAAATCTGAACCGCTTTACCGATTTCGCTCAAATGCAATGCCAACCAACATTGAACGTATATTTATTTATAAACAACTATTTAGCAAAATCGTCTAATTTTTACGAAAGTTAGAGCGACCACGCTCTTTTTTCAAAAAATTAAAAGTACCATAAAATCAAAATAGCTGATTTTTTTTTCAAAAATCTCAACATTCAAAGCGGGGCAACTACTCCACTTGCGTCCCAAATTTGAGCTATGTCGCTCGAACGGTTACTGAGTAATAGTTCATCGAATTTTCGGAGCCCAGGACACACACACACATACGGACATTTTTTCTAAACCACTTTTCTCGACGTTTTGGACAATTCTAAGCATACAGGCATGAAAATCTCGAAAAAAAAATTTTCATGAAAACAAAGCTTCCTCTATGAGAAAGCAAAAAATGAATAAACTCAATACTTTTTCGTTAACCCCGTTACATCAATTAATTAAGCAAACTCTGATTCTCATGCTCAAATTTTTATGTAGAATTATTTGGTAGCCTAATAAAAATGCCAAAAAAAGTAAATAAAAATCTTAAGACCCAAGAAGCGTGGATTCGCATGCTAAGCTCACCGCAAATGTATCAAAACGACTTTATAGAATTTCAAAGCCATCCTCTGGATTTAAAAAAATGATAACTATGACCATTTAACTCGAGCGTTAACCCGAAATAATCCTCTGCCTTTATTTCCAGTGTTGGTCCAACAGTAAACGGCGTCATAACTCAATAGAGTTATAAGGGACGCCGTTAAACGGGTTATGACTTCAAGGCCCAACCACATTTTTCACCAACGCAACACTTTTTTCCCCCCCCTCAGATCCGCAGTTTTTGCTTTGGCGAAAAGGTACGTCATAAAAGAGTTTACGGTTTACCCAGTACCGCTTTTTTTTCGTTCCTTCCAACGGAAAATATTTTGGGAAAAACTTTGGTCCCGCTATAGGATGAAGCAATTTAGCTGTGAGTTACAGAGGCTCGAATATTTTCGCCTTTGGTGTTAGCGGAACGAAACTTGGATAATTTTGGAGGAAACTCTTAGCGGTAACGTCATCGGCTTTACGGAACCCAACATTTTGACGGATTGAGGGTAGAAATATATTTCTTCCAAGGTCACGGAACTTCGACTTCCTGGTCTATGACCAAATCGTGCGTTATACTCCTGGGCCTTTAGGCAAAGACCCCCGCAGTGTCTCGAACTGTCGACAGTTCAATCTCTGGCCACAAAGTAGTTGTATATACGTAAGGTGCCCTGCGGCACTTTATTGTTCGCCGGTGCTCCTTCCAATTGTCACAGGTAGGTCTGCCTGGTGCACTGCTATACATAAATAAAGTAGACAGGCTCTCGTTGATTTTGCGTTCTCTTGACGCGGTATTCCAAAGCCTGAGGTTGCGGTAGACCCCGAATCTCGTAACCGCGTCCAATTCGTCGATGGAAGCCACAAACACGTCGATCCTGCAACACAAGACCCTTTTGAAGATTTGGCATTTTTATTTTTTTATATTGATGTATTCAAGTATATTCTGAAAATATAAATTACAGCTTTTATGCATGGAAAAAAGGATTGGTTAAGTTAATCGCGGTTTATGAATAATTGGTTAAATAGCGGTTAGACCAAACAGGTTATTGGGTGTACACAATGAAGTTGGTTGTATTAACTAATAACTTGGTTGTTCCAAATTAGGGTAAAAGCGCCAGTAATTGAACAGTCACCAGTGAATGAACAACGACTTTTCGAGAGTTGATGAGATATTCTGACAACTTGGGTCAACATTAGATTTTTTATTTGTCTATTTTTTAGATATCTACTATCATTAATTTTATCGCAGAAGCCTATTTTTCGACTAAAAGTGTAGATTACGTTGGCCCGTTCATTTACTGGTGTTTCTGGATTTTTTACTTTTAGTATTTATTTTTATATATACTTTGTGGTGAAAAACGATATTTGTTTAGTTGCATCACATAATTCGACATTCTGGTCATCCGTTAAAATTTTCGCCGACCGTCTGGAAATATTATATTTTATAGAAACTCATGATAAAAAAATTATTCTGCTTAACTGTTCATTAACTGGTCAATCTACCCTAATCGACTGGCGCGTATGTAACAAAACCTTTTTTTTGCGTTGGAAATTTGTAATGACTTCTATTTTTTTTAACGGTATATATCTATGGAGCGTTACACTGATTGGCATATTAAACAAGAGAGTGAGTAAATCCCCATCAGAACACTGTCAAATTTATTCTGTTTATTTATAAATAATTGGATTAAAAAATATATACAAATTTTATTGAATACAAGTAAACAAACTCTAGATAGATTAATATAAAAATGCGATAAAAAGAAAGGTAATGTCCCATAGAAGAATTGATGCAAAATTATGTCTCTCATTAATTTTAATTTCTTGGATATTTTATCTTAATTTTTATGGAAAGAGCATGTTCTTATTCTTTAATAAATAACTAATCCATTTTTAACTATTATACTTGGGAATTCGTAAAAATCCTATTGTTTCTAAATTATTTATGCAATTAATAAACAACTAGGCTGCATTTTAAAGTAATGAGACGGTTACAATGCTGCGATTACATTATTATACGTGAACTTTTGAGTCGCTACAAGAAACATTAATTTTCAATCAAATATTTGGGGAAATTGTACAAAATAATGAAAAGTCATGGTCCTCTATTATTTTCTCAATTCTATAACTATATTTCACCATTAAAAAAAAATTGCAATTAAATCTTATTAAAAGCTGATTTTTTTTTCAGCTATTCAAAAGTTTACAGATCATATTTAATCAGATTTATTTATTATTGACACTTTAATTTTTTTTCTCTGTGATTTCTGGCGGGTATACTGACAAAATAAATTTCATCATTTAGGGACGTGTCAACAGTCTTTTATATAAATATAATTTGAACATATACGTAATGATACGCTGATGGCGTTTAGTATAAAAACCCACAAACAGATGTAAGGGAGTCTGCAATAAGTGGCGTTTAAAGGTCTGGCATTTTATTCCTCAAGAAATCCCAGCGCAAATTCTGAAAACATGAATTTCATCATTTAAGAACGCGTCAACAGTCTTATATAAATATAATGTAAACATGTACGTAGCAAGACGACGATGACGTATCTGTCCAAGAGCGAAATAAGGATTAAGGTGAATGACACACTCGTCGTCAGAATTCCACTAATTTTAAATTTTCAAAATTATTATTTATTTATTATTTTCATTGCAGATTTTTGTCTAATTATCTTTTACTAACTATGCTCGGTACAAAACGAGGAATTAATTAAGATTTTTCTTCTTATAGTTTTTAAACTATAAGAAGAAAATTATATTCTTCTTATATTTTTTATAACTTTATACTTTATAATTCTTCTTATAGTTTTTAAACTATAAGAAGAAAAATCTTCCCCACTTGACTATAAGCTAGATAATTTTGTTATTGAACAAAGTATTTTTCAGAATTTTATCAGATTTTTAAATTATGGGGTTTTCTATGTCACTTTAATAATATATTTTTTTTAAATTTGCATAGTTCGGAAAAATCTGAATAATTTCCTAAAAATCTGAAAAAATTCTGAAAAATTCGGTTTTACATAAATAAACATTTGACCAATCGCCTGTAGTAGATTAATTATTTTTTCTATTTTTTAATAATTTTTTAAATAAAAAAAGCTTAAAAACTGTAAGAAGGAAAATCTTCCCCACTTTGACAATAAGCTAGATAATTTTGTTATTGAACAAAGTATTTTTCAGAATTTTATCAGATTTTTAAATTATGGGGTTTTCTATGTCACTTAAAAAATATATTTAAAAAAAATGGACTTGAAAAAAAAAAAAAAAATTGTGCAGTTGAGGGTCCAACTAAGCCTGTAAAAAATAATGAGCCAAATCGGAAAGGTCGAGGTCAAATTCAGGTCGAAACGGGGTGGAATGCCCCATATATTACATTAATTAATTGTTATAAATTATTTTATAAATTCTGGTGGAATTTGTGATAAAAATACATTATTTTTACCAGACATTTTTTTATTTCCTCAAATAATATAAAAATGGCATGTTATCATTTTAAACTCTTTGGGTAGGAATCTATTTATTGTTATCGGAGTAAAAAAAAGCGAGAACCATCGATGAAAGTGAATGAGGCAGACGAACAGAGCAAGTGAATTAAGAAGTAGCGTTTAAGATAGAAATTCCTTACAATATCTTATGTATATAACATTGGTACACTAATAGTGTGTATACCTGACTGCGTGCCAGAGAATTCATACATAATTAATGCGTGGAAAGACTTCGGCATCGTTTGCTAATTCCGCAGCAAAAAAAAATCATTATGGCTTACTTATTGTCCACGTACCAGTTATTGATCTCTTTAAATGTATTAAGGTATTTAGTCATGTTTTGGATATTATTAAATACCACAGTTGTAAATGCCTAATAGTTATAGAAATAATGATGATGATACGATCAGCTCTATAATTATGATTTTATAATAATAACATATAGCGATTGTAATACGATGATTAAACTTTGGAATGGCTGCAAAAATTATTATTTTTCAATGAAAATTCACGGTTATCCTTTTGAAAAAATGGAAAAAAATAAGTAATGCATTAAGAAAGTAATGCATTACTTATTTCTTCCATTTATTCCATTATTTCTTGCAATATTAAAGCGAAAAATAGTCTTTTTTTCAGCTATTCAAATGTTTACACTCTGTTTTATAATCACTACATATTATTATTATGAAATTATAATTACAAAACAAATTGTACTGTAAACTATATCTCATGAATTAATTGGGGTTTACAACTCTGTTAAATACTTATGGCTCGTTACAAGAAATATATTTTATCATTTTTTATTTTATATAAAAATTGCATAAATCCCTCGATTATTGAATCCTTTGAAACTAAACCTTTTTTCATTATTAGTCATCAATATTTTGTTTCTATTTAACAATTGATGGATATTTTTTAAATTAAATAAATTAAATAAACCTTAAATTCATTAAAAACAAGATTCAATTCGATCTAGTTTTTATTTTATTAATGATGGTGATAAAAAAACAATAAACAATCAAGGACACGTCGTATTTAAAAATGTTTTTGTTGTTGTTTTATAATCCAGCAGGACTTCCATAATCTTAAGTTTGTAAATTATTTTTGCATTTCTGGTAACTTGAACCTAGAACTTAATTATCTACTAAACAAAACTTATAAAATTATTTATAACATATATTACTAACATTCACATTTGAACATGATCACATTACTTACTTTGTTCACCGAATAAATATCAGTTTGAATTTGAAACGCTATTACATGCAAATATAGTTTAAAAACGCATATTATTACTGATTATTTTGTTCGACAAATAAATTATTAAGACAATATTTCAATTTATCAATGCAATATATTTTCTGATATATTACAAATATTAATTTCAGACAGAGTTGTAAATTCCCATTAATTCATGATATATAGTTTACAGTAAAGTTTGTTTTGTAATTATGATTTCATAATAATAATATGTAGTGATTATAAAAAAGAGTGTCAACATTTCAATAACTGTAAAAAAATACTAATTTTCGCTTAAATATCGGAAGAAATAGTGGAAAAAATAGAAAAGATAATTAATGCATGAATTATTTTTCATTTTTTCAAAAAGATTACCTTGAAATGTTATTAAAAAATAATTATTTTTGGAGCTATTCAAAAGTTTAGTCGTCGTATTATAATCGCTGTATGTTATTATTCTGAAATCATAATTATAGAACTCATTGTATCATCATCTTTATTTCTATGAGTATTAGGCATTTACAACTTTGATTTCAGTGTATATTCGAAACGATAAATAAATTATCGAAACGATACTTCCATTTCGTAAATAAACATAATAAATTGTCGAAACGATACATCGATTTCGTAAATAAACATAATAAATTATCAAAACGATTCTTCGATTTCGTAAATAAATATAATAAATTATCAAAACGATACTTCGATTTCGTAAATAAACATAATAAATTGTCGAAACGATACTTCGATTTTGTAAATAAACATAATAAATTATCAAAACGATACTTCGATTTCATAAATAAACATAATAAATTATCAAAACGATACTTCGATTTCGTAAATAAACATAATAAATTATCAAAACGATACTTCGATTTCATAAATAAAACATAACACCATTTCTTCCAATACAGTAATTTTTCCTGTCAATGTGGCTTGCAGAGAATCGTGCAATCTATGATCCTAGATCGAAGTGTCTCAGAGAGTACGCCTCATCCGAATCCACTTTCTTCGTAAGCTAAAACGTTCCGTTACGTTCCCGTGAGAACGTCGACGAAGCATGGAACCCGGTTTTTTTTTCGGGAGGCCCACGAGAGACACCGTAAGGATTCGGGGCAGTGTGCCATGGCATTTCTTGTATGACGAGAACGACGACTTTTGTAAATTTACAAAATTTTACATTTTCCAAAGCGAAGATCTACGAGCCTGAAAATTAATGCTGAAGTGAATAACCACCGCTACCAGATGTCTTTGCCTTTTACAAACTCTGGTCACACTTCATGAGGTGCTAAATTCACGAGGCCTTCACCATCAATTTTTCGTCAAGCTGACCGGTTTGTTATATTTACTGCTGCATCGTTCTACAGTAATCTGGCCGACTTACATTGAAATAAAGCTGAATTTAGCTTATTTCAACAAAGTCGAAGATATTTATTTTATAGTGCATTATTTCATGGTGCACTGACAGATTCATTTTGTAGAAACAATTGTTGACTCAACTGCAATTCTGTTAAATTCACTACACTGTTAAAAAAGATTGGAAGATTTTATTCATAAACTCGTCATCGAAATTTAATATACAATTGTGGTATAAAATTCATGTACTTTTCCAGTAAAATTAAAGTAAGTTATTGAATGTGCTGTACCATACATTAATTTTATATTACACTTGTATACTAAATTTAATATACTAGTTTCCTTCTCTATAAAGTATGTTGCGAGATTTTATCGAATTGCGAGTTGGTCCATTGTTGTCACGTTATTCGCGCTGTGATTGGTCCAAATTGGCGCGAGATCAGATCGAGACCGAGACCGAGTTCGTGTTTGACACGTTTGACAGTTGCAATTCTGACAGTTTTGTCAAGCATATCGGGCGCGCGAGGTTTGAATTCCCAAGTTGGTTGACTTTACAATATTTCGGGGTTTCCGGATTATGTGTTAATTGCGAATATTAAACTAGGCTTAAGATGTTGAACGACAAAGTGCGACGTAGACTCTGTGGCAGCAACAAAACCAGGCGTACGCGGACTTCCTTCTCTAAAAAGTATGTTACGAGATTTTATCGAATTGCGAGTTGGTCCATTGTTGTTACGTTATTCGCGCTGTGATTGGTCCAAATTGGCGCGAGATCAGATCGAGACCGAGACCGAGTTTGTGTTTAACACGTTTGACAGTTGCAATTCTGACAGTTTTGTCAAGCATATCGAGCGCGCGAGGTTTGAATTCCCAAGTTGGTTGACTTTACAATATTTCGGGGTTTCCGGATTATGTGTTAATTGCGAATATTAAACTAGGCTTAAGATGTTGAACGACAAAGTGCGACGTAGTCTCTATGGCAGCAACAAAATCAGGCGTGCGCGGAGTTCCTTCTCTAAAAAGTATGTTGCGAGATTTTATCGAATTGCGAGTTGGTCCATTGTTGTTACGTTATTCGCGCTGTGATTGGTCCAAATTGGCGCGAAATCAGATCGAGACCGAGACCGAGTTCGTGTTTAACACGTTTGACAGTTGCAATTCTGACAGTTTTGTCAAGCATATCGGGCGCGCGAGGTTTGAATTCCCAAGTTGGTTGACTTTACAATATTTCGGAGTTTCCGGATTATGTGTTAATTGCTAATATTAAACTAGGCTTAAGATGTTGAACGACAAAGTGCGACGTAGTCTCTATGGCAGCAACAAAATCAGGCGTACGCGGAGTCACTACATGCGGATCAACAGAACAATCGTGAATAAGATGGTAAGCGAAGAGATCGGGGAGAATTGAAATTCTGCAGTCAAGTACATCAGACCTCTTTGTTCACTGTTACTTTTAGCAAAATCCATGCCAGGTTTCCAGAATTGGAAATCCTGTATTTATTTCATTGAGCAAAGAGGTCGTACTGCTTTACTAAAAATGTAAAGCCCCATATAATGACGGGACTTTACATTTTTTTCTAAAGTCTGGAAATGCTCCAGACCTCGCAAATTTGAAGTTATCAAGGTAAATACTAATTTATAATTGAAAGAATGTTAAAGGACAATTGGTAATCAATTTGAGTCAAATCTATAAAGAATTTCCGATTCGATAAGATTGGGAATTATTGGAAAAATTTGTTAGATCTCTTAATTTTTGGGAATTCTGATTATATATATTATATGTATTAAATAAGATCGCTGAACCGACACACGATCTCTACTCGCGCGCGCAGCGCGCGGAAGTTTTCTAGTATGAATAAAAACTTCCAGTAAAAGTACACTAAATTTCAAGTAGATTTTTTTACAGTGTAATGAAGCTTTGTCATGGTGAATCTCTTTTTTTCGCGCTTTCAAAAACGCCCGATTTTTCTGTATTTTCAAAATGTACGAAAATCACGTTTAGGAAAAATGTCAGTGTATATCTGCCCGTGGAATTCAAATATTTATATCTCGAGAACGGCTTGAGTCACAGAGCTGAAATATTGCAACCAAGTAAAGCAGTACATCTTTTTTGTACACTGTTTTTTTTTTAAATAATAATCCATACATGGGTTCAAATTATATGGAACTTTGAATTTTTCGAAAAAATGTTGCAAAAGTATTAGCAAATTTTGAGACATCATTCTAAACATTTTTTACAACTATAAATACCGCTCAAGAACAATTGATATTGAGCTTGAGCATAATCTATAAAGAGCTTCAGAACTTATTGAATCTGGGCAAAATCGATAAAGGAATTCGATTTTATTGAGTTTCGAAATTTAAAAAAATTGTCGTTATTGCACAAATTGTTGCAAAATTTGAAACAGCCCGTGCAGAAATTAGTTCGGGCAGCCGCGATTAAATAAGGGGCCTTTTTAGGCATAAACGTGGCATCCACAGTAGGGAATCTACTCTAGAACCCTACTAGGCTCAACAGAGGCGGCCACGATAAACTTCGGGGCCTAATCAGGCTTAAATGTGGAACCCTCACTAGGGTCGACCATATTGAGCCTCTAAAGGCCCCGTACTTCAAGCGTGACTAGCCTAGTAGGGCCCCTAATGGAACTGGGGCAAACTAGAAAGGGCCAAGTCAGAGCCCCAACTATTTTTCTACACGGGAGCGATCCCAAATTTAACATGTGAACCCTAGCAGACAAACCACCATAGAAACACGGTCGTTTCCACTATAGCAGTTTTGTGCAAAAAGTTCACTTAGAATTTTGACAAAACCACCACGTAAACCACCATTCCGAGATATAAACGAATCTCGGAGTGGTGATTTACGTGGTGCTTTCGACAAAATTTTAAGTGAACTTTTTGTACAAAACCACCATCGTGATTTCGACAGTGGTTTGTTCGGTGACCGGATCTGCTAGGGAATGAAATAATATTTAGCCATTATATATATGTATATAATTTAGTGATGAATGGTACAAAATTAGGATTTTATGAAATTATGAATTTTAAACAAATTGACATTATCACTCTGAATTTAGCAAAACTCGAAATAACGAGAGCAGATTTTGTATATAAACGAAATAATATTCAGCTATGATATTTATTTATTTTTTAATAATTGTAGTATCATATTAATTGATTACAACTTTATAGTGGCCAATTTCTAACATTTGTAAACATTTTTTGCTTCCTCATAGAGGAAGCTTTGTTTTCATGACAAAGAAAAATTCGCGATTTTCATGCCAGGACACTCAGAATGGTCCAAAATGTCCAGAAAAATGATCTAGAAAAAATGTCTGTATGTATGTGTGTGTGTATGTATGTATACAACTCCGAAAATTCGAACGCCTGTAACTCAAGAACCGTTTTGTATATCGAGCTCAAATTTTGCACACAAGTGTAGCAGCAGACCCTCTTCAACTGTAGCAATTTTCGACAAAACGTGTGCAAAAATTTTGATTTTATGCCGTTTTGAATTAAAAAAAAAAAGGATGTGAGCGCTCTAACTTTCGTAAAATTTAGTCTATTTTGCTAATTACTTGTTTATTAGAGCAGGTGCACTCAATATTGTTTGGTATTGAATTTGGCTCGAATCGGTAAAGTGGTTTAGATTTTATGGAATTTTGAATTTTTCAAAAAGTTGACATTATCGCCCTATTGTAACTTTTGCAAAACTTGAGATAGCGAGCTCAAATTTTGTATGTGAATGAAACAATATTCAGCCATTACATATATATAATTTAGTGACGAACGGTATGAGATTTTTGATTTTATGGAATGTTGAATTATTTTTAAAAATATACGTTATCACATTTACTTTCGGAAATGCTCTAATAATAACGAAATAACGGAATAACGAAATAGAAAAAGCGAATTCACAACATGTTTATTTACCTAATTAAAACAAGGATGCAAAGTAGAACCTTGCACATTGCTTCCTCATTATTTTTCGCTTTTTACAAAGCTTCCTCTCTGGGGAAGCCAAAATTGATTAATATACTTCCTCATAGAGGTAACTTTGTAAAAAGCGAAAAATAATGAGGAAGCAATGTGCAACGTTCTACTTTGCATCCTTTTTTACCCGTACTATTTGACATACAAATAAGGGGCAAGTAACTAGGACATTTTTCTGTATAATCGTGAAGACTCAGTGCATCTTTGCCTTGCGGTTTGCGGAGGGATTAAGGGGAGGAAGCAACTTCTTCACTTTTACCGTGAAACGCAGAAATGACCGGCTCGCCGATTTTCGCGTGTTTCCCCTACGCTATGTATCTACGTGATGCTCATCGCGTTACTCGACGATACTCTCAACGTGTTCATACGGTTTTCAGTGCAGGAGTTGCGACGAGCCGAGCGAAGAGACTTCGCTTCGTTGTTTTGCTTTCTCTTTCGGGAGTGGCATGCTCTAGTTCACTCACACCGTACACCCAAAGAGGCCCCTCACGTTCAGCTCAACCATCACACGTCCCTCTTCTTCTACGTGCACTATATTCTATTTAATACAATGTATACCGCCAACTCAGCTATGCGCGTACGGATACGCACGCGTTACGTCTCCGCTTCGATTCTCCACGATCTACATTACGAGTCGTATCCACCGGTCAGGAAAATGCTATAAGATAAGTCTTTTCGAAGCAAGAGATAGCGAGAGAATGTGTATTCCTCTCATTTTCCTGGAACAAATTTATTAAACATCTTAAGTGATCTTAATTAAAAATCATAATTTAGAAAATCATTTAAAATTCCAATGTAAATATTTTTTGTTTACATTGTAATATATATACTATATATTATATATTACAGTATAAATGTAATATATAGTATATATGAAGTTCAGTTTTCGGAGTTAATTAAATTGAAACAGACAGAACAAATTGAAAAAAAAGCTGATGATGATGGTTTCAAATTCTACTTAGTTAATAACTTCCGATACCTAACATTCCTTTTTTACTTTTTTTCGCTTTTTTTTGCGTTTACGTGAACTGAAGAAAGTTTGATTTGAACGAAATTTGAAAATATGTATGTATATTAGATAAAAAATTGTTAAGACATTATTTGAATCAGGTTTAATAAAAAAAAAAGGATTTAACAAGACTAGCTGTTAATTGTATGTAAAATCCGACATCCCAATACTTTCATTATAAAAAAATATTGAAAATCGATCTTTTTTTCAGGCCCCAAACTTATGCAGACAACTTAAGGTAGTTCTGTCGCGAAGGCAATCCAAACTCATATGCATGAATTTTTGACATGTTGTAATTTAGCTATTCAATTTTACTTGCACAAAATCTTGAAGGCTTTTACCGAGCATTTGAATGAACAATTTAAACTTGAAAATCGATCTTTCACACGGTGCACACTGGAGGGCTGAAAAAATTGATCTTTAAATCGAAAATTAACATACTTAGATCAAAGATAGAGAAAAAATAAAAAATACTACGGATTCGCAAATCATTTAGGACTTGATGCATCATGAAAAAAAAGTGAAGTCTCCGGAATAATGTTTAATTGAACCAAGGTCAAAGTGCATGATACCGGGCCAAATGACGTTTCCTAACCTAATTATCGTAAAAATGAAGTCAAATCCGCACTAAACATATCAACTATTTACAAATAATCGTTTTAATTTGATTACGACAATTTCGAAGGATTCTCGATTATTTTTTATATTATTATTGAGGCAGTCAAAGTGATGCGTATGATTATTTTTTAATGTCATATAGACTCTGAAATTTATGACTCCGGCGTACCGACAGAGCTACCTTAAAATGATTAGACCGATATCTCAGGAATTGAAATAAATTTTGGACCAAATTGGGACACAAACTTGAAAAAAAGTAGATTAGAACTTTTTGTTGACGCTATCACAGGTCATCGAGCCAACGAGTGCCGAAACGTATTAAAACCGACCTGTAACCCACAACTTTCTTTCGTTGTTCCATAAATAGGCCGGTTATAGCACGTCTGACTACTTTCCAGGTTTCCGGTTGACTTCGCGACCCTTTCACGCAATCAAAATTTCAGCTGGTTCATAGAACGCAATTACACGACAAAGTCAAGTCGGTACGTTGTTTTTTTTTTAAATACGCTCAAAGAATGCGAACATAACTATTTATACATGCAGAAAAAATTAATCAGGACTCGATGAATAGAGATATATTATCTTTATATACATACATTGATATATATATTTTCTTTTCTTGTATAAATAGAGCAATAATCTTACATCTCCCAATAGCTTAAAATTTATACTCCAAAAATATGTAATACGTATTTTCAATACGTAAGGCATCTATTCTATCTTAATTTCGGCACGTGGAACAGATTTGTAAATTAATTTGTACGATTATTAGCGTAGCCTTTGATTCGTTGTACATTTTTGCGCAGTTCATAAATTGCGAGTAGAAGCCCCAATGAAAATACTTATATCGATAAATCAGATTCTCATTTACAGGTACAATTTGAAGATTCTCATCAAGTTTCTTCTAAGTAGTTTTAATTGAATTGGCAGAAGAGCTTTAAGTATGATTGGAATATACGTAATGCACCAGTTGGTTCAAAGTTCACGAGTAGTACTTCTTTATCTCTTTTAACAGCGGAGTTTCTGTCAGCTCGTTTATCTCTACGAATCTTTTATTCGCACGACTAAAATAGTAGATGTCCCCCGTGTAGATATCGAACCATAAGGCATGAATGTGAAGGTCGTGCCTCTCCAAGCGCTTCTTTAAGAAGCCGTACGATGCGACATTTTGGAGTTGCTGAAGAGTATTGATCTAAACCAAAAACATGATCAATTAATGGCGCCATTAGAAAAAAAATCTGTTTATTTTTGTTATTTTTTCGTTATTTTTTCGAAGGCTCCACAAGATTATAATTTTGTCCGTACGAAATTTCAAAATCATTTTTAAAACGTTCAAATTATTTTAAAAAATTTTAAGAGCGTAAAAAATCAAAATGAAAATGACGAAAACGTTTTAAATAAAAAATTTGTATGTCCCGTTTAAAAACGACATATACAATAGCTCGAAATTCTTAACTAAAAGTTTGATTCGTTTAGAATTTGAGTACTTCACGACAAGATGAAAATTATTAGAAAATTAGTGTTTTTAGTGATGAAAAAATCGAGTCTCGTTCATCATTATGATACGTTAATTTACCGAGAAGCTAATATTATAGCAGCTCTTAATACTAAGAAGTAATTTTTCTTAAAATCTGTTAAACCATTTTTCTATTAACTAATTTATTAATAATTTTTTAATTCTGCTATTATTATTATCAAGAATTGATGTTATTAGTATAGTTGTTTTTGTGATATTTAAATTTCGCCATGAAATAATTAAATTTTACAGACTTTGTCAGTAAAGAATCAATCTTGAGTTAAAAATCCATTAGGTGATTCTTGATTCAGACTCGGAAATTTTGCCAAAAACTGCAAAAACTGTCCTGAATCATGTTGAACTGAAAGATAATGGTTTACCTGAGAGAGTTTGTCTTCAATGGCAAACTTATCTTCAGGGTCGATATAAGCTACAAATTTTCTCATAGGAGTTTCAGCTTGAAACAATATAGGTTCATGAAAACCAGTGATTTCAAGCTGTTGAAATTTTGCCAAACTGCTGCTGGCATGAGCACAGAGCCAAGCTCTTAAAGGAGATATCCTCCGGTTTACCTAAAAAACAGCTGCATTAATTTTCTGTAATTTATTGATTCCATTAAGACTAATAAGATATAAAAAAGATCTTACTTGAGAGGCAAATTCTTCATCTCTAAGCGCATAAAGTAGATTCATAGCTTTGCAGTCGCTGTGACCACAGACTATAACATGCCTGATGGAATTAACTACACATCCTAGTTCAAGTGCCGCTGGCTCGCACATTGTGAGTTCATCCACAAAATGCTGGCAATTTGGAACTATGTTGCCGGCATTTCTGACTGCAGAGTAAAATATTGTATTGGTATCGACTAAAGAAAACTTGAATGTTTATGGATTATTTATGCTTTTAATCAACAGGGATGAGATTATTATTCGGAGACCTTTGAGAATTCAGAAAGACAAGATAGATTCTCCATTGAATGCGAGACTATTGGAATCAATGATAGGATCGTGATGTCTGTGACAATATAGAACCGTTTTGAATTCTCGTACCAACGAACATGTCTCCGACGTTTGTTTCCGTAAATCTAGTTGGGATCATCCGAGAGTCCATGCAGGTAAAGAACACTGCTTTGGGCTGTGGTAAAACGAACGACAGAAAATAAGTTACATTTCGGAGATAAATTGATCCTAGAATGGCACACATTCTGGTAATATCACTAAATGGCCAGAATAAAAAATTACCCAAATGTTTAAAATAAAATAAAATAAAAATTGATATTACTTGAATTTATAGTATTCAGATAACAACCTGTTGCATGAAAGAAAATGAAAAAAATATATATATTTAAGCCATATATGTAAATGTAAAAAATTAAAAAATGTTCCGTAAATTGTGGGGTAGTTAGTTACCCCAAAGTACCATTCTAGGGTTAATAAGCTCCAAAACATTGTCAATAAATTGTCGATAAATTCTCAAATTATTAAATTATGTTTATACAGCCTGTGCTGTATTTCGTGTTATATGTTTGTATTATTGTGACGAAACCAACAGAAAACATGCGATAAAACTTTTGAAATACATGATACGTGAATTGACAGTGATGACGAAAAAAATGCATTGTAGTGTAAACAAATAGCAATAGTACGTAAACAAAAGACGAATTTTCAGTAGTTTAGAATTAATTCACTTAATTCTGATGCAAAATTGGCTCTCGACTCGAGAGCACATGGCAATACCCGATGATTAGAGATAAGAACGAAAATAAATTAGACTTTGACTGGAATTTAATGAAAAATGTTGATCGTACCTCGGGATGATCCCTAACTTGTTGAAACTGCTTAACCATTCCTTCTCTGTGACACTTTCGATACTTCATCACTCCCTTTAGAATTCTATCCATCTCGATGATTGTGAATGACAACAGCTAAAATCGGTCGATTACTAATCAATTTTATTACGGTTACGTCCTTTAATCAAACTTGAATCGCGAGCATGTCCGAACACGGTGATTGATGACAGTACACAAATCCGCCATTCGATGATAAGAAAGCGCGGCAAATTTGAAATTATTCGCGACATCTGTCGGATAATTGTTTCACAATTGGAGACGGTGTACGCAAATATTTGCATTCCATTTGCATTTTCTGCTTTAAAAAAAAATTGCAACTCTTTAAGGAGGTTGAAGCGCTCCACACTAGTCAAATCAGTGCTAAATTTTTAAAAGCGTTTCTACAATTTCAGATGGTTTAATTATCTGTTCCAAGGTGTTAATCACATAGCAGCATTAGTTCTTGATAAAATATTTGTATTCCATTTGCATTTTCTGCTTTAAAAAAAACTGCAACTCTTTAAGGAGGTTGGAGCGCTCCACACTAGTCTAATCAGTGCTAAATTTTTAAAAGCGTTTCTACAATTTCAGATGGTTTAATAATCTGTTCCAAGGTGTTAATCACATCGCAGCATTAGTTCTTGATATTCAAATACATTCACAGCTGTATATGAACAGTAAATCGATCAATATCTCCAAATTTTCGATGTCATGTTTTTTCATCCAGTTTTGTAAAAGGGTAAACCGTAATATCAGTCCGATTATGACGAAACATAGCTCATTTTGATCAGTGGAAGATCCTTAATCGATTGACCGCTCGGATTTTCTATAGTATCAGGCGTTCAAAAGTTACAGCCATTTGTATACTTGATGTTAGCTTATGATAGGATAAACGAACGGTTGTATCTTTTGAACTACTATTACGATTTTAAAAAATAGACGGGCAATCGATAAAATATCTTTTGGTAATCAAAATGAGCTATTGGTCGTCATAATCGGACTGACATTACGGTTTACCCTTTTAAAAAACTGGATGAAAAAACATAACATCGGAAATTTGCAGATATTGATCGATTTACTGTTGATATCACAGCTGTGAATGTATTTGAATATCAAGAACTAATGCTGCTATGTGATTAACACCTTGGAACAGATTATTAAACCATCTGAAATTGTAGAAACGCTTTTAAAAATTTAGCACTGATTTGACTAGTAGAGCGCTCCAACCTCCTTAATTCGATCGAATGAAAATGCATAAATTTGTCAATGATAAACCGCGGAAAATTTGAAATTATTCGCGACAATTGTCGGATAATTGTTTCACAATTAAAGACGGTGTTCGCAAGTATATTTTAGCAAGCATTGCCATTTGCATTTCCTGTTTTAAAAAAACTCCGATTCCGTTTTATTCGATCACAGAAAAAAATGCAACTCAACGATACGATTATAATAAATCGCAAGAAATTTGAAAATATTCACAGATTTGACAAACATAATTTGAACAAATTATGGAGGGATTTTTATTATTATGACATGAAGACATTCCTGGAATACCATTACGACCTATCAATCGCCTGAAATAGTTTTACATCTTTTCACTGACAAGAAAAAAAAGAAATATTAGAAAATATTAAATTTTTTGTTAAATATAAAATATTCAGTAAATTTACCCGTAAATTTTTCGTTAGTAGGAGTTTCGATGAGAAATTAATTATAGCTTGAGAAACCCTTTTTATTATTTTTAAAAAATACATATTCAACAATACCACACAATACGCTGTGGAATATAGATACAATAGATGCATTTCGCGGACTTCATGCGCGAGTATATCTATACGGTTCCATATTATTGCGTCACACGATAATGTTGCGATCGTAATTAAACATTATTCGAAATTCAGCAGGTGATATATACAACGCATCGAGCGAACCTTCGGTCGTACATCCAAAGCGATACAAAATTGCATCACATATCGCTACAAATCATCTAACGCGGATTTATTCGCCAAATTCGGTAAAAATACACGTTGTATCATAAATGGATAATGCGTAGGAAAATATGAGTCTTTGGCGGAGCCAAAAAATGCTGTACATTTCGATAAAATCAGATAGATCATAATCTTAAGATTGAATAGATTGTGTACAAAATTTTATCGAGCAAACGAGCAGGGGAGAGCGAAATCCAACTGTAATAAATGGTGGAAAAGGAGATGAGTACCGCAATGAAAGCTAGTCGTGAGTCGAACCCACACAACAAAAATAAAAGAATATTCAAAGCCGATTGTGAGGTATTGGGTATCAAAATGGTCAAATACCTACACATGCGAAGTCTTTAGTAATTCATTCAGACGTATCTCAGTTATATTTTATCTTTGCTCTGTGGGAAGCCTATTCCTCAATTCTCGCAGGATAAACATTAATCGCAAGGTTTATAAAAAGCCTCATCAATTATTTTACGCGAGAAATGGCAAGAAACAATGAACTGCTGTCTTATTTCAATCTCTCATTTCTTGTATCGAGTTTCAGGCAGGGTTTGGCAATATCCGAATAAAAATGTATAAAAAATACTTTCAAGTTCAAAGAACGATATATAATTCTCAACCAAGGGAAATATCAACTATTTCGATTGTTAATTAAATCATTAAAAATTATGGACTTTAGAGATCTCATATGATTGTTATTCGAATCGAAAAGTATTTTGAATACATTTTTCTTCGAATATTACCGATTTCTGGATTCAGGCTTAAGGTATTGTTGCACATTGTCTCTACCTTTTTGACTATTTCGACTAGAAACAGAGATCTTTGGGTAATGAGTAGCAAGCTCGAAGTTTTCCATCTTTTGGTTGGTCCTGCGAATAATCGCGGACTGGAAAACAAAATTGAAGGTTTGCGTTTACGATGATAATTCACATTAACCCGATCTTAATGAGATGCGGACAACAGCCTCCGAGCTATTGGCACAAATGTCACGGATGCTCATTCTTAAAATCTACGTAGTACATTGATTACTCGCGCGCGATAATCAAACGCCCATGACAATTATGTTCACGTTGGTTCATTGCTTACGTATGTGGCGTGGAAATTTTCTTTTCCACACCCAGCACGATTATATCAGACTCATTAGAGATTTAAGGCCAATTCATAGCTTGGACCCGGGCGACTATTCGCCTGGGTCGGGCTGACTTCTATCCACTCAGCGCCGAACTCTGACTCGCTCGCTCCAATTTCTCAAAGTGTTTGCGAGCGTTTCGGATATTTATCAGTGTTGCCGCCGACGCTGAAATAATTATATCAGATATTATTTACTTCGTTTAAATCAATAAATCTTTAATAATTACAGAAAATCTCTCGCTCCATTAAATCTACGCTCAGACAGTATTTAACAACAAAAAAACTGTAATTTTGTTCACTCAGAAACGGTAGATTTTTAAGAAAAAGCAAAAACTTTTTTACTACTTAATATAATATTTATCTAATAAAAATAGATTATAATTATATATAAAAATAATATAATATATTTTTATATATAATTATATATAATATTATATTATAAATACTCTCGTAATTTTATGATTATAGATTGTTAAGCCTATCAAATATGCGAGTTTATTGTAAAATAATAACATTCATGAATGTTTTAATTTTTGCCTAAAAATTAGTCATAGTTATTTGTTTAAAAAGGGATTTTGAATACAATTTCATTGATTGAAGAGGAGATAGATGAAGTGGAACCAAATTTGCTATCATCCGAAAATTTAACTTTGAGTAAAACCGATTACAGTTTCCATTACTGAGCTCGATTCCATAACGTGAAGATAAAAAATCATTGAGATAATACTTACGAATTCCAGGATCCGACATGATGACCATGACGTAAGTATTTGATGTAAAAACGTCGATGAAAGCAGCGAAATTTGTGTTTCTAACTTCCATGCTTAAGAACTGAGATGCTAGTTTGCTGCAACTCAGTTTGAATTGCTTGATGATATTTGAGACTTTTTCAAATCGGTGGACATCTCTGTGTACGCGTCTCTCGCAATGGCTGATTACTAGAAAAGTCGCTCTTTCAAATAGCAAAACTTCGTCGGCGTCGATTATGTTTGCAAATTGATTAAGGCTCTGCTCCAACTCCTTCACGTTCGGAATTAACATATAAACAATGGAAGACCACGCCCTGAAAACAATCATCAATTTCATATGAATCACTTAGCAATCGATCCAGAAAAATATAAGAACTTACATAAATTGAGTTAATACGTTTTGTGATAAGCAAGTAAATTGTAAAGTCAATTGTGCGGAAATTAAAAATAAATCTTGCGGAATAAGTACATCGATTTAAGAAGTTGTTGAAATTGATAAAATGACAACGATATGACTAATTTTTTATTATAAAATTAATTATAAGTTTATCCGTTTTTAGGAGAAACAGAAAAGACTAAACTCATCTTAAGGTAGTATGAGCGGAGTAGCTAGTCAATAGAAAATCCATATTTTTTATTATGGGGAAAAAGCGAAGTATCACACATTTCGCTATTTTAAAAATCACATAAAGAGAGAAAAATTATGAAGTGTGTGTGATGATAAGGTGTGTATATTTATAAAACGGTAGTAGTTTAAATAAGAGTGTCATTTGACTCAGATTGTCCAGCCGGCCGCCATTTGGCCAATCAAGGAACGCGTGGCTACGCTATAGTCAACTGTTTTCCAGCAGTTTGATGCCGGTTCGCGAAAACTCGTCAATTTAATCGATGATATCTATTCGAAATATTCGGTAACACATATTTTTTAAGGGACGTACGTGTTCGTAGCAGTTTTCTTTGTATTTCGAGCTTTTATTTACGGAGGTGTCTGAATTTAAAGAATGGTTATTTCGGTCTCAAAGTGTTATCAGGGCAATTTCCGTATATAACATGTACTAAATTTCCCAATTTTGCACATTAATTATTATTGTAAATGGTCGGTAAAATGTTTTGAAAATTTACAGAGAGCATCCTCTGAACCGATTCTATAGCATATTAAAAAATCACTTTTCTCTCTGATCGTGAGGTTTGTGCTCACACTACCTTAAAAGGATTACATCTCATGCACAACTGAGAAAGATTTGAGAATTTCTAGCCTGCAGGTTCTATTTCTTCAAGAGAAGGGGAAATCTTGAACGCAGTATTTTCTCTCACGTTGCCGAGGACATTTTTTTTTTTAATAAGAAAGAGTTGAAAAAGTTTTTTTAACAATATTTTCAACAGTCAAATTGAAATGAAGTATATCTTCATTAAACTTCTTACATTTGAAAAATGTGGGACTATTTTTTAAAATTATGAATGTCATATTGAAGCGTATTCAAAATAAAGTGATGCAATTTTTGCTGTTATTACCTGTACAAAGTTTCATCCCATATGCTAGTTCTGAAGCATGTGCACTCCAGAGGCAGACTCAATCTCTTCAAATCCTCCTCCCTCTCCCTAAATATCCCATCCCTTTGATCCTCCTGCACCAGATCCATTTTATGAACTAGACAAAATATTTTAGCCTCAGGGCTGTTTTGTAAAATCGCTTCCAGGCAGCTCTGATAATAGTGCATATCTTTGTCCAGCTCTCGAGATTCAACATCAAAGACATATATCAAAACTTCGACGTTTCTGAAGATGTTATCGCGCTGTGAGGCAAAATAGTTCTCCATGAAGGCTTCTTGGCCTCCACAGTCCCAGAGGTTTAGTACAAGATTTCCCAGAAACCTCACATGGCTGTGCTCCACGTCAACTGCGGACACAAGATGTTTAGTTACTCCAAAAGAACAAATACTTTGCTTCCTTGTTTTAAATAAATAAATAAATATCATGGCTGAATATTATTTAATTTACATACAAAATTTAAGCCTGCAATCTCAAGTTTTCCAAAAATAGGAGCAATAACACAAATTTTTTTTAAAATTCAAAATTCCATAAAATCCTAACTTTATACCGATTGTTGTTGAATTATATATATGTAATGGCTGAATTTTATTTCATTTTATATATAAAGTTTGGACTATCTCAAATTTTTCAAAAATTTATGCAGTAACATAAATTTTCTCAATATTTTGGACTATTTTGAGTGTTTTGACAGGAAACTCTCAACAAACAAAAATTTCATAAAAACAAAGCTTTGTCCAAGCATAAATTAAAATTTATAAATTTGTAAATTTTGTAAAAGTAAATTTTTGTTTACTTACAATTTTTTTTAATTCAAATACTGAATTGTACATAAGCAGACTTAAAAAAACTGTTTGCAGAATTACAATAACAAAATAATAGTAATGTTTTCTACTCCATGTTATTATATTTATAATTATTATGCTATCTATTGTGTTATACATTTTTTCTTTGCTCTGGTAATCATATTCATTGTGGTATTAATCAGCATTAACTTTTTCTTTTTTTAGAGAATAAACATTTGAAATTGTAAGAAATCAAATAAAAATTATTATTATTACTATTATTATTACACCCTCCAAGAATTACACATTAATGAATGTGTAGTGCTCTCATTGTTCTGTTGTCCGAATAGTAATTTGTTGTTATTAATAACAGCTTGTAATCAAACAAAATATTTACAAAAATAATAATAATTGTCATTATTATAATTTACAAAATTAAAAAATGAAATCATTAAATCTATTTAGGCATAATGTTTTTATTAAAATAACACAAACAAAAATATATTGCTCTCATACATTATTGTCAACTGGTTATTTCAATTCATTCATACTGAGCATATCACAATCACGTATAGGAGTTTTTGTACTATCATCAAATACGTTGATAACTTATACAAAAATAAACTGCTTTGTTGATTAACTAGTTTCCAGATAGTATTACTCATGTGAAAAACTAATTGTCCAATTTTTGTTATAAACTTGTTATGCTTAGACGCTATCACATAATAATAATAATAATAATAATAACAATAAACATTGTACAAACATACTTGTAGCTCCTAAGCGACGAGTGTCTCTGGCTATGTAATTAGCAAAGATAATGCTCCTCATGCTCGTCTTTCCAGAGCCACTTTTGCCCATAAGTAACACCTTAAAGAAAAAAAACCAGTTGATTAATGACTAATAAGTGCATTGTCAATGGCTGCAGCATCTTTTTGTTGCACATGTGTCAAAAACACGCCTTAACCACTGAAAAAAAAAAACCTCACCTTCTTCTTCATCTTGTTCGTGATTTATCTTCCAAAAATTGCAATGTATAACAAAACTAAATGTGGGTGGTGAAGTTAACCCTCGATAATCAGTAGAATCGGATACACGCAGCTGGCATATACGTCATAGTATTGCAACCGTCTCGATTACGAAGGTTATAACACCAACTTTTCCAAATGGAATAAACGCTCTTTATTTCGAGACGATATCACGTAAATTTGTGGGTATCGTGGTTGTTCGATGCTACGTAAGCACAATCGCTTACTTCGGAGATTTTGTGAATAAAAATTCTTTCGTTATTCCACTCAAAAACAATGCGAAGGCATGACTTTACACAGACACAAATGACGTTCGACTTCGGTGATAACAATATATCAAACTCTCAGCTACAGTGTAGTAAAAGTACTACATATACTTCTCCCTCTCTTCAAAGACTTCGAGCTGTTTCATTGGTGGAATAGAGAAAAGTGCTTCGAGCTTCGAGAGACGTACGATGAATCGAGCAGACATCGACTTTACTCTCCAATAGCTCATTCCCCTCTCGCTAAATAAAATATATATAAGCCCGTTGCGAATAATCGAGAGGGTCCTGATGATAAATACTTAATTTATTCACCGGATGCATCGATTATTGAAGTAACAGCTATAATCAATTTTATTCGGACGTATCATTTACTGAAGATAGATCGCGTCTTATTGGCGTAAAACTGACGAGCGATTATTTGTAAGAAACAAATAGAAAATATGTAGCACGGCTACAAACAACTTCAAGTGCATCGCTCCTTGTGTGGAGCCAAACGCTATCACCGGATCCACTGCGGTGTGCCATATCCTTTCTTTAAGGTAGTTGCTGCGCTTGGTCCAGAGTTGTAAATCTCTAATTATTTTAGTAATTGGCTTTGTAATTATGTTTTTATAATAATAACTTGCAGTAATCATAATATGATGTGTGAACTTTTGAATAGAGGCAAAAAATATTAATTTCCCATAAAATTTCATGGTAATCTTATTGAAAAAAATGGAGAGATAATGGTAATGCATTGGGAAAGTAATGGAGGACTCTTGCTTGTTCATTTTTCTCACAGTTTCTCCCAAAGTATAATTTAAAAAAAGGATACAAAGTAGAACCTTCCTCATTCTTTTTCGCTTTTTACAAAGTCGCCTCTATGAGGAAGTTTCTTTATTTTATTTTTGGCTTCGTCATAGAGGAAGCTTTGCGAAAGATGAAAATTATTAACGAAGTTGATGATTTCTGACGTTTTACGAAATCCAGAAAGACACTAATGAATTTTTAAAAAATTCAAAATCACGTAAAATCCAAACCGCTTTACCGATCATCACCAAATTTGGTACGTAGCAGGGCTGAATGTTATTTTTCCTTTGTAGAAAATTTCAGTCGATTAGTTCAAACTTTACCTGAATTAGAGCAAAACGAAAATTTTTCGAAAACTTCGAAATCTCATAAAAACCGAACCGCTTTACCGATTTCGCCCAAATTCAATACCAAAGGTTGTATCACTTTGTTCAATTTTAATACGAAGTTTCAGCCCGATAGCTAAAAATTGGTTCGAGCTAGAGCATTTACGTACTTTTTTCAAAATTTCAAAATTCTTATAAAATTGAAATGCGTTAAGCGATTTTTGTAAAATTTATACCAATTGAAGATTAGCCAGTATTGTACATGATGTTTAAATTTTAGCTGATTCGGTCGAATACTTTATAAGTTACAGTTATATGAATTTTTGGCCTTTCATCACACACACACACATACACATACATCCGGACAATTTTTCTAAACCACTCGACGTTTCAGACCATTTTAAGGTATGTAGTTCTGTCGCGAAGGCAATCCAAACTCATATGCATGAATTTTTGACATGTTGTAATTTAGCTATTCAATTTTACTTGCACAAAATCTTGAAGGCTTTTACCGAGTATTTGAATGAACAATTAAAACTTGAAAATCGATCTTTTTACACGGTGCTCACGGGAGGGCTGAAAAAATTGATCTTTAAATCGAAAATTAACATACTTAGATCAAAGATAGAGAAAAAATAAAAAGTACTACGGATTCGCAAATCATTCAGGACTTGATGCATCATGAAAAAAGGTGAAGTCTCCGGAATAATGTTTAATTGAACCAAGGTCAAAGTGCACGATACCGGGCCAAATGACGTTTCCTAACCTAATTATCGTAAAAATGAAGTCAAATCCGCACTAAACATATCAACTATTTACAAATAATCGTCTTAATTTGATTACGACAATTTCGAGGGATTCTCGATTATTTTTGATATTATTATTGAGGCAGTCAAAGTGATGCGTATGATTATTTTTTAATGTCATGTAGACTCTGAGATTTATGACTCCAGCGTACCGACAGAACTACCTTAAGGTAGTTCTGTCGTGAAGGCAATCCAAACTCATATGCATGAATTTTTGACATGTTGTAATTTAGCTATTCAATTTTACTTGCACAAAACCTTGAAGGCTTTTACCGAGTATTTGAATGAACAATTAAAACTTGAAAATCGATCTTTTTACACAGCGCTCACGGGAGGGCTGGAAAAATTGATCTTTAAATCGAAAATTAACATACTTAGATCAAAGATAGAGAAAAAATAAAAAGTACTACGTATTCGCAAATCATTCAGGACTTGATGCATCATGAAAAAAGGTGAAGTCTCCGGAATAATGTTTAATTGAACCAAGGTCAAAGTGCACGATACCGGGCCAAATGACGTTTCCTAACCTAATTATCGTAAAAATGAAGTCAAATCCGCACTAAAGATATCAACTATTTACAAATAATCCTTTTAATTTGATTACGACAATTTCGGAAGGATTCTCGATTATTTTTTATATTATTATTGAGGCAGTCAAAGTGATGCGTATGATTATTTTTTAATGTCATATAGACTCTGAGATTTATGACTCCAGCGTACCGACAGAACTACCCTAAGGTAGTTAGGCAATTAGTCGTGAAGGCAATCCAAACTCATATGGATGAATTTTTGACATGTTGTAATTTAGCTATTCAATTTTACTTGCACAAAACCTTGAAGGCTTTTACCGAATATTTGAATGAACAATTAAAACTTGAAAATCGATGTTTTTACACGGTTCTCACGGGAGGGCAGGAAAAATTGATCTTTAAATCGAAAATTAACATACTTAGATCAAAGATAGAGAAAAAATAAAAAGTACTACGGATTCGCAAATCATTCAGGATTTGATGCATCATGAAAAAAGGTGAAGTCTCCGGAATAATGTTTAATTGGACCAAGGTCAAAGTGCACGATACCGGGCCAAATGACGTTTCCTAACCTAATTATCGTAAAAATGAAGTCAAATCCGCACTAAACATATCAACTATTTACAAATAATCGTCTTAATTTGATTACGACAATTTCGAAGGATTCTCGATTATTTTTGATATTATTATTGAGGCAGTCAAAGTGATGCGTATGATTATTTTTTAATGTCATATAGACTCTGAGATTTATGACTCCAGCGTACCGACAGAACTACCTTAAGGTACCTTAAGGTAGTTCTGTCGTGAAGGCAATCCAAACTCATATGCATGAATTTTTGACATGTTGTAATTTAGCTATTCAATTTTACTTGCACAAAATCTTGAAGGCCTTTACCGAGTATTTGAATGAACAATTAAAACTTGAAAGTCGATCTTTTTACACGGTGCTCACGGGAGGGCTGGAAAAATTGATCTTTAAATCGAAAATTAACATACTTAGATCAAAGATAGAGAAAAAATAAAAAGTACTACGTATTCGCAAATCACTCAGGACTTGATGCATCATGAAAAAAGGTGAAGTCTCCGGAATAATGTTTAATTGAACCAAGGTCAAAGTGCACGATACCGGGCCAAATGACGTTTCCTAACCTAATTATCGTAAAAATGAAGTCAAATCCGCACTAAACATATAAACTATTTACAAATAATCGTCTTAATTTGATTACGACAATTTCGAAGGATTCTCGATTATTTTTGATATTATTATTGAGGCAGTCAAAGTGATGCGTATGATTATTTTTTAATGTCATGTAGACTCTGAGATTTATGACTCCAGCGTACCGACAGAACTACCTTAAGGTAGTTCTGTCGTGAAGGCAATCCAAACTCATATGCATGAATTTTTGACATGTTGTAATTTAGCTATTCAATTTTACTTGCACAAAATCTTGAAGGCCTTTACCGAGTATTTGAATGAACAATTAAAACTTGAAAATCGATCTTTTTACACAGCGCTCACGGGAGGGCTGGAAAAATTGATCTTTAAATCGAAAATTAACATACTTAGATCAAAGATAGAGAAAAAATAAAAAGTACTACGTATTCGCAAATCATTCAGGACTTGATGCATCATGAAAAAAGGTGAAGTCTCCGGAATAATGTTTAATTGAACCAAGGTCAAAGTGCACGATACCGGGCCAAATGACGTTTCCTAACCTAATTATCGTAAAAATGAAGTCAAATCCGCACTAAACATATCAACTATTTACAAATAATCCTTTTAATTTGATTACGACAATTACGAAGGATTCTCGATTATTTTTGATATTATTATTGAGGCAGTCAAAGTGATGCGTATGATTATTTTTTAATGTTATGTAGACTCTGAGATTTATGACTCCGGCGTACCGACAGAACTACCTTAAACGTTTTGACATGAAAATCTCGAAAAAAAATGTTTTCATGAAAACACAGCTTCCTCTATGAGGAAGCAAAATGAGGTTTTTCTTATAGCTATTCAAAAGTCGACATATAATTTTATAATCGCTACAGGTTATTCCCACCTTACACAGATTCGTAACTTTGATATAATATTTACGTTAACGAAGTAACGTGTTCTGTCAAAATAACATCACTAGTCACGCACCAGTGATACATTATTTCTCATTTAAGAAGGTTTCAGGATATGGAAGAATTTTCATAACATTTATATTACATTACATAACATTTACGTAACAAGTAAGTTCATTTCGTCACATTTTAATAAAATCTCGATAACAAATGTTACTTATTTTTGTTACAGAAATAATATATAACATTTATAAATTATTTATACAGAATTCTGTGTCACAACTAGATACAATTGTTATTAAAACAAAACATCATACTTATGTCAATGTTACACATGAACGTTATGTTTTTTTACAATTCGAAAGTTAAGTAACTTTTACATTCTGTGTTAGATGGGTTATTACAAAATCGTTACCACACAACAAATTGTTCTGTAAACTTTATTTCTTACAGTAATGAGATCTTACAACACTGGTCAAATGAGGGCTGTTGATAAATACGTAATTTATTCAGCGGGTACATCGATTATTAGAAAAACGATTATTTCTTACTAATACAATATATGTAGCACGGCTACAAACGACTTCAACTGCATCGCTCCTTGTGAAGAACCAACCGGTATCGCCGGAGCCAGAGCCGAGTGTCATATCCTTTCTTTAAGGTAGTTGCTGCGCTTCGCCAGAGTCAAATAAGTGCTATCTTTTTGCAATTGTTCATGCAAAGCAGAAATGAGCAACTATTTGTATGAAAACATTTTCTGTTTGCCTGGAAATATATAAATGATAGCAAAAAAATAAATAAAATTCGAGGAACGTAATGAGGCATTCGCATTAAAATTGATAAATTATTATTGTGGATTATCCTATTCAGAAACAGAACAATAAAAAATATACACACTAAAAAATCAATAAAATTTGTTGTAGTTTTAGTAAAAATATTTTGTCCCGAAACGTTGGCAGAAACGTTTTGTTGAATTTAAAGAAAAATATTCATAATTTCATTAGTTTTACATTATAAAGTACAAAAGTAATTTTTTAATCGAAAATGTAAACAATTTTATCTTTTTTTTTTTTCAAATAACAAATACGAAAAATTTTTGTTCAAAGTACAAAAATCTTAATTTATTTTTTATATCGTGACTTATTCAAAATTAACGTTTATTAAAATAACATTTGTGCAAATTTATCTGAATGTTTCTCTAAGTCATCTACACATACTAAATTATAGTTTTCATTTCTTCGTCCAGTTTCCCGACGTCGCACTGAAAAAACGGTAAAAGTAGAAATGGACCAATTTTTCTTTTTCAAACAACAAATACAAAAAATTTTTGTTCAAAGTACAAAAATCTTAATTTACTTTTTACATCGTGCCTCATTGAAAATTAACGTTTATGAAAATAACATTTGTGCAAATCTATCTGAAGTCATTCTCTAAGTCATTTGCACATGCTAAATCATAGTTTTCAATCCTCCATCGAGTTTCCCGACGTCTGAAAAAATGTAAAAGTAGAAATGGACCAATTTTTCTTCTTCAAACAACAAATACAAAAAATTTTTGTTCAAAGTACAAAAATCTTAATTTACTTTTTACATCGTACCTTATTGAAAATTAACGTTTACCAAAACAACATTTGTGCAAATCTCCGTCCAGTTTCGCGATATCGTGATAAAAAAATGTAAAAGTAGAAATGGACCAATTTTTCTTTTTCAAACAACAAATACCAAAAATTTTTGCTCAAAGTACAAAAGTCTTAATTTACATTTTACATGGCGCCTTATCCATAATTATCGTTTATAAAACAACATTTGTGCAAATCTATCTGAATGTTTCTCTAAGTCATCAACACATACTAAATCATAGTTTTCAAACCTCCGTACAGTTTCCCGACGTCGCACTGAAAAACCTGTAAAAATACAAACAGACCAATTTTTCTTTTTCAAACAACAAATACAAAAAAATGTTTGTACAAAGTACGAAAATCTGAATCGTACCTTATTAAAAATTACCGTTTACTTTTCAGTAAACAACAACAACATTTCTGCAAATCTATCTGAAGTCATTTACACATACTAAAACATAGTTTTCAATCTTCCGTCCCGTTTTCTGACAACTAAAAAATTCGGTTCAACAACCTTAAAAAAAAATAAATAAAAAAAATTCTCCCTAGTGTTGAAATGTACTCCCTCGCCCTAATTAAGTTCCCAAATCTTGATAGAAACAGTTATACAAAAAAAAATGCCCTCTGTCTCGTGCGAAGCATTCGAACCTCCTTAAAGCCCCTCCCTCCCTTGCCGCTGGCGCGATTGACGAGAGAGTACTTCGGGAGTGTTCGCGAGTTCGCGGCGAGCACGCAGCCAACCGGAGACAGCGGCAAAAGATAGAAAGAGAGAGAGAGAGAACCCCTTTCGTTGAAAAGGATTATTTGTGTGGGTGCAGGAAGAGCGTCGTCGTCGTCGTCGTCGTCGTCGTCGTCGTCGTCGAGTGTGGTGCATGCGTGTAGGAAATATCGTGCAGCAGCAGCAGCAGCAGCACAAGCAAAGCAGCAGCACGCCCGCGCGCTATACGCCGTGTCGCGCGAGACGAAAGTTGGGGGGCGCCTTTAACTAGAAGGCGCTTGTGTAGTGCCAGAGGACCGTGGCGACGGCGGGCGGTGATTCAGGCCCTTATCTACAACAAAAATTTCTACCTATAAAGCATCGCGCGTCATAAACCGTAAGATGATAATATATCGCGTGTCACTGATATTATTATATCGTCGTTAAATAAAAGCACAAATCGGGTATTACGGTGAATTTGCCGCTTCTCACCCACGATTCCATCCAGCGGCCGTATATGCCGATTGTACGGCGAATTCTCCACGAGTGTTCGGTGCGTGTGTGTGTACTGTGTGTTTTTTTGTTTCTTTAACTTACGTATAACGCGAGAGTGTACGAGAGTGCAACGCGGATGAGGCGGGGTGTCCACCCGTGTGTGAATCACGCTTCCGAGGCGCCCGGCTGTCCCGTCTTCCAGCTTGCTCCGTGACCACGACATTGACCTGAGAAGACACTCCGACTACTCGACCGGGCCAACCAACAAGATATCCCCCCTCTCGAGATTCGAAGAAGCGTCAGGAAGAGGAATTTCGCGACGAGCCAAAAGATCCAGCGACAGCCGAGCTGCCGTCTCCGCCAGAGACTTCCACGATCTGTCTCTCTTTTTTCTATAACTCTCTATATCTATCTTACACTTTTTCTCTCTTTCTCTCTTTTTCGCTCTCTCGTTCTCTCGTCGCTTGATATCACGACTCGCGAAAAGCGAACGTTGGAAATAAGCGACACCCACGAGGATAGTTGTTGCTACATTTTTTTAGTTCCTCTTCTCTTCTGTCAGTCTGATTCTTTATTCGCGTGAAACGTGAGGAGTAACAAAGGAGAAAAAACGTGTGATAGCTCGAGGAACGTCGCTCGAAAAATCGTCCACCAAGAGTCTTGAGGTATTCTAACTTCTACGGAGACTCGTGATTCAAAATAACTCCATTTACCACATTATTTATACTGCGCGGATTGTTTACCACCGACTGGTTATTGTTGGGGTAAAAAGGTGCGAGTCAATTGTTTGATACAGCTATAAAGCAATCGAATTCAGAGTGGATGGATTTCTGGTATTTGAAGACACCGACGGAAGAAGATAGCTTATTAGACGGGTGGCACATTGTGCTCAAATGCACACACCGCTTGAAGTTCAAAGCGGCGGACTGTGATCCTGAAATATTGTGATTTTCAATCTATTTAACGCAGCAAAAAAAGTAGAGATAGTTTAAAGATCGACCACTGGTACCGTTTATCGGATCAACGGTTTTCACAACAGCCTTCTTAGCCATAGGAATGTTTAAGATCTACACGCTGTACACAGGAAAAACAGTAATAGAGACCAATTGAGACAAGACGTCAAGCAACAAGATTTTCATATTTCACAAGAAAAGATTAGAGGGCTTTGATAGATAAATACAGTTAAAAAGAGGATTAAACTATCTACCGACAAGTGCAAGCTGCTGATTTAAACGGAGATATTTTTGGATCGATCAACATCGACCAAATTGTACAAAAACAGCGAAGAATTTTAGAGAGTTATTACGTGCCTAAGTAAGAACGCAGCAACGCAGCGACGGAGGGCAGACCGGCAACAAACGGACCGGAGAAGGAGCATCGTCATGTCGGACGAAGAAGACAAACCACCTGCACCACCGGTGCGCCTCACCTCCAACAGGTACATAATTTTTATCCTTATCTAAATTAATTGGCACTTTTTAACTTTTGTGTATCCAAAAAACCAAAATCTAAGAATCGACAATCATGAATATTACAATAATTGATCTCTGTTTTAAATTGAAGAATTTTTCCAGAGTATACCTGGAAATAATGTTCTTATCTGCAAAAAAGTAATGGATCAAGAAACTCCAAAAAATCCAATAGTGAAAATTGATAATCATGTCTTTTACAAAATTTATCTGTCTTTAAAATTGAAGAAGTAAATTTTTCTGTATTACTGTAGGAGATAATATTTTTGTCTGTAAAAGAGAAATTCAACATTTCAGTGTTTTGCAGCAATTCAAAATTGCAGTTTTTATCCTTATCTAAATTAATTGGCACTTTTAAACTTTTGTATATCCAAAAAACCAAAATCTAAGAATTGACAATCATGAATCTTACAATAATTGATCTCTGTTTTAAATTGAAGAATTTGTCCAGAGAAATAATATTCTTATCTGCAAAAAAGTAATGGATTAAGAAACTTCAAAAAATCCAATAGTGAAAATTGATAATCATGTCTTTTACAAAATGTATCTATCTTTAAAATTGAAGAAGTAAATTTGTCTGGATTACTGTGGGAGATAATATTTATGTCTGTAAAAAAGAAATTCAAAATTTCAGTGTAAAGACAACTCCAAAAAACCAGTGTCTGAAAATTGACAAGAATTAATGTTATAGAATTTATCTATCTTTTAAATTGAAGAATTAAATTTATTTGTACTGTGGTGGGAAATTATGAAAAATTATCTTAAAAAGCTGAATAGTCAGAGGTTTTTAAATTCATTGTTGTGTCAAATCATTAGATTTTTCTAAACTTGGTACATTAAGGCCAAATATATAGTCATATGTAAAATTTTACATTTCAACATAAATTCACACTTAATTTTTAATTTAGGACTATAAATTCAAATGTTGGTAATGAAAATGATGTATATTTAATTAAAAATTTGCCAAAAGCTCACTTACAATTTAAGATTATTTGAATAATATAAAGACTGGAAGATTGAGAGGTAAAGTACATTATTATAATAGTATCATAAATAATCACATTGGTAATTTAATTACATGAATAGAACAAGAATATCAAGAGTATAAAAAATATCGTGGCTTCCTAGCAGAAGAAGAAATACTTCTAGTTGTCTATAACACAACAGACAAAGAATAACATTTGCTAGTCAATCCCTAAAAAAATGCGTGTTTTGAAAAAAAAATTTACATTAAATTTACACTAAAAAATTCAAGTCACTTGTGGTACAAATTCGATGCCACAAAACAATTTTTTAAAATTTGTACATAATTTGTATGGACAACAAGAAATGTTCTTAGTGATTACTTTATAATTGTTAGCAGTAACTTTTAAGAAAATTGCTGTTTCGTAGTGTCATTAACTTCAAAGGCATGCTATCATCATTTCGAAGCTGAACTTCACTCAACATGGCTCTATATATTTTCTGTGATTGCCATGCTTCATTCCTTTGATACATCGTTCATACTGCTTGAGAAAATAAATAGAACTTAAGTAACGTAGAATGTCGTAGCCCTTAGTCAGTCGGCGAGTAGACGCGGCGTTATTTTCTTTGAAATATACGGAGGTCTGAGTCTCCCAAAAATAGAGGAACAGCCACTAATTTAGTAAGAGCTAAAAATAAAATCCCACTGTACAGACGCGATAATATTCGACGGTGGGATGTCTTGTTCAAATATATAGTATCCATGTACAACCTATCTCGATGCAAATAATTGATTATACGCATTGCGTACCGCATACACAGAATGGTAATAAGCAAACGAGTGTGCATTACCCTGCAGTTTAGAATTTCAAGATAGATTACTCGAGGATTAAGTTGCCTTCGGTGCCAGACGAACTTGCACGCCAGCCAGTCGCGACTTCACCTTGAAAATAGCCTGTCCTCTTGGCATTAGAATAATTTTAGGATATACATGACCCGAAACTTTTGTTTTCCTTTCCGTTCTTTGTTTATTGTCATTTTTGTCATGTATAAATTTTAATTACGCGTAAACGGAATATGCTGTTTTTTTTTAAATTGTAAGTAATTGCGACGGACAAAATTTTAAATTCCCAGCGGCAGCCTAATTAAGGAAAGGAATATAATTTCGGAAGAGTTTAGTTTTAAAAAAAAGAAACACTTTTTTTTTTCATTACTAATAAAGGAGATTTTTCATACGGTGAAAATCGTTTTTAATTTTTTAATTTTTTTTTTTTTACTAATATTGATACTTGCATCTTTTAAGAAATGTAATTTCCCAAGCATATTTTATGAGTTCCGATAATTGCAGCAGCTAATTGCAATGTCGACGTAGTGCTAAGAGTATTGGCTGCAGAAAACATTTTTTAAATTTAATTTTAGAAGTTTAAAAAAAATAAAACTTTTTTAAAAATTGGTAACACAAAACCTATTATATTTCTACATCAGATCATTAATTTCTACATCAGATTCCAAAAATGATAGGAGTTCCTATATTTTTCTTACAGTTAAAATCGTTAAATAACATTACATTTTTTTAATTTTTTGCTGAAATCGATGCCTGCCTCTTTTACAAAATGTAATTTCCAACGCATATTTTATGGGCTCGGCACATTGGGTGTTATAATTATAGCAGTTAATTGCAATGTCGAAGCAGTGCTAACGATGTTGGGTGCAGAAAATGTTTTTTTGTGAGGTATAGTCGGTGAAGCGGAGCGAAAGCCACTCAATTTGCAAAGCAATTACCTGCACTGATGTCTCTAAGGAGAAGCGAAAGTTTTTTTGTGCATTATTTACTAATTATTTCTCTGTTGCAGAGGTGAATCGGCACCGAATCTCCCGGTGGACATGCGTCCACTACCGAAAGAGCCAGATTCGGACGAGCGCAAAAAGAAAACGCTGAAAGGAAAGATGAAGGTGAAGGAGAACAAGGACAAGCCTAACATTAGTTTACCCACAAATTTCGAACACACTGTTCACGTTGGATTCGATGCCGTTACCGGCGATTTCACGGTATGTTTTTCAAGTATCAGAAAATTTGTTAATTTTGTTACAAATGCACTCGCTTGCTGCTTTGCTGTTGTATTAAGGAACGAAATATCCACTATAATATCAGCTCAGATGAAAAATTCCATACAGAGGCTAAAAAATCCCTAAATACTGAATTAAAAAATTTGAGGTGATTGTTATTTGGATTTTTCGTTACCGTATCGGATAACTTGAATTCTAAATACACTTGTTCACATAATATGTATGAAACATTGCGAAACGATGATTCAGTAATGTGTCTGGTGCTTTTTATACCTATTATTTTCTCACGTGTAAAACTAACTCGACACGATATTTCTTTCAAGCTGCCACTAAAAGTAAGTAAATTCAGATGACCCCAGAGTTAGTTTGTCTGCATTTTTTGTTATCGTTTCCACGTCTTCTGATTTAACAGTTTGTTTACGTTGCTGTTAACAGATTTATTATTATTTCCGTAGAAATTTTGTATGTAGTAAAAAAGAAACAAAAAAGATATCAGATCGTCACGAGAAATAGTGGCTTTATAGAGACCATAGAATTTAGAAGCTTTAGTCAACGTTGCTTACAATTTAATCGCTTACTTGCAAAAGAAGTGATTCTACGAATCGAGTGAAAGCACTAATCTTAGTATAAGTTTCTTTGCACGCAATAGTTCCTTGAAAACTCAATAGAGTTTAAGATGCTGTAATTCACTTTAAAACGCCTGAGTAACGAACGTGTTTCGAGCTTTAGATGCACTCTAGAAATCCTAATGTCTTTAATAATCAAGCATTCCCAATCTCTTCATCTAACGTGTGCATTTATCGCTCGAATTTTCTTGTAAATCCATATTTTATCTCAGGGTATGCCGGAAGCATGGGCCCGACTTCTCATGTCGAGCAACATCAGCAAACAGGAGCAGAAGAAAAATCCACAGGCCGTATTAGATGTTTTGAACTGGTATGATAATAGTAGCAAGGAGGTGAAAGGTTCTAAATACATGACCACTACCAAAATGGTCGCAATTGGTGGTAAGTGCGATTATTAACTCAAGGTCAGAGGTGCCAGATTGCGGCAAAATATTATCCGGGTAAAACCTTGTAATTGAATTATCGGTTGGGCAACCGTTTATTAATTAGTAATGATTAATGAACCGAGACTTTATTAATTATTTATCAACCCGTCAACGGTCTGTAACAAAATTATCCAATCAAATGCAATTTTATGATATTCGTGTAGACTTCATTAATTAATTATTACCGACCCGTTAACAGTCTGTAGAAAAGTTGCCCAATTAATTTCACTTTTATGATATTTATGGAATCGCATTACTGTTTAACATGATATAAATTTTCATTTTAATTGCTTTTAAATTATATGCTCCAAGTTAGGCTCCAATGATTTCAGGAGAAAATTATTGATGTATTTTTTACAATCATGTAAAGAAATCGCCAGGTGCGACTTTAAAAAATTGTAAACACATCCCTGAGAACGAAAAATCGAAAATAATGAAACTACTTCCACAATTTTTCATATTCGAATCCCGCGACTTTCTAATATGATCAGAACATCGTTACAAAGAATTAAACACATAGGATTTTTTATATGCTGATTTTTTACCGATAGAAAAATAAAATGAAATTTATTGCCTTCATGTGAAAACCTGCATCTTGTACAACTAAAGCCACAATTAATTACAAGTACCGTTACGTATTTCCATCGTTAAAGGGTCAATCGATTCACCGCAATTTGGCAACTCTCTATCTCAACAACGCCAAAAATCCTTTATGCCGATAAATTATACGAATAAAAATGTTTACAGGGTCGATAGAAAGAGCAAGTAGTCCGCGAAGTGTCGGTGGAATGGGTATAGGAATCGGTATAGGAAATGTTCGCGGCCAAGCGATGTCACAGGCATCGGGAAGTTCGCACTCTCAACATTCACTGAGCAGGTGAGTCTTAAACATTTGTACGCCTTCGGGTTAAAACACGGAAATCGTCGTTATTGGTGAGACATGATAACTTTGCAGAGTAAGCAGTAGTAGTCCAAGCAGTACGCCGACGGACGCGTGTGCAACGAGTTCGGAGCAGGAGGACGAGCCACCGCCACCCCCGATATCAGCAAGACCTGAACGCACGATCTCGATCGTGAGTCTCGATATTGCCGTTTTATTGGTAATCTGTCGTTGAATACACGTGTAGGATCTATTCGATAATGCGAAATTTCTTTCGCGACAGTACACAAAGCCTATAGAAGAAGAACCACTTCCGCCGTTGCCGACTTCGCTGGGATCGCCGCAGCACAATGGAACACAGCAGCAACATCAGTCAGGACTCGATAGAAATAAAAATCAAGCGACACCAACGCCGACGGTCACCGATCAGTCCCGTCCGGCCCAGAGCGACAAAGCCAGAAAGAAGAAAATGTCGGATGATGAGATATTGGAGAAGTTGCGAACGATCGTCAGTGTAGGTGATCCAAACAGAAAGTACACGAAAATGGAGAAGATCGGACAGGGGTAAGATAAATAAACCCTTTTTATCTCATCTTAAATCCGGTTTATTTTAGGAAATTAACATTTATGGTGTAGTTTATTCGGCAGCCCTTTTTTCCCGCACGTTTTTATTCAATACAGTGTCGATTCTATCCATTGGTTTCTGCATTAAGTATATCCTGCAAACGACGTTTTCTAGACATTTTTTAACATCACACGAGTCTTACAATACATTTCGGTTTTGCGCATTTCGATTCTACACATTTATTCCTATACAATCCGTTCGAATACACTCAGTTTACCGCGCAAAGCAATTTCACCACATTCTCAAAAAAGCACAGCCGTTTCTGCACAAACCTCATTATACACGCTGTTGTCCACTAAAAAAAATCGACTTGAAATTTAATGTACTTTTACTGGAAGTTTTTATGCATAAACTAGTATATTAAATTTAATATACAAGTGTAATGTAAAATTAATGTATGATACAGCACAATCAACAATTTACTTTAATTTTACAGTAAAAGTACTTGAATTTTAATAATTTCCTGTAATTTTACTGGAAAAGTACATGAATTTTATACCACAATTGTATATTAAATTTCGATTACGAGTATATGCATAAAAACTTCCAGTCTTTTCTAACAGTGTTCTCTCACATTTTCATACTTCACGCGCTCTTTACATGTCATTTTGATACTGCACATTGATTTCGACGCAAACATTATTAAACAAGCGGCGATTACTGCACAATTTTAATATACACCATGGCTAAACGAGACTTTTATTTCCAACAGTAATTTATTCCACACATCCCGTTCTACACGCATACATTGCTGTACATGCTCTTTACTGCAGATACCGCATCGCCACGCGGTCGTTGCTACGTGTTTTAATTCTTCACAAACTATCTGGCAGAATTTTTTCCTACACATTTTGATACTACACATTTGTATGTCGGTATCTAGCTGAGTTGTAAATGCCCAATCCTTATACAAATAAAGATGTTGATACAATTCTCTCTATAATTATGATTTCATAATAATAAAGTTGCACAATTATAATTTAATGTGTAAACTTATAAGTAGCTGCAATAAATATCAATTTTTAGAACATTTCACGATAATTCTTCTGAAAAAAGGAAAACCATAATTAATTAAGAAAGTAATGCAGGGCCGAGTTCTACCTTTTTTTCAACTGTTTCTTCCAATATGAAAGTGAGAATTAGTATTTTTTGCAGGTATTCAAATATTTACACTAAATTTTATAATCAATACAGGTTATTTTTATGAAATAAAAATTACAAAGCAAACTGTACTGCAAACTATATTTTCTGAATTAATGGGGATTTACAACTCTGGTATCTAGTCATGGGAATATCTCCCGTCGGTATTTATTCTCATGACACTGTGTTGAATAAAAACGTGCGGGATTTAAGGGCTGCCGATTATTCAATTATTATTATTTTCTAATTTATAATAATAATCAATGTTTATGAATCCATGTTTGATTGAATCTTTATGGAGATTGTGAGAGAAAACTGTAAAGTATTATTCTCCATCTATTTATCTCAAAAGTTTGTACCAATTCAAGGTTTTCCCTTAGCGTATGCCGGTTTATATTCTGTCTTGCTTAAATGATGCAAAATGAACACTACTAAATGAATTATTCGATAAATCTTTATTTAAGCAGATAATGGAGATAAATCTACTTCTTGTTCGCACCTACATGATAATTTAACATTTCAGGGCTTCGGGAACTGTGTACACAGCGATCGAAACATCAACCGGCATGGAAGTGGCGATAAAACAGATGAATCTTTCGCAACAGCCGAAAAAGGAGTTGATTATAAACGAGATTCTCGTTATGCGGGAGAACAAGCATCCCAATGTTGTCAACTATCTCGACAGTTATCTCGTGGGCGAAGAATTGTGGGTTGTTATGGAATATCTGCCCGGTGGTAGTTTGACCGACGTTGTTACCGAGACCTGCATGGACGAGGGTCAAATAGCCGCAGTTTGCAGAGAAGTTCTGCAAGCGCTCGAGTTCCTACATTGCAATCAAGTCATACACAGGGATATCAAATCGGACAACATACTCCTGGGACTCGATGGAGGTGTCAAGCTAACGGATTTCGGTTTTTGCGCACAAATCTCGCCGGAACAGAGTAAAAGAACGACGATGGTCGGGACGCCCTATTGGATGGCACCGGAAGTCGTCACAAGAAAGCTATACGGTCCTAAAGTAAGCATGATTTACGTACCGAGTAAACAGCATCATATTCTTCGCAATTTTTAACATGACTTTAAACCGGCATATCAGAGTCATTCGTTTCCTGCAGATGGTTTAAATATCGTTTAAAAAATTTCTCATCAATTGAAAAATCTCGAAAAATTCACTAGCATATATTGATATGTCTTCTAAACAAATAAATTCAGTCAAATAAAAAGAATTTGACTGAATAGAACCATTTTTATATCTCGACGTCAAGTGCTTAGAAACAAGTTTTGAATGAGTCGAAAGCGACGAGAATTTTACCGCTATAAGTTTATGCGAAGATTTGGTGTGTCAAAGTTTCGATCGATAATTCGAGCAAGTCGAATTTCTGTTTTTACCATATATATTATTCACAGCAATGTTTGAAGGCAATTTTGCCAAAATTCTAAAAACGCTCGGACACAAATTATCTCAGGGCGACAGATGGTTAATATAGTGGTTGTTTTCTTTTTACGAATTCCATATTTTCTTTAAGGGGAGAGAGATTGAAATCAATGATATTCGTTTATGCATATCTTACTTGTCTAAATGCTGGCGTTATATGAAAAAATATGTGCTGTTGAGTCCTTAAACAGAGAATTTTCGCTAGATGGCAAAAGCATTTGGAAATTTTGAATCACTTGCAAGAAATTTTTTTGTTGTATTTTACACTTTATATGCTTTTATTTTAAAAAACCGGTAAGCGAAATATGCTCAAATAATTCTCCGTTGTGCGAATGATTAAGCCTTTTGAAACTAGTACAGGGAATTAAGATAAAGTAAAAGTTGAAGTGATACCATGGATTTGAATAGTAACCTTCAGAATTTTTTTAAAATAAAGTGCAAGTTAACTTATTTTTGAAAAAAAAAAAGAATACTCACATCTAAAGTATACATCTAAAGCACAACCGAAACTTGTTTGGAAATTTTGTCGCCTACCGGTTATCTTAAGTGTGCAGAGTATAAAAAACAAACGAAAAATATTGTAGGTTGAAAATTCTCTTATAAGGAACATCCGATTTTTTTTAGACTCTAGGTTCTTTCTGTTTTTGTTTTTCTCGATTAAGTATTTATGAATTTTGACGCTCTTTAAAATCGTTAAAACTATCCATATCGAATTTTAATATGAACCGTTCCTAGAAATAGCAAAATTCCCATATGGGGAATTTCGCTATTTTTTATTATGCATAGGGACCTTTTTTAATCCAATTCGCAAATAAAAATCTCGGTTTGAGAGGCCGCCAGTACATATTTTCTCCATATAAAACCAGCAGCTAAAAAGTGAGATTTTTGTCTCAACGAATATCACTGACTCTGACCTAATTTGCTCCCTATACATAAATTCTGTTACAAGTAAAGAATTTATACTGCGCAAAGTAGAAAAGTCTGTCCATCTCAAATAGTACATTCGTTCTATTCTAACGGCCTTGAATTTCTTCGAAACAACAGGTAGATATATGGTCTCTGGGGATCATGGCTATAGAGATGATAGAAGGCGAGCCTCCATACTTAACCGAGAATCCTCTGAGAGCTCTGTACCTCATCGCAACGAATGGAAAGCCAGAGATCAAAGAGAAAGAAAAGTTGTCGGGAATTTTCCAAGACTTTTTGGACCAGTGTCTCGAGGTGGAGGTTGAAAAGCGTTCCGCGGCTTCTGAACTGTTAAAGGTACGAATTTTCTTCCCTGCCACTAAAATTATACGCTAACTAAACATTTTTTTTTCCTCTGAAATTTTACTTACTTTTCTTTTTCCGTTTCAGCATCCTTTCCTCAAGTTGGCAAAGCCTCTGACCTCATTAACGCCACTAATAATGGCAGCCAAAGAAGCTGCTAAAGGTCACTGAGTGCTGTGTGTGAATAACGAGCGTATGAGTCGGGAATCATGAGGACAGAATGAGGCTTAATTGCGAGAAGAAAAGTAAAAAAAAAAAAACAAAATGAAATCACCCTCCCAAAACGGTAACGGCACAATAATTCAATAATATATATAACGGTTAATGAATAAAAATAAAACAAATAAACATATGTGTAGGAAATAGTTAGGTAGAACTTAATCGGTACCAGGCAGTATCGAGAGATATGGTTTTCAAAGTTCTCAAAGCACCCGATTCTCACATGTCGACGGGGGGTTAAGAGAAGTTAATCAGCAAGGCGGAGAATGATCTGGCAACAAAGAGCTTGTTCCTTGTGGCGCGTAAGCAACGGTCGATGGAAAAACATCGTCGGTGACTAAAAACACCGCATGTTTAACCACTTCCGAGCTTCAAACGTCACTAGGCACTTACAAGTAACTGTCAGTTATTTTCTAAAACATGAAAAAAAAAACTAGTATTACTGACTCGCAAGTTGATAATGAGTTAGCTGAGGAAGAAAAAAAAACATTACCTATAGCAAGAACCTTATTAGATAATACCATAAGCAGATGCGAACTGATACATAGGAGACACCTATTCTTAATATATTATCGTTTGACGAGTAAAAAAAAAAGAAAAAAATTGTAGCAAAAAAGATGATGAAGATGATGATGAAGCGGAAGAACAAAATTGGTTCACATCGGACTTATATTTTTCGAGAGAAGTTGAAAACGAAAGAGCAACTTTATTATTTTTCTTGGCCCGTTAGTCTAGTGTAATTAAGCAAACAGCCTAACTAATTTACTATTTCGAGATGGGGAGTTTTAAAATTTCACTGATCCCGTACTGAACGGCTCCGTAACAAACTTTTTTAAGTGACAATGTGTATTCATTGCGGTTTATTGCGATTAGTTGATGCAATGAGTTCGTAATATTATTGTTAGGCATGTAAATATAACGAGAAACAGGATTAAAAATGGAATTATTTCATCCAACAGCTTGATTAAGAAGTTCAATTTAATTGAATCTTATTTAGTGGAAATTCGGCCATACGGCGGATTTAACGAATGCTTTCTTACAAATTCTGCACCGAAGTATTCGGTTTATTTGCTTTGCGTCCGTGAACGAATTGCTAAAACGTCACGGCTCTGTCCCTGGGAAAATATTCAAGCTACTTCTATTGTCCTTACCGTGTCGTGACGTTAACGAATAGCAGATGATCGACGAAATTTTAAGACAAGGCTGAGACGTAGAGAACCATTTTGTGTGACACTATAAAGTGCCTGTGCGTTTCGTCGCGCTTAGAGACACGAGTTAAATTTCCGGTAGATTCCTTATGATCTTGAACCACCGATTAATAAACATGAATCTTGATTTAGGACCATCGGAAAAATACAAATCGCATACGAGTGACGTTAATAATCGTAACGTTTAGAAAGCCCAAGGTTTCCAAGATGATTATTGCATCAAACAATTCGGACATAGCCTGAAGTCTTTTCTAATTACACTATATTTTCGAAAAACGGAAATATCATTAGGGAAACCTTGATGTTTAGTTTAGAAAATGTAGGTATTCAGCTTTGTGTCATTTTTACAGTTTTTTTTAACGTAGTAAACTTCGTCGAGCGTAATGAATAAAGGAGAACAGTCTGAGAGTATCGTAGTTATGAAACTAAAAATACAGCAACAACAACAAGAAAAAAAAGGAATAATATACTTATATTGCACCGAAAGATAAAGCGACATATTATTATATATTATTTCATAAAGAAAACGAAAAACTATAACATTGTATTTCGAGAATTCATCAGTTTGCAGGATGAATTAACACAGCCTGATGAGTTTTCTAACGACATCCACGGTATCTCAATATTATAACTTCGGAACGTCTTGCTTGATTTTTTAATTAAACGCTCATTGTCGAAAGTACCGATTACCTTTGAAAATCAGGGACTACATTGACGTATTAAAAAGTAAATGCAATACGGATAAACAGTATTTCAGAAGAAAAAAAAGACGAAAGAAATGAAATCTTTCACTACTCTGTTTCAACGTCTGCTCTAAATTGATCCGAAATTGTAAGCGGTATTAGAAGTCATAGCAAGAAAAAAAAAAACAAATATAATTATGCACGTTTAGTATTAGTAAGGATATAATTATGTGAAAAGAAAGAGATGAAATCTCGTCGAGGATTGAGATACTAAAACATATTATTATGCGAAGGCGGTGAAGGAGATAATGCATTTTCACGAATATCTATAGATAAAAATTAGAGCGAATATTTTGCGTCATCGTATTGTTATTATAGTCTATACATTTCAGTTGCTAGCAGCTATTATTAAATCTTATTTCTTACTAGGAATATACGAGGCGACGATATGCAAAAAATTAGGCATATCATCGATGAGCAGCACGAGCGTCGATAATTTTGCATTCGCGCCTCGATTATCGTTCCAAGTGCATTTAAGTATCCTGTTTAAGAAGCGTATTATTACCGTTTTAGAACTGTGAGATAGGTTCCTATTGAAATCAGGTTAAGAGTCTATATCGCATTAGTTTCGTCGCTGTTTTTTTTTTCTTTTTTAATGATGTTTCTGAAAATGCTTCGTGATCTTCGTGAATGAAATGAGCAAGGCCTAGCGACAAAACCAACTATTTTAACGGACATCGTGACACGCGCGTATCCTGAAAAAGCAATGAAAGTTATTTTTATGATTTTCACTTCAAGTTTTTTACATTTATTGACAAATGATACAAAACACGTATAAATTAGTGAACGGAACCTGATTTCTCAGGAAAAGGTAACGATTTTCTAAGCGACAATGAATTTGAGAATATACTAGAAGGCGTGGATGGCAGCAACAAATTATAATGAATTATTGTAAAGTCTAAAGATTATGCCTAGAGGTTTGCGTATATATTGTACTGTAACTCTTATCAGTTTTTTTTTCTTTTCTTTTGAAACGTTACAATATAAGGAAACATTTTATAACAAACACATTCAACGTGTCGTACAATTTTCTCCCATTCCCGTATAGAATTCAATCTTTACGTAAGTAAAGATTGCGTGAAGGACGTCAGGTAAGTTTATTATAATTCTTTTTTATTCGTAATCATCATAAGTTACAATTATTTACATTATGGCATCATCAGATACTAGAAAAAATAAAAGTACTCTATGGCATACAAAATTTACCTTCTTTTTCTTCGTATTTTATGCGAATTACGCAACAATGCGTTTGAGATATAATATTAAAATATTATCACGTTGAAAAGTCAGAATTAAATCGTAGCTTCGATAAATACGTTTCTCTCTTTTTTTCTTATTCTTTTGGTTGTAATAGTAAGAAAACTTTGGAAGATTCAGCCTCAGTGCAGAGAATCAAAACTTTAGAATAAAAACTGGAGTTTACTTTATCGCCTTGCGTAATTATTGCTTGGATCGGAATGAAAATGGAAAATATACATTTTCACGTGTGTCTGTTTCTCTTCATAACAGCCGATTGTGTTTCTTCCAAAACGGAGCTTCAACCCTCAGTTCTGGACCTGAATGATTCCAACCGCTTACGTGCTGGATTTCTTCTCCTCTCCGGCCTCGTGGAAGCTTATCGATGCCGAATTGATGCAGAAACGTTTTCTCGTTGGCTTCGGACCGTCGTTGAATACGTGACCCAGGTGAGCGCCACAGCTCGAACACGTTACCTCGGTCCGCACCATATCTGGGTTTGCGATCAGCAATAGTAGATTGCCACCAACTGTGCGTCGTACGTAGCGACGCAGTTTTCATTTTTCATTGGTGATAGTGAAGTGGTAGCGGAGCGGTAGGGAGGCAGAGGAAAGACAGAACAATAGAGTGTGATTAAACGGAGACCAACACCGTCCCATTTTTTTTTTGCCAAAGCTACGTGAAGAAAATGAAGTCTCGAACCAATAATTTTCAATACATACGTTAAGAATCTGCATAAGGCCCAAACCACAGATTGATTTTCAATATTTTTTTAATGTTTAGAATATTGGGATATATTCATGGGGGTTTTGCACACAATTAATACATAGTCTTGACAAGTTTAAGATTTTTTAACAATGAAAAATATCGACAAAGGCTTTTATCATTCAAAGAAAGTACTGCAGAATAATTTATTCACCCGATTTCAATGTTAATTTGGATCGGGCATAACATTTTCGTTTTATGATCGGATACTTTTTTTTTGGAATTTTGAAAAATATCGATAAAGGCTGATATCATTCAAACAAAGTGCCGCCGAATAATTTATTCACCCGATTTCAATGTTAATTTGGATCGGGCATAACATTTTCGTTTTATGATCGAATACATTTTTCTTTTTTTTTTTTGGAATTTTGAAAATTACGATAATGGCACACTGTAGAAAAATTGTTCTATTTTGAAACAAACAAAAAAAAACATTTTAATTATTTGTTATAGCAAATGGATAAACATGTACAAAAATCATCCGGTCATACGATAGAAAATGTTATAATCCATGTTTTGTCCGAATTTGAAATTCATTGGATGAATATTCCGCGGCATTTTGTTAAAATAATAATAACTTTAGGGTTTATCAATATTTATATTTATATTTATATTAATATGAATATTTATATTTTTCAATTGAAGAACTCAAACTTAATAAGACTATGAATAATTGTGTGTTAAATCTCGACATCGTCATCTCGATACTCTAATCAGAAAAAGAATATTGAAAATCAACCTATTATTTGGTCGCCAAACTTATGCAGACCCTTTAAGGGTGCTTCATCTACGATTTAAAAACAAAACCATGTTTTATTAATTTTTAATCCGCAATTAAGAGGCGTATCAAAAATCTCATTCGTTTAGTTGTTCGTAACGGTATTTTAATCGCGAAAAAAAGTTCAAAATATAAAAAATATTAGGACTTTAATTTTTTGGAGTGGAAGATATAGCAAAAAAAAGTGTTTTTGAAAAAATTTGAAACTTTTTCAATGATTTGTTACATTTGGATGTGAAGATTTATTTAAGTTAACTGAGTACACGAACAATCAACGGTATTGTGTTTGTGATACGATCTTTTTATCGAAGCGTCCCCTTAAGCAAATTAAATAATTTGTACGTTTAAAAAAATCTACGGCAAACATCCTCGTGACCTTGACCAAACTATCTTGCAATAAATGTGACCAGTACCCAAATCTATAAGAAAGAATTGAAATTATAGAAATTCTAAACACTGCATAAGCACAGAACACATTTTAATGCCTCTATACATACCCTTTTTTTAATATAGCAATTTGGCAGCAGTTAAATGTTACCTTCTTATCGGCTTTTGTCGAAAAACATCGTACACTCAGCCTTTTGTTAACTGCCATTAGTTTGGTAAGACAGCGAGGAACATTATTGCTTCATTTTATTGCGCTTTTCTTTTTTTTTTCATTAATAATTTGGAATATTTGTTGCACTATATGTACAGCAACAATCGTTGTAATAGAGAAAATGATGTAAGTCTATCACAATCACACTCTAAGCATTGGCATGCAGGAGATTGGAATTGAGGAATAGTGCTGCTCATAAAGATATCTCGATTTAAATCTAATATATATCTCTGCTCCACGAAGCTGATCCAAGTAATGAAATTATCTCTGAGAATGTGCTATCAATGTAGATAGAAATAGATATCGATTTTCGAAACCATAGAGTGAGATACCACAGACTATTGGTGACCTCAAGTACATATTTTTAATCAGTATTCCACTTCACGTGCGCATAAATCGCGATTATAGTGATCGATAATACTGGAAATTGGTGATCTAAGAGCAGTTGAGAATTATTAAAAAATCTTATAAAGAGCCACAATTTTCCCAGCAATTTGAATTTCAGTTGAGGGAGGAATGAGCAAAGGTTTTGGGTAAGGCATAGTTAGGGTTTTGTAAATACGTAGATAAAAATTGTATCTAAACGAAGATAAATATAATAACAAATACATAAAAAGATATAAAGAGAAAATTACTCACCGCCAGACGTATCTTTGGTGAGTTTTATGCGTCCCTGATCCAAAACCTCATTGAACGCAGGCCAACCACATCCACTGTCGTACTTAGTCTCTGAGGAAAATAACTCCTGATCGCAAACTATGCAGGTATAGGTGCCTTTGTCGTAAAATTTGTTGTAGCATCCAGTGAAGGGCCTGAGAAAAATAAAGGGAAGAAGAGTATTAGAAGGTATTAATGCTGCTGCAGCAAAGTATATCACATGTGGGAAGCATCACAGGGCCATAGATACATTAGTAATTTATTTATAAACCAGTTGGCCGTGGTGAGAAGCTCTTGGTGGACACATGCTCTTGAAAATGTTATTTCGGTCATATGTCACCCCAAGTTTCTGTGCATTAGAAATCACAGGATACTGAAATTCCAATTCATTTTTTTTTTTTTTCTTTTTTCAATTTATTTCATTTTTTCATTTACTTATATTTAGCTGACAATTAGTTTCAGAGAATGTATATGTTTTGATTTTTCTTACAATAGTTTACAATCTTTTATAGATTATTTACAATTTACAATCTTTTATAGATTGTTTACAATTTACAATCTTTTATAGATTGTTTACAATTTACAATCTTTTATAGATTGTTTACAATTTACAATCTTTTATAGATTGTTTACAATTTACAATCTTTCATAGATTGTAAACTAAATTTTTTTATAGAAATAGGTGGAAATCTTTTGACAAACATATTCTTGAAAATATCATTGCATTTTAGTCCTTTCATTACATTCCAATAATTTCAATCTTGCTTATAAAAACTTTTCAGTTCTTCTTATTTGTCTGATAAGAATTCTGAGCCTTTTTTGATAAGTTTTTTTCTTAACAATTTGTAATAGACTAGAATAATTCCTGATTGTCAAAATCTATGATTCTGTAGCAGAAACTGAGATGATTTTGGTAAACCTATAAAATAGTTTGCAAGTGGTACAAATTACTGAGTATTGAATTTGCTATAATTTTGTTATGTTCATTTAAATTTGTTATTAATATGCAATTGAGATATGTTCTAAGTAAATAACATGATAATGCAGATTTGTCAACCTCTTTACACAATTCATAAACCTAACAATGCTCATATATTTATACATTACACTATATTTATACAATCTACTGCAACAATGTAGTAAATATGCAACATTGTACCTTTAAGGTCCATTTTTTTTAATTTCACAAATAGTGGAATTCTATTACGAATAGAATTCCAATTCTATTATGAATAGTAATAGAGATTGAAATATAAGGTACATTTCAATTTCACCATCGAAAAACACATTTACAAATACAAGTGTAATACAGTAATTTATTAAAAGTGCTATTTTATCACTCATGCAAAAAAACTGTGCAACATTTAAGAAAAACTATTGTAATCAACAGGAAAGGTGTTTGTACATCAAAAGGTTAGCATTTAAAAAATATACTTTATATTTAATTGACAATAAGAAAACATGTAAATGAAGTCTCATAAACGAGCTCAATTTGCGACAGAAATTGACTCTAATTATCGAAGCTTTCTTGAACAGAGATTGACAGTATCGTCAATGATTCGACATACACACAGAAAGAGAGAGTGTTAGCACGTGTATGCGACTGATGAAACAGAATTGAAAATAGCCCGAGGGCGGACTGACGGACAGAGCCTCGCAAGGACGGTCGCTGCTATAGTAGCGACTACCGTGTTACTATGTCGTGTCTCACCGTTAAAAAAAAAAAGAAAAAAAAAATCAAAACTAATGGTTATCACGTCTTACCTCTCAGTTCCTTTTTCCTGCGTGACATGCCACTGCAGAGGCGTCAGGCGCTTCTTCAGTTCGTCCCTTTTGCTCTCGTTGCTCATAATCCGGATGGTATCTTTAACCGCGTGAGGAAAAGACAACACACGACGATTAACTCTCACCGCGAGGAACTGAAAAATGCGTATGAAGTGCCCGATCCGGGTTTCCTGTAGCTATACCCAACAACTCCCCCACCTTAACGAACGTGCGAGAAATATCATATTCGAACCGGTCTTTCTTAGTGTGTGTGTGTGTATATTGCGTGTTCCAGTTTTAGAATTCGATTGAGGGACGAAGGTAACAAGTGCGATCGCGAATTATAAATCTATCTACATATATATCTATATATATATGTATATATATAAATATATAGCTGTATAAAGATAAAGAGTAATTGATGCAGTTAACGTATTATCGCCTTAGAGAAAAACGCTGACAGTGCACAATTTACGCGCTATGTGCGCATCACATGACGTTCCATCGTTCTATATAAGTCTATTGACACTTATTGCCCTATTCTAATGAATGAAAATTTACGAAAAACCGCGACAGAGGCATTCACAAAATAAAGTACGAATTTTTTTTACGCTTCAGAGATGCACTCCGGCCGATTTATAAAGAATATACGTACTATTAGGACTTATTGTTTATACTTGCGCGTCTTTTGACAAGCAATCTGACGTTGACTGTCGCACCGGTCTGCGAGTAGCGAAGTTTCACGGTCACCCCGAGATACAAGAATGAAAATATAGGTGTGCATATGCACAAGATGGCGGGAAATACGCGAGATGAAAGGTCGTGCTTGCCGAAAACGCGTGCAGTGAAGGGAGAAACGAAAATGCGATGAATATATATATATTTTATTGAATTGTTGTAGCGATCAAATAGATAAATTGCTAGAGTAACGGGTGTTTTCTAGAACGATGATAAATATCAGCTGCGATTCATCTGATAATGACCTGAGGAATGGAAGTTAAAGCAGGCAGTACGCACCCGTTCGAATCGCGGGTCGTGCGGCTACGCGCAGCGATGTACGCACCACCCAAATTTTCAACAAATTTCTGGAAATAATGCTCATTTCGTTGGGTCTCTTTCTCACGCGAACGAGATTTTAACGCGATTTTTTTAAAGAGGTTGGGAATTGTCGCTTGGTAGCTTTGACTCGGAAGTTGGCTGCGGTACTCCGAGAGTCGTGTGGAGTTGAATGATTCATGTGTGAGTTTCTTGGCGAAAGCAGAGACGCGTTTTGATTGGCGCGGTTTATTCGGAGCCAGAGAAAGTGAACGTTGAACAGTGGCGCGCTATTCACATTCACGATTAAGTAATTTCGCAACAATAAAAAATATGAATGTATGTTGTTGTTGATTTTTTTCTTCTGATTTCAGAATTCACAGATCCAGCTTTCCGTCGGAAAATCTAACGTAATTCTTTTTTCTTCAAGATATTGAACGCCTTTTTACGATGATTTTTGAAAAAGTCACTTTTTGTCGGTTCTGATTTCAGAATTCACAGATTCGGCTTTTGGTTGGAAAATCCAACCTAAAGAACCTACTTTTTTTTTCTTCAAGATATCGAATTTTGGCCTTCCCTATCGTTCTCAAGTCGCATATATTGTACCTCCGAAAGTGCCAATTAAATACTTTTTTTACGATGATTTAAAAAAAATACCTTTTTTCCGTTTTTGATTTCAGAATTCACAGATCTGATTTTCAGTCGGAAAGATCAACCTAAATTTTTACAGTTATTTTACAAGTACGATGTAAAATTACAGTACTTCTTTACTAAATCCTATGAAAATCGGGAAATTTTATATAAAAATTTATAACTCCACTACACTCGTGTATTAAATTTAATATATCAGCTGAGAAATACAATTTCCGGTAATGTAAATTTGCAAACATTTTTAACAGTGCAAATTCTGGTAATTATTTAAAAAATATAGTTAGACCGACGATAATTTAACTATAAACTATAATTCCCAGGAGGAACGTCTATATTTTATGGTTATAGCAAATATAAAAAAATAGTTGGCTGAACCATTAATATAATTTCCAGGAGGAACGTCTATATTTTATGGTTATAGCAAATATAATTATAGTAGCAATCATCAAAATGATAATAGTTTCAAAAACTAGTCAAACTTGCAAGTATCGTTTATTGAACCATATTATCATCGCTTCAATCATAAAACATTGCAAGCCTTCCTATATTCGTTTTATCATGTGAAATCGTTAAATCAACGATATGCTTTTCTCTCAGTGCAAAAGATATTCATTTGGTATACTAAAAGGTTGCTTAATTACCGTTCTGATGATATCTCACAGATATCTGTAAGACGGAAAAAATAAAAAGATATCATTTGGACGGTAATTAAGCAATCTTTTAGAATACCAAATGGATATCTTTTGTCTGTGTGCTATTTGGGTACCCAAGTAGCACAAAGACAAAGGATATCTATTTGGTATACGAAAAGGTATGTTAATTTCCGTCTAAATGATATCTTTTGGATTTGGATATTTTTTAGACGTTCTTAAGGTATCCAAATCCGGAACCGGTGCGATGGTCTAGTGGTTAGTGTACTGGCCTCTAGTCCAGAGCATCGGTAGGTCGCGGGTCCGATTCCCGGTGCCGTCGATTTTCGTCGAAAATATAAATACTGGCGCTATGAAGCTCCAGATGTATACATGAGACCCACACAGGTATTTCTACCTGTGGAGGTCACATGTATAAAAAATTGCTGAGTATTGAATTTGCTATAATTTTATTATGTTCATTTAAATTGGTTATTAATATGCAATTGAGATATATTCTAAGTAAATAACATGACAATGCAGATTTGTCAACCTCTTTACACAATTGATCAACCTAACAATGTTCATATATTTATGAACCAATCTACTGTAACAATGTAGTAAATATGCAACATTGTACCTTTGAGGTCCTTTTTTTTTAATTTCACAAATAGTGGAATTCTATTACGAATAGAATTCCAATTCTATTATGAATAGAATTTCAATTCTATTATGAATAGTAATAGAAATTGAAATATAAGGTATATTTCAATTTCATCATCGAAAAACACATTTACAAATACAAGTGTAATATAGTAATTTATTAAAATTCATTTGGTATACTAAAAGGTTGCTTAATTACCGTTCTGATGATATCTCACAGATATCTGTAAGACGGAAAAAATAAAAAGATATCATTTGGACGGTAATTAAGCAATCTTTTAGAATACCAAATGGATATCTTTTGTCCGTGTGCTACTTGGGTACCCAAGTAGCACAAAGACAAAGGATAACTATTTGGTATACGAAAAGGTATGTTAATTTCCGTCTAAATTATATCTTTTGGATTTGGATATCTTTTAGACGTTCTTAAGATATCCAAATCTGGAACCGGTGCGATCCCTAACACTCACGACAACGGTCATAATAACAGGGAAAATGACACAGTCGTTTTTGTACACTTTAATAACGGCGCGTTTTGCCAAAATAACAAAAAAATGACGGTGACCATGAGAAAAGTCATAGTCACCGTCATTTTTTTACTGTTACACCGTTATTATGACCAAAATCGCACCGTTATTAAGGTGTACAAAAACGACTGTCATTTTTTCCGTCATTATGGCCGTTATATCACCGTTATCGTGAGTGCTAGGGATGGTCTAGTGGTTAGTGTACTGGCCTCTAGTCCAGAGCATCGGTAGGTCGCGGGTCCGATTCCCGGTGCCGTCGATTTTCCTCGAAAATATAAATACGGGCGCGATGAAGCTCCAGATGTATACATGAGACCCACACAGGTATTTCTACCTGTGGAGGTCACATGTATACAGCTGTAGTCCGTGTTTACTAGGGCTGTTCAAAAAAACATAATTTTTTTATAATCGGTTGCTCCTGAAATGCTGTACTGATTGTCACAAAAAAAATGTTTTCGCGAAAGCTGGGAGTTGTGCGATGATATTAAGTACTACCGCATCAAGGCCAAAATTCATGGAAAACGGCGATTTTTGGATTTTTTTTTGTTGTGTTAAAGCGCTCATGGAGATTGTGGTTGCTTTCGATAGACTATCAAATTGTGTAAAGCCAGAAACATGTTCGATAATGTTTAGTACCGCCGCATCGTCATTGAAGTTAACAAAATAAAAAATGAAATCCTTTAAAACATTGAAATATTCATCTGCTCATCAACTATTTCGCGCATTTTCAAATGACAAAATGGCTCATGAAACGGGAGTCCTGTATGATCAAATTTACTACTGCCGTATCGATATCGCAGTTTTCGAAAATTCGAAAATCGCTTATCCCCACCTAACACAGAATGTAACAGTTACAGAACTTTCGAATTGTAAAAAAACATAACGTTATTGTGTAACATTGACATAAGTGTGATGTTTTATTTTAATAACAATCGTATCTAGTTGTGCCACAAAATTCTGTTTAAATAATATGTAAACGTTATATATTATTTCTGTAACAAAAATAAGTAACATTTGTTATCGAGATTTTATTAAAATGTGACGTAATAAACGTACTTGTTACATAAATGTTATGTAATGTAATATAAATGTTACGAAAATTCTTCCATATCTTGTGACCTTCTTGAATGAGAAATAATGTATCACTGGTGCGTGACTAGTGACGTTATTTTGACAGAACACGTTATTTCGTTAACGTAAATATTATATCAAAGTTACGAATCTGTGTTAGGTGGGTCGTCATCATGATTATGATCATAGATGACTCCTGTTTCAAGAACCATTTTTTCATTTGAAAACGCACGAAATGGTCGATGAGCGGACGAATAATTCAATGTTTTGAAGGATTTCATTTTTTGATTTTGTTAACTTCAATGGAGACCCTAGCACTCACGATAACGGTGATATAACGGCCATAATGACGGAAAAAATGACAGTCGTTTTTGTACACCTTAATAACGGTGCGATTTTGGTCATAATAACGATGTAACAGTAAAAAAATGACATTTTTTTTTGTTATTTTGGCAAAACGCACCGTTATTAAAGTGTACAAAAACGACTGTGTCATTTGCCCTGTTATTATGACCGTTCTCGTGAGTGTTAGGGGATGCGGTAGTACGAATCATTATCGAACATGTTTCTGCTTTTACACAATTTCATAGTCTATCGAAAGCAACCAAAATCTCCATGAGCGCTTCACCAGGCAAAAAAAAAAATTTCTAAAAATCGCCGCTTTTCATGAATTTTGGCCTTGATGCGGCAGTACTTAATATCATCGCACAACTCTCAGCTGTCGCGAAAATATTTTTTTTGTGATAATCAATACAGCATTTCAGGAGCAATCGATTATAAGAAAATTATGTTTTTTTGAACAGCCCTAGTGTTTACGTTCTCGACGAAACGTGACGTAGCTCCGGTGCCGTGAGGCGAACTCGAGACCGGCTATATCGGCATAGGTTTTCCGCAGTTTTCCTATGCCTATGGCAATAATGCTATGGCGAATGCGATATAGAGGGGCATTAGGACGAGTGGCTGCGGACAACACTCTAAGTGGGGTCTCTATGAAGGAACGGGGTAAAGGGGAGAGGGGCAAACGTAAAAGCCTGAAGAAGGCATACGAACCCACCTAACACAGAATGTAACAGTTACATAACTTCCGAATTGTAAAAAAACATAACGTTATTGTGTAACATTGACATAAGTATGATGTTTTGTTTTAATAACAATCGTATCTAGTTGTGCCACAAAATTCTGTTTAAATAATATGTAAACGTTATATATTATTTCTGTAACAAAAATAAGTAACATTTGTTATCGAGATTTTATTAAAATGTGACGTAATAAACGTACTTGTTACATAAATGTTATGTAATGTAATATAAATGTTACGAAAATTCTTCCATATCCTGTGACCTTCTTGAATGAGAAATAATGTATCACTGGTGCGTGACTAGTGACGTTATTTTGACAGAACACGTTATTTCGTTAACGTAAATATTATATCAAAGTTACGAATCTGTGTTAGGTGGGAAGGTAACAAAAAAAAAAAAAAAAAAAGATATCCAAATCCAAAAAGATATCATTTGGACGGAAATTAATATACCTTTTCGTATACCAAACAGATATCCTTTGTCAACGTACAACCCACGATACAAATTTATCACAGATCTTGAAGCGAATAAATGTCAAAATAACCTCCTAGAGAATCAACCACTAACGTACTTGCGGGCAGTAGCTCAGTGTCGACTAGCAGGAAGAAAAGTTTTATATTTTAGAATAAAATCCATAACATACAAAATTGACGAAGGAACCATATGCCCAATATGTAATCTAGAAGAATTGGAATCGCTGGAACATATTATCTGCAACTGTCCTATCTACGCACCACTTCGAAAGCAATTTTTAAAGAATCCGGTATTCCCAGAAATATTAGAAGTGCAAAATAGTATAGAAGCGCGCAACATTTTTCTGTTTATTCAAGCAATTTGCAAACTACGCTCATTCGCTCTAAGCGAATAAAGGATTAAAATATTGCTAAGCAGCATTGGTTTGAGATGTACAAATATATAACAAATGATGAGAGATAAATAGAATAAGAATGTTATTAATAAGAACAAATATTATAATAGACTTTATAACAAAAAGATGTAATAGGTGTAAGTACAAATGTATAACAAAAAAGGTGTAATAGGTATTTACCTTGAATACACGAAAATAAAACCAATACCAATACCAATAGATATCCTTTGTCTTTGTTCTACTTGGGTACTCATAAAATCCCAACTTCAAAATTACCCACGTAAGTACTTCAATTTATATTTCCGGTTAGACCCAACGCATATGTGTATACAACACACTACAAACCTGTTCGCAACAGTTTCGATGAGAGAGACTATTATGCCAAATTCTCATACGCGCGACACATACTGACACATATGACAAAGACAAACGATATAGTTGTTTCTTTCCTTCGCATATATCGCTTATTGTCGCTGTCGCGTATATGAGAACGTACCATCAGTGCAGAGTGTTCTGTAAAGTACTTGTTCGGCTTTCTCTGTTGACCACGAAATGTAGCATACTTCATTTCGTACCTGAGATATCCTGTGCGTCTGTTATCTTTCATCCCCCCTCCCCTTTCTGCGAACGCGGCAACTTGCGGCGTCCGAACGGAGTTTATTTCCGCAGCTCGAAGAGGAGACTTCGATGAATATGTTGTGTTAGTTCCTCGAAGACCAGGAACGATGAGTTTCTCCAGTGACGAAGTCAACTTTTTGGTCTACCGATATCTCCAGGAATCCGGTAAAGAGCATCGTCCGAATCCTAACCTCTCTTTAGTCGCCATATAAACCCGCCGATCGGTGCTTATAAAATGTTTTTCACCAAATGTTTAACCACAACAAATTATTTACATTTCGTCAAATTGACAGTTTAAATTATGGTTTGCTGTTTGGATATTGTTATATTATTGTACTTTTTTTTATTTATATTTCATTGCAGGGTTCCAACATTCCGCCTACACATTTGGCATTGAGTCTCACATATCACAGAGCAACATTAACGGAGCTCTTGTACCACCAGCTGCGCTCTTGTCGATATTGCAGAAAGGTCTTCAGTATACGGAGGCTGAAATATCCATTGGAGAAGATGGAACTGTACAGAGAATGGTCGAGTCGCTTTCTCTCATCGACGCAGTTATGCCCGATGTTGTGGCCTCGAGACAAAACCAACAGAATCAGCAGAAGCAGCAGGTGAAAACGGAAGTTCAGGATACCAATGGAGAAGAGGGTAATTTATATAATTATATTTTTTCATAATTATCAATATATGATTCAGAAGAGTAAATATGATTGCAATTATATATTGGTTGGACAGATTTTTGTAAAAAAAGATTTTTTATTACCAGTGAAAAAATATTTTGTCAAAAATCCAATGCTTGCGGTTGTCTATGTGTTTCTATGTGCAATTGTAGCATTTATATTATATTTTTTTTAGACAAAATAAAACTAACTCATTTTCCTGAAATTAAGGTAGCTTTGCCTAAATGAATATAAACATCTGTTATACTTCCAAAAGCATTGAAAAATTAGCCTGTAACACCCTGGTTCATAAATATTCAATATCTATGAGCCTCCTATTAAAACCAGGCATATTATAGGACCGCTTGTGTATTTGGATGACTAACTTGATAGGATTTTCCACTAAAATCATCTTGCTCCAGTAGCGAATTTGTTTTTACCATATTTAATGATAAAAATAATTTCTTGGTTGCTGATGCTGAGATGGAGATAGTGAAGCAGAATTCTGTCGTTCTATTGTTGGAAATTCGCATACTAGGAGCATACAAACTTATTGAAAGAATTTTGTTATCCAAATCATATTGATGATCTTATGGCTATGAAATAATGGCAATTAAAACATTTCAGTCGTTACATCGAATGAGGGTGTGGGAGCGAACGAGAGAAGCGGCGATAGAGCCGAGATGGAGGTGGACGAGCAGCAGCAAGGAGCGGGCACGGGAAACAACGCTAGCGCTATTGAAATACCAGCAAGCAAGGCCACGAAATTACGGGGTCACGAATCGGAAGTATTCATTTGCGCGTGGAATCCGTCTACCGATCTTTTAGCATCCGGTTCCGGTGACAGTACCGCACGAATATGGGATATGTCGGATAATTCGCAGGCACCGAATCAACTGGTGCTTCGTCATTGCATACAAAGAGGTGGTGCAGAAGTTCCCAGCAATAAAGATGTCACGTCTTTGGACTGGAATGTAAGTAGAAAAATTGGGCTTTTACAATTTTGGAGTAAATTCTTTGCCTCTGATCAATTTCGCTTCTGGTTATACTTTTCTTCTTCCGAGAATGTCTACGATGTCTCAATGCTATTGTTTACTGTTTCTATTATCGACTGAGTAGTTTTTGTTATCCCTTAAGGGGAGATGAAACCTAACAAAAATTGCAACAAATTTCTTCGAGGCCGTTGAAGGTTTCTGGATAAAAGAAAAGTTTTACACCATTCGTCTCTCAATTCTGCATGATGTGAGGCGCTTTGTTTTTCCAAAAGGGATCCAATTTCTGAGAATTCTTGATCCGATAGTTATTCGGTTTGTCTCTCGTGCTCGTGGATTTTTCACCTCCTCTTAAAGAGATTGGAGCGCTTCTCCCTAGTCAAATCATTGCTTCACGGTTTGACTGCAAAACCGCGAACGGAACGTACGTTTTCGGAAATTGAGCAGTTAATATTATTAACTGATCAATAGGAATATTTTCTTTAATAAATATAATATTGTCTCGATTGTCAATACATGCAGGAATAAAAATCACACTTTATTGCGGTCAATTAAGTAATCCTTTGTAAATAGGATACAATTGAGCACTGATTTTATCTGTGTAAAGCGTTCGTACCTCCTTAAAGGAAGGCAGAACTTACTAAGTCGGTAATAATCTTTTCTATGTAAATTTTTTTAAAGAGACATTGCTATAAAAAAGAAATAGTTTTATCGAATAGCTTTGCTGCCTATCATGTAATTTTTTTATATCATGTTATGTTCCCTCTTAAGTTAACGTGTTGTCCTCTAAGAGGAACGTCAGAGCTTTGTGGAAATCACCTATTCACTGTTAAAAAAGACTGGAAGTTTTTATGCATAAACTCGTAATCGAAATTTAATATACAATTGTGGTATAAAATTCATGTACTTTTCCAATAAAATTAAAGCAAATTATTAAAATTCAAGTACTTGTGTTGTAAAATTAAAGTAAATTACTGAATATGCTGTATTATACATTCATTTTATATTATATATGTGCTATACATATAATTTAATATACACTTGTATATTAAATTTAATATACTTGTTTATGCATAAAAACTTCCAGTAAAAGTATATTAAATTTCACGTAGATTTTGTTTACAGTGTTTCCAAAGCTCTTATCTTTTATATTTTTATCTCAGTAAAAAAAATTTTAAAACGTTTTGTGCTCTCTTGCACTCACGATCAGTCGGTATAGCACATTACCTTAACTGCAGGGAATTCCATTTCGAGTTTGCATACATTTGCGAAAAATATTAATTCATACGCGCTGAGAATTTTCATTTCCTGAAATTTGTGCGTGTTTCAATATTCCTCAGCTTCCAATACCGATCGGTTATCGAAGGGATGGAGTTTGTATCACGTCGCTTTAACATCTGTTTTATTTTATTCATAAGGCTTTCTAAAATATCACCGTTAGTTCCACAAAACACGATTTCGTAATAATTCGTAAGATACTTCACTGACTGATAATATTTGTAAATTTGCATTACAAATTTTTATATTAAAATTCATAATTTTCATAGGATTTAGTAGAAAGTAATTTGTCATTTGACTTGCACATCAAATTCAATATACCAGTTTCTACAAAAGAGTTTCTTTTACCGATAATGAAAATTTATACTAGATATTTTTTACAGAGTTGATTTTGCACTTAAAAACGATTGTCTAATTTTCAATCAACTCTATTAAATTCTATTGAAAAATTGTAATCGAAATTACGTTAAAGGAGGCAGGATAAAAGTCTTTAAAATTGAGTTAATTAAAGTCTCGATGGGGTCTTCGATCGATCAGTAAATATTTATCTTCCGTCAACAGTGCGACGGAACTCTACTTTCCAAAATATCACCGTTAGTTCCAGCAAACTCGATTTCGTAGCAATTCGTAAGATACTTCACTGATTGATAATATTTGTAAATTCGCATTACAAATTCTTATATTAAAATTCATAATTTTCATAGGATTTAGTAGAAAGAAATTTGTCATTTGACTTGCACATCAAATTCAATATACCAGTTTCTACAAAAGAGCTTCTTATACTAGATATTTTTTACAGAGTCGATTCTGCACTGAAAAACGATTGCCGAAGTTTCAATCAACTCTATTAAGTTCTATTGAAAAAGTTTAATCGAAATTACGTTAAAGGAGGCAGGATAAAAGTCTTTAAAATTGAGCTAATTAAAGTCTCGATGGGGTCTTCGATCGATCAGTAAATATTTATCTTCCGTCAACAGTGCGACAGAACTGTACTTTCTAAAATATCACCGTTAGTTCTACCAAACTCGATTTCGTAGCAATTCGTAAGATACTTCACTGACTGATAATATTTGTAAATTTGCATTCCAAATTTTTATATTAAAATTCCTAATTTTCATAGGATTTAGTAGAAAGTAATTTGTCATCTGACTTGCACGTCAAATTCAATATACCAGTTTCTACAAAAGAGCTTCTTATACTAGATATTTTTTACAGAGTCGATTCTGCACTGAAAAACGATTGCCGAAGTTTCAATCAACTCTATTAAGTTCTATTGAAAAAGTTTAATCGAAATTACGTTAAAGGAGGCAGGATAAAAGTCTTTAAAATTGAGCTAATTAAAGTGTCGATGGGGTCTTCGATCGATCTGTAAATATTTATCTTCCGTCAACAGTGCGACGGAACTCTAGTTTCTAAAATATCACCGTTAGTTCTACCAAACTCAATTTCGTAGCAATTCGTAAGATACTTCACTGATTGATAATATTTGTAAATTCGCATTACAAATTTTTATATTACAATTCCTAATTTTCATAGGATTTAGTAGAAAGTAATTTGTCATCTGACTTGCACATCAAATTCAATATACCAGTTTCTACAAAAGAGCTTCTTATACTAGATATTTTTTACAGAGTCGATTCTGCACTGAAAAACGATTGCCGAAGTTTCAATCAACTCTATTAAATTCTATTGAAAAAGAAATTACGTTAAAGGAGGCAGGATAAATGTCTTTAAAATTGAGCTAATTAAAGTCTCGATGTGGTCTTCGATCGATCAGTAAATATTTATCTTCCGGCAACAGTGCGACGGAACTCTACTTTCTAAAATATGACCGTTAGTTCTACCAAACTCGATTTCGTAGCAATTCGTAAGATACTTCACTGACTGATAATATTTATAAATTTGCATTACAAATTTTTATATTAAAATTCCTAATTTTCATAGGATTTAATAGAAAGTAATTTGTCATCTGACTTGCACATCAAATTCAATATACCAGTTGTTACAAAAAAGCTTCTTTTACCGACAATGAAAACTTATACTAGAATTTTTTTACAGAGTCGATTCTGCGCTGAAAAACGATTGCCGAAGTTTCAATCCACTCTATTAAGTTCTATTGAAAAAGTTTAATCGAAATTACGTTAAAGGAGGCAGGATAAAAGTCTTTAAAATTGAGCTAATTAAAGTGTCGATGGGGTCTTCGATCGATCAGTAAATATTTATCTTCCGTCAACAGTGCGACGGAACTCTGCTAGCCACCGGTAGCTACGATGGTTACGCCCGGATCTGGACGACGGACGGTAGATTGGCTTCTACTCTCGGTCAACACAAGGGTCCGATATTCGCACTAAAGTGGAACAAGCGGGGTAATTACATTCTCAGCGCTGGAGTCGACAAAACCACGATTATTTGGGATGCCGCGAGTGGCCAGTGCACCCAACAATTTAGCTTTCACTGCGCACCTGCATTGGACGTCGACTGGCAAACAAATACCTCATTTGCGAGTTGCTCCACGGATCAGTGCATCCATGTGTGCAAACTCAACGTCGACAAACCTATCAAGAGCTTCCAGGGTCACACGGTAAGCATAAAATGTTAATGTCTGCGACTTTGGACTATAGCACTTCATAGTATATTATCGACAGCTCCTAATGAAACTGAAGTAACTCACGGAAATTATTCAAACTGAGATATCTCAGCATTCAATTCCAAACTGATTTATCTCAGGATTCAGAAACACACTAACGTATCTCAAATATTATTATTAAACTGATGTAACTCGGAAGGCATTCTGAAAAGGCTTAACTCAATTCAAGCATTGAAAATTAATATTTATTATGATAGTAGTCAGCTTCTGCCGTACGCGAATTTTGCACCATTAATTGAGTGACAAAAACATAATCATCACAAAAGCGTGATTGAACCGATTATAATTAAGGTAGTCTTTGCGACCCATACTAGTAAAATGACACACTATCTCGAAAATTCGGTAAATGGACCGTTTTTATATATTTAGACATTAAATTAATCACACAGAATTAAACCGTATTTCTCGATACTTGGTAAGCCTAAAAAATATAAATCAAAGTTATAGAAGTATGTTATTTGAGTTCGTTGTATCGGAGAATCTTCGAGATTTGGCAACGCCGCTTCTCAGGCACTAAACAATCGAGTGGACCCGGCGTTTTGAATCGTTTGATGTTTACGTACTGTACGACAGATATGTCACCAGTTTCAAATTCGGACGTTTACGAGGGAAATTTGTAAGCCAAAGCAAAAAAAAAAAAAGTGGGTAGAAGAGGTTGTCGCAGCCAGAAGACGTCGTGTCTTTGAAACGTCGATTTCTCGAAAAAATCCTGATAAATACCAAATTACAAACATATATACATATACAAGTCCTTCGCGTACGTCGACTTTCGTCGAAAATATAAATACGGGCGCGATGAAGCTCCAGATGTATACATGAGAGCCACACAGGTATTTCTACCTGTGGGGGTCACATGTATACAGCTGTAGTCCGTGTTTACGTTCTCGACGAGACGTGACATAGCTCCGATGCCGGGAGGCGAACTCGAGACCGGCTATATCGGCATAGCCCACATGGAAATAGAAATATATGCACGATATATTCGACGTATAGAATTTTTTGGCGCTAAACGTATATGAAATATATTTTACATATATTCCATACATATATCCCATATATTTTGAATATATTTTTGCACACATATATACAGACTATATGCAGCATATAGAACTTTTTGGCGCCATATATTTAACGTATATGTTACATATATATTTTTCTATGTGGGAAGTTTTCCGCAGTTTCCCTATGCCCATAGCAGAAATGCTATGGCAAATGCGATATAGAGGGGGAAGTCGGATGCAGCCGCATGGGGGCTTGGTTACTGATCCGGACCAGACCCCCAGGGGGGATTGGCTACGGTTCCGGGCCGACCCTGGAATAGGCGTAATGCCTGCAGACAGGGGGAAATGCAACATAAAAAAAATAAAAAATAAAAAATAAAGAGTCCTTCGCGTAACCATAACACGCGGGACCGGGGCCGCCGGCACCCCTAGCGGATCTGAAGAACCGCAAAATAACCGAAGAGTGACCGGTCGTTATGGAACAAAAAATCACTCCAGAATAACCGAGAAGGAACCTAGTGACCGGCGGGTAACCGTAAAGTTAACCGTAAAGTGACCCGTAATGAACTCAATGTTCCGTTTCGGGTTACTATTCGGTTATATGAAGATCTTTCAAATAACCGAAAAACAACTTTTAACAAACTGTCGGTTACTTCTGCGTTACTTTAAAGTTTGTTTTTGGTTAAAACATTGGTCGCTTTGCAGTTGCAATCGGGTTCTTTTTTGTTCGAAAATAACGGTTGCTTTGTCGGTTACATTACAGTTGTTTTACGGTAAAACAACTGGAAATGAACCTCATAATGACGGTTACTTGTATGTGACCGTAAAGCAACCACAAAATGACGGTTGCTCGGATCCGCTAGGGACGCCACGTGACTGGTTGCCGTGCGGTGTTGCCACATTTCAATCATTCTCCGCCATGTTTGATTATCTATGTCTTCCGGCTCGCGATTATGCATTTAACGTTAAATTTACGCGGAAATAGTTCGATAATGTTGCTTTTTTATATTTTATCCAAAAACATGACATTCTAAGGAATCCGTAGCATATTTTATAATGTATAAAAGTTCAGTTTATATAGGTTAATTTTCATCCTGAAGTGCGAGTTTGGTTAGTTAGCCATAAGAACCCGTGTTATGAGATCCCTTTTTTAATATGTATTTTCTCGGTAATTTGTTCAATAACCTAGGTTGAAACTTTGCGCTCGCATTCAGAAGGGTTTTAGCTATAATATAACAAAAATTAGACCATCAAAGTTCAAAAAACGTAATGCGCAAGGACTACCTTAATTGGAATTAGACAGTAGTTAATCACTTTCATCGAGGTAAGCCATTTCAGAATGCCTTCCGAATTACGTCAGTTAAATAATGATATTTGAGATAAGTTAGTTTATTTCTGAATCGTGAGATGAGTCAGATTGGAATTGAACTCTGAGATACCTCAGTTTGAATAATTTCCGTGAGTTACTTCAGTTTCATTAGGAGCCGTCGTTATAGGCAGCGACCGTGTATTGTCAATATTCATTTTTCATCGTATGCAATTATTCTCGGTCAATATTTTTGAATGATGGAATTTTGCGAAGCACATTTTGGGTCTGAGACAGTGATCGCTAGATTCAAAGCACGCGACACCAAAGCCCAGTTTAAATTTCACTAATGCGAATCTTTTACAAATATCGGCTGTAGCTACTTACTAAATGATGAATTGATGAATTAATTTAATTTATTAAGCAGCTACAGTCGATATTTGTAAAAGATTCGCATTAGTGATAGCAGATCACTGCCTCAGACCCGAGATGTGCTTCGAAAAATTCCATCATTCAAAAATATTGACCGAGAATAGTCGCATACGATGAAAAATGAACCATAGCACTTCATTTAACATTCATTAAAGAAACCCATTTAATACAAGTTATTTATTAACAACCATTTATGGCTTTTAAAACTTTTATATTTCACTGGAATTCCATGGAAGTGGAGAAATTATTGATGTAAAAGACGAATTTTATGCATAATCCCCTCATTGATACACAATTTATTCTCTATTCCTTTGTCCGAATTTCTTCAATCCACTTTGAAATTTTTTAGGCACTTGTTTGGAATGCAAGATGTTCGAATAATTAAAAATCGACCAGTTGATTAGTGTGCTAAATACATATTTATTCCATTCTTCTGAATGGCATTAAAAGTCTGTTTAAACGGCGTCACTGGAATTTACTCTTATAATCTCACGTTCTAAATATAAAAGATAGAATTTGAGTTAGTTCTGAACACTCGAATGTAAATCGACTTCAAATATCAGATTATAACGGTTCCGTTGATTGATTCTGTTGATTCCATTGCTAAAGTATCACATTTCAAGGATGTAATAAGAATAAAGACATGCCGTGACATTAATTTCTTGTGAGCGTCAAACGACCAACGAATTGTTGCCAATTTTACTTTTATCCTACTCAAAAATACTCAGAAAATCTACATAGTTGCAAATTGGCCTGCATCTTTTATTCGATTACAAATTTGGGCATTTAACTTGGCACAACTTCGGCAATTTTTTTGTCATAAAATCGAAAATTTTATTTGTAACTTTTCGAAATCGTTTAACAGAATACGGACTTTTTTTGGTCAATCAATTGACGCACAGAAGTTTCAGACAAAAAAAAATGGACTAAAATACATTCGGTCAGCTTAACTCAATATGATTACCTCGACACGAAGTCCTTAAACAATTTAGTACAAAATACACACAAGGCTTAATGAAAAAAAAAATTATTCACTATCAAATGCAAACCATATCGGCGAAAAAAGCATTAGTTTCGCTTTATTTTTACCCAATATTTTTTTTTAGAATATTGAAAGTAATTATTCAATAATAATTCAACATTCCAACACTTTCCTAACTGAATAATTAGTTCCAAATACGAGAATATGTAAAATCTTAGATATCTGCTATTTATTATAACCACATGTATCTTTTTTCTCTGGATTATCAGAACGAGGTGAATGCCATTAAATGGGATCCTCAAGGAAACTTACTAGCCAGTTGTTCGGACGATATGAGTCTCAAGATATGGTCGATGAAGCAAGACACTTGGGTGCACGATCTTCAAGCGCACAGCAAAGAAATCTATACTATCAAATGGTCGCCAACTGGACCGGGAACGCACAATCCAAATATGAATTTGACTCTGGCGAGTGCATCGTTCGATTCGACGGTAAGACTGTGGGACGTCGAACGCGGTGTTTGCATTCACACACTAACGAAGCACACAGAGCCAGTTTACAGCGTAGCGTTCAGTCCGGACGGTAAATTCCTCGCGAGCGGTAGTTTCGACAAGTGCGTGCACATTTGGTCCACTCAAAGTGGCCAATTGGTGCACAGTTATAAAGGTACCGGTGGAATATTCGAAGTGTGTTGGAACAGCAGAGGCGACAAAGTTGGAGCATCGGCGTCCGATGGCAGCGTATTTGTTCTCGATCTTCGTAAACTATGATTACCACCAACATCCAACTAGTTTCATCGCCGTTATACATTCACTTAATAATTTTCAAATTTAAACAAATTTCTTACCTTTCCCGTTTCTACCTCCAGAGAGATTAATTCCGATTATTTCTGACTGCGACTGCTACTGCAGTTGGCTAAACTTCCGTACGTTTGTTGCTTACCTTTTTGTAATGTCTCCCCGGAATTAAAAAATTCTTAAACTAGAGATTTCGTACAAGTAAAACTAGATGCGGCGCCACTATATCACAAGATTGCGTTTCAACAATCTCAAAAAAAAAAACTTATTTAACACGAGACTCGATAAGATGAAAAAAAAGAAAAAACATAGCCTGCATCTTATAATTTTTAAGTCAAAGCAATTATATATTAATGATAATTCCAATGGTGGTTTAGAGCTATGTACAGTAAAAACTGATCAACAGAATTTGTACTTGCGCGAAAGAAAAAGAGAGAGAGAGAGTGTGAGACATGCGAAACATTCTATTTTTATTCACTGCATTGTGAATGGAATACGTGTTGTCTTCGATGTAGTAATTATAATTATAAATTTAAGTATTATATATGAAAAAATCAGAGACGAAAGAAAAATAACTGAAAGAATAAACGTTTTATAATGAAATAACTACCTTTAGACTTTTTTAGCGTCGACGAAACATAAATATCGTTGGATTTTATTCGGAACGAAGTTTATTCTCGCAATTGATGAATTATTCCTGTACAACGTAATGAAACATCGCAGCGACCGCAAACAATAATTTCCAGTCCCGGAATTCGCAAATTATACTCTCTTGTGTATTTTGTCTTTTTTTTACGTCGATACACGAACGGTAAATGAAAACCTTCTTTATCTGTGCATACGTATACATTTTTTTCTTTCACAGAGATACATCGATACTCAGAGGAATCAAATTACACAGGCTTAATTGTTTTTTTTTTTGTTTTTCTTTTTAATACTACGCATTAATCAATAATTCGTAATCGTTCAAGATCGATCTCGTACAGGCATAATATCGAATTCATTTTGTCCTAACGTCTAACATCGATGTACGTACATTGTTGAAAGCTTCAGAGTTGCGGTATCATCTGTTTTCGCGTGCGCTTTAAGACGGTTTTTTAAAATAGAATATTACAATATTCACTGGGAACGATTTAACGCATTTTTTCATCGTTTTATTTCTACGAATACTGAAATAAAGAAATTCTAGAGGTTATCGGGAAGGAATGATTCAAACGACTTACGAGCTACATTTTTTTTTGTGGAACGGACTATTTGTTTTTCCCGATTGAGACACGGCATCTCGTCGACCCCACGCAAGAGTCACCCTTAGAAAAATCACAACGTATAATACTGCTTCGTTTCTCCATCCTGGGACTCTACGGACAACTGTTTTTTTTTCTATGGATTTTACCGTCGAAACATCGAGTACAGGGAGATTCACTCTAATAATTGATTGCACGTTTCTAGCCGCGAGAAACTCTTCGCTCGCCTCAAGATACAATATTTACGAGGTGCACAGTTTAAAAAAACATTGTTAAAATCGGATTGGAAGATAATTATCTAAAGAAAAAAAATTGGAGTCATCTAAAAGTGTTACCTATTTAAGCGGCAGAAAATTAACCAAAAGTACAGCGAATAGTCTAACAATATCGTTAGAGTCGAGGAAAAAACATTTTTACATGTAATACAGCGAAGTTTCTTCAACATCAGTCTGCGTTATTGTATCTTGGGTTGTTTTTTGTTTTAAAGATCGTTGAGAGCGTGTTACAACAAACGAAGCTCGTTCCCCACCATCTGCAAAGTCTTCAACATGTAATACATATTCCACGTATAATTTTACGATGTAATTAGTAGTAGAAACCTATAGATGCTTCATTTAGATCCTATCGTGATGGTAATTGGATAATACCTTCCGCGTTTCGTCGTCGGTGTTGCTGTTGCTGCTGCTGCTGCTGCTTCCTCGGATCACAGAGTCGTCGTCAACGTTATACCATTCGCGCGCATCATTTATGGGAATCCGTTGCGTGTAGGGATGATGTATTTGCTGTTGATTTTCCGTCTGACGCTCGTTCGTGTAAACGCGACTGTTGCCGCTATGATCTGTACCGGAAGTTCTCGGATAGCCCGGGTCGATTTCCTGAACCGATCTTTTACCGATCTCCTGAAGAAGACGCCGATTTGCGTCGATTTGACGCTGATCTTGCATCGCCTTCCTGCGCGCCAATTCCAACATAACTCTGTCCCTCAGCACGTCCAATGGATTTACTATGGACAGGGAAGTTCTGCTCATTCTGAGCTTCTTCGAGCGAGAGAGACTCGGACCGTGACTGTTGCCAACATCTACGATTTCGTCCTGCAAAGGCAAGTCAATCGCGTTGTCTCGGTCGATTTCGTTTGCCGATCTTAGAGGCGGGTCTGTGTTCTGAAACATTAAGCGGAGAGCGAAGCGTTAGTCAATTCCACGTTCAGGGGAATCACTGCGATTAGAATTATCGTGATCGTTATGTTGAAGATCGAATGCCGAATAATTGCTGTTTTTATTTTCTCTATGGGAAAACATGACATTTCTTCTTTTTTGAGGTAGAACATGACAGGATATTCTGAATGATCCAAATCACCGAGAAAAGTGGGTGAAAACAATGGTTGTGTTTGCAGGGTTTCGAAATTTCAATCACCTATAATTTAAGAAACGTTCAGCCGATTGCGCTGCTACTTGGCACCAGAGTTGTAAAACCCTAATTATTTTTTAAACAAAATTGATGCTACAATTGGCTTTGTAATTATGCTTTTATAATAATAATTTGCAGTAATTATAATATGATGGGTAAACTTTTGAATAGAGGCAAAAACTATTAATTCCCAATAAAATTTCATGATAATCTTATTGAAAAAATGGAGAAATACTGTTAATGCATTGCTAAAGTAATGGAGGCCTTTGGTTGTCCATTATTCTCACAATGTCTCCCAAAATTTAATTTAAAAATCGATTTTTCTTAAAGGTATTCAAAAGTTCATATATAATTTTATAATCGCTACAGGTTATCATTACAAATTCATAACTACAAGACAAACTGTTCTGTAAACTTTATACCGTAAAGTAATGGGGACTTACAACTCTGCTTGGAACACAAATTAAGCAGCAGCCCGTCTTTGATTGATGTAATTTTTGACAAAATGAATGAAGAAATTTGATCGTTATATTGAAGTTCAGACCGAACGCCGAATAATTGCTGTTTTTCCTTTCTCTATGGGAAAACATGACATTCTTTCTTTTTTGAGTTAGTCATGAACAGGATATTCTGAATGATCCAAATCACCGAGAAAAGTGGATGAAAAAAAATGGTCGTGTTTGCAGGATTTCGAAATTTCAATAGCCTATAATTTAAGAAACGTCCAGCCGATTGAGCTGTTATTTGGCACACAAGTAAAGCAGCAGCCCGTCTTTGATTCATGTAATTTTTGACAAAATGTATGCAGAAATTTAGATTTTATAACTTTTTAAATTTAAAAAAAACGGATGTGGTTGTTCTAACTATCGTAGAATTTATGATATTTTGCTAAATAGTTCTTTACAAGCGCAGGTACATGTAATGCTGTGAGATATTGAATTTGGCTGGAATCGGAAAAGCGATTTGGATTTCATGGAGTTTTCACATTTTTGAAAAATTTACCTTATTGCATTAACTTTCGAAGAACATGAACTATTAATCCCATATTTTGTACGTAAACCAAATAATGTTCAGAGATGTTAGGAATATAATCTAGTGGGGCTCTGTAGAAGGGTTCGGATTATGTATAGAAATTTTTATTTTCCTTTATTATTTTTTTACGAAAATTTTCCTAAACTTCAGGTTTTTTAATTTATTTAAAATAAGGATGCAAAGCAGAAGTTCACATATTGCTTCCTGATTATTTTTCACTTTTTACAAAAATTCCTCTGTGGGAAGCCAGTATCGATGATCATATTTCTTCATTGAGTTAGATTTATAAAAAGTGAAAAATGTTGAAGAAGCAATATGCGAGCTTCCACTTTGCATTCTTTTATGAAATTTATGAATGCAAAAACGTATAAAAGCATAGACCAGGCGAATGATTCCGACCTGGAGCAGGTGCGAAGCTGATAGTATAAAAAATAATGGAAATATTGAGTTAAGAAAAAAAAGTACAGTTGCCTCTAGCCTCGCACTACTTTAATATTGCTAGAACCAATTTTTTACTTCTGTAGGAGTATAAAGAATTATAAATTGCATAACTTAACTCCGGAAAGAGCCGAACTACGACTTTTTGCTGTGTAAAGGCGAAAAATGATAAAAATTCGCACTACTTTAATATTCATAGAACTCATTTTTTACATTTGAAAAATATATATATAAAATGAAATATGAAATTCCGGAAAGAATCGAACGATGACTTCAATTGTGGGCAACATTATTCCACCAAAGCCTGACGAAATCATAAGTATCTTAATCCTACTTTTCCGAAACTAATTGGCTTTAATATTGCTGACTTTTTAATGTACAAAGTCGTTTGAATATTGAAAAAAAGAAACGATTACGAGTTACATTTGTAAGCGGTTTTAATTAGATTGCAAGCTCGTCTCTAACGTCAAATGTTAATTAAAAGTTGGATGAACGATGTATGTGAAATTCCTGATAAAACTCAATGAAAGTGAACCGCATAAAGCATTTTTACAGTCAAAGTTCATTATTCATCCAACAATTTTATTCCATATTGAGAACGCATTTTATATTAACGCTGCATTTTTATTCGTTCTTTTAACTCCAACAAAATTTAGAAACAAGGATGCAAAGTAGAACCTTGCACATTTGCTTCCGCATTATTTTTCGCATTTTCCAAAGTTACCTCTATGAGGAAGCATGTTAATCAATTTTGGCTTCATAGTGGAAGCTTTGTAAAAAGCAAAAAATAATGAGGAAGCAATGTGCAAAGTTCTACTTTCCATCCTTTTTTTAATTAGATAAATAAACATGTTATGAATTCGCTTTTTCTATTTCGTTATTCAGTTACTTCGTTATTATTAGAGCGTTTCCGAAAGTAAATGTGATAACGTATATTTTTTTAATAATTCAACATTACATAAAATCAAAAATTTTATACCTTTCGTCACAAAATTATACATATATAATGGCTGAATATTGTTTCATTGACATACAAAATTTCGCTCTATTGTAACAAAAGTTACAATAGAGCGATAATGTCAATTTTTTGAAAAATTCAAAATTCCATAAAATCTGAACCATTTTACCAGTTCGAGCCAAATTTAATACCAAACAACAATGAGTGTACCTGCTCTTATAAACTACTATTTAGAAAAATAGACGAAATTTTAGGAAAGTTAGAGCGCCCACGCCCTTTTTTCAAAAAATTCAAAACGGCATAAAATCGAAATTTTCGAACATATTTTGTCGAAAATTGCTACGATTGAAGAGGCTCTGCTGCTCCATTTTTTCAAGAAGATTACCATGAAATTGAAATGAAAATTAATATTTTTTGCAGCTATTCAAAAGTGTAACCATCATATTATAATCGCCACCTGTTAATTTTATGGAAACGTAATCATAAAGCCAATTATATCATCGACTATATTTCGAGAAGAATTGGAGATTTACAACTCTGATACATACACACACACATACATACGGACATTTTTTCTAGATCACTTTTCTGGACTTTCTGGACCATTGTAAGTGTTCTGACATGAAAATCTCGAAAACAAAACTTCCTCTATGAGGAAGCAAAATGATAATCTTTTTACCAGAAGAGATTGACAGCGCAAGTTAAATTTTACCGCAGTCATTGGCATCCTTTGAAGAACTTTTTTTCATTGGTACCTTTTCAGTATTCACGAATAGCCAAAGGCCAATGTCTGGCAGGTGATCAACATAACTGCAATCCTACACCTTCAGGTTAATGTGAGAACTGCATCAGAGGAAACAATGGAACATTCACGATCCTGAGCTAAAAGCAGTGGTCGCCCTTCTGGGTCGCTATAATAGCCACTCGCCCTGCGCAACCCGAGAGTGCTTGACATTTAATTCAATTTCCAATGTCTCTCGCAGTACAACGCAATTGTTCTTCCTTTCTAACTGACCCATCTAATGGATTTGTAGAAATTATTAGGCAAGATATTTTTATTACAAAAAGAGTTGACATGCATATGAGTCAACTGATAATGTATCTTGCTTAGAAAATCTTAGAAACGCTTAGAAAATCCTATTTAGACCACTAGGATGGACAAAGAACTCTATTCAAACCGATAAAAACCAATACGGTTTCAATAGGACTTTATGAGTTTAAATGGGATCAATGGGATTTTTTAAACGGGGATTTTACGCCATAAATTATCCAGGGTACCTTTCTACCCTTCGAGCTATACGTCTGGCTTTTTTACTCAAGGATAACAACAATATACTGAGCTTTATTGCAAAAACTGTATCCCCGCAAAACAAGAATTGCTGTGAGCTTCATACACCTGCGTCTTTACTGCGACGAGTAATATATCTAAGGCGATGTTTTGCGGAACGAGAACATCATATCCATGCGAAATTTTTGCGTTTTATATTATCCTTTCTCTCGGCAGGGGTAAGATGGTAAAAATCATACATTGAAGCAGGTGGAATGTGGGTTAAGATCTTCGAGCTTCCAGGAGAACAAAAAGAATTTCTAGCTTTGCATTCTTTACTTTTATCTTTTTTCTTCCCTGTCGCTTTACGACGGGAAACCAGAGTTTACGAGCACATCTTCCTATGCGTATTTATAACCGGCTGCAATAGTCTACCCAACGGAAGAAGTGAATTGTTAGGCAGGAAGCTCATCGCACAACGGAAATCAGTGCTAATTTTTAAAACTTGTTTATGTTAAGTTTTGTGCATTGATATAACTATAAAAGTGGACCATTTGCATAGCAGTTTATGCTCGTAATTCAGGGACATTTTTACATGCAAAAGGATCGACTGATTACCATTAATTTCCATTGTTTCCATTTTTACGTGATTTTTTTAACTATTTTAATATGAGATAACTGCTTTTGATTCTCAAAGAACTTTCCGTTAATTAACCGTCCGCAATTTTGGTAGTATTTATCATTCAAACATTATATTATATACAGTGATAATTATTGAACAGTTAACACTATCAAATATCTAGATGATTATTTTTCAGAGCATCTTTGAAGAAATAAAATGTGCTGTGAAAGTGGACGACATGCATTGCATTTGTGTTCTTAATTCAGGAAAATAATGACATGCAAACAAATCATCTGATTGTCATTAATTTCCGTTCAATTTTTTCCAGGACGTTTCCTGATTCTTCTACGAATTTAATATGCGATGACTACTTCTGTTGCTCAAAAGACACTTCGCAAATTAACCGTCCACACTTTTGGCAGTATTAATCGTTTAAAAATTATATTGTTATTCTTTCGGCTAAACAGTGAAAAAAATTCAGGGCTGACAAACAGCCATAATTATTAAATAGTTAAAATGATTAATAATCTAGATGATTACTTTTCACAGCATTTTTTACGAAATAAAATGATGGCGTATAAAATTTGTAAAAAAATACGGATTATATGTTGACAAAAGTGATCAAAAGCTCTTATAAAATAGCCAACAGTTGATACTTTTTGTAAATCCATCACCATATTTCACTGTGCTACGAACATATCTTTGAATATAAATCACTTACAGCTGCAGTCGATAAATCCGTCAAACTTACTAAAAGTGATAAAAATTATTTAACACCCATTCGGCCCGTTTAAATCGCTCCAATCTCCGTCATTGTAATAAAGCTGTCAATTTTGATTTAATCGTCATGGCGCATAAAAAAAAACCAGTATGAAGAGAACAACGTTATAAAAATAGCTCCTAAAAATCCACTACCTCTATACCATCATCATGCAGAATTGGATTCCGCGGATCAGTTATTTCGAGTTTGCCGTGTGGGAAATAACGAGACAGTCTGATCGTCCTGCGGCGTCGATAGGACGGATGGCACGTCACTTTTTCAATGCATATTTGATTCTCGTTTCTGCTCATCTCTCGCGCTTCGGTCTCTCAATGCAATCAAGGAAAGACTTTCTTTCCTATACGTCGAATGGACTAATTAAATTTGTTCGATCAAACGAATTATTCATTCCCTCCCTGAAGAACTGTCTGTTAAACTTCATTTTTACGCCTCGCTCTTCTCTTTCCATGCATTTTTTTTATATTCAGTGAAAGCTTTTATTGCTTTTCTATGGTGTTATAGAAGGAAAATGGATAAAGTTTGGGATGAAAGCTAAGCTGGAGTTGCTTGACTGTAGGTCATCCATGGCTATTAAACGCGTTACGTCCTTTCTGTACGTAGAAATGGACGTATGGCTTCGACCCTGTATCGAATCATTGTACTATACGCCGGTTTATGCCTCTGGCCTGTCGTACTCGCTTTCTGTGTACACGCGTTCTCAATATCCGAGTCAATATCCGACTAGTTTGGATTTTCAGGGTTTCATCCTGCTGCCCTCACATCCGTCAGTCTCGTTCCACCCCCGCCAATCGTTACACCCACTGTTTGCTCATTAGCACCGGGTCTTTCCGCTATTTGACCATCCGTCCTATATTCCAGTAACTTGGGTGACAAAATCGTTCTTGTGTCTATTGTATTATCGAAGCGGAGTGATTACCGACTGTTTGTTCCTGTCTCGTTGGTCCGCAATCTTGTGGAATCGAGTTCATAGATAGTATCCGGTCTGATTGGAAAGAAAATCACACGATTTTTCTTCCGCTTCGATTGAATCGTTTTTATGGTAAATTTTACCTTTGCTTTTTATTCCTAACGAATTGTCAGACTAAGACGTTGTACTGGGGAAAATATAAATAGGAATTAAATGAAAAACAGACTTGGAGACAAAATTTGTTTGAGCTAAATGAATGTGATTTAAGCACACACATTTTATTAGAACTATTATTAGAGTGCGTGTGTCGGTGCAGCGATGTTATTTAATACATATAATATAATATAATCAGAATTCCCCAAAATTAAGAGATATAAGAAATTTTTCCAATAATTCCAAATCTTATCGAATCGGAAACTCTTTATAGATTTGACTCAAATTGATTACCAATTGTCCTTTAACATTCTTTCAATTATAAATTAGTATTTAGCTTGATAACTTGAAATTTGCGAGGTCTGGAGCATTTCCAGACTTTAGAAAAAAATGTAAAGTCCCATCATTATATGGGGCTTTATATTTTTAGTAAAGCAGTACCTCTTTGCTCAAAGAGATAAATACAAGATTTCCAATTCTGGAAACCTGGCATGGATTTTGCTAAAAGTAACAGTGAACAAAGAGGTCTGATTTACTTGACTGCAGAATTTCAATTCTCCCCGATCTCTTCGCTTATCATCTTATTCACGATTGTTCTTTTGATCCGCATGTAGTGACTCCGCGTACGCCTGGTTTTGCTGCTGCCATAGAGACTACGTCGCACTTTGTCGTGCAACATCTCAAACCTAGTTTAATATTCGCAATTAACATATAATCCGGAAACCCCGAAATATTGTAAAGTCTACCAATTTTGGGAATTCAAACCTCGCGTGCCCGATATGCTTGACAAAACTGTCAGAATTGCAACTGTCAAACGTATTAAACACGAACTCGTTCTCGGTCTCGATCTGATCTCGCGCCAATTTGGACCAATCACAACGCGAATAACACGATGACAATGGACCAACTTGCACTTCGATAAAATCTCGCAACATACTTTTTAGAGAAGGACTAGGTACTTTTTAGAGAAGGATTCATTTTCTTTTGCTTCCTCATAGAGGAAGCTTTGTTTTCATGAACATTTTTTTTTCGAGATTTTCATGTCAGTACACCCAGAATGGGCCAAAACGTCGAGAAAAGTGATTTAGAAAAAATGTCTGTATATATGTGTGTGTGTGTGTGTGTGTGTGTGTGTATGTGTGTATGTTACATGATCGAAAAATGTAAACCTTTATAACTCGGGAATGCCTTGAGATGTCAAGTTGAAATTTGGACCATAGATAGAGGGATCAAGCCTCATCGTTCATACAGATTTTTGTTAAAATCCACTTCATCGTTAAATCATTACGCGTTTTTTAATTTTTTAAAAAATGTCTGTTTACGCGATAACTCTTTGAATTTTCGAGATATTGATCTTAAAATTGGTATGAATGTGAGCTTTCATACGCCGGTGATCGCTATTGAATTTGGTTAAGATCGGTTGAACCGTTAAAATTTTATGATGTTTTGAATTCTTCAAAAAAATTGACATTACCTATTGTAACTTTTGCAAAACTTAAGATAGCGAGCTCAAATTTTGTATATAAATGAAACAATATTCAGCCATTATATATGTAAAATTTAGTGACGAACGGTATGAAATTTTTGATTTTATGGAATGTTGAATTATTTTTAAAAATATACATTATCACATTCACTTTCGAAAACGCTCTAATAATCACGAAATAACGTAATAACGAAATAGAAAAAGCGAATCCACAACATGTATATTTATCTAATTAAAACAAGGATGCAAAGTAGAACCTTGCACATTGCTTCCTCATTATTTTTCGCGTTTTACAAAGCTTCCTCTATGAGAAAGCCAAAAATTGAATAACATACTTCCTCATAGAGGTCGCTTTGTAAGAAGCGAAAAATAATGAGGAAGTAATGTGCAAGGTTCTACTTTGCATCCTTTTTTTTTTACTTTCGGTGACTTTACTTTGACTACTACGGAATAATAATTTTAACATTTATATTTCATACTGGTTAAATATATGAATGTGCTCTTCTAGCTTTTTGGAATTTTTAGTACTTCGCAGATTTAATATACACAGATAAAAATAATTTGGAATGCCATTTTTCATAAGAAACATGCCCGCTTTGTTAATTCTATACATTGTGCATTTTTATGTATGTCGGGTTTTTTATTTTTTTATTTATAAAGTAAAAAGAAGTTTTTGTTAATTTGTCGAGTTTACAAATATTTCGTTGTAAAATAAGAAGTGATAAGAAAAATGTCTTATCCAAATCACACAAAATAATTAATGAATTAAGAAGAATATTGTGCAAATAACAAAAAATTATTTTGGAAAATGGAAATACAAATTTGTTAGAAAATGATTTTTGTATTTTTCTTGTAGAGCTAGAAATTGAGGAAAAATTTCTATCTAAGTGCAAAAATGTTAACTAATTTATTTTACTATGTAGTACACAGAGTTCTAAGTGCCTAATACTTATAGAAATAATGATGATGATACGATCAGCTCTATAATTATGATTTTATAATAATAACATGTAGCGATTGTAATACGATGATTAAACTTTAGAATGGCTGCAAAAATTATTATTTTTCAATAAAAAGTCACGGTAATCCTTTTGAAAAAATAGAAAAAATAAGTAATGCATTAAGAAAGTAATGCATTACTTATTTCTTCCATTTTTTCCACTATTTCTTGGAGTATTAAAGCGAAATTTAGTATTTTTTTCAGCGATTCAAATGTTTACACTCTATTTTATAATCACTACATATTATTATTATGAAATCATAATTACAAAACAAATTGTACTGTAAACTATATCTCATGAATTAATGGGGATTTACAACTCTGCTATGTAGAATGACTGAACGTGTAGTTGGAGAAAATGAAATCCCATCGTAAGCGTTTAACTATAATTACCTCCAAGCCTCTTTGATCGTATAGAAGCAACAGTTCGGGACGTTCGTCCATTGGGAGTTCCCTCCTTCGATAAGTAGCGTAGGACATTGGCGATGCTCTCGCTAAAGTAATCAGGGCCGATATCGCCAGTAGACTTACGAGGATCATCGTTTGTTTTGCGTTGATAACAATCCCAATCTCGTCTGAAACAATCGAACAGATTACCACAAATTATTATTGGTGAAATGTACAATCGTGCAATTGACTTTATTACAAGAAGAATTTTTTTTAAAGAAAATATAAATAAATAAAAATATATATCATATTATTATTTATCCATTCACAAAAAATATTCTTCAATAAAATATATTATCCTTTATTGAAAGAATTTCTTTTAAACAAAATAAAAATAAATAAGATTATAATATCTCAATAAACTTAGTCAGTGTATTATATCGCCTTAAAATTTTATGTTGAGATCAATAATACGAAAAATTAATCATATTTTTTCAAGAATGCTTCTCGTTTTCGGGTAGATGAAAATTATTATGGTTATCAATCAATTCTTAATTTTATTTTAAAAAAAATCAAATATTTTTTTTTATTTATTTAAAAAAAAAAAATATAATTTAAAAAAATGAAGAAACTTCTTGTTAATTATACCGCATTTTTCGATTTATAGTTCTACAAAAAATATGTATAAATAATTTAAAAAAATTAGAGATATTAAATTATAAAATGACCTAATTTTTTTAATAAGATTTACAAAAAACTACAGTCTAGTTTTTATTGTCTACTTTGAGTAACCTCCCTTCGTGCAACAATACGTTAATATTACGTATATTAGTATTGCATGCATAGTGATATTGATCGAATGGAAAATTAGGGGTGCAGAGAGTTCGCAGACATTTAGACAATATAACCAATTGTATGAGCGGAAACTACAGCGAAATTACCCATGTCCTGGGACATAATGAGTCTCTATAATTATTAATATTTAATCAAAGAACCGGAACTTCCGGGAAACAGATGGGACTGACCTAGTAACTGACCTAGCTCACAATAATATCCTACATGATTTTGTTTTGCACTAATGAATTTACCCATATGAAAATAAAGTGAATGCAAGATTTATAAAAAATGTATCATAGATATAAAGCATTCTTCGTCAATTCAGCCACTTTTTTTCGAACCTTTTTGATTAGTCCCATAATTGGACACATTGTAGTACCACTTGAAATTAATCTCTCCTAATTTTTTCAGATTTTTAAATCCAATATTACGGAAAATGGGCTATTTCTTTAAAGTCAATAAATCTTGAAAAATTAAAGTCATAGAAAAAAATTGTTTCTCCACAAAAGTTGTAGTTTCATGTGAACTTTTAAATGAAATTTTCCAAATAATTTTGTCGCCCCGATAACAATGCTTTTTCGCTAAAATATATAAAGATTATTTAAAAAAAAAAAATGCAATTTTCTTTTGGCTGAAAAAATTACAGAATCTTTGCGCCTATCTATTGATAATATAGAAAAATTGTCAGAGTGCGTCCGATCAAAGTTACGGAATAAACAAATAATTACTTCAGAGTAAAAAAAAATTTGTCCAGATAACATTTTTAAAAAGTCTATAATGGATCAACTATTTTATTTATTTATCATCGCATGGACTACAAGTTTCAAATAAAAGCGTTATTAACATTTTTCTTTTTTTTCGTAACAATTTTTTTTTTACTTTGAACAAATGATGTCTTTACTCCGGAACTTTGATCGGTCCCACTCTGACAATTTTTCTATGTTATCAATAGATAGGCGCAAAGATTCTGTAATTTTTGCAGCCAAAAATAAATTGCATTTTTTGGTTAAAAAAATAATCTTTATATATTTTAGCGAAAAAGCATTGATATCGGGCCGACAAAATTATTTGGAAAATTTCATTGAAAAGTTCACATGAAACTACAACTTTTGTGGAGAAACAATTTTTTTCTATAACTTTAATTTTTCAAGATATATTGACTTTAAAGAAATAGCCCATGGTTCGTAATATTGGATTTAAAAATCTGAAAAAATTAGGAGAGAGTACTTTCAATTGGTACTACAATGTGTCCAATTACGGGACTAATCAAAAAGGTTTGAAAAAAAAGTGGCTGAATTGACGAAGAATGCCTCATATACAAGATATATCATTCCCTAAAATTCTATATGTCAGATATCGTTTCGCATAGGGGAGATAGGGACAAAACGAGCAGGGAGGCAAAACGGACACCTCCATTAAAAATCGGGATTGGGTGCAAAACGGACACCGTTTCAACTTTCGTAAAAACAATTTGTCTCAGATTTTTACGTTTCTTAGACAAGGAAAGTGCGGAAAATACGTCAAATTGTTGTTGAAAAAAAAAATCGATAATTTTCATCAGATCAGAATTTTTTTAACCATCCGTTCAGAACTTATTTTCAAAACTTTGTTGAGCAAGTTACTTTTTCGAAAAATTAGTAATCACATTATTTTTCCGAAAAAAATGTAGTCAAATGAATTTTTTCAAAAAATTTATAATCAAATTAATTCTTAAAAAAAACGTCGGAATATCATAAAGAAATCAATTAGAACGAAATTATCATTTTAAGATTTGGTGCCAATTTTGCACCCCAATACTTATATTTAGCCGAGATGCCTGTTTTGCATCCCTGCACGTTTTATTGATATCACCAACTATTTTCCGAAATTTTCAAGTAAGAAATGTCAGGAAATTGAAAAAAGTCGTTTTCGAAAAAGTTGAAACGATGTCCGTTTTGCCCCTAATTGTCATTTTCAGTCGTGATGCCCGTTTTGGCCCCTGCCTGTTTAATTGATATCACCAACTATTTTCCAAAATTTTCAAGTAAGAAATGTCAGGAAATTGAAAAAAGTCATTTTCGAAAAAGTTGAAACGATGCCCGTTTTGCCCCTAATTGTCATTTTCAGTCGTGATGCCCGTTTTGGCCCCTGCCTGTTTAATTGATATCACTAACTAGTTTCCAAAATTTTCAAGTGAGAAATGTCAGGAAATTGAATAAAGTGGTTTTCGAAAAAGTTGAAACGATGCCCGTTTTGCCCCTAATTGTCATTTTCAGTGGTGATACCCGTTTTGGCCCCGGCCTGTTTAATTGATATTACCAACTATTTTCCAAATCTTTCAAGTAAGAAATGTCAGGAAATTGAAAAAAGTCGTTTTCGAAAAAGTTGAAACGATGCCCGCTTTGCCCCCAATTGTCATTTTCAGGCGTGATGCCCGTTTTGGCCCCTGCCTGTTTAATTGATATCACCAACTATTTTCAAAAATTTTCAAGTAAGAAATGTCAGGAAATTAAAAAAGTCGTTTTCGAAAAAGTTGAAACGATGTCCGTTTTGCCCCCAATTGTCATTTTCAGTCGTGATGCCCGTTTTGGCCCCTGCCTGTTTAATCGATATCACCAACTATTTTCCAAAATTTTCAAGCAAGAAATGTCAGGAAATTGAAAAACGTCGTTTTCGAAAAAGTTGAAACGATGCCCGTTTTGCCCCCAATTGTCATTTTCAGTCGTAATTCCCGTTTTGGCCCCTGCCTGTTTAATTGATATCACCAACTATTTTCCGAAATTTTCAAGTAAGAAATATCAGGAAATTGAAAAAAGTCGTTTTCGAAAAAGTTGAAACGATGCCCGTTTTGCCCCAATTGTCATTTTCAGTCGTGATGCCCGTTTTGGCCCCTGCCTGTTTAATTGATATCAGCAACTATTTTCCAAAATTTTCAAGTAAGAAATGTCAGGAAATTGAAAAAAGTCGTTTTCGAAAAAGTTGAAACGATGCTCGTTTTCCCTCTAATTGTCATTTTCAGTCGTGATGCCCATTTTGGCCCCTGCCTGTTTAATTGATATCACCAACTATTTTCCATAATTTTCAAGTAAGAAATGTCAGGAAATTGAAAAAAGTCGTTTTCGAAAAAGTTGAAACGATGTCCGTTTTGCCCCCAATTGTCATTTTCAGTCGTGATGCCCATTTTGGTCCCTGCCTGTTTAATTGATATCACCAACTATTTTCCAAAATTTTCAAGTAAGAAATGTCAGGAAATTGAAAAAAGTCGTTTTCAAAAAAGTTGAAACGATGCTCGTTTTGCCCCCAATTGTCATTTTCAGTCGTGATGCCCGTTTTGGCCCCTGCCTGTTTAATTGATATCACCAACTATTTTCCAAAATTTTCAAGTAAGAAATGTCAGGAAAATGAAAAAAGTCATTTTCGAAAAAGTTGAAACGTTGCCCGTTTTGCCCCCAATTGTCATTTTCAGTCGTAATGCCCGTTTTGGCCCCTGCCTGTTTAATTGATATCACCAACTATTTTCAAAAATTTTCAAGTAAGAAATGTCAGGAAATTAAAAAAGTCGTTTTCGAAAAAGTTGAAACGATGTCCGTTTTGCCCCCAATTGTCATTTTCAGTCGTGATGCCCGTTTTGGCCCCTGCCTGTTTAATCGATATCACCAACTATTTTCCAAAATTTTCAAGCAAGAAATGTCAGGAAATTGAAAAACGTCGTTTTCGAAAAAGTTGAAACGATGCCCGTTTTGCCCCCAATTGTCATTTTCAGTCATAATTCCCGTTTTGGCCCCTGCCTGTTTAATCGATATCACCAACTATTTTCCAAAATTTTCAAGTAAGAAATGTCAGGAAATTGAAAAAAGTCGTTTTCGAAAAAGTTGAAACGATGCTCGTTTTGCCCCTAACTGTCATTTTCAGTCGTGATGCCCATTTTGGCCCCTGCCTGTTTTATTGATATCACCAACTATTTTCCAAAATTTTAAAGTAAGAAATGTCAGGAAATTGAAAAAAGTCGTTTTCGAAAAAGTTGAAACGATGCCCGTTTTTCCCCTAATTGTAATTTTCAGTCGTGATGCCCGTTTTGTCCCCTGCCTGTTTAATTGATATCACCAACTATTTTCCAAAATTTTCAAGTAAGAAATGTCAGGAAATTGAATAAAGTCGTTTTCGAAAAAGTGGAAACGACGCTCGTTTTGCCCCCAATTGTCATTTTCAGTCGTGATGTCCGTTTTACCCCCATCGCCCCTATATTTATATTCCATGGAGCATGTCCAAAACTGGAAATATGAATCGTGAGTCAATATTTACGATAAAATGTAAAAACCATTTGACAAGCGCTTGTCACAGCAAATAATAGACTTTTGAATGGCCAAACTCTTGTTTCACCACGAATGATGCTCACTGAATTTTTTTGGTAACCCAATCAGTGTAATCCATTGAATAAGAGCCAGTTACGAATTTCCAATTAACTCACCGAACACACAATTAATATCGCATCGCGGGAGAATAATCAATGTTGGGGGAACGCAGCTCTTGCGCTATTTGGACATCCACCAATCAATCAAAAGCCACGATAGATTCACTACTACTACAACCCCTTGAATACGACTCGACACGCTATAATTATTTCTCCTGACATGCGAGTCAAAACGCAAACGATGATGGTGAGTTAACGAGGGTATTACGAAATTTTGGATCCCTTTTCACTAGAAACAAAATGGTACAGCAATCGATAAACTGTTACAAAATTATTATGCAAATTCGTATTATCTATTGTGTAGGATCATATTTTGATGTTCATTAGACCAGTAATTATTTTGCACTAAATCAATTTTATCCACCCGAGTTGTAAATTTCCAGTATTTAGTATCGTAAACATTTATTGTATTATTGTCTCGTTAGTTATTATTTTGCAAAAATAGATTGCAGCTTCAATCGAAAGATGTTCAATTTCTTGAATTTGAACAAACAAAAATAAATTCTCAAATTTCTATGAAGTTTCTTTTGATTGTAATTATTCAAAAGTTGAAATATTTTCTTATAAGCTCCTGTGCTATTTGGAAATCCACCAAGCAATCGAAAAAGACGATAGATTTTGGATCCTTCTAACTACAAACCAAAATGGTGAAACAATCGAAAAATTATTATGCAAATTTGTATTATCTATTGTGCATGATAATATTTTGATGTCTATTATTTCAGTGTACATTATTTATGCCTAAATTTTGGGGATATGCAAATATTTTTCTTAAAAATGATTTTTTTCGTTGCAGTTATTCAAAAGTTTAAACACCTTTATATGAGCTTTGTAGGTTATTATTACGAAATAATATTTATGAAAATTGTTCCACAATGAATTTTTACGTGGAAAAGGAATGAGGTTCATAATTCGCTCACTATGGCAGCCAGAACAAAAATAATGATGGTAAGTTCACGCGGTTTTCCATCCCGTCTCACTCGGGGGCAAATTGCTCTACGGGTCGATCAAGTATTACACAATTATTTTTTCAATTTATATAATATATTATACAGGATAACATAACCGTCTCCTCTGTTTTCATTTTCTTGTTTTGACAAATATTACATTTCACCACAAGCAAATAATGAATTGATATAAATACAATGCACCGAAAAGCTTCAACAGTCAATAAAAGATAATACAATTATTTTATCGATTTGCACGTATTGTCTGTTCTGCAGAAAATAACCGCATTGTTGTTTTTTCTTTTACTCTTGTCAGATGCAATTAGTTTATATTGTACGGAAATTTCCATATTGTATCGAGAATGAATAATTATTATTCTGAATAACTTAAATATCCACGAAAAACATATTTAAATTATCTGATTTATTTTGTGCAAAAGTATATTATTAGATATATGTTATAAATTTTACATGAATTTTTTAATTTACGCAAAACTCTGTTTTTTTTTAAATGCTTTTCAGATCGTACCTGCCAGATATACCACAATATATCCATATATAAAATATATGGAATATATTATAAAATCGTAAGAGGTATGTTTAGTATATGGGGTAAAACACTTCAAGTCGGCCACACGAATTGTTCATTTCAATAAAGAGTTTTCAAATTTGTTGAGGATGTTGGTCTGGCTGAAAACAAAAATTACAAATTTTTTCATTTTTTTTTATCGCATATTTCAGCCGTTACAAAAAACTGAAAATAATAATCGTTAATTTTTCAACGCCAAAACTACAGCTCTCGAAAAAAAAAATCACGCGAACAAAAATTTTAAGGTATTTAACGTTCTTTTCAATAAATTTTTTGCAAAATCCTGCTACTCTGTTTTATGCTATTTTTTAATGGAATAAAATTATAATATTTTTTTTCTCCGAAACTGCGTTCCCGATTCGGCTGAAATTTTGACATTTTGTTCCTTAATATGTCTAGAATCTGAGAAAAAATTGGCGAGATGGGCGACGATTTCATTCCACTGTTACAGCTCTTCAAACGATCGAATACCAGGACAATCTAATGTGTAATTGCTCTGTACATTTTTTGCATCGGATATTTTTCCCTCTTCAATTTTTGGGTTTTTTAATAAATTTATTTTATTGACTCATGGAATTGAAACTTTTTTCCAGATGACACGTCATTCATCATCGTGCTCTTTTCTGATCAATCGAAAATTGGTAAAGCGTGGTGAATGAATGTCTCTTGAGTTCAATATTCACGTGCTTAATGTTACACGACCATCGTTCTGCGTTGTGAACACAAAGTGTGGACGACAGGTACGGGGGAATTTGCCAATTAACCGAATGAAAAAAAAAAATTTTAATTAAAAATAACAAAAAAATAAACAAGTGATGCGGGCTTTAGATTTTTTCTATTGACAGTCTCAACCCTGTTGAATGCAGAGAGAAATTACACATTAGATTACCGTTATGTTTGATCATTCGAAGAGCTGTAACTTCGGAACGAAGTCGCCGCCCATCTCGCCAATTTTTTTTCAGATTCTTAACATATTAAGGAAAAAAATGTAAAAATCTCATCTGAATCGAGAATGCAGTTTCGGAGAAAAAAAAATTGAAATATTATTTAATTGAAAAATAGCATAAAACGGAGTAGGAAAATTTGCAAAAAAAATTGTTGAAAAGAATGTTAGATACCTTGAATTTTTTGTTAACATGATTTTTTTGCGAGAGCCGTAGTTTTGGCGTTAACAAATTAACGATTATTATTTTCAGTTATTTGTAACGGCTGAAATATGCAATAAAAAAATCTGAAAAAATTTGCAATTTTTGTTTTTAGCCAGACTAACATCCTCAAGAAATTTGAAAACTTTTTATTGAAATGAAATATTCGTATGGCCGCCTTGACGTGTTTTACCCCATATGTTAAAATATACTTTCGCTTATACTTTTTTCCCATATAGCATAAGTCTTGTCCATTTATTTGTGCGTCGGAATAACGTTACAAAATTATTATATAAATGTTCCACACGAGAATATCGTGGAATGAGAAAGAATTATTCATAGGAAGGAGTACAATTGTATTAGTGACTTTGTGTTAATATTGGATTCATTCTGCTTTCAATAATTTTTTTTATTGTACATGCATTTCGCGATGTACCGAGAAATCCGGTACATTTGTACCAACCATATATCTGCATTCTTTTCATTTACGTCGCTATTGGAAGTTTCCACAAACGTGAGCAGAATCGTTCTACAGTAGCCTTCGTCTATAATTATGTCTCTATGGTATTGTGTTATATTATGTACCAAACATCCCTTATGAGCCGGAATAATGTTGACGAAGAATAGCAAATTGCTCTTCACGGGTAAAGTATTACACACTATGAATATGCCGTATCTTATTCAAATGCAGCAGCGGCTGCTATAGATTTTCATGATCTCACGATTTTTTGTTCATCCGTACGAAAGCGCGTTGATTAATTATCTTATTATTTGCTAATGCAGAAAAATTTAATCAAAAGTTCGAACACAATTAGAGAAGAATTCCAATATTTTCTGGTACCCAGTAATAAAAATAAATTGAACCTCTTGCACTTTTAACAAAAATAAATATCCATAATAGTATTATAGAAATTTTCAATCATTTTCTAGTTTTATAAAAAAAAAAATAATATAATTTTGCTTCCTCATAAAGGAAAGCAAGCAAGGAAAGCTTTGTTTTCGTGAAATTTTTTTTTTCGAGATTTCCATGTCAGTACACTCAAAATGATCCAAAACGTCGAGAAAAGTGATTTAGAAAAAATGTCTGTATCTGTGTATGTGTGTGTGTGTGTGTGTGTGTGTATGTGTATGTATGTTACACGCTCAAAAAATGTAAACCTGATAACTCGGGAACGCCTCGAGATATAGAGCTGAAATTTACACCATAGATAGAGGGGTCAATCCTCATCATTCATACAAATTTTTGTTAAAATCCCCATGATCGTTAAATTTTTACGCGGTTTTGAATTTTCTCAATAATGTCTGTTAACGCGATAACTCTTTTAATTTTCGAGATATTAAGTTTAAAATTGGTATGTATGTGAGCTTTCATACAGCGGCGATCCCTATTAAATTTGCTTGAGATCGGTTGAAACGTTAACATTTTATGAGATTCTGATTTTTTGAATTTTTTGATTTTTTTTCTGCGATGCGAATTTCATCAAATATCGAGCTGGGAGTGCCAGATTCATAATTAACGGAAAAATACGGGAGATATAGCTCAAAAATATTGAACGATATCATATTTTCATAGCGATGTTGTACAGTCTATATTGCGAAAAATAGTGATTTATGTCGTATAAACTAGCCATATCCTTGCTTCCCAATGAAATATCGGAAAACCCCGGTTTCTATCGTGTTCTACAAAAAAAAAAACAGAGAAGATAGAGTATTCGAGGTAGTTTCCGGACCATTTGTCCTTATTATATTTTCACAAAGCGGGAGTGTGCACTCATTTATTTACACTGTTAAAAAAATCTGTATTAAAATTAATACAAAAGTGTTGGAAGTTTTTTTGCAGATACCGTATATGAAATTTTGTATACATGTATATATGAAAAAATCATAACATTTAGAGAAATATAAAAATTCAACGTTATTAAGATTTAATTAATGTCAATATGATCATATGCATAAACTGTGCATTAAATTTCATAAACATGTATGAAGAATTTTCATATGAGCGGTATCTGAAAACTTAAGCACATATGTGTTGGAAATTTGAAGTGGACATAAAAACAATTTAAAAAAATAGAAATATTATTCGGACATTATTTTTTCAAACAAATTATGTCATCAGAAATTGTTGGGTATTGGTTTTCGCCACAGAAAATCTTTCGCTTACACTGGGGTTTGAACCTACGACCTACCTACCTAAGTACCTAACAACGCACGCACGCTACCAACTATGCTATCAACGACTTAGTAATTTTGGATATCTAAATGGCATAAGAGTTGTATAACTATTATTCTCTCAAGCATACTTATAATTGACATAAAAAAATATTCAATTGATTGCAATCAGAGCGCGAGGTGGGTTGAAAATATTTTCAAGTGAACATAATTTTTGGACGAACGGAATCTTTTTTTCACGAGGAAGCTCAGGTATCCGGATTTTCGAAAAAATTATGTCCACAGACCTGTTAAGTTCTGGCAAGAAACATAAATTTGCCGCAATAGCAGCGCGAGATGCTCCAGTGTTTAAAGAAAATCGATTTTGGAAATCTCAAGTAACTTATCAGAAGTCGATGCTAAATAATAAGTGTTAGCGATCTAGTGCGGGTTTTTTTTCGTTATTCGAAAATGTGTATTAAATTTAAAATCAATCACTAAAAATCCAAAAATTCATGTTGGATTTCATGTACTAATATAGTAATGATTGATTTAGTAACCATGTGTGATAATTTTATATCACCGGATTGGTAAAATCCATACACGCATATTAAATTTACTGTGCATCTGTATTAATGTTTATTTTCTATACCGAGTTTTGTAAATTTCTCACACGTTTGTGTTGCAAAAACACAAACATTTTGCAAAAAGTAGTACACCTATGTGGACAAAACTGCAAATACTTTGACGGGTATTTTTCAACATTAGTAACTGAAATTTTGATAACTTTGATATTAAATTTAATGCGACAATTTGTATTAAATTTCAAATAGGGCATTAAAATTCCTAAAATGCATGTTGATTTTCATGTACTGATTTAGTAATTATTGATTTTATAATCATGTATAGAAATTTCTATCACCGGATTATCGAAATTCATTAATCTGTATTAAATTTATTATGCAAACATATTAATTTCGATTTCCTATACCAAGTTTTACAAAATTCATACACGTTTGTATAGGAAAAACTCGAACATTTTTTACAGTGTATTTAAAACAAGGATGGAAAGTAGAACCTTGCACATTGCTTCCTCATTATATTTCGCTTTTTACAAAGGTTCCTCTATGAGGAAGCCAAAATCAATTACCATACTTCCTCTTAGAGGTTGCTTTGTAAAAAGCGAAATATAATGAGGAAGCAATGTGCAAGGTTCTACTTTGCATCCTTTTTTAAACTAGAATCGTTTAAATGAAAAAATGCCTTTGCAACTGGTTTGACATATCCTAGTACGTTTTTCCATAAACACCCATAGAAACGTCTTATTAATTTTACATAATTTGTTCTCGATTTATAGTTTAACAAAAAAATATTTGGGAGTTTCCACAAAAGTGAGCAGAACCGTTCGTATCTTCGTGTACAGCTATATATATATGGTATTGTGTTATATCATGTACCAAACATCCCTTATGTGCTGGAATTATGTCGACGAAGAATAGCAAACTGCTCTTCACGGGTAAAGTATTACACACTATGAATGTGCTGTACCTTATTCAAATGCAGCAGCAGCAGCTGCTATAGATTTTCATGTTCTCGCGGTACTCAAGGATTTCCATTGCCTGATGCTCCATACTACATCTTCGGCCTAACAGAAGGATTCACACAAACGACTCAGTGTAATGTGTGCGAACTTCTCATCCATCATTCTTCACTGCCAGGACGAAATTTAAGCCTACGAAGATCGACTCGAAGCCTCGATTGTGTTTACCTATTGACTCCTCGAACGGAGATCGAACCCTTGATTTTTGTTTCTTTATATAAGAAGCTTTGCATTAATGAAAAAAAAAAGAATATCAAATTTTCAGTGTCCTGAAAATATTTGAAAGTGACGGAAAAATAAGAATGGATATGAGTATCGTGGGTTAGCAAAAATCAAACTGCAATATTTTATTTATAGTGCAATTATTTTTATATGAAATATTATATTTATCGTACAATTTCATGATTGTCAATTCATTTTTAGTTTTCTCTAAAACGTGTGAGAAAAAAATTGTAATTTAATGGAAATTTGCAATTTTTCGAACCAAATTTGTAATAAAAAATGACATTGAAATTTTACTTTCTGAAAATCAACCACAACTTAAGCCAAGTACGTAAGTAGAATGAGAAAAATTCGGAGGTCCATAAATTCCAAATTAATCACGATAAAAATTTATTCATTTAGCTGAAAGGAATTTCTGCTCGTCGCCAAAACGATTTTTTAATATACTTTTATTCTCTCCTCTTCTCAATAGTCATTTTTCCCATTAACATTCCATTTCCATCTAATCGTTAATGACAAATCGTTTCCACAGTCTCCAAGGCAAGTTGAGACCCTCCCTGAATTTTTTTTGATGCTTTAAGATGTGTCCCCATTTCATAAAAATAATTTCCATGAAATTGTATGGTGAGGTCTTTTGCTTAACCTCTCAAGTTTGAAGTAGCTAAGTTTTATTGAAAATTTTTCTTTATCTAACTACTCAACACTTTTCTCTCACAGTATTAAAAAAATCGATTTTTTTTTTCATTTTGATACCTAAATAAAAAAATACACATATATAATTTGGTACGAAAAACTTTTCTCAGAATTCATTACTATTAGAAAATTTTATCCAGTATTCCAAAATAAAAATTGAAGAATATATTTTTTTTAATACCTGTTTTACCGATGTGCGTAATATGGTACACTGGATATTACACTGTTAGAAATTTTGATATGAAAATTAATATAAAGTATTGGTAGTTTTTTTGCGGATCCGCGTATATTAAATTTAATACACAAATGTTAATTAATATACAAATAAATTGTTGTAAAATTAATATACAGTATACTAAATACTTCATAAAACTTGTGTTTATAATATAATTATTGGAATTTTACGACGTATCTGTTCTTTTTCAGATACAGTATATTAAATTTCATTTAATATACTGTATCTTTTTCAGATACAGTATATTAAATTTCATTTAATATACTGTATCTGAAAAAGAACTTAAAATACATATATTAATTTTCAAAATATTTTTAACAGTGTAGATGATTTCATTATTATTATCAAATAATCTTTTAATTGTTATTAAAGGATTTGATTATTAAAAACAGCTTTATCGCCTGAAATGAACATTTTGTAAACAGGAATAACAAAATTTCATTTTTTTTCTTTTTTTATTTTTCTCTAAGGGTCTTGGACGGTGTGAAGGGCTATGAATGAAGCTACGTAATGATTTCCACGAGTTATATCTGCGCCCACCACCGGTTTTCCCCAAACGACAATAATCGCGTATCGCACAGGTTCATTAACACGGGCGTTTAATTTGTTTCGCGTAATTTACGACTCGGAGCTTTCGCTCACGGGCTCCTATACCGTTGGGCTTTTCCAATTACCACAGTGAGGTGCGAAGGGTGACGAGAAAACGAGCCCCTGAGAATATTGTCCCACCCTCTCAGAGACACGATATTCTTACTCACTTTTCTCGTCACACCCTCGCTCACGAAATGCTCTTGCGGTCGCTTCATTCAACTCAGGTACGTTTCAAAAAATTCCCAGCGCACCTGAATTGATTAAAGAAAATCCACAGTCCTGTCTGCACAGTGGAACCTCGCACAACTTATCTAATAGTATATTTATTGGGATCCTGGAATATTAAATAATTAAATGAAAAAAATAGAATGCAAAGTAGAACCTTGCACATTCTTTTTCGCTTTTTACAAAACCGCGTCTATGAGGAAGTTTCTTTATTTTATTTTTGGCGTCCTCATAGAGGAAACTTTGCGAAAGATGAAAATTATTGACGATGTTGATGATTTCTGACGTTTTACGAAATTCAGAGCGACACCAATTAATTTGTTAAAAAATTCAAAATCACGTAAAATCCAAACCGTTTGACCGATCATCACTAAATTTGGTACGTAGCACGGCGGAATGTGATTCTTCCTGTGCAGAAAATTTCAGTCGATTGGTTGAAATTTTACCTGAAATAGAGCAAAACGAAAATTTTTCGAAAACTTCAGAATCTCATAAAAAACCGAGCCGCTTTACCGATTTGGCCCAAATTCAATACCAAAGATCGTATCACTTTGTTCGATTTTAATACGAAGTTTCAGCCCGATAGCTAAAAATTCGTTCGAGCTAGAGTATTTACGTACTTTTTTCGAAATTTCAAAATTCTTATAAAAATAAAATGCGTTAAGCGGTTTTTGTAAAATTTATACCAATTGAAGATTAGCCAGTACTGTACACGTTGTTTAAATTTTAGCTGATTCGGTCGAATACTTTATAAGTTACAGTTATATGAATGTTTGGCCTTTCATCACACACATACATACATCCGGAAAATGTTTCTACACCACTTTTCTCGACGTTTCAGAACATTTTAAACGTTTTGACATAAAAATCTCGAAAAAATGTTTTTTCATGAAAACAAAGCTTCCTCTATGAGGCAGCGAACAGAGTACAGAAATCAAATCTTAAACTAAATGAGACGAGACATGAAAGAAAATGAGAGGTCTTCAAATAAAGATAAAGTTTCGGATCGAGATCGGGATACGGAGACATTTAAGCTAAAAGGGAGAAATAAATCGGATACGCGAAATGTTCGGGCATTTTACACTCTCCCGTGGAGTCGTTCAAAATGCTTAGCGTTTTGATGGGACATGCTCCTCCGTTTAACGATATAAGCTAGGTGAAGCGAGATTCTACTGTATGCACTTCGAAACGTGCAATATCTTTCATCGTGCTTGCGGAATCCTTAAAGTGTTCATTGCCAACGGTCTTGGAGACTATCAAAACGATTTAAAATTAACGATCAGATGAAAATGGAATGTCAATGACAAAATGACCATTAAGAAGAGAAGTGAATAAAAAATCCATTTCTAAAAAAAATTTCGTCCTTGTTCGCGAAATGCCACTTCGTTTTGACGTCAGGCATGTCTTAAAAAAATTCCCAGCGCATCTGAATTGATTAAAGGAAGCATACAATCTTGTCTGTACAGTGAAACCTCGCACAGCTTAGCTAATACGGATACATGCAAGCTAAAAGGGAGAATCCAATCAGGTACGCAAAATGTTCGGGCATCTCACACACTGAAAGAAAAGATTAGTTGCCATAACCAAAAAATGAGTTGACACAACCGATCGATTATTCTATTTCCCTTGCAACTCAAATACTACCTGTGCAGAAATTAGTTCCGGCAGCCGCGATTAAATAAGGGGCCTTTTTAGGTATAAACGTGGCATCCACAATAGGGAATCTACTCTAGAACCCTACTAGACTCAACAGAGGCGGCCACGACAAACTTCGGGGCCTAATCAGGCTTAAATGTGGAACCCTCACTAGAGTCGCCCATATTGAGCTTCTAAAGGGTAGTACTTTCAAGCGTGACGAGCCTAGTAGGGCCCCTACTACAATTAGGGCAATCTAGAAAGGACCAAGTTGGAGCCCGAACTATATTTCTGCACGGGTAGTGCCAACGATTCGAATGGTAATACCGACGATTCAAATGGTAGTCCCAACTATTCGAGAGGTAGTCCCAACGATTGAATTGGTTAACCTCACTAATCTCGCGAGAACTAATCGTGAAGGCGTGGTAAAATATGGCATTAGCAAGTTATTGCGTGTCAGAACCAACCGATTGGTAATGCCAACTAACCGATTGATGTCAACCAACCGATTGGTGGCGCCAACTAACCGATTGATGTCAACCAACCTACTGGTGGCGCCAACTAACCGATTGGTAGTGCCAACCAACCGATTGGTGGCGCCAACTAACCGATTGGTAGTGCCAACCAACCGATTGGTGGCGCCAACTAACCGATTGGTAGTGCCAACCAACCATTGGTAATGCCAACCAAACTACATCTAACGTTCCAAGCATTTAAAGGTTAGTTTTCTCAACTAACCCGTTTTCTCCGTGAATAGTTGAGGTCACTATTCGATATGGTTAAGGCAACTAATTTTTGAAACATTGTGCACAGAAAATGGGAAACGGAGTTGTCACAACCAAACATTTCTTTCCGTGCACTCTCTCGCGGATTCGTTCAAAATGCTTAGCGTTTTGATTGGTCATGAACCTCCGATGTAAGCTATGTGAAGGTAAGCTATCCGAGGTTCTACTGTATACATTTCAAAACGTGCAATATCTTTCATCATGCTTGCGGAACCCTTAAAGTGTTCATTGCCAACGACTTTGTACACTGTGGAAACGATTTGTCATAAACTCTTAAATAAAATGTAATGTCAATGGTAAAAATGACGATTAAAAAGAGAAGTGGATAAAAAATATATAAAAATATCGTTTTTCGGACGACCAGAAATTTCTTTCAGCTTAATTAATTAATTTTTATCTTAATTACTTTTGAATTTACTGGACCGCCGATTTTTTCTCATTCTAACACGTAGCAGCAGTTGGCTTAAGTTGTGGCTGATTTACAGGGAGTAAAAATTCCAATGTCATTTCCCATTAAGAATTTAGTAACGATCTCTTTGAAAACCTGCAAAATTCCATTAAATTTTGCACACGTACATAAAAACGTTTAACGATATTAAGTATCAAATTTAGTAAAAATCGACGGCAGCGTTCGAATTTGACATAACACTGAGCTTTTATTCGAAAGTTATTGAATATATTATTTAAAACAAGTTTGAAAAATCGGGCCTTGCACATTACTTCATAATTCTCTACCTTTTCCAAAGCTTCCTCTGAGAGGAATCTGAATTTGATCAATATCATTCCTCGTAGCTTTTAGAAAAGTGGACAATGAAGAACAATGTGCAAGGTCCAGCTTTGAAATTTGTTTTGATATCCTTACAAAAAGAAAATATGAACGTGAATGAATTTTGCGAAATAAAAAATTGTTCCGTCTATATTGTTTAATTTCGGCAATTGTTTTATGGCTATCGTAACTATAATAAATAGTCGTATAAACTTAAAATGAATTGCTCTCACTTTATAATTACCGACGACAACATTTTCTTTGAATGCAGACCCTAAAAATCACGACAAGTTTTAGAACAACCGAAAAATAACTGAAAAATTGTTCAAATAACCGTGAAATGACTGACTTCTTTTTTACCCTTTTAGTGACTCTGAATTTGTCAGAACAACCTTAGAAATGACCGTCGAAAAATTAGTGACTCACAGAAATTGTCAGAATAACCGCAGAAATGACCGTCGAAAAATTAGTGACTCTCAGAATTTGTCAGAATAACCATAGAAATGACCGTCGAAATATTGGTACGATTATTCTAACAAATTCCGAGTCACCAAAGTTGTCAGAAACAACTCAGTCATTTCACGGTTATTTCGATATATTTTTTAACACTGTAAAAAAAATCCGCTTGAAATTTAGTGTAATTTTACCGGAAGTTTATATTCATAAACTAGTATATTAAATTTAGTATACAAGTGTAATGTAAAATTAATGTATGCTATAGCACATTCAATAATTTACTTTAATTTTACAGTAAAAGTACATGAATTTTATACAACAATCGTAAATTAATTTTCGATGACGAGTTTATGAATAAAAACTTCCAATCTTTTCCAACAGTGAAGTTACCGTGATTGTTAGGGTATAAAGAGAATTACTTAAAAGCATATATGTTACAATAATATATATTTAAACAGCATCCATAAAAGCTCTTAGATTGCACGTGTCTCACGTTTCTGTTACCACCGCAAGTATCGAATATTTCACATAATAATAATAATAATGACGCATCGAACATTCATTATGCAGCGCACCTTATTAGCATGAATCCTCGGACGCCAGTAGGACGAAAGCTTGTCTACATGTTACGTTAATAATAGAGGTAGAGAAGCTTTCCGGCCATGCGAAACGTTATATAGGTAGAGGGATGATGAGAATCTCATTGTACGCAGAGCTTTCACTCGGCTGCTGGCCAAGAGCATCATTGATGAGCTCTCGTCGAAGTTCAAGATCGAATGTGCTCGCGGACGCATGAATATAACGCACGTAAGAGAGCATAGAACAGAGCTAGGGCGAAGTTAGAGCCTTTTACAGCTTCAGCTTTAAGCTTTCACAGCACAACGAGGATGAGATTAATTATAATGTGCAAAAAAAAAAAAAAAAAAACGCGCGTCAGGATGAAGTCAGGACCATATCTACGTCACCTTGAGAATGTACTTTATTTTTTCGCTTCGCGAGAGATTATTCGCGAGTGCTTGCTGACGCGCGAGCGCGAGAGATGTACAGCTCTATCTCGGTACTTGAAACCAGAGTTGTAAATCCTTAATTCTTTTAGAAATAAAATTGATGGTACAATTGGGTTTGTGATTATAATTTTGTTACAACTTCCTGCGTAGAAAAAAAGAATCTCGCCGAGATTCTTTTTAAATCTATCTGAGAATCTCGCTGAGATTTTAGAGAATCTCGGCCAGCTTCTTACTGAGATTCTTTAGGGGTTCTCCGAAAATAAAAAGAATCTCTATCAGAATATTGCCGAGATTCTCTAGAATCTCAGCGAGATACTGATAGAGATTCTTTAGTGGGTAGCTGGAAATAAAAAGAATCTCTATCAGTATCTCGCTGGGATTCCAAAGAATCTCTAATGGGTCTCTAATGAGATTCTTTAATGGGTAGCTGGAAATAAAAAGAATCTCTATCAGAATCTCGCCAGCTTCTTAGCGAGATTCTTCTCATTTTCATTTTCATTGAAAATGAAAAAAATCTATATAAAATAGATCTTTATGAATATTTTAATATTGCCAACACTTATTTGTTAGTACATCAACGAAGGTTAGACCCCTCGTGTGTAGCCGAACTCAGAAAAGCTTTCCAGTCTTATATATACACTGGGGCTTCAAGTCACTTGCGAGAAACGCTTCGTTCCTTCGCCATCTAACGGAGTATTGTCCACCAGTGTTTCGTATGATGTAACTAGGTGGCGAACGGATGGAGCGTTTCTCGCAAGTGGTTTGAAGCCTCAGCGTATATATAAGACTGGAAAGCTTTTCTGAGTTCGATTACACACGAGGGGTTCAACCTTTGTTGACGTACTAACTAGTTAGTGTTAGCAGTCCTTCAATATTCGTAAAGATCTTTTTTTATATCGATTCATTTCATTTTCAATGAAAATGAAAAGAATCTCGCTGGGCGAGATTCTGATAGAGATTCTTTTTATTTCCAGCTACCACTAACGAATCTCGCTAAAAAGCTGATCGAGATTCTCTAGAATCTCAGCGAGATTCTCAGATAGATTTTAAAAGAATCTCGGTTCGGCGCGCAACCGTGAGTCTCGCTGAGATTCTTAAATAAGAATCTCGCTGAGAATCTTCTTAAGAATCTCGGCCAGATTCTTTTTTCTACGCGGGTTGGAACAATTATAATATGATGTGTAATGTTTTGAATAGAGGGAAAAAATATGAATTTCCCATAAAATGTTAATGTGATTTTATTGAAAAATGAAGAAATACAAGGAAACAACAACATGTTATTGGGATAACCAAGTTACTGGTATGGGCCAGTTGATTAATTGGTTATACGAACCATGAATTTGGTAGTCGTAAACAATATCTTGGTTGATCGAACGAATTAATCATCTGGCACATATTTAACCAGTAACTTGGTAATCGCACTAATAACAATGCTAATTTAATTTAAATTATTAAATCCCTCATGCTGGACATTTTCTTTCCAAACTGGAGTGAAGTCTAGAGTTTGACTTTAATTTTAATAAAAAATAATTCTGTTGGCTCAACGTGAGGTAATATTTAATAATAATTGAAGTAAATACATTACTGAAATTTAATTAAATTATTTATTAGATTGCTATTATTATTTAAGTAATACATTTAATTTGATCATTATGAAATTGTATCAGATGGAGAGGTCTCAATTTAAGGGGAGGGAGTCAGGTCAAAAAAATTGATTTTGAAAATTCAATATCATCCAAATCCTAATGCATATAAAAATGCCCAACGCACTATATTGTTGATACTCGATTAAAGGATTTTTTACTGTAGTCTGACTTGCGTATGCTTTTAAATATTATCTTAAGCAAAGATCTTAGGTTTTCCATTCTGCGTATGATTCAGATCAAACTACTAGGCAGATTGGAATGGTTGACGTCTCATTTTCTTCTTCATGAAAAGATACACCGGCTAAATGGAGCAAATATTAATAAAATGTAATATTTTTTAAGTAACATAATTATTAACAAATAAATGTTATGCTATTTTCTAAATCAGTGATTAACTTTGCTTTCAGAATGAAAAAAAATAGTTTGCTCCATTTAGCCGGTGTATCTTTTCATGAAGAAGAAAATGAGATGTCAATGATTCCAATCTGCCTAGTAGTTTGGTCTGAATCATGCGCAGAATGGAAAACCTAAGAACTTTGCTTAAGATAATATTGAAAAGCATATGCAAGTCCGACGACGGTAAAAAATTCTTTCATCCAGCACCAACAATACAGTGCATTGGGCATTTTTATATGCAATAGGATTTGGATGATATTGAATTTTCAAAATCAATTTTTTTAACCTGACTCCCTCCCCTTAAATTAGAGTAAAACTTGAGATTACTCGGTAATTTCGAAATTTAAAAAAATCCAACGTGAGCTGATGATTGTTTAAAAATCTAATTTAACATTTTTATAATTAAAAATTATTAGCCTGCTGTGATTAAATTACATTGAATTGGCAAATGCAGTCAACATATATATAGCTATATATATGCTAAGTTCCTAAAGTGGAAGATGAAACATGGAAACACGGAAGATTCAGTCTTGGTACTCAAAATCATATTAAAACGCCCACGCAGGAGTTTTGCAGGCTCCTGTAAAAATATGATCCTCAAATACCGAGATGTAATCCAATTTAATTTAGTGGTACGAACCGACGATACTAAAATTGTTTTTTATTAAGTACAGTCTCAAATATGACTAGCAGAATTCATAATATACTATAACCACGTTTTTTCAATATTCAAAGGTGGCTAAAATGTTTCAATTAAATTACACTATAAATGTATACAATATATCATTTACTCATAAATTGACGCATATTGATGTACGTACACAAACATCCGAGTAAATACTATTATTATTTAAAACAAATTATCTGTTAATACAAGTTAGGGGAGATGGGGGCAAAACGGGCATCTCCATTAAAAATCGGGATTGGGGGCAAAACGGGCACCGTCTCAACTTCCATAAAAACGATTTGTCTCAGTTATTTACGTTCCTTAGATAATGAAAGTGCGGAAAATCCGTCAAATTGGTGATGAAAAAAAAATCGATAATTTTCATCAGATCAGAATTTTTTTAACCATCCGTTCAGAACTTTTTTTCGAGAGTTTGTTGAGCAAATTACGTTTTCGAAAAATTTTTAATTACATTATTTTTCCGAAAAAAATGTAGTCAAATGAATTTTTTCAAAAAATTTATAATCAAATTAATTCTTCAAAAAAAAAAAAAAACGTCGGAATATCATAAAGAAATCAATTAGAACTAAATTATCATTTTAAGATTTGTTGCCAATTTTGCCCAAAATATTTATATTTAGCCGAAATGCCTGCTTTGCCTCCCCGCCCGTTTTATTGATATCACCAACTATTTTCCGAAATTTTCAAGTAAGAAATGTCAGGAAATTGAAAAAAGTCGTTTTCGAAAAAGTTGAAACGATGCCCGTTTTGCACCCAATTGTCATTTTCAGTCGTGATGCTCGTTTTAGCCCCTGCCCGTTTTATTGATATCACCAACTATTTTCCGAAATTTTCAAGTAAGAAATGTCAGGAAATTGAAAAAAGTCGTTTTCGAAAAAGTAGAAACGAAGCCCGTTTTGCACCCAATAGTCATTTTCAGTCGTGATGACCGTTTTGCCCCCCTGCCCGTTTTGCTCCCATCTCCTCTACTGTTTTTTTCTAAATGTGAAGTATAAACCGAACTGTTAAATATCGCCAAGTACATAACTGAATATTGAACGCATTGCATAGTATAGAAAGCAAGTTATTTGATAGAGCAACTCAAACCAACATCTAAACGTCATCGTGGAGTGTCAATAAATCGATTTTTTGATTGACCTTTTAATTCTGATAAAGACTGATAAGCTTTAGGCAATCCCCCAGACAGGATCACCCTAAAACATGTTACCGAATGACCTACACGTTCCTAGCATTTTTTTCCACGCCAAAAGCCAGATAATCTAACCTTTCTATCAATTTTCGCCCACGCGACGTTATTTCACAACAGTGATGCACGATTTTCGACAAATCCTTTAAAAATGTAGTAAAATACAACTAAGTCTGATTATTGCAAAATCAAAGAGACGCAATTTAACTAAAATTAATTATTATAAAATATGAATTAAAAAATGAATTAAAATAAATAAAAAATCTCAAACGAAACTAGCGGAATTTATACAAATTTAAATTACAGTCTAACTTGACTACATTAAAAGATGTTCAAAATGAGGCAATTATTTAAATAATAAATTCAATGAAATTAGAATGGCACTCGAAAGAGCAACACAATTCAAAAACTAAACGTCACCATGCTAAGTAAATATCGATTCTTTTTATCTCCCTTTTAATTCAGATAACGGCAAGCTTCACGCAATCTCCTAAGCGGTACTCGAGTCTCACAAAAGCACATTAGCGAATGACCCTCACGTTACTAACATTTTTCCCACGACAATAGCCAGATAATCTATGATTTTTTATAATTCTTCGCCCACGTTACTTTATTTCACAAAACCGATGCTCGAGTTTCTTTAAATCCTTACAAAAACGTATGTTAAAGTGCCGAGACGTAATTCAACTAAATTTGATTAATATAAACTCCAAACTCAAATGGGAATAAAAAAATTAAAGAAATAAATCTTAAATGAGTCTAGTGAAATTCATTACAATTAAAATTACAGTCGAATATGACTATATTAAAAGGTGTACAAAATGTGGCGATTAATTAAATAATAAATTCAACGAAATTAGAATAGCGCTTGATGGGGCTGCCTCAATAATAATATAAAAAATAATCGAGAATCCTTCGAAATTGTCGTAATCAAATTGAAACGATTATTTGTAAATAGTTGATATGTTTAGTGCGGATTTGACTTCATTTTTACGATAATTAGGTTAGGAAACGTCATTTGGCCCGGTATCGTGCACTTTGACCTTGGTTCAATTAAACATTATTCCGGAGACTTCACCTTTTTTCATGATGCATCAAGTCCTAAATGATTTGCGAATCCGTAGTACTTTTTATTTTTTCTCTATCTTTGATCTAAGTATGTTAATTTTCGATTTAAAGATAAATTTTTTCAGCCCTCCCGTGTGCACCGTGTAAAAAGATCGATTTTCAAGTTTAAATTGTTCATTCAAATGCTCGGTAAAAGCCTTCAAGATTTTGTGCAAGTAAAATTGAATAGCTAAATTACAACATGTCAAAAATTCATGCATATGAGTTTGGATTGCCTTCGCGATAGAACTACCTTAATTCAAAAGCCAAACGTCATCATACAGAATAAATAAATCGATTCTTTTTATCTCCCTTTCAATTCTGATAACACGGAAAAAAAAGATTAGTTACCATAACCAAGAAATGAGTTGAGACAACCAATCGATGATTCTATTTATTTTACAACTCAAATGGTAATACCAACTATTCGAATGGTAATACCGACGATTCGAATGATAATACCGACGATTCGAATGGTAGTTCCAACGATTCGAATGGTAGTTCCAACGATTAGATTACTTAACCTAACTTAATCTCGCGAGAACTAATCGTGAATATAGTTGAGGTTACTATTCGATATGGTTGAGGCAACTAATTTTTTAGACATCGTGTACAGCAAATCGAAAACGTAGTTGCAACAACCAAACATTTCTTTCCGTGAACGATAAGCTTTAGGCAATCTCCTAAGCGGCACTCGAGGCTCGCAAAAACATGTTGGCGAATGACCCTCACGTTACGCAGTAAACACAAAATATTGTTATGTTGCTGAGGTGGGACTCCGTGTTTTTCACTACTGTGTCGACAACTGAACGGACGGACGCACGAGTGAAACTGGCGTTGTTATGTCGAGAATTCGAGATTGCGCAGCCAACTTCAAATGCGATAACAGTGCGTGAGCGAAACATAACCTTATTCATAATATTATAAAAGGTTATGAAATATAATAAATTGTGCAGTGATAGTGTAAAGCGTGAGAAATAAACCGAAAATGTAGAAAGTCGCGGCGAAAAATAAATTATTATTATATTTCATAACCTTTTATAATATTATGAATAAGGTTATGTTTCTTGAACTGATTTGAAGTTGGCTGCGCAATCTCGAATTCTCGACACAACAGTATCAATTTTACTCGTGCGTCCGTCCGTTCCGTTGTCGACACAGTAGTGAAAATCTCGGAGTCTCACCCCTGTTCAGTTACAATTTCCTACTCAGTAACGTAACTGTTACATAACACCGTTGTTATGTTACAGTAACATTGCTGAGTAGGAAACTGTAATTGAACAGCAACATAACAATATTTTGTGTTTACTGGGTACTAACATTATTCCCACGACAATAGCCAGATAATCTATGATTTTTATAATTCTTCGCCCACGTGACTTTATTTCACAAAACCGATGTTCAAGTTTCTTTAAATCCTTAAAAAAATGTTAAATACCGAGACGTAATTCACTAAATTTGATTATTATAAACTACAATCTCAAATGGAATCTATTACAATTAAAATTACCGTCGAATATGACTATATTAAAAGGTGTTCCAAGTAGCGCAAAGAAGAAGTATGAAGAGAGTAACAGAATGGTATAAAATGGATAGTATAATTTTAGTATAATGTCAGTATTAATTGGTCCAATACGTCATACACTTAATACTTTCCATTTAATACTGTTTCACAATTTTTTTGCACGAACAATTAGGTGATTAATTAAACAATAGGGTGGGGGGTCAAAATAGCGAATGATCAAAATGGCGAATGGTTGAAATAGCGAATTTCATAATGATGACCATTCTAGACTCAGACGTTTCTTATTTTGAAATTTGCTATTTTAACCATTCGCTATTTTGGTTATTCGCTATTTTGAACCTCACCCAAATAATAACACTCGATAGATCAACTGAATTCAAAAGCTAAACGTCATCATGCATAGTCAATAAATCGTTATCTCCCTTTTAATTCTGATAACGATAAGCTTCACGTAATCTCCTAAGCGGTACTCGAGTCTCACAAAAAACACGTTAGCAAATGGTCCTTCCGTTACTAACATTTTTTCCCACGACAATAGTCAGATAATCTATAGGTTTTTATTACCCTTTTGCGAACAACAGATGGAGCGTAAGCTTTTCGAGAGTACCGTGCCTGATGTGTGATGGCAACTGAGCATAAGCAGTGTAATAGCTGTATACAAGTCGAGGATTGCCTCATTCTGCGATCTTTTTACGTGAGATGCAATTACGTAGAGCGCCACTCTTATCGCGGTCCACCAAATGGTGAAAAGCGTTGGCGCAACACTCCAGCAAGAGAATACTTCACTTCAATGTTTCTGTACTCCGTGCAACCTCCTCCTATCTCTAATCGCCACTCGAGTCGAGCCCCAGGCTTCTCAGGGGGCACAAACTCACTTGTATAGTTTCAGCTCATGAACAACTTTGAGATCTTACAAAAACGATAAACTCCGACCGGTACACGACGCCTAAGCAGGAAGTTTGGCTTTAAAGCTCTCGAGGAGGCTTCGAAATGCGACAAGATTAATTACGACGTCGGAGACCACGACTACGGCCATCAGCCGGAACAAACGAAAGTAAGGCAACTCCGATGACGATCTTCTATTAATTTCTTTTTCTACGTCTTTCTCCTCCTCTCTTCGTAACAATGAATCACAATACGCGATAATGTGTCACGTGAATTGTGGATGGGCTTTGCTGTTTCATAAGTCAGATTCATTCCAACGCAAAATATATTTAAAAATAATAGGATTCAAAGTAGAACCTTGCACATTGCTTCCTCATTCTTTTTTGCTTTTTACAAAGCCACCTCTACGAGGAAGTTTCTTTATTTTATTTTTGGCTTCCTCTTAGATGAAGTTTTGCGAACGAGGAAAATTTTTGACGAATTTGACGATTTCTGACGTTTTACGAAATCTAGAGCGACACCAATAAATTTTTAAAAAATTCAAAATCACGTAAAATCCGAACCGCTTTACCGATCATCACCAAATTTGGTAAGTAGAAGGGCTGAATGTTAATTTTCCTGTGTAGAAAATTTCAGTCGATTAGTTGAAATTTTTCCTGATTTAGAGCTAAACGAACATTTTTTGAAAAATTCAAAATCTCATAAAAACCGAACCGTTTTACCGATTTGGCTCAAATTCAATAGCAAAGCTCGTATCACTGTGTTCAATTTTAATACGAAGTTTCAGTCCGATAGCTAAAAATTCGTTCGAGCTAGAGCATTTACGTACTTTTTTCAAAATTTCAAAATTCTTAGAAAAATGAAATGCGTTAAGCGATTTTTGTAAAATTTACACCAATTGAAGATTCGGTCGAATACTTTATAAGTTATATACATCCGGACAATTTTTTTAAACCACTTTTCTCGACATTTCAGACCATTTTAAAAGTTTTGACATGAAAATCTCGAAAAAAAAATTGTCATGAAAACAAAGCTTCCTCTATGAGGAAGCAAAATAATCGATTTAATCAAATTAATTAAATTCAAACTTAATATGAATACGTCAAATGAAATATTAATGAATTTGAATCTAATAATTTGGTAAATTGAAAATGATTTTTAGTGAATAAAGGATGTCGGGTCTTTAAGTACATTTGTCTCTTGAAATGCTGGAAATTTTGATTATTACTTGTTCCAAGGAAACTGAAAAAATGGATTGTCTTTTGAAATGTTCTTTTGTCAGCACAACAGTTCAATATTTTATGGACAGATACATAAAAGTTCTTTCTACGAAAATTAAATAAAAAAGTGCCATGGAATTCAAATACATATAGAAACTGAAAATGCGCCGATTTTTTCAATACCTATCACTTTTAGTTCATAGCATTTTTTCAGTCCATTACTTTTCGTTTACAGCATTTATTCATAAATTCTCTTCAAAATCCCCCAGATTTTCTTTTGTGAATAAAATTTTTACGGAGATTCCTGCTATTTTTTCATGGGAGCAATTGACATCATAATTGATAATATTTTGTGGAAAATATAAACAAATAGCCTGAAAACGATTATTACACATAGAACATTTTAATCATCTCATATGGAAATTAAGTATATGCAAAATATATAAAAAAATGTATCCTGGATATACAAGATAAATCTTTCCTAAAAATTCTATATATCGAATATATTTTACTATATATGTATACAAAATATATGCGAACGAAAAATATATGAGGGATTCTTTATCAACTGGGCCACTTTTTTCGGTCGACCTCCGGATGTTTTTCTAAATTTGTCAGTTTGTTGTACTATTTGGCGCCTCTAATTCTTAGGCAGTAAAAAATTGAAAATTAAAATAAAAAAATTAATACATTTTTTCCTGCCTGTTTTTTCCGAATTATTTGGCGCAGCCCGTCGTCCGAGAAATTTCATTTTATCTTTTGGAAATGTGATGGAATCCGCTAGGGAGAAAATCCAAAGTGGCACCTCCGATTCTTAGGCAGGAAAAAATTTATTAATTTTTTTATTTTAATTTACAATTTTTTACAGCCTAAGAATTGGAGGTGCCACTTTGGAATTTTTTTCTCAGAATCTTCATACAATGCAAAACACCTTGAAAAATTAAGACAGGAATCAAAGATGCTTTTTACGTTAAAAAAAATGATCTACTGCTTTTTTTTTGCGAAAAATTTACTTTCCTCCGTTGGAAAAATTATGATTCATTCATCACTCGAAAGTAGATGGAAAATGAAAAAGTTAATGTTCTTAAGAGTTTTTTAGGCGTCTAATATTTTCTGAGATAGTGATATTAAAAAAAAAAACGTAAATCCTGAACGGCGCCCTTTAAAAATCTAAAAAAAATCACAAACACCCATTTCAAATAGTACAACAAACTGACAAATTTAGAAAAATATCCGGGAAGTCGACCTAAAAAAGTGGCCCAGTTGATAAAGAATGCCTCATATCTCAGATACATTTTAAAAAAAATGTAATGTGTTTTTCTTATATTATCGTTCCGAAAGTTCTATATGTCAGATATAATTAAGTATGTATTACTTTTCGAAGACGGATGCTTGTGATATTTTTATTCCATCCAAAAGAACCCTATGAACTGTACTGCAACTAATCCAAGCTATTGTAAAGATGGACGCGATTCAGAATTATATATAGTTGGGTCTTAACGTTTAGTAGACACGTTAGTCTAATCGCTACTTCCAATACGTCCTACGTTTGTGACCGGAAACTGTCCTCTTATCCCAGTGTGCAAATACCCAGATAGCGCTAAAACCCTGCTAAGCTTTACGAGCTCCATTTATACAAGAATCGATATAAACGAAGAAAAAAAAGGTTGTTGTGAGTATGTGTGTGTGTGTGTGTGGAGGAGGATTTGACTAGCCCTTGAATCTATATCCAGGTAAATGCCGGAAGGCTTTTACTTCCCGCTCGATAAATTTTCTGCAAGTAGTTTCGATGTGGGATTTGAGAAAAAGAAGATTCAGATTTCACGAACAGGCTAAAAATCCTTCTTCGAAAATTAAATCAGAAAATGAATTGAAAATGTCGCCAATCCATTCGTAAACTAAAAAAAAAATATTCATTTCTGAACATAAAGATATGATTTATTAAGATTAAATACAATTTTGTGAATTAATAAATTTGTATCAGTAAAATATGTTATTGAAATATGAACAAATGTAAATGAGAAAAAAATGTCATTAAAAAAAATCATTCATTGCAGTAATTTTTTCTTCGCATTTTAGTTACGTTGTTGTTATTATTAATAAAATATACTGTTGAAAATATTATTTTGTTGTGACTATGAGATGGTATGATACAATATTTTTATTTTGCAGAACAGGCGCGTTTTGTTGTTCATATAGTAATGAAAAATTATTCAGAGGACTTAGGAAAATTCACAGGTTTTTTTTTTAATGGAAAGTAGACGGAAGTAATAGTGACCTGCCTCACAGGAACAAAGAAAAGCTCTGCGTTCGGGACGAAACTCTCAAAACTGGATGGCCATAAAGTTTTGAGGGAAATAGATATAAGAAGAGCCAAGAATGTAGTGAGATACTGTAGCTCTTTCGCCTGCCTTTATTAAATGAGAGCAAACTCTTAAGAAGTTCATTAATTATTAGGACCTTCCCATCTTCTTGTGCACTATTTCACATAATTATAAGACCATCGTAAAGTCATAATGAACTAAGAAACTGCGTTGTTTCGGCAGATTCAGAACGACGACGACTGAGATGAACATAATTGAATTTTCTAATTAATAAAATAAATAAAAACCTATGATTCTCTATGAAATATCGGCTGATTAAAATTAGGGTAGTATCCTGTCTTAAAAGGTTGGTGGCGATGTATATCGACCTTCGAGTTTTAGTATCGAAAGTGCGAGATTTAATTGTCGGTTTATTCGTGCTGTGATTGATCGGCGCTGTCACCGACATACTGGGACCAAGTCCATGCATTGATATTTTTTGTTTATATCAAATGTCAAAACTGACATAAAGAGACTCGGGCGCTTAAGCGCCCGAGTCCGCTTGACCCTAGTTCCTCTCTTAAAAAGTTGGTGGCGAGATATATCGACTTTCGAGTTTTAGTATCGAAAGTGCGAGATTTAATTGTTGTCGGTTTATTCGTAATCTGATTGGTCGCCGGTGTCGTCGTCAGACACACTGCGATCGGGACCAAGTTCATGCATCCATTTCTTTTGTTTATGTCAAAAGTCGAAACTTATAAAAAGAGACTCAAGCGCTCAAGCGCCCGAGTCCGCTTAACCCTAGTCCTTCTCTAAAAAGTATGTTGCGAGATTTTATCGAATTGCGAGTTGGTCCATTGTTGTCACGTTATTCGCGCTGTGATTGGTCCAAATTGGCGCGAGATCAGATCAACACCGAGACCGAGTTCGTGTTTAACACGTTTCACAGTTGCAATTCTGACAGTTTTGTCAAGCATATCCGGCGCGCGAGGTCTGAATTCCCAAGTTGGTTGACTTTACAATATTTCGGGGTTTCCGGATTATGTGTTAATTGCGAATATTAAACTAGGCTTAAGATGTTGAACGACAAAGTGCGACGTAGTTTCTATGGCAGCAACAAAACCAGGCGTACGCGGAGTTCCTTCTCTAAAAAGTATGTTGCGAGATTTTATCGAATTGCGAGTTGGTCCATTGTTGTCACGTTATTCGCGCTGTGATTGGTCCAAATTGGCGCGAGATCAGATCAAGACCGAGACCGAGTTCGTGTTTAACACGTTTGACAGTTGCAATTCTGACAGTTTTGTCAAGCATATCGGGCGCGCGAGGTTTGAATTCCCAAGTTAGTTGACTTTACAATATTTCGGGGTTTCCGGATTATGTGTTAATTACGAATATTAAACTAGGCTTAAGATGTTGAACGACAAAGTGCGACGTAGTCTCTATGGCAGCAACAAAACCAGGCGTACGCGGAGTTCCTTCTCTAAAAAGTATGTTGCGAGATTTTATCGAATTGCGAGTTGGTCCATTGTTGTCACGTTATTCGCGCTGTGATTGGTCCAAATTGGCGCGAGATCAGATCAAGACCGAGACCGAGTTCGTGTTTAACACGTTTGACAGTTGCAATTCTGACAGTTTTGTTAAGCATATCGGGCACGCGAGGTTTGAATTCCCAAGTTGGTTGACTTTACAATATTTCGGGGTTTCCGGATTATGTGTTAATTGCGAATATTAAACTAGGCTTAAGATGTTGAACGACAAAGTGCGACGTAGTCTCTATGGCAGCAACAAAACCAGGCGTACGCGGAGTTCCTTCTCTAAAAAGTATGTTGCGAGATTTTATCGAATTGCGAGTTCGTCCATTGTTGTCACGTTATTCGCGCTGTGATTGGTCCAATTAGCGCGAGATCAGATCAAGACCGAGACCGAGTTCGTATTTAACACGTTTGACAGTTGCAATTCTGACAGTTTTGTCAAGCATATCGGGCGCGCGAGGTTTGAATTCCCAAGTTGGTTGACTTTACAATATTTCGGGGTTTCCGGATTATGTGTTAATTGCGAATATTAAACTAGGCTTAAGATGTTGAACGACAACATGCGACGTAGTCTCTATGGCAGCAACAAAACCAGGCGTACGCGGACTTCCTTCTCTAAAAAGTATGTTGCGAGATTTTATCGAATTGCGAGTTGGTCCATTGTTGTCACGTTATTCGCGCTGTGATTGGTCCAAATTGGCGCGAGATCAGATCAAGACCGAGACCGAGTTCGTGTTTAACACGTTTGACAGTTGCAATTCTGACAGTTTTGTCAAGCATATCCGGCGCGCGAGGTTTGAATTCCCAAGTTGGTTGACTTTACAATATTTTGGGGTTTCCGGATTATGTGTTAATTGCGAATATTAAACTAGGCTTAAGATGTTGAACGACAAAGTGCGACGTAGTCTCTATGGCGGCAACAAAACCAGGCATACGCGGAGTCACTACATGCGGATCAACAGAACAATAGTGAATAAGATGATAAGCGAAGAGATCGGGGAGAATTGAAATTCTGCAGTCAAGTACATCAGACCTCTTTGTTCACTGTTACTTTTAGCAAAATCCATGCCAGGTTTCCAGAATTGGAAATCCTGTATTTATTTCATTGAGCAAAGAGGTCGTACTGCTTTACTAAAAATGTAAAGCCCCATATAATGATGGGACTTTACATTTTTTTCTAAAGTCTGGAAATGCTCCAGACCTCGCAAATTTGAAGTTATGAAGGTAAATACTAATTTATTAATTAATTGAAAGAATGTTAAAGGACAATTGGTAATCAATTTGAGTCAAATCTATAAAGAGTTTCCGATTCAACAAGATTTGGAATTAATGGAAAAATTTGTTAGATCTCTTAATTTTTGGGAATTCTGATTATATATATTATATGTATTAAATAAGATCGCTGCACCGACACACGATCTCTACCCATGCGCGCAGCGCGCGGAAGTTTTCTAGTACTCTAAAAATATTCCTTTCAATATTATTTAGGCAATATAATTTAGAGTTGGGCATAAAGTAATTAAAGTATTAAGTACTGTCGTCTATGGCACCTCAAGTAGTTAGTATTTTAAGTATTTCATGCCCAGCTCTGATATAATTTCATTATAATTATATGCTTTATATAGTTGAGACTTTTAAAAATTTTATTTAAAATTGAACGAAATTTCAATTTATATTTCAAAATATCTTGAAATGAAAGTGATATAAAAAAAAGAAAAAGCGATTTAAGTATTAACGAAAGAAAATTGATGAATTTCCGACATGGAGAGCAATTTATAGTTCACTCAAACCAAAGCGCAGTACGCTTAAGTAACAGCAAATAATTGCTACTCCATGCAACTATTTTCATGATCATATTAATCCAACCGTTACGTATTTTTCTGAGTGCACTGAGAGAAAAGAATGACTAAATTGGAAGGCACGGTTTTATTAATGAAATCGAAATATTGTTTCAATAGTACAGCCATTGAAAAACGTTTTAAAATAATTGTTAAATATGTCTTGTACATTACTTTTATAATATAATATTTTATATTTGTGTAAAAAATATTAGTGTCAAAGCATAAAATATTTAAAGGTTTTCTGTAATTTTTCTCAATTTTTAGAAATGGCTAGTAAAATTTTTTTTTTGTGATAAAAAAAATGATGAAAAAATAAGTTTTATCTATATTTTCGTATCACGATACGGGCAAAAGTAAAAAGATGTACATATCAATGAAAGCAATCCATCAATATTGAGAAAAGGTTGCAAATATTAGTTTGGGTATCGTCCTTACCCATAGGCAAATGTGCACACCGTAAAATTCCGATTATACGGTTGTGGGAACACTTTGAGAACCGGAAACAATAGCCTCTTCCAATCTGTACCGGTTAAACCCTGTTCTCCATTTCGGTATCGTAATTCTATCCTACATACCGCATAAGTGACGAATAAAATCGATAATTCCGATTTTGAAAAAAAAGAGACAAGCTTCATCTAGCATGACATTCTACAGCATATCCAATATCTCTTTTGTTATTCTATACTTATTATTAATTTGATTTATCGGATTTAAAAAAACTCCAAATTATTCTAGACATCCAATTTAATAATCAATGGCAAATAGTAATAAAAAGTAAAATGCAAATAATTTTTTACATAGTATCGGTCAAGTTTTGCTTTCAATTTCGGTATCGAAACCATATCATCCATTCCGAATAAGTGAGAAATAAAATCGGCAATTCCGAATAAGTGAGAAATAAAATCGTCAATTCCGAAAAATGGTAAAATAATAATCAGTTTCGATTTTGGAAAAATGAGTCAAGTTTTATCAAACGTAATGTCTTATTCATTTTTTATATGTCGTTGCACTTTTTATCCAGAAATTATTCAGTATTATTCTTATTACCTACTACTTAGTTTTCTTTTAATTGGTTTAAAAAGAAATCCCAATTGTTTCTAGGCAACCGGTTTGGTATTCAATGGCAACTATTAAAAAGTAAACTTCAAAGCATAAAATATTCGATGGATTCCAATAATAGCGCTGATAATTTTTCAGATATTATCGTTTCCCATAGTGAAACCAGTTCTGTTTTAAACCCCATCCTACATTCCGTATGAGTGGGGGAAAAAAATCAATTCCGATTGTGGAAAAACGAGTTAAGCTTCATTCGACGTGTTGTTCTATTTATTTTTTACGTGTCGTTGCACTTTTTATCCAGAAGTTATTCAGTATCATTCTTATAACCTGCACTGAGAAAAAAACCAATCAAATGTGCGGTTGCGGGTGGCGAAAGAAATATTTTGTTCCATGAACGAATTAATAGTCATTGTTAATTAAGGAAAGTTGATTCAACTATGTATTGGTTCGTTCAACCAAATATACATGTCCAATTAACCAAATGCTTATTTCGCCACCGGCAACCGCACATTCGGTTGGTCTTACCAATTTTTTTCTCGGTGCACTACTTAGTTTTTTAAAAATTGCTTTAAAAAAACCCCCAATTGTTTCTAGACAACTAACTTAGTATTTAATGGCAAATAATAAAAAGTAAACTTCAAAGTATAAAATATTCGATGGATTCCAATAATAGCACTGATCATTTTTCAGATAATATCGTTTCCCATAGTGAAACCAGTTCTGTTTTAAATCCCATGGTACATTCCGTATAAGTGGGGAATAAAAAATAATCAATTCCGATTTTGGAAAAACGAGTCAAGCTTCACGTGTTGTCCTATTTATTTTTAACGTGTCGTTGCACTCTTTATCTGGAGAATATTCAGTATCTCTCTTGTTACCCACTACTTATCGGCTATAACTACTACAACACACATTTCAGTCCACACTGTAGGGAGATCAAGTGCGCGCTTTTGCGACGTTATAGCCGCGCATTTGCATTTGCAATTTGCAGGATGAAGAGACGCCTCTCGTCGTCGTTCTCTCGGCCTACCGGCTGCAGCAGTACGGAAATTAAAACGTCAGCGGAAAGCTTTCCACGATTTACACTGGTAAGCAAGTCCGTTGGTTAGCGACTGAAGCCCGAGTCGACGTTGGAGAACTAAAAAAAAAGGAAAAAAAAAGAAAATGTATCAACTTCGGTTTAATCTGTTTTTGTGCTGGTATCCTCGCGGTCTCCAATATCCTTCCACCTCTCGGGATAACCGATAGAAGATATTATGCTGAGACAAATGCGTATAAATTGCTGGATTTTTTTCTTCTGTCCGGTTCGAAGAATCGCCAATAAACTGCAACTGCCTGATTTTCTCCATTGGAAGCACATGGTAATTAATATCGGCAGCATACAGCGAAAGAACGAGCTTGAATAAACAAAATTAGCGTTTCCGGCTGGCGAGCAAAATATTCAGTTAATTATGAGACGAATATTTGATGATATCGTCGTAATATACATGAAATAAATTAAATATTCACGTATTCAGTCAACCAGATATTTATTTTACTTCGTTTGACCGCAGATGTAGTTGATTTAATTAATATTATATCTCCCAGTACCATTTCATGTAATAAGTATTTTTATTGGCTCAGTGTTTGGTAAATTGACCAACAATAGCTGAGCGACAAATCAAAATAATAATAACAATAGTAATAATAAATTATCTATTTATTATTCTTTTTTCATATGTTCGTTTAATTTAATATCATTCGTAATTAATATAGTAGGTATATTTCCAGTGGGTTATGGTTAGATTATAGTTTTTACTGCATCTCGTAGGATAATAATAATTATTATTGTTGTATGTACATCTGCATGGCGTATAAGTAGTATGACACTAATTGCAAGTGATCTGCACACAACAAAAAATATTTTCCAAAAGAAAATGTACACTTTTAATTTAATTTGTAATTAATAATTTCTCATTGCCTCTAATATTAAATTTATCATCCCGATTTATGCATAAAAACTCCTACTACTTCTACATTAAATTTCAAGTAAATTTTTAAAAATTTATAAATGTGCTTTTGCACAATAATACTCTTATGTCAAAAATATATATTTTTAGAATGAATTCTGACGTTTTCACACTTTCAATGCAATTAATAATTATTAATTTATCATTCCAATGTATGCATAAAACTTCTCATTACCTGTGAGTTAACATTTCAAGAAGATATTTTTACATTGCATAAATGTGCTTTTGATTTATACACTTATGTCAAGAATATATTTCTTGGAATGAACTCCGACGCTTTTTCACTTTTAATTTGTTAAAAAATTACTAATCTCCCATTGCCTCTAATATTAAATTGATCAACACAGTTTATGCATAAAAACTCCCATCACATTAAATTTTTAGTACATTTTTTTACAGTTTATAAATGGACTTTTGACCTATAATACTCTTATGTAAAAAATACATATTTCTTATAATGAACTCTGACGCTTTCACACTTTTAATTTAATTGATAATTATTAATTTATCATCCCTGCAATTTATGTATAAAAACTTCTATTACTTGTATATTAAATTTCGACCAAATTTTTGTTACAGAGTATAAATGTGCTTTTGACCTATAATACTCTTATATAAAAAATATATATTGCTTAGAATGAACTCTGACGCTTTCACACTTTTAATTTAATTAATAATTATTAATTTCTCATCGCCTTTAATATTTAATTTTTCATCCCTGCAATTTATGTATAAGAACTTCTATTACTTGTATATTAAATTTCGACTAAATTTTTATTACAGAGTATAAATCAGAGTTGTAAATGCCTAATACTTATAGAAATAATGATGATGATACGATTAGCTCTATAATTATGATTTTATAATAATAACATGTAGCGATTATAAAACGATGATTAAACTTTGGAGTGGCTGCAAAAATTATTATCTTTCAATAAAAATTCACGGTAATCCTTTTGAAAAAATGGAAAAAAATAAGTAATACATTAAAAAAGTATTGCATTACTTATTTCTTCCATTTTTTCCACTATTTCTTGCAATATTACAGCGAAAATTAGTATTTTTTTCAGCTATTCAAATGTTTACACTCTATTTTATAATCACTACATATTATTATTATGAAATCATAATTACAAAACAAATTGTACTGTAAACTATATCTCATGAATTAATGGGGATTTACAACTCTGGTATAAATATGCTTTTGGCTTATACACCGAGAGAAAAAGTTTCATTGATTCACGGAAATCTTTGCCAATGAAATGAAATACTTGAATTTCAATAATATCTTTTCTTTGAATGATCTCAAACTCAATGAAAAGTACTGACATTGATTCGAAGACATTTCTTTAAACCAATGACCCTTTTTCATTGATTTCAAAGATATAGTCTCTGATTCAATGAAACCTTCTTCTTATCACCTCAAAATTACGAAACCTGTTTTTTCCTAAAGTATGCGGCAGATAAAGCTCAAATTTTGTGAGTATGTAAAGAAGAACGGCAGAAATAGGCTAAGCTTCTGGCTCCTCGAAACTCGAAGCCGTTCGTTCGGGAGAACCGGAAAACAAAAAAGTGAGGTTAGGTGCGAGCGATAGATCAATGAAAACGTTTTTTTGAACCAATGAAAACGTCTCTTTAAAACAATGAAACTGTTTCTGTATTATATGCTCACTAAGTAAATATTTATTTACAGGCAATGAAATGTTCTCTTTGAAATTAAAATGCACTATTTAATTGAAATCAAAGAAATATTTCGTTGATATCAATGAAAAAAAAAATCAATCCACCCATTTCTTTGGCGTCAATGAAATCTTTTCTCTCGGTGTAATACTCTCATGTCAAGAATATACTTCACCGAATTAACTCTAACGCTGAATATACTCATCTCAGTATATTCAGCGTTGCGTCAAAAAGCGGTAAATCCTTCGACGCAATGCTGTCCCAATGAAGTAGTAAAGTCTGCGTATGTGCAGGCAGAACGTTCAGTGAGGGTATACGACGATATACGAGCGATATAAGTTTCAATTTCTCCCCGACTGTTTTCTTTCACACCATTTACGCTGTCCCGTAAGAACAAGGTGGACTTTAATATGCCAAAGCATATACTACTCATTTATATATTTCACTCTAGACTGTGTTCATTCGTACGAGTGGAATAGAAAGTGAGATGGACCGACTATCACATCGAATTCAATAAAGTCTCGACGATCTCCTGCCGTTCGTCCCTGGCGGTGTATAGAGAACGTTTTCATGCAGGTGTTTATGCCCTCGTGGCGCAAACGTGTCGAATACACGCGCCACTCTATGCACTCTACACAGATATTTTATTTAGCGTCGATTCGCTGCTTCTATCCGACGTCTTTCAATGGAAACATGTATGGTGTGTTGCTATATACATACACTACGGGAGATGGGGGCAAAACGGGCACCGCCATTAAAAATCGGGATTGGCGGCAAAACAGGCACCGTTTCATCTTTCGTAAAAACGATTTGTCTCAGTTTTTTATGTTCCTTAGATAAGGAATGTGCGGAAAATACGTCAAATTGTTGATGAAAAAAATCGATGATTTCCATCATATCAGAATTTTTTTAACCATCCGTTCAGAAAGTTTTTTCGAAACTTTGTTGAGCAAATTACCTTTTCGGAAAATTTGTAATCACATTATTTTTCCGAAAAAAATGTAGTCAAATGAATTTTTTCGAAAAATTTATTATCAAATTAATTCTTAAAAAAAAAAAACGTCGGGATATCATAAAGAAATCGATTACAATGAAATTATCATTTTAAGATTTGGTGCCAATTTTGCTCCCAATGCTTATATTTAGCCGAGATGCCTGTTTTGCCTCCCTACACGTTTAATTGATATCACGAACTATTTTCCGAAATTTTCAAGTAAGATATGTCAGAAAATTGAAACAAAGTCGTATTCGAAAAAGTTGAAACGGTGCCTGTTTTGCCCCCATCTCCCCTATATGCCTAACGCTATATAGTATGGCTATACTATATACACTGAGAGAAGAATTTGTTAATAGTTAACAAATCTTGGTTAAATATGGCGAAATGAACCATTGAGTTATTCTTATGGAATCTCACTTGAGTTAAATAATATGTAGTGATTATAAAATAGAGTGTAAACATTTGAATAGCTGAAAAAAATACTAATTTTCGCTTTAATATTGCAAGAAATAGTGGAAAAAATGGAAGAAATAAGTAATGCATTACTTTCTTAATGCATTACTTATTTTTTTCCATTTTTTCAGAAAGATTACCGTGAATTTTTAATTGAAAAAATAATTTCTGCAGCCATTGCAAAGTTTAATCATCTTATTACAATCGCTACATGTTATTATTATAAAACCATAATTATAGAGCTGATCGTATCATCATCATTATTTCTATAAGTATTAGGCATTTACAACTCTGGCTGTGTGTCGAAGTATTTTTATTTTTTTCCGTTGCGCGTATTGAGTCGAGTAAAAATGTGAATATTCAGTGAAAAATATAATAGAATAGTAGGTCCAACTATACCGATATAATTCCCAGGAGGAACGATCATATCAATTGGTACTGAAAACTATGTATTTGATTAGTTGAGCTATTATTATATTTGCAGCTGTTATTTTTATCATTGTCGTATGGTAAAACTACAGTATTTTTGTTTTAATCATGTATTTTTCTTTCAGTGAAAAACTTTGCGTTTTTTTAATTTGAAAAATATTTGTGCAAATTAATAAGACTGTGGGATGGGTGCGTGTCAATGTACGAATTTTTATTTTCATTTGTCACACTTTACTCCGGTTCTAGAATGTCCCATCTCGTTTCTGCTGCCATATCACTATGCCCTACGTTGCCCCATGTAAAACGAATTCTAATTTAGTTCTCACGATTTAATTCACCATTCAGTCTCGTGCGAGCGAATATTCCTTACGTTCGAACGATTCTACGGACTTTACCCGGTTTTCTCAGTTTAAGAACGTTCGAACAGTACAGTCCCGCCAAAGATGAGTTTCAGAGAAAATTTCGAACCCTTCTCGATGGAATAAAAATCTGAAAAAAATAAATCAAGCCGAAAATGCTGATAGGATTGATTTAGCATAATAATAATTTGAAAATGTTATTAATAAATTCATTTTTTTATTGTTCATTAAATCACTCGTCAAACTAACTTTTTTTTTTCAATTGAAAATGATTGATTAATGCTTCCGAATATGCATGATTTTTTTCAAAATTTTGTGCATGCACTCAGAGAAATCGTAATAGTACAGTCAACTATAAAGTGACAACTATTCATTTTTATCACATGCAACTATTTTTATAGTTACGATAACTACGAAAATAGTTATGGTAACTATTTGCTAGTTATAGTAACTATTTGATAGTTGTGTCAACTATAAAAAAATTGTTGTACCAACCATAAATGAATAGTTGTCACTTTATAGTTACTAATACAATAATTTTCTCTCAGTGTGAAAACGCAATCTTTTAATATGGCGTTTTAAAAAAAATGTTCCAGCTGTAATTGCGAATCTACTCGGTCAATCGACCAGACATTTCTCGGGTGTAATGGATGATTTAATGACAAACACATATCCAAAATTGGTTATTTTTCACGCTTTTTTTGTTAATTTGAAAAAAAATTAAGAAAAAATTCTGTTATTTTTAAAAAATCAATTTGTTAATAACATTTTGGAATCATCATTATGCAAAATCAATCTTTCTCTGAAACTCAGTTTTGGCGTGACTGTACTCGTCACGCTCGTACATCCTTAAGGCTGACAATAATGCCTCGATCGACTGACTGAAATTGTTTTTACTCTGTGTAAATCGATTATCGTCACTGATGTGCTATAAACGTCCTATCGATTTAAATGGGGAAAATAGGTTGGAACCAAGAAAAATATTAGTCTATTGAAAGAGCAATTGAAAAGTCCAGATGAAAAATAATAATTTTTCAAAGCTTTTGAACACTTTTCCGAATGGAAATATTTTTTTAAAAGAAATACCCATTTTTATTTGCACTAATTTCGTTATTCGTTCATCAAATAAAAATGTAGGATGCATTCCTAATGATGTTACACCAATTGTCAAATTTGTCAGAATTTTTGGATCAACATTTGAGCAAATGTTTAGAAAAAAAAAGATATTCCTCAAAAGTGGAAAAAAGTGAAAAAAAATGGCAGCTGTAAAATCCATTTACTCCTTTTCCGCTTCTCTAAAAAATTGTTCCAAAAGAGGAATACAAAAAGTACTGTATCTTTCAGATTCTGCACATTAAAAATTCTGCCATTCGTATTTCCATGAATTCAAAAACTTGCAACCCTTCGGGGAGTCAATAAATACACATACAAACATACATACATATTTCCATGAATGCTACCACGATTTACTTCAGGAAAACGATTCTAAAAAATGTATAACTCATATTACACAATACAATAATCCGACAAGGAGAAAAAAATTCCATCCATTAGATATATCATAAATATGCAGAATAAATATTGTTTATATTATAAAAATATAAAAATTTATATATAATAAATACATTCTGTAGCAAAAAAGCTGAATTATAAAAATCTAATTTTTAAATCCCGTATCCAATATTTTCACATTTTTATTTCTTTTCAACGTGGGAAGCTATAAATATGTCGCACTCTGGCAAAATCTGATTATTATTCCTCTAACTATAATTGTTACAAATTAAATAAACTAACTAAAGTTTCTTGGTAATAACAAAATATAATTCGTGAGACAATTGCCGCCCAAAATAGAGAAATGAAATGAAATATTCCCAGGAAGCTTAAAGGACGATATAGAGGGTGTGTTTTCATAGAATGTTGAAGGGTGTAATTTGTACAAGACAATTGTCTCCATAAACGTATGGTACGTGTTCCCACGTGGTTAATTTCCGCGCTGGACGTACGTGGGGGGCGAGAGAAGCGTTAATACCCCCTTACCGGAGTTTAACTCAGCTCATCAACCCCTGCTTCGCGCCTACTCGTCATTCCTCACCCCCACGAGCCCTATACTCCTCATCATCCCGCTGGCGACGTACCCTCTCGCTTCATTAGCTCTATCCCATTCACCTGCTATGTCTGACTCGCTCGGACTCCTCGCAACAAGCGCACGTACATACCACCTACTTGAACCCATCTCACTGAAGCTGCATGCAAGCCTTCAGTCTGTCTGTATTACGATTCCTTGATGAAACTCAATGCTATTCGAAGGCAAACTAATCTATCGAGAAATAATTCGATTAACGTGCTTTCTTGATAATAAAATATTTATTTTTTTCGGTGGGTTTCAAGATACACTCAGAGAAAATTACGGTATTAGCAACTATAAAGTGACAACTGTTTATTTTTAGTTCGTCCGAGCAAATTTTTAATAGATGTCACAACTATCAAATAGTTACTATAACTACCAAATAGTTACCATAACTAGTTAGTTAGTTACTGTAACTATGAAAATAGTTGCATGGACTAAAAATTAATAGTTGTCATTTTATAGTTGACTGTACTACTACGATTTCTCTGAGTGTAGCGAAGGGCTAAAATAGCGAATTCCATAATAATGGCAATTCTAGATTCATTACGTTCAAATTCGGTATTTCAGATATTCGCTATTTGACCCCCATCTTATTAAAATGCAATCAAAATAGTGAATTTTATAATGATGGCCATTCTAGATTCAGATGTTCATTATATTTAAATTCGTTATTTCAGATATTCGCTATTTTTTCCCCCATCCTATTAAAATGCAATCAAAATAGCGAATTTTATAATGATGACCATTTTAGATTCAGACGTTAATTACATTTAAATTCGCTATTTCAGATATTCGCTATTTTGACCCCAATCCTATTAAAATGCAATCAAAATAGCGAATGGCTAAAATAGGGAATTTTATAATGATGGCCATTCTAGATTTAGACGTTCATTATTTTGAAATTCGCTATATTAGCCATTAGCTATTTTTATCTCCACCCCGATACTCGTGCGATAACCATTTTCTTATGTGAAACTCATGCTCGTCATAAAAAGTTTTATCACACTGGTATCGTAAAGTTCTATAGCCTAATGGTAAAATATTTTTAAAAATGTTACGCATATTTAAAAAATAATAATAACATTTTAATTATACAAATTTTTATAAACATTTCTGGAAAAGTAACTATTTTTTTTTTCTATACTTGACAGGATTTTGGATCTAACGTTTGAATGGATTATTTTAGTTGTAGAAATGTAATATCCTTTTATTTCGAATTTGAAGCTTAACATCGCATCAAAAAAATGCAATGTGCAACTGCTTTAATTTTGTCAAAGAAAATGTTAGGTTTACGAGTCTTGACCAATTTCTCTCGCATTATCGTACTTATAAGACTTCACCAGCTTTCTCCCACACTCAGAGAACATTCTGCCATCGGTAACTATAAAGTGACAGCAATTCATTTTCAGTGCATGTGACTATTTTTTTTATAGTTACGATAACAGTAAAATAGTCGTTGGAACTATAAAAACACAGTTGGAACAATTTTTTACTTACTGTAACTACAAAAAAAAATGTTACGTAGATTAAAAATGAATAAATGTCACTTTGTAGTTGACAGGATTTCCACAATTTCTCCTCGTCATCGGTAACTATAAATTGACAGCAATCCATTTTAACTCTATGTGACTATTTATTTTATTTACAGCTAGAACAAATTTTTAGTTATTGCAACTACAAAACATTAAGTTGCTTGGATTAAAAATGAATAGCTATTACTTTGTACTTTACAAGACGTCCACAATTCCTCCTCGTCATCGGTAACTGTTAGAAAAAACTGGAAGTTTTTATGCATAAACTCGTCATCTAAATCTAATGTGCAATTGTGTTGTAAAATGAATGTACTTTTGTGGCTAATTTAAAGGAAATTATTAAAATTCAAGTACTTATACTGTAAAATGTAAGTAAATTATTGAATTTGCTGTACCATACATTAATTATACATCACACTTGTATATTAAACTTAATTCCAGTACTTGTACATTAAATTTCAAGTAGATTTTTTTTACAGTGTATGAAGTGACAGCATTTCATTTAAAATGTATGTGACGATTTTTTTATAGTTACAATAACAGTAAAATAGTCATTGGATCTATAAAAACACAGTTGGAACAATTTTTTAGTTACTGTAAGTACAAAAAAAAAGTTACGAGGATTAAAAATTAATAAATGTCACTTTGTAGTTGACAGGACTTCCACAATTTCTCCGTGTGCATTTATCAGCTAGGGTAAATCCATTGGGTTTAGGCGTCTGCTTAATCGTTCATTCATTGGGCGGTTCACCCTATATATCTCCATTGGTTGGAATCTCGTAAAAAGCTACTTGGACCCAGTTTATTGAAGCTGTGTTCAAGCCCTCAGTCAGTCTGCATTACGATTCCTTGAAGGAACTCAATGCTATTCGAAGGTAAACTCAGCTAGCTAGAAATAATTCGTTTTCCTATACATGTACAGTATAGGAGTATAGTAATCAGATCCGATCAGCACGAGAGCGATAAAGAAGAACATTCTTACTGTTAGAAGACTTTCCGCTCTCTGAATTCAACACGCAGCCAATAGAATAACAGCAGGAGTTTGAGTGCGTGTATTTGTTGAGCTCACTGGGTCAAGTCTCATAAATTATAAAGGGGATGGTTAGAGTTATGGGAGTTATCCAAGTGCGAATTTGTATATTTATGACAAACATAAAGTTTTTTAATGAGCAACACTTTTCTGGCCAATCTTGATGTGAGTTCCATAAAAGACTTAGTGTGATGTTATGCAGAGTTAGCTTTTTTCAGATTTATTCGTTGTTAGAGTGACCTAAAAATGATTAAAAGTTACCTGTAAACTCACTTTTGAGGTATTTTTCTATTGAAATCAATCAATTTAATAACTTAATTATATTTATCTGAACCATTTTATTCAATAACTTAGTTAAATCAATGTAAATCGATTAAATCAATAAGAAAAAGTTAATCATATTTTGCCATCCTTTTATTTTGTTCTGATGCGATTATACAATGTAGCAAAACAGTTTTTAATTATTTTTGCCATATAAGTTTACAAGCAGGATTTAAAAATATGATTTTATACAGTTGGATTTGTTTTTTATCTGGTACTATTTTATTTTGGCTTAGATGGGGTGAAAGGTGAAAGTTTTATATTATATAATTGATGAGAACTCTTGATATTTCTTATAAATTATTTTCACTAAAGTGGAAATGTAGAGTATTTAAGTTCACAGTCAAGTCTGTGTGTTGCGCTATAAATAAGCAGAATCTAGTACTTTATATTTGTAGAAAAAAAAAATGTCGAAAAGTTCATTCATACGGAAAAACATCCCAGTAATTACACGTCACTCTTATAACGTTCTCGTTTTTATGTTACCTTGTATGATTCATATTTTTCATGTTGCTTCTGAATTATTTTGAATAAGTGCAATCTATATAACATTCCACTTCTGTATGAAAAGAAAATTGCCTTGACTAAAATGTCTTCACCAGACTCAATTAATTGTATATAACGACCCCGGTGCGAAAATAGGCACTGAGGAACTGTCAACTACGCGTAAACATGTCACTTAAGGTCAGAGAAAGCCTAAAGATATCGATCGTAATAAAATCATAATACAATAAAAATAAAAAAAATTGAATAGTCACATTCAATTTCATTTTTTATTTACCAAAATGTCAGACGTGAATAATGTTTTTTTACTACCACACGAATTAATAAAAATTTTATTGAGCGCGATTTTTGTTATTTTTACAAATTTTCAAATGCATTTATAGCAGAATTTCTTTTATAAATATCTTGGTTTAAAAAAACTACCAAAAAATCTATCGGTTTTTTAACCATGGCCATGAAATTCTATAATTTAATAATAAGAATGCCCTTAATAAAAGCAATGTGCAAGGTTCGACTTTGCAACCTTTTTTTAAAACAAAAAATTTACATAATTCTATGTTCTATAAAATTCTAGCGCCTCAGTTGTATTTCACAAAATTTGGTACCATTTCACAATCTTTAGTAAATTTGACATCTAGCATTATTGAGTATTAGGTCACAACTTGCAGAAGATTTGAATGAAATTTCTTCAAGTTGAATTAGATTAGAACGACAACGACAATTTTTCAAAAATTCATAATTCTATAAAACCCGAACCTCTTTATAGATCTTCACCAAATTTAATATTAACGACAGCTGGATATTAGTTCGCCTTTGTAGAAAACTTGTGCTGATTTGATAGTGTAGTTCACAAGTTATGGTACAATGGAAGTGGTTTTAAACCCTCTTAAGTTTCCTGAGATGAAAATCTCGAAAAAAATGTTACGATGAAAACAAAATTTCTTCTATGAGGAAGCAAAACGACATGTAACATTCGTAGCTTGTCGCAATTACGCCTATTTGAACGAAATTTGTCCAAGTTGACGTAAATTAGAACGACAACGACAATTTTTCAAAAATACAAAATTGTATAAAATCCGAACCTCTTTATAGATCTTCACCAAATTTAATATTAACGACAGCTGGATATTAGTACGTCCTTGTAGAAAAATTGTGCTGATTCGATCGTGCAGTTCACAAGTTATGATACAATGGAAGTGGTTTTAAACCGTCTTGAGTGTCCTGAGATGAAAATCTCGAAAAAAATGTTTCGATGAAAACAAAATTTCTTCTATGAGGAAGCAAAACGACATGTAACATTCGTAGCTTGTCGCAACTACGCGTATTTGAACGAAATTTGTCCAAGTTGACGTAGATTAGAACGACAACGACAATTTTTCAAAAATACAAAATTGTATAAAATCCGAACCTCTTTATAGATCTTCACCAAATTTAATATTAACGACAGCTGGATATCAGTTCGTCCTTGTAAAAAATTTGTGCTAATTCGATCGAGTATTTCACAAGTTATGGTACAATGGAAGTGATTTTGAACCCCCTTGATTGTCCTGAGATGAAAATCTCGAAAAAAATGTTTTCATGAAACAAAATTACCTCTATGAGGAACCAAAACGATATGTAATATTCGGAGCTTGTCGCAACTACGAGTATTTGAATGAAATTTGTCCAAGTTGACGTAGATTACAACGACAACGACAATTTTTCAAAAATACAAAATTGTATAAAATCCGAACCTCTTTGTAGATCTTGACCAAATTTAATATTGACGATAGCTGGATATTAGATCGTCCTTGTAGACAATTTGCGCTGATTCGATCGAGTAGTTCACAAGTTATGGTACAATGGAAGTGGTTTTGAACTCCCTTGATTGTCCTAAGATGAACATCTCGAAAAAAATGTTTTCATGAAAACATAATTTCTTCTACGAGGAAGCAAAACGACTTGCAATATTCGTAGCTTGTCGCAACTACGCGTATCTCTGGCCAACCTTAAAAATACCTCCTCCAGATATAATTAATTGAATATAACGAGCTATGTGCAATATTAGTCCCTGAAGAACTTCGAAATACGCGCAAACGTGTTTGAGAAGGTCAGAGTAAGCCTCAGGACAATATACAAACATACAAGCAGGTTGATATCAGCACCCAACTAGTTTAGCGTGTTACACGGTTCGTTTGCAAACTTTCCCGGCGGCTCTCCGGCCAATTGCCCTCCGGCCAATAGGTTCTCCGACACTCGTGCAGAAATGCGTGAAAATCATAAATAAAAATAAGAGGCACTCTTTATAGCACGAAGGTGGAGGCGAGGAGAGTTAACTCGAAGAGGCCGTGGAAACCCAGCCTCATCTCGTAAAAACGATTGCTCAATGTAGCTTGTGCATCGTGCGACTCTAAAAAAAAAAAAAATAAATGCATCGTTATTCAAATACCACGTTCGGGAGCTCGTATCACAACATCAGATGACAAACACTTGTTGAATCGCATAATACAGATCATTAGCACAGAGTAAACTCTCAGAGTCGGTTCATTAGCTACCTAATGTCGTATATTATTATCGTGCTCTCATTATTGCTGTAAGTTCGTCTTTATTCAGCACATCTAAAGTGTCATCCGTGTAATTTTTTACTGAGGGTCGTTATTCGCAAATTTTGTGAAAATTTTTTGTAATTAAGTTCTACAGATTTTCCGACTCGCATAATATAAATCGTGAACATAGAGTGAACTCTCAGAGTCGATTTATCTTCTGCCTAATGTCGTATATTATTATAACGCGCTCATTATTTCTGGAAGTTCGTCTTTATTCACGAACATCTAAAGTATCACCGGTGGAATTTTTACTGAACATCGTTATTTGTGATATCTCTGTAAATTTTTGGTAATTAATTTCTGTGAATTTATAAAAACTGTGTGTAAATTACACAAAAATAATTTCGGTAAATTTATAAAAACTGTGTGTAAATTACATGAAAATAATTTCTGTAAATTTATAAAAACTGTGTGTAAATCACTTTTTTATCTTTCTCTCTAATTTCCAGTATTTTCGATAGGATATTCAAATGGTTTCTACCATTTTTACAGAGTTAACTTTCAGTAATTTTCAATAGACAAAAAAAGTAATAGTATAAAATGTCGACTGAAAAATAAATTCGCAGATATAAAGATGAAATAAATACAAAATGATGACACTGGGGAGTCGAAAAGATTTTTGATGAAGCATTCGCTAGTTTCAATTTATTGTACAACTTGAAACTGTGACACGTTATTTTTTTTTTTCAAGATTTGTGAAAAAAAAACTTGTCGAGAATGTGTCATGGACGTGAAACTTTTATCGTCAATACGATTGAGAGAGAAAGCTCGATGACCGTAGGAGATAAAAATAGACTACTCGATTTTCGAGCCGATAGAATTTACATTTATATGTAGCGGAGGCGCGTCCGGCGCTGACGTAATTTCGAGTTACAGTACACTGAGAGAAAATGATGGTATTAGTAACTATAAAGTGACAACTATTCATTTTTAGTTCGTACGATCAATTTTTGAATAGTTGCCACAACTATCAAATAATTACTATAACTACCAAATAGTTACCATAAGTATTTTCATGGTTACCGTAACTATGAAAATAGTTGTATGGACTAAAAATTAATAGTTGTCACTTTATAGTTGGCTGTACTATTACGATTTCTCTAAGTGTACACGGAAAGAAGAGTTTGGTTGTGGCAACTACGTTTTCGATTTGCTGTAAGGTAAATGTCCCAGTAATCGACCAGTCTGTGGTAAAAGAGCGATAAATAAGACTGTGAGTGCTTTTCGACGCTTAAATAAATTAACAACACTTCCTCCGATTTATGTACAATATTAAATGAAAATTTGAGGCTTGTAAAATCACAACAGTGATAATAAGAAAATCGTAAACTTGCAGTGACCGAACCGAGCGTGATTTTGTCGAAATCCTTGATATGGAGGTTAAGGTGCGTCTCGTGACATTTAGTTAAATTCTGCGATGCACGAAGACTTTGGCTGAGTAAGTTTAATTTGATATTACATATGAAGAATCTGGTATTACTAAATGAATATGATTTTATCGTAAAATTGTTGTTTGTGCGAAAAATCGCGGAGGTCGATAACTAGTTCAGAAAAACACATAAATGTCCGGGTAATCGACCTACTGTCGATCACTAGGACAAAATTGTGGATAGAAAATTAGTGTAAATCGTGTATTGTTTTTATGAATTAGATGATAAAAAATAATGTGACAATTCATTCATCGATCGAACTGTACGAGGAGTAGTTATGGACAGATGTATTGGGCTCTATATAAATAATTAAGCAGCCAAATAAATCATGTCGATAACTGGGCCATGCATATGTCCATGACTGGGTCTTGTCATGTCATGGGTCGATTACTGGGCAAACCGTGACTTTAGTATGTCCATGACTGGGACATTTGCACACCGCAAGTTTTATGTTAATTTTTTATTACAAGAAGATAAGTTAGACCAAAAGTTAAGCGTTCTATTTGTTGACAAGATTATACTGATTCTATATAACCTACATTGACAGTTATTGACGTCTTAATTTGTGACTTTTCTTAACGTGTCGATTACTAGGACATATAACGGTCGATTACTGGTCCAACTATAACTTTAGTATGTCAATGACTGGTACGACTTCTGAAGCTTTAGAATAAGTTTTTTCTACAATAAGATAAGTTACGAAAATTTTTGAGGTTGTTATTTTTTCATACGACTATTCTGATTCATTATTACCTAGAATGACCATTTTTTGTATCTTAATGTGAAAGTTACGTTTTTATAAAGTCGGGCAATTTGGTTAACGTGTCGATCACTGGGACGTTTACCTTACACGATGTCTAAAAAATTAATTGCCTCAACCATATTGAATAGTAACCTCAACTATTCACGATTAGTTCTCGCGAGATTAAGTTAGGTTAACTAATCCAATCGTTGGGACTACCATTCGAATCGTCGATATTATCATTCGAATCGTCGGTATTACCATTCGAATCGTTGGTATTACCATTTGAGTTGTAAGATAAATAGAATAATCGATTGGTTGTGTCAACTCATTTCTTGGTTGTGGCAACTAATTTTTTTTTCCGTGTATGTAACCGTGTATTGGGCGTGAAGAACGAGACAACAGCGTCGACTGACTCGTTGAGAAATGTCACCGTGACGTTATAACGAGCTCTGGACATTACAAGACCATCCGACAGACGAACACCCCACAACGAGTTCATATTTCAACTTTGCAAGGGATCTGCAATTTTTGCAATCTCATTTCTTTATTTCATCGTTTGCAAAGGGCTTTGATCTTAAAAATCGTGATTCCTCTTTGTTCTACATGATAATATGCAGTGTTCATCTATTTTTATGATTATATACCAGAGACAAGACTGACATACAGTTATTATTCCATATTTTATGTTTTGTACTATTTATGCTGTAATGAGTTTAGCTCTTTGGTGGAGACAATTTTCTCGATTTCCTTCAACGTAGGATTTCTCGAAAACCACAATCTCGTTTCTGTTTAACTTCATGTTAACGAGTAAGAGAAAGACAAACTTGAAGTTTGCATCATCAACGACCAGGAGAAATATAAAGGGTTTGAAGAACGGCGAACAATCAGGGGAAAGATCTAAATACTCGTGAAGCTCGAGTATTGTCGTCTATCATCTACACGAGGACGTGGATTACTTGCGGAGACGGACATAAATGCACTCTGCTCCACTTGTCTCTTGGAAATCACAATAGGAATGCAATTTAATATTCTATTTTTGGTTCGTTTTTTTATTTGAATTTATTCCAAACGTCTAGTCGATCGAACTCTGCAGTTTCAATGACTACGAGAGTCATAAAAGGTTGAAGAGAAATTTACAATCAGAGAAAAGGTTATGAAATGGTTTTGTCACTTAGGAACATAAATAAGAGATTATTATGTCAGAACACTTGAGTAAAATGGTTCAAAATATCGAGAAAAGTGGTTTAGAAAAATTGTCCAGATGTGTGTGTGTGTGTATAAAGTTCCTAAAATTCATTCTACCATAACTCGTGAACAACTCGACCGAAGTATCTCAAATTTTAATGATATATAAAGTACTGATCAATTTTTACTTGGTATTTATTTTATGAAAATCGATTGACGCATTCCATTTCTATGGGATTTTTAAGATTATGAAAAATGTCCGTCAACATTCGAACTCCAACAAATTTTTAGTTATCGAGCTGAAACTTCGTAAACTTAAATTCAAATACAGAGTAAATAACGACATAGACCGAAGTTTCGCAGTGTTTACTTTTCACTAAGAAAAACCCACAAGATGTAACACCAACTTTCTCGCTGTGTCACCTAAAAGAAATTGCTGAGGCAAATTTCGTTGGGACAGCAAACGATTTTCTCAGACAAATTTTATGGATACAGAAAACGATTTTCTCAGGTGGATTTTGTTGATACAGAAAACGTTTTACTATCACTCTGTGATTATTTTCCGTCACGTGCATACCGCAAAAATTGATGAAAATGCAGGAAGGTCTAAACCCTTATGGGAACTTCGCACTTTACGATCTATCTTCTATAAAAAGGCCAGAATTATGCGCAGGACGTATAAATGTAGCATCTTCAAATATAGAGATTTACTTTTTACTAAGAAAAACCCACAAGATGTAAAAGCAACGTTCTTGCCGTGCGACCTAAAAGAAATTGCTGAGGCAAATTTCGTTGGAACGATTTTCCCAAACAAATTGTAGTGATATAGAAAATTATGTTCTTAGACAAATTTTTTGGATGACGAAAACGTTTTGCTATCAACATGATTATTTTTAGCCACGTGCATACCACAAAAATAGTTAAAAATGTAGGAAAGTCTCAAACCCTACTGTGAGCGACGCACTTTAAGATCTGTCTTCTGTAAAAAGTCCAGCGCAGGAAATATAAATCCAGCCTCTTCAAATATAGAGATTTGCTTTTCACTAAGAAAAACCCACAAGATGTAACAGCAACTTTCTTGCTGTGCGACCTAAAAGAAATTGCTGAGGCAAATTTCGTTGGCGCAGCAAACGATTTTCTCAGACAAAGTTTATTGATATAGAAAATGATTTTCTCGAACATATTTTTTTGATAACGAAGACGGTTTGCTATCACCATAATTATTTTTAGCCACGTACATGACTCAAAAATGGTTAAAAATGCAGGAAGATCTCAAACCTAACTGTGAGCGACGCACTTTAAGATCTGTCTTCTGTAAAAAGTCCAGAATTAAGCGGAGGAAATATAAATGCAGCCTCTTCAAATATAGAGATTTGCTTTTCACTAAGAAAAACCCACAAGATGTAACAGCAACTTTCTTGCTGTGCGACCTAAAAGAAATTGCTGAGGCAATTTTCGTTGGTCGAGCAAACGATTTTCTCAGACAAAGTTTATTGATATAGAAAATGATTTTCTCGAACACATTTTTTTGATAACGAAAACGGTTTGCTATCACCATGATTATTTTTAGCCACGTGCATGCCTCAAAAATGGTTAAAAATGCAGGAAGGTCTCAAACCCAACTGTGAGCGACGCACTTTAAGATCTGTCTTCTGTAAAAAGTCCAGAATTAAGCGCAGGAAATATAATTGCAGCCTCTTCAAGTATAGAGATTTGCTGTTCATTAAGAAAAACCCACAAGATGTAACAGCAACTTTCTTGCTGTGCGACCTAAAAGAAATTGCTGAGGCAAATTTCGTTGGTCGAGCAAACGATTTTCTCAAACAAATTGTAATGATATAGAAAATTATGTTTTTTAGACAAATTTTTTTGATGAAGAAAACGTTTTGCTATCACCATGATTATTTTTAGCCACGTGCATACCACGAAACTAGTTAAAAATGTAGGAAAGTCTCAAACCCTACTGTGAGTGACGCACTTTAAGATCTGTCTTCTGTAAAATGTGCAGAATTAATCGCAGGAAATATAAATGCAGCCTCTTCAAATATAGAGATTTGCTTTTCACTAAGAAAGACCCACAAGATGTAACAGCAACTTTCTTGCTGTGCGACCTAAAAGAAATTGCTGAGGCAAATTTCGTTGGAACGATTTTCTCAGACAAATTGTAGTGATATAGAAAATTATGTTCTTAGATACATTTTTTTGATGAAGAAAACGTTTTTCTATCACCATGATTATTTTTAGTCACGTGCATACCGCAAAAATGGTTAAAAATGCAAGATTTAAAACCCTACTGTGAGCGACGCACTTTAAGATCTGTCTTCTGTAAAAAGTCCAGAATTATGCGCAGGAAATATAAATTTAGCCTCTTCTACTCGTCCGCAAAAACTATCAAGCGATTGCCCTGAGGAATTTTCTTTAAAAGTCACGACTCACATTTTTTCGCTGGCTCTCGGCTAAGAAATCCTTGTTTGCTCACTCGTGTCACACGGCTTACTACTACACCTTTTACGTTAAAGCGCGGGCGTTCCCGGAGCCCCATTACCACCGATGTAAATGTATATTTCGAGGACTCTGAAGTGGAAAGGTAAAACGGACACGTATTTGGGCGTTGTTGAGTGGAGCAGCAAGCAATGTGGATAATAGGTAGGACAGAGTGACACGTTCGTGAATTTCTTGTAAGTGCTGCAGGTAGCGATGAAATAGTTTTGGTTAGCGCGACAAAAGCGACGAAACCCGCATGCACCGTCATCGTTGAACTCAAGCGCAGCGCACGTGCGCCAGGTCCAAAAGTTTTGTCACCTTTCCACGATCCGAAACTCGGAGACAGCGAAGAGCCAATCGATTTTCACCTCAATCTTCATTTTAGCTCAGCGCGTCACGTGCAACCAATTTTACGGCTTTGTAGAAGAAAGTTATTGGGAGTTCCGACTGTTAATCAGTTGAAACAGATTTGTTCCGAGCAAGCATTGCTCCGCCGCTCTCGTTGAGGACTCAACGATGAATCCTATAATGAGAGTTCGTCAAGTTTCGACTCTGTCTTCCCGGGCAAACGATGTGACGAGCTTGAAGGTTCAAGGCGCTTCCACACGATTCTCCATAGTAGGGTTGAAGGATTCTCAAATCATTTCCATTGAAATTACGATTCTGATGGAATTTTATCGGAAATTATTCTTGTCAAGATAATCCTTATGTCTCATTCTACTGATCAACGTGATGACCTAAAAATATAGGAAATCGTAAATTAAACGAATTAAAAAAATTGTCAATCGTAGAAATTAAATTTTTGTATTTTTATCGAAAGGTTTTTGCCCACGGAAATTTAAAAAAATTCCGTTTTGCTTCCTCATAGAGGAAACTATGTTTTCATGAAAACACAAATTTCGAGATTTTAATCAGAATGGTCCAAAACGTCGAGAAAAGTGGTCTAGAAAAAATGTCCGTATGTATGTTTCTATGTATACAACTTCAAAAATTCAATCGCCTATAACTGAAGAATGGTTTTAACGATCGAGCTGATATTTGGTACAGAAATGAAGCAGCATCCCCTCTTTAATTGATGCATTTTTTGACAAACTATATACACAAATTTCAATTTTATGCCGTTTTGAATAAAAACAGCAACTTTCGTCGAATTTCGAACTTTCGTAAAATTTAATCTATTTTAGTTGTTTATGAGAGCACTCAATGTTGTTTGGTATTGAATTTGGCTCGAGTCGATAAAGTTATTCACATTTTATGGAATTCTGATTTTTTTTTTTAATTGACATAACTTGAGATAGCGAACTCCTATTTTATTTGTAAATGAAACAATATTCATCCATTATATATGTATAATTTAGTAACGAACGATATGAAATTTTTGATTTTATGGAATGTTGAATTATTTTTTAGAATAAACGTTATCACATTTACTTTTGGAAACGCTCTAATAATAACGAAATAGAAAAAGCAAATACATTCTACTTTCCATCCTTTTTATATTTCTAGTTTAACAAATTATTTTTGTATCATTGCTGCAAAATTGAAAACTGGCAAAAAAAATCATCAAAATTAACAAAAAGTTTCTGTGATAATTTGTGCACTTTTTGTCAAGAATACAAAAACGCGAATGTAGTTTTTATTCAGTATTCAATAATTCACTATGAGAAAAAAACCTTGATTGTACTTTCAATGGTAATTTCCAAATTCTAATTTGACTCACTATCCTCTACAAAATCTGATAGCAATTATCCCAATTTCGGCAAATTATTCGGTAATAAAAATTCAAACTTTGTAATCGCAATGAAGGCTTGAATTATAATAAAACATCAATTTATCCCTCAAAATTAGAAAAAATGTAACATAATGTTAATGGTAATTCTGTAAATAGAAATTATACTAAATCGTTTTCTGCAATTAAATGAAGAAAAACGAATTTAAAAAAGAAAAATGTTGAGCTTTTTTTTAAATTTTTTATTTAGATCCATTTTTCTATTTACCACTTTGATATAAAAATGTATTTTATGTAACGCAAACACTTTAATGTGGATGAAATAATACTTTTTCTTCAGAGCAACCAAGATTTCCCATTTCAATTTGAATTCACAAATGACCTCTGGGCTTCGTTGGCATAAGCTCAAAGAAAGATCCAACCAGAATACCTAGGTCTGCGAATCCTTTTTTCACGTCCCGAAGGATGCGCGTGAAGCAAAAACTTTTCAGCTGACTCTCTCTGAGGTCCTTCAATCCCATGCAAAGTCGTAAAACGTTATTTTCCTCGGTCAAGAAAAAGAAAAAAAATCGTTGCTTCATCCCCGGGAATGAAAGTTGAAGTATTATCATTTTTGCAACTAATGGTTGATAATTGCGACCCCTCTTGAATAATATATTCAGAGGTAGCGTCAATGAATCATCAATTAAGTATTTCTCGTTTTCTCGCTGGTGACCAGCAATGTATTAAAAAATTCTGTTAAAATCGGTTAATTCAACAGTCAAAATTTCTTTAAAATCGAAAAAAAATCAATTAAAAGATCAATCAAACTCGGTAAAACAAGGACTAATTGAGACTCAGTTAAAAGATCGGTTACAGAGCGAGCGAGGACGTAGTTAATATCAATGTTCTGGGCGATTGAATGAATTTTTATCACACCCCTATCGATTCAGAAGGGCAAGTCAGGCGTATATGAGCAATTACTCATGGAACTTGAAAAATGCGAAAAATAAACATTTTGAAAAAAATTCGAGGCACATCCACGGGAATTTTTTTGCTAATTCCAGGATATCATACATACTCGATCAAATGTGTGCCATCGTGAAAAATGTGAGCACAGCATGAAAAAAAAAAATAATAAAAAAAGATTGACTTAAAAATTACTAATAAAATCCACTATTTTTCAAATAGACCGCTTTTATTTGCCTTAAAATTGTGGCGTTTATTAGTTATAGTAGTACAGTATGTGTAATATAATTGGCTAAATTATATTACATTAAAAATATAATTTTTAAAGGGAGAGACATATCGAGAAATTAAATGTAATGTCACATGGTAATAATAATAATAAGAACAATGGAAGGAAAGAAAAAATGGGTACTAAAGATTAGTTAGAGCATATAGTCTCTATTAGAGCATTCCATAGGATTCACTCATACAAAAAAAAAATTACGTTTGAAAAAAAAATTGAAAAAAAAATGTTAGTAAAAAAAACATTTTTTTATATGCTCATAAACTCATTGTTAAATTTGACCTCCAACTGATCAAAGTTATTATATTGAAAATTACAACAAAAAAAATTCCTAAGGATATTTTCATCATACATGTGTATAATAGCGAAATTATTAATATTTTATTGTTAATAAAATATTAATAATAAAATATTATTAATATTTGCAAACCATCTGATGTAATCGATATTAAAGAAGGCAATTTTTTTTAGCGTTTTTTCATATTCATACAATATTATTTAAGCCTTTAAAGTAGTTTTCCAAAGTCGAAACGGATTAGTGGACGATAAGGATACGGAATTTCGGTAAATAAATTGGGTTTTACATGAAAAAAGAGGTTAAAATGCTACCACCACACTGCAAGTTCGCTCACACAAGAATCTCGTTGTACAGGATCTACTGGACATCGAGACCATCAGAAATATAGGCTCCACGGAATAGTTTTTGCGTTGGATGGTAAGGACATGATATTAAATTTTACCCAAATTCGGACGGACTTTGGCCCTTGAGGTATAAAAATTAACAAGCGAGTGAATTTCGTAATGTCTACTTTCGTTCAGATTAGGTGCAACGGAGAAAATTATTTATTGTACCGTGTTTGGCACTGCGACCGCCCTGAAAAGTGCGGACGGTAAGGACACCAAAACCGCGGGACACAAACTGATCAATTCCTATGACTATACAGAGTCAAACGCGCTTAATTTGCGATTGCGTATGTTCGATAACAACCGTGACAAAAACAATAATAATTTTTTCAGAATATTAAAGGAATGCCACAAAAGTTTATTTGATCATTAAACAATAAATATCTGTGTCAGGCAGAGTTGTAAATCCCCATTAATTCATGAGATATAGTTTACAGTACAATTTGTTTTGTAATTATGATTTCATAATAATAATAATATGTAGTGATTATAAAATAGAGTGTAAACATTTGAATAGCTGAAAAAAATACTAATTTTGGCTTTAATATTGCAAGAAATAGTGGAAAAAATGGAAGAAATAAGTAATGCATTACTTTCTTAATGCATTACTTATTATTTTCCATTTTTTCAGAAAGATTACTGTGAATTTTTATCAAAAAATAATAATTTTTGCAGCCATTGCAAAGTTTAATCATCGTATTACAATCGCTACATGTTATTATTATAAAATCATAATTATAGAGCTGATCGTATCATCATCATTATTTCTATAAGTATTAGGCATTTACAACTCTGGTGTCAGGGACACGGACGGTAAGGACATTTCAGTCACATTTACCAAAATAACTCGTATATTCTCGAAATTTTGACTTCACCACCTAGGTGCCTCTGTTCCAAGAGATCAACATCTAAATGTTAACACCAAAAACATGTAACAATTTATCGTTGATGTACCGTTAAAAGCAGAGGGACATGCTTTTTCAAGTTCCATGCGGAATTGCTCATATAGCTCACACTGAGAGTCGATTATGGCTTTCTATACCTATAATCGCGTCTCATTTACGGCGTTGTGTTCCATCGAGGAGAAAAAAATGCGGAAGAGGAAGAAAAAAAAAGAGGGTGCGCGTGGAATGAGAAGTTTTAGAATCTCGAGAATTCTCATCTGAACCCGTATCGAGGGGTGAGAACGAACACGTCGTTAAACGTCACTCAAAGACCGGCGTCTCAATTTACGCCCTGGCAAGAACCGCCAAGTTCGGAGTTCTTGTTGGCTGAACGCTCGGAGTTTGGTGACATCCAACACGCTTGCTTCCCGCTTCCGTATTACTTGTCTCCTTGGGTTATAAGACCATTGGTCGGGCACCAAACTTTGTGTGGAGGCTTCTCTTGATATCGATACGAAAAAGAGCGCAACAGGAGGACAAAAGCCTTGTACAGTCAACTCTCTCGAGAAAGAGACTTCAATTACTGTTTGTCGCTCAATAAATGATGCATTGTCAAGAGCAAAGTGATTACACATGGTAAAATTTTTTTTTTATATTAATATACCCTATAGAAACCTCGGATGCATATGAGGCATTCCACATGACTTCAGCCATCCAAAAAAAAAAAAAATTCCCAAAAAGCGTCCAAAAATCAGGTTCAATCGTTATAACAGATACACCAAATTTTAATTTTTTTGAAATTTTTTCTGCCGAAGTATGCCATGTTTTTCATTTTTCATTCAACCTATGATATCTCGGTAACGATTAATCGTATCAACATCTTTAAAAAACAAAAATATTTGCGTTTTTTATGGCCCATAAGGTAAAAAGATGCAAAGTAGAACCTTGCACATTGCTTCCTCATTATTTTTCGCTTTTTACAAAGCTCCCTCTGTGAGGAAGCAGTATGTTATTCAATTTTGGCTTCCTCATAGAGGAAGCTTTGTAAAAAGCGAAAAATAATGAGGAAGCAATGTGCAAGGTTCTACTTTGCATCTTTTTTTTTATACCTTGTGTCTCTTTTGCAGAGGTGTTTTATACAGCTATAAATCACCTCTGCAAACACCGTTACATCTAATTTTGATTAGATACAAATTTTTGTCGTACTTTCTCAACTTTTCCGGAAGTTATAGCGAAAATCTACATTTTTTTTAAATGAAAAATGGTGTAAAATCCGAACGACTTTACCGATCATCACCAAATTTGGTACATGGCATTTCTGAATGTTATTTTTCGTCTGTACAAAATTTCTGTTCATTTGTTGAAATTCGACGTAATTTAGATCAAAATCTATTTTTTTCGAAAAATTCAAAATTCTATAAAATCCGAACCGCTTTACCGATTTCGTCGAAATTCAATACCATACAACATTGAACGTATCTTCAGTTATGAAGAACTATTTAGCCAAATCGGCGAACTTTTACGAAAGTTAGAGCGACCACGCCCTTTTTTCAACAAATTAAAATCAACATACAATCTTAATGACTTCACATATTTTGGCAAAAATCACAACATTCAAAGAGGGGCAGCTACTCTACTTGCGTGCCAAATTTGAGCCGGATCGCTCGAACGGTTACCGAGTGAGAGGAGATTGAATTTTCGAAGCCCAGCACACACACACACACACACACACACACACACACACACATACATACATACGGACATTTTTTCTAAACCACTTTTCTCGACGTTTTAGGTGATTCTAAGCATACTGACATGAAAATCTCGAAAAAAAAAATTTCATGAAAACAAAGCTTCCTCTATGAGGAAGCAAAATTAATTCAGAATTAATTGTGTAACTTCAGGCTATATTTTACTGAAAAATACCGAAAATATTTTTTTTTTTTGCGTAAACGACTTCGGAAAGTGGCATCGAAAAACTTGTTGTGAATTGTGTACGAAAATGCGCAATTTTTAGTATTTTTTTTTTTTTTTTTTTTTTTTTTGGGAAGCCGTAAAGTTCATAAGTTATCGCAGTTTGAAATATTTAAAAAAATACATATCGGTTTGATGCAATTTTAATTTTAATTTATCGGAAATAATGCAATTTTAATTTTGTTGCAGTAACTAGAAAACAATAGGATCAATAAAATTGTTTTCATCAAGTAGTTATAAGATTCGGTATTTCAATCAATTATTCTATTGGATTTTCTTATATTTCTTCTATTTGTTATAAAAAAACGGATGTGTCTGTTAAAAATTAACAAAATCAATGATCTCCAATTCTTCTCAATGAGAAATTAAATAGTAAAATAATTTTCTGATAAATCATGAAACCTTCCTAAAAGCTTTTCTCATAAATGTCAAATTATTAATGCACTTTTCGAAAGCACATGTTGTGTAACGTGTTGTGCAACCGAAACCCCTTTTCTTCAAGGTACTTCTATAGTATTCATTAATTAAAGCCTGTTCTCACTGAAACTTGACTGTATACCCCACACTTGAGATTCTGGTACACTGCAGCTTCTCATGTTCGCAGCTTCGTTTATCAAAAACTTATTGTGGCTGGTGTGTCACTGCTGTAGCTGATAGATAAAATGAAACGTTGCATCGCCCACTCCTGGGGCTAGAATTAATCATAGTTCTCTTAAAAATTCATAATTTTAGCTGCACCCGAAGCTCTATTAATTTTCGTATTCATTAGAATTGCAAAACAGCTTTTCCTCTCGCATCTTTCCATTTTTGTCATTTTCCATATTTCCATTTTCTCATAATTTCCGTTTTTTTCCTTTTTCCACCTACACGAAACGTTATGGGATAATTGAAATTCCGTCGAACTGCATATGCGTCGCTCCATACAAATTTAACGTGACACCAACGCACGTAGATAAGGCGTGAAGGATGAGGCCACGAACGAATGAGTTACTCAGGAGAATGTTCAGTCGCATACAGTGGATTGCCGCAGGGGTTTGAGTTTCTATGACTTCGCGATGTAAGAAATCTCGGCAGTGCTCTTGCAATCATTGAAGACTCTCTGCGTACTCTTTCTCTTTCATCTACGTCTTCAACCCTTCTCAGCTGCCACGTGCGAAAAATCCATACATATATGGATGCGCATCCGTCGGTTCGTCTCAACGGGGATGATAAGAAATATGACCCGAGCTGTGACGTAGCTGAAACATTGATATCTATCTATAGGTGATATTGATTTATATATACAGAAGAAAGTTACCACAAATATCCGGCGAAATCATGTGGTTAATATTCTGCCTTGGAAGCAACTACTTGCCTCGAAAAAAGGAACGAATCAAAGACCGATATCACCACAAATATCCAACGAATAATACCTTATTAATATTCTATTTTGAAGGGAGAAACGCAACTCGACAAGAATGCTAATCAAAGATCCATGGGAAAGAGAATTGAGATCAGTGTTGTGAAGAACTAAAGATCACAGTACGGTTCATTTTGTAGTCCCGATTTCGTAATAATAAACGGTCGCTATTATGGAGTGATGTGTTTAATTTCGAATCGCTAAAAAAACTAATTTCGTTAGGACAAGCAAATGTTTAGTTTCTTCAATAATTATTAAATTTGGTTGTCTAAAATATATTTGCAGTAAACAAAATATTTGTTATACGAATTAAAAATTCGGTTGAGCATGAGTGTTCGGTGATTTAGTTAATTCAAACATTTTGGTTTCCTCATAGAGGAAGCTTTGTTTTTGTAAAAAAAAGTGGTTTAGAAAAAATGTCCGGGTGTATCCCGTGAGGAAATTCCTCGCCATCACCTCGCCATCACCTAGAAATCGACTAGTTTTCTTATTTTCTGTACAAGATCTAGGTCCGAAAACTAGCTAGATCCGAGCGCTATGTGTAATTTCTCGCTGTCTAGTCGTTGTACAGAAAAACTGTCTAAAATCTGTCTAAGATTCTATTAATTCACTCAGTAAACTTAGCTAGTGATTAGCCAGTATGGAAATCGGTTAATCCTATAGCATAAAATTGACTAGGTGCTAGACCGGATTTCTCTATTGAAGCCAGATACCGGTTAAAGAGCCTAGGATAAATAAAAAACAGAATTAATATAAGCCGTCATTTATTGCATCAGCACGTAACATTGAAGCTGTTTAACACTATTTAAACAGGGAACACTATTTAATAACGTACGTAATCACTTTTTTATTAATAATCAAATATCTCGATAAGGCCTATCGCAAAAAACAAAAAAATAGAAATTCTTTGGCGTCGTACAAAACAAAAAAAAATCGTAGTCCTCTAAAACGTATTTAATAACGTACGTAATCACTTTTTCAATAATAATCAAATATCTCGATAAGGCCTATCGCAAAAAACAAAAAAATATAAATTCTTTCGCGTCGTACAAAACAAAAAAAAAATCGTAGTCCTCTAGAACGTATTTTTTGGTACCTTTCACGAACATGCACGTGCCACTCTACATCAAAAGTTGCGGTAGCGACTCGACGCCAAGTTAAAAAAGAAATTATGTTGCCTTCATAATAATAACTCGCTGCGCAGCGTGTCATGACTAGACCCTGTATCGGAATCTCCCTGTATCGGAAAATGCTCGCGTTTCCGCCGAAAACACGCACGGTGCCGTGTAAACGACGCGCATTGCGGCGTTAACTTAGTTAACGTATATATTATGTCTAGCCTCTGGTCAGGTAAGCTGTGCCATGAAAGCCAGACAGATCCTAGAAGGCCTGGGCATTTGTACGTGTATGCTAGATATATTATGTCTAGCCTCTAGTCAGGTAAGCTGTGCCATGAAAGCTAGATAGATCCTAGATGGCCTGGGCATCTATACATGTATGCTAGATATATTATGTCTAGCCTCTAGTCAGGTAAGCTGTGCCATGAAAGCTAGACAGATCCTAGATAAATATGCTATTTATCAGTGCATTCGGGCTGCACTGAGAAAAAAAATGTTAGAATGAACTAAATCGGCGTTCACCCTCGTTCAAATTAATTTTTAGTTGGTATAACAAATGTTTTGGTTTCCGCAAATATATTTTAGTCAACTGGATCAAATAATTATTGTAGAAACTAAACATTTGGTTGTTCTAAACGAGATATTCGTATGAACGAGGGCAAACGCCGATTTAGTTAAGTTCTACTTTTTTTTTCTCAGTGTATTTATGTCTAGTCCCACGACAGAAAAACTTGATAGAAAAAACTACCTAGACGCTAGGTTCAAACCAGTTTATCCCCAACAGATTTCCACACGGGATGTGTGTATGTGTGTGTCTAGCATGCTTGCAAAATTTAAACCGCTGTATCTCGAAAACGGCTTTAACTGTCAAGCTGAAATTTGACATGCTGCACTCAGAAAAAATCTTGATTAGAATAACCAAAAAATTGGTTAAAAATGTTATCAAGGAAACTTGGTGGGCACAACCAAGTTATTGACTAACATAACCAAGTTATTAGCTAATATAACCAAGGATTTGGTAAGATAACCAAGTATTTAATACGCCTAATCAATAACTTGGTTGCGCCTACCAAATTTTTCTTGGTAAAATTTTTAACCAAAATCTTAGTAAGCCCAACCAACCGTTTTCCTCCGTGTAGTAGAAGAGCATAGGAGGGGTCCTATGTATACATTTTCGAAAAAATTGAAAAAAAATTCAGATTTTATAAGCCTTTCAATTTTTCGAAAAATGTCTGTATGTTCTCTAGCTTCCGCAATTTTTCAGCTAATGAGCTAAATAGTTCTGGACAAATAGAGAAATGAAAAATGAAGGTCGATATTGAATTTGAGCAAAATCCATAAAGCGGTTTAAATTTTATAAAATGTTGAATTTTCTGAAAAAAATTGTTTTCGTTCTTATTCAAATTAAGTTCGACCGAACCTGCTCAAATCTTTTGGACGGTAAAATTAACATCCAGTTGTAGTAGGTATCGAATTTGGTGAAGATTGGTAAAGTGGTTCAGATTTTATAAGACATTGAATTTTTCAAAAAATCTCTGTATGTTCTCTAGCTGCTACATTTTTTAGATAATGAGCTTAAACAGTTTTTGACGAATAAAGCAATGTAAAATGACGATCGGTATTGAATTTAAGCGAAATACAAAAAGTGGTTTAGATTTTATACAATTTCGAATTTATGAAAAATTTTGTTTTCGTTCTTCTTTAATTTGTATTTAAAATAAGGATATAAAGTAGAACTTTGCACATTACTTCGTCAATAATTTTCATCTTTCGCAAAGCTTCCTATATGAGGAAGCCAAAAATAAAATAAAGAAACTTCCTCATAGAGGCGGCGTTGCGAAAGATGAAAATTAATGGGGAAGCAATGTGCAAAGTTCTATTTTGCATCCTTTTTTTTCTCTCGGGTTCCTATCTTTCACATTGTGACGACTTTTTACACACTTTAAGCGGGTTGCATTTTATATGGTAATGATATGTAAAATGCAACACGCTTTTTAATATAATTCAGCACTTTATTTATTATATTGTCGCTGTTAAGTCACTTGTTGAGTATTTTTGGCAGATGGTGTTGGCCGCGTTATTCTCGTAATTTTGGGCTATTCGATGTATTACATTTTGTGTAGCGGTTGGATGGCGAAAGGATAAGTTGAATATGCGTAATATTGATGCGGCCGATTCTATGACGTGTTATCATCGTTTAGTCCTTCTTGCTCTGTACTTCCGGTGTTTTTTTCCAAATATCAGTTAGTATAATTATACATTATGAATAAAGAAAGTTTTTTTTTACAGAAACTGGTATATTAAATTTTATATGCAAGTGAGAGGTAAAATGACAGTACTTTCTACTAAATCCTATGAAAATTAGGAAATTTAATATAAAAATTTGTAATTTTACTACACGTGTATTAAATTAAATTCATCAGCTGATGAATAAAATTTCCGGTAATTTGCCAACACTTTTCAGAGCATATAGGACAATTCAGACAAAGCCATCATAAATATTCAGCAAAAGAACTTATTTGATATTCCGCTTTAAAGACAAAATATTTCCCCAAAGAAAAATACGAAACAAAAACTGATATGAAGAAATATTTTTCAGACACATATCTAAAGTAGAATTCTCACAAAGTCATCACAAATAAGTATCCGGTGAAATCAGGTGCTTCATATTCTGCCTTGAATGCGGAAATTCTCCTGAACAAAGGGACGAATCAGAGACCGCGATATCACCATAAATATCCAACGAATAATATCTGCTTAACATTTCTCTTTGAACATGGAATTTTTCCTCAACAAAAATGCGAATCAAAGACCGATATAAAGAAATATTTCTGAGACACGTATGTTCTACTAGTCGTAGCTGAAACATTGCTACATACCTGAACTAGAATTCTCAGAAAGTCACTACAAATATCCGGTGAAATGACGTGCTTAATATTCCACTTTGAAGCCGGAAGTTCGCTTCAACGAAAGAGACGAATCAAAGACCAATATAAAGAAATAGTCGTGATACACATATGGCGTGAATTTAAAAAAAACCTACAAGACACCAAGACTCTAAAGGAGTTGAATTGGCAGAGTTTGAAGCAACTCGATAAATATTGAACGAAGAAACTCGAGAGAAAGAGGCGCTTCAGGTCTGTGACGTGTCTTCGAAGCGCCAGTATAACCGCAATCTCGATCTCTTTGATGCGGAATTACTTCCTGTTACCCTGCGGAGACTCACTCCTTCCGGTTGCTCCGTGCAACTTGTACTTTTTATACTTCAAAAGTTCACACACTAAAAACCAAACGTGTGGAATATGTGTTGTTTCCTATCTTTTACATTGTGACGACTTTTTACACAATCCCAAGCGTGTTTCTTTTACATATCATTACCATGTAAATACAACACCCTTGAAAGTGTGCAAAAAATCGCCACAATAGAAAAGATAAGAAACAACATACTTGCAACACGTTTGGTTTTTAGCCGTTTTTCTTTCACATATCATGCATGTAATGCAGGACATAGAGAAAAAATATTAGTTATATTATAATATTATATTATATATTAATATAGTATACTATATATATACTATATACTATATATACTATATTAATATATATTATATATTAATATAGTATATAATATATTAACTTAATTAATATATTATTATTATATATGGGGCATTATATCCCGATTCGACCTGGGTCTGAGCCTCGACCTCCCCAATTTGGCTCGTTATTTTTTGTAGGATTGGTTAGACCCTCGAATGCACCAGATTTTTATTTTTTATATTTTCTATGTAAATTTTTTTTAAATATTTTTTTTAAGTGACATATCGTAAAATTATCTAACTTATGGCCAAAGTGTTTTTAAGCTTTGTCGATTTAAAAAAATAATAAAAAATAGAAAACAACAATTAATTTACTATAGGCAACTGGTCAAACTTTTATTTATGTAAATTCGGATTTTTTAGAATTGTCCCAGATTTTTAGGAATTTTTCGAATCTTTCTGAACTAAGACTTGGAAATAGTCTTAGTTCAGAAAAATTTTAAGAATTCCTACAAATCTGAGAAAACTCGAAATAATACTCTGTTGAATGTAAAAATTTTCTAGCTTAGCGCCATTCAGAGTTGTAAATGCCTAATACTTATAGAAATAATGATGATGATATGATCAGCTCTATAATTATGATTTTATATAATAATAACATGTAGCGATTGTAATACGATGATTAAATTTTGGAATGGCTGCAAAAATTATTATGTTTCAATAAAAATTTACGGTAACCCTTTTGAAAAAATGGAAAAAATAAGTAATGCATTAAGAAAGTAATCCATTACTTATTTCTTACATTTTTTCCACTATTTCTTGCAATATTAAAGCGAAAATTAGTATTTTTTTTCAGCTATTCAAATGTTTACACTATTTTATAATCACTACATATTATTATTATGAAATCATAATTACAAAACAAATTGTACTGTAAACAATATCTCATGAATTAATGGGGATTTACAACTTTGGCGCCATTGTATTTGCCTCGCTGATATTGTTAATAGTCAACAAATCTTATTTGATTTAAGTGAGATTCAATAAGAATAACTAAATGGTTCATTTCGCCATATTTAACCAAGATTTGTTAACTGTTCAGAAACTCTTCTCTCAGTATAAAATTAACAAAAAGTTTCGTGAGCTCAGTGACACCACGTGGAGTGCGTTGTGGGCCAATGTCGTGTATCGAACTTTGGGATTTTTGTATACAAAAATTGGCTGAAATTTTCCATCAATTTCACACACAAATTTTGGTCAATTTCTACATTTACAAAAAAGTGTAAAAAAATTTGTTCAACGAGATATATAAAAAATATAGGTTCATAAAAATTAACTGAAAGTTTCGCGTGCTCAATGATACCACGTGGAGTGCCTTGCGGGCCAATATCGTGAATTGAACTTTGGAGCTTTTACCTGGAAGCGAATCTATCGATCCCGACCATTCACTGAGCGCAACAAGACGGAAGAGAAACATGAGAAAAAAAAGTAACGGCGTAAGTGACTGGGTGAAGAAAATAAAATTTTTAAAGAAAATAAAATTATTAAAGAAAATACAATTATTAAAGAAAATAAAATTATTAAAGAAAATACAATTTTTAAAGAAAATTAAAATTTTAAAGACAATAAAATTTTTAAAGAAAATTAAATTTTTAAAGAAAATTAAATTTTTTATGAAAATTAAATTTTTAAAGAAAATTAAATTTTTTATGAAAATTAAATTTTTAAAGAAAATTAAATTTTTTATGAAAATTAAATTTTTAAAGAAAATTAAATTTTTAAAGAAAATTAAATTTTTAAAGAAAATTAAATTTTTAGAGAAAATTAAATTTTTAAAGAAAATTAAATTTTTAAAGAAAATTACATTTTCAAAGAAAATTACATTTTCAAAGAAAATTAAATTTTCAAAGAAAATTAAATTTTCAAAGAAAATTAAATTTTCAAAAAAAATTAAATTTTTAAAGAAATTTAAATTTTGACAGAAGTTAGTGAACGTCAGCGATTGGAAGAATCTTTAAACAGTCGTTCACGTCCGTCGCACGGCGGGAATTCCTACGTTAATTGATTGACGTATTTTCGATATTGTACGTGACACTACAGGGCCCTGTAAATTAGGGCCAATCCGAAAGCTCGTCCTCCTGAAGCTATATTCAGCGAAAAGTTTCCACAGCGCTTGATTAGAGTCTATTTTAAGAACTCTCGGGGATGACGGACAACGTACCCTGGTTAGAAGTTTTCTAAGGGGAGTTTGAGATGTGAGATGACTTACGGATGTTTCTTTCGAGATTGATGTTTGAGAATTTTTTTTCACAAATTGGTGAGGAATGAAGGTTGAAACGCTGAGAAAGATGAGTAAGATAAGTCAGGTAGTTGATTTAATGGTTTGAAACTTTAATCAGTTCAATATTAATTAATAATATTTTTACTATGTATACTTTTTGTTTGTTTGGCAATCATTTTTCCATAATATCTCTAAAAATTATGAAAATTCAAGCGCCAGCCTCCATAAATTTGCATTGTCGAGATCTTACTAATTTTAATGATAATGTATTCATGAAATGATAAAAAATCAATCAGGCAGAATCGACAATAAAAATGTATTGAAAGTTGGTTACTTTTCGAAATGACAATAAATAAAAATATAAAATTCCTTGTTAATGAAATTTCAGTATTCATCAAATTTAATCCATAATTTTTTACTTAAAATAAAAACAAATGTATTATGAATAACTATATCCTCTGTGCCAAAAATATGCTACGTTGGTTGTTAAAAGGTTCTAATCATAACTCTACTCAATGCATTGGTAGTACAAATTGGAAATAGGACCATTGATTGATTATTGTAAGTTGAATAATCCCCACGTTCGACCTAGTTGTAATTAGTGGCATTTGTAGAGCACAAATTTCTTTTGTATGAGTAAAAAAATGGGCACTTTTGGGAAATCAGAAATGATAAAAAATAAAAGTGTTTCTTTTTCTTCAAATTAAGATGTAGGATATATTCTTAATAAACTCCACTCTCCGATAAATTTTTTCAGAATTTTTCTTAAATAAAAAAAAGATTTTATAAATAATTATTCCTTAATGTTAAAAATATACTGCGTTGGCCGTCAAAAGGTTCTAATCAAAATTGTACTTGATGAAATGCTAATCAAATGCGGAAATAGTATCATTGATTAATTATTACTAGCTTAATAATCCCCATGTTCGATCTAGTTCTAATTAGTTAGTGACATTTGTAGGGAATTACTCGTGAAGAACAAATTTCTTGTGTACGAGTAAAAAAAATTAGCACTTTTGGTAAATCAACTTTAAAAGTATTTGCATATAAAAGAATTTCTCTTTCTTTAAATTAAGATGTAGGACACATTTTTAATAAAATTTTACTCTCCGAAAAAAAATCCAGACCTTTTCTTCTGAAAAAAAAATGGTTTATAAATAATTATTCCTTAATGTTAAAAATATACTACGTTGGCCGTCAAAAGGTTCTAATCAAAATTGTACTCGTTGAAATGCTAATCAAATGCGGAAATAGTATCATTGATTAATTATTACTAGCTTAATAATCCCCATGTTCGACCTAGTTCTAATTAGTTAGTGACATTTGTAGGGTATTACCCATGAAGAACAAATTTTTTTTGTATGAGTAAAAAATTAGCACTTTTGGCAAATCAACTTTAAAAGTATTTGCATATAAAAGAATTTCTCTTTCTTTAAATTAAGATGTAGGATACATTTTTAATAAAATTTTACTCTCCGAAAAAAAAATCCAGTCCTTTTCTTCTGAAAAAAAAAAGAAATGTTTTATAAATAATTATTCCTTAATGTTAAAAATATACTACGTTGGTCGTCAAAAGGTTCTAATCAAAATTGTACTCGATGAAATGCTAGTGAAATGCGGAAATAGCACCATTGATTAATTATTAATACCCGAATAATCCCCATGTTCGACCTAGTTCTAATTAGTTAGTGACATTTGTAGGGTATTACTGATGATGCACAAATGTCAAAGTTCTTGCGGACAAAAAATTCGCTTCACCAGAGGGTTTCTAGCAGGACGTTGCACTGAGGCCCAAGGCAAAATTAGCTAGAATAATCGCATTAACAAGCCGAACGGAAGTACTATGTGTACAATTATAGCGGAGAGACTCAGGCTGCACCTACTTCGTACTCTACCTATCTACAATTATACACCTAAGCTGCAAATACCTTTATACCGTTATGGTACTTTACCAACCCTCGTCAGTACAGATATTCGTAGGTACAGGGCCAAGGAAATCCATTTTGAAACCGCAAGTTCAGCCATACCTATATATCACAAGATTCGATCGTTCCAGTACGCCGATAAGCTAATTCCAATGTATATACAACATTTGGCCATGAACACTGATGGAATTCCCTTAGAAATATCTGCCTTCGGAATGGGCGTTCATTCAACGAAAATGTATTTGGAATATTTTCATGGCTAAATTATTAAGTATTATCAAGCCAGTGGAATATTAGAATTTATTGAAAAATAATAATTCATCTGAATTATTAATAATTATTGCAGAAATTTTAAGTTTTGCATAATGATCTTATACAAAACTTATTTTAAATACATTTTCATTAAATGAATGCACATTCCTGCTTGAAACCCTCACGTCTTGATGATCGGAGACAAAAGAGTCGTAAGTTCGTATGCAAAAACCGGTATATTAAAAGTAAAATTAATAAACGGTATATTAAATACATTAAAAATCCATGTTTAATATTATGGTACTGTGGAGTAAATGAACCCAAAATAAACTTCAGCTCGGAAGTAAATCAGTGAGATCTTTTAATCTTGTGCAATTTTCGATGTCTCGAGAACTCAAATTTCCACATCATCACCAAGATAAAGTTCAGGTTTTACCAATTTTTTTAAACAAGGTTCGAAAATAAAACTCTACACATTCACTGTAAAAAATTTAATTATGAAAATTAATATGCTTTTGTCGGAAGTTTTTATGCATAAAACAGTTTATTAAATTTAATATGCATGTATGATGTAAAAGTAATACACGGTATACGAAACACATTAAAAAAGTCATGTTCAATTAAAAAATATTGTAATATTACTATGTAATTGTATATTAAATCCAATATGATAGTTTAAGCATAAAAACTTCCGTGAAACGTATATTCATTTCTTGAAATTTTTCTACATCGTTGCCTCATCATTATTTTTAATACTTGACACAACTTCCTCCACGAGGAAACCAAAATTAATCACCAGATAAGTTTGCGAAAAATAAAAATTGTATTTTTTTGAATTAGCAAAATAATGTTTCTCTGCGCGGAATAAATTTTATAGTGAACGGCAAAAATACTTGCAGTCCCGACTATAATTATGTAATAACGTATTAGTTCTTAATTAACTTTAATTAAGTCTGACGATAGCATATTTGCATATATTTATTATATGTTGGCTATTTTTAAAGAAATCTTTTCTAATTCCGATAGCAAAAATTCTTTTAAAAAATAAATACACAGATAACTAAATTACATTCGAAAAGAATCCTTGATATTTACATTTAATGATTAAAAAATGGAAAATTTTATATATTTAATGATTATTTATATTATATATTATATATATTATATATTTAATGATTAAAAAAACCACTAAAAAATTGAAAAAGTCAATTTTTTTCAAATCGCCATTTTTCTACTATTTTATTACAGAAACGTGTCGAACATTGACATTTTTTAACATTGAAAATCACCGTAGCTGTTGATTTGATAACGTTAACCCTATTAATTTTAGATCGTGTATTGACCAAAACTCGAAATTACTGCAACGAGTGACGTTCGGGTAGGTATTTTCCGTATCCGAAACCTAAAAATATATAATTAATCTAAAAGTTCAAAAGGTCGCATGGCCAGCGGCACTTTTCTACCTCCGGGATAGAGTTTTGTTTCTTATAAAAGTTAGGGGAAGGATACCGTCGAAAATGAAATTTACGAAAACCTTTTACTGCAAACCCATTTCCTGTAACGTCAAGAAAAAAATAAGCAAAGCGTGCAGGAAGTGGGCGAAAAAATCTTTGGATCTCTGAATTACGCGGTAGATTCGATTGGAGGCCTTTGGAGGCTCGCACTACTCGAACGTAGGTCCAGAGTGAGATCGACATCACTGCTGTATCTTCGGGCATTTGGGGCGCGCACGAGTGGTTCATCTGAAGGGCTAAGCGATCGCACGCACACATATCTTCGTATATACAGATATGCAGTCCACACATAGTGTTTGTTACATACCCTCGACAATCTATTAAGCATCGTACAGCGAATCATGCCAAGTGCGTCGATTTCTATCTCTCTAAAGTTAAATGGTGAACCATTTAATTTGTCAACATTGTATAGAAATATTTAACAGGGTAAAAATATTCACAACATTGTTATGATTATTTTTTTCAATCTCTATTGCGCAAAAATCATAAATTAAAAACATATAATAATTTCCGATGATAAACATAAACAAAGATTTAATTTCAAATTATTCTCAATTATATTTCATAATATCTGTTTATTAAGTTTGATATTATTTTGGATAAAGTAGATTATTAAATAATGTGATTATGCAATGTTTACAGTAAAAAGGAAATTGAAGTTTTTGTACACAAAAATTGACTGAAACGTTTTGGGAATTTTATATACAACATTTGGTCTATTTATAGATTTACAAAAACGTAAAACGATTATTTTCTTAACTAGAAATATAAAAATAGAGGTTGAATTATATTTTTTTCTGTAAAATTAATAAAAAGTTTTTCAAGCTCAGTGTGCATACAAATATGGGATAATTTGATATGATAAAGGTAAATAAATTTTTTTGTGTTTACTATACTGATCACTTAATATTTCATTCAATTTAAACAAACTTTATATATTAATTTGAAATTTATTGAATTAGGTACACAAGTAATACAACGTCTTGAATTTATCTTAAAAGAATATACGGAACTCTTTAAGGTAGTTCTGTCGGTACGCTGGAGTCATAAATCTCAGAGTCTATATGACATTAAAAAATAATCATACGCATCTCTTTGACTGCCTCAATAATAATATATAAAATACTCGAGAATCCTTCGAAATTGTCGTAATCAAATTAAAACGATTATTTGTAAATAGTTGATATGTTTAGTGCGGATTTGACTTAATTTTTACGATAATTAGGTTAGGAAACGTCATTTGGCCCGGTATCATGCACTTTGACTTTGGTTCAATTAAACATTATTCCGGAGACTTCACTTTTTTTCATGATGCATCAATTTCTCAAAGATTTGCGAATCCGTAGTAGTTTTTATTTTTTCTCTATCTTTGATCTAAGTATGTTAATTTTCGATTTAAAGATCAATCTTTCCAGCCCTCCCGTTAGCGCCGTGTAAAAAGGTCGATTTTCAAGTTTTAATTGTTCATTCAAATACTCGGTAAAAGCCTTCAAGATTTTGTGCAAGTAAAATTCAATAGCTAAATTACAACATGTCAAAAATTCATGCATATGGGTGTGGATTGCATTCACGACAGAACTACCTTAATATGATGAAGGAACAACAATTAAACTAAACTCTATATATATATATATAATTTTTTTTCGTCTTATTTTGTCAGATATATTTACATTCTATTTAAAATTATTACTTGTATCATCATTATGTTAAATTAATTCCGTCGCGATAAAATTCGGAAAAAGTAGACTAAAATTTATTCTATAATTTTTTTTTTTTGTAGTTAAAATAAAACAAAATGAGTGAACAGGACCCAGACCAGGGTCGAAACGTTTCAAACATTAAATAAAGAATTCAATTCTTTAACCGGGCCGCCAGAAGCCGACAATCCTTCATCATCATTATCATTCCGGCCACAGCAACAAACAACAAAAGTTTATATTTGGCTATAAACTCGACTACCTTAATATGTATTTCTGATATGTACTGATTTCACTATAACTGCATAAGTATGTTTGTACTTGTCTGCAACCACAAACTAATCCAGAACCTAAAAATGTTCAAGATATATAGGAGAATATCTCTGAATTTCTAGTGAAAGATGCGCCGATGCTATTTCACTTTATTCGATTTTTAATCGAAAACACAACACGACGAAGATTCGAATCCTTTTCACATTCTTTACCATAGCTGTATATAAAAGCGCTTGCAGAAACTCCCAGTACATAGCAAATCTCAGATTACGTTTTCCCACTGTATTTCCATTGTGTGTAAGGAAGAAATGTCTTTATACTTTCGAGAATCGTGTGAGAGAAGGGTTTCTTCTCATTGTAAGAGGTTGAATCGACTTCGAAAGCATCGACTCGTCGTATTGCGTTACGCGAATTCCTACACTGTAGAATTTTTTCTTCCCCGTTTTTTTATACTCATATATGCCGTATTCGCGAGAAAAATAAAATTGTGTTCCGAACCCTTTTTACGATACTTTTTTCTATTCAACCCATTTTTCAATGGTGTCAAAAGAATCGTAAACACCATAGATTTAATCCCACAGAATCCGCGGTTTTCGTATAATTCTCAGGGGACAATAAAGGGAACATTTGTCCCACAATCTGCGCTTTCAAAAAAATGTTTAGACGAAATATCTTTCGAGTTACAAGGTACAAATTTTTATTATAAAAATTGATACTTTCATCGATAGTTTTAACACATAAACTGGTAAATTTTATTTAATATACAAATACGATTTATAATTGTGTTTCAAGCCCTTTTTACAATACATTTTCTATTCAAACCATAAGACAATAAAATAGACATTCATACCACAATCTGCGCTTTAAAAAAAATGTTTACACGATATATCTTCCAAGCTACAAGGTAGAAATATTTGCTATAAAAATTGACATACTTTTATCGGTAATTTTTAATAATAAACAGGTAAATTACATTTAATCTTTGTATATAAATTTAATTTAATTCACCTGATTAAACAAATAAATGTGCTGTATATTAAATACTTCAAAAAGTTATGGGTAGTGTAAAAAATACTGCAATGATACTGCTATGAGTACACTGAGAGAAAAAATGTAGAAATTAACTAAATCGGCGTTTGCCCTGGTTCAGTCGAATTTCCCGTTTACGACAACCAAATGTTTACTTTCTTCAATAATTATTTGATTCAGTTCCCGCGTGAAAAAAATTATGTCAAATTGAGATCTCAAATCGACATATGTCAAAAAGTGCCATTTTTGAGATGCATTAAGAGAAAATATCTTAGAAAATTTCAAAGGGATTTTGAGATCGATTTGATATCACGTTTACTGATACCAAATTACAATTTGATGTCAATATTCGTGACATGCACAATTGATTTTGATCTTTCAAATGTACAATTAAACTTCAGCGCAATAATTGAGCTCAGATTAGTAAAAAAAACTTGGTATCAAATCGATTTCAAAATGGCTTTGTAATTTTCTAATATATTTTGTGTTAAAGCGTCTCAAAAATGGCACTTCTTGAGATATTTCAATTTATGATCACAATTTGACATCATTATTTTTACGCGGGTTGACTAAAGTATATTTGTGTATCTTCCAAGCTACAAGGTTTATATTTGCTATAAAAATTGACATACTTTTATCGGTAATTTTTAATAATAAACAGGTAAATTAGATTTAATATTTCTATATAAATTTAATTTAATTTACCTGATTAAAAAAATAAATGTGCTGTATATTAAATACTTCAAAAAGTTATGGGTAATGTAAAAAATACTACAATATTGCTATGAGTACACTGAGGGAAAAAATGTAGAAATTAACTAAATCGGCATTTGCCCTCGTTCAATCGAATTTCTCGTTTAGGATAACCAAATGTTTACTTTCTTCAATAATTATTTAATTCAGTTGACTAAAATATATTGGCGGTAACCAAAATATTTGTTGTACCAACTAAAAAATCATTTGAACGAGGGTGAACGCCGATTTAGTTCATTCCATCATTTTTTTTTCTCAGTACATAAAGTATAATAAACCGATTTATGTATAAAAACTTTTAATAAAAGTACATTTATTTTCCGAATATTTTGAGCATTACAATTGCATTTGTTCCTTTTGAAAAAAAATAAATAAATGGATTACACTGGGCACTTGTTTATTCGATTTACTCAACCGCGAAATCGCTGTGAAAATTGATTAAAAACTCACTGAAAAGTTTCAAAGCTATGCGTTGTATTCCATAAAAAATAACGCAATGATCGCTGACCGAAAAAAAATCGATTGCGCAGTTTTTTTTTATTCGAAAGAGGCAATAGGAAATAGTAGGTGAATACTCACGTATATTTCCGGCGCTCTTTTCACTTCACCCTCTCGCAAGCTTCTCCCGCGACTTCTCACTCCTCCTTTTAAACTGCGCCCGTCGATGTAACGAAAGGAAAACCGAATCCTCGTACTGCGAAGCGGAAGTGAGAAGAAAAGTTGGTTTTCCCTCAGCGACGATGTGTCTCTTGACACCGACGAAGGAAATCCTCTTCGCTTTGACGTTTCTCTCAAAAGCTACTTTCTTTGAGCTCTGGAGAACCGGCAACAATCCCAAGTGTATTGTTAACAAGAGTGAAGTAACTTTTTACAAAGTGCTACTCTTGATTTAGTTGTTTTTTTTAAATTTTATTGCAGAGAAACACGACTGTTATAATTTTTTTTTCTTCTTCAAAAATGATCTCTTATCTTCTTCTTACTCTGTGATTTTTTTTTTTTTTTTTGTTGATCCTGTCTCAGGGTAAATTTTTTTTTTCAAACGTGATTTTTCTTCTTCAACGCCAGGATGATGAAGGATGTTGTTTTATTTATTTTCTTTTGGAATTTCGCTCCGTTCACGTTCACCAGGTATCCCGGCGTGTGTTCTACACCGTAGAGTGTACCACCGGCGTGTGACGTCGACGCGGCGGTGCCCGTGAGCTTTTATAGCCGCCTGCCAACTCGCCTGGCTGCCTGGCCTGCCCTGCGACGAATCTGTCCACGATTCGTTGTGCTGTGGGTTGGCGCCTTTGCAGAATAGCGGCGCGTACGCACATCATCTCGCTCTTCTGCCCTCCTTGCATCCTTCGTCCTTCTCCAACATCCTCGAACGTCTACACCTTCTCTCCGACCTTTTTCTCCCTGCTGAATAAAAAAGAAAAAAAATTGTTAAAGCATTAATCAAAAAATCATAAAATATTAATCCAACGGGTTGATTCATTTTGTGATTGTGTTTATTCTACATTTTTATTTTTGAAAAACATTGTTTACCAAACATGAATTATTTGACCTGTGATTTTTTAATAAATTGTTAAATTAATTAGGTACATATTTTTTAAACGAACCTCTTCTCCATCCCTTCGTCCATTTTTCTTCCTGCAGAATAAAAAAAATTGTTAAAGCATTCATCAAAAAATCTTAAAATATTAATCCAACGGGATGATTCATTTTGTGATTGTATTTGTTCTACATTTTTATTTTTAAAAAACGTTGTTTACCAAATATGAATTATTTGAACTGTGATTTTTTATAAATTGTTTAAATTAATTAGGTACGTGTTTTTTAAAGGGACCTCTTCTTCGTCCACCCCTTCGACCATTTTCTTCGTGTAGAATAAAAAAAATTGTTAATGCATTCATCAAAAAATCATAAAATATTTATCCGACCGGATGATTCATTTTGTGATTGTATTTATTCTACATTTTTATTTTTCAAGAACGTTGTTTACCAATTATGAATTATTTGACCTGTGATTTTTTAATAAATTGTTTTATTGTTTGTTAAATTAATTAGGTACATATTTTTTAAACGAACCTCTTCTTCATTCCTTCGTCCATTTTTCTTCCTGCAGAATAAAAAAAAATGATTAACGCATTCATCAAAAAATCATAAAATATTAATCCAACGGGATGATTCATTTTGTGATTGTATTTATTCTACATTTTTATTTTAAAAAAACGCTGTTTACCAAATATGAATTATTTGAACTGTGATTGTTATAAATTATTTAAATTAATTAGGTACATATTTTTTAAACGAACTTCTTCTCCATGGCTTCGACCATTTTTCTCCCAGCAGAATGAAAAAAAAATTGTTAAAGCATTCATAAAAAAATCATAAAATATTAATCCAACGGGATGATTCATTTTGTGATTGTATTTATATTTTTTCAATGTTGTTTGCCAAATATGAATTATTTGAACTGTGATTTTCTATAAATTGTTTAAATTAATTAGGTACATATTTTTTAAACGAATTTCTTCTCCATTCCTCTGACCATTTTTTGCCCTGCAGAATTAAAAAAAATTGTTAAAGCATTCATCAACGAATCATCAAATATTGAATCTAATAGGATGAACATACATTTCGTGATTGTATTTATTCATCAATTTTATTTTTTTTTAACTTTCTATACCAAAAATGAATTATTTGATTTATTAGGTATATATTTTGTTACACAGCGATTTTTTTTTATCGGAAGTTTATTTCGGTACGATTTAGTGAGTAAATTGTAGTTACGGATTGTAGAATTTGCTGAGAAAATCAAGCCAGATCAATTCATTAGAACGAAACGGCGAATTAGTTCGATGAAAGGGTTTAATCGCTAAATTTGCTTGAAGGGAAAATTGAGGTCACTGTAAGTGTCATGAGCGAACTTTGTGCCTTTTGTGAGTTTGCTCTTTCGGGCTTGCACACACCTGTTGCACCTACTTAGCTGTCCTGTTGATTCTCCCCGACTGATACGCAATGGGGGCGGCGAGGATTAATCACTGAGTCGCCCTGAAATCGCGCCCAATTGCCAAATCGATTCACTAGCAGAAAATTAGGTCATTTGATGCATGCAAATGTTGGCTCTGAACATCCCCGTGATATTCATACTTTACCGATTTAGATTTAACGCAAGGAAAAAACTTAGAACTTTGCAAACTGCTTCTTCATTTTTTTCGCTTTTTATTTTGGCTTCCTCATAGACGAAGCTATGTAAAAAGCGAAAAAAAATTAGTCAGCAAAATAGAACTTTGCTGGCTTATTTATGCTCTAAACATTTTTCTAAAAATTCAAAGTGTCAAAGAATTTTAACCGTGTGATTTTTCTCAAATTTGTACAAAGACCTTGTACCATGATATAGTCCATATGTGAACCAAATTACAACCTGGTATCTCATAATTTGCACGAGCCAGCGCGAGAATGAGATTTTTCGAAAAATTCAAAATACCAAATTCAAATTTGAACTGGACAGACCTGCGTCAAATTTGTACTCAAATGTTTTTAGATGATAGTCCATATGTGAACAAAATTTAAGATAAACCTATGAAAAAAGAAGAAAAAAAAATCATGACGGCATTTTTTTTTTATTCACCAAAATCGAAATTCACTGATATATCGATAGTTCCTTTGACTAAATTCACCATTAACAATCAATAATCGTGAAATCATGTTGAAAATTGCAGCCGGATATCTCAGAATTTACAGGTCTTTGAGGACATTTAAAAAAAATTGAAATTGCAATAAAATTATAACCACCCTATCGATTCTCGCCAAATTTAGTACACATCATATTTTTATGGTAGTCCATTTATGTACGAAATTTCAGCCCGATATCTCTTAAATTGCGAAAGTTATAGCGTGAAAACGATATTTTCAATATTTTCAAAATGCTGTCAAATTTGGATTTTCCAGCCGATTTGCGTCAACTACAATCCCAAACGTTAGTGTATGACAGCCCACTTGCGTGCCAAATTTGACGAAGATACATCTATACCTACGATAGTTACCGTGCTTACAAGGAAATCTGCACGTACTTTTTTTCTAAACCACATTTCTCGACATTTTGGACCATTCTGAGTGAACTGACATTAAAATCTCGAAAAAAAAAATTTTCACGACAACAAAGCTCCCTTTATGAGGAAGCAAAATGTATAAAAGACAATAAAAATTCTCCATTTGCTAAGTTGATCTATTTTGTTGGATTTTTAAATTTTACTAGTTTAGATTCGAAGGAGGAAAATTTGTATTAAAAATTAATAAGCTGTCATCAATCCTTTATTTGCCAACGTAACATATTTTCTACATTTGAACAATATCTACAATTCAATAAATATTTTACATTTCATTTTATACCATTCAAAAAAAAATGTGAAAAACGGTGAATTTTTTTTATGAATGCATCTTGCTTTTCATTTCCATCAAAAGATTACAATTAGTTGTGAAAATAAAAATCTATATTTTTCAAAAGAACCATTTTTATTGAAATGTCTGACTATATGATCACATCTATATTTGAAGTTACCTTTTCGTGGCAGTCTTTCTAGATTCCTCAAATCTATGAGTTTTTTTACATATCCAATCCTTGCAGAAATATCCACTTACTGACCTTTCTTGCTGAACTACAAATTTTTCGGATTTAGATTCAGTGTAGAAACAAAAAATGTATATGTGAAATTAGGGTTTTTTTTACAATCACGGTGCCCCCCTCATCTTTACATCTCCTTAAATATCTAACTTTTATAGAAATATCCACTTGCTATCCTTTCTTTTACCCTACTCCAAATTTTGCTGATTTCGATTCAACATAGGGAAAAAATTTACTTGAAAAATAAAAGGGCACTTTTATTTTTCCCCTCACATTTTTACATCTCTTTAAATGTCTCATTAAATTTAAATCTTTCCATTATAGAAATAACCGCTTCCTGTCCTTTTTTTACCTTACTTCAAATTTTACGAATTTGGATTAACCATTTTTTTTAATCCCTCAGAATCTAAAGAATACAATTGAAATGTAAGAAAAATAATTACTTGAAAAATGAAAGGGCACAATTGAAATGTCTGATCTTGTGGTTGCATCTATATGTAAAGTTACTTTCTTTTTAGCAATCTTGCTGCCCCTCACACTTTTACATCTCTTTAAATGTCTGCCCAGTATAGAAATATCCACTTGTCGTCCTTTTTTGCCTTACTTCAAATTTTGCTGATTTGAATTCACAATTTTTTTTAAATCCCTTAGAAATTAAAGGATACAATTGAAATGTAGGGAAAAAATTACTTGAAAAATTAAAGGGCACAATTGAAATGTCTGACCCTGTAGTTGCGCATCTATATGTGAAGATACCTTTTTTTTTTTGGCGTTCTTGGTGCCCCTCTCACATCTTTACGTCTCTTCAAATGACTATTTGTCTACCCGTCCTAAGGGATCGATTCGCCGGTGACCCGAGATCCCTGAATCTTGACGAAGGACCCGCAGCCGTTATCGCTGTGGCACTACACACGTGGATACGTCGCAAGCAATGGAACAGACCGCATACAAGTAACAGCAACAGTCGAAGAGCATTGCACCGGTGAGGAAAGCAAAGGCTCTGACCCAGTTCAACCCCCCGGGGACCATCGACCCGTACGCGGTCACTACTGTTCTTCGTATCGAGAAATCTACTTGTAGCGGCTAGGGTCTCGGTGCGTATTATTTACGAGTCTTGCTAGCCTCTTGTGTGAACGGAAACTTTGCTACTTTGGCGCTTATACAGTGCACGGACGGTCTGGCCACTTGTCGACGCTATTTGCGATGCTTTGTCGCGCCGTCTGACCAATTTCTGCCCTTTCTACTAGCCCGTCAAGATTTTTAATCTCTGGTCCTTTCAAGCACAACGTTGCAACTTTTCACAATGAAATACACTTTTTCTTTATCGATTTGAGTGACATACGACTGGTAAGACCTTTTAGTGTATTTGGTTTTTTTAAGTGAATAAATTAAAGACAAGAAATGATAAATTTGCTTCGACGTTCCAAGGTTTGAAAATTATCAGGCTGACAATTTTCGCCCTTTCTACTAGTCCGTCACGATTTTTAATCTCTGGTCCTTTCAAGCACGACGTTGCAAATTTTCATAATGAAATACACTTTTTTTTATCGATTTGAGTGACATACGACTGGTAAGACCTTTTAGTGTATTTGGTTTTTTTAAGTAAATAAATTAAAGACTAGAAATGGTAAATTTGCTTCGACGTTTCAAGGTTTAAAAATTATCAGGCTGACAATATTTCGCCCTTTCTACTAGCCCGTCACGATTTTTAATCTCTGGTCCTTTCAAGCACGACGTTGCATCTTTTCAGAATGAAATACACTTTTTCTTTATCGATTTGTGTGACATACGACTGGTAAGACCTTTTAGTGTATTTGGTTTTTTTAAGTAAATAAATTAAAGACTAGAAATGGTAAACTTGCTTCGACGTTCCAAGGTTTAAAAATTATCAGGCTGACAATATTTCGCCTTTTCTACTAACCCGTCTCGCTTTTTAATCTCTGGTCCTTTCAAGCACGACGTTGCAAATTTTCATAATGAAATACACTTTTTCTTTATCGATTTGAGTGACATACGACTGGTAAGACCTTTTAGTGTATTTGGTTTTTTAAGTAAATAAATTAAAGACTAGAAATGGTAAATTTGCTTCGGCGTTCCCAGGTTTAAAAATTATCAGGCTGACAATATTTCGCTCTTTCTACGTCTCGCTTTTGAATCTCTGGTCCTTTCAAGCACGACGTTGCATCTTTTCAGAATGAAATACACTTTTTTTTATCGATTTGAGTGACATATGACTGGTAAGACCTTTTAGTGTATTTGGTTTTTTTAAGTAAATAAATTAAAGACTAGAAATGGTAAATTTGCTTCGACGTTTCAAGGTTTCAAAATTATCAGGCTGACAATATTTCGCCCTTTCTACTAGCACGTCACGATTTTTAATCTCTGGTCCTTTCAAGCACGACGTTGCATCTTTTCAGAATGAAATACACTTTTTCTTTATCGATTTGTGTGACATACGACTGGTAAGACCTTTTAGTGTATTTGGTTTTTTTAAGTGAATAAATTAAAGTCTAGAAATGGTAAATTTGCTTCGACGTTACAAAATTTAAAAATTATCAGGCTGACCAGTTTTTGTCCTTTCTACTAGCTCGACACGCCTTTTAATCTCTGACTTGAGTACCACACGATTGGTGAGTCCTTTTAGTGTATTTAGTGTTTTTAAATTAATTAATGAAAGTATAGAAATAGTAAATTTGCTTCGACGTTCTAAGGTTTAAAAATTACCAGGCTGACCAATTTTCGCCCTTTCTACTAGCTATAGTATATGATTTAGGATGTTTACCGGTTTTTGGAACCAAATTGAATTTCATATAACTCGAATGGCTCCGTCGATTTCAAATAAATTTACCACAATTATAGGGTAATGTCTGCTCCACTCACTTGCTTAATTTCAGTTCAATACTTGACTATTTTCGAGTTATAAATGTTAATTTCAATAGAAAAAATTTCGAAAAAAATATATCTTTTCAAATGCTTTTTTGATTTTCTCCAAATCCAATACCAATCAACCTTCATCATAACTGCAAATGTGCTAAAATTTCCCGATGGGTAGCTTGAATTTTGCACGAGTTAACGCGTTTATGTCGTTTTCCATTAAAAAAAACTAAAACTATGATAAAACATGAAAAACACAACAAATATCAATCTAATTTACGTCAATGATAGAATACTAACTGCTTCACTTACGCGCCAGATATCAGCCTGATAATACCATTTTTTTTTCTACATCACTTCCCTCATCGTCCCAGCCAATTTAAGTACACCGACATAAAAATCTCAGGAATAAATTTGTTGCGAAAATAAAGCTCCTTCCATAAGTAAACGAATGTAATTAAATTTGCATAAATAATCAATTCCAATTACAATTCCAAAACATTCATCCCATAATGGTTAAAAAAAAAAGCGATTCCAACTTCCCACGTTAAGATAAAAGTGTTTTTCTCGTTGAAAAGTTGCAGAGGTCTGACCATTCGTTCCTAATTTCACTTGCGAGATGGAACTACGCTTCGCAGTTCCATCTCGGCCAATACCAGGTATTACTACTAGCTAGTACCCTGCCTTACAGCGCCAGGATTACTAAACCCTTCTCGTATTGTTTTAAACAGTCATTTTCGATTCTCGTATTCCCACGAAGATTGAGGTCATTTCGGCAGTGCGATATAGCGCACGAAATCGGCTTTCGGTGGGGAAAGTGTGCACGAATTGCTCACTGCCAGTCTAAACCTTTAGCAAGGCGTTGCGAGGACGTCCAATGCTTTGCTGGCGAGAAAAGTCATTGCGTGTCCAACATTCTGACGTACTCATGAGTCATAATCCGTTTGAGTTACCCTTTTGACATTGATCTTGTCACACATACATACATCCTATTTAATACACACAAATATATACATATATATACACTGCTTTAACACATACATCTAATCAAGCGTGTCCGGCTCTTATCAAGAATTTTGAAAAAGTCTCTGCACGCACCTCAGATCATCCCACTGGATAATAAATATACGAGCATGCAAGCCTGTTGCGTAGAACATTGAAATCGTGATATTAGATTTATGCAGAAGAAGCTTTTTTTTATATAGAATTGTATAAGTGATTTACGAGATTACAGATAGCGATGCAATAATGTCGATTCGTCGGAGAACAACAAAGGAAGTTACTACGAAAATTTACAACGAGCTGTCGCGTACATATCCCTCGGGGTGCGACTCCCACACTTGACCGTCTCTTGCACATTGTATCCTCGAGTCGATATAGTACATATTGTCCATTCCATTCGCTGTATCTCTCGGAGGAATAACTACAGGCGGAGATTTACATATAGATTGTTAGTAACAAAATTATTCTGAGCTGGTATTCACGACTGTTTTCGCAAATTCGGTTCCCCACGAAAATCTCGTTGTTCTCTTGTCGGTTTATATCAACAACAGTACAGAAATAGGTTTTGAGTCGATTGGGAATGTGTTTGGAAAACTTTCATCACCAAATATTGTCGATTCTTATACGAGCCAAATATTATTCCGTATGGAAATTTATGCAGAGAAAATACGTGAAATATTGAGGTTTTTTTGTTTTCCTAATGAAATCATTAAAGCATCAACTGCCCAATAACGATTCGTTCGATTATGCAGTGTTTACAGATTTTTTTAGTTAAAACAGCGAAAATATATGCTTCCCGATTTGGCTCGTCATTTTTTGAAGGTTTGTTTAGACCGTCAAATGCACCAGATTTTATTTTTTTATTTTTTTTTAAGCAAATTTTTTCTTTTTTTTTCAAAGTGATCTATCAAATGCCATAATTTAAAAATCTGAAAAGATTCTAAATAGTACATTGTTGAATATAAAAATTTTCTAGCCTGTAGACAAAGTGAGCAAAATTTTTCTTATAGTTTTTAAGCTTTTTTGATTTAAAAAAATTATTAAAAAATGGAATAAAAAATAAATCTACAACAGGCGACTGGTTAAATATTTATTTACGTAATCTCGGATTTTTCAGAATTTTTTCGGATTTTTAGGAATTGCTCAAATTTTTCTGAACTAAGACTATTCCAGCACCATACCAGCCACATTCTAACAGCAGCATGCCATAATTTAAAAATCTGATAAAATTCTGAAAAATACTCTGTTCAATATAAAAATGTCTAGTTTAAAGCCAAAGTGGAGAAGATTTTTTTTCATATAGTCTTTAAGCTTTTTTGATTAAAAAAATTATTAAAAAATTTAAAAAAATCAGTCTACTATGGACGACTTGTCAAATATTTCTGTATATGAAACTGTATTTTTCATAATTTTCTAAGATTTTTCTTAATCGTCGGTGGAGACATTAGAAGCCACATATATATTGTGTAATTTCGCTTCCTCATAATGAAAGCTTTCAGAACATCCTTTGAATGAGCATTCATCCAAAACTTTGAGAAAAGTGGTTTAGAAAAATTGTTCGGATGTGTGTGATAATGTGCAAAATTACAGCGTGGGACATCCAGCGGTTGCCAAATTATGATTATTTTATTTAATTTTTTTTATTAGAGTGCTGTTCAATCTTGGTATGAATTTTATGAAAATTTCTTGGCGCATTCCGTTTTTATGAGATTTTTAAGATTTTGAAAAAATGTCCTTCAACGATCTAACTCAAACAAATTTGTAGCTATCGGACTGAAACTTCGTGTGAAAATTCAACAAAGTTAAGTGAACTTTGGTATTGGGCAAAATTGTTTTTCAAAAACCCTACAAATATTTATTTAATATTTTTTAAGTATTAAAAAATACTATTCTAATGTCGCAAATCTCTGCAAAAATGTAATAGCTGCGCGTGCTTAATCCCAGCGATTTCATTGATGGGAAAAAACCGTGACTATCCTCGTAACTTTCTTCAGCGTCGTCGAAGCACTTGGAAGCATTAGAGCCGATTGGAAAAACGTTGAAGATCAGCGAAGCCTTTAAGCGTTTCGATGTGATCCAGTGACCCGAACTTCTCGTGTGTACGACATAAAAGTCGGCCCTTCGCCGTGAGTCGTCTTGGAGCAGTTTTACAACCTGCGTCTATGGAACGTTGAGCGTGGCAAGCATGTAACGTGCACTTTCCATCGATCAAACACGGAGACCTCGCTCGACGCCGGAAACTCGCTCCCGCAGGACCCCACCGGACTTTTTTCAAGATGCGGTGGCACGCGATTCCATAAAATCCTGTAGAAAAAAATACAGACGTTTTTTAAATTATTATTCTATGTGAGAATTAGAGCCGCAATAAATAACACTAAGAATTATTATTGATTACTTAGCTTATAATAATAATAATAATTATTATTATTATTATTATTGTATCTCAAGAGATTCGGAGCATAGTCTGATGGAGGAATATTATTTCAAATCCCTTGTGCAACGACCATTAATCCTTGACAAAATAAAAAAATAGCCCTTTTCTTAATCTCAATGTACACGTCTAAGTACAATGGTTCTTGAGTCTCAACGGCGTTGCAACGATGTCGTACACTGCAGGGCTTAATCAAAGTCCTGGACTAAGTAGTGCTTCAGCTCTGCATCGTACGACTTCTCTTATGATAAAAATAAGGTGACCAGCTGCGATGTTCTTTGGAATATAGTACATAGAGTTCACAGATGGTGATGGTCGGATTTAGAGGACATTTCATCCGGTAATTGATATGAACAACGAAGTGTACAAAGCAGGTGAAGAGTGCGGGGCTCTTTGGCTCTAGGGAGCTTAAAACCCTATGTCTGAGCAATCCGAGTAACTGTGCTTTTTTATTTAACAAGAAATATCGTCTACATGAATGGAGAGACGTTTTTAACTCGAAATGGGAAACTGGAAGAATCCTGGCTATTTTATAATTCCTTGATGATGAAATATGATTTTGGCTTTCTTATAATTTATAGAAAAAAATCCGTTTGGAAATTCCGATTTTAATTACCTAATAACGTACAGTTTTTATCGAAATTATGCTAAATAGTCAATAAAATAAAATAAAAATTTGACGTTTATGATATATTTTTGCATTTTTATTCGGAGATTCTGGGCCGTAAAGCTAATTTTTAACTTTAGTTCCATATTTTCGATTACAAATGCATTTGCATACTCTAGTAGTAGTAAATGACATTTTATTGACCATAACAGTATAGACACTATTGGTACATCCGATATATAATGTGAGTGGTACATGAGCATGATCAACTGGCCGAAGTCCTATACATAGCCTGGAGCCTGGAGGCCTGTATATACCTATTACATTGGTATTACGAAATATTAATATAAGTGGATAAATAGTTAATCTATTCTTGAATCTCATGTCGTTCAAGAATTTTTAGTAGAGGTTGTGTTGGGAATTTCCATCTACTTATGGTGTGTATGTGTTGCTTTGTGAAGTTTTTACTGAGATTTAATGTTCTAGCCCTGATTGGCTCCACTCACGTTGGTGCGTATAGCTGCTCGTTCGAGGGGTTGTGGAGTGGGTTATTGGGGTGTCTGAATTTCGTAAGTCGACGTAATGCTGTGGTTTCAGCTGTTTTTAAATTTCCAATTGCCGGATTATTGCATTTTACGAAGATAGGCTTGCCATACTCTAATAGTGGACGACAGATGCATTTGTATATTTCAGTGGCCTGACTGGTCGCGATCAGTCCATTTTGAAAAGAGATTTTCCGAAAATCAGCTGCACGCGCGATGGTTTTTGACTTGGTATTTTTTGTCTGTATATTAAAATTTAGCTTACTGTCTATGATTATACCAAGATATTTCGCGGAGGAATTAGGCTTAATTTCGCGGTTGTACATGATGGTTGATGGTGATGTTTCGGAAATTTTGTGGTTGAAAATTATGAGTTTTGACTTTGTGGGGTTCGGTTTAAGGCGCCATTTGTTAAACCATACTACGCAATTGTCGGCAATTTCTTGCAACGATTGCATTGACGCAGTCTTGTTACTGTTGTGAGAGATAAGTGCTGTGTTGTCTGCGTATTGTAGAAGGTAGTTCTTTTTGTCCAATTCATTTACGTCTTGTAGGTTGTGATTGTAGATATCGTGACAGTATATGTTGTAGAGTAGTGGGGAAAGCGGCGATCCTTGTGGAACTCCTTGTTCCGGTTGAAATCTGCGCGATATATGGTTTGTAACCTTTACTTGTAGAATCCGATCAATTAGAAATTTGTGAGTGAGCCGAAGTAGATAATTTGGGTAATTGAGTTTCCACATTTTGTAAAGCAGACCCCTGTACCACACGCTATCAAAGGCTTTATTAATGTCCATGAATAGAGCAGAGGAATGATTATTTGCGAGTTTCGATGTTTGTCGCGATCAGTCCATTTTGAAAAGAGATTTTCCGAAAATGAGCTGCACGCGCGATGATTTTTGACTTGGTATTTTTTGTGTGTATATTAAAATTTAGCTTACTGTCTATGATTATACCAAGAAGATTAAACCAAGTTATACATGGTGATTGATGGTGATGTTTCGGAAATTTTGTGGTTGAAAATTATGAGTTTTGACTTTGTGGGGTTCGGTTTAAGGCGCCATTTGTTAAACCATACTACGCAATTGTCGGCAATTTCTTGCAACGATTGCATTGACGCAGTCTTGTTACTGTTGTGAGAGATAAGTGCTGTGTTGTCTGCGTATTGTAGAAGGTAGTTCTTTTTGTCCAATTCATTTACGTCTTGTAGGTTGTAATTGTAGATATCGTGATAGTATATGTTGTAGAGTAGTGGGGAAAGCGGCGATCCTTGTGGAACTCCTTGTTTCGGTTGAAATCTGCGCGAAATATGGTTTGTAACTTTCACTTGTAGAATCCGATCAATTAGAAATTTGTGAGTGAGCCGAAGTAGATAATTTGGGTAATTGAGTTTCCACATTTTGTAAAGCAGACCCCTGTGCCACACGCTATCAAAGGCTTTATTAATGTCCATGAATAGAGTAAAGGAATGATTATTTGCGAGTTTTGATGCTTGTATATTGGCTGTCAATATCGTTAGGGGCAGATACTCTATTATACCAGAAAATTCAAATACTAGAAAGCGAACCATATATCATTTACAGTCAGTCGCCACTTAATTTAGGTTCCCCTTTTTATGCTGACCCTAAATTCCAACCCTTTGTCATGGTTACCCCCGTCCTATCTAATTAAGAGTTCACTCTATGATCGCATGTAAAATAAATATGAGATATTTATAGTATATATTTATACTTTAACCATCTCCACTGGCATATATTTATGCTTAATTCTTAGAGTCACATTGAGTAGCTGATAACGGGCCTCATACATTTTTTAGTATAATTAAAATTACTTTAATAACCGAAACACTATACGATGCCGGAAATAACGACAGAAACCGTATATTTCATCATTATTTAGGTATTCGGTTGATGAATGAATTTCCATTATAAATAAAAATGTGTAACTCTAGTAATTCACCGAATTCATACACGGAGAAAAATCATTTGCTAGCATAGTGACAGCAAACTTTATTTGTTGGCCTAGAAAATGTATTTGCTGGCCTAGCAAATCTTTTCCTGGTCTAGTAAATTTTTTGACAAGCCTAGCAAATAATTTTTTTAGGCTAAAAAATAAGGCTTTGCTGTCACTATATTAGCAACTGATTTGTTGACGCAACAAAACTTTTCTCTCCGTGTAGTGACTAAAACCTGGCACATTTCTTCCAAAAATCATCAAATTAATCTAGTCCAGCTAATGTAGCACTAGCAACCATAATACTCTAAAAAATTGTTATACTCGTACATATATACAGAAAGTTAGAGAACAAAGATGCAAAGTAGAACTTTGCACATTGTTTCCTCATTAATTTTCATCTTTCGCAACACCGCCTCTATGATGAAGTTTTTTTATTTTATTTTTGGCTTTCTCATAGAGAAAGCTTTGCGAAAGATGAAAATTGTTGACGAAGCAATGTGCAAAGTTCTACTTTGCATCCTTATTTTAAATACAAATTAAAATAAGAACGAAAACAAAAATTTTCAAATATTCAAAATTCTATAAAATCTAAACCGCTTTATGTATTTCGCTTAAATTCAATCCCGATCGTAATTTTTCATTATCTAAAAAAGGGTGACAGCTAGAGAACATACAGAGATTTTTTGAAAAATTCGATGTCTGAAAAAATCTGAACCACTTTACCAATCTTCACCAAATTCAATATCTACTACAACTGGATATTAATTTTACCTTGCAAAAGATTTGAGCAGGTTTGGTCGAACTCAACTTGAATAAGAACGGAAACAACATTTTTTGGAAAATTCAAAATTTTATAACATCTAAACCGCTTTAAGGATTTCGCTCAAATTCAATACCGACCTTCATTTTTCATTTCTCTATTTGTCCAGAACTATTTAGCTCATTAGCTGGAAAATTGCGGAAGCTAGAGAACATACATACATTTTTTGAAAAGTTAAAAGGCTTATAAAATCTGAATTTTTTTTGCAATTTTTTCCAAAATGTATACATAGAAAGGGGCGTTGCTCCTCTACCAGCGTGCCAAATTTCAGCGGTCTAAATTTTGCAAGCGTGCTACGCACACACATATGCACATACAAACTTACATCCGGACATTCTTTCTAAACCACTTTTCCCAACGTTTTGGACCATTGAGAGTGTCCTGTCATGAAATTTCGAATGTGTTGACATGAGAATCTTGAAAAAAAAAATTTCGTGAAAGCAAAGCTTTCTGTAAGGAGAAATAAGAATTGCAGCTTTAGAATTGATCTGGCCCGTCTCACCTTCCTTGAATTAAGAAAATTGGCAGTGGCTCTGTACACAGACAACAAAATCTATACCGAACGTCTGGCAATTTTGTAGGATATGTGTGTATCCTTTATATTGGGTGTTTATAGTTATTTATGCACGAGTGGTGCAAATGGGATACTGTACGTAGGCGTGTATCGACATCTTGTCACTTGAACACAGAGATTCGAGGAAGGAGAAACTTTCCTTCGAACCTTATGGCAATGTGGATAAACAGATTCTTGTTGGGGCTTTCGATTGAATACGAAGAAATGGCTCCACCTTCGGATTCTAGTATATATTTAAATTATCTACCTGCTGCATTTACGTTTCGCACTTCCGGCAAAATCTATTCGTTCGAACCAATGCAATTGCATTCAGTAGCATACATGGATGGTTAATACGAAAAAAGGATGTACATTACAGCTAATTATCGCGCGGAAAAACGATTATTGGACTCTGAAATATTAATTTCGTTGCAACAGTCGGAGAAGCATCATTGAAACAATGTGCAATTTCTCTTGCACTGTCTGTGTGCATTAAATCGCGAATGTATTACATCTTGTGTCAACGCAAACGCTCTGATATCGCAGGAGATTATACACTTTGATTTCGCTGCGTCAGCTGCGACATTTCGAGGATTAACGCTCAGTGGTCACGCGGAAGGTAAGATTATAATTGTGTCACTAATAATATGATATTTTGTGATAATTGTGGTGACGAATTTAATGTAGACAGTGATAAAATAAGAAAAATGGAAGTTTCCTCTGAGAGGAAGCAAAATGTATGATTAAAAAAAAATGTTTTAGGTTAATTAGTAATATTTGTTTTAATTAATTAATAATATCATTATCAAGAACCATTCATATTTAATATTTAATATGAATTCCGTAAAACTGTTAATTTATAAATTAAACTAGAAAAAATGCCAAGAGGATAGAGCAGTTACGTCCCTTTGCTTGACCCAATTTACGTAAAAATTAAAACGCCAGTTCAGATTTTAATGGGTACTGTTTTTTTTTTTTTTTAAATCTGCGTACTTTAGCCTACGCACATTTGTCGTCATCATATTAAATATTTCTTTATTAATAAAGTGATGCTAAAGGAGCATCAATTTGAAGTTGAGCGTGACTGTAAAGAAATTCCCGTTTTATAGGATTTTTATTGATTCGAAAAATTGTCATTGACGCTCCAAGTCACCACATATTCCAGCAATTCAGCATCGTTTTCTACACGAACGAACTAATGCTAGATATCAAACGTGATGAAGATAGATGAAGGGGTTCAGATTTTGTAGCAATTTGAATTTTACAAGGTTAAACAGCTTCTGCTTTTGATGCATGTGTGTATGATGGAGGGCCTAAAATCCGTAGTACTGTAACTCGTGAATTATACGATTAAATTAATTAAAATCTTAATGCCATACGGAGTACTGGCCAATATTTACTTGGTATAATTTTTATAAAAATCGCTCAAGGAACTTAGATTATATATTTCGAAAAATCTCTGTCTACGCTCCAACCCGAATAAGCTTTTAGCTATCGGGCTGAAAGTTCGTATGAAAAGTGATACTTTTTAAATTGAATTTGGGCAGAATTGGTAAAGCCGATCGAATTTTATGGAGTTATTAAATTTTCTAAGAATTGGCATTATTGCATAAACGGTCGCGAAATTTGATCTAACGAACACAAATTTTCCACGTAAACAATATAATGTTCAGTGATTCTGCATATCTAATTTAGTCAATATTGGTATAAGGATTCCGAGTAGTAGTAGTTGTTGTTTTTATTGGCAATGTTACAATTTTTTTTTTTTCACGGTGATTATGCCGAGGCATACATAATTTATCGTGGCTTTGCCAATAGGCCATCGACCGAGGTCCTTCAGCCTGATCTTTTACATTTTCCTTAGACGGTGCTATTTATTTTGTGTATATAAAAATGATTGGTTCGGAGTTATTATATTTCTTCATCGTTATGGATTCCGATTTTATAGGAATTCCATATTTTGTTTATCATTTCTTGACGACTAAAATTTCGCTAAACTTCAGTTTTATGTTTATTTGTTTATTTAAAACAAGAATGCAAAGTAAAACTTTGCACATTGCTTTCTCATTACTTTCGCTTTTTACAAAATGACTTCTATGAGGAAGTCAAAATCGATTAAAGTAGTCCTTGCGCATTAACCTTTCCGAACTTTAAGACTTAACATTTTTTTATGTAATAGTTGATTCCCTTCGAAATGCGATTGCAAAGTTTCAAGCTGGGTTATAGACTAAATTACCGAGAAAATAAATATTTAAAAAAGAATTCTTATGCACGGGCTCTTATGGGAAACTAACCGATTTCGTACTTCGGAACGAAAATTAACATGTATAAACTGAACTTTTATACAATATCAAATGTGCTATGGATTCCTTAGAGTGTTACAATTCCGTATAAAATATAAAAAAGGGACGTTATCGAAGTATTTGGGTGTAATTCCAACATCAAACACATCATCGCCACTCAGAAGTTACGGATAACCGGATGTAGCGGACGATGATAGAAATCAACATAACCTCCAATGTCATCCGGCGCCGTTTCAACCTTGGTTTCAGCGACCCGATTTTTCGTGGCGGTTGTAGTCGTGGAGCAAAAATTAGATTTTCTATCTACTTTTTTTTTGTGTCACAAATTTACCTTTAAAACGACAAAAATTAGCTCTGACCGCGTGATGATACAATACCACTACGCGCTCAAGCGAGACTCTGATGAGTTATTTTAGTTAATTCTAATTTAAGTTTTTTAAGTTTACGAAGCATTTACAAATACGTTTTTATTCTCACTGTGATTAATTGAATGTGTAGATATATAAAAATGTTAGCATTTACAGAATTTTCGGAACAGTGCGTCAATTGACTAGTATGGGTCGCAAGGACTACCTTAACATCCTTCCGCAGAGTTAGCTTAGTAAAAAAAGCGAAAAGTTATGAGGAAGCAATAACCAAGGTTTTTTTTTAATTCATATTTTTTGAAGCAAGGTAAATTTGTGAATAAAATTGTCAAGGCCAAGGTCACGATCGCTGAATTGCACACATTACGTCGACGACTCGCCTGTTGCAGAGGCGGCTAGAGTACGTCTATACCGTAGTCGTATACTATACGTGTCCGTCCCAGCCGTCGCCGGGTCTACTACCCTCTCCCAGTAGCTGTAGAGTGTCGATAAAATTGGTTTAACGTTGCAGCGATCTTGCCTGTGACCACGCTCCGCACTTGCGTGAAATTCGCCGTAACCGAATTATCGAAGCCTGGGAGTGCGACTTTGTTGAGTCCGTCCGACACCCTGGACCCCGTAGCCATTAGCCACGAGTAGCGACTGTCAACCAATTCGACCGTCAACTGTTTCTGACGACGCTGAGCGCGTTGTTCACATCGACAGACCAACAATTCGGAATCAACTACAGGTTGTGGTTAAGCCCCCTTAACTCTGCTTCTATTTTATTGCCACTCTGACTATTTGGTCGGAATGACGGTACCTGAATAAAAAAAAAATCAATCAAATTACTATTCAGACTGAAGTTAAATGCATGAGACTGTGTACAGGAAATAAATACAACTTGTATAAAAAACGAAGCTTTGGTGACACTTTTTTAGGCAATATTAATAGTTCTTTAATAAATAGAAAATAGAACAATTTCAATTGAAAAAACGTTATAATTTATTATAACTAATATTTCAAGAATCTTTTTCTGAAAGTCATACTTTTTATTTTGTCCCAATATTATTGGCTAACGTTTCTTCTTTATTGCAATTTGTATTTACTTCCGATAAGATTCTTAAAGCATCAGTTATACAAAATTATTCGTAATTTTTCTTGTGATAAAATGTTCGTATTTTGCAAAAACAAAGAATCGATATCGATTCTTTTTTAACCATTAGGAAAGCGTAATTTTCATGGAGCTCGTCACCGATCAATTAGATCCGCAGTATAACAATTATGTACCGCGCAATTATCTGTTAATTGTTGCATATAAAGTTGTATAATAACAACGATTGCATGTATAATAACAATAATAAGAGCGTGTCTCCGGAGTTCTGTAATTTTTTTCTGCCGCAAATAGATTCAATGCAGAAAGGGGAGCCACCGATTGACGGAACGTGGGAGGCAGGAGCCTTACCCTTGAAATAAAAAAGCAACAATTATATAACTGCGCCCTATTAATTTTCTCGTAAAGCGACTGTGCAACTAGTTCCTATTGACAGTGCGTCGCCCACACGATGACGCAGTGTTGATGAGGGAAAAAAAAGATAAAGCGGCTGCGAAGAGGGAAAAAAATCCAAAATGAATCCAATCATTGCAACCCTTGACAGCAAACAATCGTCTCGACGTTTTGGCGATGTGTGTACAAGCCTTATGAGGGAAACTAAGGGCTAGTGCACGTACGTAGAACAATATAAGGCTCGTTTGGACTATCGTCGTCTATTGGCACACGTGCGATGTACATACTCCTGCATGTATCTGCAAAAAAAATATACGGGACATTCCATACCAATTTGGCCTGGGTCTGACCCTTGACCTCTCGGATTTGGAACGGGATTTTTTATACGATTGTTCTGACTCTCCAAGGCATTTTCAGTTTTTTGTTAAACTGAAAATGCCTTGGAAAGAAATATTTTTCACATTTTCTACCTCTCAACGACCAATGACTTTTTCGAAACTTTGAAATATTTTTCACATTTTCTACCTCTCAACGACCAATGACTTTTTCGAAACTGAAATATTTTTCACATTTTCTACCTCTCAACGACCAATGACTTTTTCGAAACTGAAATATTTTTCACATTTTCTACCTCTCAACGACCAATGACTTTTTCGAAACTTTGAAATATTTTTCACATTTTCTACCTCTCAACGACCAATGACTTTTTCGAAACTTTGAAATATTTTTCACGTTTTCTATCTCTCAACGACCAATGACTTTTTCGAAACTTTGAAATATTTTTCACATTTTCTACCTCTCAACGACCAATGACTTTTTCGAAACTTGAAATATTTTTCACATTTTCTACCTACCAACGACCAATGACTTTTTCGAAACTTTGAAATATGTTTCACACTTTCTACCTCTCAACGACCAATGACTTTTTCGAAACTGAAATATTTTTCACATTTTCTACCTCTCAACGACCAATGACTTTTTCGAAACTTTGAAATATTTTTCACATTTTCTACCTCTCAACGACCAATGACTTTTTCGAAACTTTGAAATATTTTTCACGTTTTCTACCTCTCAACGACCAATGACTTTTTCGAAACTTTGAAATATTTTTCACGTTTTCTACCTCTCAACGACCAATGACTTTTTCGAAACTTTGAAATATTTTTCACGTTTTCTATCTCTCAACGACCAATGACTTTTTCGAAACTTTGAAATATTTTTCACATTTTCTACCTCTCAACGACCAATGACTTTTTCGAAACTTTGAAATATTTTTGACATTTTCTACCTACCAACGACCAATGACTTTTTCGAAACTTTGAAATATGTTTCACACTTTCTACCTCTCAACGACCAATGACTTTTTCGAAACTGAAATATTTTTCACATTTTCTACCTCAACGACCAATGACTTTTTCGAAACTTTGAAATATTTTTCACATTTTCTACCTCTCAACGACCAATGACTTTTTCGAAACTTTGAAATATTTTTCACGTTTTCTACCTCTCAACGACCAATGACTTTTTCGAAACTTTGAAATATTTTTCACGTTTTCTACCTCTCAACGACCAATGACTTTTTCGAAACTGAAATATTTTTCACATTTTCTATCTCTCAACGACCAATGACTTTTTCGAAACTTTGAAATATTTTTCACGTTTTCTACCTCTCAACGACCAATGACTTTTTCGAAACTGAAATATTTTTCACATTTTCTACCTCTCAACGACCAATGACTTTTTCGAAACTTTGAAATATTTTTCACATTTTCTACCTCCCAACGATCAATGACTTTTTCGAAACTTTGAAATATGTTTCACACTTTCTACCTCTCAACGACCAATGACTTTTTCGAAACTTAGAAATATTTTTCACATTTTCTACCTCTCAACGACCAACGACTTTTTCGAAACTTAGAAATATTTTTCACATTTTCTACCTCTCAACGACCAACGACTTTTTCGAAACTTAGAAATATTTTTCACATTTTCTACCTCTCAACAACCAATGACTTTTTCGAAACTTTGAAATATTTTTCACATTTTCTACCTCTCAACGACCAACGACTTTTTCGAAACTTTGAGATATTTTTCACATTTTCTGCCTCTTAACGACCAATTACTTTTTTAAAACTTTGAAATATTTTTCACATTTTCTGACTCTCGACGACCAATGACTTTTTCGAAATTTTGAAATATTTTTTACATTTTCTACCTCTCAACGACCAATGACTTTTTATCGGATTTTTTAAAATCGATTTGAATTATCTATAATGTTTTTTTAAATAACCATATTAAGACACATTAAAAATTTGAAACAATTCTAAAAAGTACTATGTTCGATATAAAAAATTTTAAGATTGGAACCGCGGTGGGCCAATCGTCCTTTTTTTTAGAACTTTTTTATAAAACAAAACAATTTTGAAGGGAAAAGTTAGTCCACGATGGGTGGAAGCTTAAACTTTTTAGTACGCAACACCGGATTCATTTGTGCACACTCATCGTCACCTAATGATTGATTATGCTCATTTTTGTTCAGAATATAAGCTAGTATGATCCATGTATTTACTTTTTTTTATAACTAAAACTTTGCTATTCCAATAGTTTCTGCGATGCCCTTCAAAATGCTAACCGGCGAAAAAACAAAACCATTTTTAAAAAATTGTAGATAATCAAATTGGTTGGAAAAAAAATCTGAGAATCAGAACAAACGTATAAAAAATCGCGAGGTTAATCCGAGAGGTCAAGAGTCAGACCTAGGTCGAATTGGTATGGAATGCCCCATATGCATACATATAGAAAAAAAGAGATCAGGTCACAGGGAAACAACGCCAATAAATAACACCTACATAAAGCACATCCTTGCGAACCCACCAGCGCAGCTATGAGCGTAGTAAATAGCTCCAGATTAATTAATGGCGTCCCACGTACTTACAGTTCATTGTTTGTTGCCTCTTCAAGATATGATTGTGGACTTCGTTCTGGACAGATCAATCAAATCCTCAGAGTACAATTTGAAGAGCAATTGCTAGCTGCGATGATGAAGAAAAAAAATAGATTCCCTTGTTGCATTGAGATGATCTATAAGAAAAGTTGACTTTTGTGCAAATTAATAAAATCAATGGTAATATTTGATATACTTCTCTGGTCAGTCAGAGACTCCATTGTATCGAAATTCGAGGACTATTTATTCTTTCCCTGGATGCAATTCTTAGTTTGAAGGTTTTTTATGTATTTTTAGAAAGTAAAATAAACTTGAAGTGTTTAAGATTTTAGCGATTATATATGGAGTTTAATGGGATTTTGGACTTAGGTCTCATCAAAATACGAAATTTTTGTTTCGCGAATTCGACCTAAGGCGTAATCGTTAAATTACAAAGAAATATTATATCAATGGAACCGGAAAATCGGGATTCTATTTTGTTCAAAAGCTGATTAGTAGTTCAATTAATGACGCCAACCAAAAGTTGTAGAAAGTTATAGAGCGCAAGCGAATAATTATAAAATTCAAACTTTATAATATAATAGGCGAACCTACCATGCTCATATTCTCATTATTAGTAATGTAATTATTAGAAAATTGGCGGAGCAGAATTCGTGTATTTATAGATTTTTGGGCTTCACTATCGTTCTCCAGTCGTATATTGCATTACAAAAAACGCGCATATCAAACCTTTCTTTTGCAGCTTTAAAAAAAAGTTATTTTTGTTCAGTTTCTGATTTCAGAATCCGTAGAAACTTGCGGTCGAAAAGTGCCAAAATCGACTCGTCGAATTTTTTTTCTTGAAGATTTGGCCATTACCTATTTATTTCAATCCACAGAAAAATTGTCAAATTTCACAGAAAACATTCGGTTAAAATAATTTGTCTTACTCCCCAAACCGAAAGTACCGTCTTCCGGGCCGCATTTGAGGCCGGGAATAGCGACTTTTGTGGCCGGCTTTTGTGGCTCCCGCTCTCGCTCTCTCACCCAGAAAAAAGATTTGGTAATATTAAATAAAATGATCTATTCAACATTTAATTATTTCAATCAACGAAAATTTACTTTCTCTCCAATAAATACGTATTTCATTCAATTTTTTTATTTCCAACACATTTATTTATTTGAAACAACTTTCACTGTGCAGCGGACACCAAAAAAATATTTTATTTGTTGCTACTAAATACTTCCTTAATCCGGAAAAAAGATCTAGTTAAAACGATCAAATACATGTATTAGATATTTTTTAACAAAATCAATTAGAACTATCTTATAATCCAATATATATTTATTTCCTTTCATTATTGGAGTTTATTATTATCAACATGCAACATTTATGGATTTAATTTAATTCTTGTCGTATATTTATATAAAAATTATATATTCTTTAAATCGGCAGCAGTGGGCGTGCGGTCGCTGCATAGCTCGGCGGTCTCCAGAGTTAAGCAGCATTATTTGCGGTCGTAACTTGGATGGGTGACCGCTTAGCCGCGCACTGTTTTGCGCGCCAACTGCTGAATGGGAGGCAGTTTCTGAGGTTCTAAGGGATAGAGTGAGGAATAGGCAATACATTTTTTTTTTTTTTAATCACCATTTATGTCACTGCCGATCCAAATAAATATTTCTTAGATTTGAATATATTTACTATTCAATAAGTATATTATTTACAAATAAAAAAATCTATTTCAGGTGATTGGAAGTCTAGTAGGTCGGCATCCAAATAGGAAATTTTATTTGCGATGCGTAGGTTCTAGTCCCCTTAACAAGATCTTTTTTCTGGGTGCTCTCTTTTGTTTTCTCATCTCTGGTTTATTATGTTTTTATGTTTGGTGTCATTTGCTCGCGCGTGCTTCGAATTTCATCTCATTACTTTTTTTATATCTTTCTTCAGTTAATTTCTTTAGCTAACCTAAAAGTGAGTGGATCAAAAAAAATGGGCGACTCCTCGTCTGAAGGTTCTGTCGACGAAGAAGAAGTTTCAAGAAATTTTGACGACGAAGCGAAAAAAATAGTGCAAAGTGAAACCTACCTTAAAAAATCTTCTGATCGGTACCTGCTAGTTTATAATACTTATAAAAAGTGGCTAGAGGAAAACAAAAATTATTTTTTTAAAAGTATTATCTTATTATCAGACATTTTCTTCGCCCGCCCCGACCAGCAAGAACTTCGGCTTCGCTTCGGATTTGCAAAAGTCCCTCCCCCCCTCGGTACTTTCGGTCGGGGATCAAGAAAAATAGTATACGACCTACGGCCAGAATGTTGGATCCCCTAGCGTAGGGAATCCAAGTTTCTGGCCAAGAGTCGTAATATACTAATTACAGAAATTACAAAAAAGGATACAAAGTAGAACCTTGCACATTGCACCCTTGTTTTAAATATTGTTATGAATATAGAGATTAGGAACACATGGTATGACGATCGACAAACAAATACTCGATAAACTTCACAGTAAACGTGACAGAAGAAAGTCTTGACAGGTCTTTGACTGCGAGCAGACGTGCTAACGAAAGCGATCAAGATGAATAGAACCCTTTGTAATCAATAATATCCGCCCCACAAACAAATATACGCTTAATTCATTCGCTCAGTCGTAACAATATATAAAATATCATGTTGTAATTTCGTTTTTTCTATTTCGTCATTATTTGTTTACATACTAAATTTGTACTTGGTGTCTCAAGTTTTGTGAAAGTTTTTTTAATAATACAAAATTCCATAAAATCTGAACCACCTACAGACATTTTTTCTCAACCACTTTTCTCGTTTTGCTCCATTCTGACTGTCCTGACATAAAAATCTGGAAAAAAAAAGTTTTCATGACAAAGTTTTCTCTATAAGGAAGTAAAAAATATAATAGACACAGTAAAACTAAATTGTTAAGTCCAAGTTTCGCGGCGTTCACTTTTAAAATTCCGAGAAAACCAAAATGTGGCCTTATTTCGTACCTCAAAACTCTTCACTCATTTAAATGCACAAGTATCGATATCAGAATACCGGAAATGAAAAGCGATGTCGCGATATCTTATCCGGTCGCACTAAAAAAATCGTTTTAGTTTCTCGTGCGCCTGTTCTAAACCATAAAACCGATTTTTCCCAGCATCCTTCACATTCGTATACCATCGTAACAAAAATTAAATGTAGCAAAAACATCATCCATGATGTTTACTACAATCGATTTCAAAGAACCCGACTGAACGCGTATTTTGAATAATTTTCTTCGTTCCACGGTGTTTAAGGAAATTAGTAAAAGGAATTAATTTATTCGAGCATCATAAAAAACGCTCATTCGTTGCCTGAAGTATCCCAAAATACAACAATCAACGAATGCTTCATAAAATTCCAACGCCCCTCTTTAATATCGAGTCATTTGCATTTGCTAAAAGTAGAAACAGTCTACACTGAACTGTCACAGCGTTGGCTGCGGTGCTTCAGGATGTTCCGATTGAGATTTGTATAACGAGCGTTTCCTGGTGCGTAAGCACGAGACTTGATAATCGTCTCTTTTGACACTTTGAAATTACGTCTGACCGAACTTTGCGTACTACTTCGGCTCCCCCGCAGCCGCTTCGAAATGGGTAATCGTATGCGTAAAAGGAGTCTTTAAACAGACTTCGTCGGCATGTACTCTTGCGTAGGAGGCAAACGATTCGCACATAAGAGGCGCGGGCGTGCAATTATTATTGTAGGAGCGAAAGTAAATCACGTGAAAGAAAAAAAGGTGGCAAAGAAAACTTACAATGCTCTCGAATGAGGCACTTTACTCGTGGGACGACCGAAGTGATCTTCATCTTTAACCCCCGAAATACAAGGCTATACATATATACTTACTTTAAGGTATTCCACGTTTTTTTAAATTCAATTAAAAAAGTTCGATACTAAAAAATATAAAATGAAATTTCGTCTCCCGCACCTGAAAATAATTTAAACCAATTGTTTCTAAAAATATGCTTTCGAAAAACCAATTTAAGTGATGAACTACTGACACAATGATTAATTTTTTCATTAACTTTCCTAATAGCAAACATGATGCAAATAATTGACACTTCATTGGTGGAATGGAAATAAAAAGCGAAAAATAATGAAGTAGCAATGTGCAAGGTTCTACTTTTCCGCTTTGTTTAAAAACATCATAAAAAGTCTTGTAACCGGTATTTTCTATTGTAGAATATGCGACTTCAGAACGATAGTGAGGGCCAAAATTCGATATTTTGAAGAAAAAAGAATGTAGGTTCTTTAGATTGGATTTTCTGACCGAAAGTCGGATCTGTGAATTCTGGTATCAAAAACGGAAAAGAGTCACTTTTTTCAAAATCATCATAAAAAGGCATGTAACCGATACTTTCCGAGGTGGAATATGCTACTTCAGAATGACAGTGAGTGCCAAAATTCGATATCTGGAAGAAAAGAAAGTAGAACTTTGCAAATTGCTTCCTCATTATTGTTGGATTTTTACAAAACTACCTCTATGAGGAAGCATGTCAATCTATTTTGGCTTCCTCATAGAGGAAGCTTTGTAAAAATCCAACAATAATGAGGAAGCAATTTGCAAAGTTCTACTTTGCAACTTGTTTAAAAAAATTTTAAATGACATTAATTTTGAACCCCTTGACAGATTCTCGACAGATTCGAACTGATGCTTAGTTTACCCACACTCTACTTCTGAACCAAATTTGAGCCCGATATCTTCAAAATTGCGAAAGTTAGAGCACGAACAAAAAATTTCAAAAAATTGAAAAATGCCATAAAGTGTGAACCCCTTAACGGATTGACACCAAATTTAACCCCAAACACTATTTGATATCAGTCCACTTCTGGTCCAAGTTTGAGCCGGATATCATAAAAATTGCAGGAGTTAGAGCCCGAACTGACATTCTCCAAAAAGTTCAAAATGCCGCAAATTTTGAAAATCTTGATGGATTAACTCCAAATTCAATCCCATACCTTGTTTAACGACAGTTTACTCGTGGTTCAAATTTGAGCCCGATATCTTAAAAATTGCGACGACTATCGTGCTAACAAAAAATTGTGCACATCCGCACACACACGCACATACATACAGACATTTTTTCTAAACCACTTTTTTCGACGTTTTAGACCATTCTGAGTGTCCTGACATGAAAATTTCGAAAAAAAATGTTCACGATAGCAAAACTTCCTCTATGAGAAAGCAAGAAAGTAGGTTATTTAGGTTGGATTTTCCGACCGAAATCGAGATCTGTGAATTCTGGTATCAAAAACGGAAAAGAGTCACTTTTTTCAAAATCATCATAAACAAGGATGCAAAGTAGAACCTTGCACATGGCTTCCTCATTATTTTTCGCTTCTTACAAAGCTACCTCTATGAGGAAGTATGTTATTCAATTTTTGGCTTCCTCATAGAGGAAGCTTTGTAAAACGCGAAAAATAATGATGAAGCAATGTGCAAGGTTCTACTTTGCATCCTTGTTTTAATTAGATAAATATACATGTTGTGGATTCGCTTTTTCTATTTCGTTATTGCGTTATTTCGTGATTATTAGAGCGTTTCCGAAGTGAATGTGATAATGTATATTTTTAAAAATAATTCAACATTCCATAAAATCAAAAATTTCATACCGTTCGTCACTAAATTATACATATCTAATGGCTGAATATTGTTTTATTTATATACAAAATTTGAGCTCGCTATCTTAAGTTTTGCAAAAGTTACAATAGAGCGATAATGTCAATTTTTTGAAAAATTCAAAACATCATAAAATTTTTACGGCTCAACCGATCTTAACCAAATTCAATAGCGATCACCGGCATATGAAAGCTCAAATTCATACCAATTTTTAGATCAATATCTCGAAAATTGAAAGAGTTATCGCGTAAACAGACATTTTTCAAAAAATTAAAAAACGCGTAATAATTTAACGATGAAGTGGATTTGAACAAAAATTTGCATGAACGATGAGTTCATGCAACACCCTCCCTCTATCTATGGTCCAAATTTCAGCTTGATATCTCAAGGCATTCCCGAGTTATAAAGGTTTACATTTTTCGATTGTGTAACACACACACACATACACACACACACACACACACACATACAGACATTTTTTCTAAATCACTTTTCTCGATGTTTTGGACCATTCTGAGTGTACTGACATGAAAATCTCGAAAAAAAAAATTTTCACGAAAACAAAGCTTCCTCTATGAGGAAGCAAAAGGCATGTAACCGGTAATTTCTGAGGTGGAACATACGACTTGAGAACGATAGTGAAGGCCAAAATTTGATACCTTGAAGAAAAAAGAATTCAGGTTGGATTGTCCGACCGAAAGTCGGATCTGTGAATTCTGAAATTGGAAACGGAAAAAAGGCATTTTTTAAATTAATTTCTCAGAAAATTCGTTACACACTTTAATTTATATTTTGGTACTTGGTGTTTATTGCTCAGAAGATTATTTGTTTTGAATAATACACTATCTTAAAATTATTCCTGAGACATTACAAGCACATTGGATTATATTTAAATGGATAAGATTAAAAAATAAAAATTATATTGTGATAAAAGAAAATGGTTGTTATTTGATGATTGTAATACTGGAAGAGGAAACGAATGCCATAAATAAATGGATTATTGATTTTGTTTTTATTCAAAGTTAGTGCCGTGTATCGATTCGTAAAGCAAACATACCTGAGTAAACGCGATGGCGATAAGCGCCGTATAAAAAAAATTTGATAATCATATTGTCTTTGAATCAATGTTTCTGCTGGGATCGCGCATAATGAAAATTTAAGATTTTCTTAACACTGAGCCCATTCATATTACATTCAAAGATTATAAATATAGAATAAAAATAAATCAAAATCGAAATGAATCTAAAATAAAATAAAGTCCACGCAAAATGCAAAATGTAATAAAATCGAAATGGATCCAAAATAAAATAAAATCAAAATAAATCCAGAATAAAATCAAAGCCGAATTTAATCCAGAATAAAATAAAATTCAAATAAATGAGAATAAAATAAAATTCAAATAAATGCAGTATAAAATAAAATTCAAATAAATCCGGAATAAAATAAAATTCAAATAAATTCAGAATAAAAACATTTTGAAAATTCCAGAAAAAATAATTGATATTTTCTCTATATTACGGTACTTAACAATAACAAATAATGCTAACCACGATTATAAAATTCCAGGGAGTTTCGAAACCAAGACTATCGTATCGTTGAGGTAAATACCGACCTTAAACTTTCAAAGTACGATTAAAGGCTTAAATCTCAAAGTACACGACGTGAATCTCAATAAGATGTCAGTTTGGGGGAATGGTATAATGAAGTTCAAGTGTAAGATCTTTATCCGCAAGACTTTCTAAGATAAGCTGAGGCATTTAACGTCTCGCGAAACAAAGCCTCAAGGAACGACCCTTCGTTTACATCGAAATTCTGTGGCTATAGCACAATACGACGCTCACTTACTTGTCTTTCATCGAAAATTCATGAATTTGCAGCACGAGTTATTTCCTTTCGTTATGAAGCGGCAACCTTTGATTCGTTAAGGGATCTTTCCAGAGTGGAAAAAAAAATTTCGTCTTATCCATTAGTATATACGGTCAAAAACAGCCTCTCAAATTTTTAAAGCGAAATTCGAAATACTTCGCTGGCATACTTTATGGACCTGGGCATCGCCGATTAGTCGTAAGTACACAATTTAGCTATACTAGAAAACTTCCACGCGCAGCGCGCGCGAGTAAAGTTGCGTGTGTCGATGCAACCATCTTATTTAATACATATAATATATATAATCGGAATTCCCAAAAATTAAGAGATCTAACAAATTTTTCCAATAATTCCAAATCTTATCGAATCGGAAACTCTTTATAGATTTGACTCACATTGATTACCAATTGTCCTCTAACATTCTTTCAATAAAAAATTAATAGTATCCTTTTTAGAGAATAGTATCCTTTTTAGAGAATAGTATCCTTTTTAGAGAAGGATGAAATTTCTACACTCGAAACTTTAAACGCGTTTTTTTTCGAAACGACATTTTTCAAAACGGTGGACATTCTCCAGGGAACAGTTTTCAAGCGATCGTTTCCAAATTTTAGGGGAATATTCTTCACGATACTCTCTATCGTGCTATAGAAGCTTTTTTTCTTTTAAATCTTTCCATTTTTTTAAAAGAAAAACTGTCGAAAAAAACGGCTAAAATCGGTACTTTTTGTTCAAAACGCCGCCATTTTGTCAATTTTGTTTTTAAAAAAAGCCTCCATAGCGCGATAGCCGATCGCCTACTAATTAATAATCCTTTGGGTTTTTTTTAGATCAAATTTCGACCCCTAGGATGTCCACTATGAAGCTATCTTTTTTATCAACATTATTTTCAACAATTAAAAAAAAATTTTAACGATAAAAATCGTCTTATAAAAAATAATTTTCTGTCATTCATGATTACCTTAATATGTCATAAGAATTTCAGATTAAACGGCGTACAGTAACCGTCCGAAAAAAAATCGTGAAAATAGGCTATTTTTCGGGCCGTCACACTGGAAAGATCCCTTAAAGTGTTTTTGCTCGGTCAAAGTATTTTGCTTTCTTCATAGAGGAAGTTATGTTATCATGAAAAATAAAAATTTCGAGATTTTCATGTCAGGATACTCAGAATGGTCCAAAACGTCGAGGAAAACGGTTTAGTATGTATGTGTATGAATGTGTGTATGTATACAACTTCGAAAATTCGATCGCCTATAACTAAAGAATGATTTTAGCTATCGAGCTGAAATTTGGTACACAAGTGATTCTCCTCTTTAATTGTTGCAGTTTTTGACAAATCATATACACAAATTTCGATTTTAAGCCGTTTTGAATTTTTTTAAAACTGGTGTGGGCGCTCTAACTTTCGTAAGATTTAGTCTATTTTGCTAAATAGTTGTATATAAGAGCAGGTGCACTTAATGTTGTTTGGTATTGAATTTGTCTGAAGTCGGTAAAGTGGTTCAGATTTTATGGAATTTCGAATTTAAAAAAAAATTACATTATCGCTCTATTGTAACTTTTGCAAAACTTGAGATAGCGAGCTCAAATTTTATATGCAAATGAAACAATATTTAGCCATTATGTATATGTATAATTGAGTGATGAACGGTATGAAATTTTTTATTTTATGGAATGTTGAATTATTTTAAAAAATATACGTTATCACATTTACTTTCGATAACGTTTTAATGATAACGAAAAAGAAAAAGCGAATTCACAACACGTTATCTATCTAATTAAAACAAGGATCACTGTAAAAAAAATCTGTGTTAAAATTAATACAAAAGTGTTGGAAGTTTTTTTGCAGATACCGTATATGAAATTTTAAATACGTCATTTAATTTTGAGGTATGGTATTTCAAAATCGGAAATATTGAACTGTAATATTTCTATACATGTGTATATGAAAAGTCATGACATTTAGAGGAATATTAAAATTCAACGTTATTAAGATTTAATGTAAATTTGACAATATCCATAAATGGTATCCGAGCACTGTAAAAAAGTCTTTCATGTGCATTACATTTCATAAACCTTAATGTTGAATTTTCATATGAGCGGTATCTGAAAATTCAAGCACACATGTGTTGGACATTTACAATGGACATAAAAACAATTGTAAAAAATATAAATATTAGTCGGACATTATTTTTTCACACAAATTATGTCATCAGAAATTGTTGAATATTGGTTTTCGCCACAGGAAATTTTTCGCTTACACTGTTAGATACTTAAGTATCTAACCACGCACGCACGCTACCGACTACGCTATTAACGACTTAGTAATTTTGGATATCTAAATGACATGAGAGTTGTACAGCTATTATTCTCTCAAGCATACTCATAATTGACATAACAAAATATTCAATTGATTGCAAACAGAGCTCAAAGTGGGTTGGAAATATTTTCAAGTGAACATAATTTTTGGATGAACGGAATATTTTTGAAAATCTCGAGTAACTTATCAGAAGTTGATGCTAAGTGGTAAGTGTTAGCGATCTAGTGCGATTTTTTTTTTGTTATTGGAAAATGTGTATTAAATTTCAAATCAGTCACTAAAATTCCAAAAATTCATGTTGATTTTCATGTACTAATTTAGTAATGATTGATATAGTAACCATGTGTTGTAATTTTATATCACCGGTTTGGTAAAATCCATACACGCATACTAAATTTTCTATGCAACTATATTAATGTTTATTTCGTATATCGAGTTTTGTAAATTTCTCACACGTTTGTGTAGCAAAATCGCAAACATTTTTCATAAAGTAATATACCCATATAGACAAAATTGAAAATACTGTACTTGGTATTTTTCAATACCAGTAACTGTAGTTTGAGTAACTTTGATCTTACATTTAACGAAACAATGTATATTAAATTTCAAATCGGATACGAAAATTCCGAAAATGCATATTGATTTTCATATACTAATTTAGTAAATGATGATTTAATAATCATGTATTGTAATTTCCAATCACCGGATTATCAAAATTCATATATCTGTTTTAAATTTACTATGCAAACATATTAATTCCGATTTCCTATACCAAGTTTTACAAAATTCATACACGTTTGTATTGGAAAAACGCGAATATTTTTTACAGTGATGTAAAGTAGAACCTTGCGCATTGATTCCTCATTATTTCTCGCTTTTTACAAAGCTTCCTATATGAGGAAAATTGATTAACGTACTTCCTCATAGAGGTACTTTTGTAAAATGCGAAAAATAATGAGGAAGCAATATGCAAGGTTCTACTTTGCATCCTTTTTTTGTTTGGTATATACACTGTAAAAAATGTTTAGGAAATGAATATACATTTATCGGATTTTTTTATGCACAAACCAGGATATTAAATGTAATGTACAATTGTACAGTAATATTACAGTACTTTTATGTTAAACATGACTTTTTTAAATGTGTTTAATATACGGTGGATTAACTTTACATAATACTCGTATACTGAATGTAATATACCGGTTTATACATAAGAACTTCCGACAAAACTATATTCATTTTCATAATGAAAATTTTTACAGTGTATGAATTAACTATTTTCTTTGTCTAATTAAAACTTTGCAATTCCTGCGATGGCATTAAGGCAAAACTGAAAAAAAACTAAATGCTTTCGAGAGTCCGAACAATTGTATAAAAAATCGCGGCCAAATCCGTGAGGTTAATATACGAATGATAATTAGGCCACAATTTTTTGTTTACCCAATTTGTTTATTAATTAAACGTTTCTTTTCCGTCAGGGAATTTTCAATTTCTGTATAATTATTTTTTCTTTTATTATGAAGCTATAATGGAGTGAAAGGGCGAATCTTTCCCGCTCACTTTCACTCAATGTAAAAGTAGTGCAAAAGCGCTATGCGCTTGTAATGGAAATTCAATCTCGGTTTCCATTACAAGCTGAGCTTTCACTAGAGATGCAGCACTTTGGCGTCACTTTTTTGATTAACAGGAGTCAAATTAAAAAATGCGTCCTCACGAACGTGTTTTTCCTTTTTGTTATTCGATTCTTTATTCCAGGATTTTTTACATTAGTCTATGTGTTACAGGTTGAAGAGAAACTTAAAAAGGACTAATCGACTGGAGTATCTGGTTATTGGAAACCGTCCAATGCAACGATTTTTTTCACATCGTACCCTAAGGTCATCAGCTAGTGCGTCATAATTACAGGCAAACGTCTTAGGTCGCGTCGATGAATCAAGAGAATGAAGAAATGGCGATAAATATAGTTTCCCTTCACTGATTGGCAGCTCTTGAGTTATAACTCACTAAAAGTCCTGTAATTAAATCTTGCAGCACGTGCTACAAGTACTGATGAAGTACCAGAAGCTGCAACTACAGCGATATATTATTCCCAATCAAAGATCCATAGCTGTCGGAAGAGTTAAAAATGGTACGGTTATCAAATTGAACATTAGAACAATCAATGATCATCGAAATTGATTACATTATCTTGGAAGATAACAATCAAGATCAGACAAAAATCGTCATGTGAAGGCAACATTAATTTTCTTTTTTAACTTGGCGTCGAGTCGCTACCGCGACTCTTAATTTTAAAAAAGAAAAGCAATGATTCTAAAGGCAAGTATTGCGTAAATGAAAAATGGTTAAATAAGAATCATTCGCATATTATAGTCGGGAGATTACCACACCCTTGACGAATTAATCTCCCGACGATAATATTATTTTTTAACCATTTTTCATTTGCCCAATTTGTTTATTAATTACTCTCATTTTTCAGCCGGAAGTTTTTCAATTTTTACAAAATTCTTTGTATTTCATCGTTTTTAAAGTATTTCTAATACTTCACCATAAGCGTTGTGAAGAAAGTTACAGATATCACTGGAGCATTTGATGGAACTCTTTTTGAAGCTGTAAAATGTCAGTTTGCATGAAAAAAGTTGATTACAGTTTTTATTACCGACTGCGGTATTTCACATGCTCTTAAGGTGATGTGAAACTACTAAGTCGGTATCGAAAACTGTAATCCGATTTTCTCCGCCACGGTTGATTTTTTTGATAAAAGATGAGAAAGTCGCTCTCCGCCTAACAATTCTACAGAACGATTTTCTCGTCAATTATCTAAAAAATCAACGATGGCGGAGAAATTCGGGATTTCAAGATTAGTTCTATCTCTCCCGCACTCATCGAGCTTTCCATCATCTTAAGGGAGGCGAAACCCCCATAAGTGCGAGAAAGATAGCGAATATCTTTCGGAACAAGAATTCTCAGAAACTTGATCTTTTTTGGGAAAAATGAAAGTTTTACATCATGCATTATTAAGAGACCAATGATGTAAAACTTTTCTTTTATCAAAAAACGTTCGGTGTCCTCTGAAAGATTGATTACAGTTTTTCTTACCGACTGAGTAAGTTTCACCTCCCCTTAAGATGATGTGCTACTGCTCGGTCGGTAACCAAAACTGTAAAGCGTTGTTCTTGGTTACAATTGATATTTCAGGCAAAATACGAGAAGTACTGACTGCATCTTGGCACTCTGCAGTCAGTACTTCTCGACTTTTATTCGAAAAATCAACCGTGGCGAAGAATAACACTTCGGGAAGATTCAGCTATCTCATTCGCACTTATGGCGATCTGAGAGAGACAGACAACTTGTAGCACATCACCTTATGGTGATGTGACACATGTTCGAAAACTGCTGGGAAACTGTAATCGGTATAAAAAACTGTAATCAAAACTACTCAGTGGTGCTTAATATTTAAGATGAAAAAAAAATAGGTTTTACTCCGTCGTAGATAGACGAAGTCAAAGCTAATTTGCTTTTGTCTGAAATATTAACCGGCTTTGAGTAGATTTGATTACAGTTTTCGATATCGATTGCAGTTTTCGAACATGTGTCACATTACCTTAACCCAATTGTACCATCCTTCCGCGTATTCTCTCAAGATGCAAGCCCAATCTGTGCATTTATTTAACGTAATGTGTTACGCGTTTTTGTCGTTCTCTCTCGCTCTACCGCGAGCGCAATGGCGCTTTCTCGCTCGCACTCACGGCGATTCGGTCAGTGTAACACATCACCTTAACGTGATGTGTTACTCGTTTGTGTCGTTCTCTCTTGCTCTACCGCGAGCGCAAATGACGCTTTCTCACTCGCACTCACGACGACTCGGTCAGTGTAACACATCACCTTAAGAAAAAACAGCTTTTGAAATGTTGAAAGTGGTGGGGGAAAGTATCACTGCCTCTTAAAATGATTTTAGTCATTAAAATATTGAAAAATCTACATGAGTACTTACGATGTTCAATTACCCTTTTGAATTTTCAGTATCTTTTGTGACTCCTTTGTCGTTAAGCAGCAGTACTTATTACCTGTTGGATATACTTCACGTAAACATCATACCGGTGTGAACACGACAAATTCCCAACCACACGTGGTTACTTAGCGCTTCAGAACGACCGTAGCCCATTTTATATATACAAAACATAACCTAAACCGATCAACACTGTGTTTATCAGTATTTATTGTCAACACATTCCCTCCACTCCCCATCGTGAATGGCAACAGCAACAATTCGGGTGAATTCGGGTGGGGGTTTAACGGATGTTGTGCTATACCGATCAAACAGCTGTGAGTGCGAATAAGAAAACGCCATTGGCTGTCGCTGTGGAGCGAGAAAGAACGAGAAAATATTATTGTGTTTAAGATACCCTCGAACACGTGTTCCGAGTGCTACTTATGTCAATGTATGAGCGACAACATTTCACTTGACGCTAGCCATTGTTTATACCCCCTAAAGTTTACTATCCAACTAGTCTGCCAATATTTCCGGAATTTCGTGATCGCAATGGCCACGAGCCAAGAGCTACTCGAAGATCTGGAAGAAAAGCAAAGAATCATCGATAGAGCTCCATTCAGAAAGCTCAGAATCGATGATCCCAGCGTTTTGGACACTGTCGAGGGCCGAGAAATCTGCGATCGATGTTACAAATCACGAAAATTCTTTTGCTACACCTGTTGCGCACCTGTTATCGACCGGAAGTACTTTCCGCGAATAAAAGTACGTATTTTTACATATTTCGGACTAGACGTTTATGCCCTCAATATTAATATTTGTTTTTATTATTGAAGTTACCGATTAAAATCGACATAATCAAACACGCGCGTGAAATTGATGGCAAAAGTACAGCTATACACGCTGCCATTCTCGCTCCCGAAGATGTGACTATTTACACGTATCCGGAATTTCCTCTTTTCTCAAAAGATGAAAAAGTAAGTTGGCAATTTTTTTTAAAGCATGTTAAATCATGGCTAAGAATTCAAAACTGACAATAATGAGGAGTCTCAGGTTGTTCTTATTTTTCCTAGTCAAACAGCCACAACAGTTGATGCCCTTTTTACACCGGAGTACAAAAAAGTTGCAGCAGCTTCCAAAGCTGTAGAAAAGTCGTTTCCAGTCACCAGGGCTGTTTTTATTGACAGCACTTGGCATCAGACCAAAGCCATTTACAAGGACCAAAGATTAAGAGGTTTGAATATACTTTTGTTGCCATTATTGGTGTTTAAGGAGAAAAGATTGAGACTCACATGGTCTCATTGTATATCTTATTTTGATTCAGTAACAAAGATTTTTTATATGAAAATTATACTCAAAAGCATAATTTAAAAATATGAAATTGAAGAAGAATCCACTTCACTTTTAATTAAAGCTGTGGCAATATTTCTCAATGTTGAACCTGAGATTTTCAAGGATATATAGCAAATTAAGCTGGCAAAGTTTCATTAGTTTTGCTAGACACTAGTTTTGTTTCCAGATAACAATTTTGATAACAAATTAGACCCATAATTGTAGATGGTACAAATATTGCATTCAAGGAAATTGACAGAAAATGGCCTAAAGTTCCTCTGAAATTAATTGTTAAATAATAACAATTTATTCTATATCCCAATTTAAGTAGGGATCATCAGGAGGAAAATGAAACCTTGGCAAATACTGCTAAAAATGAAAAAAAATCATTTTAGGCTTTATTGTAAGAATTATTTGCTTTGGGATTTATACAGAATTACTTCTGAAAGCATTTATCAGTTTCCTAGCTACTTGAAGTAATATCTCCATGAAATTATCCTTGTAAGAATGCAATAAGGATTTGTGAACATGTCCTTGAATATGTTACCAAAAAATCTGTGAAAATTCAAAAAGATTTACTTTTAAGCCAATATATAAACTTTGGCAAAATTAACATTTCAATGACACATGAAGCGCGCAAAAATGACACATTTCAATTTTAGACCGTCGAAAATACAATTTAAAAAATCTAATCTGTGCTATGGAGATGCAAAGTCCACAATTTAAAAAAATGTAAGACTATTTGAACGTCTCGTTTTAAAGATGTAGCCTTCAGAATTCATGTTTTATATTATTAGACATCGGATTAAAGTTCGCGTTGAGGGGGAAGGGAACAACGATCTATTACATAAAGCAAGAGTCTGACAAAAAGTTTACTCTGACTGACGTGACAAGAATAGTTTAACGACGGTAAATAATATGCTTTGTATCTTCCAGATATGAGTATAAGACAAAACTTTTAGTTGAGATCGTCGCGCTTTACTACCGTAACAATTATTTACTAGATTAAACTCTGAAAAAGGACTCAGATTGGTAATCCTCTTTCCTTGAGAGACTTAATTTTTGAAAGTTCATTTAAAACGTTTAACACATTTGTTTGAGACCTAATTTTTGTAGAAACGTTACCAAATAAGTCCCTGAAATAAAAATTTGTGAACAATCCCGCGTAGAAAAAAAAGAATCTTGTGAAGAATCTCTTAAAGAATCTTAAAAAAAGTCTTGAAAGAATCTGTAAAAGAATCTTGAAAAGAATCACGTATATCCGGTCCGGAGCAAGATTCTTTCCAGGATTCTTTTCAAGATTCTTTCTATCCGAAAGCGCTCTGAGAATCTTTCAAAGAATCTTCGACAGAATCTTGAAAAGCGTGTTTAAGAGAATCGTGAAAAGATTCCGTCCATTAAACAGAAAAATCATTAAAAGAATCTTAATGAAAATTTTCAGAGGAAGCGAGCGAAACCTGTTGTTGCTTTCCCTTGGTGTCGAGACAGTACATTTCGATACGTCAACGAAGGGTAAATCCCTCGGGTATAGTCGAACTCAGGACAGCTTTGCAGTCTTATATAAGTTCAGGCTTCAAGTCCCTTGCGAGAAACGCTTCGACCGCTCGCCATCTAGCGGAGTATTGTTCACCAGTGTTTCGTATGATGTCACTAGGTGGCGAACGGACGGAGCGTTTCTCGCAAATGGTTTGAAGCCTCAGCGTATATATAAGACTGGAAAGCTTTTCTGAGTTCGACTAGATACGAGGGGTTTACCCTTCGTTGACGTACCGTAATATACTGTCTCGACACCAAGGGAAAGCAACAACAGGTTTTGCTCGATTCCTCTGAAGAATTTCATTAAAATTCTTTCAACGATTTTTCTGTTTAATGGACGGAATCTTTTCACGATTCTCTTAAAGACGCTTTTCAAGATTCTTTCGAAGATTCTTTGTAAGATTCTCAGAACGCTTTCGGATAGAATTTTGAAATGAATCCTGGAAAGAATCTTGCTCCGGATCCTATACGTGATTCTTTTCAAGATTCCTTTAAAGATTCTTTCAAGACTTTTTTAAGATTCTTTAAAAGATTCTTCACAAGATTCTTTTTTTCTACGCGGGATTCTAAATCTGCTGAAAATGTCTTAGAAATATCTTGCTCTATTTCTTTCATATTAAGTGCGTAAAGCCTCCATCTTCGATTCAAATTACGCAATTAAAAAAAATATTTGAAGGATCGTTCTGTTGTTTTAGATTTACCATGCGTTATATTGAAATCCAGAATTTCACAGTTCTGGCGTCACCAGAAAAAGAGTCCACGTTGGTATTTGGCTACTGTAGAGGCCATTCACGAGTTCTTAGTTGAATTACACGAAAGTGCCTATGGTATCGTCGAAGATTACGCTCTGAAGGAGAGTTCTAGCAATGAGGCGGATTCCAACTCCACAGATGCATATCGAGGACAATACGACAATTTGTTGTACTTCTTTAAGTACATGTACGAAAAGATTCACTCAATTTACGATCACGATAAGTTGTGGGCCTACAAAAGGCCACTTATATGATAGTTCTAAATAAAACGTTAATATAAAAAAATTCACGAATATTTTCTGTTGTCTTGGAACCTTTTGGTGTTTCACTGTTCCATAAGATAATCTTTATTCTCCGATTTAGTCACTACATAAATATATTATCGTACTTTTAAAACTTAAAAGGTACTATTAGTTTAAAACATATAAATTGCGACGATGATACTTCATCTCCTCGCAAAATCTTATTCAGTTTCTCTCTCTTTCTTTCTTCTTAATTCAGCTTTACGCATCGATAGACAAAAAGTGCGCACCACATTACTAAGTGTATACATACAAGTATTCCATTTATTGCATACATTCATCTTTATTTAAGTGTATTTTTGTTTTTTGTTTTTTTTTTTGTTTTTGGTAGACTTTATTAGGTGGCACGTGTGGATTGGTACCACAGAGACTAACTAAATATCGAACTATTAACACGCTGACAAATTGTTCGTAACGCGTAAAGTTCGCATACGTATTAATTAGAAACCATCCAGATCTGTGCATTTAAAAGTAATGGGGTTTATAGGTCATCTACAATTGTGTAGGAGTAGAATTTTAACTATTCCATTGTTTTCTAACTCAACTTTATTTATTCCGCAAATGATAATATATTATATTTTTAGAGTATCCAACAATATTGGTAAAAAATTTATAAACATTTTATTAAAAAGAAAATTAAGTTTTTCCATACGAATTGCATACGACATGCCATGAAAATCTTAGTGATACATAAAAGACCATTATTTTACATTTATGGCATTTAAAAAACGAAATTCTGAACAAATATATATTTTTGATTCCAATAAAATGATGATTTATTTAGCCGTCTATATTGGACCATGTTTTAAAAAAATAAAGAACTTTTGTCATTTATAGAATAAACAAAATTTGTTTATTCATTTCACAAATAATTTCATATTAATTTTATATTTAGAATGTGCAACGACATTCGTAAAAAACGTACAAAATTTGATTAAAAAAACACAACACAGGTAGATCGATAAAAATTGAATAAGGAACATCATGAAAATCCAAGAGGTAAAGTATTGGATCATTATTTTTATTTTTATGGTTTTTGTACACGAACCTATGTAGTTTTTTTTTGTTTCCAATAGAATGTTTATTTGTGTTTTCATCAATATCAGAATATATTTTCACTGCAGGTTTTTTGTTTCCAATAAAATGTTTATTTGTGATCTCATCAATATCAGAATATATTTTCAGAAATTACTTAGTATAAAATAATTTATGCAACAAATGAAAAGTGAGTTAGAAAGTAATGAAATGATTAGAATCCTGAGTGCGAAAATGCGCTCGTACTTAACTCAGATCTCTGATAATTCACGTTATATAAATCAATGAATTCGTCACGGACGATGATCATTGAAAGAAAAAAAAAGAACGAACGTTTTCAACGAACCTGGCTTACGAAAAAACATTCACAACAGCGCCGACTTAGCACATAGAATATCGAGGAAGAAAGAAGGAGAAAGAACAATGTCTAACAACGTGTTTTCCGTTAAATCGTAACAGCATTATACTAAATTTTCGGAAAACCGAAATTCCGACGACGTTTTAACTGTCGGCGACATACATTTATACATCTATTACACCGGAATACACAACGCTAAACTCTCTTTGACTATCACGACTCTCAACGAGTGTTAATTTTTCTTCTTTTCGCTTTTTTTTTGTCTCTTCTATATTTTGCGATTACGAGGTCGCCCAGTGACCCCAAAACATTCTCACAGACGATAACAAGCTTTCGCGAATTCCACGAGAAACATAAATTAGCGAGCCCTAAATTTTGGCCATTCTGTGCCGTTCATTACGAATATTACATCCGACAATGCACACTGAGATCGATTCTAACAATTAAGTAAACAAATCCGCTTATGATGACGACAAAAACAAACAGTTCATTTACTAATATTGTGGCTCATCGATCTGCAAAGCATTTCTTTTTTCTACCTTATGCGAGCAATGCACGTTCTGGCAAACTCTGCTATTTGTACCTGTTTATATGGCTCCAATCTTAATTAAAGACAAAAATAAAGAAAACTAGACGTACAACTTTGCGTTGTAGAAAAAAAAGAAAGTGTAAACGACAATTAAAGTAAAGTATATGTGTACGCACATACGCCTCGAAGCACGTAATCGCTGTAGTTTCAATAGATAGGCGGTCGGTCGCTTTTTTTTTTGCTTCTTTTTTTTTTGCTGATACTAAATATCGGTCAGACGTCGGATTGGCCGATGCCATTTGAAAATCTAAGAGTCAACAGCGAGCGAGAGGAATGCTGCGCCTCCGGTTACCGAATAAATCGTACAAAAAACGAGATTATCAGAGTTCACTAAAAGGGGACAGGGACCGAGGTAGATTCACCGTGAGATACGAAAATAGAATAAATACACTGCGGTCGAATACTGGAATGATTGCACGTTAAACACGGATCGACAGTAATAAAAAATAAAATCACGCGTCGAAGCTCGTGATCCGACACGATATCTCGGGCATCGTGGGTAAGCTCTTCCGATTTTTCTTTCCTTTTTTTTTGTATCCACATACTACCACCGCAGGTCCATCGCTATCACCATAAATATTCATTTCTTTAATTTTCTTTTTCTTTTCTTTTCATTCTTTAAAATAAGCGTGGTACTTAGGACGCGTTTAGAAGACCTCTGTGCTCGAGGGTGTCTCGCAATGACGAAAAGAATTGGAGTTGTTGTTCCGGCTTCAGGCTATAAACCTATCGAAATTATTAGAGATTAATAAATGTTCTTAAACATTAATTACTCGCGATATTTACCTGCTGAAGAAGCTTTTGCGGCGACGCCGTGTGAATGAAGGACGAAATGTAAACATTTACGAACGTCGCCATCAGGTACTGACAGTCAAATCTATCCATTATTCCTCCGTGGCCAGGAATTATGTCACCGAAGTCCTGCAAATTTTTTATTCACGGGTCAATGTAGTGTTTCTAATTTTTTTAAATTTTGCTTACTGTCAGACAAAAAAATTCTTGAATTGAAAATGTTTGTTATTTATTGGTTATCTTGAAAAATTCGTTTATTAAATTTTTTCGCGCGACTTTCTTTTAAAAATTCAGAATTTAAAAAAAATGGAAATTCATAATTTTTTTAAAACTACAAATGGAATTCGCGGTGTGACTTGCGCAAGTTGACGAGATTTGGGCGAAATCTTTCTGGATAAATGTGCTAACATCAAACAATATTGGGAATTTAGTATAAATCGGACGAAGATTTTTAATTTCGTAGCAATTTTAATTTTTCGAACGATGATACAGACTAAAACCTTGCAGAATTGTATTCTTTTTATTTTTTACCTTTCGCACAGCTTGAGAAAATTGTGGAGTGATCTGAGATCAATGTACAAGGTTCTATTTTGCATATCTTTTTTCTTGATTACCTTGATTTTGAAGGCTCGCTTGAAGCCACTCGCGAAGAATCCTCCAAATGGTCCAATCACCGAGCTGAATACTGACATCGACAGAGAGTGCAGCAGGAACGGATACATCGTAATACTCGTTTTCCAGTTGAGCTAAAGAAAAATGGATTAAACCATTGATCATCATTGTTGTTTCTCCCGATTTTTAGAATATTTAGAGTATTTTTTCATTCCACAGAGTATTGTTAGAATATTTAGACTATTTATGGAATATTTAGGATAAGCTTCGAATATTAAGGGATCGTCACAGTGTGAAATTTTCAAAAAATCCTGTTCCTACCTGCACATGTACCTTTTATTAACCTGTGGGGATTTAGTTCTACAACCTCGCTGAATAAACGGGCCAAGTACGAAGCAGAAGGAATATTGTATGGACGTGGCATCGCTAATTGATCGTAAGTAGACGATTTATCTGAAAATTCTTATCTTCAAACTAAACACGTTTTTCTCGGAATGGCGTTTTTCAAAACGGTAGTCAAAGAAACAGTTTCCAAGCTATCTCTTTGAAATTTTGACAGAATATTTTTTACGTCATTCTTTATGGTTCTATGGAAGCTTTTTTTATCTTCCTATTTTTTTGTACAAAAAACTGGCGAAGAAATAGGCTTAATTCGATACTCTTTGTTCAAACCGCCGCCATTTTTTCAAATTTCATTTTTTAAAAAAAGCCACTATAGCGGCTTTCCTACAGATTAATAATCTTCTTGAAATTTTTGTTTCACATCAAATTTGCGTCCACAATCCTGGCCACCATACGGGACCTTTTTTTTCACCGGAATTTTCGATGTATAAAAACAGTGTTAAACAATAAACAAATCAATTTTTAAAAAATCATTTTGTATTCTCCATCAGTGCTTTAATTTGTAAAAAAAAGAAAGTCACACCGGTTAGCTTATCCTAAACAGCAAAAAAAAATCGCGAAAATCTGCTATTTTCCGGGGGGTTACACTGTGACAATCTCTTAAGGTGATGTGACACATGTTCGAAAACTGCTGGGTAACTGCAATCGGTATAAAAAACTGTAATCAAAACTACTCAGTGGCGCTTAATATTTTAGATGAAAAAAAAATAGGTTTTACTCCGTCGTAGATAGACAAAGTCAAAGCTAATTTGCTTTTGTCTGAAATATTAACCGGCTTTGAGTAGATTTGATTACAGTTTTCGATATCGATTGCAGTTTTCGAACATGTGTCACATTACCTTAACAGTATTTTAAGAGCATTTACAGAATTTTTAGAATATCAACCGAATCATCAAAGAATTTATAGTATTTTTAGAATATCCGACGTACCATTTCTGCAGTTTTCTGTAAACTCTGTGGAAGCGTGTATTCTTGAGGTCGGAACAGACTGGATGGTTCGCAGTCCATCGTCATTCGGCCCAAAACCTCGCTGTACTCGATGGGACATACGAAGTAGCGATATTGACACATTACGTACGACATCTAAATACAGAAATCGAAATAAATATCGATAACCCTTCACCCAGTCGCGCTCATTATAATTTATCGAAATTTACCAGTAATCCAAGTACGACTGTCGAGAAACCGCCACCTATAAATCCCTCCCAGGTCTTTTTCGGAGACAGCTTTATCAGAGGAGTTCGGCCGAAGAAAAATCCGAAAACGTACGCCATAACGTCGTTTATTACGATCATGCTTACCGGAACGATAAACCTGTGAAAAATGATTATTAATTCCAATGTACGGACGATTCGTAGATTTTACAGATTTTGTTCGTCACTCACCATATCAAACCTTCGAATATGTTCTGTATAATCAGATAACTCTGCGTCACAACGATCAACAGTGCAACGTGGGTCCATGCGAAGAGGGAGAACTGTTTCATGTAATATTTCTTCACGAGTGAGAGTACGAACCACACGAAACCGACGATGTAGAGACAGAACGATATAAATCTGTGGTACGTCACGAGGACTCTCAGGTAATCCTGGGAAATAATAAAATTGCCATTTCGTAACTTGCATCGCTATTTACAACCGGATCATAAAATTCCCGTTATCTGTTGCATCATCCCGAATAATAGAAGAGAACTAGAGTATAAAACGTTTTAGCCTTTCGTAAATCTCTACCTATTTATCATATTCTGTACAATTCTTGTGGAATCATTTTTATTTTACAATTTAATCCATCAAAATGCCGGACTGTACGTTCTATAATCGTTATTGACAGAGCAGAGCTGACTAACAATTATATTCCTATTTTTTGTTTCCTTATAGAGGAAGCTTTGTTTTCGTGAAACATTTTTTTTCGGGATTTTCATGTCAGAATACTTAAAATGGTCTAGAACGTCGAGACAAATGGTTTGTACGAAATGTCTGTATGTATTTGTGTGCGTATGTGCACAATTTTTTGTTAGCACGATAACCGTCGTCATTTCTAAGATATCGGGCTCAAATTTGAACCACGAGTAAACTGTCGTTAAACATGGTATGGGATTGAACTTGGCGTTAATCCGTCAAGGTGTTCAAAATTTATGGCATTTTGAATTTTTTGGAGAATGTCAGCTCGGGCTCTAACTCGCAATTTTTATGATATCCGACTCAAATTTGGACCAGAAGTGGACTGTTATCAAATAATGTTTGGGATTAAATTTCGTGTCAATCCGTTAAGGGGTTCAATATTTATGACATTTTGAATTTGTTGTTCGTGCTCTAACTTCCGCAATTTTTAAGATATCGGGCTCAAATTTGGTCCACAAGTAGACTGTAGTTAAACAATGTATAGGATTGAATTTGGACTGAATCCGTCAAGAGGTTCTAAAATTATGGCATTTTAAAATTTTTTTTTGAATTTTTTGATCGTGCTCTAACTTCCGCCATTTTTAAGATATCGGGCTCACATTTGGTCCACAACTAGACTGTAGTTAAACAAGGTATAGGATTGTATTTGGACTGAATCCGTCAGGAGGTTCTAAAATTATGGCATTTTGAATTTTTTTTTAAATTCTTCGTTCGTGCTCTATCTTCCGCAATTTGTAAGATATCGGGCTCAAATTTGGTCCACAAGTAGACTGTTATTTTTATTAAACAAGGTTTATGTTATATTTAAACAATTTTTTCGAAAAATTAGTTTTAGTGTTCCAACTTTCACAATTTTCAAGATATCCGGCTCAAATTAGGACCAGAAGTAGACTGTTATCAAATAATGTTTGGGATTAAATTTGGTGTCAATCCGTTAAGGGGTTCAATATTTATGACATTTTGCATTTTTTGTTCGTGCTCTAACTTCCGCAATTTTTAAGATATCGGGCTCAAATTTGGTCCACAAGTAGACTGTACGTTAGATAAAAAAGGTATGGGATTGAATTTGGACTGAATCCGTCAAGAGGTTTTAAATTTATGGCATTTTGAATTTTTTTTTTTAATTTTTCGTTCGTGCTCTAACTTCCGCAATTTGTAAGATATCGGGCTCAAATTTGGTCCACAAGTAGACTGTTATTTTTATTAAACAAGGTTTATGTTATATTTAAACGATTTTTTCGAAAAATTAGTGTTAGTGTTCCAACTTTCACAATTTTCAAGATATCTGGCTTAAATTTGGTACGCAAGTAAAGTGTGGGTAAACTAAACATCAGATCGAATCTAGCGAGAATCTGTCAAGGGGTTGAAAAATAATGCCATTAAAAAAATTTTTAAATAAGGCTGCAAAGTAGAACTTTGCAAATTGCTTCCTCATTGTTGTTGAATTTTTACAAAGCTTCCTATATGAGGAAGTCAAAATAGATTAACATACTTCTTTGTATATTTTTTTGTATTAAGGTGTTTACTCGTTATCATGCGAGAGATAAGCGCATCTGAGAAAGTACGAAATCTTTTCATGTCATCCGTAACACCGGGAAAATAAACGCGATGATTAATACCTAAATTGAAACGGGTTTGATAAAGAATTCTGCGTTTTTGTTCCGACACATTTGCTGTTCATCTTTTTCTTGAAACCTATAATCGGGATTTTCATAGACGCTTGAATTCCATATAACAATAGGTGAAGCCTTACACGCATTACAGTGGCAATGACTGAATAGGCCTGCTATTGATTTTGTGTCAGTAAGCCAGCTATCAAGTAGGATGTTATTCAGCATCACAGACAGTTTGTAAATTAGATTATCTGCCGCAAAATGAAATGGTTGAGCACAACCAATGACCTGCTTCACAGACCTTGACATTTCAAATATAATTCTTTTCCTATTGGTGGCTAAAAATCTTGTAAAAAACTGGACGAGAAAAAAAGTATTTGAATCGACTAAATTAGCGTTTGTCGACGTTCGATTAAATAGTGCAAGAAAAAATATTAGTTGTTTCAAAAATATTCTGTTTCACCAATTTGTATAATTGTTAAACAACCAAATTTTTTTAATTTAATAATTAAACACTGTTTAGCAGCTTTTTTAATCGACATACTCATTTTTTTTACACAGTGTGCCACACCTCGATTACTGAGATTAAACCAGCTTGTTGTTAAGAGATTTTCTTAATTAGTTGGATAAATGCAAACTTTTTTTTGTATAAAAATGAATTAATGAGTTAGCAGTTGCTTTTAATTACTTAATGCTAGCTTCTTTTCGTTAATACAATTTTTCTTTATTATTATTTCTGTACTGCCTTTTCAGATATTCTTAAGATCTTTTGTAAATATGTACAGGACAAAAATGATATGTTTTTACGATAAATTAAGCGGGAATAAATACTTACAGTCTGATTAATAACCACAGCAAAGTAGTCCATGAGATTCTCGCCGTAGAAGAAATAATTGGACGTGATCAAGAAATACCATGAGAGGGATCTGAACCAAGGTAAACCATGAATCCTGTAGACTGCGTATCCAATGTTGATGATTTCCGCAAAACATTTTACTTGTACGACCAGTGTCTGTTTAACAGGAAGATATTTAATAGGAAATGCTCCAAAAATATTGGACAATTCATCGAATTTAACTGTGAATTTACTTACTGTAACCATCAGTGCTAAAGGCCCACCATAAATAATAAGACAGAAGCCAGCAATCATCAACCATGTGAAAATACCCCTAATAATCCAGTTTTTCCAGCTGCAAAGAAGCAAACATTATATAAACTCCTCTACCTGTAAAAAATGCAACTTCCTAACAGCAATAACTATGACATCAGTTTCATTGCATTGCAGATAAACTCTGTGAATGTTTATTCATAGAAATTATTATAAAAACTATGTTTACCGATCGGGTAAGCCAGAAAGAGCAGTTGTGAGGATATTAGGTGTGTGATCTGTTCCTTGCGGCAGCGTTTTGACCAATTCTTCAACCTCGACTTTTCCATCATCTTCTGACTCGATGTCTTCTTTCTAAATAGAAAAAAGTAACAATACCTTCCAATTGATGCAAAATTACATTGTTTTCGTTATCATCTGAACAGTAAAACGCACGTACAGTGTCTGGTGTTGTAGATACCGAATAGTTCTTCAAACGATATTCCAATTGGATCACATGTGCATACAGACACTGTTAGTCGAGTGGTTTATAGCAATGATTATTGAGTAAACTAGTTGTTATTTTAATAACTACACTAGCATTTCACTATCAAAGAAAGGTCTAAACAAGCGACTAGATAAGTAAAATGTCAAATACCCTAGATACCAGTTTCTTATTGTAATTAAATTCCAATTAGAATATATGAGTATATAATCTTACTGAAATTAATTTCACAGTGTCTATAATAAACCATCTTTCATTATACAAATTTTTATTATTATTTCAATATTAATGAAAGAATTTAACAAGACATTAGAAAATAACTGTGTTCGTTATTGTAAATATCAAATTGTTCTTCATAGTGAATTCCAACTGAATGAAATTTGCTTATTGCTATCAGTGTACCTATTACATATACTATCATTTGACTATCAATAAAATTGCTGTAATGAGACACGAGTGAAAAACATGTATAATGTCAAGTGTTGCTGATAACAGTATGTTTGTAGAAAGAAATTTTAATTATATCACATGTGCATGTAAACTGTTAGTCAAGTGGTCTATTGAAATTATCGTAAAGTTCTTAACGAATTTCTTAAAGAATAGAGTTAAAGAACTTAAAGAATTTCAAACTGGATTACATGTGCATGTCAGTAGATTTAATTTTGACAGTGATTGATAAATTATTTACTATCATACCAATTATTCTTTTATATTGGTGTTAATGAAAAGTTGAACTAGTAGATTTTTGTGTTGATGTTTTAACAAAGAGCAAAACTATTGTTTTGTGTAAAAGGAACGGTGATGGATATCTTTTTTTAATTTTTAATTGAATGTTTCACGATAATTACCTGCAAGCTACAAAACTTTTGCCAGTACTTGTACTGTTAGATATTTAGAAGTTTCTAAATAAAATTCACTGCAATTCAAAGGATATCGAGTGCCTGTTATAAGCTTCAAATATTAAATTATATACCACACAATTAGCTTCTATAAAAACACTTTATAACAAAATAATATCAGAGTTAATAAACAAACAGTGTGAATTTGGAGGTAGCAAAAGATGCTCATCTCTGGTACAGTTCTTGCTCTGTTCCTTGTCTCTGTACACAAAACAATAGTTACGCTCTTACTTCAATCTGTCAATGAACATACCTAGCATCAGAAATTACAGATACAAAATTGTTATTCATACAGTGACAATATTGGTATATAATATATCCCAATGTCTGTCATATATATTAACTGTCATTGCATAAATTACTTACACTATCATTTGACTAAAAAAAAAACACTAGAAAACATAGCAAGTAAAAAGCACATACAATATTTTATAGATATTGAATTGTTTATCAAGCATCTGTATATAATATATCCTGATGACTGCCATATACACTAACTGTCATTGTATAAATTAATTACACTATCATTTGACTATTAAAAAAACACTAGAACATGTAGCAAGTGAAAAGCACAAATAATATTTTGTAGATATTGAATTGCTTATCAAACATTGATATATAATATATCTGAATGACTGCCATAGACATTGGCATAAATGACTTACACTATCGTTTTAATATCAATAAAACCTTAGAACAAGTAGCGAGTAAAAAGCACATACAATGTCTTGTAGATATTGAATGGTTTACCAAAGATTGATATATAATATATCCCGATGACTGCCACATATATTAACTGTCATTGTATAAATTGATTACACTATCATTTGACGATTAAAAAAACACTAGAATGTGTAGCAAGTGAAAATCACATACAATATTTTGTAGATATTAAATTGTTCTTCAAACATTGGTATATAATGTATCTGAATAATTGCCATAGACATTGGCATAAATGACTTACACTATCGTTTCACTATCAATAAAATCTTAGAACGAGTAGCGAGTAAAAAGCACATACAATGTCTTCTAGATATTGAATTGTTTATCAAACATTGATATATAATATATCCCGATAACTGCCACATATACTAACTGTCATTGTATAAATTAATTACACTATCATTTAACTATTAAAAAAACACAAGAATGTGTAGCAAGTGAAAATCACATATAATGTCTTGCAGATATTAAATTGTTCTTCAAATATTGGTATATAATGTATCTGAATGACTGCCATAGACATTTGGCATAAAAGACTTACACTATCGTTTCACTATCAATAAAACCTTAGAACGAGTAGCGAGTGAAAAGCACATACAATGTCTTCTAGATATTAAATTGTTTATCAAACATTGATATATAATATATCCCGATAACTGCCACATATACTAACTGTCATTGTATAAATTAATTACACTATCATTTAACTATTAAAAAAACAGTAGAATGTGTAGCAAGTGAAAATCACATATAATGTCTTGCAGATATTAAATTGTTCTTCAAAGATTGGTATATAATGTATCTGAATGACTGCCATAGACATTTGGCATAAAAGACTTACACTATCGTTTCACTATCAATAAAACCTTAGAACGAGTAGCGAGTGAAAAGCACATACAATGTCTTGTAGATATTAATTAAATTCTTTTTCAAACATTGGTATATAAAATATCCCAATGACTGCCATATACACTAACTGTCATTGCATAAATTACTTACACTATTATTTGAGTATCAATAAAACGTTAGACCGCGTAGCTTCGTGAAAAGATCGTACAATATCTTGTATATATTGAATTGTTCTTTGACCGAAATTGCAATTGGATCACATGTGTCTATTACTCAAGTGATATTTTTTTCCGGTAGCTGCAGATTACACGCTGTCATTGTTACACTATTAATTACACTATCGTTTCACTGTACATAGAAACTTCGTAACCCAAATGTATCGTTTCACGAGTAAATGATAAAAATGAGACGATAATGACGTTTTAAAAAATACTTGAGGCTCTATATCGATAATATTGATGGTGATAAATATAAACAAAAAATTTCGGCGTCTCACCTGATCGTCGTTGACATCTCCCGCTCCTCCTCCTGACGTATCGCCGACCGTTCTCTGTCGCAGTTCGGACATTTTTCACACGAGCTCGCAACTCGTTCGAGCGCTCTGCCAGAAATTACAAACGAAAGTTAATGTCCAAAGGGAGAGCACTGTGTTCACTGAATCGTACTTGTCAACTGCATATTTACATGTTTAAATAATTAAAGCGGAGTTGGGGCGGACGTGATAGACAGATATCGCGGTGAATCGCGCACGTCCGACTCGCAGGTTAGCGCAGGACTGCGCCATCGGCCACACTCGACAAACTTCGGAGCCGCATCGAAAAATCGATCGTAATTAATCATAAGGGAACGAAAAAAACACTCACACAACGTGCAATACAACGACACTAAGTATTGGCGCACGAGACGCGCGTTCACGACCGACGTGCTAGACTAGCAATTGATGAGAATGTTCTATTTACAGACGTTGCAATTATCAAGCCAATTGTGCGTTTGGAGCTCTCTTTTGTATATCGAATAAATTGTAGTGCGTATATGCGGCTCGTATTATTTCCGCGGCATCGGAAAACAAAATGTGAGGCGCTTTTTCGTTCATTCGGATATTTCGTATTTTTGAACTCTAGCAATCTTGACAACCGTCGTTTCCAGCTGATTAACCCTAAAAACCACCGTCTTTATTCGTATGTATATCGAATAAATTGTAGTGCGTATACGCCGCTCGTATTATTTCCGCGGCAACGGAAAACAAAACGTGAGACGCTTTTTCGTTCATTCGGATATTTCGTATTTTTGAACCCTAGCAATCTTGATAACCGTCGTTTCCTGCTGACTAACCCTAAAAACCACCGTCTTTATTCGTATGTATATCGAATAAATTGTAGTGCGTATATGCCGCTCGTATTATTTCCGCGGCTTCGGAAAACAAAATATGAGGCGCTTTTTCGTTCATTCGGATATTTCGTATTTTTGAACCCTAGCAATCTTGACAACCGTCGTTTCCAGCTGATTCACCATAAAAACCACTGTCTTTATTCGTATGTGTATCGAATAAATTGTAGTGCGTATATGCGGCTCGTATTATTTCCGCGGCTTCGGAAAACAAAATGTGAGGCGCTTTTTCGTTCATTCGGATATTTCGTATTTTTTAACCCTAGCAATATTGACAACCGTCGTTTCCAGCTGATTAACCCTAAAAACCACCGTCTTTATTCGTATGTATATCGAATAAATTGTAGTGCGTATATGCCGCTCGTATTAATTCCGCGGCATCGGAAAACAAAATGTGAGGCGCTTTTTCGTTCATTCGGATATTTCGTATTTTTGAACCCTAGCCATCTTGACAACCGTCGTTTCCAGCTGATCAAAACCACCGTCTTTATTCGTATGTATATCGAATAAATTGTAGTGCGTATATGCCGCTCGTGTTATTTCCGCGGCGTCGAAAAACAAAATGTGAGGCGCTTTTTCGTTTATTCGATATTTCGTATTTTTGAACTCTAGCAATCTTGATAACCGTCGTTTCCAGCTGATTAACCCTAAAAACCACCGTCTTTATTCGTATGTATATCGAATAAATTGTAGTGCGTATATGCCGCTCGTATTATTTCCGCGGCATCGGAAAACAAAATGTGAGGCGCTTTTTCGTTCGGATATTTCGTATTTTTGAACCCTAGCAATCTTGATAACCGTCGTTTCCAGCTGACTAACCCTAAAAACCACCGTCTTTACTCGTATGTATATCGAATAAATTGTAGTGCGTATATACCGCTCGTATTATTTCCGCGGCATCGGAAAACAAATTGTGAGGCGCTTTTTTCGTTCATTCGGATATTTCGTATTTTTGAACCCTAGCAATCTTGACAACCGTCGTTTCCAGCTGATTCACCATAAAAACCACCGTCTTTATTCGTATGTATATCGAATAAATTGTAGTGCGTATATGCCGCTCGTATTATTTCCGCGGCATCGGAAAACAAAATGTGAGGCGCTTTTTCGTTCGGATATTTCGTATTTTTTAACCCTAGCGATCTTAACAACCGTCGTTTCCAGCTGATTAACCCTAGAAACCACCGTCTTTATTCGTATGTATATCGAATAAATTGTAGTGCGTATATGCGGCTCGTATTATTTCCGCGGCATCGGAAAACAAAATGTGAGGCGCTTTTTCGTTCATTCGGATATTTCGTATTTTTGAACTCTAGCAATCTTGACAACCGTCGTTTCCAGCTGATTAACCCTAAAAACCACCGTCTTTATTCGTATGTATATCGAATAAATTGTAGTGCGTATATGCCGCTCGTATTATTTCCGCGGCATCGGAAAACAAAATGTGAGGCGCTTTTTCGTTCATTCGGATATTTCGTATTTTTGAACTCTAGCAATCTTGACAACCGCCGTTTCCAGCTGTTTAACCCTAAAAACCACCGTCTTTATTCGTATGTATATCGAATAAATTGTAGTGCGTATATGCCGCTCGTATTATTTCCGCAGCATCGGAAAACAAAATGTGAGGCGCTTTTTCGTTCGGATATTTCGTATTTTTTAACCCTAGCAATCTTGACAACCGTCGTTTCCAGCTGATTAACCCTAGAAACCACCGTCTTTATTCGTATGTATATCGAATAAATTGTAGTGCGTATATACCGCTCGTATTATTTCCGCGGCAACGGAAAACAAATTGTGAGGCGCTTTTTCGTTCATTCGGATATTTCGTATTTTTGAACCCTAGCAATCTTGATAACCGTCGTTTCCTGCTGACTAACCCTAAAAACCACCGTCTTTATTCGTATGTATATCGAATAAATTATAGTGCGTATATGCCGCTCGTATTAATTCCGCGGCATCGGAAAACAAAATGTGAGGCGCTTTTTCGTTCATTCGGATATTTCGTATTTTTGAACTCTAGCAATCTTGATAACCATCGTTTCCAGCTGATTAACCCTAACAACCACCGTCTTTATTCGTATGTATATCGAATAAATGTTCATTCGGATATTTCGTATTTTTGAACCCTAGCAATCTTGACAACGGTCGTTTACAGCTGATTGACCGTAAAAACCACCGTCTTTATTCGTATGTATATCGAATAAATTATAGTGCGTATATGCCGCTCGTATTATTTCCGCGGCATCGGAAAACAAAATGTGAGGCGCTTTTTCGTTCATTCGGATATTTCGTATTTTTGAACCCTAGCAATCTTGACAACCGTCGTTTACAGCTGATTCACCGTAAAAACCACCGTCAAACAACCGGGTGGTTTTTTGCAAATAATAAACCGGAATTCGGTCGTAACAACCGCGAAAACAACTGCCCTAACAATGTTTTTCGGTTTTCCATGGTAAACTGAAAAAAACAAACGCATGAAATTTTTTAGGGCAGTCGTTTTCACGGTTAGGACCAACTTTAGGTTTTTTTTCACAAACACCACCCGGTTGTTTTTACGGTAAAACGGTAGTTGTTGAGATTGGTAGGGAAAAGATTCCACTACCGTCAGTACTTTTTGTGTATTTTCTCAATTGAAAAAGGTTAAAAAGTACTAGTAAAATCCGATAGAAATGGACATAGATCCAAATAGGATTCTGTCAGGATCTATGCAGTTTTAATTAATTTCTATTGGTTTTTATCATATCAGTATTTTTCAAACTTTTTCAACAGGGTTATTAAGATTTTTTTTTCAATCTTCTTTATTTAAATTTTCATAAATTCGGAGACACGCTCGGATATTTCGTGTAATTTTTTGAAAGATTCTGCTACTTATCCGTATTTTTTGTGGATTCTTTAAGATTCTTTTTTTACCACCAATTTCGAAGCTTCTGTTTTTAAAACTATTCATATGTTTGAAAGATTTTATATTTTTATTTTTAAGGGAATAACTGCAAATCAAAATAAAAGGAAGCTATAAAGTTTATATTTTTGACGAACTTTTGAATCTGAATTCAACTTTTTAAATGAAACAAGTTTTTATTTCTTCAACTTGTATTTCAAAAAATAATAAAATTAATTACATTAAATAGTCGTGCGTTCGGACCTATTGGTATCGAAGAAAGTATCGCGCTTGAGGTATTCGCTTTCTTTACACGCTCTGATATTTCTTAAAATTAGCCAATTTTTACGTTACCTCGAAAGTACGTTTTGTACATTTTTAAAGATTTTTTTTCCTAAGACTTAGAGGCTACAATTTTTTAAAGCTTTATATATCATTTAAGGAGATTTTATATTTCAATTTTTAAAGCTGTAAAAAGAAATAGAATCTAAAAAATGTATATTTTTGATAAACTTTTGCATTTGAACTCAACTTTTTTACGAAAAACGTTTTTTTACTTTCTATTTGTCAAAAGAAGTTGAGCGAAACAATAAAATTAATTAAATGCGTGTATTCGAACCTGCTTTATATTAAAGAAATTATGACGCATGTGATATTTGTGGCGAGATGGGAAATATATGTGAAGTATTCTATGACGATTCGGATACTTTTTTCTAATAATCTGACCATTCTCATAATAAGCCGGATTTACTATTAATACTGCTTTACAGTTTTTATGAAAAACAATTTTAAAAAATTAACCGGAAATGGGAAGCTGGGCTTTTAAAAACTACTCATATTTTCAAGAGAAGAATAGCAAGAAAAAAAAAGAAATCCAATTGAAGTGCGCTTTCAACTTCCATTTTTCGAACAAAATAAATAAAAGAATTCTGAGCAAACAACCCACCAAATTCATTTATCTACTTCAAATTTTCAGCATTCACAGAAATGCAAAATCCACAGGAAATCAAACATTTTAAACATTTAATTATTAAGCCATTATAAAACCGCTGTTTGTTCATATTAACGATTTTTCTGTGTCTTATAAACATTTTGCTAGAAATTCTGTAAAATTTAACTGTCTCATTGAGTATAAATTTAATTTATACTCAATGAGACATTAAAATAAATTAATTTCTTCGAATCCATTATTCAAGAAATCAATTTCATTAAGTTCAAAGCAGAAGTTAAAATGTAACTGTTAAAATGAACGTCTTTGACAGTGTAGTTTAAAATGAATGATGGATATCCCGAAACTTTGGAAAAAGTTCAAAGAAAATTCATTAAAAGTATTTTGAAGTAAAAGATCCGACTAATTGTGAGAAATATTTGAGAGGGTCAGTGAAAAAGTAACTAAATATATACACTGTTAGAAATTATTGTATGAAAATTAATATAAAGTATTGGAAGTTTTTTTGCGGATACGCGTATATTAAATTTAATACACAAATATTAATAAATATACAAACAAATTGTTGTAAAATGAATATACAGTATACTAAACACTTCATTAAAGTTGTGTTTATAATATAATTATTAGAATTTTAAAACATATCTGTATATTAAATGAAATTTAATATCGTACTATCGTACTATATAATATTAAATGAAATTTAATATACCGTATCTGCAAAAGAACTTCCAATACATATATTAATTATCAAAATATTTTTAACAGTGTAGAGAACGCCTTTTATACAGCGCGAGATGGAGAAAGAAGCGATGACTGAGATTGACGAGAATTAAACTGGAGGAAGTAGAGTCATTAGCAAATATAATTTTCAATTCGTCATATAGCGCGTGGACAGACAATAAACGTAGAATGTCCCGACAGTCACGCATAGCGATCTTGTCGCGATGCACTGAGGTCAAGTATTTATATTGCCAAAGTGTAAGGAGGGGGATAACTATATACAAAACACAAAGTGAACACGAACGGAACGTGTAGAGAGAAATCTGTAGATGCGAACGTTATATGCCGATGTATAATCTTCCTCAAGGATATACGAAGGTGCGACATTACATAAGGGCTGTTGAAATAGTAACGCATTCGAAATAAGGTCGATTAGTCGTTTGTTCATTTCTTCTTACGAATGTTAATTATTTATGCTTTATATAATTAAGTGATTATTATATTATTATAAAAACTCGTAGTTATTCGTCCTTAATTTCGCAAACCACCAACTGTATAAGTGCAAGTCGTAACAGTTTAGCAATATTTGTGGTGTTGGGTTTTTTTGTGTTTGTGTTTTTTTTTTGTTTTTGTTTAGACTAGATACAGTATATCGTACTATATTACTATTATCGTTATATCGCTAACCGTACGATTATTGGAATGCGACGGATTGTTTAAATATGGTAAAGTTTATTTAATAACATCACAGATACAATAATTATGTACATAATTGTCCGGGTGGGGGCGGGAATCAGGGTGAAAGCCGTATTTCGAAATTTCTTCGGCCGCTCAATCCTCTCCCCACTGACAATCCAAGCACTGAAGTACTAAGTATCAAGTTAAGATGTCCCGGAAGGGATGATGCTAGACACGAAACTTCAGTTGCAGCTTTGGAAGCAATTCGAGGAATTTTTCGCCCCAGACAAGAGCAGATCTTTCTTTTTGGTCGTAGTGACTATTGATTCAGTGACCATGCTGATTGGCTTAAATTTGACCAGCTAACGCTAATCAGCGGGGCAGATTCTATAGTCATAGTGATTATTTAAGGTGCGTTCCAAATATCGCAAATTGGCGCAATAAAATGGGCTTTGACAAACAGCACGAAGCTATTCGTGCATTAAAGAGGTTGGAACAGTTTATGCTAGTAAAATGAGTGCTATATTTTTGTGTCCGTTTCTGTGAAGTTTTATGCATTTAATAACAGTAATGGAGGATAATTTGTATTACAGCATGTGTCTTGAACCTAGAGAAACGTTAATAGGCATTGATTTGCAAAAACATGAAATAATTAACGCTAATTTCAAAACCGGTTCGTTTTTTTCTTTAGCTTTTTAAATTTTATTGCGGTATGGTTATTTCTCTTTGTGAAAAAAATGCTCTGCAAATTAACCGTCTAGATATCTTATGGTGTTGATTGTTTAAAAAGTGCATCTTGTTGTTTACCGAGCGAATAAAATGCCTTCATAAACAAACGAGTATAATTGTTAGACGATTAACAATAAGTGGAGGAACCGGTAACGATTTCTCAAATTTGTTTAGGAAATATTGTTTCAAGAAATTTGTATTTATTAATGGTCGCCAACACTTAATCGTCAAACGGATAACACTGTTCAATATTTAGACGACTAATTTATAAAGTGTCCTTCAAAAATGAGAATGAACCATCCGTATTAAAGTCGATAAAGAATTTAATATTATAATTTTATGACGAATTAAGCTATCTTTTCAAAGAAATCAACCGTCAAAATATTTGATGGTGTCAATCGTTAAAAAATGAAAACCTTTTGTTTGTCCAGCATAAAAATTAATTCGTAAATAAATGGTTATAATTATCAAACAGCTACCACTACAAGATATCTAAGAGTCGAATTCGTAAAGCACTATTTAAATAACAGTATGAGCCACGTGAAATTCGAATCGATAAAAAATTACCCATCATTTTTGGATGAATCATAACAAAAATGTAACTCTTCAAAAAAATAGCCGCTAATTAGTTCATAGTTGGCTAAAACAATCGCCATCATTTTTGCCTGCATTATAGATACCAGCTGTAATACAAATCAGCCTTGTTTAATTAATATGCAAAACTTTGTACACACGAAAAAAAAAATTTAGTATTAATTTGCTTAGTTTGTAGCACTTTAACCTCCTTAATGCGTTCTATGCGAGATTCGAAAAGTACCAATAGTCGTTACCCCTTCTAATTGAAAAGAAAGTCAGAGCAATTGTCCGAAGCGCCTCTCGAACGATAATTTGCTCGAACGCTGCTGTCTCAGTCGATTCCGACATCAGCTTTCAACGCTGCGTTTTGGAATCTTAAAAATATTCTAGTCATCCGTTCTCAAACTCGACTTCCGCTCGGACCCTCGTACCTCGTCACGGATACAGCAACGACACTTTGTTTATTGTACTACAGATTATCCTCCGACGACGAAAGCTTGTCGAATACGTAGAGTTTGAGTTGAGCGTCGTGTCTCTGCGGAGGCGTGGCAGAATCCGGCTTAACTGTATCCGAAGCGCATGAAGGATCCAACGTACGTGGCAAGAGGGTACGATTTAATTCGGGCATCGAGGCTGTCGGATCCTTTAGGGGTAACGTTACGTCACGGAGAGAATCCGTTGGGGAGGGAGGAAGCACCACTTTTTCCGGAGCATTCTGGATGAATATCACTCTGAAAAAAATCAACAAATTCTATCAGTTTAGCTATATTTACAAGCAGAAATACACTGATACTTTCGATGGATGTTGTTCAGGGTCTGCAGTTTGCATTAAAATCTGAAGTACGCAAATCTCAATGAATTACTGAAAAGCCTGCAAAGTAGAAACTTGCACATTGCTTCCTCATTATTTTTCGCTTTTTACATAGTTATAGTTACATAGTTATTGAATTTTGGCTTCCTCATAGAGGAAGCTTTGTAAAAAGCGAAAAATAATGAGGAAGCAATGTGCAAAGTTCTACTTTGCATCCTTGTTTTATTTAGATAGACAAACATCTTATTCCGTCATTTGGTTATTATTGGAGCGTTTTCGAAAGTAAATGTGATAACGTATATTTTTCAAAATAATTCAACATTCCATAAAATAAAAAATTTTATACTGTTGGTCACTAAGTTATACATATATAATGGCTGAATATTGTTTCATTTATATACAAAATTTGAGCTCGCTATCTCAAGTTTTACAAAAGTTAGTATAGAGTGATAATGTCAATTCTTTGAAAAATTCAAACATCCATAAAATCTGAACCACTTCATCGATTCAAGCCAAATTCAATGCCAAACAACATTGAGTGCACCTGCTCTTATAACCAACTATTTAGCAAAATAGACTAAATTTTACGAAATTTAGAGCAACCAGCTCCTTTTTTCAAAAAATTCAAAACGGCATAAAATCTAAATTTTCGCACAGATTTTGTCCGAAATTGCTGCAGTTGAAGAGGGTCAACTGCTACAATTGTGTGTCAAATTTGAGCGCGATATACAAAACGGTTCTTGAATTTTCAGAGTTGTATACATACTAGGGCTGTTCAAAAAAACATAATTTCTTTATAATCGGTTGCTCCTGAAATGCTGTATTGATTATCACACAAAAAATGTTTTCGCGAAAACTGGGAGTTGTGCTATAATATTAAGTACTGCCGCATCAAGGCCAAAATTAATTAAAAACGGCGATTTTTAGAATTTTTTTTTTTACTTGGTGAAGCGCTCGTGGAGATTGTGGTTGCTTTCGATAGACTATGAAATTGTGTAAAGGCAGAAACATGTTCGATAATGTTTAGTACTGCCGCATCGACATTGAAGTTAACAAAATAAAAAATGAAATCCTTTAAAACATTGAAATATTCCTCTTCGCATCGACTATTCGGCGCGTTTTCAAATGACAAAATGGTTCATAAAACGGGAGTCCTGTATGATCAAATTTAGTACTGCCGCATCGATATCGCAGTTTCCCAAAATGCGAAAATCGCTTATCATCATCATGATTATGATCATACATGACTCCCGTTTCAAGAGCCATTTTTTCATTTGAAATCGCACGAAATAGTCGATGAGCAGACGAATATTTCAATGTTTTAAAGGATTTAATTTTTTGATTTTGGTAACTTCAATGTCGATGCCGCAGTACTAAACATTATCGAACATGTTTCACTGCCTTTACACAATTTCATAGTCTATCGAAAGCAACCACAATGTCCATGAGCGCTTCACCACGTAACAAAAAAAATTTATAAAAATTGCCGCTTTTCATGAATTTTGGTCTTGATGCGGCAGTACTTAATATCGCGCACAACTGCCAGCTTTCGTGAAAACATTTTTTTTTGTGATAATCAATACAGCATTTCAGGAGCAACCGATTATAAGAAAATTATGTTTTTTTGAACAGCCCTAATACATACACACACACACACATACATACATACGGACATTTTTTCTAGATCACTTTTCTCGGCGTTTTGGACAATTCTAAGTGTACTGAAATAAAATTCTCGAAATTTTTATTTTTTTTTCATGAAAACAGAGCTTCCTCTATGAGGCAGCAAAAACGTCGATTATCCGAAGGTCAATTATCCGTGCCGTCCATTAGACAAACATGCTTTGGTGGATCTGAACGTGTATATCGTTACATTGACGTTTACAGACTTGCCGGCCACGAGGGCGGAGCGCTTTTACGTTGAAGATCGATTGCGTCCTTTACGCAAACTTTTTTATGTTCTTTATTTTTCCCAGATTTAGAACTTTCAAAAAGGATTGGATAGGTGTTTATTAATATAGCAGTTTTGACAGACCACTGATATTAAATTTTAACTAAGTATATAAAGACGTTAAAATTCTATAGGATTTTGAATTTCACAAAAATTTTACAAACTGACGGAAACTTCGACCAGATTATCAGCTCAAACTTTTTACAGGTGCGAATTAATATTCAGTGCAGCTAGACATAAAATTTGATAAATTCTAGTGAAGTAGTTCGGATTACATGGTAGTTTGAATTTTGTATGTTTAAACCACTACTACTTTCGCAACATCCGACAGAATCGGCTAAAACTGTAGACGTGTATGTAGGAATATGCTTAAGGATATTTAGTCCCAAAATTCGTGAAAATAGTCAAACGCGTTTAAATTTTATAGCAATTTACATTTTTGTATTCACAATTTCTAAGGCTTGTAATGGTTGTTTGGAAATAAATTTCACACGGCTCGACTAAAGTTTTCAAACTTTATGAAACTCATTATTTAAAACAAGAATGCAATAGACGAAGTAAAAAAAAGCAGCCGGTCTATTAAAAGTGTGATTCGCACGTGAAAAACTGATAAAACCAATAGATATTGGATTCCTCCATAAAAACTTTCTACAGAATATTTATTAACGGTAAAATTATATATCGAACTGATGCCCATGTTTTGCATTATTAAATTTTTTTGAAAAATCGTGTTTTTATTTCAATTTTCGAATATCCACGAAAACCGAAAATTAGACTGGATTTACGCACACAATACTTTCACATCCGGACCCCCACAAATCGTTATCAATCAGAATCTCAAATTTTGATAAGCTTTTAAATTTATCGCGACACTCCGTTGCTTTATTATCCGATGACCCGCGATTGGGAAATCACGTTTGGAAGCTTTATAGATAACGCCGTTACATGTGTCATGTGCCGATCAATATGACCCAAACGCGGACGTAATACTGAACCGTAACATAGAGTTTATAGACACCCGATCCGAATCTGGCCATAAATATTTTAATGCGGCTTTCAATTAATAAATTACGCTTAACATGCACGTTGGATAAATGATTCATAAAGCATCACCTGTTGAACGCTCGCCATCTTTTGCAAAGTTCGATATACGCTTTGCATTGGATGTACATAAATACGAGGCCGCCGCTGGAACCGATTACGACGACAATTAATTTTGTCCAAAACGGCCAATCCACGAACCCCTTTCGAGCCTCCTCGACCGATCGTTCAACGAGCACGTACAACGACCATGCTACGCACAGAGCTGCGACCGCGTGAAACGCAACCGCGCACCACAACTTCCGGACCTCCGGAGATGACATTTCCAACTTTTCCCACTGTAAACACAAAACGTTCAATAGAATTTCTCGGATAGACTGGCAGTATACATAGAAATATACGGAAAATAGAGATAAGCTCCTTTTGTGTATTTGTCCCATACTGTATTTACTAAATATAAATTTAACGAATCAACTTTTCATGCTTTCAAAAGTTATTAATGTACTTTTTTTGATTCCAAAATGAACCATAAAGTGTAAGTATCGAAAGTAACGGTTGCTACCATTAACGTAATACGGTACATTAATGACTGGAGGCGGCTCTCGATGAGAACAACACCAATCAATAATTTTAGCTTCTTCATAAGAGAAACTTTAGTTTCTAAATTCCTAAAACGTTTATATTTTTAACGAAATTTTGAGGGCAATTATCAAGAAAAACGTTTTTAGTTTTTCAACTCCTATTCAGAAAAATGTTTAGCAAAACATGAAAATAAATTAAATAAACAAATTGTATATATGAACACCTATTTAGCCACTTTTTATATTTGACCGACGTTTAGTACTACTTCACAGTACTTAAAGTGAATTATTTTATATTTCGTTGTAATAAATTTTGAAGCAGCATTTTTTTGTACTATTTATATCTTTGAAGGGAAAGATAATAATAAAAGCCATTTAGAAGGTAAAAATTTTCTATTTTCAATGAGGTTTCGAACTGACATTTGATTGTTTATTAAACACGATGAAATCAATAAGTGGTTTGAATTTTTCAGTTCATAAAAATACGAATCCACGGAAAATTAGCAAATTTGGAAAACATTTATATAGTTAAATTATCGATTTTGTCTGCAATTATATAGTATAACACAAAACATTCAATAGAATTTCTCGAATACACTAGCGGCATACTGAGAAATAATCGGAAAATAGAGTTAAACCCCTTTTGTGTATTTATCTCACAATGCATTTACTAAACAAGTTTAACGAATCAACTTTTCATTCAATGTTCTTTCGAAAATTATGAATAAACTTATTTTAAAGATTGTAAAATGATTCTCAAAAAGACGAACAAATATTGCAATCACGAAGTTACTAGTGCTCGAGAAACACAATTGTTCGTCATTTAGGTATATGTTTTATCGATCCTCATGAAAACTTCGTTTTAACGTTGAAAATCTCAAGGAATATTTTTAGATATATTTGAAAAAATCAACGTGTATTTCCCCCTATGGAAAAAGGATACGATCAATATTTTCTGTTGCATATTCTTTGTAATTTTAATGCAAAAGCTTTCAGACGTGCAACTTTTGAATCCATCTAAAATTATTCACAACTACTTCGCGCTGTAGTTAAAAAATTCAACGCATATTTTCCGTTGTGGGGAAAGAGCTCAACGAATATTTCCTGTTGTGGTGGAGTGACTTAATGAATGTTTGCGGCCATATGTTAGTTACTATTTTTATACAAAATAATACGTACTCGCAACTTTTGAATCTAGATAAAATTGTGCTCTGTATAAAATATTAGCGTCTCGCAAAAGTTTGCAGATACGTGTTTTAATCTACGTAAAACGTTGCAACCACGTAATGTTAGCTTAAGTACTGGAGTCACGCAAAAAATTCTGCGTTTCCCCAACGTTTGTAATTTGCATGACTGCACGATTTCTACCGTTTTTATTTTTGTCTTTTTGCGGGTCTCCATTCAAGACTCTTTTAGCGAACAGGAACGACCAAAAAAATAATGAGGAAGCAAGGTGCAAGGTTTTTTTATGATTTCTTTATGAAATCTGTGAAAACACGTGTCGTTAGCAACACTAAACTTCCGCTTTTTATTAATTGAAATAGAAAAGTCAACCCACCTCTGAAAATGGCTTTGTCTTTGCGTGCATGATGAATGTGAATTTACATAATTCACAAGCACGCGTGTCGGACGCCTTGATCCATTGTTGAAGACACGCCTGGTGTACGTAACGTAGGCTGCCGCTGCAGTAGCACGGTGCCAACAAGGGTGCTCCAATGTCGCCTTCGCAGTGGCATATCCTTTTGAAAATATACAAAAAGAGTAAAGTCATACATGCTCACATCAATAAAACTGCATAAATAAATTCGTATCTTATGAAAGGAAGTGAGGAGTTCAAATTTCATAAAAGTAGAGGCCAAACGACTTCTGGTTATGCTCCAAAACGATAAAAATATATTGTCAGGTCTCTAGAATTCAAACTCAAATGTTATAAAAACAAAAAACCTTGCTTTTGGCTGGTTGTAAAAATGGCGCCATCCAGAATGTTTTTCTGTAGATAATGATTAATTTTTATTGTTTTTCTATACTTTCATAAATACAAAATTTATTAATTTATTGTTGTTCTATACTTTTGTAAATATAAAATTTATTAATTTAGATAAGATCGAAATTGTATTCAGAAGATATTCAGTCACTTGTTCTACAAACTATTTTTTTTTCCAACTCACAGTTTAAAAAATTCACTTCCATTGTAATAATTAGATTCACAAGCTTTTACTTTGTTTTTTTGTTTGCTTTTACTTTGTTTACTTTTATTTTTTAAACTCAAAGATTCGCCTACATAATTATTTAAAACTAAATTTGTATGGTATGAAAAGAAGCGAGGAGTTTAAATTCCTTAAAGACGGAGGACAAACGACTTCCGGTGATGCTCCAGAACGATGAAGAGATATTATCAGACCTTTAAAACGCAAACTCACCGGCAAATGTCATGGTTGCTCGATGACAGAGTACTGACAGAGGAATGACAGTGGTTTGGTATCACTGTGACGACCGTGGCGTATGCTGCCTCCTGAAATCAAAAACTTTCTTTAAATAATTCGAATAATGACGTTATAATATGCATTTGAGCATATGTGACTTAGCATGGTGACCGTTTTTTTTGTCGAAAAAAATTCCCTGTCTTTTCCCTGACCAAAATTCCGACGTTTTCTATTTTTTTAAATTGATGTTTCCAATGAAAATGTATCCAAAACAAGTGCACGTCTTCGATAAATGATTTATTTTTCCAATTAACAATGAACATATTTTTTCTGTATCTATTTTGTAACTTTAAATTACGTAAACGATCTTGTGGAGTCATAAAGCTTCACATCACATTAAACACTATTATAATAATTCATATTATATTATACTTATTGTAATAATATATAACAATTAAAAACTTTTTTCTTAAGTTTTCGATACTGAGCAGAATCGTGTTAAAAAAATCCGCATCAGGTATTGTCAATCGGGTTCAATTGACAAATTATATTAAAATTGTAATTATAGTATTAAGGTAGTTCTGTCGCTTCACACTCACTTCGCATAAGCTTCCGAAGAATTGCAAACACTTCTTGATGATATAAAAATCTGAAAAAAATCATGCATATTTAAGATACTTAAGACATTAATTCGGCATAATAATAATTCCAAAATGTTATTAACAAATTGATGAAAAATAAAAATGTTCAACAAATCTTCCGACAACCTGATTTTTTTGTTTCGATGAAAATGATTCGTTCATTTTTTTTAATACGTATGAATTTTTTCAAATTTTTTTCTTTGCTTTGAATTTTGTGATTTTTTCCATGTAAAAAATCGAAAAATTCAAAGCAAAGAAAAAAATTTGAAAAAATTCATACGTACTCAGAAAAATGAACAAATCATTTTCACCCAATCAAAAAAATTTAGTTGGAAAATTTGTTAAACAATTTTATTTTTCATCAATTTGTTAATAACATTTTGGAATTATTGTTATGCCGAATTAATGTCTTCAGCATCTGTAATATGCATGATTTTTTACAGATTTTTATATCATCAAGAAGTGTTTGCAATTCGCTCTCATTTTTCGGAAACTTATGCGAAGTGAGCGTGAAGCGACCTTAAGGTTTATTTCTGTTTTTTTTTGCTCATCATTTTTCTAATTTTTTTGTTTTTCGTGATTTCCTTTTATGTACTTTTCATCTTCTTATGGGAGATTTGGCGCCAATTTACTTTTTCCCTGGCCAATTTTGAGATCCCTGACTTTTCCCTGATTCCCTGACCAATTAAATTTTTCCTGACCGCGGCCACCCTGCATATAAAAGCTTCAGAAAAATGTATTGTATGTATGTATATTGAAAAATTGCAGTTTTCCGGCGCAACAATGGAAAAATTCGTTCAACACTTGAGCCATTTTTTATACTAATATACTATACTATAACTAATTTATACTATAATATACTATACTAAACTAATTTATACTAATAACTAATTTAGTATACTAAATATACTAATACTATCCTTTCCCAAGTACTTGGTTAAATTTTTATCAAATGCCGTTTGAAGTTTTTTCAGGAATTCATTAATATCTTCGTAGAAAAAATATGCGAAAAAGCGGCTTTTAATATGAACTAAGCGGAGGCCCCGAATACCCATTAATTTTCACTTTCTTTTGAAGTATATTATCGTTCAAAGAATAAACTCCTCTGAATCCTACCATTTTTACTCTCGGGCTGAGTAATACTTTACACTGGCACCAGAATTTATCTGTTATGTTTACAAATGCCGTTTGAAGTTTGATTTCGGAGTATGTGCTTGATTCATGCTATTCATATTACGAAAATAAATACAGTCGGAAAAACGTTTGTTACTTAAAACAGCCTAAACGAAAACCTCGTGTGGATTTCCTTCTCTGTATTCAAACAAAGATATTCTCATTAAATCCCCAACCATTTAATTCATTTTTTCATACGTTTCTTTCGTGACTCGTGCATTTATCTTTAAGCAATTTAAAACGAATATATAAATATTTCATAATTTTTTTATTTTAATTATATTTCTCTTTAAATATTGTGTGCCTATTTTTTTTAAAAGTATCTGATGAATAATATCGTAACTGAAAATGCAGCATATCCGTTGTGAACGAAGAGGAATGCTTTTGATCGCCGCGCGTCATTCTTTGTATATAATTTTATTGATGAAAGCGATCCCTCGCTTTGCACAGTGCAGATGCGGTTCAACGTTATGACGCTCATTCATTGTGTTGATAACGGTGCAACTCGACACCCAGACTATTTTGAATATTTATTTTTCGATGATTGAATTCCGTAAGAATTTTTTTTTGGCGCCGATTACGAATACATACAAAAATTCCCACATGGGAAAAAGGTGTATGCTAACGTATGGGGCATTCCATCCCAATTCGACCTGGGTCTGACCCTCGACCTCCCCCATATGGCTCGTAATTTTTCGTAGGATTGCTTCGAAATGCACCAGATTTTATTTTTTCATTTTTTCTATGCAAATTTTATTTTTTTATTTTTTTAAAGTGACATATCGAATGCCATAATTTAAAAATCTGAAAAAATTCTGAAAAATACTTTGTTAAATATCAAAATTTTCTAGCTTATAGACAAAGTGCTAAAAAGATTTCTTCTTATTATTTTTAAGCTTTTTTGATTTAAAAAAATTATGAAAAAATAGAAAAAAAATTAATCTACTGCTGGCGATTGGTCAAACGTTTATTTATGTAAATTCGGATTTTTTTAGAATTTCTTCAGATTTTTAGGAATTTGTAAAATTTTTCTGAACTACGACTATTTCAGCACCATACACGCCACATTCTAGCACCAGTATAACATAATTGAAAAATGTGAAAAAATTCTGAATTTAAATAATAAAAAATAAATAAATATTCCTTGCTCAGGAATTTAAATAATTTTAACTTTTTTTTCGTGAGCGAATGAGAAGAAATTTTGATACTTATTTGTCTTTTTTTTTTGGACTGCAAGTTCAAAGAACCGGATATTTTTAATATCGCTGATTTTGCACCCTCAATCATCAAGAGACGCGGCAGCGTCTCGAAACAAATATATTTCCACTGCCGCATTTTTATTTACGAGAATTATTCATTGTGTAGAGCAAACGTAAACGAAAATATGCATCCGTAAAGCATCTCGTTCTCCACTTCATCTCCGGCGCATCGCGAGGGAGCACGTAATCTTTATTAATAATGAGTTATCAATTGACCTTTACACATCCACACCAAGCGTTACAACTTTTTTTTTGTCAACACAACTTTCGTACCCACTTGGCATCGCTTACGTCCGTTAATAAAAATTCTATACACAGAATCGTGGAGTAATCTCACAAATGTTTATAAATATCTATATTCATCATTGATAAATGATTTTTTTTTCTTATCATTGGCTGCTCAAATTGCAACTGTCGTCAACCACTTATCCACGTGGAGTTATTTTGGTGCATCTTGGCTACAGCCGATGTAGATCACTTCTTGAGTTTTATTTTAAGAACTCTGTGTGCATTTCCGTATTTCACAGCAAAAACCGTATTTTATAATGATTGGAGGGAAACAAATATATCATTCTGTCACCATTTATTTTCATTTGATTCATTTGACGCACCATTGCTAGAAAACATACATAAATTTAAGTATAAAGTTTCATCACAATTTCCTTCAGATTTTGTACAGAATAGCCAGCTGATGTATGTACATCAGAATCAAAAGATTTTAAGCACATTGTTCACTTAATCTATCAATTAAACCTATTTTTTGTTTGCAAACCTTGAATTAAAATAAAAATACAGACCAAATATTATTGTTGCCATAATAAAGGCCCAATTAATTAAATTTAATGTATTTAACAAAATTTATGATAAAAGCAATATCAACTCACGTAACATTTTATAATTATAATATACAAAGAAACTAAATAACAGAAAAATTAATAAGATAAGAATGAAGAAATCTTATCAATTTTCTGTCGCTTAGTTTCTTTGTAAATTGGTAAATTAAAAAATTTTACTTGCATTGATATTGCTTTTTATTTCTCCTTAATCTTTACTATGCTATTGCTGTACAAACTATTTCAGCTATAAGTTATGCTCACTATTCTGCAAACTTGTACTACTCTGATACTTAAGGGGTTTATCCCAAGACCCAATAAAGTTCCTATCTATTTAAATAATACTAAATATATATTTTTTTTAATATACATATATACATATTTATATATATGCTTCTACATATGTCTATATACATATTTATATATATACTTCTATATACACATTTATATATACTTTCATAAATATACTTTACTACATTATATCCAAAACATATTGAGACAATTATTTTTAAACTATTTTTGCATCCAACTCCTAAGGATTTTCATTGGAAGTGAGTTAAAACAATCACGTTACATTTAGAATCAATTACTTTTTTGTCAATATTTGATTTTTTTAACTGAAAAGTTTGCAGAACTTTTGATATTTTAAAAATGGAAACAAAAATTCTTATTTTGGGCCATTAGTAAAATTGACGCCTTCTAGAAAGTTTTTCTATAAAATTATTATTTTAATTATTGTCACCATTATTATGTTGCTCATATTTTACAAAAAGAAGAGCTTCAAGTTTTTCAATTGCTTCAATATAAATAATAATTGTTTAATCAAGATCACATAGAAAAATAACACTGCTATTCAACTTGTTATTGTCTGATTATTTAAACTCTTCCACAGTCTCTGAGGTCATCACTTTTATAATCTACACATTTCACAAAACAAAGAACTAAAAATAAACCTCTTCCTTTCTTCGGGTGGGATACAAAATTTGGAATGTCGAAAGTTTGGAATTACTAATATCTTGAAATTCCAGAATTGTGAAAATTAAAATAACGATAGATAAGTTGCTTGAATTAAAAAATTTAAAAATATCACGATGTCCAATGATTATTTGTTTTTCTTATTTATTCGAACAATATTCAAATAATTTTTTTTTTTGTTTATTCGAACAATATTCAAATAATAATATATTTTTTTATTTATTCCAATAATATTCGAATAATTATTTATTTTTCTTATTTTTGCGAACAATATTCAAATAATAATATATTTTTTTTATTTATTCCAACAATATTCAAATAATAATATTTTTTTTTGTTTATTCCAAGAATATTCGAATAATTATTTATTTTTTAATTTATTCGAACAATATTCAAATAATAATATATTTTTTTATTTGTATAATATTTATTTATAATAATATAAAAAATATAATATTTATTTATATAATAAAAAAATATATTATTATTTGAATATTGTTCGAATAAATTAAAAAAATAAATAATTATTCGAATATTCTTGGAATAAACAAAAAAAATATTATTATTTGAATATTGTTGAAATAAATAAAAAAATATATTATTATTTGAATATTGTTCGCATAAATAAGAAAAATAAATAATTATTCGAATATTATTGGAATAAATAAAAAAATATATTATTATTTGAATATTGTTCGAATAAACAACAAAAAAATAATTATTTGAATATTGTTCGAATAAATAAAAAAAAATTATTATTCGAATATTGTTCGAATAAATTTAAAAAAATAATTATTATTTGAATATTGTTTGAATAAATAAGAAAAATAAATAATCATTGGACATCGTGATATTTTTAAATTTTTAAATTCAAGCAACTTATCTATCGTTATTTTAATTTTCACAATTCTGGAATTTCAAGATATTAGTAATTCCAAACTTTCGACATTCCAAATTTTGTATCCCACCCCTTTCTTCCTGATTGGTTTTTATCAATTGAAAAGTTGCAGCACTCTCTGCATTTCCTTGATAAATACAAAAATCTTTGCCTTCAGCTGATTGTAAAACTGACTTCTTCTAGAATGTTTTTCCATTTATCATTAGTATTTTTATAATTGTCACCATTATTATTCTGATCTTTTACAAAAGAAGAACTTTAAGTTTTTCTACTGCATTGTCATAAATAATTAGTCTGCATTTTATGGAATGAAGAAAAAAGAAATATATTGCTTTCTTACTGATTGATTTTTTCAACTTAAAATGTTCCAGCACTTCTTGTATTTCCGTAATGAAAATATAAATCCTTGTCTTTAGCTGATTACAAAGTCTTTAAGGTCATCATTGTTGTAGATGATATTTTAAAACTTCAGAAAAATGTATTGTATGTATGTATATTGAAAAATTGCAGTTTTCCGATGTAACAATGGAAAAATTCGTTCAACCATTTTTTATACTAATAAAATAATTAGTCTGCATTTTATGGAATGAAGAAAAACGTAATATATTGCTTTCTTACTGATTGATTTTTTCAACTTAAAATGTTCCAGCACTTCTTGTATTTCCGTAATGAAAATAAAAATCCCTGTCTTTAGTTGATAACAAAGTCTTTAAGGTCATCATTGTTGTGGATGATATTTTGTGGAATAAAGAAGGGAGACACCTTTTGTTCTCTCAGATAATTCTTAAGCTAACAAGATATTTATGATTATGACCAAAAAACAAAGAATAAATCTTACCCTCGGTGACCATTCTGGTAGAGTCTCACCCCCAGTGGGACTCGTATTGTTGGAAGGGCCCAGAGACTGAGGTGGTTGCCAATCAGGCGGATTAACATTTATCTGATGTACAGGCATCACTCTCGAATCACAGCCAAACATCCAAACAATCTCCTGTTACAAAACTCTCTTGACACTCGCGTTAATCTCTAAAGTCTCATCACTTTTGCCCCTCGTAGTCATATTTGATAAAACACATCAAGTCATAAAATCAACAACCTAACAAACGATTCTTTGTCCCTGCAACAAAAGTTTGCCACAAAAAAGTCTCAGAATCCTTCGGTACGTAGCAAAATGATAAAACTGTTAATTTTGTGTAAAAAAAAAATAGCTCACCAAAATCACAGCTGACAAATAATTCAAAAACTCTCGGAAACAAAGAGCAGATCACTTCCTTTGTCGTACTGTTCACCAAAATTTCAACAAAATATTTTTTATTTACCCAACAATTCAGTAAAACAAAAACACACTTTTTTTCACAGCAGTTCCACTTGCACTTGACGTGATTGCGCGTTATTCACTGGCGATACTCACGAAATTTGCGTCAATGCCGCGCTTCCGATAAATGATAATGGAATGAATGCATAAAGAAAAAATTTACCAAACACAAGCGTTCGCGCTGCTTTGTCTGAGGTTCTTAAAGTAAAGTCACGAAATACGGACGAAAAGAGTGCAGCAACGTTTGCAGTCAGAGAGTTGCAATTGAAAAAATCAGCGTATCAACACAGATCTCACATATGTCCCACGAATATTTTCCCTTCTGGTTAAAGGGTTGACGATTTATTGTCAACGGCTGTCAGCGAGTTTCTCACGGATAACACTTAGCGCCGTTGCGACGCGTATAATCACTAATAGTGATAATAAAAATATTTAAAAAAAAACAACACTAATTGTAGCGTCAAGAGGTAGAGACGCACAGATTAAAAAGGGCGCATATGTGTTATACTTATTGGATGCTGCTGCTCTTCTTTCTTTTCAAGGTATCAACTGCACTGTGAGAGGACAGAGAAATATTGGAGAATCGTGAAGTACGAGCGTCCGAACCGCCAGAGAAAACCACCCACACATTCGTGTTATTCCGTTGTGTTTTTTGTTGTTGTTATTTTTGTTTCTTTTTTTCTTCTTTTCAAACACACAAGAACGTGCTCTTCGCAAACGATGAGCTGCTGACTGCGAGAGAGAGAGAGAGAGACAGAGAAAGATATAGAGATCCGGTACGTTTTTGACACTTGCCCTGAGTCAATGACACAGCCGCGCTGCTGTCTATATAGCAACGCGATTGTTACGGAGATAAAAAGCGACTCGAGGACTTTGATCGCGGTGCCGTAGCCGCGAATGGTTCTCGTTCGTCGCTTTGTTAAACGTCGCGCGTGTAGCACTCGATGCGCCGACGAAATTCTCCTTTACAAAAGGAAAAACAAATGGTTCAAATGACGAGAAACGTCTCTTCTCTCGGAGTACCTTCGGTTGTACTTATTTTTCTCTCACTGCTGCTGCAGCGACAACACAGCGCGATGATTGTAGGCGTGGCTTAAAATCCAACGGCCAATCAGAGGGCGGGACGCGATGACAGCGAATGGCGCTCGGCCAATCGGTGAACGGGATTTCGAATAGAGATTTTTCCGACTGTTCATGCGGGAACATTTAACCAGACGCTTCTTAATAATCAATACTTGGTGTTTATTTTAAAAAATTGTTTATTGGAGAGGAGAGAATCATTCGATTTTACATGCCTTTTTTTTTGTTACGCTTATAGTGTTTGTGGAGGGTTATTGTAATTGTTGCCTTTTTTCTGCTATGGGAAATTTATTGTTTTAAACTGGGTAATATAAATGAGGAATTTAGATATATGTGTTTGAGAATTATCCTTATTTAGAGACTTTTGAACAATATGCTCAATGAAAAAATTCTCAATTGGTTATTAGAGAGGACAGAATTATTCGATTTTAGTTGCAATTCTTTTTTGTTCCCTTAGAGTCTTTGTGGACGATTATTAAAACTTTTTTTTTTCTATTACATGAAATTTATTGTTTTAAACTGTGAAATATAAATGAGGAATTAAGATTATTATATTTGAGAAATATCCTTATCTAGAGCCTTTGGAACAATATTCTACATTAAAAATTGGGTATTAGAGAGGATAGAATCATTCGATTTTACTTGCAATTCTTTTTTGTTCCCTTATAGTATTTGTGGAGAATTATTATAACTGTTTTTTTTCTGCCACGTGAAATTTATTGTTTCAAACTGTGCAATATAAATCAGGAATTAAGATATATATATATATTTGAGAATTATCCTTATCTAGAGCCATTTGAACAATATTCTCAATAAAAAAAATTGGTTATTAGAGAGGACAGAATCGTTTGATTTTACTTGCAATTCTTTTTTGTTCCCTTATAGTATTTGTGGAGGATTATTATAACTGCTTTTTTTCTGTTACGCGAAATTAAATGTTTTAAATTGTGTAATATAAATAGGAGATTAAGATAAATATATATGAGAATTACGCTTATCTAGAGCCTTTTGAACAATATTCTCAATAAAAAAATTGGTTATTAGAGAGGACAGAATCATTCGATTTTACATGCAATTCTTTTTTGTTCTCTTATAGTATTTGTGGAGGATTATTATAACTGTTGTTTTTTTCTGCTACGTGAAATTTATTGTTTCAAACTGTGTAATATAAATGAGGAATTAAAATATATACATTTGAGAATTATCCTTATCTAGAGCCTTTTGAACAATATTCTCAATAAAAAAATTGTTTATTAAAGAGGACAGAATCATTCGATTTTACTTGCAATTCTTTTTTGTTCCCTTATAGTATTTGTGGAGAATTATTATAACTGTTTTTTTTCTGTTACGTGAAATTAATTATTTTAAATTGTGTAATATAAATAGGAGATTAAGATAAATATATATGAGAATCACGCTTATCTGGAGCCTTTTGAACAATATTCTCAATTTAAAAAAATGGTTATTAGAGAGGACAGAATCATTCGATTTTACTTGCAATTCTTTTTTATTCCCTTATAGTATTTGTGGAGAATTATTATAACTGTTGGTTTGTTTCTGTTACGCGGAATTTATTGTTTCAAACTGTGTAATATAAATGAGAAATTAAGATATATATCTTTGAGAATTATCCTTATTTAGAGCCTTTTGAACAATATTCTCAATAAAAAAATTGGTTATTAGAGAGGACAGAATCATTCGATTTTACTTGCAATACTTTTTTGTTCCCTTATAGTATTTGTGGAGGATTATTATAACTGTTGTTTTTTTTTCTGCTACGTGAAATTTATTGTTTCAAACTGTGTAATATAAATGAGAAATTAAGATATATATATATTTGAGAATTATCCTTATCTAGAGCCTTTTGAACAATATTCTCAATAAAAAAAATTGTTTATTAGAGAGGACAGAATCATTCGATTTTACTTGCAATTCTTTTTTGTTCCGTTATAATATTTATGGAGGATTATTATAACTGTTGTTTTCTGTTACGTAAAATTAATTGTTTTAAACTGTGTAATATAAATAGGAGATTAAGATAAATATATATGAGAATTACGCTTATCTAGAGCTGGCGGCCGGCGCCTTTTGAACAATATTCTCATTGAATTTTTCGACGCGAATAGATATGCAGATACGGCAAAGTGTGGCGGGCAATAAAAGTTTATCGTTAATTCAACAACCGCTACAACCAGCCTTCGGAAGTCGTAAACCGTCTGAGTCGCTATTACGCTTTCGGGATGATGATGACTTTGATTCTTGGACACTTCTGCATGATGATTTTCGAGTACTCGAATCGGACTTGGATTTTGATGACGATTTTTCGGTCGAACGATAGTCTGCGACGCGCGACGATGTTTTACCTTTGCCTGGAATAATATTTCTATTAAAATTGAATTTAACTATATTATATAATTATTGTTAATAATTGTAATAAAAATATGAAGTAAGTTTTGGCGAATTTTTATTCGCCTGTCGGCGGAAACTTACTTTAATCATTACAAAAAATGTATGCATTTCGGGGTTGACAAATTACAGCGTTTTCATATTTTCAAAAATAATACATTAATGTACCCGAAGATAAAAAATAACTCTTCGTTTATTTCTAAATATGATTGGGAATTGTTTACCGTTCATTTTTACATAATTATAACTTAAGGATCTTTAGAGGTAACCCTTAAAAATAATTCTCAAGCGCAGTTAAACACCATTTGAATAATGGAATATTTCGAATATTTACATGACGATTTTTTGAAAACATATTAATCCATAATAATTCTATTATGAATTAATATGTTTTCAAAAAATATTATCATTCATAGTGTAATAATAATAATTATTCGTATCTGTTAAAAAATAGTAGAAAAAATCAATTTCCCAATAACGCAATTTTCGTTAATTTTTAAAAAATATGTGAGGCAGATTTTTTTTACAATGAATACAGTAAATAACTTACTGCGACGACTCGAAATTTCCTTCTTCAAGTTAACAGCAAGGATGTCCAGAGTATTCTCGTCGCGGTCTTTATTCGATTTTTTTTCCGACTTTACAGGATCATCATAAAGTCGCAATGTGCTACGAGAACGTGTCGACTTTTCGGATTTTTCTTTTCCTATTTAACAAGACACACTGTGAGCTCAAAGCAATGAAAAATAAAATATCAGATGCTTAAAAAATATGTACATAATCTCAATGCAAATCTCGCTATAAGTACCATATGCATCACTGGTCGATGAAGATCGCACGCCTGTTTTTGTAGATAGCCGATTCTTCGTCGAATGGTGATAGTAAGATGACGATTTCGAAGCACAAGTACTGCAAGTCCGATCTGTGTTATTATCATATCCATCCGCTGAAATTTTTTTTTTAAATCATCAATACATAAAAAAAAATTTGACACTGACAAACCCCATGAAAATTTGTAGATAAAACATATATATGGGGGATTCCACGGGACTTTCGCCACCCCCCAAAAAAAAAATCTCAAATTTCATCTAAAAATCAGGTTCAGCGGTGTCTATTGATGGACCAAATTTCAAAATTCTAAAAAAATAGTTGACCGGAATATGCAAATTTTTTTGTTTTTTATCGTTTTTCATTTAATCTGTAATATCTCAGAAACTATTGATCGTATCGAAATCATTAAAAGACGAAAATGTGCATTTTTTTATGGCCAACAAGAAAAAAATATATTCAAAATTAATTGCTTAATTTCAGGTCACATTTTATGGAAGAAACAACAAAATTATTTTTTTTTATGGTTGGACTTCAGATTTTTTCATCGGACAAATTGTCTCGGAATCTTTAAGTGATCGCCGAATTTTGAGTATTTTTTTTTTCATGGGATGGCCCAATGCTGTGACGTTACAGCAATTTGAATGTTTTTAATATATAAAAAAAATCCATATTCAAAATTAAAATTAATTAAAATGTTTGGACTTCAGATTTTTTCATCGGACAAATTGCCTCGGAATCTTTGAGTGATCGCCGAATTTTGAGTATTTTTTTTTTCATGGGATGGCCCAATGCTGTGAGGTTACAGCAATTTGAATGTTTAACATTCAAATTGCTGTAACCTCAAATTTGAATATATTTTTTTTCTTGTTGGCAATAAAAAAATGCACATTTTCGTCTTTTAATGATTTCGATACGATCAATAGTTTCTTAGATATTACAGATTAAATGAAAAATGATAAAAAACGGAAAAATTTGCATATCCGGTCAAATATTTTTTTAGAATTTTGAAATTTGGTCCATCAATAGACACCATTGAATCTGATTTTTAGAAAAAATTTGAGATTTTTTTTTTTTCGGGGTGGCGAAAGTCCCGTGGAATCCCCCATATGCAAAAAATATATGTTCAATATGAAAGATTTTGTCCCAAAAATATGTTAAATTTTCATAAATTTGAAACAAATGTTATACATCTCATATATATTTGGGGTAAAACACGCCAAGGCGGCCACACGAATTTTTCATTTCAATAAAAAGTTTTCAAATTTCTTGAGGATGTTGGCCTGGCTGAAAAAAAAAATTGCAAATTTTTTCAGATTTTTTTATTGCATATTTCAGCCGTTACAAATAACTGAAAATAATAATGGTTAATTTTTTAACGCCAAAACTACGGCTCTCGCAAAAAAATCATGTTAACAAAAAATTTAAGGTATCTAACGTTCTTTTCAACAAATTTTTTTGCAAATTTTCCTACTCCGTTTTATGCTATTTTTCAATGAAATAATATTTCAATATTTTTTTTCTCCGAAACTGCGTTTTCGATTCAGATGAGATTTTTACATTTTGTTCCTTAATATGTTAAGAATCTGAAAAAAAAATTGGCGAGATGGGCGGCGACTTCGTTCCACAGTTACAGCTCTTCGAATGATCGAACATAACGGTAATCTAATGTGTAATTGCTCTCTGCGTTCAACAGGGTTGAGATTGTCAATAGAAAAAACCGAAAGCCCGCATCATTTGTTTATTTTTTTGTTATTTTAAATTAAAATTTTTTTTTTAAATTAGATTAATTGGCAAATTCCCCCGTACCTGTCGTCCACACTTTGTGTTCACAACGCAGAACGATGGTCGTGTAACATTGAGCACGTGAATATTGAACTCAAGAGACATTCATTCACCACGTTTTGCCAATTTTCGATTGATCAGAAAAGAGCACGATGATGAATTACGTGTCATCAGGAAAAAAGTTTCAATTCCATCAGTCGATAAAATAAATGTATTGAAAAACCCAAAAATTGAAGAGGGAAAAATGTCCGATGCAAAAAATGCAGTGCGGGCTTTAGAATTATTATGTAGACAGTCTGTTGAACGTACAGAGCAATTACACATTAGATTGCCCTGGTATTCGATCGTTTGAAGAGCTGTAACAGTGGAATGAAATCGCCGCCCATCTCGCCAATTTTTTCTCAGATTCTAGACATATTAAGGAACAAAATGTAAAAATTTCAGCCGGATCGGGAACGCAGTTTTGGAGAAAAAAAAGATTATAATTTTATTCCATTGAAAAATAGCATAAAACAGAGTAGGAAGATTTTGCAAAAAATTTATTGAAAAGAACGTTAAATACCTTAAATTTTTTGTTCACTTGATTTTTTTGCGAGAGCTGTAGTTTTAGCGTTAAAAAATTAACGATTATTATTTTCAGTTTTTTGTAACGGCTGAAATATGCGATAAAAAAATCTGAAAAAATTTGTAATTTTTGTTTGCAGCCAGACCAACATCCTCAACAAATTTGAAAACTTTTTATTGAAATGAAAAATTCGTGTGGCCGACTTGACGTGTTTTACCCCATTTATATTACATATGAGGGATTCCACGGGACTTTCGCCACCCCCAAAAAAAAAAAATCTCAAATTTTATCTAAAAATCAGGTTCAGCGGTGTCTATTGATGGACCAAATTTCAAAATTCTAAAAAAATAGTTGACCGGAATATGCAAATTTTTTCGTTTTTTATCGTTTTTCATTTAATCTGTAATATCTCAGAAACTATTGATCGTATCGAAATCATTAAAAGACGAAAATGTGCATTTTTTTATGGCCAATAAGAAAAAAATATATTCAAAATTAATTGCTTAATTTCAGGTCACATTTTATGGAAAAAACAACAAAATTATTTTTTTTGTTATGGTTGGACTTCAGATTTTTTCATCGGACAAATTGTCTCGGAATCTTTGAGTGATCGCCGAATTTTGAGTATTTTTTTTTTCATGGGATGGCCCAATGCTGTGACGTTACAGCAATTTGAATGTTTTTAATATATAAAAAAAAATCCATATTCAAAATTAAAATTAATTAAAATGGTTGGACTTCAGATTTTTTCATCGGACAAATTGCCTCGGAATTTTTGAGTGATCGCCGAATTTTGAGTATTTTTTTTTTCATGGGATGGCCCGATGCTGTGAGGTTACAGCAATTTGAATGTTTAACATTCAAATTGCTGTAACCTCAAATTTGAATATATTTTTAACGTTAAATACCTTAAATTTTTTGTTCACTTGATTTTTTTGCGAGAGCTGTAGTTTTAGCGTTAAAAAATTAACGATTATTATTTTCAGTTTTTTGTAACGGCTGAAATATGCGATAAAAAAATCTGAAAAAATTTGTAATTTTCGTTTTCAGCCAGACCAATATCCTCAACAAATTTGAAAACTTTTTATTGAAATGAAAAATTCGTGTGGCCGACTTGACGTGTTTTACCCCATTTATATTACATATAGAAATAAATAAATTAAATTGAAGGTTTACGATATCAAAGATTTCTCCCCAAAAGTATGTTACATACATTTATCATAAATTTTAAATATATATTTTACATATAGAAATAAGTAAGTAAAATTTGAAACGTCATATTTTAAGTATATAAAATATATAGCATACGTTTTTGCAACGAAATCTTTGATATTCTATATTTATTTCTTGCAGATATTTCACCTTCATAAATGTCTTTGAAAGAAGCGTTAAATTTTTGTACACCTACTTGATTGTTTTCCGCAGCAACAGGAACATTGTGGCGGAACGGGGATTTGAATGATTTGTGGTACCGGAGCTGGTTGATCATCAAAAATGTATTTATCAATAAGTTTAACTGAAAAAAAATTGGAAGAATTAATAACAAACAATTTGTAAAGATTCTTTTTTTTTATATATGCCGATCTGATGACTTACTTGCTAAAGGAGCGATGGCCGGAGCAAGATACGAAACCGCTTGCATATTTTTCACCCAATATTTACATATATAATTAATAAAAAAATAAAATTGCTTCCTTAATTTATAAAATGCCTTTCTTAGCACACAGGAAAATTAGAGAACGACTAACTCGGACAAACATTCGTGAAAGACTAACTTTGCAAGGTCATTATAGTCGTTACAACGAATTCGAAACATCAGACCAAAACAAACACAAATTCTTAAGGACAGACACATCTCGATTTATGTCGTATAAATGTCAATTACGTTTAAACTCTCATATAAATAGGGACAATAATTTTAGTTTGCTGTATAATCGTAATCGTAGTCTAAGCATCTTTATATCGTGTAAATGTAAGAAAATTGGTAATTGTTATCATAAACAAGAATGACAATCTTATTTGTAGTATAATCGTTAAAAAGTATCGCACGTATCTTTGAATTATGTTGTAAAAATTATTGTGATTGCAATGATTCGTTCCCAATGATAGATGCGAAGACTTTGGACCCAAAGAATGTAGGAAGTGTTACAAATTCGTCTGCATCTAATTTTTTCAACTCTGTCATCATTTTGGCACGTTTTTCGTAATATGCGTTAAAATTGTAATCATTTTCTATTATATCACATTTAGTCATAGTGGTTTGATCTGAAATTTCATCGTCTTTGAGATTGCTGGTTGAGAAGATAAAATCGTTATTTTTTGTCATCAATTTTCTGTTGTTAACATCAAATAATAGTGATAATAGCTCGTAGGATTTTGAAATGTTCTCTATTTTGATGGCTGGATATTCTGTAGACTCATTTGCAAAAGTTTCGTGATGGAAATTTAGTTTATAGTCCTTTGCTGTGTCACACAAATTCTTTTGATCTTTTAACTTAAAAGGAAGATATTCCGTCGACTCGTTTGTAAAAGATTCGAGATGGTAATTGAATTTATAATCTTCAGTTCTGTCACACAAGTCCTTTTCATTTTTCAATTTTAAAAGCAGATCCTCTGTTGTCTTGCTTGCGAAAGTTTCGCGATACGAATCCAATTTATAGTCCTTAGTTGTGTCACACAAATCCTTTGCTTCTTTCAATTTTAAAGGGAGATCTTCTGTCGACTTGCTTACAAAAGATTTGCAATAGGAATTCAAATTATAGTCCTCCGCTGTATTACACAAATCCTTTTGATCTTTCAACTTCAAAGGAATATATCCCGTCGACGTGTTTGCAAAAGATTCGCAATAGGAATTCAAATTATTATCCGCAATTGTGTCACACAAATCTTTTTGATTTTCTAACTTTGAAGAAAGATATTCTGTGGACTTGTTTGCTAAAGATTCGCAATTGGAATTCAAATTATAGTCCTTAGCCGTGGTACACAAATCCTTTTGATCTTTTAACTTTAAAGGAAGATATTCCGTGGACTTGTTTGCAAAAGATTCGCAATTGGGATTCAAATTATGGCCCTTAGCCGTGGTACACAAATCCATTTGATCTTTTAACTTTAAAGGAAGATATTCCGTCGACTTGCTTGCAAAAACTTCGCAATTGGAATTCAAATTATAGTCCTTAGCCGTGGTACATAAATCCTTTTGATCTTTTAACTTTAAAGGAAGATATTCCGTGGAATTGTTTACAAAAGATTGGCAATTGGGATTCAAATTATAGTCCTTAGCCGTGGTACACAAATCCTTTTGTTCTTTTAACTTTAAAGGAAGATATTCCGTGGACTTGTTTGCAAAAGATTCGCAATTGGAATTCAAATTATAGTCCTTAGCCGTGGTACACAAATCCTTTTGATCTTTTAACTTTAAAGGAAGATATTCCGTAGACTTGTTTGCAAAAGATTCGCAATTGGGATTCAAATTATAGCCCTTAGCTGTGGTACACAAATCCTTCTGATCTTTTAACTTTAAAGGAAGATATTCCGTGGAATTGTTTACAAAAGATTGGCAATTGGAATTCAAATTATAGTCCTTAGCCGTGGTACACAAATCCTTTTGATCTTTTAACTTTAAAGGAAGATATTCCGTGGACTTGTTTGCAAAAGATTCGCAATTGGGATTCAAATTATAGCCCTTAGCTGTGGTACACAAATCCTTCTGATCTTTTAACTTTAAAGGAAGATATTCCGTGGACTTGTTTGCAAAAGATTCGCAATTGGGATTCAAATTATAGCCCTTAGCCGTGGTACACAAATCCTTTTGATCTTTTGACTTTAAAGGAAGATATTCCGTGGACTTGTTTGCAAAAGATTCGCAATTGGGATTCAAATTATAGCCCTTAGCTGTGGTACACAAATCCTTTTGATCTTTTAACTTTAAAGGAAGATATTCCGTGGACTTGTTTGCAAAAGATTCGCAATTGGGATTCAAATTATAGCCCTTAGCCGTCGTACACAATTCCTTTTGATCTTTTAACTTTAAAGGAAGATATTCCGTGGACTTGTTGGCAAAAGATTCGCAATTGGGATTCAAATTATAGCCCTTAGCCGTGGTACACAAATCCTTTTGATCTTTTAACTTTAAAGGAAGATATTCCGTGGACTTGTTTGCAAAAACTTCGCAATTGGAATTCAAATTATAGTCCTTAGCCGTGGTACACAAATCCTTTTGATCTTTTAACTTTGAAGGAAGATATTCCGTGGACTTGTTTGCAAAAGATTCGCAATTGGGATTCAAATTATAGCCCTTAGCCGTGGTACACAAATCCTTTTGATCTTTTAACTTTAAAGGAAGGTATTCCGTGGACTTGTTTGCAAAAGATTCGCAATTGGAATTCAAATTATAGTCCTTAGCCGTGGTACACAAATCCCTTTGATCTTTTAACTTTAAAGGAAGATATTCCGTGGAATTGTTTACAAAAGATTGGCAATTGGGATTCAAATTATAGTCCTTAGCCGTGGTACACAAATCCTTTTGATCTTTTAACTTTAAAGGAAGATATTCCGTGGACTTGTTTGCAAAAGATTCGCAATTGGGATTCAAATCATAGCCCTTAGCCGTGGTACACAAATCCATTTGATCTTTTAACTTTAAAGGAAGATATTCCGTGGACTTGTTTGCAAAAGATTCGCAATTGGGATTCAAATTATAGTCCTCAGCCGTGGTACACAAATCCTTTTGATCTTTTAACTTGAAAGGAAGATATTCCGTCGACTTGCTGGCAAAAACTTCGCAATTGGAATTCAAATTATAGTCCATAGCCGTGGTACACAAATCCATTTGATCTTTTAACTTCAAAGGAAGATATTCCGTGGACTTATTTGGAAAAACTTCGCAATTGGGATTCAAATTATAGCCCTTAGCCGTGGTACACAAATCCTTTTGATCTTTCAGCTTAAAAGGAATATCTTCTGTCGATTTGCTCCCAGAAAATTTACGAAAGGAATCCAAGTTATAATCCCCAATTGTGCTACTCGTTGAATCCTTCAATTTTAAAGGTGCACATTCTGTGAAAGTATTCAAAATAAATGAATCTGTATCTGCTGATTCATCCTTGCTTTTACGAGCCATATTCATTGGCTTTTTTCTCGGTTTCATTTTTTCGTAACGACACCATATGAACTCATCGTTATCAGTCTGTGAATTTGATCGAAGATCCGTTTCTGACGCTCGTAGCTTCGATCTTTTCATCAAAGGCGACGAAGCCGATAAATAGCCGCATTCTTTTTCCACATGTTTGGATCTCGATGTGCTTTTGGGGCGCAAATGATGTCGATGCTTTCGATGTTTTTTGCATTCGATTGCTTTTGATGGAAGCTGCAGACTATTCACTTGTGAACAATCTTGCACGTATTCATAGCGTATTGGACTCGCTAAATATGTAGCATAAAAATAAATATGTTAATAACGATTTGTTCGAGCTGAATAATGAATAAAAAATTAATTGGAAAAAAAATACACACCTGCGATACTTGATGGCTGTTGAGAAGAGCGTGGAGACAAGATTTTGTGGACCAGCACTCCAACTGAAAATGTAGATAAATCAGTACAATATACACTTAATGTTTTTATTAAGGATATATGAGCTAAATCTATTTTCTGTTTGATTGCGATCAAATTCAGTTAGATTGTAGAAGAAAGTACGCTGAATTTTTCCATTTTTAAAAATTATTAATCACATATTTTTCTAGGAACGTGTGATTAAAGTAACAGAGTTGCACTTGACTATATGATTACAATAAAAAATTAATAGATCGCGAAACATACTTTAGTCTGTAAGATTCGCTAAATGAATGAAAAACATTTTTATTTATAGAAACAAAAATTATTTCCTTTTTTGGATTCACTCTCAACGAAACCCCTGGTAGAAAAAATTCTACTTAAATTTTGACAATTTTTTTTTAAGTTAATTATCAACGCACCAAATTTTAAGCAAAATGTGCTAACAGTTGCAGAGTTTGACGTCAAAAGTCGAAGAAACTCACGTCAATAGTATGCAACGATTTTCTCGGGCACGTTCTTTATTATTAAATTAAAAAATGCCCAGATGGAAAACTCATATTTAATTTTGAAAGTGATTGCAAGTTTACATGTTCAAATTTGTCGAGAATAAACGAAAAGTATTTGGCTTCTCTTTCTGACTCATCGTCTCCTATTTTCCTTCCTTATCTTTGACAAAAATATTCTTAAAAATAATGTTTAAGTCGATGATTTACCTGCTACTCCAATAGCGGCACTTCCGACCACATGGCCCACGCATTCACGATTTTTAAACATAGTTTCTAGTCCGTGACATGTATTATTAAAGATACTTTCATTTGTCAATAAACGCGAAGCTGAAGACCCGACAGCTCGTCTGACAATGAGGTTTAGAATACAAAAGGCAGTTGGGAGCTTTGAAAAAAATTTGAAATGGAATCGGAGCGATTTTATTGGCTGACCGCCAAGAATGAGTGCGACGATAATTGACTACTGTTAATAAAATAACAAATATTTATTAAGTTTAAGAATACAAAATATTAAGATTATTATATATATATATTTTTTTGTGACATCAGAATATTTGGAGTGCACGCTCAACTCGGAAGATATTTCACGCTCATACTCATTCAAACTCAGGTTTAAAATTACCCGTTAATGACGATTATGGAACGAAAAACTTATGTCGGAAAATGACAGAAATATAAACATCGAATTCTACAAAAAGCGACGTGCTAACTCCGCTACAATTTACGATAGGAATGAAATTACAATTACGGCCAAGCGACACAATGACTGACTTGAAAAAAATACATTTTCCCTATTTTCTCAGTGTTAATTTTCAAATCAAAAGCAAGTCAGGTTGAGGTGCCTTTTGGTAATCTTGCACACGAATCTAATTTATTTTTCCGAAAAAAGAAGAATTTTCTTTGCCAAAAATAAACAATAAAATTCAAATAAATATGCACTTTGTGTTTATTTATTATTCAATATTTCACGAAAGTTACCAGCACGAATTATATGTGTATTTTCTACCTCTGCAGGTCTTTAAAACAAATTCTTCGCAAAAATTTGAATTAAAAAACGCATTATGAAGAGATCATTACTTTTGCTACTTACATTTATTTTCTCGGATTTGTTTGCGTAAAATTCAATGCAAAAGAACATTTTTAACGACTTTATGTAAAGTTAAAAAATGTACTTACAATATTTCCTGATAAATGAATTCGAAAATATTTCAAATTCACTTTTGTAAATTTGGAAAATATTTCAAATTCACTTTTGTAAATTTGGAAAATATTTCAAATTCACTTTTGTAAATTTGGAAAATATTTCAAATTCACTTTTGTAAATTTGGAAAATATTTCAAATTCACTTTTGTAAATTTGGAAAATATTTCAAATTTACTTTTGTAAATTTGGAAAATATTTCAAATTCAATTTGTGAATTTTGAAAATATTTCAAATGCACTTTTCTAGATTTTGAAAATACTTCAAATTCACCTTTGTGAATTTTGAAAATATTTCAAATGCACTTTCGTCTGTAATATTAAACGCTTCTGAAAATAAAAAATAGGAAAACTGTAATTTTGAGATTCAGTCGATGTATCACATGGCCTTATGCTTATCAAGAAGACAAGCTTCTCACGAGAATCGTGACCTGCGATGCTCTGCAAAAAATCGAAGCTAAGTGCCTCGGAATATTAAACCGAATTCGTAAAATGATAACGATATGTCGGCGTATTTTTTAAGAGTATTCGCGGGACACATACAATTTGTACACAACGATATTTAGTCTTAGAAGTAAATTCTTATGCATGATTTCTGAGTTATGCTGCTCTGGCATTTAGGGCACTTTTTCGAATCCTTCAGCGTTTTCTCAATGCACTCGGCGCAATATATATGTCCGCAGCGCGTTGATGTGGGTTTGCGCTTCGAGGATAGGTCTTCTAAGCATATTGGGCAAGAGAGAACAGTAGTTTCTCCGCTTACAGAGTCGTTTACTTGCGGAACGTCGACCAGATTTATAATTGTTTCCGGTTCCTGGGATTTTGTTCTGCGAGATCGTTTCTTCGGTGGCAGCAGTCTGAAATGCAATTGACGATTATTTATAACAATTATACGCTTACAAACATTCTTAATGCATTATAATAATTGATTTACATAAATAGTAAATTCAGTTGAATATAATGGAATTGTTAAAAAAAAATTATTATTACGAGTTAATAATAATGTAAAAAAATCTATTGAAATATTACGATTCTCAATTTTTATATTTTATGATTAAATTGTAAATAATGCCATTCAGACACTTTATATTGCCGTGATACTAAATTTTATAAACAAAATTAGAATTTTCAGTATTTATTGGAATACAAATTTATTTCTGTTGTATTTTATTTTAGGCTTCAAATGGATTTTCCAGATATCAGGTTTTTATCTTGATATTTGAGAATTACATTTATTTAAGTAATCAAGTGAGCATTATTGTTAATAATTCTTATTTGTAATGCAATTTACAGTTTCATTTGTGCTTGTTAAAAATTCTAATGCATTGTCATTGAATATATTTTATTTTTCAGCCAACGTTAATCTTTCATCAATTAGGAATGTGTGTAGCACATTAATTACAGGAAATGAATTTGTGGCTATAGATGATCTAAAGCTGCAGCTTGATTTCCTGCAATAATAGTAGATTGTGATACTAGTGCGAGAAAGTGCACCGCTTCCTAACCTCCGCGGGCGGCCGCTTTGTCGCACAAGTATAACATACTATTTTTTGTAACGAATGTCAACGTGGTGTCGCACATCTCCGTGTCTGCAAAGCATTGCGTAAAATTATCTTGTAGATAGTTTCACAAACGCCAATGTGTGCGTGAAGTTATCTACAGAAATCTAGATAACTTCATGCACCAGATGGCGTACGTGAAATTATCTACATTTACGTGAGCATAATACGCGATCTCACGCACGCTTTGCAGGCACGAAATATGCGACATTACGTGCATGAGTTACAAAAAAATCATTAGCCACAGCAAACTTTGCAAGACACATTGATATTGGCCACAAAGTCAATGAACTTCATAATAATGCATTATAATTTTGCTGTCTCACACTGATGACCTATTCCATATTATATTTGGTGGTATACATTTTGTAAGTGAAAAACCAACATTAAAGTCCTCCAGTATATTTTTAACAAACAAAACAAAGTCAATGAGAAGAAAATTTGGATTTGCCATGTTATTTCCATTTATTTAATAGCAAAATTTGTTCAACTTTAGGAATATAGACAAAAAGTCAACAATCTTTAAAAAGAATATGTGACTTCTTTACAGTTATCTATATATCACATTTAATAGACGGACAACAATATCAAACACATTTAGGATCTTCTGATAAAAGAACATACAAAGGAAAAAAAAAGACAAGCAAAATCTGATTACCTATTTAATGATTTCATTCCATTTAGATTCTATTTGAAATAACCTTTACATGAATCTTGTAATTTTTTTGTACTTCTAAAGGTTGTAATACACTGTCATTGCCAATTATTGTCAATGACAGTTGACAATAATTGGTTGTTTTCAGCAAAAGTTGTTTTCAGTTAAACAACAATTTGCACCATTTTCATCAACTACTTAGAAACATAAACAAATGATATTAGCTCCAAAATTTCTTGATTTTCAATCTTCAAAACCAATACATTAGTCAAAAAAATATTAAGAAAAGTATTCTATATCATATACAGTTACTAGTCTAAAAACAATATTAAACACCTTAAGGAACATTGTTTAAACGAACAAACAAATAAAAGAAGCAAAGAAAAAGAAGAGCAAACTCTGTTAATCTATTTAATCATTTTATTTAATTTACATTCTATTTCAAATAGCCCCTGCATGAGATATGCAATTTTTTTGTACTTCAAAAGATAATAATGCATTGTCATTGCCAATCATTGATGTTGCAGATAAACAATGACTTGTTTATCTGAAAATAAATTTATAAAATTTTTTATTTTCAAATATATTAAACTTTTACCAAAATTGATGTTTCAAGTCCTTAGAAACAGAGAATTAATATTATTCTGAAAATCTGTTGACTTTTGAATTTTGGAGCAATATATACTGATCCAATATTTCATATATTCACCAGAAGAAAAATACTGCCTATCTGGTAATATTTCTTTTAAATGTTGTAGTAATTTACTATAAAACATACAGAAAGGATGAAAGTAGAACCTTGCATGAGATATGCAATTTTTTTTTGTACTTCAAAAGATAATAATGCATTGTCGTTGACTATTATTGACTTTTCAGATAAACAATGATTTGTTTATCTGAAAATAAATTTATAAATTTTTTTATTTTAAAATATATTCAACTGTTACCAAAATTGACGTTTCAAGTCCTTAGAAACAGAGAATTAATATTATTCTGAAAATCTGTTGACTTTAACCATTTTAATAACAATGTTTATTAATTTTGGAAAAATATATACTGATCCAATGTTTCATGTATTCACCAGAAGAAAAATACTGCCTATCTGGTAGTATTTCTTTTAAATGTTGTAGTAATTTCCTATAAAACATACAAAAAGGATGCAAAGTAAAACCTTGCACATTGTTTCCTCATTCTTTTTTGCTTTTTACAAAGCTGCCTCTATGAGGAAGTTTCTTTATTTTATTTTTGGCTTCCTCATAGAGGAAATTTTGCAAAAGATGAAAATTATTGACAAAGTTGATGGTTTTTGATGTTTTACAAAATCCAGAGAGACACCAATAAATTTTTAAAAAATTCAAAATCACATAAAATCCTAACCATTTTACCTATCATCACCAAATTTGGTATGTAGCAGGGCTGAATGTTATTTTTTGTGTGTAGAAAATTTCAGTCGATTAGTTGAAATTTTACCTCAATTATAACAAAACAATTTTTCAAAAAATTCAAAATCTCATAAAAACTGAACTGCTTTACCAATTAGGCCTATATTCAATACCAAAGGTCGTATAACTTTGTTTAATTTTAATACAAAGTTTCAGCCTGATAGCTAAAAGTTCGTTCAAGCTAAAGCATTTACATATTTTTTTCAAAATTTCAAAATTCTTATGAAATTGAAATGCATTAAGCGATTTTTGTAAAATTTATACCAACTAAAGATTAGCCAGTACTGTATATGTTGTTTAAATTATAGCTGGTTCAGTTGAATACTTTATAAGTTACAGTTATATGAATTTTTAGCCTCTCATCACATACACACACACATATACACACATCCAGACAATTTTTCTAAACCACTTTTCTCCCTGTTTCAAACCATTTTAAATGTTTTAACATTAAAATGTCAAAAAAAAAAAAAATTTCCTGAAAACAAAGCTTTCTCTATTTGGATGCAAAATGGTAAAAAGTTAACAGCAGACTGTTTACCTATTTGAAACATCCTCTACATCTGCCTCCAGTACATGGATTCTTGCAGCTTGAGACGATTCTGCATTTGGGCTGAGTCTAAGCACGCTTGGACGTCTAGGAGGTAGACTGCGACGTTGCAATGGTGAATCAACTGTCAAGTCAACAAAGTATTCCGGAACAGGTGATGTAGATCTACCAGTAGAATCTGACATATGTCTCTGCTTTGCTGCCATGTTAATGCACAGTTTCGCAAAACTGCAATTTAGAAAATTCCTATTCAGATACTGTCAGTATTTTCTTCATATTTTACTCCGTATTATCATTTACAACAGAACAATAATGAAATAATTGACGAAACTAATCAAAACATTCATATATTCAGCAAGAAAAATCGTACCTATTTGTCCCTAATGCCTTTGAGGCGATTAATGAACGCAAACAATTTTCCGTATGTAATCAATTGCTTAATTGCTCGTCCAGCGGTTATGATTATGTACTTTGTTTACGCGTCTTCGAAAATCCGACTTTCTTCGATAATAACCTCTAAAATAATAATTAAAAGAAAAAAACAACGACACCCGATTAAACAGCAGATGCGCGTTTTGGCACGTTTACGGCGTTATTCCTTTTGACGTTAGTCAGTTTCTCATCCTGCTACCCTTCGTATGTTTGTATTGTAGTTAGAAATGTATCTCGGTGTAGCTCAGTGTAACTACCTATAGCAGCCGCAAAATTTATGAAGTTTCGTGAAAAATACTGGAGAATCAAAGCGTTGCGCATGCGCATAGCGATTTTCTTCTTTTCAGGAGCGGAGTTAAAGTTCGATCTTCAGTACGAACTTAAGTTCATAAAGTAACTTACGAATTTAAGTTAAGTTCATAAAGTAGCTTACGAACTTAAGTTAAGTTCATAAAATAACTTACGAACTTAAGTTAAGTTCATAAAGTAACTTACGAAATTAAGTTAAGTTCACAAACTAACTTAAGTTTGTATTCAAGATAAGATAAGATATAGATCTATCTTCAAGTGTATGTACAAAATATTGAGTACCAATTTTTTAAACAACAATCAATTTTTTTTACATTTGTATAGAACGACCAGATCGTTGCATTGTATCTATAAGTTTCGCAATAAGTCATTTTTTTCTAGATATTTGTGACGCGTATTAGTATGTTAGGAAAATTTTCATTCCAAAAGATCTTGTAGATTTTTATTCGAAAAATCGGAAACGTAGCTGAAAAATTAAGCCATCTGAGTAGAGTCCCCCTTAAGTACGTTGCAATTTAGTAAATGGTTCTTTGTATTGTGATATGAAATATTAATATTTTTCTGTTATACAAAAATCTATATTTTTCAACTTTCCGTAAAAATACCTGTTTTTATACATCAGGAAATGGGCGCTTGGGTTTCCTGAAGCCGTAATGATTTTTTGCAATAAATAATTTCTTTTTAGATACTTGAAATGTGTACTAATATGTAAGAAAAACTTTTATTCCGATAGATTATAGATTCTTCTTTAAAAAAAACATAAAAATCAAGACTGAATTGTTTCTTCCCTTAAGTACGTTGCAATTTAATAAATGTTTCTCTGTATTACGATTGCGATATGAAATATTAATATCTTTCTGTTATACAAAAATCCATATTTCTCTACATGCCGTAAAAATACCGGTTTTTATACATGACGAAATGGGCGCTTATGACAACCGTAATGATTTTTCGCAGTAAATAATTTTTTTTAGATACTTGAAATGTGTACTAATATGTAAGAAAAACTTTTATCCCGATAGGCCTTATAGATAAAAAAAAGAAAACGTAATAATCACGCTTGAGTTGAGTCTTTCCTTAAGTACATTGAAATTAATAAATGTTTCTCTGTATAACAATTAAGATATATGAAATATTGATATCTTTCTGTTATACAAATATCTATATTTTTCAACTTTCCGTAAAAATACCTATTTATATACGTCACGAAATGGGCGCTTATTTTCCTGGAGCTTATGTCGACCGTAATGATTTCTGCAATAAATAATTTTTTTCCAGATACTTGAAATGTGTTCTAATATGTAAGAAAAACCTTCATTCCGCTAAACCTTATAGATTATTCTTAAAAAAAAACAAAAATCAAGTCTGAATTGTGTCTTTCCTTAAGTACGTTGCAATTCACTAAATGGTTCTCTGTATTACAATTGTCATATGAAATATTAATATCTTTCTGTTATAAAAAAATCCATATTTTTCAACTTTCCGTAAAAATACCTGTTTTCATTCATCACGAAATAGGCGCAATTTTTTTTTGTCGTGCTTAGGGCGACAGAAGCATAAAATCCGCCCCTGCGTCTCTCGCGCGCTTCTATGTGCGCCAGTGTGCGCGCTGCACTACACAGGGTGTGCAAGAAAATTGGTCGGGTCACGAGAAATCTCATGTTTCGTTCGGTGGGTCAATCGTTGCGGACGGGTCATGGCGTATGTCAACGTTGCCGAATGGAAGACCGATCAAGTGTGCGAATGGTTAAAAGGTGCGACATAAACGATGATTAATAATTCACATCACAGTGCGGGAATACATCGTCGATACGTAGTTAGAATTTTTTTTGGGCGTGACAAACGCGTAGATCTCGTTGATCTTTCGAGTTAAAAATTCATTTCCTGTGTTTGCTCCTCCTCCCGCTTCTCGTCATTATTGTTACGCACGCTATGCACATACATATCTCTTTTATCTCACAAACCGATTGATGCTACATTTCTCTCGTATTTTCGCCGATTCACCTGCTTATTGATAAATCTATAATTTTTTTAGTTGAAGGACACTGAAAGCTTCAAATGGGAGACTATTTTGTTGCCTTGAAACTCATTGACAGTGTTCATTCAGAATCTCTGAGTGTGATTCATCGCTGGTTACACTTTGATATTTTGCACGTAGAGACAGAGTCCATTGTTCAGATGCAAATGTGTTTTATAAAAGAATCAGGATGATTCTATAGGGCCTAATATAATAAAAATGATTTAAGGCTGTATCAAAGTCAATTGCGGACTTAAATTTTGCAAATAATTGTTATGGATTTTCAAAGTTTCCCTTTGAAAATAATGTTTAACAATGACAAACAAATGGAATACATACATACAATTTTGTCAGTCAAATTTGTAATTTTAGTTTAATCTCGTCAACCAATGATATATTTTGTTGCTTGATTAATATTATATACATTAAGTGGTAAATGATTGTTGTAATATTCTTAGTTTATGAACAACAGTAATTTGTATATAAAAAGAATAATTGTTTCAAAGTTAACAAATTTTTTATCCTTATTCAGAAGTAAAATAAAGAAAATTACTCTATGAGTTTGTGAAAAACATTTTAATAAACAAAACAAGCTATTGCTTATCGATATTGAACAAAAATTGTCAATTTGCCTTCCAAAAAACTATGAATAGTATGTCTCATTGGTTATTAGAATAAACTACATTATTTTTCTGTAAATTTGTTGATAAAAATTTGTATCTGTATCAAGTAGTATATTTTGAATTGAAAACTCCACTTATTTATACTAATATCCCTTTGAAAATGTTCCCATAAATAATTAGTAATGCTATTAAGTAGTTGCTTATTTGTTTTTTTCTTCTTATTTTCAGGACTAGATAATTCGGTACTTCCTTACGTTCATAGTTTTACGAACAATGGTGTCAATGGACAGCAATTATTGAATCTAAGACCCGAAGATTTGGAGCAATTGGGTGTTCTCAAGCTCGGTCATCAGGAGATTATTCTCGAGGCCGTTGAATATCTGAGAAATTTTCACTATGAGTTGGACAGAGAAAATCTTCAGCTCCTGGCATTGCATCTTTCGTGCCAGGCTCACAGTCTTCACAATGAGCTCTCTAGGCATACAGACTCGAAACCTGTTACTACACAGACTCTCTCGGATGTGGCCTCTGTGGTTACAGCTGTAAAGCCACTTGTAAGGTGGCTCGATCGGCCACCTTTCAGCGGACAGCTCGAATACAATGACAAGAAATCAGAGTTACTGAAATTGTCATTGGAAATGGCAACCTGTGCTCAGAGGGACAGATTTGCTGAGAAACCCATTGAAGAAATTAGAAGCACTTGCGAACAGTTGGCAAAACTTGCTGATTATATCATTCAGGACATTGCAGATCCAATGATTCTACAGCCTGCTAGTTTAGATCTGGCCACTCTCAAAAAGAGGCCTGGTGATGATTTGGCAAGTATTTTTAAAAATTCTTTTTATGACAAAAGAATTGCTCATGTAATTAATAAAAAATTATTCCATATATTATTTGATCCTTCGTAATGGAATTTAATAGAATTAATTTTTTAACAGATTCATTGATTATTATTGCTGCTACTTAATTTTATTGGATTCTTCTGAAAAGAGGGATCAAATAAAATTAACTATTTTATTAATTGCATTTAAAAAATTTTGTACACAAAATAAAATGAATTATGTAATTGAGTTAATAACTAGTTGATTTATATCTGAAAAATGATTCAAATTTATTTGCGACATGTTATTGAGGCTTGGAAATTCACATAAAATTGTCACATAGAACAAAAGAAAAAAAATTGATGTATATTTTATTAATTTATTGTTAATTTTATTGATCTTATAAAAAATTAATTAAAGGACATTACTATTGTTGCTGGATCAATGGCTTATTGGAATTCTGGATATTGAATTCTCAGCATAATTGTAGATTTAATCTTTCAGGGTTTCTACATCTTACCATCTTTCCACGGAAATCATCAAATAGCCGAGATAAAATTTGGCTCGGCCGCCCACACGTGCGGCAAAATGGAAGAGGGCGACGAAATTGTACAAGTTAATTATCAGACTGTCGTGGGTTGGGAACGGAAAAACGTACTCGAATTGTTCAGCGAGAGTCCGGCCGAAGTTTTGCTCACGCTCAAGCGACGACCTCGGCACACGAAAGTTTATGGCCAAATTTACATAAAGCCCTATAGATTGCCGAGCAATAAGAAGACTCCGTACGCAACGAGGTGGCAACACAATCTTCCATCGCCGAGACCAGAACTGCTGACAATTCCAGACTTTACAATGCCATTACCGAGGTAATTCTTGATTCTTAATTTAGATTTAAACGTATTAACTCATAAGTTTTACTAATTACAAAATGTGTTGAATTTTTTGTTTTTAAACTTTTAATTTGCGAATTCGAAATCTCCAAAGTATCCTAAATACGATTATGCAAGTCTCAGGGTATTTTTATTTTATAAAACAGTAAAAATGCATGGAATCCACTAAAATTATTAAAAGTAACCCATTTTACTGTTATTTTTTTTATGTTGCATGAAACAAAGTTATATTTAAGTAAATGGCAATTCAGAGACTTCTGGTTACAAGAATGTGTTTTTATGTAATTTAAAAAAAAATGTATTCATTGCTTGGGTGTCCAGTTACTCGAATGCACGCATCAGTGCTTCTTACGCATACAGCAACAGTCAACCAATAACAATTTATTCTAACAAACTCTGGGAATTCCTGATCATTTGCCTGGATGAAATCTTGGAAATGTCAGGGAATTAATAAATTTTCCGAGAAGTCAGGGAAAAGGTGGAGATTTTCTTTATTACTTGGAGGAGTACATTTTTTTTCTCATATCAGCAATGTTAGAAATTCATGTTGGATGGTGAAAAAAGGATAACACCTAAAAAATGTCTAAAAAATTCTGCAAAATTTATTCATTTTTCAGCATATATCAATGAAATTTAGATCAAAATATCGGAAAATCTTTAAAACTCTTTCAATTTTCCAGAGAAATATTTTTTTTTAAATATTTTTATATTTTTACACCAAGTTATGCAAAAGACACAACTTTATATCAAAGAAGTCTGGATTTCAGTCAGTGAAAAAAAAAAATTTGTTCTCTCAAAGTTAGAAAACAATAACAAAATATTTTTCACTGCTTTTGTTATATTTCAACATATAATTTACTCCCTAGTTCCTTATTCAAACATTAATTTTTGGACATCCAGATGCTCTTCAGCAAAATAATTTTACTTTAATTTAAAAAAATTCAATGATTTTTTTCCATTTTTTGTTTTAGGCACGTACCAAAAGAGCCTAGTCCCGAGCCAGCAAGTATTATAGACACAGTGAGTATGTTGGATACAATGGCGACAGATAGCAGCGACTCCGATAGCGAGGTAGAGCCGCCGTTGTCGGTTCGGTTGTACGCAACGAAGCCGCGAAACTTGGTGCAACGAAGAGCAACGATAACAGGCGCAAGTCCGACAACTAAGCACGGCATTGATATTGAACAATTCTGGAAAGAATTGAAGCAGGAACACAGCACAACGTTTCATTTGCGCGATAAGGCAGCATCCTGTGCCCACGGTTTGGATAGCGTTCAGTCGAATCTCCGGCCGCAGACATGTCTCGGCATAGAGCAAACCAAGCGAAAGAAGCGTCTCGACGAGCGTTTGGACGAGAGAAAAGTTCAGTTTCACGATAAATTGCCGGAAAATCATAATTCACACACCGACGAGTTCGATAAAATAGTAAACGATACGCTCAATCATTCGTGTCGACGGGAAAGAGAAATCGGGAGCAACGGTACGACAAGCAATAATAATTATAGTGATAATTCAGTGCCTTTGGACAAGTGTGATGAGAGTAACGCCAGTGGCTCCGTACACGACAGAGATACGATGAGAGCTAACGATATTGGCGCTCGTTGTCGAAAAGAACGCGGCAAATTGGACAAGAGCTATAGCACACCGGCTTACGATCTTACGGAAACGACTCTTACCGATATTATTGAAATTCGTGAAACTCGCTCTAAGATTAATAACGTAGCTTCTAATTGCGCAACATGCGCGCCTAGTATTACCGTTAATGAGACTGATTGTCGCGTAAGCAAGGACACTTTAGAGAATAAGGACAAGGAGACGAAGGATAATCGTCGCGATGTTGAGAATCGCGATTTCGAGAACATTGGCAGCGTCGCGCAGCGCGTCAATTATATCGAATCGCATATTCAGCACAAAGATTCGGAGGAGAAGAATTGTGCTCTCAAAAACGCTGAGGAACACGGTAAAAACAATGGCGTTCGAACGAACGGCAACGACGCGACATGTGCCAACGATATTCAAAGCAATAACGACGAAATTTTTGCGACTGATATGACGAATTCGGTTATTGAAAAAAAGCTCGATATTGAAACTTCGACTGTACCGAAAATAGCACTAGATTTTGCGGAATTGGGACGCGAGAGCAGCGAGGAAAAATCAGAATCCACTAGCAGTTACATGGAAGGAACTTACAGCAGTAGCAGCGAAGTTGACGTGCCGCTGAAAAAATTAATGGAAAACGAAGCGCTCATTGCTCACGGTTTTGCCGAAAGACATAACGACGCAATAAGCGATATCAGTAAAAATCGTCGGTTGCCCGACGTGAAAGAAAATGCGTGCAGCGGATTACCGACACCGGATGCGAATGTTAACTCGTCAGCGCAAAATAGCAAATATGAGAGATCCGAAACACTTCCACGAGATTCCACAGCTCAGCCACGGCAATGTGCAGAAATGGCGAAGAGCGAATTGCCGAAGAAATTGGAAACTAAACTCAGACTCACGCCGCCGGAACCACCGCCGCGTAAATACTTTTCTAAACCTTTGCCGCTTAATCTCAGCGCAATTTCAAACTCTTCGGATATTCGGGAACAGCCCAAAATACCAGAGCGCTCGGATAGTCGCGCGGAATTGAAGAAAATTGATCCTCCGGAAGTACTGGAAGTCGCTTTTCCGCCGGTTCATCATAGAGACGGCTTCGAAGGCTATCGTGATTTTGTGGAAAAATCTACGGACTTTATCGACGAGCCAATAACTCCTTTGCACGATCAGAAACCACCGTCTTTCATAGATCATTATGGCTACACAGAAATTTATGAGGGACAGTTGAAAGACGAGAGAACGGGGAATGAAAGGTACGAGCCGTTCCACGAAAAGTTTGGGAATGGTTTTTCCCACTCACCGGGCGATCATGGACCTCCGGAACCTGCTCCGCGCAGTATTGATTCTCCTGATGGTTCTGGATGCTCGAGACAAGCTCAAACTCCCGATTTAAAACCGAAAACTCTGGAGAAGGACAAGCATTATGATAAAGGAGTTGTTAATAGAGCGATGATGGTGGCCAGAAGCATGGGACTTCATGGCGGATCCAATAAATCTTCCAGTAGTAGCTCACCCAGGAGCAATAGGAAAAGAAACTTACTTTTGGCCAGTGAGTAAATTATCGCATAATTTTTTTATCATTACTGCTTCCTCATAGAGAATTCTTTATTTTCGAGAAAAAAATTCTAGATTTTCACATTATGTTACTGAAAATGGTTAAAACAGCGAGAAAAGTGGTTCAGAAAAAATATCCGGATGGGTGTTTGTGTGTGTGTAGAAAGCTTGCAAAATTCAAACCGCTATATCTCTAGAACGGATTTAAAAATCAAACTGAAATTTGATACATCGGTAGAGTAACGAGGTCCCGTTCTTTGTAAAAATTTATGTAAAAATGAAACCATCTTATTAGATTTAATAAGACTTAATTTTCGAAAAAAGTCTGTACTCTAGCTGTCGCAATTGTTGAGGTAATGAGCTAAATAGTAGTCAACAAATAAAGTAATTTAAAAGGACGTTCGGTACTGAAATTCAGATAAATGTATAAAACGGTCCGGTTTTTATAGAATAATGTATTTTCGAAAAGTTGATATTCTCGTTTTGATTCAAATCAATTCCGACGGTTTTCATAATTATATGTAACCGGCAGCCAAACAAGTTACATATTTGTCGTTTTTTAAATTTTTCATCGTATGCGATGCGTTGCGGTGTGGTGTGTTACCAATTACGCGCGTAATTGGTAACGCACCAGGCTGGAATTCCGGGTGTTCCCGGTTCGAACCCGGGTCGTGGCGGAATTTTTTCACAATTTGTTTTAGATAAAAATTTGTCGATTATGGCTGCTTGATGAATCAATTTAATTTATTAAGCAGCTATAGTCGATATTTGTAAAAGATTCGCATTAGTGAAATTTGAATTGTGCTTCGCAAAATTCCATCATCAAAAATATTGACCGAGAATAGTCGCATAGGATGAAAAATTAATATTACCAATACAGGGTCGCTGCCTTATACTATGGTTTGTCGTTTTTTATTTGACTTTCTCCCTATCATAACTTTTAATGCCTTGTCGTAATTTCAACACTTTACCTATAGATTTAGAATGAATTTCACACGTTTTTTTTTTGTACTCGAATTGCAGAAAGACGTAATGTTTCGGTAAAAGATGTTGGTCCGGGAGATTTGGAAGGATGGTTAACATATCGAAGCAGAGGAGCGGGAGGTGCTTGGGCAAGATCTTGGTTTATCCTGAAAAGTTCATCATTGTACAGGTATGTTACAATATATTTTTAATACACGACTACCGATTATTCTACGAATTGGAAATCATTGTAAATTTCATGTTAATCTCGACAGATTCAAAGCCCAAGACAGCACAAAATCAGACTGTCTCATAGCATTGCCAGGATTTACAGCGGCGACCGCGACGGAAGTGAAATCGCGAAAGTACGCGTTCAAGGTCTATCACACGGGAACGGTATTCTACTTTGCAGCTGACACCGAAGATTCTCTGGCACTGTGGTTAGATTCAATAAACAGAGCGACTTTGGGAGCCGATAGCCAGAATCGGACTAGCGGTTTATTCAGCGAAACTGACGAGAGCGACAGCGAAAGCAAGAATAAATCTAAAGGAACGCCGAGTCAGGATTCCAAACACGGCCATGAGTCTATGTTTGGCTCGTTGAAAAAAATCGGGCGAAAGGACAGCACTGGATACAAAGATCATGATATTGGGGGCGCTAGCTTGGACAGGAAATACTTAAGATTCTTGGGAGCACGGAACCAGAACGTCCCCGTTCCCACGGCTCAATTCCGGAGTTACAGACGCGTGTTGCCTACATCCACTCCCAACAGGTCAGCAATTACATTATTTATTTTATTGTAATACCCAGGTTTTGATGTTAATTATCAAATTCTCATATTGTCAGATTTTAGTAAGTTTTATTTCCCAAGCAATTTATTTTTATTGACCGATATCATCAATTATGGATGACAAATGTATTAGGAGTTTTTGCTAAATTTTTCAATTGGAATCACAATTTGTTGCGGAAAAAGAAACTAAAAATTAGAAACAATTTACTGTAGCTTCTCATATATAGAGAAACCGGACGATCAAATTTAAGGGATTCTTCAATAGAACGAAGACTACTTGTATTTAGTTGGTCCAATTAACAATTGCACTATTGTGTAATGTCGTTTACAGGATTTGTCGTTAGTATCTAAATTCTCTGATTTCGCGATTTTGTTTAAAGTTTTCATGATAAATGTATTTGAGTCGAAATCTCAATGACAGATGACAAATATTCTGGGATTTTAACAATTTTCGAAGTCTATTTTTTTACTGGATAAGGAAATATCTAATTATCTTCGTGCAACGTAGCCGGAATTTTATTTTTTACCTGTTATGCGAAACTTTTTTGTCGCATTAAAGAAAAATTATTAATACCCTTCAATATATAAGTTGCTACTTGTTGAGTTTCGCAATTACGATCTGTTTTTACTTAACAAATGTAAGAAAAATTGGAAAAAAGTGTATGAAACAATCTTACATTAATTTATTAATTTTCGTTGATATAAATAAAATTTTATTCCATTTCGTTGTTTCCTTATACGCAAAAGTAGATAAGACTATTCGTTTCAAGAGATTAATCAGTCGTGAATATTTGCAGAGATTTTAATCGCCCGTTTCCAAGTTGATTGAACGTCGCCAGAACTTTTATCTAGCGGCGAGTTTCACACAGCGTGTAAATTTTCATGCAAAATCATTTTCAGATATTAACAAATTCTTTTAATTAATCCAGAAAGCAAGATTCGACGCCAAATTCGCCGGATCTTCGTGTGACAGTAGCGGGAAGTACGTTTTACGGTTTATCAGCGTCGCAGAGCGCAACCGACGTGCCAAGCACAAGCCAAGACATGGGCGATTATCGCCAGACAACGGACAGGTAATTTTGTACAAGAGTTCTTCTCTACCACCGAAAGACTGCACGCAACTCGCTTGTGAGATCACTTGCCGAAAAAAAGCAACAAAAATATTGAATAAAAAAAACCAAATAAGAACACGGGGGATCACAACGTCACAAAACCAAACCAAACAACTATAGAGTCACGCTTAAATACGCTTTCTTATTAACTCTCGGGGCATTAACTCACCGAAGAATGTTTTCCTAAGTAATTTGTAGCAGTTACGAGATAAATGGATATTATATTTCACTGTTACAATTCCTCTTTGCAATAAACTAATCGTTTCGTAAAATGATGGGTCTACTTATTTTTTTCTGTTAACAAATATATATATATACGTGCATGCTGTTTTCCTGGCTACTAGTTATTATAAACCACTGCTCATCTATGTACTTATCTGTACCACTCGATGACTATCGCTTACACTAGGTAAGTCAATCACAAACCTCTCCTGGGAATGCATGAGAATTATTTCCGATGCTATTTATTATTAAAAACAACAACAAAAAAAAGCTCTGGTAGTTAACGCTTGGCGGGCAGAAGGAAATTGTTATAACTTTTCATTTCTCACAATCAGATCGCAAAGTATTCGTGGCAGGCGTTCGGACGATCTTCGAGGTTTCATTACGTTAGAGGAATTCATGCTAGCACATCAAAGCGCAGAACGGCGCGGTACGATGAGCAATAGATCGGCATCGCCGCGGATAACGCCATTGACAAGTGATCACGTTCACATACAGCACAGGAATTTCGACGACAGTGGCTCGTCGTCGTCGCACGTAAGATCTGTAGGCGAACCGGCGCTCAGCAACGGTATGATTTACGGGCATCCTAGAAACGGCGAGGAATCATCGTTGGTGAGCAGCAATGCTTCCTACGAGAATTCCCGTCACGAAGCGATTGCCGAGCATTCGGCAAACGCGTCTTTTCTACAGAAACAGGAGAACGAGCAGAAGATCGAAAGCGAAAAGTCTTTCGGAATGTACAGACGTACGTCCTACAATAACAATAAAAAATCTTTTGTCACGGGTTGCGCTTACAACAGGAAAACACAGGAAGGTGCGGTTTATTATCCAACCGGCAAACAGGGAGATTTGAGTCATTGGCAAAATGTTACCAACGAGATGACCCACGAACAGCATCGCTCGAGTTTGCCGCAGACTAACAGGCCGGAATCTGCCCAGTCTCGATTCCGGAGAAGCGACGTTTCTCGGGGCGAATGTCTCGGCTCGAGGATTCAATCTCGCAATGATCATCAATTTAATAACGCGGTAACGCAGGAGAATTATCAATCTAGAGAATCGAGCGGTGTTGGCGGTGATGCAATGGTTGGTCTGCAATCGGTCCCGAGAAGGTTCATTAGAGATAATGGTAAGTTGATACGGAATATCCGGCTAACGTAAAATTCCTCTTCGATACTCTATCGTTACCGATTGATTGATAAAAATCGTTCGACGCTCGTTCAGGTTACGTAGGATCAAGTGGAGATCTCACATGCTGCGCTTCGTCTTCGGAAACTCTTCAACGAGCTCGGAAAGAGGCTTCTGTCAGTCGCAAGGGAAGTTTCAATCTTACTGATCGAAGACGTGAACATCTTTCGCCCGATAAACATTGGATGGACTCGCTGCGAAGGAACGACAAGAAAAATAGCAGTGCTGAGAAAAGCAGACTAAAAAACGTCGCGCAGTATCAACCTCCGCCGATTCCCAGCTCGCCTTTCGAACAGGACGGCATGAGAGCCGCTTTTGAAATGCATCTTGACAAAGGCGAACAAGTGCATAAAACTAACAGATTGAAGAGCTTATTCGGAAGCAAGAGTCCGCAGAAACCCAATACCCTGGATATTCCTAAGGAATCTCCGAAGACACTGTTAGGTAAGAAAATCGAGGAATTTTTCTTGGGTTTTGATCAACGTTTTTATCCTTTTGGGATATTTTTTACAAGGGAATGTGTGATGAGTGAATGGCATAAAAATTAGGCACATTTTTATTCGCTTTTATCTCGTATTTTGTTGCTTCTGGTATTAAAAAACATCTGAGAAAATAACCAAGACACTTTGCTGATAAAAAAATATCTTTGAATTGCCGGACACATTTTTAAATAAAAATAATAGAAAAATCGGGCTTTTTAATTGTTTTAGGTGTATATGCGATTTGTAAATAAAAAATGATAAAGTAGCTTGGTAAATTCCTAATGAAATACATTAAAGTTTTTTCGTATTGTTCCACTATTCGTTCAATTTAGCAAATATGCTACGTTAAAGGTTTAAAATTTCTATATACATTCGAAATGATATCTTTTCTTTTTTTTTTTATCAAACCTCGACTGCTACATTTGTTTCTTTCTGCCTGATCGCTAATACAAACAGATGTAAAAGACTAACGCCGAGTAAGAATAGTTAAAATTCTCAAAAATGTTCAAAAAAACAAAAAATGCTTGCAGTGGAATTTCTTTTTTCTAGAAATTTTCGTTGCTAATTTGGAATTAAATACGCTTCATTCGGTTACTGCAAGACTTTCATTTCATAGGATAGAGTGATTTTCCGTTTTTACTACTTTCACTTAAAAGAAAATAAACCGCAGTTTCATAATGAACTTACGTTATGCATAGATTTTTTTCAAAATTCTAACTCGAATTTTGTTTTATTTTTAAGAAAATTTGTATGAAATAATGGATAATATTCAGACATATCGTTTTACGAAGGGCATGAATTTGACAAACATTTGGAACCCTTTCGCAACTATACTTCAAAATGCATGCAAAATTAACGTTTTGAAAGCCGAACAATTGATAAGATCAATTTATGATTACCGTTACTATGTTGATTGTATTAAATATGTAAAAAAATGCTAAATTCCCTGCAATTCAGTTCTCCTTGTTAACTTCATTTTCAGCAATGCATTTGATGATATTTAATTTACAATTATTTGTAGGATCGCCTAGATTACATCGAGCATTGTTTCGCGATAAGAGTTCGAGCCAACAGTCGCGTCAACAAACGACTGTTCGTTCAGGGAGTCAGAGTCCCGGCGATAGCGGGATAAGCCAGTCATTGAGTTCCTATAGTGGGAATAGTCAATCTCACACCTTAAGCCAAAGCTTCAGTTCAGTCAGCTCCGTAAGCGACTGGAGCCCGGATACTCCAACGCCCAATGCCTCCAAGGTGCGAAAAAAGACAACATTATGCCTTTCTTTGGCAGCCCTTTTTCCCGCACGTTTTTATTCAACACAGTGTCGATTCTACACATTGGTTTCTGCACTAAGTATATCCTGCAAACGACGTTTTCTACACATTTTTAACATCACACGAGCTTTACAATACATTTCGATTCTACACATTTATTTCTATACAATTCGTTCGAACCCACTTCGTTTAACGCGCAAAGTAATCCACCACATTCTCAAAACAGCACAGCCGTTTCTGCACAAACCTGATTGTACACGCTGTTGTTCCTTCACATTTTCATACTTCACGCGCTCTTTACATGACATTTTGATACTACACAGTTCGATACTACACATTGATTTCGACACAAACATTATTAACCACGCGGCGATTACTGCACAATTTTAATATACACCATGGCTAAACAAGACTCTTAAAGTGATAGAGTTCTGCAAAGTGATCAAAATCATGGACAAAATATAACCCACAAGCAAGAGACAATCGAATAATTTACTATACAATGGTCGCTAATAACCAATGCTGTTGATGCGACCTTAAGCATTTAATAAAAAAAAAAAAAAAAAAAAAAAAAAAAAAAAAAAAAAAAAAAAAAAAAAAAAGACTCTTATTTCCAACAGGAATTTATCCCACACATCCCGTTCTACACGCATACATTAATGCACACGCTCTTTACTGCACATACCGCGTTGCCACGCGATCGTTGCTACGCGTTTTTATTCTTCACAAACTATCCGGCACAATTTTTTCCGACACATTTCGATACTACACATTTGTGTGTTCCTATCTATCATAAGAATAATTACCAGCGGGAGATATTCTCATGACTAGATACCGGTATACAAATGTGCAGTATCGAAATGTGTAAGAAAAAATTCCACTGGATAATTTGTGAAGAATAAAAACGCGTAGCAACGATCGTGTGGCGACGCGATATGTGCAGTAAAGAGCGTGAGTAGCAATGTATGCGTGTGGAACGGGGTGTGTGGGACAAATTCCTGTTGGAAATAAAAGTCTCGTTTAGCCATGGTGTATATTAAAATTGTGCAGTAATCGCCGCGTGGTTAATAATGTTTGTGTCGAAATCAGTGTGTACCCTAGCAATCTTGACAACCGTCGTTTTCAGCTGATTCACCGTAAAAACCACCGTCAAACAACCGGGTGGTTTTTTGCAAAAAATAAACCGGAATTCGGTCGTAACAGCCGCGAAAACAACTGCTCTAATAATGTTTTTCGGTTTTCCATGGTAACCTGAAACAAACGACCGCATGAAATTTTTGAGGGCAGTCGTTTTCACGGTTGTTACGATAACTTTCGGTTTTTTTTTCGCAAACACCACCCGGTCGTTTTTACAGTAAAACGGTAGTTGTTGAGATTGTTAGGGTAGTATCGAACTGGATAGTATGAAAATGTCATGTAAAGACCGTGTGAATTATGAAAATGTGAGGGACCAACAGCGTGTACAATCAGGATTGTGCAGAAACGGGTGTGCTGTTTTGAGAATGTGGTGAATTGCTTTGCGCGGTAAACTGATTGTGTTCGAACGGATTGTATAGGAATAAATGAGTAGAATCAAAATGCGTAGAACCGAAATGTATTGTAAAACTCGTGTGATATAAAATAATGTGTAGAAAACGTCGTTTGCAGGATAGTGCAGAAAACCAATGTGTAGAATCGACACTGTGTTGAATAAAAACGGGCGGGAAAAAGGGCTGTCCTTTCTTTTCTACCACCCCCACTGCCTGTTTTTACTGATTTCTTATATTTTATAGTGTTTGATGGGACACGCAGCTTGCCAGAAAAGATTTCCCAATTCTGGCAGAAATTCTCTGACGCCACCGACTTTGCCTTACATACCGCCACCAACTTCTCCGCCACCTGACGATTATCCTGGATTGGAATATCCCCCCGTTTTTGAACCAGGAACTTATTCCCTCACCGACGCGTCGCTCATACGAAATCGTAGCAAAAACAGTCAGTATAAGGGAAATCGCGAGCCTGAAGATGCTGGATAAATAAGCCATCTTCAAATACTAATTCGAAATGCTGGAGGAACCGTCCAAGTTGTGCCTCTATTTAAAAAAATGTATGTACGTGCGGAAAACGTCTGAATGTCATCGCCTTATCGTCTGACACTGCTCCGATTAAACGTTAAGGAGGTTCGATCGCTTCGCACTAAGCAAATCAGTAATAAATATTGTTTAATGTTTTACGGATCATTCAACGACAATAGACGATAATATATATAGCAGCATTTCTTTGAGACTTATAAACACATTAATGGCGATCCATTTCTGAAATTTTTTACAGATTCCGGAAATTTTCGAAGGAATACATTTTTGATCACTTTCTTCCAAGATAAATCTGCAGTTATTTAACAATTTTCCAACGGTAAACTTTGTTTTGTTTATTAAAAGATGTGCTATAAATTGACCTCGCAGATATTTAATGGTATTCATATTTTAATAATTACAGCTGTTTATGAAAATATTTTTATCATCGAGTAAACGACAGTCTTTAACTTTTAAACGCTTAATCCCTTTCAAGATCTACATGGTTAATTTGTAAAGCGTCTTTCGAGAAGCAGAATGATTTTCCTTAAATTAAAATTGTTAAAGAATCACGAATTATTGATGGAAGAAGTTTAAAAAAAACAACCTCGGAAATTAACGTTAACCAGTTAATGTTTTTTTTCGCTAATTTATCCCCATAATCGTTTTTCTGCGTTAAGGAAAGTTAACTTTTTTTTACTGTTGTTTAATGCATCAAATTTGACAGACACGATTACAAAAAACTACTCACTGAATTGGCAAGTGCGAAGCGTTTTCATCTCCGTAAAACTCGAAGCAACAGAGCGAATCGTTTTCGAAAATATGCGCAAGTTATTCGAAACGCGCTGTAAACGCCTTAAGTCAAGAGTTTAGGACACGCCTTATACATATTGTCGATATTATCGACAAGCGTTAAAGCAATTAGGAACCTTGTTGTTGTTTCTCTATGAAATAATTTGTATCGATAGATCAGGTGTTCCTCCACAATTAACAGCATTTTTACTAGCTGTCGAGAAGCGTACGTTTATAGTTACAACTGAGTATTATAGTTAACGAATATTCGAGAGTATATTTACTCGTTTAAGATTTTTTGATAACACGATATAGCCAATTAAGTTACAAAATTCTGCTTCCTACATTGTCCTAAGTTTCTCATATGTATATGATATAGTCGAGTACATATTTATCCGTCTTTCTTCCGAAGTTTGTTAACAAAATATGGTTATTCAAAATACTTTGAAAATTGTTTCATTTTTGTATATAGTTGTACGCGAAAGAAATCGAAAAAAAGCAATAATACGTGACAATTGCACGCCAGTTTACTAGTAAGATTGATAATGTGATGAACGTGACACGTTCAAAGTGCCTACGATGGACATTTTTTGGAATTATACATATCCCGTAATTTAGGTGTTGAAAGAATTTTTTAACGAAATTTTACAATCGAATTTGAGGGGTGAAACGCTCGTTGGGTCGCGAAACTTTTTTTTCTCGTATGACCCACATAGCGTTTAATTGTTTCGAACGTTAGTTACGAAAGATAGTTCGGAGATTATAATTATCGAATCCCGGATACAATTCTTGTTATTTTAAATCCGCATGTGTCAGTCACACTGTTTTAAGAAAAAACATAACGTGAAAGCTCTACTGTTTATTCGTATTACTTTATCTATATATAAGTATCTGCCTCAAGCACATCTGAAAATGTATATTTTATTTACCATGATGTACAATAGATCGACCGGTATACTAGCAAATAAACACGAACGTTCCTTGAAACGAGTATTACTTATATCAGCTTTTGTGAAGGTCGAAATCACTTCAAACTTTGTTGATAAATCGGAAGAGACGCGACAGTTGAAGAGACTTATTTACATCAAAGTTCTCGAGGATCGCAGTTGCTCCAAACGTATTTAAGCATTAAATTAAGAGTGAAGATTTGAAGCAATAGCTAAGAAAAATTCAAGAGAAAATTAACTATGTGTTCGAGTGGAAGTTGTGATATGGCTGGAATAATTAGTGGTCCCGTTGGAAATCTTGTGGGAATGGGAATCAAAGCTCTGGTAAACGGAGCTCCCATAGGACCCAGAACCAGTGAAGCACTCAAAAAGCCTACGGAACAGGAGAATATAAAGCAATTTTACGATACTGTGGAAACTCATCTGAAAGGAATGCTCCAAGTTTTAGAACCGGCGTTAGAGATCAAGAAAATTCTTATTGGAGAGAGTAAATCTGCTGAACGTGAACGTCCAGGTAGGATGGCGTAAAAATGAGTTTTAAAAATTGTACTTATAGCATTATATGAATATTTTAATAATTGTCCTTTTAGCGAATAGTAAACAGCCTGCAATACAGTACTACAGTCCTCAAAATCTTCGAAAATCTCAGGATAGCACTTGTCAAACACGTCGCTGCTCTCTAAAAAAACCAACTAGCCATTTTTCGACCGAAAAATCGAATTCAAAGACTCTACCTCAACATAGCTCCAAGATTGAGAAATCGGCAGAAAATTCAACGCAGGTTAACTTTTTATTTTGATTTTAAGAGGGGTCTTAACTGATTTTAAGCAAAAAAAAAGTCCGTGCTTTATATTTATCGGTAAAGGAAGGTTGATTTTAAAAACCGTATTTTGTTTCTTTTATATTTGATATTTGAAATATTCTTCGTTAGTTCCGTCACATTTGTATTACATTTTTTTTCACTCATTCGAATACTTTCGATCTTGATTTTTATTTTATGTGCCCTACATTGGCATATAAAGATTCGATAGAAAAATTGCCAGAAGTGCCAAACAATATTTGGAGGGACTAAAAAAAAGTTTAAAAAAAATTGCAAAAAATATCTGGAGGAAGAAATGATTTAAAAAGTTATAAGTTGAATTTACTTATTGAGTTTTGGTTTTTTACATGATCATCGTTACTAACAATCAATTGTATTAGATTTTTGATGATTATTTTTAAAAAACGGAAGAACATGTTTTTTCCCTAAAATCAGTCAACCTGGAAATATCTGGAAATTTGTCTTTTTTTTAAAAGAGTAATTAATAATTATAACCAATTTTTTAAAATTCATCTCGCATTCATTTTTAGTTGAAGTCTTCTTCGAGTAATTGCAAATCCTCGAGCAAATGCAAGAAGGATATTCCTAAAGGATGCTGTCAGAGTGTAACAAGTGAAGCCAGTTACAAATCCTGCTGCACATCTGAGAGCAAAGAAAAATCTTCTAAATCGTCGGTAAAAGTGGCGAAATCGAAGCAGCAACCCAAAACGTGCTGTATGTGCGATGTAAGCTTGAAAGATAATATAATACTTGCTGTACTTCCGTGCCAGCATTTATTCTGCTATACGTGCTTGGCTGTGGGCAGTAACAAACGCTGCCGAAAATGCGATAAGTCTTATGATATGAAAAACGTGAGTCAAATTTTTCATTAACAATTTAATCGTTGATGATTCGTAATCAGACATCCGGTCATTCGTCATCTTTTAAGTATTTTTTATCGTAACATTTTATCAGCATTTTATTTATTTAACGATTTTTATGATTATGCGAATTTTATATAGCGATCTTGAAATATCAATATGTGTCCAAAAGCCAATAGAAAGTGCGGGATAGCTATTCGATAGAAACAATTGTGTTATTTCAATTTTTATTCAATTTACTTCGAATTACGAACTTTTTTTCGTTATTTTAAAATTTATTAATGAAGACGTTCCACAATTTCAAGCAAAAAAGTCTATACTTTTTTTTTTAGATATTCAAAATAGTATTACAAACAATCAATCGCTTGGAGTTTTTTATTCGACGTATTTTATTTAACCAATAATAGAAATAAAACACTATACAATATTTGATAATAGTGATCATGAAGCATAACTGTATGTTTGTATTTAACACAAAATACTTTAAACACAATTTGTTAACGAAATTCATCGCATGAAAACGTGCTTTAAGCAACTTGTCTAAAATTAAAATATAAAATTTATAACGAGCTGGTTATTTTTATGAATAGTATATATATAATTTATTTTATTATTTATAAATTACAGAATAAATTTTCAAAAAGTACGTAATTAAAAGTAGTCAATGATGCGCATTTCTGAAAACCATCGTATTATTTTTAATGTAATTCAACAGTGCAGAACCTCTCTGTAATTACACACGTAGCTTTTTACTCCATTTTTATAGCAAATTAGATTAATCAAAATAAATATGTATCATTGAATTTCTCACCAAAATGCATAAAACAAAAAAAAGTTATAATAAAAAATAATTTATGTATAATTTTCGGAGTAATGCAGACGCGTGCACTTACAGAGATGCTACTGTAGTATCTATTTGTATCTGTTCACAGGCAAGACTTGTTCTATTTCTATTATAGCATTAATTAATTTATTGATAAACATCGTAATATATTATACAGCTAAGATATTGCATGAATAAAAATGGCCTTTCGTACATGAGTTACCAGTTATCATCATTATATTTTTAACACCACAGTACAACTTGCCAATGAATGGAACTATACGTTATCAAAAATTAATCATATAATAAATAAAATCATATTTTTATTGTCCAGCTTTGATTTTGATATTTTTTGCTTAGAGTATTAAAAAACATGTCTGAGAAAGTAGAAAAAATTGTCAAAAATAATTTCTTTTAAATTGTCAGACAAGTTTTTGAATAAAAATAGTAGAAAAACTGAGTTTGTACATTTTTTTTTAAATGAAAATGTAGGGGACATTAAATCCCGATTCGACCTGAGTCTGACCCTCGACCTTCCCGATTTGGCTCGTAATTGTTTGTAGAATTGGTTAGAACCTCAAATGCATCAGATTTTTATTTTTTATTTTTTCTATGTAAATTTTATTTTAATATTTTTTTAAAGTGACATATCGAATGCCATAATTTTAAAATCTGAAGAAATTCTGAAACATTCTTTGTTGAATATCAAAATTATCTAGCTTATAGCCAAAGTGGGCAAGATTTTTCTTCTTACAGTTTTCAAGCTTTTTTGATTTAAAAAAATTATTAAAAAATAGAAAAAAATTAATATACTACAGGCAACTGGTCAAACGTTTATTTATGTAACTTCGGATTTTTAAACAATTTTTTCAGATTCTTAGGAATTTTTAAAATTTTTCTTAACTAAAACTATTCCAGTACCATACAAGCCACATTCTTGCACCAGCATATGCTATAATAAAAAATTTGAAAAATACAGTTTCATATACAAAAATGTTTGACAATTCGTCCATAGTAGCTTGTTTTTTTTTCTATTTTTTAATAATTTTTTTAATCAAAAGAGCTTAAAAATTATATGAATAAAAATCTTCCCTACTTTGGAGCTAAGCTAGAAAATTTTGATATTCAACAGAGTATTATTCAGGATTTTTTTAGATTTTTATATTATGTCATGCTGGTGCTAGAATGTGGCTTGTCTGGTGTTGGAATAGTTTTAGTTCAGAAAAATTTGAAAAATTCCTAAAAATCTGAAAAAGTTCCAAAAGATCAAAGTTTACATAAATAAATGTTTGACCAATCGCCTGTAGTAGATTATTATTTTTTTCTATTTTTTAATAATTATTTTAAATAAAAAAAGCTTAAAAACTATAAGAAGAAAAATCTTGCCCACTTTGGCTATAAGCTAGATAATTTTAATATTCAACAAAGAATTTTTCAGAATTTTTTCAGATTTTAAAATTATGGCATTCGATATGTCACTTTAAAAAAATATTAAAATAAAATTTACATAGAAAAAATAAAAAATAAAAATCTGATGCATTTGAGGTTCTAATCAATCCTACAAAAAATTACGAGCCAAATCGGGAAGGTCTAGGGTCAGACTCAGGTCGAATCGGGATCTAATGTCCCATATACAAATAAAATATTTAAAAAATTTATATAAATAAATAATTGATGCATAATTATTTTATTTACAATTAACTTATCTATTCACAGGCAAGACCTGTTCTGTTTCTATTATAGCATTTATTAATTTATTGATAAACGTCGTGATATATTATATAGCTAATACATTAATAGCTATTATAATCTTACATGAATTAAAAATGGCCTTTAACACCATAATGCAACTTACACATAATCGCAGCTGTACGATATCCATCACGTACGTCGCGCTCCGATTCGAACGAAACCCGCATGTGTGTAAGTGTATACATACAGTGGAGCGTCGATTATCCGAAACGTCAATCATCCGAAAACCGAAACTTTGTCGTTGCATACTGCCGTGAAACGGAAAAAAATCCTCGATTTTTCCCAAGAAAATAGCATATTATATAAAGTTCGGCGGTTTTATCAGAATATATAATATATATAATGCTATATTTAAAATATTAATATATTATATATATATATATAATATTATACATATACCTTCTAATATTTTAAGCGTTTCAGTTCCTCCGTTCCCCTTCACAAAATATCGATGTTCGGTCATCCGAATTTTCGATTTTCCGAACGATAGTCGGTCCCAATTAGTTCGGATAATCGACGCTCTACTGTATAAGTAAGAGCAGTCGGGCGAATGACTGGAAAATCTACGACCCCGCGCGGCACAGTCTACAACCCTCAACTACAATTCCTTTTTCGAACATTCGGGCGATCGAACGACGAAAAAAGCGTGAAAAAAACGCTCGAGATTTTTAATTCTTTTGATCGTAAATAAATAGTACGCGAGTTGTTATCGTCGAAACGACGCACTAGGCGTAAAACACCTGTTCGAATCTCTCGATTCCTGGGAGGTGAATGCCTCATTAATTATGCTCATTCGAGTACGTTAGACGATCGCACTACAATACAAAGAGTATCGTGCAGTTACAAGTTTTCTTGTCGTACTTACTCTACGAACGTATAACATTGCCAATTGTTGTTAATATGATAGGAAAGAATGAAAAAGTCGAGAATGACAACACAAATGCCACACCTGTCAACATAATCAGCGAGAAAAGAAAATTACTGCAGGATACGTCTGCAAAGGTAAGATTTTTCACAGCTGGGATTTTAGGATAGAGTTTTGCTATTGTTAACTTCGAAGCATTTCACATTCGAAACATTGTTCATTGTTATGATAAAATTGTCATTCACGAAATTATTCTATTGTCGTCAATTATTGTGATATTGTCTAATGCTACATAGTAATTGTTGAGGTGTCATAAATTCTTCATAATAAGGTTATACCTGTTGAGATAAGCAGATGAATAAATTTGTAGATAATTTTATGCATCGTATGTTTAATTTTTGTTATATGTTTGGATACTGCAGATCAAACGGTATAAAAATTCATAAATTTTTTAATTATTTAATTGAAATTTTCATCTTCCAAAGGACACAGGGAAATAATAATAAAAATGTATTGTGATATATCATCTGTTCATATAATGCAAAGTAGAATTTAATGTAGAATCATAAATTGTTTATAACAGTTTTAGTTGCAATAAGTAAATATATAAATATTTATATGATTTTATATGCTTAGTCTTTAACTGGTTTTTTTATATTCTAAGAAGTTTATAAACTTTGCTTTATAAGCTTTGATCTTGAGCTATGAACGACCGTTTCAGAGTCCGATCAGACGTAGAGCCTACAAACGAAGACTAGATCTAACATTTGCATAAATCAATGTTAACAAGTTTCGACTTAAATTTAATAATCATAGAAATTCATAAATTGCATGGTTATTTAAAATTTTGATATTAAAAAATATGGAGTCTAACGTTTGCATAAATCAATGTTAACAAGTTTTGACTTTAATTTAATAATCATAGAAATTCATAAATTGCCTGGTTATTTAAAACTTTGATATTAAAAAATATGGAGTCTAACATTTGCATAAATCAATGTTAACAAGTTTTGACTTTAATTTAATAATCATAGAAATTCATAAATTGCGTGGTTGTTTAAAATTTTGATATTAAAAAATATGGAGTCTAACATTTGTATAAATCAATGTTAACAATTTTCGACTTTAATTTAATAATCATAGAAATTTATAAATTGCCTGGTTATTTAAAATTTTGATATTAAAAAATATGGAGTCTAACGTTTGCATAAATCAATGTTAACAAGTTTTGACTTTAATTTAATAATCATAGAAATTCATAAATTGCCTGGTTATTTAAAACTTTGATATTAAAAAATATGGAGTCTAACATTTGCATAAATCAATGTTAACAAGTTTCGACTTTAATTTAATAATCATAGAAATTCATAAATTGCCTGGTTATTTAAAATTTTGATATTAAAAAATATGGAGTCTAACGTTTGCATAAATCAATGTTAACAAGTTTTGACTTTAATTTAATAATCATAGAAATTCATAAATTGCCTGGTTATTTAAAATTTTGACATTAAAAAATATGGAGTTTAACATTTGCATAAATCAATGTTAACAAGTTTCGACTTTAATTTAATAATCATAGAAATTCATAAATTGCATGGTTATTTAAAATTTTGATATTAAAAAATATGGAGTCTAACATTTGCATAAATCAATGTTAACAAGTTTTGACTTTAATTTAATAATCACAGAAATTCATAAATTGTGTGGTTATTTAAAATTCTGATATTAAAAAATATGGAGTCTAACATTTGCATAAATCAATGTTAACAAGTTTCGACTTTAATTTAACAATCATAGAAATTCATAAATTGCCTGGTTATTTAAAATTTTGATATTAAAAAATATGGAGTCTAACATTTGCATAAATCAATGTTAACAAGTTTCGACTTTAATTTAATAATCATAGAAATTCATAAATTGCGTGGTTATTTAGAATTTTGATATTTAAAAATATGGAGTCTAACATTTGCATAAATCAATGTTAACAAGTTTCGACTTTAATTTAATAATCATAGAAATTCATAAATTGCCTGGTTATTTAAAATTTTGATATTAAAAAATATGGAGTAAAATAAAAAGTGATATAGAGTGAATTTAAAAGTGATAGTAATATGATGCTGCAAATGAGCATCCAATAATAACTGGATATTCATTTGCATGTAAAATATCTATATTTTATTACTAGTGATCGTGTTTAATTCATCTTGTGGCGCTTATGTTTTTCATTGTAGATGCTAATGCTTGAAAATAACTTCTATCTGAAAGTACTATAAATCAATAAATTGGCACAGCAATGTTGTAGACTGGAACGCTGTAAAAAAAAATATAACATTTTCCACTAGATGCAGTTTTTAGATGAAACAAATAAATGAATTTTAGCTTTTGAGATCTCATTTTACTTTAAATACATTTGGGACGCAGTGAAATTCAAATCATCCATAAGTTATTCAGTTTTTATTGATTAAATTAAATGTTTGTTTACTCATTATTATTTTTTATTATGAGTTATATAGTTTGATATCTGTTTATTCCAGTTGCTATAAAAATCTTCTATTTTACATGAACATATTCTGTTAAACTAATCATATTTTTATATTTTATATTATTATTTTTATCATTTGTTTGAGCAAAGAGCTCCTTACACCTGCACCTTTTACATTTACCCACGGGCAGTATGTTGCCTTTTGTAAAAATGTACAGTGCAAATTATGGTCTTTTTGTTTAAATAATAAATATCAATATCATTTTTACTCATAATTTTATCAATTATGTATAATTTAATATATATAGCCACGATTTATAGCCACAACTGAAATATTCTATATTTTTTCTCCCCATATTCTGCTGCATATATGCCTGCATAAAATGATTACAAACAATAAAACAATCTTTGAAAAATATTTCCACATTTCTCTTTTTAGCTGATACAGAATATAACAAAAAAAACTTAATAATACTTTTATTAAATAAATAAATATTTTAATGACTCTCTTTTTACAGGTGCAAGAAGAGGTGAGACTCTGCTTCGAACAATTGGCCAAAGTACTACAAGCCAGAGAGAAACAACTCTTGCGTCAAGTTCAAGCAGTGCATAATCAACAATTGACGATTGTTCAGTCAAATTCTGAACTTGTGCCCTCAGTACCTTTGATAAAAGTGAATTTGAGCCACCAACAGGATCTCCAAGATTCTATACTTAAGTTTGGAGAATTGGTACTGTCTGACAGAAACAGTATTATCGTAAGCGATGCGGAGCCGTATAAAATCGAAGAGTATGTTGAGGCGGACAAGGACCACATCAGCTTTGACAAATCCATCAAAATCGACAGAGAAGAAGAAAATATCGTTGTCGCCGAAAGATTAGAGAGTTTTCCTAACAGTCCTTGCGAATTGAGTTTCAACACGAGTTCCGAGGCGGATATTACATCGGAAAATGAAATAACTGTATTAATGAACCACAATTACTCCTCTTCGTCCGATGGGCTTAGAGAAAATCATAATTCACCAGAATTACTTATTCCGGAAACAAAAGATGAAAATAACCGTACGAAAGAATCCAAATTTCACTCCAAAGAGGATTCTTTTAAAAGTTCGGATAATGCTTTGAATCATTCGAAAGAAACTGAATTTGAGATCTCTGAACAAGCTATTAGAATCAACGAAGACTGCACTGTACCTGAAAGAAAAGATGATCTAATTGTAGAGAAATTAGATTGTTTTACCAAAGAAAACGATCGGAATTTATTAACGAACGAAAACAAGGATATGTACCAATCAACGGATTCTGGATCTCCTACTGAAACTTTGGAGAAAAACGGCGATTCTTTGATAAACAAAAAAGCTCAGGATTGCGATCAGCATCCAAAACAGATTCAGCAATGGCTTCAGCAAATATTGGTGGAAACTGAGACTGAGCCGACGATACACGAGGTTGAGCAGTTTGCTGAGATATCTCGCTTCAAAGAATTCCAATTTCCGCTGGAAACGTAAGGTTTTACATCATTATTCACGCTCGACGATGTATCAAAACGTTATTATGGAATTGTCCGCATTTTGCATTAGATGTTATTGTATATCGCTTGAATTGGTGAGCTCAGCCACGTCCTGATTGGGACCAAAGTTTCCATGGGAGTGGAAAACAAACCAAAAAGTCTGATTTTTCAGCACTACTTCTCATAAGAATTCTGTAAATTACTTTTTTCCTTGACAAAAAAACCCGTGAACCTTACCCATGACCCGCTTTTTAAATTTGCGCAGTACTTAATATTTATATACCTCGTCGTATGTTTTTCCATTTTTAAATATGTACACACATGTATAATGGACATTGTTGTCTGATTAAATTTGGCATTATAGATATTATTGTCATCTTTCATTTAAACTTCGTACCTAGTCATCACGTTTACCATTCATGTTTTTCAACAAATTGTAATGCAAGAACAATTGTTTATGCAGAAATGTAAATTTAATGTTGAATTACGTGTGAAAATATGACACAAAGACCACAAAAAAACCATTTTTTAGGTTTTCCAAGTTTTTTCGTAGAATTTTTTACTTACCCACAGAAAATTTGTCAGTTTCGTAATCACATAGGCTTTAAAAATCTAAAAATCGTAATTTTCAATTGGGTATAACATTTCTTTAGGATAACCGATTTTCAATTTTCATTTGTCGTTCGAAAGAGAAAAAACGATATCAAGACTTCTAGTAGCGACTCGACGCCAAGGTAAAAAAGGATGCAAAGTAGAACCTTGCACATTGCTTCCTCATTATTTTTCGCTTTTTACAAAGCTTCCTCTCTGAGGAAGCAGAAAAGTAATTTATACAATTTTGGCTTCCTCATAGAGGAAGCTTAGTAAAAAGCAAAAAATAATGAGGAAGCAATGTGCAAGGTTCTACTTTGCATCCTTTTTTAAATTAGATAAATAAACATGTTGTGAATTCGCTTTTTCTATTTCGTTATTATTAGAGCGTTTTCGAAAGTAAATGTGATAACGTATATTATTAAAAATAATTCAACATTTCATAAAATCACAAATTTCATACCGTTTGTCACTAAATTATACATATATAATGGCTGAATATTGTTTCATTTATATACAAAATTTGAGCTCGCTATTTTAAGTTTTGCAAAAGTTACAATAGAGCGATAATGTAAATTTTTTGAAATATTCAAAATTCCTTAAAATCTGAACCACTTTACCGATTCGAGCCAAATTCAATACCAAACAGCATTGAGTGCACCTGCTCTTATAACCAACTATTTAGCAGAACAGACTAAATTTTACGAAAGTTAGAGCGACCACGTCCTTTTTTCAAAAAATTCAAAACGGCATAAAATCGAAATTTTCGCACAGATTTTGTCGAAAATTGCTACAGTTGAAGAGGGTCTGCTGCTACACTAGTGTGCCAAATTTGAGCGCGATATACAAAACCGTTCTTGAGAAATCGGCGTTCGAATTTTCGGAGTTGTATACATACACACACACACATACACATACATACATACGAACATTTTTTCTAGATCACTTTTCTGGACGTTTTGGACAATTCTAAGTGTCCTGACATAAAAATCTCGAAAATTTTTTTTTCATGAAAACAAAGCTTCCTCTATGAGGAAGCAAAAGAAAATTAATGTTGCCTTCACACGACGATTTTCTGTCCGACTTGACAGGGCGATACTGCTACTCTATTATTCCCGAAGGCGCCCAACTAACCGGTCGTTTTCAAATTGTAACTCGAATTATTTTTTACCACAAGTCGTGAACGTAAAATGTATCAGGTTCAATATTTTTTATTTATTTTTTCCCTTTTAAATGATCTTAATTTTTATCTCCTTGTCATGGGTTTGAAAAATGACCGTTAATAAATAAAAAAAGGTATGTATGGAAATATTCTTAATTTTCGCCACTTCAACTTAAAAAATCAATAGAATTTATAAACGAATATTTTTTGTTGTTGAATTCTCGAAAATTGATAAAATGCTCTTATAATTATGGTCAACAAAAGGAAAGAATCTAGTAGTAGCGGTTGAGGTGGAAATAATGTAGACAAGATCTCGTGTTCATAGTATTCTTCATTGTATAGGTATTCGGCATCTTACCATAAGAAAGACGCATCATACATAGTTGGATTGGTACATAATTATTCCTAATGCCGATAAACGAGAGCGCAATCAATAATATGGGATAAATTAATAAAAAAACAATGCTCTCTTCCTTCGGCTTTGGAATCGATATTCGATGTCAATTCGAGACAAGACCACCGGTAGTTGCACCGGTAAAGAGAAAATCCTAATTGGACATGTTTATCCTTAAAATTACGAAGTTAAAAAACAAACGTTTATATCGTATGCACCCATAAGAATGGATACTGGTGAAAAATTTTCTTCATTCGCTACGAGATTCTCTACAATCATCTACGCGTAGTAATCGTAATTTTCTTTTAGTAGCGTGGGAAGAGAAAAATATGTTTCGCACAGTTTGTACTGATAATACACAGATTTTCGTCACATGGTTTGACTTTCATACTATTTTTGTAATACGGCGTAATAATATACAGCGTTTAGTATTATACGAAAAAAAAAGTTCAATTCACTTGAAATACTTTTTTTTTTGCCGCCAAACTATTGGCGGCTGTCTATCTAAGGGGTATTACGAACTAACTTGAACATTCTACTGGGACTCAGGATGCTCAGAGGTGATTTACGGTTTTGTTTTAAATTAGGAATTCTCAAGCACAATTCCATTATAGCCACGTTTGGAAAAGCAACAGCGTGTGTGTTTTATAGTTGCCGAGCAGATTGTGGCAGAGAACGCTTATTAATTATTTTTATAATGCGCGTAATTTATAGGAAGTACTGCAAAGTTAGTCGACAAACCAAAAAGGTTCGACACGACAAACTTGTCAAATCCGTTAAGCGTTCATGAATAATATACTGATTATTGCAGCGTGTTTCATTGGTGCATAGCTATCTAGATTTCTCTTTGAACAAGTAAAACCCATTAGGACTTATCTCGCAAAAAAAAAAAAAGAAAAAGATACAAATGATAATTCTACGCGTGCTTGAAATTTGATTGTCGAAACTTAAACTTAGAGCGAAATGCCTTTTCTAAATCAGTTTTGACCGCATTTATAAAATTCTTAACAATATTCTATATATACACACGCTACGAGACTTTGCTATGATAATAATCCTATTTTTTCTTATTTTTTGATTGATTTGGGCTTAAGGTTTGAACGAGCTTAAAGAGAAATGCTGTTGGTTTCTTGTAAATTGACATCCTACGACTATAGCGAGAGCGCGGGTCATAATAATGGTAAAAGGTTGTGAGTTCGACTCACTAAGTTTCTGAATACATCGTACTGCCGATTTTTAATCAATCATTTGCGCGATACTTGATAGAACACCCAATCCTCGAAGAAAGACGGCACGAACGCGCGATCCTTTGTGAATACTACCGGCGCCGATAGCTGAGACAATACGTCCTCAAACATGCTTAAAGATTCTGGACAGGAAGCGCCGTTGCCCTGGAAAATTTGTAAATCGTAGTAAAATAGCGATGCTGCGACAATTTATTCTTAAGGATGTTCGAGTGATTCACACTAGTCAAATCAGTGCTAAACTTTTGTAATTGTTTCATTAAAGTTTAATGCATTCAATAAACATAGTAGAGAGTAGTTTGAATTGAAGCATGTATACTTAACCCAGAGAAAGATGAATAGTGCCGGATTTGCATACAGATTAACTAATTAACGTTACTTTCCAATGGAATACATTTTCGTTCAGTTTTTTTTCAGCAATAATCTATAATTTTTTGCCAATTTTGATAAGTGATTGCTCATTCTCTTTCTTGAAAGATGCTCTACAAATTGACCGGCTAGATATTTCATATTATTGATCGTTTGATAATTATAACCTATTGTTTAACAAAAATCAAAATACTTTCGTAAACAAATAGCTATAATTATTAAACGATCAATAATATAAAATATCCAGCCGGTCAATTTGTAGAGCATGTTTTAAAAAATAGAATGAGCCATCACTCATCAAAATTGGCAAAAAATTATAGATTATTCTTGGAAAAAACTGAACGAAAATGTATCCCATCGGAAAGTAATGTTAATCAGTTAATCTTTATGCAAATCCGTCCGTATTCATTTCTCTTTCGGTTAAGTGTACATGCTTCAATACAAGTCAACGCTCTAATAATTTATTGCATTAAATTTATTATTAAACGATCAATAATATCAAATATCCAGCCGGTCAATTTGTAGAGCATCTTTTAAAAAATAGAATGAGTCATCACTCATCAAAATTGGCCAAAAATTATAGATTATTCTTGGAAAAAACTGAACGAAAATGTATCCCATCGGAAAGTAACGTTAATCAGTTAATTTTTATGCAAATCTGTCAGTATTCATTTCTCTGTTGGTTAAGTGTACAAGTTTCAATACAAATCAACGCTCTACTAATTTATTGCATTAAATTTATTATTAAACGATCAATAATATCAAATATCCAGCCGGTCAATCTGTAGAGCATCTTTTAAAAAATAGAATGAGCCATCACTCATCAAAATTGGAAAAAAGTTATAGATTATTCTTGGAAAAAACTGAACGAAAATGTATGCCATCGGAAAGTAACGTTAATCAGTTAATCTTTATGCAAATCCGTCAGTATTCATTTCTCTCTCGGTTAAGTGTACATGCTTCAACACAAATCAACGCTCTACTAATTTATTGCATTAAATTTATTATTAAACGATCAATAATATCAAATATCCAGCCGGTCAATTTGTAGAGCATCTTTTAAAAAATAGAATGAGCCATCACTCATCAAAATTGGCAAAAAATTATAGATTATTCTTGGACAAAACTGAACGAAAATGTATCCCATCGGAAAGTAACGTTAATCAGTTAATCTTTATGCAAATCCGTCAGTATTCATTTCTCTTTCGGTTAAGTGTACATGCTTCAATACAAATCAACGCTCTACTAATTTATTGCATTAAATTTATTATTAAACGATCAATAATGTCAAATATCCAGCCGGTCAATTTGTAGAGCATCTTTTAAAAAATAGAATGAGCCATCACTCATCAAAATTGGCAAAAAATTATAGATTATTCTTGGTAAAAACGGAACGAAAATGTATCCCATCGGAAAGTAACGTTAATCAGTTAATCTTTATGCAAATCCGTCAGTATTCATTTCTCTTTCGGTTAAGTGTAGATGCTACAATACAAATCAACGCTCTACTAATTTATTGCATTAAATTTATTATTAAACGATCAATAATATCAAATATCCAGCCGGTCAATTTGTAGAGCATCTTTTAAAAAATAGAATGAGTCATCACTCATCAAAATTGGCAAAAAACTATAGATTATTCTTGGTAAAAACGGAACGAAAATGTATCCCATCGGATAGTAACGTTAATCAGTTAATCTTTATGCAAATCCGTCAGTATTCATTTCTCTTTCGGTTAAGTGTACCTGCTTCAATACAAATCAACGCTCTACTAATTTATTGTTCTATTTAATTTATTAAACTTTAACGAAACAATTCCAAAAATTTAGCACTGATTTGACTACTGTGAAACAGTCGAACATCCTTAAAGAGGTTCTAAAGTGCCAAATTTTTGTGATCAATCAAACGTCTTTCAGATTATCGAATTTTGTGCATCAAATAACAATCGTAGAGAACGATTTGTCACCTTGAATTAATTATTGTAAAATGATTAGCACAGTCTTTGTAACTTTAGTACGAAGGAAATCTTAATTCTGAAATATTCATTGTACTATTCTTACGTGCGTCATATATTTTCCATTTGGCTTGAGAACCTTGACCGAAGAATTCAGAATCAATCTTATAAAGTCCCAGGCATCACCGTGCGGTGTTGTGCTTATCGGTATGTCGGTCAAGTCGCCAAATACGTAATCGAATTGACGGCCCTCGTCGATCATATGAGCGAGAGCTTTCACGCAATCTCCGACTATAATCTAAAAAAAATTAAACATTTCGTTATCCCAAAATAATCATAGCAAAACGCCTCGATTCAATAATTCGAACGAATTTTTTTTACCTCGTAATTCTCTCCCTTCCTTTTATCCAAACAGTCTCCGCATATGCTTCTCATGTGCTGACTGCAAGCTTTCATTACAACGTCATCGATCTGTAAAAAAAAGTGAATGATTCCAGCATTTTTATTATTTTTTATCCGGAAGATGGATATAATTGAATACGCACTTCCAGCATCGTGACGTGCTTTGGTTTTTCCTTAAGCAACTCCCAAAGAAGACCGCCATCGCCTCCTCCAAGAATTACTATTTCTTTTCCTGTATAATTCTCTTTGCCTCGTTGCATAAGAGTCTCCGTGTAAATGAGATCAGCCTCGGACATATCTGCATAATTGTTGGATTAATATTCGCCGACGATTTAAGTCTCTCTTTTAAATTCAAAAAAAGAATTACTGAAATCAATGACACACCCTTTGTCAATAACATGTATCTTTGGTAAAAAGATATAGTTTATTGAAATTAAATTGAATTTATTCACACGAAAAATTAAATTTTGTTTCGTCAACATATTTTTAGATATCATTTATTGACGGTATTTGATCAAATATATCATTGAATTCAATATTTTTTAATATTCTGGTTTTTTACATTGCATTTTGGTACTCACTCTGCAATTCATCTAGCACCAGCAGATTTCCGAGTGATTTGGAGTGTACGATTTGTACTTTTTGGTACGGTGATTTCGCCTCGAAGACCAGCTTGTCGATATCGTATTCGAGGAGTCTCTCATCTTGAAAAGTAACGTGAGAACTAAGTGATTTCTGTGTTAAGTAATGGTACATGAAAGCCTTTAGAAAATTCATAAAATTTCGCTGCTGAGAACAAGAATCATAGGAAACATGCAACGAAGATGCATTAAAGAGGGATTAACGTGAAGAATTTTCTACGGTAGAATCATAATCATTAAGAGAACATTGCAACGCATGCCTTGGCCAAGCATGCTAATAAAAATTATTACAACCCGATATTATCCAATTATTTGGCAACTGCAATATCGCAATAAAAAAAACAAGATTAACGATTAGATATCAGTAAATACGTAAAAAATAATCAGATTTTTCGCTGTTCCAAAGCACGAAGAATGCGCCTGCGAATAGGCCAGGCTTGAAATATAAAATGCGTTATAATAAGACGCGATGACAATCTCGAAGAGCAAAAAATATAAAATAATCGACAAGGCCACGATCACGCAGTAAAAGGCGCAAAGCATTTACAGCAAAATGATATATCGTTGATATTATTATACGATGTACTTGCTATAGATCTTACAATTTGCAGGCAGCCCTTTCAAACTATAGCTCTTCGCAGCGTTTTATTTTATTTTTTTAACATTTCTTTTTTTGTACTTCGTTTCGACCGTAAACACAATTATAAATAAACTCACCGGCGGTCGGAAAGAATCGCTCAAACGGGCCACCGCGTTTTATCGGAGTAAGCGTGTGTGATCTTGTGGCGGTCGCTGCTGCCTGCAATGCCGTCTCCAAGTCTCTGGCCGACTACCATAGCCGCCAAGCGAACCAACGAATAAACAGAACAAACGTCCTATCTAGTTCAATAAACTTCTACTCACTGGATTATATTGAGAGTCTCTCATTCGGAGAAACATGAATTACTAAAAATCTTCTCACACTCGAGAAAATGATAAATAACAAGCAAAAAAAAGCTTTTCTGATTTGTTCGATCGAAGCTTCACTCATTTCAGGCAATAGAAAAACGTATTATTTTATTCATCGATAAAAATTGTTTATAAAAAAAAAAACTTTCAGGCCCGAATTTAATCATTTTTAAAAGGAGTTGTAGTTTTGATAAATAGAAATACTTAAATAATTATACACTGTCTCCAATTTGTTATATTTTCAATACAATTTTTTAAACTGAATTACATACATTTTCTTTCTGTACTTTACCGAAACTTTTTATACCGTAAAAAAACGCTTTATTCCTGAATTTTTTTGACCGATGAAATCAACGCTGTTTTCATGAAATGAAATGTGTGAAGACTCGTAAATTTGATGTAGAAATCGAAGAATTTTTGAATATCATTTTAGAGAATCTATTCAATGTTTTGAGTATCATGTCTAAGTGCTTTGAGAAATCATTGTTCTCATCGATAAAATCGGTGCAGGGGTCGAATATTATAAGACAAGATGAGAAGTTCGTAATGAAATACAAGAGTGCTTGGGGATGTGTCTCATTCAGCATTCCTGGCAAGCGACCTATCCTAGAATTCTAAATTTAACAATCAATAAATGATAATATATATATATATAGAATTATATATATAAATGGAAAAATATGTTCCATAACAAACTATGGGTTTGTGTAATAATCGAGGATTAAAAAAAAAGGAAATAAAAAAAGAAAAAAAAAAGAAACGATTGCGGGAAAACAGTGTCTCTACCTGATAGTGTCAAATAGAGATCATATACGGTTCCTCGTCTTACAGGTGGCAAGCGTTTGCTGCGTTGGCTGTTCAAAGCCATGGCAATGTCTGCTTCCAAGTATCGCCACTGCTACAATATCCTGTCAGTTAAGCAATGTTGCCTCTCCTCTTATCTCAAATTTATTCCTAATTTATTATCTCCAAAAATTTCAAAAATACTCTTTTCCCACATTTATTCTCTATCATACTCTATTATATATTATCAACTTCAGTCAGCAAATCTAAAACAGCTATAGGAATCAACTAAGCAGAGATTCTGCAACCTTTCCTTGCAAACCACAGCCAACTGTTGTTTTTTTTCTTGGTTTTTGTTTTAAAGGATGTACAATCGATGCAGTCCTGCCAAACGGGAGATTCAGAGGAAATTTCGAACACATCCGAATGGGATAAAAATCTGAAAAAAATCAAGCATGTAAAAGTGGCTGAAAACATTGATTTTGCATAATAATAATTCGAAAATAGTATTAACAAATTGATGAAGTAAAATTGTTTAACAAATCACTTGTCAACCTAACGTTTTCTTTTCAATAAAAATGATTTGTTATTTTTTGCGAGTATATAAGATTTTTTTCGTAATTTTGAATTTTCATTTTATTTTTGAAAATGCGTGAAATATAACGAATTTTAGATATGTGTTTGTCATCAAACCATTCGTTACTCCCAAGAAGTGTTCGGACGATTGATCGAGTAGATTCGCAAATAGAGCTCAAACATTTAAAAAGATAAACGCAATTTTCAATAATTGCTTTTTAATACACAAAATTCTGTAATAATTCATACGTATTCGGAAAAATGAACAAATCATTTTTGATAGAAAAAAAAAAATGTTAGAATGACGGGTGACAGGATATGTTAAACAATACTGTTTTTCTAGGATTTGTTAACACCATTTTGGAATTATTATTATGTAAAACCAATATTATCAGCACCTTCGACATGCTTGATTTTTTTCAAATTTTTATCTCATCAAGAGGTGTTTGAAATTTTCTCTGAAACTCACGTTTGGCGGGATTGTACCGCTTGTACTACCTTAAATATTATTAGTTCTATGGATAATCACAAATTCAATGTGTATAACGAAATTTCGTTTAGCTGTTCTCCACACCACTGGATGGTCAGTCAAAATATCTTGAGGGGGACGAGATACATTGTAAAAGAAAAAAACAGCTACAACCGCGAATTAGCATCTAAAGCACAAAAATCATACCTCGAAGGTCAGCAGGGCTTCCTCGTCATCACGCTTGTAATATTCCACATTGACCGTCACCAATCCTTCTGGATATCCTCGGACAGTGATTAAATTTCCCCTTGGCCCCGTATACAAAATTACTAAACTGCCGTCGATGTTCAATTCCGTTAGTGTCTTCAACCCGTTGAAATGATCACCCAGAACATTAGCTATTGTTGACTTCAGATTGGAACGCTCATCCAAATCTGCAATTACGTTAGCGGAGACTGTGAAGTCCAGGAGAACTGTGTGAGCCACCATTTTTTATCTGCAATAAACAGAGTCACTGTTAATCATTTAATTTGTCATCGGACTGTGGGGCAATATAAACACTGACTCAGTGAGAAAATTTGCCTATTTTCTCAGAGGACTTTAATATTTCAAGTTAAATCTAATATTTACGATGCTTGGAAAGATTTCCATGTAATCCTAATTTTTTTTGCCTACAATATAAATAGATTATAAATTAAAAATAGGAAAGTCAGATATAAGATCTTCATTCAAAATTTGATTGCTACATGACAAATGCTCAAAATACCTTTGGTAATTGATTCAGCAAAAATTATATAAATAATTTTGAAATGCTTAAAAACTTAAATTTTGGAAAGATCATTAATAAAAGGCATTTAGTCCTTTTATTAATGATCTTTTCAAAATTCCTATAGATCCTGGTTTTGTGTTTATGTCCTACCTAATTAATTATTAAAGTAATTAATTTAAAGTATATCATGCTAGAATATGTAGTTATGTCAGGCATAAATCTAATTTGTTGTTTCTCAAAATATAAATAATTGATAAGTCATTAAAAAAAAAAGTAATCTGTATCAACAATGTTACCATGTATTGTTAATAAATACAATTACTACTACTGCTACTATAAATAATTTAGGAGACAATAAAAACATTAGCGATATCAACTTTGCTCCAAATACATTTCTCCAAACATAATATAAATTATACATGGATATTTAAGAAGTTAAATTTTGTTAAGCATGTTAATGAAAGATACAAGTGATTTATCGGGTAATACAGACCCTAATGTAGTGTTTATGTCCCAGTTGAAGTTTAATTAAAACAAACAAATTAAAGTAAATAAGAATATGAATTATCTAGTCATTTAGCACATAAACATAATCTGTTTCTGTCAAAAATATAAATAATTCAGAATAAATAGAAAAGTCAAAGATACTCAAAGCGCTCCAAAAGCAGCAGCTCCGTTTTTCAGTTACAGTCTTAAAAATGTAATTGGAACTTCAAGCCTCAAACAACGAAGGCTTGAAACGGTTAAATGAATTTTTTTTTAATTTCACAAAAATTACACAAACACTTTAATGATATTAAAATCAAATTTTGTGAAAAAATATCAATAAAAGAATTCAGTATTTATCGGGTCCTACAGACCCTAATGTGATGTTTATGTCCCAGCTAAAGTTTAATTAAATCAAACAAATTAAAGTAAATAAGACTATGAATTATCTAGTCATTTAACACATAAACATAATCTGTTTATGTTGAAAATATAAATAATTCAGAATAAATAGAAAAGTCAAAGATATCCAAAGCGCTCCAAAAGCAACAGCTCCGTTCTTCAATTACAGTCTTAAAAATGTAATTGGAACTTTGAGCCTCAGACAACAAAGGTTTTAAAAACCCTAATGAATTATTTTTAATTTCACAAAAATTACACAAACACTTTAATAATAATAAAATCAAATTTTGTGAAAAAATATCAATAAAAGAATTCAGTATTTATCGGGTCCTACACACCCTAAAGTAATGTTTATATCTAAGCTGAAGTTTAATTAAAACAAATAAATTTAAGTAAATAAGAATATGAATTATCTAGTCATTTAGCACATAAAAATAATCTTTTTCTGTTTAAAATATAAATAATTCAGAATAAATAGAAAAGTCAAAGATATCCAAAGCACTCCAAAAGCAGCAGCTCCGTTCTTCAGTTAGTCTTAAAAAAATAATTGGAACTTTGAGGCTCAAACAACAAGGCTTGAAAAGGTTAAATGGTTTTTTTTTAATTTCACAAAAATTACACAAACACTTTAATGATAATAAAATCAAATTTTGTGAAAAAATATCAATAAAAGAATTCAGTATTTATCGGGTCCTACAGATCCTAATGTAATGTTTATGTCCCAGCTGAAGTTTAATTAAAACAAACAAATTAAAGTAAATAAGAATATGAATTATCTAGTCATTTAGCACATAAACATAATCTGTTTCTGTTCAAGATATAAATAATTCAGAATAAATAGAAAATTCAAAAATACCCAAAGCGCTCCAAAAGCAGCAGCTCCGTTCTTCAGTTACAGTCTTAAAAATGTAATTGGAACTTTGAGGCTCAAACAACAAGGCTTGAAAAGGTTAAATGGTTTTTTTTTTAAATTTCACAAATATTACACAAACACTTTAATGATAATAAAATCAAATTTTGTGAAAAAATATCAATAAAAGAACTCAGTATTTATCGGGTCCTACAGACCCTATTGTAATGTTTATGTCCCAGCTGAAGTTTAATTAACACAAAAAAATTTAAATAAATAAGAATATGAATTATCTAGTCATTTAGCACATAAACATAATCTGTTTCTGTTAAAAATATAAATAATTCAGAATAAATAGAAAAGTCAAAGATACTCAAAGCGCTCCAAAAGCAGCAGCTCCATTTCCTAAGTTACAGTCTTAAAAATGTAATTGGAACTTTGAGCCTCAAACAACAAAGGCTTGAAAAACTTAAATAAATTTTTTTTTAATTTCACAACAATTACACAAACACTTTAATGATAATAAAATCAAATTTTGTGAAAAAATATCAATAAAAGAATTCAGTATTTATCGGATCCTACAGACCCTAATGTAATGTTTATGTCCCAGCTGAAGTTTAATTAAAACAAAAAAATTAAAGTAAATAAGAATATGAATTATCTAGTCATTTAGCACATAAACATAATCTGTTTATGTTCAAAATATAAATAATTCAGAATAAATAGAAAAGTCAAAGATATTCAAAGCGCTCCAAAAGCAGCAGCTCCGTTCTTCAGTTACAGTCTTAAAAATGTAATTGGAACTTTGAGCCTCAAACAACAAAGGCTTGAAAAGGTTAAATGGTTTTTTTTTAATTTCACAAAAATTACGCAAACACTTTAATGATGATAAAATCAAATTTAGTGAAAAAATATCAATAAAAGAATTCAGTATTTATTGGATCCTACAGACCCTAATGTAATGTTTATGTTCCAGCTGAAGTTTAATTAAAACAAACAAATTAAAGTAAATAAGAATATGAATTATGTAGTCATTTAGCACATAAACATAATCTGTTTCTGTTCGAGATATAAATACTCCAGAATAAATAGAAAAGTCAAAAATACCCAAAGCGCTCCAAAAGCAGCAGCTCCGTTCTTCAGTTACAGTCTTAAAAATGTAATTGGAACTTTGAGGCTCAAACAACAAGGCTTGAAAAGGTTAAATGGTTTTTTTTTAATTTCACAAAAATTACACAAACACTTTAATGATAATAAAATCAAATTTTGTGAAAAAATATCAATAAAAGAATTCAGTATTTATCGGGTCCTACAGACCCTAATGTAATGTTTATGTCCCAGCTGAAGTTTAATTAAAACAAACAAATTAAAGTAAATAAGAATATGAATTATCTAGTCATTTAGCACATAAACATAATCTGTTTCTGTTCATTATATAAATAATTCAGAATAAATAGAAAAGTCAAAGATATCCAAAGCGCTCCAAAAGCAGCAGCTCCGTTCTTCAGTTACAGTCTTAAAAATGTAATTGGAACTTTCAGCCTCAAACAACAAAGGCTTAAAAAGGTTAAATGAATTTTTTTAATTTCACAAAAATTACACAATAACTTTAATGATAATAAAATCAAGTTTTGTGAAAAAATATCAATAAAAGAATTCAGTATTTATCGGGTCCTACAGACCCTAATGTAATGTTTATGTCCCAGCTGAAGTTTAATTAAAACAAACAAATTAAAGTAAATAAGAATATGAATTATCTAGTCATTTAGCACATAAACATAATCTGTTTCTGTTCAAAATATAAATAACTGAAAATAAATAGAAATGTCAAAGATACTCAAAGTGTTCCAAAAGCAGCAGCTCCGTTCTTCAGTTACAGTCTAAAAAATGTAATTGAAACTTTGAGCCTCAAACAACAAAGGCTTGAAAAGGTTAAATGAATTTTTTTTTATTTTCACAAAAATTACAAAAACGCTTTAATGATAATAAAATCAAATTTTGTGAAAAAATATCAATAAAAGAATTCAGTATTTAATGGGTCTTAAAGACCCTGGTGTAGTAAGGATTAATTGGTTGCTGCAAATAATCTCCTTTCCTATTTATTAACAATTCACCAAAATAATAATAATAATTTGTCAAAACCGTTGCGTTCACTTTTAGTACAAGAGCGTCGGAAGACTGACTTGAAATAACGTCGTGACAGCTTGACAACGCGAGAGAATCTTCAATTGAAACGATTATAAACCGGTTCGTCTCTGTTTCCAGGAATATTTATGTAATCGGATTATTTATCATGCGGAAACTTGATAGTGCCAAGCTCGTTAGATCGAAAGGGAGCTCTTGGCGTGAGTCGTTGTCGTGTGTCTTGGAACTCGACAATCTCGAATAAACATGATTGTCAGTGTAGCCGGTTTTGATTACGTTACTTACCAACGCGATAGTTATCAACAATTTGCTGAGTATGAATCAATCAACACTAAAGGGCGAATTATCGCGGTGTATGTCCCTAGACGGTGCCACACGCTTTAACAGAGATAACTCTATAATATTATTCGCGACCTTGGCTCGTATGCGGCTAGAAAATGTGCCGATGGCGGCAGCAGCATCTCACATACATACATAGGTCCCGAAAATTGGAGAATCCCGGTGTTTCGTCTGCTATGTATAATTCGATCACTATATATCTATATATATATTAATTTGCACAGTAATAGAACACGTGACCTGCGTTCACGGACTTCTAATGTGACTTCCTATTGGTTCGGGAGATTCGAACCGAAGTTGTAAGCACTTTATTACCTTAGAATTGGATTTATTTATTTCATTGGAAATAAATAATAGTAGTTTTACTAGTGCAGCTATAAATATAGAAATACAACAACATGTAAATAGTTAAATGTTTATATCTATAATTGCAATTTCACATACATCAGTCCGGAAAATTTGAGAATTCCCGATGTTTCGTCTGCTATGTATAATTCGATCACTATATATATCTAGATATTAAGAGTGGCGGTAGCGACTCGACGCCAGGTTAAAAAAGAAATTAGATATTAATTTGCACAGTAATAGAACACGTGACCTGTGTTCACGGTCTTCTAATATGTAACTTCCAATCCGTTCAAGAGATTCGAACCGAAGTTGTAACCACTTTATTACCTTCGGATTTCATTTATAATAGTAGTTTTGCCAGTGCAGTTATAAATATAGAAATACAACAATATGTAAATAGTTATATGATTATATCTACAATTGCAATTTCACATACACAGAGCCCGAAAATTGGAGAATCCCGGTGTTTCGTCTGCTATGTATAATTCGATCACTATATATCTATATATATATTAACTATATATCTATATATATATATATATATATTAATTTGCACAGTAATAGAACATGTGACCTGCGTTCACGGACTTCTAATATGACTTCCTATTGGTTCGGAAGATTCGAACCGAAGTTGTAACCACTTTATTACCTTCGAATTTCCTTTATTTATTTCAGTGGAAATAAATAATAGTAGTTTTGCTAGTGCAATTATAAATATAGAAATACAACAATATGTAAATAGTTACATGTTCATATCTATAATTGCAATTTCACATATATAGGTCCGGATAATTTTTAGAATTTCCGGTTTTTCGTCTGCTATGTATAATTCGATCACTATATATCTATATATATATATTAATTTGCACAGTAATAGAACACGTGACCTGCGTTCACGGACTTCTAATGTGACTTCCTATTGGTTCGGGAGATTCGAAACGAAGTTGTAAGCACTTTATTACCTTATCATTGGCTTTATTTATTTCATTGGAAATAAATAATAGTAGTTTTACTAGTGCAGCTATAAATATAGAAATACAACAATATGTAAATAGTTACATATGTTTATATCTATAATTGCAATTTCAGATACATCAGTCCGGAAAATTTGAGAATTCCCGATGTTTCGTCTGCTATGTATAATTCGATCACTATATATATATATCTATATATATCAAGAGTCGTGGTAGCGACTCGACGGCAAGTTAATTAAAAAAGAAATTATATATTAATTTGCACAGTAATAGAACACGTGACCTGTGTTCACGGTCTTCTAATATGTAACTTCCAATCCGTTCGGGAGATTCGAACCGAAGTTGTAACCACTTTATTACCTACGAATTTCATTCATAATAGTAGTTTTGCTAGTGCAGTTATAAATATAGAAATACAACAATATGTAAATAGTTATATGTTTATATCTATAATTGCAATTTCACATACATAGGTCCGAATTTTTTTTTAGAATTTCCGGTTTTTCGTCTGCTATGTATAATTCGATCATTATATATCTATATATATATTAATTTGCACAGTAATAGAACAAGTGACCTGTGTTCACGGTCTTCTAATATGTAACTTCCAATCTGTTCGGGAGATTCGAACCGAAGTTGTAACCACTTTATTACCTTCGAATTTCATTTATTTATTTCAGTGGAATAAATAATAGTAGTTTTGCTTAAACAATTATAAATATAGAAATACAAGATTATGTAAATAGTTACATGCTTGTATCTATGATTGAAATTTCACATCCATAGGTCCGGAAAATCAGAGAATTCCCGGCGTTTCGTCCACTATATCTATATATGTATATACTAATTTGCACAGTACACTTTATTACCTTCGAATTCCATTTATTTATTTCACGGGAAATTAATAATAATGTCCTTAAATATCATTTACAAAAAGATTAGCAATGAGCAATATTTGCAATTGAAAATGGATTTGAGTTAGTCAAGGAATTGAAATTTCATGGCATTTCCAATTGTTTTTAAATATCAGATCGCATGTTAGTTTATTTACATTTTGAGTAAAGAAGTTAACATTTTTTACACAAAAGTACTAACATTAAGCAACAATTGACACAGAAGTTGGCGAAAATCGATCGAGTCATTCAAACTTTACGAGCATATTGACAAAAAAGTTACGTTCATGTTTACGTATTTTTATCAGCAGATAAGCTTCTAATTCTTGCACATTGCTTCTTTATTATTTTTCAAATATTTCACTTCATTATTCCCCAATAATAAACGAAAAAAGTGGAAAACAATAAGAAAGCAACGTAAAGATCTTATTGCAAAAAAGCGATAAAATTACTATCACATTCTTTTTACCACAAACAAGTAAAAGAGATCGAAAATTACAACTTTGCGATTTTCGAATATCACCGCCAGACGTCAGTCACTTCGCTTATGATGTACATAAAATATATATTCCTCCCATTTTTTCGATCAGCCAATCGTATTTATTAGCACAAACTCTACCATAAATGCTTTTCATTACAACCACGCTTCGAATTCACCACACAACCACTTCGAATAAATATTATTCTTCAAGAAGTATCCACGAAATACTTACTGCAATTTTGTTAACAAATTCTTCATTAAAGAATGAAAAAAAAAATGCGTTCTACAGGCACAAGTTAATGCCGGGAAATGCTGAAATTGGGGATTTTCACTTGTCACAAGATTTTTCACGTGGGAGCAGCTGATCCTATCTTACGAAGCATTGTAAGAAAAGGCGCGAAAAATTGCGCAGTTGGCCGGGACCGGGAGAAACGGATTGGCGGGCTCATTATTATCTAAGGCACAGAACCACCGCGAGGGAGCAACAGCTCACAATCAATGTATCACCCCATAGATAATAGCGTGTATTTCGAACAAAAAGAAAACGACTGAAAAAAAAGGAGCCGCGTACGAAAAGTTAAACGTAAACATCAAAGGTGATAAGTGCTGTGACCCCTCGACGCTTGGTTAGCCCTTTGCGAAAAGGACTCTCTGTAAATATCGTTGAAAAGCGCTTTGTTCGCAGTTAGAGTTAATGATAAATATTGCCGAAAGAAAAGGCGCGCGACGCCGCCGCTCTTCACTCGATAATAACGTGCTGACGCGACTTGTTTTCTCTTTTATTACTTACTTTAATAATTAACGGATTCTGTTTATTCTCCTGTAAAATGCAATTGCCTTGCAACGGAACAAAGACGCTTGACAAATATATCACTACTTATTTTGTTGGTCCCCGTAACGCGTTCCGTTGAATGACGATCGACGGGTGCTTTTTCTTCATGCGGTTTTCACGACGGTTCTTCGAAGCCTCGAATAATAATTGATTCCTAAGGGCCTTAATCATTTATCACACAACCATGACTACTATCGCCCAAATGGTTCCCAAACTCATACGGAATCTGAAAGACAACAGCAAAGCTTCTTTGCAATTTGGAGCCTTAACCTACATTCGCAGGTAAACTATGTTATAAACAAAGAAAATTTGTTGTTTTTTTGGTTTTTTTGAGACAGCCGATTCCTTGCTTTCCTTTCTGACCTTTACGCTGCATCCTTCGGAAGTTATTCGTTTGAGAGGTCTTTCAGCGATACTCAGTTTAAGTTCTAAAATTTATTGTCTTTAGGAACTTTGTTTTGCAATGTTTTGCAATTAGTAGCTTTTTGATGCAACTATTGGTTTTTGAAGCGATATAGTTACAATAGCTTATATATTTATTTATTTACTGTCAGATTAGTCTATGTTCAATTATACTGCAATAGAAATACCTATTGTCAATAGACACTAAAGTTTCAGAGATTGGAAAAAAATAGAATAAAAATTGGCTTGGAAAAGAAAGAAAAATGGAAAATTTCAGTTAACTGTAAGATGCAAAGAATAAGAGTAAGTTCAAACAAACTTGTTTGAAAGGTCTTTCAGCGCTATTCAGATTAAGTTCTAAAATTTATTGTCTTTAGAAAGTTTTCTTATTGAAGATTTTTTGCAATTAGTAGCTTTTTGATGTACCTATAGGGTTTTGAAGCGATACAGTTACAATAGCTTATATATTTATTTATTTACTATCAAATTGGTCTATATTCATTTATACTATGATAGAAAAATCTATTGTCAATAGATACTAAAGTTTCAGAGATTAGAAGTAATATAATAAAAATTTGCTTGGGAAAGAAATAAAAATGGAAAATTTCTGTTAACTGTGAGATGCAAAGATTTACGAGTAAGTTCGAAGAAACATATTTGAAAGGTCATTTAGCTTTATTAAGTCCACATTCTGAAATCGATTGCCTTAGAAAACATCTCTAGTTTAAGATTTATTTACTATTAAATTAATTAATATTTAATTGTACTGTGATAGAAAAACTTATTATTGATAGATATTAAAATTTTAGAGATTAGACGCAATATAATAATAATTTGTAGAAAAGAAAACTTGGAAAAGAAAAGAAAATTGAAAAATGCAATAGCAAAATGTAGGAAGATTATGAGTAAGTTCAAGCAAAATGGTTTGATTTTGTTACTTGCATTCCCTTTGCAAATTGTGATTTATCTGAGTTTTTTTTGTTTGCAGTAGCTTTTGTATTTTGTGTTGACTTCTGAGGGATGTCGGTCATCCAGATTTGTAATAAATAATAATAAGACATATTTTAAGACAATCGTGATGAGTGATGACCCTTAAGTTGGTTTTACTTTACAGCAATGCAGAGAAATTGGAGACGTCTTCTTCACTCAAAGAAGACCAGTACAGTGAAATATGTAGACTAGTTATTGACACGATCGCCAGTGCCGATCAAAACATAAGAAATGAGGCAATGAAAGCTCTGGCTGTTGTCCTCAAGCACTTCAAAAGTCACAGTCTGAAGTTCTTTGAATCTGCTTTGCAGGTCAACAGAATAACGAGGTCAGTCATTCATTGAGCACAGACTAATATGATTATTAATTTTCACTGTGACATGTGACCATTTTTTTACTTTTCTATTTCAGGCTGAAGGTCTTTCAATTTTTGGAATCTGCAGATGATGACATAGTCTTGACTGCTGCTCAAGATCCTATGACATTAAACTTCTTGAATGATTGTGTGCACACGGTTCAGACAAACATGATGGAGTGGCTTTTGCCATCTGCTTGCACAGACAATCTCCAAATGCTCACACAGACAGAAAATCGTTCACTTTCTGATGAACAAGAACTTGAAGAAATGACAATAATTTGTGCACTGAAACTGCTTCAGAGACTGTACAAAATCGCATCAGTTAGTAGCAACTTCCAAAGCACACAAAAGGTATTATTTTATTTTTATGCACCTATCAGCTTTTGTTTTATCAATTTTACTTCCATTACTCACTTATAAATATCTCTGGTGAAAAGATATACTTCTATGCAAGTTATCTTTAAAAGGACACAATAAAGCTACAAGAATTTATAGAAATTACTGTTAAAAGAATAATTCAGTCACTTTTGTCGAAGCCTTAAAAATAAAGTTTCCTATAAATTTTCACTTTGTGAGTTTCATAAGATTTTCAAATCAATCATTTAGGAGATTCATACACTTATATAATTTGGAAATCGAAAAGGGGACAAGAAAAGTGTTAATATATTTTTAAAATGTATCTACGAACTTTTCATTGTCTTGTGTAATTGTTTCAAATTCTTATTGCAAGCGCGAAACAGTCGGCTTTTTATTTTTATTTTATTTGTTAAAATGTTAATAATAATGATGTCCCACTGATGAAACTGAAAAAATGCCTAACTCTGTTATGAATTGAAAGTTTAAACTTCTGTAATTTCTAATTTTTTTGTTTTTTAATAGTTTGACACACTATTAATGGACAAAGTCGTGACTCTCGCGTATATGGGCCACAAGAGGCAACGTGATCCGGCTATAAAACTGTTATACGACGCCATTAATACTAATCTAGGGATGCACATAAAAACAAAGTACTCAAGTATTTGGGAGAAATATAAGAACGATTTGCAAGGTCCGTACTGCACACGTATGGCGCTCTTAGTGAAAGCGTGCGAATCGGATTGGTCGAGGCAATGGTCGATCAGTATTCGATTACTCGGAACTGAACTTCATCGCGGTGCAACGCTGATTAACAATTTGCTAAGCGTCGAAGAAAGAGCGTTTAAATCGACGGACACAAACGTTCGCAGGTAAATCCTCGACTTTTAGGAAACATATTTAAGTTACAAATTAAATTTAAATAATGACAATTAATGAATTTTCTTGTCAAAATCAGTGATTTCCAATTCAGCAATTTCGATTTTCTCTTCTAACAGTTGGAGAACTTATTTTTGTTTTGTTTTATTTATCCAAATCTGTGATATTCCCGCAAATATAACTGGAATCTTTGATGGCTGAAGTCAAGTCGAAACAAATCATCTTTCGCACAACTAAACAGTACTTAATGAGGAACATACATGTTGAGATCATATTTTAATGCATATTGTTATATTGTTTGAGAGCAATATCGTGGATACTGTTCAGTTAATTAATTTGGAGCTTTTTCTGGTTTTTGTCAGTAAGCCTGTAAGTATAGCTTCACAGAGTTATACTTGATCTATGTAGCCTTTGCATTTTTGCTTCCTCATGAATGCAGCTTTGTTTTCGTAAAAAAAATTTTTTTCGAGATTTTCATGTGAGGACACTCAGAATAGTCGAAAACGTCGAGAAAAGTGGTTTAGAAAAAAATGTCCGGATGTATGTATGTAGGGCATTATACAAGATAAATAAAAAATGAAAACTCTCATAAAAAATCGGAAAAAATTGTCTCACTACCAACTTTTTGTCCTAAAGTGGGACAATTTTTTTCCGATTTTTTATGAGAGTTTTAATTTTTTATTTATCTTTTAAACTCTCAGAAATTCGAAAAAAGGATTGTCCCACTTTCCGTCTAAACTTAAAATATTCGTCTTCTCGAATAATATTTTAGGTATTTTTTCGGAAAAAATAAAAAATGTCAAAGTTTTTGAAAAATTGATTTTTATGTTTATTAATTAAAAATCAATGCTTCGAAGGGGTTGAAGAATTTTTAAATAAATTAGCATAAAAGTATACTTCAAAATGAGAAGCTTTTATATACGTTTTTTTACGATACGACTTATATCCAAGAAGATACGTGCATTCGAAAGCTTTTAAACGCAATTATTCGAGCAATTTTCATAAATTCACAAGTGCGTGAATTATGCGATGAAAAATTTGAACAAAATTGAGAATGCTCCATCCATTCGTGTGAATGACTATAAAAATAATCAACTATATCAACAACGGGCATGGTAAAAGGTGGTCCGATCCTATAATGCCTCATGTATATATGGGTCATTCCACGGGATTTCGCACAAAAAAAACCCGACCGACTCCAATTTTCGCCTAATTTTTTTATATTGTTGACTATGTCAAACGGTGCATCTGTGAATTTTTTGAGAATTTTATTCTTATATTTCGACGAGCCATAAAATAAAAGGTGAAAAAAATGAAAAAAAATCTGACGTCAAGTGGAATAATGATATCGACAAAAATAACTAGGTCAAAATTTTCGTAATTCAACACAGTTTACGGTAAAAATAATCAAAATAAAAAATAAACATAACTTCTATTTTATTTATGTCTTTTACCAAGAAAAGGTACCATTTCGCTAATTTGGCCCCCTCCGATTTCAATACAAAAAATCACGAATATACTACATGGAGTCCCAAACATTTTAAGCACAAGCCCAAGATGGAGAACGCATTTTACCCATTTTTAAAAAAATATTTCGGGTAATTGATTTTTTTAATTTTCCTCCAATCTTCTGCGTATTTTTTTATGTAATTGGTAATATTAAAAGGAGCTTATGTGATTTTTTTCATAATTTTATATGTAGATGTATTCGATTCATTAAATGTAATCGAATTACAAATTTAAAAAATTGTATTTTCGTTGCGTCTTTTACAAAAAAAGGTCCCGTTTCACTTATATGGACCTCTCCGATTAAGTTAAAAAAATAACAAAGTTACTATACGCCTCAGGCGTATCTCGCGACGCTAGCGCTCGAGCGGCCACTGCGTGCGTAACGAGACGATCAGCTGATCGCACGCCCCAGGCGTACCCCAGGCGAATCTCGCGACGCCAGCGCTCGAGCGGCCACTGAGTGAGTAACAAAGCGATCAGATGATCGCTTTCTTTTTTTAAAATTTAAAAAATTTGTAATTCGATTACATTTAATGAATCGAATACATCTACATATAAAATTATGAAAAAAATCACATAAGCTCCTTTTAATATTACCAATTACATAAAAAAATACGCAGAAGATTGGAAGAAAATTTAAAAAATCAATTACCCGAAATATTTTTCTAAAAATGGGTAAAATGCGTTCTCCATCTTGGGCTTATGCTTAAAATGTTTGGGACTCCATGTAGTATATTCGTGATTTTTTGTATTGAAATCGGAGGGGGCCAAATTAGCGAAATGGTACCTTTTCTTGGTAGAAGACATAAATAAAATAGAAGTTATGTTTATTTTTTATTTTGATTATTTTTACCGTAAACTGTGTTGAATTACGAAAATTTTGACCTAGTTATTTTTGTCGATATCATTATTCCACTTGACGTCAGATTTTTTTTCATTTTTTTCACCTTTTATTTTATGGCTCAAATTCTCAAAAAATTCACAGATGCTCCGTTTGACATAGTCAACAATATAAAAAAATTAGGCGAAAATTGGAGTCGGTCGGGTTTTTTTTTTGTGCGAAATCCCGTGGAATGACCCATATGTATGTGTGTGTGTGTGTGTGTGTGGCACGCTTGCAAAATTCAAACCACTGTATCTCGAAAACGGCTTTAACAATCAAGCTGAAATTTGGCACGCTGGTAGAGGAGCAACGCCCCTTCCTATGTATACATTTTCGAAAAAATTGAAAAAGAAATTCAAATTTTATAAGCTTTTCAATTTTTCGAAAAATGTCTATGTTCTCTAGCTTCCGCAATTTTTCAGCTAATAAGCTAAATAGTTCTGGATAAATAGAAAAATGAAAAATGAAGGTCGGTATTGAATTTGAGCGAAATCCATAAAGTGGTTTAGATTTTATGAAATTTGGAATTTTCGAAAAAAATTTGTTTTCGTTCTTACTCAAATTAAGTTCAACCAAATCTGCTCAAATCTTTTGCAAGGTAAAATTAACATCCAGTTGTAGTAGATATCGAATTTGGTGAAGATTGGTAAAGTGGTTCAGATTTTATGAGACATTGAATTTTTCAAAAATTCTTGGTATGTTCTCTAGCTGCCACAATTTTTTAGATAATGAACTTAAACAGTTTTTGACGAATAAAGCAATGAAACATGACGATCGGTATTGAATTTAAGCGAAATACATAAAGCGGTTTAGATTTTATAGAATTTTGAATTTATGAAAATTTTTGTTTTCGTACTTCTTTAATTTGTATTTAAAATAAGGATAATTTTCATTTTTCGCAAAGCTTCCTCTATGAAGAAGCCAAAAATAAAATAAAGAAACTTCCTCATAGAGGCGGCGTTGCGAAAGATGAAAATGAATGAGGAAGCAATGTGCAAAGTTCAACTTTGCATCTATTTTTAAAATTGTCTACATTGTCTGCGTTTTTCTTACAACTGTTCGAGATATTTGGCTGAAATTTATAGGACGCACTTACAGGCTGTGTTGCTATGCTCGGTGCGTCAATTATGGATATATCCCCAAATATTTTAGAAAGTAGCATTTTTGTACTAAAAATAAATCGTATTTTCGTAGTTTGTCCTTTCAATAGTAAAAAGAAAAAGTAACCATTGAAATATCATTATAATTGAGGCAATGATCATAGCAACATAGCTTGGGAGCATGCCCAATAAATTTCCGCCAAATATCTCGAATCGTTAAAAAAAACCTGATCAATATGGCCAATTAAAAAAATGCAGAGGTTACATTGATTAGGTGTAACTCGGTAACGGCTATATATATATATATACATACGTAAACCTTAGTTCATTTTGGTAATTAAAATACGAACCCAACATGTATGTTTCCATTTAAGAATATTTTACCTATCGATTTTCTTATAAAAATGTGCAAGATGGACAAAAATAATATCGCAATAGCATGTTTATAATCAAATTTTAATAGTTAATAACAATCTTTGTTTTTCTATAGACAAGCGTTTGTGTCATGGAAATTGTTAGTCGACAATTTCGCGCTAGACCCAAAAGAGCTTGCGACCGCGAGGCGTATAAAATTGCTGTGCGTCCCTTTAACCGCAAAAAACAGCAAAAGCGAACTGATAGCGCTAACAAAATTAGAGGTCTGGTGGTATCTCCTTGCGAAGCTGTATCCGAATGTAACGAAATTTGCTGACCCGGTACTCACGCAATTTTTAAACTTTTGCTTCGGACCCTTGGGTGACACGCCGCTTCTCTCGACCAAAGTCGAGGTAACCGCCTCTCCAGGAAAAAGATTCTACAAAACTAAAGTTGCAGCAATTGACGCGTTGCTCCAGCTGATTGTGCGAAATCAGGAAGAGCGAAAAGCTCTCGCACCGATTTTGGAACAAAGACTGACGAATTCGATTACCGATGATCTTTTCAAACAATGCTACAAAGCATTTCTTCACAGCATTGGGGAAGCAGTTGTTATTATAAGCCAACTGCATGAGAGCGAAATGAGAAACAGGGACGAAATCATAAAAGTACTGTTAATGAATCTTATGCGTTACGTTCAATCTACAAACGCCGAATTAAAGGTTTGCATCCCGACTTCTTTCAATTTATTTATATTTTTATACTTATTTATAAATGAAGCATTTTCCGTCAATTTAGACACTTTCAGGGTTTTAAACCTCCATTGTTTCGTTTGATAAATATTTATCGTATAATTAGCTTAATAATTACTGTTATTTTTTAATTATCCTCAGCATTTATTTGTTGATGTTCATTCTTCTTGACATGCTAAATAAATATGGTCCAAATGAGCAAAGGAAATATAATATTTTTTATCAAAGTGACTAAACTGACAGGGAATGTATAATAATCTACTGTTTTTACTTATATTTTTGTATTGAAACTTTTAGACTGCCGTGTACAACGAATTCATATTGGTCATAACGGAGCTGCAAAATCGAGCTTTAGAAATGTCCTGCGTTAACGATTTCGTTCGTGACACCTTTTTGCCAGAACTTTCGACAGTTGCAGCTGATTTGACATATCGCGACAGAATATTGATGGATTTGATGACGAAAGTAATGACGGCATCGTTTCTGAAGAGCATTCAGAAAAAAAATTGCGAATCAATCAAATGTTTGCTATGGCAGTTGCTAAAACCGAAAGGACAGACTCAGTTTCATCCGGGGACTCTAATGTTTCTTAGGAATACGATGGGTGAGATCGAGTCCATTTCGACAGATGGGACTGGATTGTGAGTAAAGAAAATCGGTTAAACCAATTTTTTTTCCGAGAGGAAAACAACGTAGTTATTTTTAGTAGATATTTTGCTGTGTTTGGCTTTCGGAAATATATAATTACAAATGTATTAGTCCTAAGAACGACTGTGGTCTGATTTCCATCTCAAAGTTATTGATTTTGCGGTATAAAGTACGACGAATTTTAAAATAAGTGACCAGAGAATTTATTCTCCCAGTGATTAACTGAACAGATTTGTTTATTGATCAATTTACGAAATTTTTGGGTTATTTCGTCAGTCAAATAGTATGAGTCACACTGACTACTTTAAAGGAGCGGTACGTACTGTGTTGTCAGTAGAAACTCCTTTTTTGTAATGAAAAGTAAAAGTGGATACACTTTTTATGTAATTTCTTCATGGACATTTTTTTTGTCATTTTTGCAGTGGCAATTGCTTTGAGTTGTGGTTTGCGTATGCAGAGATCGCGTGCAAATACGCATTGAGCCAGGACATTAACGAAGGCACCAGTACTGAACCATCGTTCAAAACCATCGAGGTTATCGTACGGTTTCCGTTTGCTCACATGTACTCAACAAATTCTATGCAGGTTTGTACCTAAATAAATAAATAAATAAGTGCTTACTACATTTTTATTTCGTAACTAATTTTATTCTGATCTAAGGCACAGGCAATTGCGATCAATTGGAAAGATCTCTACAAGCAATTCGAGAGTAAAGCCGATTCAATATGTGGGGTAAAACCCAACGAAATTTTCAATAATACGTCGAAAATGATTCAAGACAGTCTCGCCAAGAATGAGAAATGTTACCGCATAGCGGCTTATTGCTTAGACGCTCTCTTAAGCACAATTAATTACGAAGACTTATTAGGTAAGACTCGTTTTTTATTGCAGAAACAAAAATATATGGTACATTTCTGTAATCTATTGATGTCATTTGAAAAATTGCAGCTCAGAACAAAATTCCAACCATAGTACGCCTCGTCGCTAATATTACTACGATTGCTCTTCACGAAGGACAACCTGCGGAAGCAGATTGCGCCCTGAAAGCTCTTTCTGCGTTACTCATTACAGTTTTCGGACATAGTCCGGAAAAGGCGCTCGTATATTTAAAGGAAACCAGTCAGACTATTGAATTGATGCTAAAGACGGATGCTGAAGACATTCTCGTAAAAGAGGTACCTGAAAATTGAAAATTTACACGAATTTGAAATTATACTGATACATTACTATTTTATTAACGAGACTTTTATGCTTTATACCCGATAAAGAAGTTCGGAATTTTTTTATTCATGACCCTGAAAATATCTGCACTCATCTTTAGCACGATGCCGTTATTTTTAGTTTTTTTATCGATTTGTTTTCCGTGGCACAAGCAAAAAAATGCAGATGCAACCTTTTGTAGCTCCCTTAATTTTTATCCTACGAGAGTCAACCAGGGCTTCACTTTTTCGTCTTAATATTCTCTAGATGCCGTTTTTTTAGATTTGTAGATTTGTTTACATATGTAATTTTCTCGATTTAAAAAAAATCTAAAAATAACGGCATCTAGAGAATTTCACGAAGAAAAAAATAAGCCCTAGGTGACTCTCGTACGATGAAAATTAAGGACGCTACGCTGTGCTAAAGATGAGTGCAGATATTTTCAGGGTCATTTTTATTGTGTTGTAAATAAGCTATAGATAAATGAATTTTCCATGTTGGCTGGAATTAATCTACATTATTAACTAATAAAACGAAAATATCGCAATTTATTTGCAGCTACATTGGCATTTTTAAAACATTTATAATTAGTATGTAAAACCGAGCTTTTGCTCGGGTTTAAAAAAATGTAATCTTACGTGGGATTTTCGACAATAGAATCTAGCATAGTACAGCAGTACTTAACAAATTAAAAAAATTGGAAATATAAAATAAAAAACTGGAAATATAAATTTTTTAAAAATTTCAATTTCGATATTTCCAAATAACAAAAATTGAGAACTTTGGATCCAGCGTTTCACACGCAAAATAGAAAACTTTAAAGCCATAATAAAAAATAAAAAAGATTAAACATCGTATCCAAGATATCGCACACAAAATAAAAAACTTCAAAATCATAATCTTTTATACAAAATATTAAACATCAAAGCCAACTTTGAAAATGAATGTTAAACATCAAATCCAAGATTTTCAATCAATTGATTTACATGCGGATTTACATACATATAGCAATATATGACATCAACATCATTTTCAAACAATTTCCAGGTAATGAGTACGTGGGAAACGATCGTAAGTATCCTACGAGGTTTGAGCAATCTTCTCGACGCAAATTTCCTCTCATCCTACAAGGAAATCATTCTGTCAGCGACGCGTCACTCCAATCCAGAGATAGTGTCTCAAGCAGAGTCGGTGATAGCCATGAAAGAAAATCTCAAAGAACCCGCGAAAGCCGTGTTGTTGGAGCTGGAGCAAGAGGTAAAAAAGTCGTCATTAAAAATAAAAAGCGACAAAGTCGATCGTGCGATGAAACAAGTGAGAATGGCTGGCAGTTTTATGAACCGCAAGATTCCGAGTCCGCGACCGAGTCTCGGTAAACAAAAAGAGAGAGAGGACAAAAAAATGACTCCTTTGCCGCCCGAGCCTGAATCTCAAGATTATGTCGTCATAAAATCCGACGTTAAACTTGACGTTAGTCGTTTGACTGAACATCAGAAGGAATCGTTCAAGAGAAGACGAGACGACATTCCAGCTTTGTACAACGATTTGTCACAATCCTCGTCTCAAAATACTCAAGACTTGCAACAGTGGTTTGACGGTAAAGGAAAGCAAAATGAACAAACTGACGCAGCTCCAGTCGAAAAAGAAACTACAGCCGTCATCGTCGACGACGATCACAACAAGGAGAACAAAATTGACAAAATCAGCGCTTCGAAAGATGAAAAAACTATCGAAGAGCCGGCGGCTCTTACTAATGTCGCAGTATCTAAGAAACCGGAAGAGAAATCATCTTCGGATAACTCGACGCCCTCTTCTTTAGGCCCCAGTGGCCAAGAATTTCCCAGTGACTTTGCTAGCATCGCAGAACCAACAAAAGAGGTAGAAAAACCGCCTGAGAGAGAGAAAAAAGAGTTGCAAAGAGCTATAGTCAATCTCAGTCCGGTTCACAGTCCTCTAACCGATCATTCTTATGTCGGAACCTTCAGATCCCGAGAATCTGAATCTCCCAACAAAGACGACGCTGGCGAGATTATTCCCAAGAAATTGAACTTCGAATCGCGCGACGAATATCCCGATGATAAAGACAAGGAGGCGGATGAATCGACTTTTCCTTCCGATGCTGCTTCAAGCAACAGCAAAGTTAATCGAGCGCTGCGAAGTACTAAAGCAAACGCAGCTACAGAGGCGAGCATTGCACAGAATGTGAAACAATCTCGTGTCAAAAATCGTGGAAAATTCTTAACTGCCAATCGCGAATCAAAAAATCTTAATTCCGAGTCTCAAGATCAGAATGCTGGCGGTATTCAAACAAGAGGCGCGGCTAAACCTCGAGGATCCGCCACCAAGAAATCCCAAAACCCAGTTGAAAGAGGCGTTAAAAGAAAAGCCGCTTCGGACAGCGAATCTGAGGGAAGTGAGAGGAGCAAACGATTCCGAAGAAAATCATCACGATCTCCTTCCGAAACTCCAAGCGATACTGAAGGCGTTCCACCCGCGCCTCTCGATAAACGCAGGGAGATTGAAATTTCGCGCTTGCGAATAGATATGGTTTTCGATGGTCCTTTGCCTTCGCGACGAAGATCCAAAGCTAATGACGAATTAGTTTCTAACGATGCTCAAGGAAAACGTCAGCATTCACCGGAAGCGACGATATCCACTCGAGCAAAAAGCGCGGAAGTACGCGCTGGCGATAAAAACATGCGAAAAAGCTTAAGAGGCTCCGAAAAAGGAGGAACCGGAAGCGCGGATATAGCGAAGAAACGGCGCCGAATAATAATATCTACAAAAACAAACTGTAGAATTAGTAATTCGGTTTCTCAAACGATCATCGATGACGAAGAGGAAGAGAAATCGGTGGAGAATGTGAACGAAAATGCTACGAATATTGTCGTTAATGAGACAAACCCGGAGTCGAATATTTCGGAAAGTTTTGCTGCTGTTCCTACCGAAGATCCAGCAGCAAACGACGATGACGTAGTCGAAAGCTCGCAAGATGATCCTTCCGTCGCTGGAAGTAATCGAAAGTCCATTATTTCTGCGCTACAGTTCGTTAAAACGAATTCCGCAGACGAGATTAAAACGCGAATGGATACTGAAGAGTCTGTGATTACCGACACACTTCCAAGAGCCTCTTCGCCTATTACTCCGTCAGAACTGCTAATGGATACCGACATTTTGGAAAAAGATACAACGCCAGGAAACAAAACACATGACGATTCCGATGAGACTTTCTTAGACATAAGCGCAATTCGCTCGCAACAGGCTGACGAAGTTCCTCCCGAAGATCTGGAGAAGAAAGCCCTGGAGGATGACAAAACTAACGGAATTTCAGCTTCCTCAAAACCAGAGCCTTCTTTCAATTTTTCCTCGCCGAAAAATCCCTCTAAACGTTTTATGAAGCCAAAAAGCTTTGCGGTTCACGGTAGAGCGGCTCATATGCTTGGGCTCGTTACGAAACTTGCAGTACTGGAGAAAGATTGTGAAGTTGAGAAACTTCATGCCGACGAAGAGATATTATTTGCCAAGAAAACTAAAACTAAGGAAAACGACAACGAACAATCTGCGGCGAAGAAGGAACGTTTGATGTTCAAAGATTCTGAAAGAATGGGAAGCCCCGGAGGCAGTCGGCAGGAGAAAATATTCAACAATATGAAATCCGCTGATTACGCCGCATCTCCGCCCGGCAAATTATTTGGCAATTTGAAGAACAACGGCGAGAAAGTCTCACCAAATATGAACAAGATTCACGCGGATTCGACCTTGGAAAGTGACGTTTCCGGCGCGAGGGACGAAGACGAGGATATTTCGCAGCCGAGCGAAAAAGACGAGCTTCCGATACTGGAATGGTCGAGCGCTAATCCACCGTCTTTAACGGCATCGCCAAGCGCTAGCATCCTTAAGCGCATTCGTCAAATTGCAGCGGATTCGGATACGGAAACAACGCCGAATAGGAGCATGAGAAAACGCGTGAGCTTCGCGGATCCTCCAGTTTCTAAAGAAATGGGCTACGAAATTGCCTCCGGTGGTTCACCGCTTAAAACCAGCAAATTTACAACGCGAAGCTTGTTCGATCGTAAAAATTCGCCGCTAAGATTGAAACAATCGAGATTCAAGATGATACAAATAGATTCAGAAAAGGCGGACAAGGACGAGGAACCGCGAGCCCTTAGTTCCAACGATGTGGACATGGACTGCGAAAGAGAAAACGCGCTACTAGTTAAAATAGCTGAGGATCTTGAAGATGCTGCGGATTTTAGAGCATCTGAAATTAGCCCAGAACAAAATATTCCCACGAGATTGGAGATCAACAGTCGCGAGGAAATCGAAATTGGCGACAGTGCGAAACCCCAAGAAGAGCCTGAAAATATTGCATCGCAAGGTGGTGAGGCACTTGTGGCAAAAACGTGTTCCGAAGCGAAAAATACAACTATCGACGATGTGGAAACGCAAGATGATCTGTTTAATAGCAGTGACGAGAAAAATGAAAGCCCAAAGCGCTTGGCTAATCGTTCTGTCGAAGTTTCCAGGGAAGAATTTTGCATTTCTACGCAAAACAGCACAAATGATTCTCTAAAATTGAATGTCACGGATGATTCTGTTATTGGTAGCCTTAATAATCTACCATGTGACGAAAACAACAAGTCCGAATGTCTGGAAGATACTGTAGATGTTAGGAACCTAACGGGATTGAATTGCACCGGAAATTCGGACGAAATGTTCTGCGAAAAGTCAGCGCGAAGTAGCACTCAAGCACCTGACGGTTTAAGTCAAATGGATACGCTTCCGGTCACAGATTCGATTTTTGCGAGCTTGCCGATAACTCAGGACAGTCAAGATTCCACACAATCGCATATGGAACTCGCCCAGCCTCAGCTATTAAATTCTACTGATGCGATTTATCCGTCGCTCGTAAAATGCGAAAAACCTATTGAAATGATCGTTGATTGCCTGACCAATCCATTGTGGATTAAGAATTTGTCCAAGCATTTGGCAACGAGAGGCATTAATACTGTAGGAGACTTGGCGCGTCTTTCCGAGCGAGAAATCGTTCGAATTCCGGTGAAGGGAAGTCCCAAAGTTGAATTTGTACGAAAAGTACTTCGTAGATTTGAAGAAAAACTTCCTGGTGTTTCGGCGATGCTACCAGACCCGAAAAATAATGACAAAAGTGTGGATTATTTGCCGTTGGTTGCGGAAAAAGATAATTCTATTAATATTGGTGATGATATGGATGTTGACGAATTGCCGACTCCTGATGTTTCGGCTGTATCGCTGCCTAGTCAAGACGCACAAAATCATTCAGTTTCTATTGAAGATTTGAATCCGCTTTTGCCGCAATCGATAAGACGCACTTCTACCACTATTGCCAGTGTTACGATCGAGCCTTCGATATGCACTGTACACGAAGATACGCAAACTGTTTCGCAGATGAGCACGATTAATTTATCTTCCGATACTCTTCCTGGGACGATGGTATCCGTTGGTACTTCTACGGAAACTCTTCCGAAAATAGAAACGAAGTCTGTTGGGTCGCAAATGAATTTGGAAGAACTTTTGGACGAGATTGACGTCAAATTGGTTCTTCAGAGTGCAGTTAGAAGATGCAGCGCTGAAACTCTTCTGTCGCAGTACAAGGTGAATTTTTTTAAATTAAATAGTACATTTTAATTTAAGGGAGAAAAGATGCTTTTCTTTCGAGTGTTAAAGGACAGTTTTCAATACGACATCGGGGAAAATGCAATTTCGGCAAGCGACAGCTTACAAATAGTGCAATTTTCTGAACAAAGACCTAAAATAACAATTAAAAACTAGTAAAGTTGTTGATAAATCGTTATTTTGCAAAGCAGCTTTATTGTGTTTTATCCGATGATCAAATTTGCGCTTTTAAAATCGTTGTAATTCTAAAAATAAAAGTTTACTGGCATTATTTAACCGCAGTTTTTCACCAATAGAAGTCTTTGGTGATTACATTCAGCATTTAAATAATCTTTTGTAACTAGCATCGGTAAATTGTGTTCAATTTTACTCAAGGATAAAACAAGACATTTTTTCTTTCATTTTCCAAAGAAATTTCCTTATCGAATTTACAAAAATGGATAAACAATATATCTTTATAATTTACTTTACAACCACATAAAGCTAAAAACAATCACGACTGAGATAAGAAGTAAAAATGCAACAAAAATGTATTTAATTTTATGTCAAAGATTTTGTAGATCAAAGTCAAATTTGCCGAGGCTTAGGTTGCCGAAAACAATTTTTTTTATCAAGCAGGAAATTGACCATTTCCGCCCGGTTAACAACCGTTTATTTTCCAGCTAAAAATGGGCCACATGCCGGAAATGGAATTGGGCAAAGAAACCATGAGAATGTTGGCGGTGGATTCTAAAGCCACTTATAGCGAGGCCACATTAAAAGCAGCTTGTCGGGCATGCGGCGTGAACAAAGTTTTGGTCCGACTGCCCGATATCTTTAGCACAGACAAGCAATTCTACGTCAAGGTGCTAAGCACATATCGCAAAAAGATCAAAATCAGTGACTGCCTCGAGGCGCTCAATTTCGAGGAGATTAAGGAAGAAATTTGCAAGAAATGTTCTTCCTCGGATTTGGCTGAGATGCTGACGAAGGCGTTGAAAGAGGAAGATAATCAGGACGTAAATTCAAAGCCAGAAATCTCCACTTTAAATGCGGTGTTGAAGAAGATGCCATTGGACGTGATAATCAGTCACACGGTTGCGAACAAAGAGCTAATTCCGTCCTCCGTCGTGCTGGACATTGCGTTACAGAACAACGAAGCAGATGTCGTAACCAACGAGATAGAATCGCAATATCCGGACATAGCGCAAAAAATAGTCGATAGAAAAATGACGCCAGAATTTATAACATCTCATATCGAAAATGCTTCGATGCCAAAGGAAAAACTTTTGAGCGTTCACAAAGCAATTTGCGCTAAGCTCAGTCCGGAAGAACTTTTGGACGCTTATCACGAGGCCATGAAACTGAAGTTAAACAAAAATTAAGGGTAATGGCACTCATTTTTATTAAGTAAGGCGCGAAAAGCAACGCAAACGTAGCTCCTGTATTGGTTAATGATCGGCCATGTCAGTTTGCGCCGAATATTGATTAATAAAATAACTTATTTAACATTAGATGTCGCTCGCGAGAAACGAGAAAAAACTCTTGTTTATAATCATTAATTTGTCGAAGGATGACAATTGCTTGCGCGAAATCTTTTAATATTATTTATCTCGCTCAGCGTAACATGTTTAACGCGAGGTTTCTTGATTATTAACGATTACGTTAAAGACCCGCCGACAAATAACACTGTAAATAAACGTCTCTTTTGATAATCATAAGACTGTGTGTCAGTCGACACATTCGGACTAGTGTTTGAATCTCAGCCGAAAATCTAAGTATTTTTCACGCACTCGTCGCGAAATCATATGCCACAGGCTATTACTTTCTTTCAATAAGTACTTTCAGTTGTATATATGCTGTACTTAATTCATTAGCCATAAAAAAAGTAATAGCGCTTTTTGACAATTTCGTTTTCTACGTACAACGCACAAAAATAAATAACGCCGGTCATAGACGGCGATATTAACTGACACGTTAGGCCGAATAAACACGTAACTACTGTAAGTGCATTTATTGACTATTACAATAAAGAAAAGTAATATTTTATACATACGAATCTTGTTGCGTTGCTTAATTACCTTATTTTGTTTTGTCGCATTCTAAGCACGAAATGAAGTGCAAATATCACCGATATAGTTCCAATATTTCATTCGGCGTTGTGACCAACTCATTCCTTTTAAATTCACTATATTCTACTTTTATTCTATAAATAATTTGTAAGCAATAAGTTTTTTTTTCGAATTCCCCACCGCGCTATTAAAAAAATTCACAAGTTTTTTTATTAGAGAGCAAAAAAAAAGATTTATCGATGAAAAAATATGTAAAAAATCTATGAAATTTGAAGTAATTGGTCATCAATTTTACCATTATCGTTTTCTTTTTGTTGCCTGGCTTTAATGAATACATCTGGGAAAATATAGTTTGCGTTCAGTTAAAAGTTTATATATTTTCTTACTATAATGTAAAATATGCTATTCACTCCATGATAATATTTTCTAAATATTTCAGTGCTGTGTGGGATAGAACATTATTATCGTAGCTCCAAAATCTGTACCACGAACTATTACTTCATGTTGCGGAATAAAAAACAAGGAATGTCCACGTTGCAAGCTAATTTTTCTACTTGGCCTACGATCTTGAGCAGTTTGCGACACGTTCTGTGACGTACCTATCGAGTATCGCGCAATGAGCCGCGGGCCGTGGAATCGACGGCAACCCTTGCCTTTTCGAGGTTTCGTCACTCGGCACGTGTTCCGGGTTTAAATTTGCGCTTCGTTGAAGCAAAACACACCAGAGTTGGCTCGTTGAGATTTTTTTGTTCGAAACAAGCTCGATGTCGTGCAAAGTCGTTAAGGCCCTTGCCTTGATCAGTTCCGGTTTAACGTTCGCTTTCATTCTCATTGCCGAGAAGCCGTGAAACTGGCTTTACTAATATTTCAACGACGAAACTCAGTGAAACGCGAAGGGTGATAAGACAGTTTCCTTAGATTTTATGAGAAATTTTGGACGCCGTTACGTTTGGCCAGTTCACGACGTGAAAGTGTTAAAGTACTTTAATCGTAAACGCCCTCGATTTCACACATTACATACTTAAATACAATTACCGTTTGTCGACTTTATATTATTATACTCAAATATGTCGTCTTCCTGAGTAAAAGTCTAACGGACACTCAACGACTATCATTCAACGATCGTTAGTGAGAAAATAAATAATAATGATGAACAGAACAGACTGCGCAGTAAATACTGTAAGGATTCTTTTAAAAAGAAAGTTTTCGTGAAACTTCAGCAAAATTCATTTTTTGTTCATTTTACTGAAAAATCTTTATCAATGTCTAGTTTAACAAATTATTTTTGTTAATTGAACAAAACAATTTTCATCAATTTCTAGTTCAATAAATAATTGTTGTATTTTTTCCATAAAACTGGATGTTTATTAATAATTTTGTGTACAGTTAACAAAAAAATTCTGTAGATATTTTATGACAAAACCTTTTTATTAAAAGTATAGAAGATTTAATTTAATTTTTATAAAATTGAATCTTTTATACTTTTAATAAAAAGATTTTGCCATCAAATATCTACAGAATCTTTTTGTTAATTGTACACAAAATTATTGTCACCGTATGTGATAGACAATCAAGTCATGGTATTTTCAGTAGGTACGTAGTTATAAAAATAAACTTATCGAATTGAACATTAAGGATATATGCTCCAAAGAATGCAATATGCAGTCGCCGCTTTTGCAGACTGTAGTGTTTTAATTAGCCATTCTATTAATGAAGATTCGTTACGCTGTTCACGATTCTTTTGATGGTACTGATTGGTTCGTACTACCTTGACAAATTCCGAACTAGGAAACTAATTACTCTGATGCCTAGCCCCTACCGAAGTGCATTATTATTATTATTGTTGCGTGTATTATTTTTTACTATCTTTTATCAAATTCTTTTATGTACTAAGCTGAAGCTAATTTTTTTTATTCATATTTAATTCGGCATGTAATAAATATGATCTTTTTGCTTTGAAATTAAAACTTCTTTTGTTAATTTCTATGATTACTTTTGAATGTTCCAAAGTAACTGAAATTATATTACCTAATTCCACACAGATAAAAATTTAGTTATATCAACAAAGTTTTTCTCTCAGTGAATAAAACATTTTTCAAATATTCGTTGACGTAAACTATTGAACAGTAAATTAATCGTTAAAATAAAGATGTAAGCAAATAATAAAATATGCATTTTTCCTTCAAAACTGTTTTCAATCCAATTAAGTACAAAGGTATAATAACAATCAATAAATTAAACTACGAAATGATAATTTAATACACTTAAAAAATATTCAATTTGATACTTTTTGTTTACAGTATGTAACTTCTATAAAATAGTTAAAATTACATAAACTTCAATGCTTAAACTGAAATTATATTACCTAATTCCACATAAATAAAAATTTAGTTATATCAATAAAGTTTTTCTCTCAGTGAATAAATCATTTTTCAAATATTTGTTGGCGTAAACTATTGAATAGTAAATTAATCGTTAAGATAAATAAAAATGTAAACAAATAATAAAATATGCATTTTCCCTTCAAAACAATTTTCAATTCAATTAAGTACAAAGATATAATAACAATGAATAAAATAAACTACTAAATGATAATTTAATACACTTAAAAAATGTTCAATTTGATAGATTTTATTTAAGTTTATTTATGTAACTTCTATAAAATAGTTAAAATTACATAAACTTCAATGCGTAAACACGGAATACATATTTAGAAATAGTAAATGACTCCTGCTATCTCTTCACATAAATTCACCTGAGTTGGATGTCGAAACCTACGTGCGCACGTTTTGAGACTGTTTCGTCGAAAGATTTTCATAATAGAAGTAAACATCCGCGAGTTTGAACGCATGTACTGACGTTACTGACGTTAACTGGGGGAAAAAAAAGATTACGACTTAAATGTGAACGACCCGGAGTCGCAGTCGAAGATCCCAAAAGTTTGTACTTTCAATCGCTATCACCAATCGCGAGAACTTTGCGCCTACGTCATCTTCTTTCTCCTTTCTCTTGCTCAGGTATACATCTATAGTCTGCACACTTAACTTAAGAGCGTCCCGGACTTGGCGCCAGTGAAAGTCCGAGGAACTCGACTCTGACGCTCGCGAGTCCTCGGGAATCCCTGAAAGTTTTGCGGTACCAAGAAATGCTGTAACACCTGGTAATGCACGTGTGCAACCGGACCAATTTCTGACATTTACTTCTTAAATGATTTTATGAAGGCAGCAACACTTTATATTAATTAAAGCAACGCAAATTTTTTCAACTTTCGATCTTTTAATTACCAGTTTTTAAGGATATCACTTGTATAGTGTTCTTAATATAGAGAAAATTCACTACATTGAAGAAATAATTATTTTTTTAAATACCCTTTAAATTTAAAAATAAAAAATTGTGAAAAAAATTGATAAGCGATAGAATTCCTTCTGGAAGGCACTCTACGTTTTAATTTCATGACTAAAAAATCAATTTTTATATGAAAATTAGAAAAATTGATTTTTTTTTTAAATACCATTTTTCTGTTATTCTGATTCTGAAAAATGTTCAAAATTTACGAATATTGATTATTTTTCAAAGGGAAAGTGACTTGACCGTTGAAGGGCTTAAAATTAAATTGATTTTTGTACGATAACTTCTTAAAACGTTGGTTTTTATGCAGTTAAAAAATGAAAATAAACAATGGTGTTCGAGCGATTTTCATGGCGAATTAACTTCATTCGTTTATTGAAAGATATTTCATCATTCAGAATTTTATCAATCCTAGTGGTTTAAAGATTTCGAACGCATTATAAACAAAATATTATCACTTTTTAATGAATAGATAATCTGGAAAATCTTATAAAATTTAATGAAATACCAAGAACTGTACAAACAATGTTAATCCATTAACAACCCACTTCTGTTGCAAAAAAGTAATGAAATACTGAATCAAAATAGGGAAAAAATGTGCCTTCTGAAATAATGCATTTTTATTTTTCACGTCTAAATACGGCTTTTTCTTTCATTAAATAAAAATGTAGAATACGTTACTAATAGAATTCCCAAAACGTTCATTTTTTAAAGATTTTTTGCAATATAATAAAAAAAGATATTCTGAAAAAAGTTATTTCTCCAATGTAGCAAATATGGTAGGTTAAAGGGTTACAGGGTTAAACTCGAAGTAAATAATGAGTGGAAAACCACTCGTTATTTAAATTCAAAATAAACAATGAGTGGAAATTAGTCGCTATTTAAACTGGAAATTAATTATGAGTGATTTTCCACTCATCATTTAATCTCAAATTGAATGATGAGTGGATAAAAAATCATTATTTACAATCAAAACAAATTGCGAGTGAAAATCCACTCGTAATTCATTTAGAGTTTAAATGATGAGTGGAAATCTATTCATTATTTAATTATGATTTATTGAATTATGAGTGGGAAAAAAATCATTATTTAAAGTCAAAATAATCTTGAGTGGAAAACCACTGATTATTTTAACCAAAAATAAATAATTAATAAAATATAAGTAATACATTTTTTAAATTATTTATATTATTATTATTATTATTAATCACAAATAAATAATAAACAATTTAAATAACGAATGGAAGACCACTCGTTATTTAAATTCGAAATAAACAATGAGTGGAAATCTACTCGCTATTTAAACTAGAAATTAATTATGAGTGATTTTCCACTCATCATTTAATCTCAAATTGAATGATGAGTGGATAAAAAATCATTATTTACAATCAAAATAAATTGCGAGTGAAAATCCACTCGTAATTCATTTAGAGTTTAAATGATGAGTGGAAATCTATTCATTATTTAAACTTGAAATTAATTATGAGTGGGAAAAAAAATCATTATTTAAAGTCAAAATAATCTTGAGTTGAAAACCGTGGGACTTTTTAAAAATTATTGATATTATTATTATTATAATTAATCAAAAATAAAAAATACAAAATTTAAGCAAAAATAAATACTGAATAGAAAACATTAATTTTTTTAAAATCCATTCTGCCCATCCCTGGTTTTGATGCAGTACAAAAGGTTCTTTGAAAATGCGATGAAAACCGTGGGACTGACCGGTACGTGCAGTGTTTGATGTATTGTTGGCTCCTTAGGCGAGTTATCGCAACGATTCGTGACAGTCTCTGTCAGCGACGATTGTATCTCGAGATAAGAGTACATGAAACGTTTTTACCTGGAGAGTGCGACTTCCATTCATTTACGCACGATTATTACTGCAACATCGATATAGTACATGGCTTGGATATGCGGTAACATCAGTGGACGTGTGTACTACACGTTGTGTTGGGTTACAAAGCGTGCGACGCGGAATATTGCAACGTTTACCATATACATATACATATATATATAGATATAGACACGCACGGAACGTTTCGTTTCAAAGCAAACGCGTATTTCAACGCGCTTAAATGCTACACACACAATGAATACCCCCACTGAATCACTAGATACAATGTGTTGGTACGTAAGAAGTGAAAACTCCGAGAATTCACTCGAACTCGGGATAGGCCTGGTCGACGAGAAATTTATATATTTATTTGTGAATTATTCAACCCGGAAGCTAAAACGTCTTAGCGCTCTTTTATATTGTCTACGGGCTTGCGAAGAGCTCTGCGTTAACTTAACAAATCACGCGATGGGCGCCAACCGATAAAAAACTATACTTTCAAATTTGTTGATACACTCGTTTTTAATTCAATTACATTTTTTTCTGGATGGTCAATCTTCGGATAGTCATAATTTTGGAGTGTTTCAATCTAAACAACTTTGGCATACTTATAAGTATGCCTAAAAAATAGTTGACTATAGTCAACTATTTTTTATAATTATGGTAATTATAAAAATAGTTATTGTAATTATATATAATAGTAATTGGAACTATGAAGGAGTTACATTAACTATAAGAATAGACGCAATTATTAACAGTTTTCACTTTTTAGTTGCGAGGGATACTATTATTTTTCTGAGTGTAGCAACCTCATGTATTTGTTCTTGTCCATCTATGTATAAAACATGTTAAAATACTTCTTTTTCAATCTCATACTAGTGAAATGAAATCGTCAGTGTCAGCGATACTTTTATGCAAGTACGCTGATATTTTTTGGATTTCTGAAAGTTAATAAACAATGAGACGGAAAAATGAGAAAACATCACCTTTTTGAGCTTCTAACTTTTGTTCGTGTAAAATATATAATTTTATTAGTTTTTCTACAATATTAACATAATAACCTACATTATTGCTACATTAATTTTCAGCGTAAATGATGACGAAAAAAAAAAATCATATCCTCCTGATTGCATAGTCATTTGCAAGTCACTTGCACCTTTAAAAAAAGTAACTACCATTTTAGTGCCAATTTATTTTCACGAAAATTATGTAATATTCTGCAACATTGATCGAGGAATTCAATCGTCAGAAAATCATTGCAAACTAAATAAATAGAAAGAAATAAATCAGGCGAAACGCGCAAAAAAATTGTATGAAAAGTGTATTAAAATAGTATTAAGATGGAAAGAATTAGAATAGTATTAAAATGAATATTATTTTTTAATACTCTTTTCATACTATTTTTTTGTTCGCTTCTGGATAAGAAAAACTATTCCAAAAAATGACTAAAAGAACCCACATCTTTTGATGCATAGATGGATGAAGAAATTATCTTTTATCGTGATCTCGTTTGCACACAATATCTGCTCTATAATGGAACAAAAAAAGAATAAGATGCTGGAGATACTTATTCCGGCTTAATGGGCGCTCCGATAGCCCGGAAGAAAGTTTAGCTCGCCGTTTACCTTTTACCGGAGAGGGTGAAGGCTTTGCTGGCGCGAGATGTTGGTTATATCATCGTTCATCCTGTTCCGAGTAAGCGAGTGAGAGGTATAACGATGAGGCGGATCTGGCTAGTGGGACGAAGCCACAACAGCAGCAAAGGCGGTCGTGTGGCCACGAGAGACAGCATAATAATTAGCGCGGCTCTGTTCTTTCTGTGACGGTCAGTGACAAGGAGGATCGAAAGGAAAGGAGGCACTAGGGACAACGTGTGTAGCAAGTTACGTTTCACGACGTAAGCTTCGCGAAACTACAATTCTATTTACTCTCTTTATTGACGTGCTTACACTTTTGCCTCGTACACATAATATTCCCACACGTTTATTACTGAGAACCACATGATTTTGCGTTAAACTTTCTCAAGCGCCGCTCTGATTTTTGTTTCGTTTTCTTTGTAACCCTACACGGAAAGAAATGTTTGGTTGTGGCAACTACGTTTTCGATTTGCTGTACACAATGTCTAAAAACTTAGTTGGCTCAACCATATCGAATAGTAACCTCAACTTTTCACGATTAGTTCTCACGAGATTAGTTAGATTAAGGTGATGTGACACATGTTCGAAAACTGCTGGGAAACTACAATCGGTATAAAAAACTGTAATCAAAACTACTCAGTGGCGCTTAATATTTTAGATGAAAAAAAAATAGGTTTTACTCCTTCGTAGATAGACGAAGTCAAAGCTAATTTGCTTTTGTCTGAAATATTAACCGGTTTTGAGTAGATTTGATTACAGTTTTCGATACCGATTGCAGTTTTCGAACATGTGTCACATTACCTTAAGGTGATGTGTTACATATCGTCTGTCTCTCTCAGATCGCCATAAGTGCGAGCGAGATAGCTGAATCTTCCCGAAGTGTTATTCGTCGCCACGGTTGATTTTTCGAATAAAAGTCGAGAAGTACTGACTGCAGGGTACCAAGACGTAGTCAGTACTTCTCGTCTTTTGCCTGAAACATTAATTGTGACCAAGAACAACGCTTTACAGTTTTTGTTATCGACCGAGCACTAACACATCACGTTAACTAACAAAATCGTTGGGACTACCACTCGAATAGTTGGGACTACCATTCGAATCGTCGGTATTGTCATTCGAATCGTCGGTATTACCATTCGAATCGTTGGTATTACCATTTGAGTTGTAAGATAAATAGAATAATCGATTGGTTGTGTTAACTCATTTCTTGGTTATGGCAACTAATTTTTTTTCCGTGTAGCACTTCGGACCGCGGTCGAATCACGGTGAAAATCACGCCTGAGTTTAGATACCGAAATTCACGGTCGTATCACGGCAGAAATCACGGACCCTCGTATACCGTTTAAACTTTTGAGCTTCCGGACCGTGATTTTACAATAAATAACGGTTGAAATCACGGCCCGAATGACGGCTCGACGGAATTTTCAGTGCCGTGGTAATTCGCAAAATCACGGCAGATTTCACGTTTCTGGGTTTTACTTGTCGTGATTTTGTTTAATCATGACCGATATCACGGCTGAATTTAAGGCCCTAAAATCCGTCGTGCCGTGATTTTCTTTAGTAATCACGGTCAGAATCACGGCAGATGTCACGTTGCCGTGATGCCAATGAAATACTGTTACCATCGGTATTTAATCTTTAATTATATAAAATGTGTAACGTATGAAAATCTGAAGTCCTCTTTTCTAAATGGCTAGGCCATCTATGTCAAATGGTTAGGACATCTCCAAAACGTGGTCCTTCAGGATATGAGAGCACAGCAACTTGCGATAGCTGCGTGTTTACATGCAGGAAAAGGTGAACAATCACTTGCGAGAAACGTTTCGGGTCGTTGGCATCTAGCGGAGCTAAGCCGGGTCTCCGCATGGCAAAAAGGAGGCGCCCGTAGTTAGCCCGCTAGATGGCGGACGAGCTGAAACTTTTCCCACAAGTGATTGTTCGTCGTTCCATGCATAAGTACGAGCTATCGTTAGTTACCGTCCGCCCATGTACTGACGTGGGTCATTTTTACTGTCTTTTATGAGTGGTACAATATATGCTAGGGTACAGAAAAATTCCCAACAGCAATTTCAAATGTGATTCCGACCATGATTACTGGAAAAAATTCCAGCACGGCGAATTTCAGTACCATGAATTCCGCCGTCGTATAGGCCATGATTAAAAGAAAAATCACGACAAGATAAATCCCAGAAACGTGAAGACTGCCGTGATTTAAGACGTGATTTTGCGAATTACCATGGCACGGAAGATCCCGTCTTGCCGTGATTCGGGACGTGATTTCAACCGTTATTTATTGTAAAATCACGGTCCGCAAGCTCAAAAGCTTAAACGGTATGAGAGGGTCTGTGATTTCCGCTGTGATACGACCGTGATTTTCGATGTCGAAACTCACGCGTGATTTTCACCGTGATTCGACCGTGAACAGCGTCAATTCCAGACGTGGTTCAATCTGCTAGGGAAGCGAAGTGTGCGAATTACCAAAATAAAAAGAGACTACAATATATGGATGCACAGACCGAAGTTTGTGCACATATTTATAGGGTTGATAACTCTTTTCCCTCTTAAAAAAATCAGTGGCTAAAATATCTCGCATTTTCGCTTTATAATCCAGATAGACAAACGTGCAATGCTGGGTGCACAGCGTGCCGTTAGAAACATGTTAAGGAGGTTCGGTGATGGCGGCAGGGTGGGGATAGGCACTGTTGTGCTGCGCGGTAAGGGGCTGACACCGTGTGAGCGAGACACCATGCGAGCCGCGTTAAGCGTAGAGGCAAAAAATTAACAATTTCTCTGTCAATTTCGCGGTGACCTTCAAATTTCAAGCTCGTGCCCTATTCAGAATACTTTTCCGGACGTCTGCATATTTTTTTGATTATTCTATCTTGGATTTAGCTCTTGCAAAGACGTAAAAAGTTCAATATTCGACTCACTTTTCTTTTCTTTACATGTAAATAGTCGCAACTTTGTTATTTAATATCTCGGAAACTACACGGTGAATCCCTTAAAAATTTTGCGTACGTGTCCGTTATCATTACAGCTGTTATACGATTTTTTTTTACAATTTTATCTTGGATTTGATTTTTTTTACGAACCTCCTTAACTGTGTCCGAATTAAGCAGTTTGTAACGTTACGACGTGCTGAATGCAGCACTGTGCCCGTATAGTTCCGGCACATCGTGTAGCTCTCTGAAGTGCACGATGTGCCGGAATGCCGGAATAGTGATTTTTTAAATTGAGACTTTATTCTGTTTCTAATTTCAGAATTCACAGATCCGATTTCCGGTTGGACAATCCAACCTAATTTTTTTTCTTTAAGATATCGAATTTTGGTCTCCACTATTGTTCTCAGATCGCATATTGCACCTCAGAAAGTACCGTTTACATACCTTTTTACGATGATTTTAGTAAAAGTCACTTTTTTCCGTCTCTGATTACAGAATTCACAGATACCACTTCCGGTCGAAAAATCGAACCCAATTTTATTGTAAATGATATTGTAATGGTAGTATAATTTCGATCCATGTACCACTTCTAATAGCAATTCGCAAAACTAATAAAATGGCACGAATTCTTATATCGAAAATGCAAGTTATTTCATCCACGACAATATGTAAAAGTCACAGCAAGCTAATAAAAATTTTAATACCGCAGTTTGAAGGCTAGCTGCCATTTTTTTAAATTCAAGTTGAAACGTATGAAAATCAATTTAAGGTGGTTCTTGCACTACTTATGAGTCATATGTAGGTCTATTTTCAGCTTCTTTACGAACAAACGAATAGAAATTGATTTTATCGTTAATAAAAGTTACAGATACCTCTAAGTGATCGATTAGCGAGCAGTCTTTTCTATAATTGCTTGTTGTTATATAAAAATGATAAAATTATCAGAATTAAGTCGCTCGCTTGACATTTTACGACTGTCAATTTTTGGAAGGTTATGCATACATTTCGTTTGGATTATGGTCTTGAATGCTATTTCATTGCAATACTGTACGGTAAATCAGTCTAGTTTTTCGACACTGTCTTTTTGAATGTTCAATGTCTCGAACGTATAGTTTTGTATCGGTTTATCTACATTTAGAGTTGGAAGTTTTCAAAGGTAAAATGCTGCAGGAGCTGCGTTCCCTATACTTGCCATGTTAAATGAACAATGTCTACAGCAATGTATTTCCAAATCAGTACGGTAAGACTATCTTAAACTTCAGAGACGTTTTCTAGTAATAGTAAATTTTCCATTTTTCATATTTTTAGCGACAAATCTTTATTTGGTGTTAGTGCAGGAACCACCTTAAGCTCTCAGTGGTAATGCACAGATTCGATAATAATTAGCACGTGTCAGTTCGTTCTGTGACGATCAATGACAAGGAGGATCGAAAGGGACTCCTGGTAAAAATAAATGATAGAAAATAATTTGAAAAAAATAAAAATCGTATCGTTTCGAGTACGGACTTTGGTTCCCGAATTTGCGAAGTACTATCATAAATTTACGATCTAAATCCTATATGCTTCTTCCATACACTATAATATTATAAATATTATAAATTTTGTATTAAATTTAATAATAAAAATACGCGATCGTAGGAGTAATATTAATAACATAACATTTTCAGGTCCTTAACAAAAGAACCACAAATCTTTGGATCCAAATATTTATCGTATACAAGATTTATTATGATAGACTTCATATAGCTGTGAAACGATCAAAAGAGAAACGAGTCAATCAGCATGAAATTATTGTATAAATAATGAAAACTGTTTCATTTATTTGAGGGTTTTGCGATAGATTATGATCATTTGTTCAGTCTAAACACATACGATTTATTCCGATATACTTTCTGTAATTGTGAGACGTTAGAAAATGATAGGATCACTCTATTCATGCCTCTTTGATTGCGAACGATTAATGTTGAATTATATATTTATGATATAATACCACAAACGTATAAAAATGTACAAATTAAAAATATTATAAATCCGTTGTGTACCGTACATGTACAATAACGTATCTATTGTATTTGACCCGTAGAAAACGAAAACTATACACTGAGAAAAAAATGTAGAAAACAACTAAATTGGTGTACACCCTCCTTGAAACAAATTTTTCGTTTAGGACAACCAAATGTTTAGTTTCTTCAATTATTATTTGATTCGGTTGTCTGAAATACATTTGCGGTAACCAAAATATTTGTTATATCAACGAAAAATTTATTTGAACGAGGGTGTACCCCGATTTAGTTTATTCTAACATTTTCTTTCTCAGTGTAGGAAACTATAATAACAAAGATTCAATTTGTATGAATGGATAAAAGTCCGAATACATAGAGATGATAAAATACGATTAAAACCCATCCAAATTTTATCGTCCTCTATCAGTCTCTATAATTTATTTTTACAGGTTGGCCGCAGTCAGAGAAAACCGGGAAACCGGGAAAAGTCAGGGAAAAATAAAATTGGTCAGGGTATGAGGGAAATGTCAGGGAAGCTCAAAATTGGTCAGGGAAAAAGTAAATTAGTGCCAAATCTCCCATAAGAAGATAAAAAGTACATAAAAGGAAGTCTTGAAAAAAAATGATGAACAAAAAAAAGCAGAAATAAACCTTAATACTATAATTACAATTTTAATATAATTTGTCAATTTAACCCGATTGACAATACCTGATGCGAATTTTTTTAACACGATCCTGCTCGGTATCGAAGCACTTAAGAAAAAAGTTTAAAAAATGTTATATATTATTATAATAAGTATAATATAACATGTATTATTATAATAGTGTTTAATCTGATGTGAAGCTTTATAACTCCAAAGATCGTTTATGTAATTTAAGTTTACAAAATAGATACAGAAAAAATATGTTCATTGTTGATCAGAAAAATAAATTATTTATCGAAAAAAGAAGTGCACTTTTTTCGGATACATTTTCATTGGCATCATCAATTTAAAAAAAATCGAAATCGTCGAAATTTTGGTCAGGGAAAAGTCAGGGAATTTTTGTCGACGAAATAAAACGGCCACCATGCTTTATCAGGGAAGCTTCCCGAGGCTGTAACTCTCTTTATTGACGTGCTTACACTTTTGCCTCCAACACATAATATTCCCACACGTGTGTTACTAAGAAACACATAATTTCGCGTGAAATTTTCTCAAGCATCGCTTAAGTTTTATTTTATTTTCTTTGTAAGCGAAGTGTGCGCGTTACCGAAATAAAAAGAGACTACAACAAATGGATGCACAGGCTGAGAGCCTTTGAAGCGTGTGCACATTTTCGTCTGGCTGATAAACCTGTTTTTTTTATATAAGTTGAAAGCTTATGAAAATCGATCTAAGCTCTCGACACTGATGCACAGGTTTGCTTGCTCGTTCATAAACAGCGTGTGTGTATGTGTGTGTGCGGCTCTCGCCTCTTCTATGGTTAATTACCGTGGATAATATAGCACCGACTTAAATATAGCGCGGCTCGCAGAATACGCGTAAAATTCTCTAGAGCGTATCTCTCTCTGGGTTATAATATAAAAGAGCTAAGCCTCGGGCTATCATCGTCATAGGCAGCAACGTGCGTTATAGAGATAAAAATATAATTAACCGGATTAAGCCCAAAAAAACAATAATCGATGCTTATCGCCGCGCTATTTTTATTATATAAAATAAAATGGGAGATTTGGACGAAAAAAAAAAATGTCGAGACAAAAAATGTTTCCGCCCGGGATCGAACCGGGGACCTTGTGCGTGTGAAGCACACGTGATAACCACTACACTACGGAAACTGGTTGAGGTGTACATTTTCGAATTGTCCACTTAAGCTGTACTTGTGAAAAGTTATAATCAATAATAAATTTGTGGATTGAAATTACAATGAGTTATATAAATTTTCATTCAAATTATCAATTAAATAAAATTTTCATTGTTTATACAATGAGAACTCTTCTAATATTAGAAGAGTTTAATAGTTTCTGTAATATCATTTATTTATTTGGAGAAAAACATTTTGTTAACAATGATACAAAAATTATGTAATTTATTTTAAAATTCTTATATAAAATTCGTATGGACGGAGAATGTCACGTTCATGGTGGTTTAAGGCTGCGTTGTTTTTGGCCTCTTGCCTGGAACAGTAATTGACCTTTACTCAAATAATGCCCCTTAATGATATTTTTCGGATTTTTAATATTTCTCTAAACGGAACGAAATAACGTACATATTTTATTGTTGGTTACATAAACGCTAAGGTATGCATTTAGCAATCAGCCAAATGTTTTTTTTTTTTCAAAGTCCGATGAAGATTGACATTAGTTCGGGCAACTATTAAGCCATAATTGTAGATTTTTAGTCCATGCGACAATTTGAATAGTTATTTTCACTGATTTAATGGTTAAACTAACTACGTTATAATTGCTGTAACTAATTCTATAGTTGTCTTAACATAATGTAGTTACTTTAACGTTACTTTAACAGTGAACACATAGTGAAATACAACCTTACCGATTTTCTTATAGCTGGCGCAACTTTATTATTTTTGTTAAAATGAGCATATCACACTTGTTGAGCAATTTTTTAATGCATACTACGCTTGTAATGATGTTTTTTTATTAATAGTACCTCGCATCTGTCACTAAATTTTTTAAACAATATACCTATTATTAACTATTGACTGTAAATAATTATTACATATATTTTTTAAAAAATAACTGAGGTTGTATTTTAGTATAAATTTATAATACCAGTATTTTTTTTCTCTCAGTGAGTAATTGCTTATCTTTACATTTGTGACAATATATTTTTGCAAATGAATCTTTGATATTGGGTTTACATTTTTTGCATATAATTCATCTTAACAAATTTTTATGCCTGTAAATTATTATATTATTATATTGACCGTAAATTCTTATTACATATAATTTAAAAAAATGACTGAAGTTGTATTTCACTATAAATTTATAGTACCAGTATTGTTTTTTCTTTCAGTGAGTAATTGCTAATCTTCATATTCGTGACAATATATTTTTGGAAAAGAATCTTTGATGTTGGGTTATGCATTTTTTTAATATAATTCATCTCCATAAATTTTCATGGGGATTGTAGCGTCTCTAGATCAATGGGTTCGTACGTTCAACACCTGATTGTAGTACAATACAAAACAGAAGATGCATATAGTTGCGTACTCTCCGTTGCAGCACGTGCGTGACCGTGGGTGTGTGACGAGCGGTCTTGCTGTCCAGAGTCCTCACACGAGTCAAGAGTGTAGAATGTAATGAGGGGGCGTTGGATTATCAACGAGAGTGGTCGTAGGTAGCTCGAGACAGAACGACTACGATGTTAGTGTACGACTCGTTGCGGTATACCGCAGTCATATATATATATATACGTATCTATTGTATACATATATGAGGCACATCATTTAAGCCACTAAAAAAAAAGTTTCCGTCTAATTACTTCTAAAAACCATGTAATATAATCTTGAAAAATGCATCAACTGCGAAATTTTTTAAACATTTTTCAACCATTTTTAAATATTTTTTTAGAATTTAGTTTTATTTTTTAAAGATATAGGCTACTTGTTTCCGACGATTGTCTTTCCCACGAATCAGGGAACGCATGTGAGTTTTTATTATATGCAGAATATGAAATGAATCGAGAATGAATTATGAGAAAAATTACTAGCTGTCACTTCTGAGTCGTTTAGAGACTCACGAGAAAATTTGTACCGAAAATTTAGTAATTTTACCATAAAATGGTGTTTTAAATTTTGTAATTGAATCCAAATGAATTTTATTCTTACAGGCCACAAAAAGCCTATTTTTGTGTTTGAAAATTTTAGATTTGATGTACCGTTATGGAGATGCGACGATTTGAGTGACATTTAAAAAATTAAAAACACTTTAAACATTACTTCATTTTTTTTAAAATTTGTATAATTGTTGGGATTATGTAATCTGATTTTTGTTAATCAGCTGAGAAAAATTTCTTTTTTTTTGTGGCTTAACTGATTTGGAATGCCTCATATACATTTATATATAGGGCATTACATCCCGATTCGACCTTGGTCTGATCCTCAACATCCCCGATTTGGCTCGTAATTTTATTATTTGGAATTTTTTCAGATTTTTAGGAATGTTTCAAATTTTTCTGAACTAAGACTATTCCAGCGCCATACAAGCCACATTCTAGCACCAGCATGACATAATTTAAAAACCTGAAAAAATTTCGAATAATATCAAATAATATCTGTTGAATATCAAAATTTTCTAGCTTAGCGCCAAAGTATGGAAGCTTTGACTTCTTATAGTTTTTAAACTTTTTTAATTTAAAAAATTAGAAAAAAATAGAAAAAAAATCAAGCTACTATGGTCGACTTGTCAAACATTTCAGTATATGAAACTGTATTTTTCAGAGTTTTATCAGATTTTTAAATTATGGCATGCTGCTGCTAGAATGTGGCTTGTATGGTACTGGGATGGTCATAGTTTAGAAAAATTTGAATGATTCTAAAAAATCCGAATTTACATAAATAAACGTTTGAACAGTTGCCTGTAGTAAATTCATTTTTTTCTATTTTTTAATAATTTTTTGTAAATCAAACAGCTTAAAAACTATAAGAACAAAAATCTTGTCCACTTTGGCTATAAGCTAGATAATTTGATTTTTAAATTTGGATTTTTAATTTGATTTGTTTTCGATATGTCACTTTAAAAAAATATTTAAAAAAATTTACATAGAAAAAATAAAAAATAAAAATTTGGTGCATTTGAGCGTCTAACCAATTCTACAAAAAGTTACGCGCCAAATCGGGGATGTCGAGGGTCAGACCCAGGTCGAATCGGGATGTAATGCCCCATATATATGTATATAAATTACGGTGTACAGCGTGCCATATATATAACAAACGTACGTTCGTGTCGTCGACTAACTGAGTCTGATATGCGAGTCGAGACTGACCATTAACTGTACGAACAATCTAGCCATCAACCTTAAATGGAATATTTACGGGTGGATGTACTGTCGAGCAACTTCTTCATGACGGATTGCGGCTGTCCTCCCCTCCCCTCCCAGTAATCCTCTCTGCCCCTCTCAGATCTTACAAATAACGTCAGCATCCGCCCTCACGTCTACTTCCTTCGGTTTAGCTTTCTTTCCCATATTATGCTGCATCGTAAAATTAAAGAGAATTCTTCTATGGTTAAAATATAGAAATTTTATTTTGCCTCCTTGAAGCCACTAATGGTACACTTCCGAATACCACTGTTGGGTGTACTACTTTCAATCCGACCCTTCGTAACGCGTACACGCACGGGCATGATTTTCGAGAGTTTATACTATGCGACATCGTTGCCCTGATAAAAATAAATAATAGAAAACGATTTTTAAAAATCCTAGCGTTCCAAATACGGACTTACGTTCGCGAATTTACGAAGTACTATCATAAATTTGCTATCGAAATCCTATATGTTTCTTCCATATCCTATAATATTATTACACTGAAAAAAAAATGTGGGTGAGGGTCAAAATAGCGAATGACGAAAATAGCGAATGGTTAAAATTACGAATTTCAAAATAAGGAACGTCTAAATATAGAATCGCCATCATTATGAAATTCGCTATTTTAGCAATTCGCTATTTTGACCATTCGCCATTTTCATTGCATTTTAATAAGATTGGGGGTCAAAATAGCGAATGATGAAAATAGCGAATGGCTGTAATAGCGAATTTCATAATGATGGTCATTCTAGATTCAGACTTTCCTTATTTTGAAATTCCCTATTTTCACCATTCGCTATTTTGCCATTCGCTATTTTGACCCTCACCCAAAAATGTCATTGATTCAATAAATCCATTGGTTGCGGACCGCCAAAAACAAGCTGAAATGGTATTTAGCCAATTACATTCAATTTTAAGGATTCGGAACTCGAGCAGGAAGGAAATCAATGATAGACTTTTGTGACGGAAAAAATATAATTAATTTGAGAAAAGTAAAATTTGCATTGAGAAATTTACGATAGATCGCGTCTAATCATATTTACGGAGATTATCTCGCGTGCACCGCTGTGCTATTATCATCGTTTAATTTCCGAATATAGCGAATCTCTCGGTTTCGCGATGATTTCTTTTCTATAGGTTTCGGTAACGCGCTCTCGACAATGCCCGCTTGATAGTGTGTGGGTACGTGTAAGGTAAACGGCCCAGTTTGTGACACCTTTAGAGCAGCGGGGTCGATTTTCTGTTATTTACAGATGCATGATATTGTTAAACTGAAAATGAACGTTTTCAATACGTGCATTAAAACCGTCTGAAACAGATTAGACTATTCTTCAAAGGCAAAATGTTGAGAATATTAATAAAAATATTATTTAAATATTGCTTGTCTACTGCCGAGGTTCCTGACCCTGCAGAACCACTCAAGCCGTAGTTTGTGACCCTCGCGTGTACCGGGATTGTGACACTCACGCCGTAGGGCCTGACCCCCGCGTGTACCGGGTTTCTGACTCCTATCCGGGTGTTTCGAACTCCTATTTGGAAAAAATATCGATAATTAAATGAAAACGAAACCGAAATAACGGCAAGTGTTGAAATTTATACAGTATTCAATCCTAACATAATTTTCAGCAACAAGTCAAAATCGTAAATATTGAGAGGGTCAGCAACCGCGTCAATAACCACAATTACGTTGGGAGTTATTGACCCTGCGAGTTTACTGGAAAAACAAATCATTAGCTTAAGTATTCTATTTCTTGTCGATAAAGCTAAGTATTGTGATCATTTTCATATAATTGTTATGTTGTATTATACTTACTTAAGGATGGAAACGATCAAATACGCGACCGATGCAGCTAGTGAGCTCCGTCTAGGAATAGCGGTTCGAACTCACTGAGACGCAATACCACGGCTTTCACCGATGAAATGTATTTCTAAATAATTTGTTACGAAATTTGTTTATTGCAGAAAAAAACTATTGAAAAAGCCCTTTAATTTGGTGATAATAAGGTTAAAATTCGACGTAAATTACATTTATGACAGTGTAAAATAGCTATCGGGGGTCATAAACCACAGCAGGGTCACAAACAGGGCCGTTTACCTTATGGCCTACGGAGCTCGGTGCGCACTTGCTACCTGTCTCTTTCGCTCGCTTGAGAATCACGCACTTTCTCGCTCGCACAATTTTGGTTGTTCGGTCGCTCACTTTTCTTAGAAATAAGATGCTTTTAATTTGCGGACTCGACGCATTCGTTTATATCTACGAAAAGGATTAGAAGTTGACGTAGGTTGGCGTTTAAATCTCGATCTTTTCTCGATAGTGAATGACTTTCTTCTCGGCAGAATTGCAAACTTTAGATTCCTAATTAATTAATTTTTCACGGTTATTAATATTTAACTTATTTTAAGGAATTACTCTCTATAGAAAAGCAGCATCATTTTCTACATTTATATCGGCCATGCGGTCGCATGCTATTTCGCATCTTTCTGACTAACCTCACTTATTTAACAATTCTTCAATAACTTTATGAAATAAGCATTTCGGAAACTCATCAGCCCTCGCTATGAGTCTTGGAAATATCTCGACCCTGACAATGGTATTAGCAAAAAAAGTACCTTGGAAAAAAAGTACCCGGAAAAAAGTACCCTGGAAAAAAAGTCCCTCAGAAAAAAGGTCCAGGGAAAAAAGTACTCCGGAAAAAAAGTCCCTCGGAAAAAAAGTCCCCGGAAAAAAGTACCCCGGAAAAAAAGTCCCTCGGAAAAAAAGTCCCCGGAAAAAAGTACCCCGGAAAAAAAGTCCCTCGGAAAAAAAGTCCCGGGAAAAAGTCCCCTGAATTTAAAAATCACCTATAATTCAAGAACAGCTCGACGGATCGAACTGAAATTTGGTACACAAGTGCAGCAGCCGCCCGTCTTTAGTTAATGCAATTTTCAACAAAATATATCCTGAAATTTCGTTTTTATAGCCTTTTTAATTTTTTTTAAGTGTATGAATACTCCTCCGTAAATGTTAGGATACTCGAGATAATTAACCTGAAGACCGACTTTATACATCCCAAATTCCAATAAGATCCGACTTTGCACCGACACCGACCAGATGCTAAATTTGGAGACCGACTTTATACACCCCAATTTCAAATAAAATTCGACTTTGCACCCACACCGACCAGATGCTAAATTTGGAGACAGACTTTATACACCCCAATTTCAAATATAATTCGACTTTGCACCCACACCGACCAGATGCTAAATTTGGAGACCGACTTTATACACCGCAATTTCAAATAAAATCCGCCTTTGCATCTACACCGCCCTGATCCTAAATTTGGAGACCGACTTTATACACCCCAATTTAAAATAAAATCCGACTTTGCACCTACACCGACCAGATGCTAAATTTGGAGACCGACTTTATACACCTCAATTTCAAATAAAATCCGACTTTACACCCACACCGACCAGATGCTAAATTTGGAGACCGACTTTATACACCTCAATTTCAAATAAAATCCGACTTTACACCCACACCGACCAGATGCTAAATTTGGAGACCGACTTTATACACCCCAATTTAGGCTTGATAGTTCATATTTTGCTAAAGTTAATAGAATAACGTAAATTTCCAAAGATTTCAAAATTCCGTAAAATCGGAAGCGATGTTTGAAGTTGACTAAAATCAGAAATTTTAGTCAACTTCAATACCAAACAGCATTAAATGTACCTGCACTTATGGAGAACTATTGAGCAAGATATGCTAACATTTACGAAACAGCATTCACGCTCTTTTTTATTTATTTAAAAAAGCTATAAGACTCGAATTTAAGGATACATTTTGTCAAAACTTGCGACAATCAAAGGCGGGCTCCTACCACACTTGTGTACTACATTTCAGCTCAATCGGTCGAGCGGTTCTTGACTTCTAGGTGATTTTTAAATTCCGGGGACTTTTTTCCTGGGTACTTTTTTCCGGGGTACTTTTTTCCGGGGTACTTTTTTTCCGGAGTATTTTTTTTCCGACGAACTTTTTTTCCGCGGTACTTTTTTTCCGGAGACTTTTTTTCCGAGGGACTTTTTTCCAGGGGACTTTTTTTCCTGGGGACTTTTTTCCGGGGGACTTTTTTTTCGAGGGACTTTTTTCCGGGGACTTTTTTTCCCTGATACTTTATTTCCCAGATACTTTTTTTCCCGGGTACTTTTTATCCTGGGGACTTTTTTTCCGGGGACTTTTTTTCTTTGGTACTTTTTTTCCTTGGTACTTTTTTTCCCTAATACTTTTTTTCCAGGTACTTTTTTTCCGGGTACTTTTTTTCCACGGTACTTTTTTTTCCGGGATTCCCTGACAATACCTCCCATAATTCTCAATTTATCAGTAATACGGCAATGTGGTCACCTTGGATTCGCACTTTGCCCCTAAATTCACACAGACTAAATGGAGCCATATTATTCGCACGAAGATTCCAGAACAAGAGAGCGAGCCTCGCTCAGGCTCGAGCTTTTATACTCGCAATTTTTCAGTTGGCTCACATAGTTGGTTTCCGGTAATGCCTAAATCCCGAGAAATATTTTGCAGGTGGCGTGACCATCGCTGTTTCGTCACCATATTTGAAGTCGAATTTCCCAACGGTTATATTCTCGAGTTATTAATATTTCAATACGTTTCAAAGCGTTATCAATTTAATTTGAATTCTAATTCCTCCAATTTCATACGAGATCGAAACATTAACTCGAAAATAAGCAAAATAATATTTCATTACTTCAATGTTACATGGAATCGAACGAATAAGAACTAGAGTTAATTCAAAAATATTTTTTTTTTGGCAGCCCGCAATAGAATTCTTTTTCAGTGTACAAATAATATAATTTTTGTATTAAATTTAATAATAACAATATACAATAGGAGTAATTTTAATAATATTAAATTACCCATTAAAAAAAGTTTCATCCACAAATCTTTGTATTCAAATATTTATCATATTTAAGATTCATTAGTCATTAATCTAAAAATTATCCATTATACTCAAGATATTTAAAAAAAAAAGAATTCAAAATAAAGAAAAAATTCTGAAAATATTGATATGTACTCGGACAAATTGACAAATCATTTTCATTCGAAAAAAACGTTAGGTTGTCGGGTGATTGGTTCAACAATTTTTTTATTCATCAATTTGTTAATAACCTTTTGGAATTTTTATTACGCAAAATCGATCTTTTCAGTACCTTTTACATGCTCGATTTTTTTCCGATTTTTATCCCAGTGGGAAATGTTCGAAATTTTCTCTGATACTCACGTTTGGCTGGACTGTATACCTATCATACATCCTTAACGCATAAACGCACAGGCATGATTTTCGAGAGTTTATACTACGCGACATCGTTGGCCTGTGCAAAGGACACAAAGCGTAAGAATAGACGAAGAGAATATGCCACGTGCTTCACACGTAATTGCTTACTCACTAGTCGCGCACTCGTTACACACAGTTGTGAATTTCACATTTCCCGTCAAGTTGAACTCGAGTTTCTAGACATCGGGAAGGAAAGGTCGTGTTTTGTTTTTAGAAATACGCTGGAGAACTGCACGGCTTAGACTGAGGATTGGTGGTATCGTGCGCCAATTGTCGAATCACATTTATGAAGCATATGAGGAGAAAGTGGGGCAATATGGAACTGCTGAGAGAGTTTAACAATTTGTAAGTCATAATGAAATAAAATGAATCCTCTAATCGAAGCAGGTATTTTTAATGAAGTTATTTAAAAAAAAAATGGAACGACTTAGATTATGCGTATTGTACAAAATAAGAACATGACACAATTTAGGGTAATTTCGAAAGACTTTGCGGCGGGTTTTGCTCTTAGGAAATATGAAATTTCTAGCTGGGACATTGCTGAAAAATTTTTTTTCATGCATTTTAATTGCATAAGGTAATTTAGTAATATTGAATGTAATAAAATGAATCCTCTGATCGGAGTAGGCATATTTAAGGGGAGGAAGTCAGGTAAAAAAAATTGATTTTGGAAATTCAATATCATCTAAATCCTATTGCATATAAAAATGCCCAACGCACTATATTGTTGGTACTCGATGAAAGGATTTTTTACTGTCGTCTGACTAGATATGCTTTTCAATATTATCTTAAGCAAAGTTCTTTGGTTTTCCATTCTGCGCATGATTCAGATCAAACTACTAGGCAGATTGGAATGGTTGACGTCTCATTTTCTTCTTGATGAAAAGATACACCGGCTAAATGGAGCAAATGTTAATAAAAGGTAATATTTTTTAAGTGACATAATTATTAATAAATAGATTTGATGCTATTTTCTAAATCAGTGATTAACTTTGCTCTCAGAATGAAAAAAAATAGTTTGCTCCATTTAGCCGGTGTATCTTTTCATGAAGAAGAAAATGAGACATCAACCATTCCAATCTGCCTAGTAGTTTGATCTGAATCATGCGCAGAATGGAAAACCTAAGAACTTTGCTTAAGATAATATTGAAAAGCATATGCAAGTCAGACGATAGTAAAAAATCCTTTCATCGAGTACCAACAATATAGTGCGTTGGGCATTTTTATATACAATAGGGTTTGGATGATATTGAATTTCCAAGATCAATTTTTATGACTTGTCTCCCTCCCTTTAATGAAGTTATAAAAATAAAAAAAATTGGAGCGTCTTAGATTATGAGTTTTTTTGAAAATAAGAACATGACATAATTTAGGGTAATTTCGAAAGGAGTTACGGCGGGTTTTGCTGTTAGAAAAAATGAAATTTCTACTTGGGTCTTCGCTAAAAAATTCTTTTCGTGTATTTTAATTACATAAGGTAATTTAGTAATATTGAATGTATTCCCTCACAAAGTTATTCTTTACCTAAACTAGGCGAACGTGGCGCACTGCAATGCACTACCATTTGACGATGGGCTTTAGTATTTGACGACTTCTGGTCGAAAAATGACAAAATCGAATTCTCGATTTTTTGATTTCGAAATATCGATTTTTGGCCTTTATGATCGTTCTTAAGTTGTATATTGTGTGATTGCGTCTGTGATTATTTCGATGTTTGCGAGATATCTACACTCACCAACTTGTTTCAAGACGTCAAATGGTGCGGAGATACAAGTAACTTATTTGAAATCGCTTAAACAAATGTCACACTGTTAAAAATATTTAAGGTAAAATTACTGTACAGTGCAAGAAGCTCTTTTACATAAACGGGTACAGCAAATTTACCACACGAGTATAACGTAAAATTGATATACAATTCTGCTAAATTTGTTACGAAAATCGTATTAATTGATATGCAGTATACTAAAATTGATGTACATTCTGCTAAATTCGTTACAGAAGGCCTATTAATTAATGTACCGTATACTACATACGCCATACGAGTATTGTTTTTAATATGAGTTAACTTTAATTTTGTAACACCCTCGTCCACTGTTAAAAATATTTAAGGTGAAATTACTACACGGAAAGAAATGTTTGGTTGTGGCAACTACGTTTTCGATTTGCTGTACACGATGTCTAAAAAATTAGTTGCCTCAACCATATCGAATAGTAACCTCAACTATTCACGATTAGTTCTCGCGAGATTAGTTAAGTAGGGTAACTAATCCAATCGTTAGGACTACCATTCGAATCGTGGATATTATCATTCGAATTGTCGGTATTACCATTCGAATCATTGGTAGTACCATTTGAGATGTAAGATAAATAGAATAATCGATTGGTTGTGTCAACTCATTTCTTGGTTATGGCAACTAATTTTTTTTTTCCGTGGACACATGTGCTGGAAGCTCTTTTACAGAAACGGTTATATAAATTTATTACAAGAGTATAACGTAAAATTGATGAACATTTCTTCTAAATTCGTTATAAAAGTCATATTAATTGATGCACAGTATATTAAAATTGATATACATTTTCCTAAATTTGTTACAAAAGTCGTCTTTTTAATATAAGTTAAATTCAATTTCACCACATGTACATTGAATTTTAATTTTCTTTCGTATATTAAATTGAATTTCCTACACGGGTTTAGTAAAAATACAATACATTAAATTACTATACCGTATATGAATTTTCCAAATATTTTTTGTAGTGCATATATGCAATTGCAGCCATTTAATTGTTATACCTCTTAGATGACTCTATTCCCGTAATAATATATTCCATTCGTTCTCAACAACAACAAAAAAAAAAACAAAATCCCCTTTACTAATTTCATATTCCAGTCTCATATTTCTTGTTAAACATATAAATACTCATACTTTAACCGAATCAAAAGAATGTCAAATGAGATTTTATGGGAAATAAAAATATATGTACCTTTTCTTCTTACTCGTATGCTTGTAATCGTGCGATATTTCTTTGTTCTTCCTGTACAATTCGCGAGTCTGTAATTCCGTTGCGATCTCGTTATAAATACACATATATGGGACATTCCATGTCAACTCGATCCTTGACCTCTCGAATTCGGCCCGGGATTTTTTTTACGATTGTTTTGACCCTCAAAGGCAAAATTTTTTTATTTTTTTACTCCGATTTTAATTATCTACAATTTTTTAAAATAAACATATTGATCGATTGAAATTAAAAATGGTAATAAATTCTGAAAATACTGTGTCCGATATTTTTAAAAATGTAAGCTTGGAGGTCGAGTTTCTTTTATTTTTTTTAAACTTAAAAAAAAATTGTTTGAAGCAGAAGTCGGTCTAATATAGATTTTTGAGAGATTTTTCAGATTTTTCCAAAAGAATTCACCTTTTGGATTTTTCTTCCTGTAACATTTTGAAGGCCATCACAGAAACTATAGGAATAGCAAAGTTTTGATTGGACAACAAAAAAATAGTTAATTCATAGGTCATACAATTTATATACCGAAAAAAAATGAGTCTAATCAATTATTAAGTGACAATAAGCGTCCATAAATAGATAAACAAAAAAACGGAAATCTCAGAAAATTATAAGGAAATCCAGTATTATGTATAAAAGGGTTCAAGCATCCATCCAACGTAGACGGACTTTTCCGTCTAACAATTTTTTTTTTAAATAAAAAAGTTTAAAAAAAAATGGAAGGAATGACCAGCCGACTCCGGCTATAAGCTTAATATTTTTTACACACCGAGAAAAAAAATGTTAGAATGAACTAAATTGGCGTTCACCCTCGTTCAAATGAATTTTTAGTTGGTATAACAAATATATTGGTTACCGCAAATATATCTTAGTCAACTGAATCAAATAATTATTGAAGAAACTAAACATTTGGTTGTCCTAATTGAAAAATTCGTTTGAACGAGGCAAACACTGATTTAGTTAATTTCTACATTTTTTTTCTCAGTGCTTAATACACAGTATTTTTCAGAATTTTTTAATATATTTCAATTCATATTTTCGTTTAAAAAAAAGTGGATTGTTTACATCGGTTGAAAAAAACCTGAAATGCCTTCGAGAGTCAGAACAATTGTATAAAAAATTGTGGTTCAAATCCGGCAGGTCAAGGGTCAGACCTCAGGGATAGACGGTATTTGAAAAAAAATATATTCAGAATACTTTTCCATTTGAATAACTGTCAATAATTCGTACACGGAAAAAAAAGATTAGTTGCCATAACCAAGAAATGAGTTGATACAACCAATCGATTATTCTATTTATCTTACAACTCAAATGGTAATACCAACGATTCGAATGGTAATACCGACGATTCGAATGATAATACCGACGATTCGAATGGTAGTCCCAATTATTGGATTAGTTAACCTAACTAATGTCGCGAGAACTAATCGTGAATAGTTGAGGCAATACTATTCGATATGGTTGAGGCAACTAATTATTTAAACATTGTGTACAGCAAATCGAAAACGTAGTTGCCACAACCAAACATTTCTTTCCGTGTAACTAAGACCAAGAATACGATTTTTTATCATGAAATAATTTAATTTACTTTTTGTCATTTAAGAAAAATATAACGCTCATACAATTTTCCTACAATTACTCATAGTTATACAGAAATGTATTTTGAATACAATTTTATTCGAATATTGCCCATCTCTGCCAGATCGAATTGGCATGGAATGTCCCATATACTCGGTTGTACATATATATGTATCGGTAACGGTGCTCGGACAAAATGACCACGTGAACGGCATTGGGGGAGCTTCAATCATCGTCCGGAGATCACTGTAACAAAACGTAATAATATTTGCGTTATTGCCAAGAGCGCTCGAACGCATATAAGTTATGTAAGAGGAATGCATAGTGTCGTGTATATGGGCAGACCCTCTGAGCCAGATATCCCAAGGATCTTATGTGTTTCAAAGCAAAAGAACGGCACACGGTGACCTTTATCTATCGCTCGGCAATGTCCCGCCTAATTCAATAATTCCCCTCTGAGGTCATTGTCGACCTTAATAATTAGTGTGAATCTCGACAGAGTCGTTTGATAACATACACTCCATGACAGTGGGACGTAACACTCGGTTGTAAATCACTTAAACGCCCAAGTGCTCTTGAAATAACAGGAGCATTGCTACGATTATCTGTTTAGAAAAGAGTAGAACTATTTTTTTTTCTTAGACTTAAGTCACTCAAACTGTTGTCGTATTTCTAGCAATCACGGAAACTGTCAAAGTGACCATAAAAATAATGCCCAATAGAAGTTGTTTGTCGAACAGTTCAATAGAAGGTCGAGCAGCTCAATAGAAGTTGTTTGTCGAAACTTTCGGTAATCGTGAAAATGACCTTCGAATAACCAAACCAAAAAATCTAATAGTTACTTTTTTGTCGCTGGTACCAAGAACTTACTGTCAAAACAATCTTACATCCAAAAGGTCGTTATGGCAGTAAGTTAGTGGTTCTACTGACGAAAAAGTAAATATTACATTTTTTACATTCTTTTGGGATGTCCGGAGACCGTTTTTTTTGGGACATTCTTAAGACGTTTTTTTAGGATGTCTTTGAGCAATCAACTAAATATTTCTTACGCCACCCACAAACGTACATTCGGAATGTCCAACTGATTTTTTTTTGTTTGGTAATTTTACCATAAAATGTTGTTTAAAATTCCGTAATTGAATCTGAATAAATTTTATTCTTATAGGCTACAAAAATGCGCATATTTTTGTAAAAACACTCGGTAGAAAATGAGTTAATTGTTCAAGTGCTTTTAAAATAATAGGAGCATTGTTACGATTATTTGTTTAGAAAAGAGGACAACTATTTTTTTTAATGTGAGTCACCCGAACTGTTGTTGTATATAACTTATCGGCATATTAAGAAGAAAGTCAGGCGAGCAAACATTTGCGTACAGTTAGGAATCTGAGAATCTCGTGAAAGTAAATCATGTAATTTCACGAGAATAATAATGTGTGTTAAACTAGTGTTAAAGTGGATGAGGTGAAAGTCAAGGCTCTGCCCTTCGCGCGTCTGTGCTCTTGCTAACGGATATATGCAAAGTCTGGTGGCATTGTAGATTTACTAAGTCATTAGTAGGTACTTTTGGTTGATTTTACGAATGCAACGAGAAATCTTCATTGGGCCTGCGATAAGCGACAAAATGATTCAGTCTTACTGATTCAACAGTTAGAACGAAATGCCTGTACTACGTTGGCTATTGTGAAATCTCAATTAGAAAAAAAATTAATGTGATGTTTTTAATCAATAATAAAATCCATTTTTCTCGGTGTTTTGTATAATAGTGAATTGGCAATACAAGAATAAAGTAAAACATAAAAAAATAAAAATAAGTTTTCTTTATACCTCGGTCGAAAGTACGTTCCTCCTGCATCGATTGTAAAGCAGAAAGTCTAACTTTAAGGGAGTTCTGTCGGTACGCCGGAGTCATAAATCTCAGAGTCTATATGACATGAAAAAATAATCATACGCATCACTTTGACTGCCTCAATAATAATATAAAATATAATCGAGAATCCTTCGGAATTGTCGTAATCAAATTAAAACGATTATTTGTAAATAGTTGATATGTTTAGTGCGGATTTGACTTAATTTTTACGATAATTAGGTTAGGAAACGTCATTTGGACCGGTATCGTGCACTTTGACCTTGGTTCAATTAAACATTATTCCGGAGACGTCACCTTTTTTCATGATGCATCAATTCCTGAATAATTTGCGAATCCGTAGTACTTTTTATTTTTTCTCTATCTTTGATCTAAGTATGTTAATTTTCGATTTAAACATCAATTTTTCTAGCCCTCCCGTAAGTGCCGTGTAAAAAGATCAATTTTCAAGTTTTAATTGTTCATTCAAATACTCGGTAAAAGCCTTCAAGATTTTGGGCAAGTAAAATTGAATAACTAAATTACAATATGTAAAAAATTCATGCATATGAGTTTGGATTGCCTTCACGACAGAACTACCTTAAGCATTGATAGAACTACACTCGCGCCCTCTGTAACAGCGGGAGCGAAAACTTACTTGCGCGCACCGTTACTCGATACATGAGACTCGTTGCTGCCGCCAGCCAGAATCATATAACCTCAAAACTCGCTCGGATTTAATTTTTGTATTTGGCTGTTAGTTACTATAATGTACAAAGTAATATTGACTAAAGATTAATTTTAAAAAAATCACAAATAAACGAAATGGATTCATTTGACGAAACCACGGACGAGGAAGAGGTTATCAAAGATTTTGATGACGAACCGCAATTAATAGTACAAACAGAAACGTTACCAAAAAATCTGCTGACAGATATACACTAGTCTATGAGACTTATAAAAAATGGCAAGAAGAACATAAAAGTTCTCTATCGACGTAAAATTATTTCTTTTGAAAATGTGTGATTATACTTCTTTTTGTCGATGTATTTAATGCCTGCCCCCCCCCCCCCCCCCCCCCCCCCCGACCAGCAGCACTCGCTTCGCTCGTGCCGCAAATGTCGGGGCTGGCATCAATACATGCTAAAACGTACATATATTGATTATAAATTAGTACATTACGATACAAGTGCGAAAAAACTTTTTCTCACCTCCGGGCCGAAAGCGACAACTTTCGTTCGGCTGCGCGGAACGAAGTTCCCGGTTTTCGGCTCCGTCGATGAGAAAAATCGTATACACTCCTCGGGCAGTAAATAAGAAAGCCTCAGATCACATGCTTGTCGACCTCGGCTTTGCCTCGGCCGACAATTACATGTGATCTGAGACATTTCTTACTTTACTGCCCTAGGTGTGTAATATACTATTTCTGACGAGTGTGAATTTGCAGCACAAGCTGAAGGCGAGTGTTGCAATCAAACGAGTTAAGAAAACGTTTTTCGCATGAGTATCGTACAAAATTTTATTTCACGAGGTGTGTAAACGATGTTTGACGCACGCGAAGCGTGCGTAAAACCGTTTTCTACGCACTGAGTGAAATAAAATACAATTCATCACCGTACTTTCGACCGGCTATGAAGAAAAATAGTATACACCACGCGGGCAGAAGTTTGAAAGCCCTGCACTGCGAGATATGATGTCACGCAGTGCAGGAATTTCAACTTTCTGCCCTTGTAGTGTAATATACTATTTCGAAGAGAGAGATTAAATGAAATCGGACAAAAACTTGATGGGCTATTTAAAAATCCTAATTATATATTATGTTATTTTTATGATTTAGTTACGACAAAATGATTTCGTCTAACTGATTCGACTGTTAGATCAAAATATCTGCATTATGTCGGCTATTTGGAAATCTCAATTAGAAGAAAATGAATGTGATATTCTTAATCAATAATAAAAGTAATTTTTCTCGTTGTATTGTATAGTAGTGAATTGGCAATACGTGCTTTACGGATTCATCTATTATCTCAACACACAAGAATAAATTAAAGCTTAAAAAAATAAAAATAAGTTTCCGAAGAGAGTGATTAAATGAAATTGGACAAAAATTTGATCGGCTATTTAAAAATCTTAATTATATATTATGTTATTTTAATGATTTAGTTACAAAAATGAATCATCGATTAATTCCCATTATCATTATTTTGCGAAATCAATAAAACATTGGATTTCGCTTCTTGAAAAATTGAATTGCAACTAACTTTATTAGTCGAGAAGCAATATCTAATTTTGCTTCTTAAAATAATTGAAAGATAGGAATGTATAGCATTTTAGTTGATTTTACGAGTGCAATTAGAAATCTGGATTTCACTGCAAGAATGGTACACTTTGAGGCTTCATTGGACTTGCGATAAACGAAAAAATGATTCAGTCTAACTGATTTGGAAATCTCAATTAGAAGAAAATTAATGTGATGTTCTTAATCAATAATAAAAGTAATTTTTCTCGTAGTATTATATAGTAGTGAATTGGCAATACGTGCTTTAAGGATTCATCTATTATCTCAATACAAAAACTTGATCGGCTATTTAAAAATCTTAATTATATATTATGTTATTTTAATGATTTAGTTACAAAAATGAATCGTCGATTAATTCCTTTTATCATTATTTTGCGAAATCAATAAAACATTGGATTTCGCTTATTGAAAAATTTAATTGCAACTAACTTCATTAGTCGAGAAGCAATATCTAATTTTGCTTCTTAAAATAATTGAAAGATAGGAATGTATCGCATTTTAGTTGATTTTACGAGGGCAATTAGAAATCTGGATTTCACTGCAAGAATGATACACTTTGAGGCTTCATTGGACTTGCGATAAACGTCAAAATGATTTAGTCTAACTGATTCGACAGTTAGAACGAAATGTCTGATTATGTCGGCTATTTGGAAATCTCAATTTGACGAAAATTAATGTGACGCTCATAATCAGTAATAAAGCCCTTTTTTCTTGGGTTTATTGTTACGGTAGCGCGGTGGCGTTGTACGAAGGTCGAATATAATAGCGAATTGGCAGTATGTGGGGGTGACCGGGGCTAGTTAGACCATTAGATTTTATGCTACGATTTGCAACCATTTCATTAATGCTCGTATATTTCTTAAATAATTAAGATTTTTCTTTACAGATATATGTATTTATTTTCTTCAAATAAATGTTGTGTATATGAAATGAAATTTTATTGCAATATTCCAATTATTAAAAAGCAATAAAATTTTATTCGATTCGAATAAATTCTTTAGACAGAGTTTTGTGGATCTGTACGATTATTTAATCTGCCAAAGTCTGCAACATAAATACATCTGTCTGTAGTTATATTTAAATAAATGAAAGTTTCAACACAAAAAGGCTAAAGTCAATAAGACTAAAGTATTTAATTTTAGAATTCATTTGAGGTTTTCAGTAAACTGGGATTTAATTTTTAACCCAACATTTGCTTTATTTGTTTGAAGTTTTATGTAATTAAGGTTAGAACAAAAATTAAGGTGAGCAGGTTAATTTTTTATCCTAAATCTTAATTTTGATCCAAACAACCCCGGTCTCCTCTAACCCAGTATCTTGCATAAAGGATCTTTCCTTAGGAGTGACAATGCCTCCCGAAAATTAGAGAAATTTTACAAGAACCTTCACGAATATGAAAGTGACATTGTTCCAATTCTACATTGAAGAAGAACCGGTACATAAAATGTACCGAGTGAACTATATATTTACGCAGCATACGTATAAAATTTTATCTCGTGAATCTTTCGAGGAGTAATTCATAAGATTTGTCCTTCGTTGACAATTCCACGTTCTTCGTCGTCATCGTTTACCTCTGAACTCTAAATATCGCGTAATACACAATTTTTGTTTTTTTTACTAAAGGAGAAGCTTTTAAAAAAATGGAAAAAACTAATTTTTCGTTTCTTAAGTTTTTTCTTTTTCGTTATCGCTTCCCTCTGAATTCGAAAAAATGTTTAATACGTAATTTTGCAAGATTCAATTTATATTTACGAGAGAAAATTTTTTTTTATTAAAAAATAATTTTTCACATTAGTTTCTCGAGAACCATTTGTACATCACTTTCCAATAATATGTCGTTCATCTGCGTTATCAATTTTCTCTGGGTTTTAAATATCGCGTAATATGCAATTTTCGTTGTTTTTACTAAAGGAGAAGCTTTAAAAAAAATGGGAAAAACATGTTCACAAGAATTTTCCGAAAAGCACTTGTTCGTCTTGTTTCAATAATTTAAATTTCTTTTTCGTTATCGCTTCCTTCTGAATTCGAAAAATTGTGTAATATGTAATTTTGTAAGTTTCAATTTATATTTACGAAAGAATTTTTTTATTTTATTAAAAAATAATTTTTCACGTTAATTTCCCAAGACCATTTATACGTCACTTTCCAATAATATATCGTTATCAATTTCCTCTGAGTTTTAAATATCGTGTAATATGCAATTTTTGTTTTTTTTTACTAAAGGAGAAGCTTTAAAAAAATGGGAAAAACATGTTCACAAGAATCTTCCGAAAAGCACTTGTTCGTCTCTTTTCAATAATTTAATTTTCTTTTTCGTTATCGCTTCCCTCTGATTTCGAAAAATTGTTTAATACGGAATTTTGCAAGATTCAATTTATATTTGCGAAAGAATTTTTTTTTAAATTAAAAAATAATTGTTCACATTAATTTTCCGAGAATCATTTATACGTCACTTTCCAATAATATGACGTTCCTCTGCATTATCACTTTCCTCTGGATTTTAAATATCGCGTAGTATGCAATTTTACGCGCTTCGATTTGATTTCACGAAAGGAGAAGCATAAAAAAAACATAGAAAAGCATTTTCTAATCCAATCTAACGTTCTTTCTCGTTAGCGCTTTCTTCCGAATTCGAAATATCATGTAATATACAATTTTATAAGAATAAACTTATATTTACTAAAAAAAAAAAATTGAAAAACTATTTTCCACATGAATTCTTCGAGAAGCACTTCTCATTGGTCTCATTTCAACAATCTGACGTTCCTCTTCGTAATCCCTTTCTTCCAGATTCTAAATATCGCTTCATACACAATTTTACGAGTTTCGATTTATTTTTTTTACTAAAAAAGAAGCTTAAAAAAAGAAATCTTCACAAAAATTTCCCGAAAAGTAGTTATTCGTCTCTTTACAACAATCTGACATTTCTCTTCGTCGTCGTTTTCCTCTTAATTCCAAATGTCGCATAATACGTAATTTTACGAGTTTCAATTTATTTTTTGCTAAAGAGGAAGCTTAAATTCTAAATATCACATCATACGCAATTTTACGAGCTTCAATTTATTTTTTTTTTACTAAAGAAGAAGCTTAAAAAAAAAAAATCTTCACAAAAATTTCCCGAAAAGCATTTATTCTTCTCTTAACAACAATCTGACATTCTTCTTCGTCATCGTTTTCCTCTTAATTCTAAATGTCGCATAATACGTAATTTTATGAGTTTCAATTTATTTTTTGCTAAAGAGGAAGCTTAAATTCTAAATATCGCATCATACGCAATTTTACGAGATTCAATTTATTTTTTACTAAAGAAGTTTTGAAAAAAAAATCTTCACAAGAATTTCCCGAAAAGCATTTATTCGTCCCTTTACAACAATCTGACATTCCTCTTCGTCATCGTTTTTCTCTCAATTCCAAATGTCGCATAACACGTAATTTTACGAGTTTCAATTTATTTTTTGCAAAAGAGAAAGCTTAAATTCTAAATATCGCTTCATACGTAATTTTACGAGTTTCAATTAATTTTTTTTACTAAAGAAGAAGCTTAAAAAAAAAATCTTCACAAAAATTTCCCGAAAACTATTTATTCATCTCTTTACAACAAACTGGCGTTCCTCTTCGTCATCGTTTTCCTCTCAATTCCAAATGTCGCATAATACGTAATTTTACGAGTTTCAGTTTATTTTTTGCTAAAGAGGAAGCTTAAATTCTAAATATCGCTTCATACGTAATTTTACGAGTTTCAATTTATTTTTTTTACTAAAGAAGAAGCTTAAAAAAAAAAATCTTCACAAAAATTTTCCGAAAAGCATTTATTCGTCTCTTTACAACAATCTGACATTCCTCTTCGTCCTCGTTTTCCTCTCAATTCCAAATGTCGCATAACACGTAATTTTACGAGTTTCAATTTATTTTTTGCTAAAAAGGAAGCTTAAATTCTAAATATCGCTTCATACGTAATTTTACGAGTTTCAATTAATTTTTTTTACTAAAGAAGAAGCTTAAAAAAAAATCTTCACAAAAATTTCCCGAAAAGTATTTATTCGTCTCTTTACAACAAACTGGCATTCCTCTTCGTCATCGTTTTCCTCTCAATTCCAAATGTCACATAATACGTAATTTTACGAGTTTCAGTTTATTTTTTGCTAAAGAGGAAGCTTAAAAATACAAAAATCTTCACAAAAATTTCCCGAAAAGCATTTATTCGTTTCTTTACAACAATTTGACATTCCTCTTCGTCATCGTTTTCCTCTCAATTCCAAAAATGTCGCATAACACGTAATTTTACGAGTTTCAATTTATTTTTTGCTAAAGAGGAAGCTCAAATTCTAAATATCGCATCATACGCAATTTTACGAGTTTCAATTTATTTTTTACTAAAGAAGGAGCTTAAAAAAAAATCTTCACAAGAATTTTCAGAAAAGCATTTATTCCTCTCTTTACAACAATCTGACATTCCTCTTCATAATCGTTTTCCTCTCAATTCCAAATGTCGCATAATACGTAATTTTACGAGCTTCGATTTATTTTCACTAAAGAGGAAGCAAGAGAAAACAGAAAAAGAAAAAAAAATGGAAAACATTTTTCACATGAATTTCCCGAGAAGGAATAATTCGTCTCTTTTCCGAGAATCGTTCCTGAATATCTATAGCTACCTGCCAGCACCATCAGGTATAGAATTATGCTGTATAGAGATCGGTTGGAAAAATACCTCGAGCGAGACGAACGCTATGATCGAGGGGTGCACAGGTATTTACTATATATGCTATATATATATATACTACATATACCTGTTCTGATGAGGCTGCGGGCGCACAGACGCTTTTGTCGGACAAAATCTTTTTTGCAAACCCTCTCGGGAGTGGCCGAGGCTCCAGTTCCTCCCTATTTCTCTTTTTCTCTCACTCGCTCTCTTCTATTTTTTTTTTCTCGAGCATCCCCTGTGTCAGTAAACCTCCGCCCCTTTTTCCCTTCCAATTATAGACCGGGCTTACATGCTTTCAGATCACAGAGGCTGCACACAGCTCCGAGAGATCTGTGGCCCGTTGCAAATTGCAGAAGCCTGGATCAACAGCTGAACCACCGATGGAAAAACTATTTCCACACCACGGAGCGAATTCAAGCTGCAGCAACAGGTCCACAAGCTATATGCACTCGCGTGGGCCACGACTCGTCAGATAGTTGCAATAAATTCTACAGGATTGCACAGCTAACTTCTGCTTTGAACTAATTAGATGCGAGTTTAAGGAGGTTCGACTGTTTCGCACTAGCAAAATTAGCAATAAATTTTCATAATGGTTCAGGTACACTGTAAAAAAATCTGCTTGAAAACTAAGGTACCGGTATCGAAGGTTTTTATTCACAAACCGTCTCTTAAATTTCAATCACAAATGTGTTGAAAATTCTAGATTTTACTGCAAGAATGATACACTTTGAGGCTTTATTGGATTTGCGATAAACGACAAAATGATTTAGTCTAATTGATTCGACAGTTAGAACGAAATGTCTGTATTATGTCGGGTATTTGGAAATCTCAATTAGAATAAAATTAATGTGATGTTCTTAATCAATAATAAAAGTAATTTTTCTCGTTGTATTGAATAGTAGTGAATTGGCAATATGTGTTTTACGGATTCATCTATTATCTCAACATACAAGAATAACTTGAAGCATAAAAAAATAAAAATAAGTTTTCGAAGAGAGTGATTAGATGAAATTGGACAAAAACTTGATCGGCTATTTAAAAATCTTAATTATATATTATGTTATTTTTATGATTTAGTTACAAAAATAAATCGTCGATAAATTTCAGAAAATCATTACTTTGTGAAGTCAATAAAACATTGGATTTTGCTTAAGGAGGGTGGATACCCAACTCAAAATGATAAACATGCTCTCAAATTTTTGGAGGATATTCGTAGATAAAAATTACATCTCCATGCCAAATTTGATGTCAATCGTCTAGATGGTTATCGAGAAATTAATTATTGAAATTACACTCTTATGCATGGGCAACATAGCGACAACTATACGCACCTTCAAGGTTATGCTCGAAAGTATAATAAAAATGATAAACAATGGTTGATAACAGAACCAAATCATTTCTTGTTTTTTCGAAAAGAACTTTTACGAAGACCGAAATGATTCGTCTGCTTGGTTGCCGAGAAAACGTAAAAACAAAACTGCTGGAATAGTACAACAATGTACGCCAGTGAAGGCGCGTCACGGACCTCTCTCTCGCACACTACCTCCCCGGCAAACCGCGCACCTCCCCCCGCAGAAAGACGGTATCCAACCTCCTTAATGAAAAGTGCACTTGCGTGGGCCACGGCTCGTCAGATAGTTGCGACAAATTCTACAGGATTGCACAGCTAACTTCTGCTTTGAACTAATTGGATGCGAGTTTAAGGAGGTTCGACTGTTTCGCACTAGCAAAATTAATAATAAATTTTCGTAATGGATTCAGGTACATTGTAAAAAAATCTGCTTGAAAATTAAGGTGCCGGTACCGGAAGTTTTTATTCACAAACTGTCTCTTAAATTTCAATCACAAATGTGTTGAAAATTCTAGATTAGTACACATGAAAATAATTTCAATGTCATTGGAATAGCAGTAGTACTTGAAATTTAATGTACATACGTCAAATATTTCTGATTATTGGACATAAAATGAATGTACGTTATAGATCTTTTATTAGAAAGCGGTATCCATCAATCATGTTAGTGAAAATTACAGATATTTTGTCATTTTCAATTATCAGTGTAAAAGAACTTGCAGTAACTTGCGTATTTTACTTTTTAAACGAAAATGTCTAAAACCTAAGGTATAACGTATACTTAAATTCAACAATATCTTCTCTTAGATTTCAGTTCAGTGCAACAATTTTCAAGTACTTGTAATTTATTTGAACAATCATTTGACAATTTTTGTAAATATACAATAGCTATTGCTTAAATTTACTGTCAGCTACATTAATTTCACAAAAGAATTGGAAATTTACAGTACTTGGTACATGAATGGTAGTTTCAAGTACAAAGTTTGTAAATTTCATATTCGTAAGTACATTAGTTTTGCAGCCTTTTCTTGTTTACACAGAAAAAATGTCCAATAACACAAAAAACTGTCATAGATAACACTTTCCTGTGCAATCAGTGAATTAACACAAGAAAGTGTTATTGCTAACACTTTCCTGTGCAATCAGTGAATTAACACAAGAAAGTGTTATTGCTAACACTTTTCTACGTTATCGGACATTTTTTCTGTGTAAATTTGACACCATAGTAATGGACCTATTGGGACTACACAGTGGTGTTAAATTGAACACCCTATTCTTCACTGTGTATCAAAAAACGCGAAATACGTGTTAGAAAAAATCATTTGCAATTTTATTATCGATCAGGATATTATCATTATTCTAATGATAATGAAAAATCTGTTGAAATTTATTTTTGTATTTACGGTGAACAATGAGTCATAAATCGATCTGTTCCAATTTTTTACAATTCTTAAAGAATAAAATCAAGTATTATTTTACATGTGCACGAGGCACATGTAAAATAATATTTTGCTGAATTACTATTTTTTCGTAACTAAAAAAGCAATAGGGAGTCTTTTCTATGGTACAGTTCTCATTTGACTAGCTATTGTGCTCACACTACCTTAAAGGTGAATGCATCAAATATCAATAGTGGTAATGACTGGATAGTACATTCAATAAAATCAATATAATCAATAAAATTTATAACAAATTAGCCCAAACTTATCATCAAATTTTATTTACTTTACACTTTTATAATAAAACTATTATTCGGGCAAAAATTTATCGGAATTTCAAAAATTCTAATTATATATTATATTAATTTTCTGATATACTTACAAAAATTAATAATAAATAAATAAATAAAAAATCGTTATTTTGCGATATCTGTAAAATCTTGGATTTCGCTTGCTGAAAAATTTAATTCGAACTAACTTACGCAGTAATTCATGTTTTTGATGATACTCAAGAAGCAACATCTGATTTTCATGCTTAAAATAACTGGAAGGTAGGAATATGTCGTATTAGCAGTTCGTGTCGTTTAAGCCCGTACAATATCTAAATATTATTAAATACTAACTGCTGCACAAGGTCATTGTTGGACAAAACGTGTAGTTGATACATGTCAATATTCGTACTGTAACTTTCGTGTGTTTTTATTGCGGGAGATAAGAGAGCAAACGGAGATTTTGGAACGAACAATGTATAACATACCTGCATAATTGCAGCGAATTGCATATCGGAGGAAGAAAATGAAGTAACTCGAGTGGCAAGTCCAATGTCGAGATTATCGGGTGGATTTGATAAAAGAACCGCCAGTGTGTGCACATATGGGGCATTCCATGCCAACTCGGTCAACGGCAGACCCTCCATTTTTTTAGCGGCATTTTTTTATGTTATTCTTCCAACTGAAAAATGTATGCAGAAATTTTGTCAGATTTCTTTTTATCGAAATTTTTGAGTTATAAATAATTAAAGCTACCTAAAAAACGCCCTAATTTAAAAATCTCAAAAACTTCTCAAAAATACTATGATGTGCAACAAAACGTTTGAACCATAGACCAGAGTGGGCCGAGACCTCCTGCTATTTTTTTCTTCCAGTTTATAACATTATTCAAAGGTTTTTTAAACGTTAAATGAACAACGCTTCGATTTTAAAATCTCAAAAAAATCTTTAAAATACTGTGATGATCAACAACACTTTTGAGAAGGAAAATGAAAAAGAAGACGTTATTCAATTTTTTTTTTCATTGTATAACATTAATTAAAGGTATTTCAAACGTTAAGAAAAACGACCCGATTAAAAAATCTCTAAAAAAAAATATAAAATACTTTATTAATTTATTAATTTATTATTATTATTCTGAAAAAAAAATGCCGGGGGTTTCTACGTGAAAAGGTACATTGGAGGTCCAGACATACACTTTTGCAAGTTTAATAAAAAGAAACTGAATTTCTTTTATAAATATATATGTACTAGGCTGTCATCACAGTTTTTTTGGGATTTCTTTGAGATTTTTAAATCGAAGCGTTGTCTGCTTAACGTTTAAAAAACCTTCGAATAATTTTATGGAATGAAAAAAAATTCTGGCCTATGATTTAAACGTTTTGTTGTACATCATAGTATTTTTGAGAATTTTCTGAGTTTTTTAAAT